>OX235264.1:21016263-22421670 GCA_944472135.2 Trichobilharzia regenti | reverse complement strand
AAACCCATCCTGTAAAAGAAACACTGCTACAGAAACCTCAAGCCACTAGCTTGAGGCTCTATGTTCCACTGGGAAACGTGAAGGAAAAAATGAAAATGTTTTGAACGTAATAACGATGACTATAATGATAACAAAATACTGATAATAAGGTTTATGCATGAGATAAGAATAACAAAGGTAGTATGTGTATAAATGTGTATATGTAGACAATTCAATAAATAAATAAATTAGGCCAAATCTTAAAAGGTGAAATGGAACGATAATCAGAGTTTAAATAAATATCATAAAAGTACTAAGGAGATGGAAGATAAGAAAGGGTGGGAGGGTTTTGAATAGAATTTACCTAGGCAAGCAAGGGAGAGACAAAGGTAGAACAAACTTCTTTTGTATATTCATGGATAATCCCCATCCAGGCATTAATGAAAACAAAACACGTAGATCAGCGAAGAGTCTCTTTTCGGCGAATCCATTTTCTTAGCTGTACAATCGCAAATATATATGCATTGTTTTGTATGTATGTGTACATTAAGTTTGTCAAACAAAGTTACAATTGGTTAAGGTTACTTTTAACTAAACAAGTGAAATAAAGTATAATTACATTTTAATAGTTTGCACACAATGATAAGTTTTGTTATTGGTAATATTTCCAGCAAAATTACCAATAACAAAACTTATCATTGTGTGTAAACTATTAAAATATAATTATACTTTATTTGATCTAATCCACAATGCTCAAACTTTTTACTGATAAACAAGTGAAGGTTTGTAATACAGGTCAAGAAAATTAAGTGTTAATGAAACTAGGGTAGTGACAAAGGTGATGAGTTGTCACAAACAGTTGTTAAGAGAAGTTATGTAATAATAATATGAATAGTTTGATGAGTGAGTTTTACTCAGGATACACATAGAAACAAAGTAGATAATACGAAACTATGTAAGAGATCTAAGTGGATACAAGAATTATAATTGCTTAAGGTTATTTTAACTGAACAGGTAAAGGTTGGTAATATAAGTCAGGACAATTAAGTGCTAGGGTAGTAACAAAGGTGATGAGTTGTCACAAACAGTTGTTAAAAGAAGTTATGCAATAATAATATGAATAGTTTGATGAGTGAGTTTTACTCAGGATGCACATAATAATAATAATGACTTACTTTAATCCAAAAACAGTACTTGTGATACAGAATGGAATTTTCAGCATTAATCACAACATTGCATCTAATTTCCTCAAATTATAAATAAAATTAATCACACAGAAAATTTTCCACATTTACAATAGAGGTAGTGTCAAAAACATGCAGCATATAGAGTGGAAATAGCAATAATAATGATAACAGCTAAGGTAATAATAATGATACAAGTGAAAATTGCCGTTGGCTTGTGTCACACAGTATTGGCAATGTGGTATAGAAATCCTAACATGTATAAAAATATTGAATATAATGTTCTCTTTACATGATATCGCGAAGGGAAAAACAAAGATTACAGCCGTCATGGAGATAAGTTGGTGTTTGCAATTATGAGAGTAAAAACAACAGAGAAGTAACAGGACCATAAATATAATAGAAGTAATAAAAGTAAAACTTGAAGGTATATAAGGATGGATGGATGGAGGAAATTGTTTATTTACTAGATGAAAAAAGGTTAGTTAGTTCTTGCCTGACACTATTTTCATCACATAAAATACGTGCCAAGTATGGTATCATAGAATTCTCATACTTAGACGTGCGAGCATACAGTTTTCTGAAGTTACTTCTTGTTCTACCTGAGGAGATGCAAGGTGAAAGCTGAGGGTAAAGCGGATGCTCGAAGTCAGACAAAATCCCTTTAGTAAATTTATTGCATGAAGTCAAGTGCCTATCGACAACAACGTTAACTGGGACACCACTCACCCTACTGACAGTCTTCAGTATTCTACGAATTGTGACATAGTCCTTTTTAAGCAAACCAGGAAAGAATAATGGGGAACAATAAAGAAGAATAGGTAGGATGCAAGAGTTTATGAACTGTAGGAGGAGGGGTTGAGTTATACCCGAGTGTCTTAACTTCTTAATGTAAAATGTCAGGCGGAATATTTTACTGGAGATTGCTAAGACATGGGAAGTTCAGGAGAGATCAGAAGAGAGAATGAGTCCAAGATACTTAATTTCTGATTTGATTCCTATATCATTGTCGTCAATTTTACAACTGTCATGAGAATTGATAACTTCTTTCAACTGTCGTTTACATCTTAAGCTAAAATCAACAATTTGACACTTAGAAGGATTCAGTTTAAGACCGTTAGACTCAGACCATTTGCTGACTCCCAGTGGAAAGCCATTTATTTTAGTACAATCTAGCTGGGAGTTAACAGCCATTGAAACCGTTAAATCATCAGCGTACTTCACAAAGTTTATTTCATCAGAGTGAGGAAAGTCATGCAAGAAGAAAGAAAAAAGAAAAGGAGAAAGGACAGCGCCTTGAAACAAAGTAGATAATACGAAACTATGTAAGAGATCTAAGTGGATACAAGAATTATAAGCAATTAAGGAACAGGCAAAGAAACAAAATTAAGTCATCAAAATAAAAATAAAAACTCAAAACAAATCAAAACATTGTTACCATGAGAGTAGGAGCGGTTGAGTAATCTTCTTTTGTATGCACAGCTCCGGTTTTTCCATGTGAATGGCCAGAGCTTCAGCGATTCAAAGGAGACGAAACCGTATTGCCTTTGATATGTTATTCTTGACTCTGTAGATTACTTTGAAGGACGCGTCTGTTGAAATGGAATGAACAGTGTTAACTAGGTGTTCAATTATTGCACTTCTTATTGCACCACTATTACCTTTTCGCAGCCATACTGGATAGTGTTCTTGAATTCTCTTGGTCAGGATGCGCGTCGAACGACCGATGTACCTGGCTCCACAGCAGCAGGTGAACTGGTATATGCACATAGAAGTGGCCAGATGCGGGATCTTGTCCTTGAGGCTTCTGCAGATCAGTGGGTGACTGGAGAACACTATTCTTAGCGTTCCTGCAAAGAATGTTCTTCTCAGAGATAATGCGATTCTTCTCTTGAGAATATCGCTTGCTAAATCTCCCTTGAAATCCAAGTTCATGTAGATTTTCTTTTTAGGCGCAGTTAAAGTTTCGTTTTTCCGAATTATTGGTTTCATATTTTTGTCGATAAATCTTATTGGGTATCCATTTTTGATGAATATTCCTCTCAGAATATCTAATTCTGCTTCCAGAACGTCGGGACTACAGATGCGTCGGATGCGGGTAGCAAGTGATTTAATTATATTTCGCCTTTGTTGAATGGGCACCCAGCTATAGAAGCTTGTTAGTTGACCATTCCACGTAGGTTTTCTATGGATTGCTCTTCTTAGGCTCCCATCAGCTCTTCTTGTCAGTTCCACATCAAGAAACGGAATTTTTGACTCGTTTTCCATTTCAAGAGTGAATTTCATTGCTGGATGGCAATTGTTAAATGTCTTCAGCAGCAGATTGGGGTCTTTTGTATACAAAGACTAGGATTGTTCTCTCGAATTGATTCCATAGCTTCGGCTGAGTGTAAAAGACGGGTTCTGATTCCATTCAAAATACTCGATAGGATGCGATAGATAACTTTGAAGGCCCTATTTTTATCCACTTGGTGACCATTGTCAATCAAATAAGCCAAAATAGAACTTCGTATGGGTTTTATTTGAATTTTTCTGAACCATGAAGGGAGATGCTCATTAATGCGTTTGTTATGCTATGTAAATTAGAATAAAGCCTGAAGAAGATCTAATTGAAAACAATATTGTTCAAACTAATATGAAAAAAATACAGATAAACAAAGTAACTTTAGGTCGATTTGACAATCTACAGGTCTTTTCAACTAATAATTCTTGCGTAAATATCATTCAGATAAGAGATGGACGATAAAAAGAGTTAGCCAATTAAAGTAGAAACAATGCTAAAATAAAACCATTGTGTCACAGTCCAGTCGAGAAATTAATGGAAATTCAGACAATTTGAAGTCCAGCAGTTAAAGCACGGCTGTTAGCAATGCTCTATTTCCTTAAAGAAGACATCTTACAGATTTTCACTTTTGTGTAGTTCTAGACAATAGCAGCTAATGACTCACTCACTGATAACTTATCCCCGTTAGAATTGTTGGTAAAGTAAACTCACTGTTAATGAAATCAGTTAGTTTGTACACCCACCAATTACTACTATGAGTAACTTAAAACCCCCTATTTAGTCAAGTAAAACAAGAAATGTTTCGACGAAGAGTTACTCTCCTTTTCATCGATATTATTCTCAAACCGTACTATCTCTACAGTAGGAACTAAAATAAAATTTGAGTGACGTAATGTATTTGATGGGGTTGAGTAGAATTCAACTTAAAAGTGAATCAGTTTTAAGTTAACAACAGTGGTGGATGGTGACTAGCGGTGGAATCCAGGATAACTCGCTTTTCGTCGTATTTGAGACTCGTCAGCCAATGGATGTACCTGCATTCCCCAGTCACCGAGTGATGATGTTCCCACCACCGAGGCTCGAACCCAGTGCCCATAATTCCAAATGCCAAAGCGTTATCCACTAGACCATTTGGGCCACGAGAGCCACTGCCTCTTGTACAACGGGTCATATTGATTATTTAATTGAATTTGAGATTTTCCAGTCGATTGATTGAAATGAAGTACTCAGTCTGAGGTTGACATGTTGGCTTCCTGTACAGATACTGACGAGTCCCAAATAGGACGAAATGCGCATTCTGGATTCAACTCGTAGTCACTATCCACCAATTAACCCTAATGACATACTCAGACATCGTCGAAGCACCTGCACAAGAAGCCAACATGTCAACCTGAGAACGAGCACTTCGGTCCAATCAATCAATCGACGGGAAAACCTAAAATTCAATTAAAGTGGTAATGAAAGGCGGGAATTTAATAAGGAGTGAGCGAGGAAGATAATACAACTGAAAAATGAAAACCTAGAATTACATATTCTGTGTTAAGACAGATCAAGTTCATTGTAGATTTAGTGATTGAACAGACTTTTTCAGTATGCAGAATTCTCGATTTAACATATGAATTGTCATTGCTTCTGTGGTTTAAAGAAGTTTGACTCATACTCTAATGGTAAGATTCCCATGTATTGTTTAAGTGAACATGAAGTTGGTTTGTGGGTTAGCTCGGTGTCCAGATTGGGTCAGATGTTCCAAAGAGGTCATCTTTTTTATCCCTTATAAATCCATGAAGGTAAATTCACAGTGATGCGTTTGCATAGCTAACACTGAATACGACCGACGTACCTAGCCAAAAAGGAGCAAATGAATTGTTAGACGCGTATTGACGAGGCCGACCAACTTATTCTTCATGTTCAGTCTCGAATAAGGTTTTCTTCAAGGAGTAGGGCGGGAGGTTTTTTTATTATTTCTGCTATTTAGTCTCCACTCAATTGTAGGTAGATTCAGATGAAGAGGTCTTTTAAGAGCGGAAACTGTTGGGTGTGGATTTAGTGGTCTGGGCTGCATGAGTTTTATGATGAGACGCTCGGCACAGCCATTTCCAAGGTGAATTCTTTCCACTCTAATTTTGTCCAAGGGTGACATGGAGGAGATCGTGTGAAGACAGAGGAGTTGAAACAGTATGGACTAACATGGATGCAGATGAAAAGTAGAGCAGAAGACAGAAGTGGCAAGTGGAGACGTGCAGTTGAAGCCCTATGTTCCACTAGGAACTCAAGAGAACAATAATATTAATCAATGATTTTGTTCCTGGAATAAGTAACAACGCGTTTACCATTTAGTCACATTCTCTTCATGTAGTCTTATGAATCAGCTGCAACAGGAATGCACACAAAAGCAGTTGTCTTGAATTGATTTTTTGATTTTTTTTTGGATTACAGCTTGATTCCACGCCGTAATTTTGAGTTACAGATATGGAATTTTCAGCATGTGATATCGGTAGTCCATATTTTGCAGGCCAACCATAGATATCAGGTGTGCCTCGACAGGGGGTCGGACCTCGGACAATGTGCATGGTCGGCGAGAGTCCTAACCAGCGTGCCACCGACGCTACTTCCATCTCCTCCCTCCCCGTCTCTGTTTGCCTATAACACATTTTATTCTTCTGAAAATTTCCACTTCTAACGGTTCATTTACTGAAGGTTGTTAAAACTAGAAAGTTTCTTTCGGTATTGAAAAACTTGTAGAGAAAGGGTATACAAAATGACTTATGTAATCAGATAATAGTAATAATTTTAGTGATAACAATAATTCCAACTTGTCAACTAAGCATTTTGATACAACATACTGTCATTATTTTCCCTGATAGCATTCAGCTATCTTGCCCACCAATAAATTTATCCGTCTATTATTTTTTTTTTTTGTAAAACTAAAAATTACAAATAAATTACGTAACAAATAAAATTTGAGGCATAAACTGTACGCAGTGGATATTTGATTGGATATACGCTTAGATTCACTCTGTTGATTTCCTCCACGCGGAATTGGATATAATAATAATGATAATAATAATCAGCTTTATTTCAAAACAGTACTTGTAATACAGAATGAAATTCTGCTCATTTTACTACAGTATTGAGCATCCAGTTAGTGCATTAACAATAAATAAATAAATAAAATTCTACATAGATTAAGGGTAATCTCAGTTAGTTTTGACAACCACATATTTGCATGTCGGTAGCATAGCCAAAATTGAACAAAATGTTTGAAGGTGTTAGAAAAGTACATACTACTAGCATATTTATTTACTGGTGCAAGCGGTAACAAAAAGGTCAAGTTTGTAAGGAAGAAAGAAACAAAACAGCACATAACAACACAAAAAATAGAGAGAAAAGGAAAAGAGAGAAAGAAAACGTTGCACCTATAAATGATATGAGTTGAAAGAGGAGATCCAGTTGTTCTACTGACTATTTAATAAGTAGTAAGTTTCACGCCTAATGCTTTCTTTATTCCACAGAACACGGGCCAAGTAGGATATGGTTGAGTTTTTGTACTTGCTAGTGCGAGTATATAGTTTTCTATATAGGCTTCTGGTCTGTCTGCCTGATAAGATACAAGGGGAGAGTTGTGAATGAAGAGGGTGATGTGAGTTAGATAGAATGGATTTCACCCATTTTTCACATGAGTCCATGTGCCTGTTGACCAGAATATTAACAAGCTGGTTAAGTGGCACGTTGCTTACCCTGCTGACAACCTTTAACATCCTAAGTAATAAGATAGAGTCCCTCTTCAGTAGCCCTGCAAAAACTAAGGGGGAACAATAGAGAATAATAGGCAGGATGCAAGAGTTAATGAATCGTAGAGTAATGGTTGGGTTATTCCAGAATGTCTTAGATTCTTGATGTAGAAGGCAAGACGGAATATTTTCTTAGAAATCATCAAGATATGTGACGACCAGGAAAGATCAGCAGATAGAATGACGTCAGGATATTTAATTTAATATTTAAGATCAAATTTAGTGCCGAAATCTCCTAGAATAAATCAGCAATGGTGAAAAATGCAAGTATGGAAAATAATTATTATTATAATTTGTACTATGGGAATTGCGGAGTCCTTTAGATTGTATCAGGAATTAACATTATTTAAAGGAAACATTGAAAATCATGGAGCACTGGACAGTTGTTCCCACCTAGCACTCCATCAGTGAGTGCACCCAGAAAGTTCAGGTTACGAGGTCTCCTGAAAATCACGCTTCAGCTCATTGGCGCTTACAAAACAAATGTCCTGAGGCTGTTCTTTGAGAAGTCGTGATCACTGGGTCCACCGTGTGAAGCTAAAGTTCATCTCCATCGAAGGCATGGTTGAGGGTAAGGCTATATCACGAATTGACAAAGTCAAAATTCTAGCAACATTGAATCCCAGCCCAAAAGGCTGAATGAATAACGAGATCAGCCTTGTAACTTGAAAGTCTCAGACTCAATCTCTGATGATGTGGTTAGTTTACACTTCTGAAGAGTGCCAAAATAGGACAAAACAACCGTCCAGTATTTCCTGGTTCTCAACGACTTCTCCAATGATGCTGGCTCGTGACGAAATCTAACAACTAAAGTTAAAATAGTAATAATAACGATGGTTGTCTTGCGACACCAAACGACTGAGCTTTTGACAAGAAGCCTGATCCAAAAGCTATCAGAGCGACCTCAGGAGCCACGTCCCCATGGTTTTCGGTGACCAAAACAGGTCCAGCCTCGATTCGATCCTTCCGGATTATGGGACTTGTGTATACCATAGGCTTGGAGTTAGGTTTTTATAGCCCCTCTGAGTAGATCTACATGTCTACTAGTCTGGTTGTAAGCTCAGGACGTTCGCGTTTGCCCCTTCACTTTTGAGAGGGATACTCCTACCTAGTGAAGGCTGTGAATAGGTCTTACTTGGCACAGGCTATGAACGTGTGGCCACATGAGAGCATTTTGAGAGAAAGACCAGTCGTTATGCAGGGTATTGACTGGCTAAATGACAGATTGATTTGACATTTGTTACTGCAATCAAAAGTCGTATATACTCTGGTGCACAAAATAGAATCATTCATCTCTAAAGCAAACAGAGATAAACCCATCTCTTATGTCGGTAGTTTTCCATATGTTCTCTAAATATTATCAAATAATCATATCACTTTTATTCATCGTCGGTGGCACAATGGTTAGGACTCTCGCCGACCATGCACATTGTCCGAGGTTCGATCCCCTGCCGACGTACACCTGATGATATCTATGGTCGGCCTGCAAAATTTGGACTACCGATATCACATGCTGAAAATTACATACCTGTAACTCAAAAATACGGCGTGGAATCAAGCTGTAATCAAAATAAGATAAAAAAGAATAAATAAATCTAGACTTGACAGATGACAAGATAACAGTAGTGCGTAGTGTCGAAACTCGGCAGTAATTGGTAAAATGATGTACAGTTATTGCTAAATCCATACAGGTTACATTGAAATCTCTATTTGCACGATAAACACACCTAATTGTACGGCCTATGCAAGTAACTGGCTCACTCCACAGAAACAATCAAACTGGCAGATACACATAGAAGGGGCTAAATTAAAAGTTTATGTTTAACTTTTAAACCCAAAATAGGGGTGAGTGGTATCGAAGACACAGCATAATTCAGCAGCATTGAATGCTCTTTCATCGCATTTAGTAATTTATTTATTTTATTTTTGATTACAGCTTGATTCCACACTGTACTGTTGGTACAAGTATGGAATTTTCAGCATGGATATCGGTAGTCCAAATTTTGCAGGCCGACCATAGATATGAGGTGTGCTCGGCAGGGGATCGAACCTCGGACCATGTGCATGGTCGGCGAGAGTCCTAACCACTGTGCCACCAACACCTGGCGTTGTGCTAATATATCTCACCGATGTTATCTCCGAGGAAGTGACGTTTGGCCTGCCTTGACTTTTAACTCATATTGTTATCGATGAATTTTTCGGGATAACCCTGTTCTCACTCAGCAACTGTTTAATAATATTGAGCTCTGATGATATTAGATGGTTGGAGGCGATCGGTAGGTAGCCTTACTTGGTCTAGGCTTCGTGCTAGTTGGCACTCGTCAGCAAGGCGTATCTGCAACCTTGCAGGAACTCATGTCCCTTCTGAGATTCGAACCCGCGTCACCCAGTGCTGCAGCCAGAGACGTTACCACTTAGTCAGCTATTCGGGCTCGCGATTGACCTCCTGTAGGACTAGACAAATCACACTAGTTACTAGTGTCAAATCAAAATACCCACTACAGTCCTACAGGAGGTCATCCGCGAGCCCGAATAGCTGGCTCAGTGGTAACGTCTCTGGCTGCAGCACTGGGTGACGCGGGTTCGAATCTCAGAAGGGACATGAGTTCCTGCAAGGTTGCAGATACGCCTTACTGACGAGTGCCAACTAGCACGAAGCCTAGACCAAGTAAGGCTTTCTACCGATCGCCTCCAACCATTTAATATCACCAAATCAATGTGCACCGTGATGGCAAGCTACCTAGAATGGTGGCGACATTACAACCTAACTGATAGAATTCAGTCTGTCCTAAATGAGAGGACTAGACACACCACACTAGTTACTAGTGTTTAATCAAAATATTAAGCTCTTCCTCCGTTAAGACATTCCTCAGAACAGATTGCTCTTGCTCTAAGGACTAAGCACTTGATCAAACTGCAAATTGTATTTCAAAGGCACGAACCTGGAGGAAAATGAGTATTATAATTATTATTATTATTATTCTACCGTCCTCTTATTTATTTGACAAACTTATAATATTTTAAATTATCATGAAATCAAATCTGCATACACTCCAGGGGATGTATTCATCATCACGTGTGAAATACAAGAGAGACACTACCAATGATCAGGGTGTAAATTAACAAAGATAACCAAAAGAAAAGAAGAAAAGCGCTTGTCGACGACAGACGACAACACTCTCTAGTACAAGTGCATACATGTAATCAAGCATGTTAAGCACACGAAAAAAAGAAAAAAAAGATTAAATCAGGCATACAATGCAGTGTACGCACAAATACACGTACGTACACTCCTCCTCACGCATGTGTACATTTTAACGCAAAATCTGGGTGGTTACTAAGCCTTTTAGTGGTGATTAATAAGGGGTTTAAAGCTTTCTCATAGAAAATATTCAAGTTTTATTGAACATTATTATTGTTATTATTATTATTATTATAGTTATTTTCATCACTTATATTTTTGAGAAAAATGATATATACAAATATGTGTATCTATTTCATCTCTTAATATCATTAAACTTGTATGTACAAGTTTAAAACGGAAATGAATCATAATGAAACCAAAAATAAGTAACTGATATACACTGAGAAATATGAAAATGGTTTTTTTTTAAATTATTTTTGCAAGACAATAAATCTGTAAAACTCAAAAGACATTCTGTGTACCTTTGATTACATTATTAACAATATATCGAAATGAGATTCCCTTGAGTTTTCAGTGGAATATACATAAGGGCTTCAACACAGAACATCGTCAGTCTACCCATCCTCTTGTGGATGGCTACCTCTTTAGGTAGGGAAAGCAGCATAGCTGGTTCACTGATCATCTGACGGAAGCGTCATATTCGCTCCCAGACGGTGTAATATATACCATATTCTGGTAACTTCTTTTAATCTAGTGGTCTGTCTGTCTGTCTGTCTGTTATCGACATAGAACTTTGCACCGATGTGCAGCAGTTCAAGTCACCACACTCCCTCAATGTAGTACACAAAACACGAGCACAAAGTAAAATGAAATTCAAAATACAGACAGTAAACAGAGATGTGAGACAAAGGAGTAGTAATAACGAAGAACAATATAGTTTCATTGAAAATCATAGTTCACAAGGAGTGGATGCATCTGCACCATTGAGAACGATTTTGAGCCATATCACCAATTGTTACCAGCCATTGGTTTTACCGTTCCGAGGACCCCAACCATTCACGAAGTCCACACCTTCCTACATGACTGGCTTAAACTAACTGTTGTCGATTTAATTGACTGATGAAGCCATGTTTTGGTTTGACCGCCTCCAGCTCTTTTCCAGCCTGACCTATGTAAGTCAGGTAACATTGCCCGTTGTCGAGCAAGGCGATGGCTAGGCATATGTAACACATGTCCTAACCATCTCAGTCGATGTAATTTCACAGCCTCTTCTTACCTAGCACTCGACCGATGCCTAGTCTCAGTACCACTTCACATAAGAGATAGAACGCAGACACCTATGATCAAAGACAGCTAACCAGGTTTTTCATGTCTTTCACTCTCAATGGCCAGGTCTCACAGCTAGCCATAAAGGAGGACGAAGCGGAATGCTGAGCAATACATCCGCCCTTTGGTAGATAACCAGCCGTATTTCACGTCTACTAAGCCGGAGATGGCGTAAAGTGGCATATGCGAAATTAGCCGTCTGCATGCGTACTGATATCTCGTCAGAGATCAACCTATTGGCACTGGCTGATGATATTTCCCAAATAAGTGAAGCTGTCAATGTGCTCTACCACTTTACTCCCTATTTCTAAACTGGGAGTCAGTGTAGTCCAGTCCTGTAGCCTGATCATCTTACATTTGGCGCGAGCGAATCGCATGCCAAACATTCGTAGATGGCTATCTGAACGACCTTTCTGGCATTGTAAGACATGCAGGAACATTAGTTTCTCTTGGTGTCATAGCAGTGTGAGAGCCCAACCACCACAACAAGGTAGAAACTAATGACCGAGTCAGAAATGTGCCTCTGGTGTACACCTTATTCTCAAGATACTGACATGAAAGATTGGAATATTTGGGATACTCATAGTTGACTGTTGAAACATGGCATTTGTCCCCATATAGATTTCTGTCATACATTACCTAAAGCCAGAGTAGTAGATGAAAGTTAGATCATTAATTTCAGCTAACTTCGTTCAATACCCAAAGGCTTTTATTTTATTTACATCAAAATATACTACTGATTTTATAAACGAGGCATTTTATAACTGCATTATGGATAAGATTTTATTTTGATAAATCACACAGCGTTGTAATACAGTAGTAATATTAACTGATGACCACGTTTCTAGCACAAACTATTGCCACTCATAATCATATCAAGTCACTCACTCACACAACTTTTTCTTACTTCATTTATATACATGAGTGGAATTCATGATTAGACATTTGAATAACAATCAACCAATATAGGTTAATGTACATTCAGAAATAATAAAATGAGTGTTATTGATCAAGTACAATTAGATGAAGCCCTATGTTCCACTAGGAACCCAAAGGAACAATAATAATAATAATACAACCGGATGGGCAAAATATATAGACTAACAGAAAGTGTAGCAATGGGATCACCAATATTGCCTATCGTAACACACATATTTATGAAGAGCTGGGAAAATATGGCTCTGAATATATTTAATCCTACTCTGAAAATATGGTGGAAATGTGTGAATGACACTTTCACATACACCGTGTTGAAAGCAGAACATCTCTCTCTCTCTCTAGCTTCTTGACTCATATAAACTCACTAGTAGACGGAATAAGATTCACATTTGAATTAACTGTGATGTTAGATTGTAAAATAAAACGAATAGAAGAAAGTAAACTGTTAAATAACTATCCTATAAAATTCGTCAGGAAGATTAGTAAAGGCCAAAATCAAAATGAAAATAATTGTGAAACTAGTAATGATAACATAAATAAGAGAGAATATAAGGTATATACGGTATTTTTACCATATAAGGAGGGGACGTCGTAGACCCTACATGGGATTCTTAATAAAGCAGGAACTAGGGTGGCATTCAAACCTACAAAGTCACTCAAAGACAACCTCTGTAGGGTGAGAGACCCGGTGAACACAATTAAACAAAATAACACAATTTACAAAATACCCTTCAATGAATGTGAGTTAGGTCAAACTAGTAGGTCAGGGATAGTTAGATTATCAGAACATAAGAATTTAGCTAAGGTAGGAATGGTTGACCCCGAGAAAATAAGCAATTTAGAAAAAAGCTCTGTACTGCATGCATTAACACAAAACCACACAGTAGCATGGTGGGAGAGGGTTAAAATTCTAAGAAGTAATACAGGTAGGTGGAGAGAGAGAGAGATTAATTACTGAATCCTGGCTGGTTCATCGAGTCTACACCTACACACGAAACAGAAGTGACTTAATGCAAATACCACAGATATGCATGGATGATATTATTACCACCAATCAGTCAGTCAGTCAAATCAGAGGAGGATAATAAATAATCTCAAAATTCTATTTCACTTCACGTACATCATAACATTCTAAGAAGTTGCACATGTATTTTGACTGTAAAAAACAGTCGTCTTATTTCCCATCTGATGTTATTTGATCAATAACACTCATATTATTATTATTTCTGAATGTACATTATCCTATATTGGTTGATTTTTATTCAAATGTCTAATCATGAATTCCACTCATGTATATAAATGAAATAACCAACAAGTTGTGTGAGTGAGTGACTTGACATGATTATGAGCGGCAGTGATAGTTTGTGCTGGAAACGTGGACGTCATCAGTTAATATTACTGCTGTATAACAACACTGTGTGATTTATCAAAATAAAATCTTATCCATAATGGAGTTATACTCTACCACTACAGTGGCCAAGTTTTATACTTATATCAATGAAGCATTTTATCTCTTTGATATGGATCCACATTTACGAAACCATTTATTCAATCTTCTCAGTGTTCTACGTCTAAATATTTATTTATTTAAACGCAGAAAAAACTTGGTACAGTATGGCCCATTTTGAGGATTACTCACTAACAACTTGAAACGACGCAGATAGAGTGAGAATCCAGACAAAGGCGAAAGACTGTCTAAGGTTAAGAAGTAAAGGTTAGCAAAGGTAAAATACAGGAACCTATGCATAAAAATAAAAGTAAGGTTGGAAGGACATAAGTTGCTTGAGGGATCATTATTGCTTGAAATCATTTTTACTAGAGCTCGATGAATTTCGATGACTGTTTGTTGTTTTATTTCATTTGTTGTATGAGGGCTGAGATACTAACTACTCGGGCGCCCAGACCGAAGCAGGTGGTTTTATTAAGGGACCACCCGCCGAGCCTTTGACATTGAGTCTAATCCGCGAGGCAGCGGAACAGCGTCAGGAGCTGCATTCCCATGGTTGCCGGTGACCCATATGGGTTCATACGCCATTTGATCCGATTGGATTCTGGAGCCCATGTACCCCATGGTAACTGCTTTTAGCCTAACCACTATCCAAACAACCTTCCTCACATGGTAGGTAGACCTGCAAGGACATGAGTTCCAGCCAGTTTAGCTTGTTGGGTCACTGTGGTAGTCAAGCCCGACCACCACGGTAAGGTAGCAGTTGTCGGCCTTTTTAGTACTACAACAGAATATAAAATGGTCAATAAAATACACATTTGGAAGAAAGAATATAAACTAGGTGTTTTTTTTAAATTCCAGGTGTCATTATTATATTTATGATAATTTAGAGATAGATATATTTCACAGAAATAAGAAGTTTCCACCTTGGTAACTAACTAACAGTTGACTTGAAATTGTTTGTTTTTTTTCAATGAAAGATTCTTTCTGGAGATAATTCAAGTACACTTCCACTTCCTGTTTTCTAATGAGTATATCAGAAATACACACACAGTATGCAAATTTTGTCAAAAGAATAACTAGTCTTACAGCTAGTTGTAAATCGTTGTATGTCTCTTAAATTCAGCAATAAAAATACTGATAATTATAGAAACCTTCTAAAGGAAGAGAGAGAGAGTGGGGCAGAGAGAAAAGCGTTTCTTTTTGACGGAAAGTAAACCTCTTCTTCTTCTTTGTCTTCTTTTACACTTTTTTGTTTGACCAGTTTTTACAAGTATCAAAATGTTTACTCAAAGCATCTTAGCAAGTGATTATTGATATATCCAGTACAATAAGTACCTTGGATAACTATTAACCGCTAGTGGGATGCATACTTTCTCTAAAACCTCGCATCTCACAAGGCATACTTTGTTTCACTGACTTGTAGGATTTTTTTATTTATTCCCTTTATGTTCCACTGGGAACGTAAAGGGCTACTTCAAGCTATAGGCTCAAAGTTTCGATAGCAGTGGCGCTTGTTTTTACAGGCTGGAGTTGCTAGCCTCATGCCCAACCTTCCCCTTCGGCCGGTGATTGAACCCCGGACCACCTGCGTGGTCGGTTAGGATTCTGCCACTGTGCCACAGACGCAAGAATTGTAGGATAGCTTTCTTATTCACGAACTATCTATCGGCAAAGTTAAACGTTTAGCATTGAAGGAGTGAGACTGTACTAATTGGCAACTGAACGTAGCAATTCGACTCCTCACGGGACTTCGAGAGGTATTATTTCTCTCAAACGGTGCAGACGAAATATTTCAGCATTGTTTTACATGTGGAACTGACTGGAAGTGAATGAATTTGTTCTTGTTGAGGGGTGAGGGGGGGTATTATCAGTATAGAAAGGTTTATAGTAGAGCTGTAGACGGACGCCATCATAAAGTTCATTGGAGATGGTTTGCTATGAGAGAAGGTAACTTCAAGCGGACGTTTTGCTCGGTCACAAATTTTATGTTTTGATGTATTTGTGACTACTGTGAGAGATACAACTGCTAGAAGGGAGAATAGTCTCGTCTAAAGCAGCACTGTAGGGATATTGCATCCTGGAATATGTTGACACTAACTTCTTCACTGGAAGTAGGTGTTTTACCCAAAGACAAGACAGTCCTGACAAAGAGAAGGTAACAACCGACGTCACCAAAAATCATATAACATTCGGGTCTTTGGATTGTATGATACCACCTATAGAAAAGATTCGTCTAAAGAATACCAGACAGGAGGAAGTAGAAAGGAAGGGTCGGTGTGAGGAGTCTAAAAAGCCTGACGCGTAAAAAATACCAAGCTCAAAGCTTGAAGCCTTATGTTCTGGTCGGAAAGCTAAGGAATGAAATGAAACGCAGAAAGATAAGGCGTAAATTCAAAATTTACGATATAAGTTAAATGTCTGCTATGCGTTGGTTTGAAGACACCGGTAGTGAGGTCGTTTCAAAAGAAGTGCAGTGGATAACCAGTTCAACTAACTGACTTTTTAAGTTTTTTTATTGTTGGTGTGGTTTTGTCTATTTTGTCTATTTAACTGTTTCAGTTGTATAGTGTACGTGGTCTGTCTAAGTGAGTTTTGATTGACTAGACCAAAATTTCAGGCCTTTGTTGACATGTCGCCTCCTAGTACGGACACTTCGACGATATCTGACGACTAGAAGAATGTTATTTAGTCGATGATGACTACCGGTGGAATTTAGGATGCGCCTATAGCCTCGTTCGGAACCGGTCAGCTGGCTATATACACCTGCAACTCTCAGTGAGACTCGAACCCAGCACTCATCACTGCATACTCTATAGCGTCACCCAAGTAATCTAGTGGATAACGCTTTGATGTTTGAAACGATGAGTACTAGATCCCAGCCTCCGTGGGAACACCATCACTCACTGGGGATTGTAGGCACATCCAGCTGACAAGTCCCAAATGGGGTGAAATGCGCATCTTGGGTCCCACTGTTAGTCACCATCCAGAAAATAACAGCATATATCATCATTTTGAATCCTATGGCGTTCATGAAGGAATCTGTCTTCAACTAATAACAGAGTCCAAGGCATGCACTTAGAGTCATGTCAGTTGAATGCCCCTGGATCTGAGTAAGTTTGCGTTATATTTAAGACCCCCAAACGAATATCTATGGTCTCGAACTTGAGAGATAGAGAGACTGAGAGAAACAGAGTTAACCACTAGGCTGTAAATTAAGCACAACACACACACACTTTGGAATAGTACCGATTTCAGGTGTAAATCTAGGGTAAAAAGCAAAGAAGATGGGAAGTTGAACGCACTAGTGTGTTTACAGGAAACCACACATTCAAACAGATATTCGGACTTCCGATCATCCCATTGTATGACAGTAAAAATAGGACTGGTGAAATGTTTAAGTAACAGAGCACAAAAACTAAGTAGTACCAAAGAAAATCTAAAACAGGAAGTGAGGCATATAAGAGAAGCTTTGAACCTTAATAATAATTACCCTGATAAATTAGTCAGAAAGTATGTAGGGGAATGTAAAATAAAAATAAAATAAAAAATTAGATGACAGTAATACCAGTGACATTAATATTGGCAATATTAATGACATGCATACGATATGCAATCAACCATGCGAGGATAATGATAACACCAACAATGAGGAATCTAAATCATCAGTAGTAATTCCATACAAGGAAGGAACCTCAGAAACCAACTTACGCCGGAGAATTCTTAACAAGGCACGAATAAAAGTGGCATTCAAACCCGCAAACTTAATTAGAAACAAGCCCTGTCAGTTAAGGAATCAGTCATGTAGAGTTAATTAAACAAAACAATTTAGTTTATCTAATACCTTGCCTGAGATGATTGTCAGGTCATATACATAGTTCAAACTAGTAGAACAAGTGCAGTCAGTCAGACTAGTCGAGCATAAAAACCTAGCAGCAACACCTAGATTGGTTGACCCGAATAAGATAAGAAATCTAGCGAATAGTTCATCTATAGCACTACATACACAACCATACAATGGAATGGGATAGGATGACAGTTTTAAAATCTAATGTAACAGGGTGGAGGGAGTGATTGATAACAGAAGCTTTGTTTCCATATTATTTTGTTTATTAGACGTATCACACAGTCAGTGAAACAGTATTATTCACTGAATGACGTTTCGGACAAAATTTATTGTTCATAATCATATCAGCAATTGTAATCACACGACTTTGAGACTTGAGTTTTATAGTTTTCTTTGTCTTCTCCTATTTGTCGTCGCTGGGGTAGTAAAATTTTCCAGATTTCTCGGTGGAGGGTGTTGAATCATTCCTATTACATGCATTTGCAGTCGATTCGATAAGCGAAGCTTCTGTTATCAATCTCTCCCTACACTCTGTGACATTAGATTTTAAAACTGTAATCCTATCCCATCCTATTGTATGTAAGTGCATGTAGTGCTATAGCTGTCTTAGATTTTCCTTGGTACTACTAGTTTTTGTACTCCGTCACTTAAACATTTCACCAATCCTACTTTCACTGACTTAGGATGGGATGATCGAAAGTCCAAATGTCTGTTTGAATGTGTCGGTTTTCTGTAAATACACTAGTGTGTTTCACTTCCCATCTTCTTTCTTTTCTGCGTTGCAATCTAAAATTGGAAGCTCCCCTTCCTGACTTTCCAGTTCATAAGTGAATTGAATTGCCTCTACCTTGAATTTGATGTATACGAAAAATCTATCTATATCTTATGTTTATCTAATCAACTGAATGAAAATACGTGTAATAGGAACCATTCAACACCCGTCCACCCAGATATCTGGAAAATTCCACTACTCCAACGACGACAAATAGGAGAGAACAACGAAAACTACAAAACTGAAGTTTCAAAGTTTTGTGGTTAAACCTGATATGAATGATTATGAAAAATAGATAAATTGTGTTCGAAACTTTGTCATCCATCCAGTAAATAATACTGTTTCATCACTTTGTGTGACCCTATCTAGTAAACAAACTGTATGTGGTATAAATTTACTTTTTCGCATTTGTTGTTGATATATGCAATACTGTGAATCAATTCATTTCACTCATCGGACGTCTTGACATTTGTCTTTTGTAAGATTTAGATAATATTATGCGTAATGGCGTTAAATTTAAAAATTTCGAAGATTACCCTGAAAACTCTTCGTCATGACCACCTGTATTCTTCATTGAGAATGCAAAATCAAACACTTTAAGAGATGACGTAATCACTTGAAGTATGTTATATATATAAACACATATAATTGGAGAGAAAATATTAAAGACATCTGGCTATCTTGTGCAAACAACAAATAATATTAGATGAGTGTACCCCCGATAACAACTAATCCACATCGACTTAATGCGTACGCATGTACGGGTACACAAATGAACGGTAATCACACAATCCGGACATACGCACACAGACACACGTATATATACAGAGAGATAAACACTAAATAAATGTTTGCACACACACACAATGGGTTCATCTGTGTGTAACCGGCATATCACTTGTTGACACATGTTGTACCAGATATCATTAATGATTAATGAATATCTTACATCCAAGCGAATAACCCCCTCCCCCAGCCCCGTTAACCAGACTGGCCTCCAAATCATGGTTACTATGTCGTTTTCTCTTGCTAAAACAAATAATGAAGAGAAACACACGCGGGCGCGCACACACACACGCACAGAGAGAGAGAGAGAGAGAAAGCGGTGCTGCATATATTTACATGTGAGAAGTGAACATGGATTATTTAATTTTATTCAACCTGTAGGTTTCTTTCTTCTTTGGCTAGACGACAACACAATTTGCAGTTTGATGCATTTTCTTTGTAAGAACAACTGAGAATAAATTGCAGTGATGAGTGCTATTCACTTATTTCTCTAACTCAGAAAATGGAGTTAGTTGTGTAATTGGCATGACATCCAAAATAATGCGGGAGTATTCAGTTTTTACAAGGTCAATCAATGTGTTTGTGTAGATTAGGGGGGAGGCGGGGGGCTTGTTCAAGGCATTTTTCATAATTTCTTGATCAATTTAATTAAGTGAACCTATTCTAAGTGATTTTTGCATTTTAAGCGGAAATTATAAATAGCCTAAAGTTGCAAAACTAATCACAAATTTGACTCAGTTAGATTGATGAACAGCTGTTTTGTCTTCATTCGAGACTCTTTAGTGACACACACCCATAAACCTACCTCCAAGTTGACAGGCGAGGTAGTTAAACATTAAACCATTAGGATGAAATTCAATGGTCCACTAATTCTAACTTCTGTCAATTCACAATATATAACGCGACCGCCAGCCAGTATCATCAGGCAGTATTTGTCCTCAAACTCAGCTTGGTAGAGCCCCGCTGGTCGTGACTTTTCACTGGAACCTCAGGCAACTTCATATTTTAGTGAGTCACAAGTAGGCACTGGACTACTTTTAAAGTGTTGTTTTGTAGGAACTTGATTGATTTCAAGATTAATTACGGAACTGACTTTAGTCAGAGAACCACTGAAAATCAGGAAGTACTTCATAGCTGCTTCATCCTTGCTTGAGACTCTCATTCGTAGACACCCATGATCTCAAAGCCTGAGATCGAACCCAAGACCTTTGAGTTACAAGGAGAGCTCGTGGACCATTTAGACAATGAGATGGAATCTAATTACCCATCAGTCTTAACTTCTATCAACAGTTTGAACATAGATTCCATCAAGAACTGCCATAAGTTAGTTACCATTGAAAATGAAGGACAACTGGGTTACTCTTTTGTCTCTCATCTTAAAACTGTTCAACAGTGTGTGCACACACGACCCCACCAAGGATCGAAACAATCAACTGTCGTCAGATATCGGTTAGTGTTAAAATTAAAAAAAATTACTATTGTGATATACAAACTAGAGTTGATCCTCTACAAAGCTGGATTACGTGCATGAATTCATCATTTTTTCCCTTCACGTTCCCAGTGGAACATAGGGCCTCAAGCTAGTGTCTTGAAGTTTCTGTAGCAGTGGTGATCATTTTACAGGAGGAGGTTACCAGTCTCATGCTCAACCATCCCTCTTCACCAGCATTATTTCTGGCTTAGCGAGGTAAAGAAGTGTGTCAGTAGTCGAGGATCGAACCCCGGACCATGTGCATGGTCGGCAAGCGTCCTAACCGCTGTACCACTGTCGCACGTAAACCTGGTGTCAGAAGTGGGATTCAAACCTACCCTCACAAATTGGACAGCGACCTGACGCAGTGCCTTGAACCGTTCGGCCATCCTTACGACATGAATTCATCATTAGGTTATATTTAACGCAGATGTCAATGGTGATCGTTAAAACTGGAATATGGGGATTTCATAGCATATTTAAATTTCACCCCGTCACTCTGAAGTCACTTTTAACTGACTCAAGGACTGCCAAAAGTTTTGATTTCCTGTTCAAATGGTTTCCTAGGTCGTGCAGATCGTTGTCTCCCATTAGGATTTCACTCGACGGCCTGTTGTGTAATGTTACCCAGAGTATACTCATACCACCTCCATTGCCTTTTTGCATATTTCTTAAGCTAAACATAGGATATTGGCTGGTTCGTCCGTTACCAGATTTCCTTACTATCTATCCTTTCTAGCCAGCCGATCATCTGATCTACAGTATGACGATAAGGAGGCAGCCATTGATGAAAGTCTGAGGCAGGCCGTTGGAAAGGCTTTCAGTGACACACGAAGTCTGATCAATGAACTACTTATATTATTATTATTGGTAATACCGAAGTTTTACAAACTAATACACTCAAAATAGCTAAATAAAGACAAATGTTAAGCATATTTTTTTTGTAGACTATTTATTGGATTACAATGTTCCAGTTCATTTCAGTGATATAAAATCATTGTCTGTCTGCCTCCTTGTTTGCTTGACATCAATTTAATTTTAAGAGTTCTCCTTAGTTTTCCACTGTGTTTTACTAATGTATATTTCTCACCCCCCCCACCCCGCCCCGTCCTTCCACCTAACTTACCTAATAAGAGTGACGTTTCAGTTTGTGTATATTGGGCTAAATTTGTTCAATATTTGATTGAACATTCATTTGTTTGTTCTTTTTTATTTTGATGTTGTTTTAGTATTTCAGGAAACATACCTACTTATTGACTTTTGATAATGACGATGATGATTGACTTTATCATATATCTCCTATCATTAATGATAGTGTCTGTGAGACTTGAAATTTCCTGGAAAATTTTTAATATATTAGAATATCGTTTTTTCCCTAAATGTCCATACTTTCTAAAGTTGAATGAAAATTGGGGTATAGAATAGGCTAATTTGATCAAACAACATATTTGTAGCATTTGGTGTGATTAATTCACCTCAGATTATTAAGTTACTGAACATATTCAAACGGGTCTATATGAGGAAAACTAAAAGAAGCCTTTAGATACAATAATGAATAAGGTTAAGAAATCTACAGTGGAATTAATACGCAGAAGGAATGAAGCCGTCACTGGGGGTGAGTCTAAATGGTTTTCATTTAATGCCTAAAATTAATAATGCTAGTAGAATATAGGGTACTATTAAAAATATACATAAGTCAGGTTATCCCATACAACCAATGGTAGATTTTAGAAATACCCCTCCCTACTTATGAATTATCAAAACACTTAGCTCTAATATTATGCCCCATTAGAAATCGTTCACATGAGATGAAAAATAAACTAAATGATATTCAACTAGAGAATGATGAAAAAATGGTTAGTTTTGATATAACTAGTATTTATACTAATATACCAATCTATATGGCCTTAGAAGCAGTTAAAAAAGAACTAATTGAGGATCCTGAACTCACTCGTTAATGCCTCACATCTACTATCTTTAAATTCCAAGGCAAAACATATAGACAAACAGAAGGTTTAGCAATGGGATCACCAGTATCCCTTATTGTAGGGGATATATTTATGGACAGCTGGGAAAATGTTGCTCTTAATAGATTTAATCCTACTCCATATAAGGAGAACCTAAGTAGGATTCTTAATAAAGCAGGAATTAGAGTGGCATTCAAACCTACAAATTCACTCAGGTAGGACAAGCTCCGTAGGTTAAACAACCGTGTAGACTGACCCAATTAGACAAAATAATATAATATACAATGACTGTGAGTTAAGCCAACTACATAGGTCAAACCAGTAGGTCAGAGGTAGTCAAACTGTCGGAACATTAGAATTTGGATAAGGTAAGAATGGTTGACTCACCTGAGAAGATAAGTAATTTGGATGAAAGCTTAGCACTACATACATTAACACACAACCACACAGTAGCATGGTGGGAGAGGATTAAAAGTCTAGGTGGAGAGAGAGGTTGATTACTGAATCGTACCTGGTTCATCAAATAGTCTACACCCAACAAATGCAGTAGAAATGACTCAGTGCAACGGAAGATAATACTACCGCCAATTAAATCAGAAGAGGATAATAAATCATCTCAAAATTCTATTTCATTTCAATTCACGCACATCATCAGAACATTCTAACGAGTTACTTAGTTATTTTGACTACAAAAACACTCATCTTATTTACCATCTGATTCTAAATGATCAATAACACTCATATTATTATTATTTCTGAATGTACATTATCCTATACTGGTTGATTTTGTATTCAAATGTCTAATCATGAACTCCACTCATGTATATAAATGAAGTAAGAAAAAGTTGTGTGAGTGAGTGACTTGATATGATTATGAGTGGCAATAGTTTGTGCTCAAAACGTGGTCATCAGTTAATATTACTACTGTATAACAACTGTGTGATTTATCAAAATAAGATCTTATCTATTATGGAGTTATGCTGGACCACAGTGCCCAAGTTTTATACTTATATCAACGAAGCATTAAACCTTCTACATATGTGCGTCGGTGGAACAGCGGTTAGGATGCTTGCTGACCATGCACATGGTCCCAGGTTTAATCCCCGGTCAATGATGCACCCCTTTACGTGGCTAAACCAGCAGTAAGACTGGTAAAGAGGAAGGATTGGGCATGTGGCTAACAACCGCATCCTGTAAAAATGATCACCACTGCTACAGAAACTTCTGGCCTCTAGCTTGAAGCCCCTCTATGTTCCACTGGGAATGTAAATGAATAAAAACCAAGGCAAATAAAAACCTACACTGATTTTACATTAATTTCTTCATTTGATGAGGTGTAGAATATATCACTTTCTATTTTACAACTCGCCTCAAACAAATACATTTTTACAAATAGACACAAGTGAACACTATCCAGTTTGATGAGAAAAGGAAGAAAGAAAAGTGTGTTTTGAGTTTCACAAGAGAACGAACGCCTCATGAACTAAAAAATATAATCCAATTCTACTGGATAAATCTTTTAAAATCCTCTACAAAAGCCAGTCAAGCTTCTTGAGGTTAAGGCGTCTATATAGATGCATCAGAAATGATTGATTACTTAAAAACTTAAACTAACCTTATCTGCCTATAAGTGTGGTGTAATATAATGATAGGCGTTGGTGGCTCAGTGTTAGAATACTCTTCAAGCACATATGTGGTCCGGGATTCGATCCCTGGCCACAGCACACCTAAACCTCTGCTACACGGTAGTAAATACAATAAAGAGTGAAGGTTCGGTGTGAAGCTGCCATCTTCACTAAACACCATTGCTTATGTTCCACTGTGGTTGCACAGGAATAAAGAAAAATGCAGTGACAACGTCCCTTATTGACTTGATATAGCGTACTGTAATGGGCTGTAAACTAAATGCATTGTACAAAGGCTCGAACGTCAACTTATAACTTAAGAAGTGAGTCTTTATAACAAATGGCCATAAGTGAACATATAAGGCCAGTGTTTAATGATTGTTTATCAGTTTACTACGATTTTTATTAAAGTAATATTTGTTATTTAAGTGTTGGGGATTTGTAGGGACTTGACCTGGTTACAGGATTTCATCATAAGCTGACAGTGATTAGAGAACCCTTGGAAAACCTGGAAGCATACGCCTCTCGATGATAATGTTTCTAGGACGAAACAGCTGTCCAGTACTCCTTGGTCGGTTTTTCAATGGTTCTCTAACTAATGTCAGCTCATGATGAAATTGTGTTAGTTTTAAATCGTAATCTGTTCTGCTCAACGCCTAAAGAAATGAGGGGGATTTTAAACTATTCATTTTATTCTGACTGGAAAAGACTAGAAAGGTTAGAATATATCTCAGGCATAAAGATATACACATCCGTCAATTGTTATACAATGTTCTACAGTTACTGTAAATCTCAAGAAACGGAAATCCTTGAACAATATGTAGACCCTATGAACATAGAGATTCGTTTACATCTTTGGTTCATAAGTGACGGTAATATTTTTTTCTGTATGCAGCTAATACAGTGGATTCATAAACAGTAAATAATAAATTCAGAGTGTGTTGGTGGCAGCACAGTGGCAAAATGATCGCCAACCACACCACATGTGGTCCGGGATTCGATCCCTGGCCACTGACGCACTCCTTTACTGCACTAAGTCAGTAATAAGACTAGTAAAGAGGTTTGAAGGTTGGGCATGAGGTTAGCAATCCCATCTACCCTTAAAAATAAGTACCACTGCTACCGAAACCTCAAGCCTCGAGCTTCGAGCCCTTTGTTCCAATGGGAATGTAAATATTATATATATATATATATATATATTGTGTTCTTTAGTTCCTAGAGGGACATAGAGCTTCAATCACACATCTCCATTGCGTTCGGTTCTCTGACAACGTTTTCACCTGGCTCCACGTCTGCCCACATGCTTTCATCTCCTGTTCACATGACCTCCTCCAAGTCACCCTCGCACTGACGACCAACTCACCGCTTCCCATTCGGGTTCCACTCGAGAGCCTGGGGTGTGGTGCCACTCACTTGATGGTTTTCTCAGAGTATAGCCTCCAATCCACCTCCATTTCTGTCTGCACATCTGTCGCATAATCGGTTCCTGCCGCGTTGGTTCGCTCATTGCCAGAGATCCCTCACTATTGTTGATTCTTGTTGGCTGGCCATTTCATCTCAAGTAGTATTCAGCGAAGACAGCTGTTGATGAAAGTTTGTAGTTTGTTTGAAGTACTCTTCATGACGCGCCAATTCTGTGATCCATACGTATAGTAAGTAGCACTGACTTCCCATTGGAGTTGAAAATCATGCTGAGCTCTGTTGATCTCCATACAGACTTGAGAGTAATGATAGCTTGTCTTGCTTTCCCAATCCTTGCTTTGATATCCTCGTCAGTTCAGCCTGTAGGTAAAACGATGCTTCCATTATCACTAGGTAAAGGAGGTTGCCTCTTCCACATTCCTCCCATTTATGCTGATTGTTGGCTGTTGCTGTTGGCCAGGGATCTGCATCACTACATCTGTTTTCTCTATGTCCACGTGAATACCTTTCTTTATTGCTTCTTCTGTCAACTTGTTGCTTTTCACTTGTATATCTTCCAGTTTGTGGGAAATCAGATACATATCATGATCGGCGAAGTTCAGATCCTCCGAGGTTTTGTGTAGGTTGGGAATAAAAAAAAGAAGTAAATTCAGATATCCTTTAGAACACCGACAGGAAAATTCAAGCACATACAGATGAAAAGTGTCGCAGAAGACGAAATATGTGTCTGTCATTCTACTATGGTTCGTCACCATCGTAGCACTTACCGAAAAAATCTAACACATTCAGAAACACTTCTCTAATGATTAACACTCACTCAAAAACATTCAAGCTTCAATGATGATTTAACGCTAACGAACGACTTTTGTTTAATTCAAATGTAGTGAAGTCACAACCTATAGGGATCCACTATGTCAACTGTCTGATGGATACTCATTGATATTATTGACTGGCCATGGTGCTGAATGATCAACGGGTTCGATTAGTAACTTGAGGGTTATACACTCTATCCTTATTAATTAAGGTCATGATTGCACCTTGCTGAAGAGTTCCAAGTCTAGACGAAACTGGCGAAAAATGATCAATAAAGATTCACAGATAATCAATTCTTTCAAAATCTGAATAATGTGTCATTCGTTCATCCTCCATTCTAACATGTATGACGCCTGTTACGCATCATCGTAATATTTGCAATTATATTTGCGTTTCGTGTGCACATGTGTATTCACGCCCATGTATTTGTGTGTGTGTGTGTGTGTGTGTGTGTGAGTATATACCTGTGTGGTCCTTACAATTAAATAACAATGAAATATTGTCATTATTATTATAATTATTGAGAACGTTAATTTGAAGTGAAACAGATCAAAGGTGAAAGAAAATATTACTGTCAATAAATTTTGAAGTGTAGAACAGAACCCATCTGTGTCAATAAAAAATTTAAAAAAAATTAAATTAAGGCGTATGAGGCAATATTAATTGAAGGAGAGGCTTTTATTGCGTTTATTTTTACAGCTAAAACATACGTCAGCCTGTTTTTCGTTTTGGGCGGATTCGATAAATACTGTTTACTTTGTAGATTTAATTTAAACAACTGAATTACAGGTAAACAGGTTTGACCATGAGCTGACATCATTTAGAGAACCCTACTGGTCAGGTAACAGGACATTTACTCGTCTATCAAATTAGTGAGCGGTTGTGCTGTATGTATCTCGAATTGACAGGAATATGAATTTATGGATTGGAGATTGGATCAAGTCCTAGTGAAATGGTCTGGGTTCTAACATCGGTTTGTATGTACTATGGAACACTCCTAAACCAAGACAAAACAACTTGCCAGTACCGCATGGTTTCCCAGTGGATCTCTAACTGAGATGTCAACTCGTGGTCGAACCTGTAACTAGTCAAATCCCTGCGAAAACCTACACTTGAAAACTAAACAATAATTGAATAAACTGCTAATTCGCATCCGAATATTTAAGGTATTCGAAGTCTTGTGTTAACGATTATGCACCCGATCAGACATCGATGGCATCTTACCGTTCCCTTATACCGATTAACATTTCATCGTCTCAGAGTCATCAAGTCAATTCAGTCTTTAGTCGTTCAGAAAAGTTGATAAACTTTTTCACAGAAATCAGCTAACACGTTTTGTGTACCATAAATGTATATCGTTCATGACGGCAGGCAGTCTATAGACTTTATGTTTCTTTAGTAATACTTACAGTTTATCTAAGCCAATAAATAGTTTGTTGCATGCGTGCATCAATTTTTTTTGTAAGAAATATGAAGGCATTCAGTCTTTTTAAGGTTCAAGGAGTTCCCTTGCTTTTAGATTCTGTAAATGTTTCATATACGCATAAATAAACCTAGATATTATGAACAGAGAAGACCTTATTGTGAATACATTTCAGTATCAGTAAATACCATCTGAAGAGCGATTTAAGACTAGGGATCAGCATTTTTGTCAGACATGAGATATGGTTGGAGAATTTCATCATTACCTGAAATCAGTTACAGAAACATTGGGAAACTAACTGGGAGTACTGGACAGCGGTTTCGTCCTAGTTTGGGAATCTTCAGCAATACACACCCACCGTCAGGTTTCGGTCCCAGGACCTCCTGGTTACAAGGTCAGCGAGCTTGTAGACCATTAAGCCACTGGGACCCGATCCAATGGCCAGCCCATGAATTCTAACTCCTACCAGTTCATGACATAGCGCGACTACTTCACAATTTCTTCATCGATGAGTTACTGCCTCACCTTCAACCTGCTGCACCCTACTGGTCTTAACTTCCTAATAGAACCTCAGGTTACTCCCTGGATACTTGTAAAATAGACATGAGTTATTTTAAATCTGCTGATTCATGACTATGAAGAATCATAGAAAGTCTAAGAAGTGTGATCACATCAAGCTCAATCTTTTAGAAACTTATTTGAAAGCATAGGATGAGGTTGTTTGAAGTTAGAGAAAACATCTGACTGGCGATGCGCAGTTTTAAGTGCACCTTAGGTCAGTCAGTTATCTTCAAAGCAAGTAATTTTCTAGTTAGAATCGGCGCAAATATAAATCCGTAAATTGAAGGAATATCCAACTGAGTGATAAAGCATTTACAATGAACATTTTTCAAGTAAAATCTTGTGATTTGATTTTAAACTCATTGCCAGTAACATTCAACAAAATATTGACTGTTATTGGTGGGCACTGATAAATTTCCGTTGTGTTTTTTTAATTACTATTTATTTTAATCTTGTTATTCCTGGTAGAACATAGGGATTCAAGATTAAACTTTGAAATTTCAGCAGCAATTGTGTTTCTTTTTAAAGGATAGGGTTTCTAGTCTCACACCCAACACTTACCCTCTACTAGGCTTACTACCACAGTCAAGTGAAGTTTATGAGGGCATCAGCTGGGGGAGGGAACCACATGTGTGGTTGGCGAATCATCGTAAAGCACTGAGCAGTTTGTCCTATCTAGGTATCATCAGCCCAATGTAACTTCACTTCGCAGTGAGTGATTTTGTTCCCACTGAGATTTGAAACCAGTTTCGCATGGTTTCAAACATCAAAGTGTTATCCACTAGACTGCATGGGATACTTTTTCATTACGAGACAGAGTTAATCAACTTTTTTTTCTTAGAATTTGAGATCACTTGTAAGTTCGCTTTACTACTGAATACATTCACAAAACTCAATCGTTTATTTGCACAAAGAGAAAGTAAAATCTGGGATGAATGTTCCAACCTCTTAGATACTTATTTGGATCTACTTGAATCATATTGCACGGGGATCAATCGGATGGAAATGATACAGGGTGCCTACCACTTCACATAATAATGCTCTTACCTTCTAATTCACTCAGTTACAAAGTCTCCACAAAGCCAATCAATTATGATCGGTCCTTGCCCTATTCAGGTAGGTAGTTACCTGGAGTTCTAGTGAGAAGTCGTGACCAGTAGGTTGCAGCAGGTCGGATGTGAGGACAAATACTCGCCACAGATGACATTGGCTAGGGGTCACGCTATATCATGAATTGACAGAAGTTAGAATTCATGAATTGGCCATTGGATCGTGTTCCAGTGGCTTAATGGTCTACGAGCTAGCTCGCCTTGTAACCAGAAGGTCCCTGGTTCGAACCCTGGCGGTAGATGCGTAGGAAACCGCTGTGCAGTACTCCCAGTTGGTTTTCCAATGATTCTCTAACCAATGTCAACTCATGATGAAATCATATAACAGATCACTCAAATCCCTAAAAACCAACACTTAAATGATCATCATTATTCCTCTGGGTTCGAAGTGTAACACAGGGCTTCAGTAGGACATTACCAGCCCACTACATTTTTTTTTGCAGTCCTTTTAAACTGGCTCCATGATAGTCCATAAGCTTTCATCTTCTCTGTGGCATCCTCAGACCAACGCTCAACTCGTCGCTTCCCATTCGGATTCCTCTCTATGGCCTAGAACACGATGTCAATCAACCATCTTCTCAAGATATATCCAATTCCTTCTGCATATATTTTGAGCAATAGGTTCTGGTTTGGTTTTCATTATCAGAATTCTTTTGGTACTTATTCTTTCCAGACATCTGATCTTCAGTACTGATGATGAGAAGGAGGCAAGTGTTAATAAAAGTCTGAAGCAGGCAGGGAGGCAGGCTTTTGGAAATTCTTTTTGGTGTCACACGTTTCAAGTGTCTGAACCACATAAAAACACCGGCTGACTTGACATTAATGATTAAAACTCGAATATCGTCCCAAGTAATGAATGTTTGTTTCTTATATTTTGTGAGCCTACCTTTGATTTCTTCATCCATACCACATTTAGTTGAAACGATGCTGTGTAGAATAGGTGACATCTTTTAGACTTCTTCCATTGTTGGTGATTAATGCTTGTTGTTTCTGGTCAAGAAGTATATCTTTAGTTGACTATCATTATGGTTAGAATAATTGCGCCTGATTTCAGTGTGTCAGTGGTTCGGTGGTAGGATGTTTGCTAACCACACACATGGCCGGTTGTTCGATCCCCCGGCCAACGCATTCCAAAACCTCCTTGAACTAGTAATATGTCTGATAAAGGCTGGAGGTTGGACGTGCGACCAGTAAATCCACTCAGTAAAAGAAAAAACACCATTGCTACTGAAATGTCAAAGCTCCAACCTGGAGCCTTGTGTTCCACTTGGAGTGCAAAGGCATAAAAAATAGAAAAAATCTCCGCATTTTATTTGCGTGCAAAAAGATGTATATACCCCATAATCGATTATTCTATTCCCTCTACTGTATTTGTTAGGTGATCCTTTTTGGGATGTTTATTTGTCTAATGAGATTTATAGTTGGTTCTACTCAGATGTTTTTGCAAACTACAAAGTGTAGTTGAGTTCTACTAATCATGTTCTTTTTTATTACTATTTTCATATCCATTCAGTTTGTTCAAACTATACGATGAAAGTCCCTGGTCAGTTGATGGAAAAACAGATAATGTACAGATGAATGGAAGCAATACTGGTGAGTTATGCTAAAGATATAAGTTTCAACAAATAATTTTTGCAAAGTACCAGTTTTGTAAATCACTGATGACAGTTATTTCTGATTAATGGTCTGTGGGAAACTTGCTGATTTACAGATATTATTGTTCTTCCCTTGGGTTCCATGTGAAGCCTAGGGCTACAACAGCACATCATCATATCTTTCGTACACGTCATTAAGCTGGCCCTACAGTTGCCAATGCTTTTCTTATCTTCCTCGTACTATCTCTTCTATGTTACCCTAAGGCTCATCATTTCCTATTCTAATTTAACCCAACGGTCTGGCGCGCGATTTCAGTCAACAATGTCCTCCGCGCATGTCCCACCCGTTTTCATTTTCTACTGCATATTTCTTCCAAATGACAGGTTGATAGTTGGTTCGCTGTCAGAGTTCCATCCTTGCAGGCCATCTCATCTTCATTATGGAGCTCAGAAGCCACCTGTTGGCACAAATGTGAATTAACCTGTTAAAAGTGGTTTCAGTGAGATATACCCCAAGCTTCTGAACCATTACATTTAAAAAGTCATGTCTGATTAAAATAATAATTAATTTACAATAATACAATTTTGGTAAATATCTTCTTTCATCTGAAAACTTTCATATCAGTAAAACTTATTTTTGTGGTGTTTATAGTTAAAACTAGTCCTGCTTTTAAAATATTCGGGTGGTTTATCATTCTCCAAGACTTAAATACACCAGCGAAGGAAATGAAACACTGGAGTTATCAAAGCATGAATATTTTCAAAATTTAGATCATAGTACTTGACAAATTAATAAGTAGTCTGCTCAATAAAGAGAGAAGAAAAACACGATGTCTGATTTAAGCATAATCCTATGAAATACTGCTACAAAACACATATTTGAAATTCATCAACTATGCTAGAACACATCAATGAACCGAATTTCTCCTGAGAAAACAATGATTTACTTGGCAGAAATTTCCAGAAACAATTCGATGCTGGAGGCTTCTTGACAGAAAGCAAGTTACACATTGCAAGTGATTGGATAATTCATTTACGTGTGATATTTTGAGATAATTTCCAGTTTTATATACACCTGTCCAATTAAATCATGCTAAGTGATAAGAAGACTGTTTGAAGTGAAAGAAAATCACCCAAGTATCCACCTAAGTGCAAGTATGGATTGGAAGACACTATCTAACAAGGCTGTTTGAAGTCGAAATTGATTCTGTTGAGTTTTTTACCTCGTCAAATTCTTTACCAATCAAAATTTTCTGTGTTCAATGTTCAACTAGTTTATTCAACACCTACGTGTGCATGCTAATTGAAATTTACTGAATAACTAATTAGACCAGTTCTGTGGACAGCTGTTATGTGAACACAGTCCCAGTAATTCTTATAATTTTTCAACCCAATAAAACATATTGAGAATTCCGGAAGAGTCTTTACATTTTCTCATCGTCATGATAAACGGCAGTCGACATGAGAACAAGACTAACTTTGCAAAACTTGAATTTTTAACAAAGTAGTTCATTAGTGATTTTCTATCTGATTATTTGAATAATTACAAATTCTACTTTTTGAATGTCAATTTTTAGGGATTTGACTGGTTATAAGTTTGATCACAGATTAATACCAGTTAAAGAACTAATGAAGACCAGGGAGTACTGAACAACTGTTTCATCATTGTTAGGGACTCTTCAGCAACACGCACTGTTGGTTTCCCAGGAGCTCGCACCCAAGACCTACATATTACAAGGCAAGCTTTCATACCATTCATCCACTCGAACGGAACTTCTGTCATTTCATGATATATAGCGCCACCATTAGCCACTGTTATCGATGACGAATATTCGTCCTCACACCCGACGTGGTTGATGTCAATGGTCACGAATTCTCACCAGAAGACCAGGCAACTTCATCCCGTAGTCAAACGCTAATGAGGATCAGATTAATCTCCAAGTATTTAATTGGTAGGGATTTTCTAACAACACTGGACGTTAACTTCATTGAAAAAAAACTGGTATACACTATGGGTGTTGGCTCATTCGATTCAGTAATCTACTATACGTATACTGATTGGATAATATCATCATATCATCATTATAAATTAAGTGTAACAGAAACTACATGCTGAAATCTTTTTATTGGGACCATCACAGTGTTCTGTTCATTTAACCACTGGTAAAAAAGATATTAAGCTTTGACAGGATGAGTCTTCTAGTCTCAAATCCAACATCCACTGTTTTCGGAACCTACTGCAAGCTAGCAAACTAGACAGTGTAAAGGGGTACGTTAGCTAGTATTCCAGACCCGAACCTCCAACATAGATGACAAGCAAAGCACCACTGAATTACCGACGCCCTATATTAATTTCACCACAAAAAATTCCTTCATAGGTATGAAACAACGCAATAAAACAAGCTATGAGTGGGCTTACTTAGACTCCAAGTGATAAGTGTTTTTTCATACCCAGAATTCGTCAAGAACAATGTACCTCGATTAGTTAGTATACACCAGAATCCAGCTGCAAAATATTTTCCAGAAGTTAATCAGCCTAAGAATGTTTGCAGAATAACTCTTCAGTATTTGAGACAATCGATATTGGATTAGCATCTCATTCAGAATATCATATATCAATTTTTGCAGAGTTTCAAGAGAAAAGGAACAAATATTGTAACGGTTGACGGCGAAGACTTGATAAAGGAATGTTAATTGGCAATTAGGTATCTCTATAATTCTTTACACAACAACTCCTGAAAATTAATCTGATGCTCGCTAGTGACAAACTACAGGACGGAGTTTCCTGGAGTTCCAGTGAGAAGTCGCGACCATTGAGGTCCACTCAGTCACATGTGAGAACAGACGTCCTGCGGATGACACTGGTTCGTGGTCGTGATAAAGTCATCAATTGGTAGAAGTTACAATTCACGGGCTAGCCAGTCAAGTGTGAAGATGGATGTGGTGATAATATCATGATTTGGTAGAAGTTAGAATTCATGAGCCATTGAATCGGGTCCCAGTGGCTGAATAATATACGAACTTGCCGTATAACTGCAAGATCCTGGATTCTAACCCTTGTGGTGGGTGAGTACTGCCGATGACTCCCAAACTAGGACGTAGGAAACAGCTGGCTGTCCAGTACTTCCTGCTTGTTTTCAATGGTTCTCTAACTGATATCAGTCCATGGGCAGCCTCGAAAAACAAATATAATCCTTACATAATAATTCATGAAAATGTCTCTATATAAAGACAAATTATGTACATCTTCTTATCTTCAAAGCACCATCTGTACAAATCTTACGTGTTGTGCTACTTCTGGTCTTCCTTCATATTGTGAAACACGTCTCCCATGTATTTCCGAAACTCTGTATCATTTGCTCTCCCTAATATAAAATGGATCTCCCTGATATTTGATGTTTTACATATAAACTATCGATATATCATATCAGTAGCACACGCTACACCATATATATGAGATTATATTTCATTGGGTTTTTAACGTAAAATTGAATTAAGAAGACAATTGCAGCGGAGAAAATTTTCTTTTCGACGAAGTCATCATCTAGCCTTTACATTCGTGCATTTATATCAAATGGATAGAAAAGTGCGAGAATAATTTCCGGTTAAGGGTCAAATTCATAATAAAAATTACAATTAGGAATAAAAAAACCCACAATAAACAGAAGGGGGGAAATCATTATAACTAACAAGATTGACATAGTGCAATTAGCGGTCAAAAATGTAGAAATAACAAAAATAGACAGGATGTTTAGATAAAAAAAACTAATGTGATGAATAATTGTTTATGCAGTTAGGAATTAAATATGTAGAAACAGTAAAATGACAAAATAAACATGAAATTCAGATATGAAAATATGGTTGTGCAGACAGGAATGAAGAAAAACTTAAAATAACATGAATAAACAGGAAGTTTGGATAAGAAAGACAATCGGATGGTCATTACTAAAAACAAAATTACCTGTTTATGATGGCCATGGCAGGAACAAGAGTTGGACGTGTTTCTTTACGATACACATAGCGTGGGTTTGAGCTTTCGGATAGCTAGTGCCTCGGATATGCATGCCCAGATATGTTAATTTCACTCCCTTTGATAGGTTTGATCGAATCTTGTACATGATTTTGAAGGATTTTTCGAAAGTCGCTGAATGTCCTGAATTGACCAGATGTCCTGTAACCGAACTACATACACATTTTCGTCCTCCTTTTACTAGTCAGACTGAACAGTGTTCACGAGCGTGTTTTCAAGTCGGCGCATAGTACGGCTAACGTTCTCAGCTCCACAAGAGCAAGTAAACTGGTATATGCACGTTGAGGTGGCCCAATGCGACAGCTTGTCTTTCGCGTTCTGGCTGAACAGTTTCTTGCAGGAAAACGCCAGTCGTATGCTTGTAGCGAAGTATGTTTTCCTCACACTTTCGCAGAGGCGTTTGCGGAGGATTTCTGCTTCAATGTCACCTTTGAATTCTAGATTAAGCAGGAGTATCTTCTCCGAAACGGATTGGACTTGTTCGGATGTCTTCTTAGGTTTGAGATTCTTGTCTATGAACCTGGGCGGGAAACCGTTTTCCATCAGGGTTCCTTGGAGAACACTCAGTTCTTCATCAATCACTTCCTCGCTGCATATCTTCCAAATCCTTGAGGAAAGAGCGTACACAGGTTCCTCTTTCTGTTTAGGGGCACGAAGCTTTGAAAGTTGAAGAATCGTCTATTCCATGTAGGCTTTTTTATATGGAACTTTTCAGAAGGTTGTTGGCGTATCTTGTCAGATGGACGTCGAGGGGGTGGAACATTCCGTCGGATTCAGTCTCAAGAGTAAAGTCGATGTTTGGGTGGGCATTATTGAAGATTTGAAGTAGGTATTTTAAATCACAGTTCTCATCACAAATGATGAAAATATCATCGATGTACCTCTATTTTGTTATTTCTACATTTCTAACCCCTAATTGCACAATGTCAATCTTCTTAGTTATTATGATGCTACTTTGTTTGTTTTATCCATCCCCCTGTTTATTATGGCATTTTAATTCCTAATTGTAATTTTTATTATGAATTTGACCCTTAACCGGAAATTATTCTAGAACTTTTCTATCCATTTGATATAAATACACGAATGTACAGCTTAGATGATGACTTCGTCGAAAAGAAAATTTTCTTCGCTGCCACTGTCTTCTTAATAACTCCTATGATCCACTGTGCATATTCCGTGATTTAAAATTGAATTCTAGATTAAGGTATTTGAAGGGATCTGTAAAGATTTCATTTCATTTGTTTGATTTTCTTCACGAACCCAACATCCGTTAATCTAACTATCAATTACCAGCTAGCTGATTGATGGCTACCTATTTGGATAACCTGAATTTGTACTATGAAAAGTCGTAACCAGTGGGTTCCGTGATGTGTCAAGACTAACTGAATGTTCATTGAAGGCATTGGTTGAGGGTGATTCTATATCACGAACTGTGAATAAGTTATAACTGACAGGTCACTGAATTTCAGCCCAAGTGGCCGAATGGTTAAGTAAATTGATTCTGGTAACCTGAAGTTCTCAGGTTCGATCCCTGGTGAAATGGTGGGCTCGCGTATCTGAAGAGTTCCAAGCAAGGACGAAGCGGTTGTCCAGTACTTCCTGGTTTTCAGGGGTCTCTCCCTTACTGATGCCGGCTGGTGACTCATATGTAACAATTAAGACTGAAATATCCCTAGATTGAAAAGAACAAAAGGTTCAGCAAAGATGGCGGCGATCTTTTCGGCGATTTCATTCTCAAAAGCAGCTGTACAATCGCATTTATACACATTAGTTTACATAAATACAATTATTATCTACTTATTGAATTCCACATAGTAACCAAGGTGATAATAATTTTCAACTTGATAGGAAATTTGAAGGTACGAATATAGATTACAAGCGGCTTAGAGACAAGATTGCATAGGATTAGAAAACAGTTACAACGTAGGCAAAATTAATATTTGATAACTGGAGAAATAATTTTAAGGGCGAATAAAGGGTGATAATTATTTTCAACTTGATATGAATTACAAGAGGCTTAGAGACGCAGGGATACAACGAATTACAGGTGTATAGAAAATAAGCATGGAAACCAATTGAGATCAAAATTTTCAACTTGAAATGTAAGTTAGGAAGGAGGTGTGAAAATAGATTACAAGACGCATAGAAACAAAAAATTACACAGGATTAGAATATAATTGTAAAATGGTTATTCTAAACGGATTACAAGTGTGATCAGGAGGAGTATGGAAACAAACTTAAAATAACTAATTTTATAACTGAAAACAGAAATGGGATGAACTGAATGAAGGCAAAGAGAGAAAATTACACACACAGAGAACAAAACAAAACAGAAAAAACTGGACGATAAGGTAACACACCGAACTAGGTCCATAGTAGTTGTAAGGGCTGGACTAGTTTCGATTGTACATCTGCTTTTGAGAATGAAATCGCCGAAAAGATCGCCGCCATCTTTGCTGAACTTATTGTTCTTTTCAATCTAATGTTCCAATAGGTATTTTCCACGTTTTGAAATATCCTTCACAATATTTCAAATGATTTCATTTTATTTATCTGCCTAATTTTTAGTCACAATATCAAAAACCAGTGGCAAAACTGACCAGGAAAGTTTGACATCACTTGTCAACAAAATTACCAATGACAATCAAGAACTTCCAGTGGTCGACAGCCTAGATGAACAACAATCATGGCATTCCACTTCACCATGTTCTTCAGAATCTGCAGATTCATTTTCTTCAAATAGTAGAAATGATGTTTTAAGAAGTTATTTAGAGGGTCCAATGTCACCAGAACAATCAATGTTTAATTCAAGATATCCAACAAATATAGAATCTTTGCCGTCTGATCTCTTATCAGAATTTATGACAATGGATACAATTACACCAATGAATATTTTAAGTATACCGAATCATTTTGAAAACACTCTGGATCCTTCACTATTTTATGCTGATTACATCAGTACTCATGATAATTCTTATTCTAATTTATCTGATGATTGCATAAATGAGATGAATACTGATCAACTGGAAAGCTCTAGAGAAATTTCTAATTCCAATGAATACTGTACAGAAGAAGATTTATTAAAGTTATATAATAATAGTACAAATGAAAGGGATTCGAACAGTGGAACTAGTCAAAGAAGTAGAACATTATCTATGAAATCAGTCAATGATAAGCCTCAGGTTACTGAATCACCACCAACAATCTCATCATCATCGTTTACAGATAATTTTGGATATTTTCATTCACCAAATGAATTAGCCAGTGAAGATATCGCTTGGATGGATACATTAGATGTCTCCGGTAAGTGCTACTTTTTTTTATACGTTCAACCTATTTTCATTTCTTGCATGTATTAGGGAAATTAGCGTGCTGATGAAGAGACCCAAACCAGGACGAAACAACTGTCCAGTGGTTCTCTAACACTGATGTCAGCTCATGATGAAATCCTACAACCAACAAAATCATTCATTATTATTAAGTTTAGCTACCAGAACCCAAATACTTCGGTTTGAACGCAGGAAGCCAATTGATATATTCTTCTGTATTTTTTGTCATCAAAAAGCGAACTCCTTACCCTCAGACCTAACTTCATTGCTCCCTTTTAACCTTAATCTAACCTTTAGCCTCAACTTCTAACCCTAATGTGACCTTGGCACACAACCCTACTCCTTAACCCTAAAGTCACCCTTACGCCTAAATTCTGACCTCAATCTAACCCAAAAAGCTGACCCTACTCTAACCGTTAACCTTAATCTCTGAAATAAATAGTTGATAGATCTGATCAGCAGCAAACTCCTAAAGTAGAACTTACACATTATCCGTGGCTAGTACCACGATTGTTTGTTCTCGGTCATTTAGTGGTTGCTTTATTAGATGGTTGGAGGCAATCGTCAGGAAGCCTTACTTGATCTGGGTTTCGTGCTAGTCATCACCAACCAATCAGCAAGGCTTATCTGAAACCGGCTTCAATGAACTCATGTCCACTCTGAGATTCGAACCCGCGCCACCCGGTGACTGCCGGAGTCAGAGGCATTGCCATTAAGCTATTTGGATTCACGATTGATCTCTTGTAGGACTGTATTTGGAACTTTGACTGAACATTAGTTAGTAAATAGTGTAATTTACCTAGCCCTTCGTTTGATGCAGAGTGAATTCTATCAATCAAGTGTTAATGTGGCTACCATGATACGTGGCTATCCAGAATGGCTTAGTGGTAACGCTTCTAACTGCAGCACTTTTCGATGTGTATTTATGATGAATGGTTGGGAAAGTTCCAGAAGAATTTCCGGTCAAGGGTCAAATTAATAAAATAACAATTAGGAATTAAAATGACATAATAAACAGGTGGGGGACGGACAAAACTCAAACAAAGTAGCTTCATAATTACTCAGATGACTGACATGCTGTGCACCTAAGGGCTAGAAATGTAGAAATAACAAAAATAGACAGGATGTTTAGATAAAAAATCTAGTGGGATCATAACTAATGTGATGAATAAATGTTTATGCAGTTAGGGATTAAATACGTAGAAATAATAATATGACAAAACGGACAGGAAGTTCGGATATTAAAATACAGTAGTGTAAATAAGGATTAAGAAAAACTTAAAATAACATGAATAAACAGGAAGTTTGGATAAGAAAGACAATGGGATGGTCATTACTAAAAACAAAATTACCTGTTTATGATGGCCATGGCAGAAACAAGAGTTGGACGTGTTTCTTTACGATACACATAGCGTGGGTTTGAGCTTTCGGATAGCTAGTGCCTCGGATATGCACAGATGTCTTAATTTTACTCCATTTGATAGGTTTGATCGAATCTTGTACATGATTTTGAAGGATTTTTCGAAAGTCGCTGAATGTCCTGAATTGACCAGATGTCCTGTAAGCGAACTACATACACGTTTTCGTCCTCCTTTTACTAGTCAGACTGGATAGTGTTCACGAGCGCTTTTTTCAAGTCGGCGAATAGTACGGCTAACGTTCTCAGCTCCACAAGAGCAAGTAAGCTGGTATATGTACGTTGAGGTGGCCCAATGCTACAGCTTGTCTTTCGCGTTCTGGCTGAACAGTTTCTTGCAGGAAAACGCCAGTCGTATGCTTGTAGCGAAGTATGTTTTCCTCACACTTTCGCAGAGGCGTTTGCGAAGGATTTCTGCTTCAATGTCACCTTTGAATTCTAGATTAAGCAGAAGCATCTTCTCCGGAACGGATTGGACTTGTTCGGATGTCTTCTTAGGTTTCAGATTCTTGTCTATGAACCTGGGCGGGAAACCGTTTTCCATCAGGGTTCCTTGGAGAACACTCAGTTCTTCATCAATCACTTCCTCGCTGCATGTCTTCCAAATCCTTGAGGAAAGAGCGTACACAGGTTCCTCTTTCTGTTTAGGGGTACGAAGCTTTGAAATTTGATGAATCGTCCATTCCATGTAGGCGTTTTTATATGGAACTTTTCAGAGAGTTGTTGGCGTTTCTTGTTAGATGGACGTCAAGGAAGTGGAACATTCCGTCGGATTCAGTCTCAAGAGTAAAATCGATGTTTCGGCAGGCATTGTTGTAGGTTTGAAGTAAGGTTTAAAGGTCCAGGTTCTCATCACAAATGATGAAAGTATCATCAATCTATCTCTTGTAAAGATGGGGGTCAGTGATAGTCGATGACAAGAAGTTATTGTAAAGGCTGGCCGTAAAATATTCCGCCAAGAGAGGTCCAATTGGAAGCTCATTGCTACATCATGTGTTTGCCTGTAGATTTCAACAATGAATGTGAAATAGACGTTGAAGATACAACGTAGTAACAGCTCCTTTAGATAATGGATCGGTATGCCGACATATATGCTGTTGAATTGGATGAAGTCATGCAGAAAACATATAGTCTCTGCCAGTGGAACATTGGTGAAGAGACAGAAAGAGAGATGACGTCTAGGAAGATCATTTTTTTATTTGTGAGGTTGAAATTTTTAATTTTTAAAAGCTTTAGTGATTGACCTCGCTCTTCATCTAAAGCACCCAATAGGTCCCATTAAGAAAAATAATATAATTTACCAAATACTATTTAACGCTGACTGTGAGTTCAATGACATAGGTCAAACTAGTAGATCGGGGTCAAATAGATTATTATTAGAACGTAGAAATTTAGCCAGAGCTAGAATCATTGATCTTGATAAGTTAAATAACCTAGAAAAAGACTCAGCCATCGCACTGCATTCACTTGCATATAGTCACACAGTGATAGGGTGATAGTATTAAAAAGTAATATAGTTAGGTGGAGAGAGAGGTTAGTCATTGAAGCTTTGGTTCGGGGGTTTCATCATGAGTTGATATCAGTGTTAGACAACCATTGGAATACCTTCAGGGAGTACTGGACAGCTGTTTTCCCTGTCCTAGTTAGGGGCTCTTCAGCAGTATGTGCTCACCACCAGGGTTCGAGCAGTCTCATAGACCATTAAGCCACTGGGCAGAAGTTAGAACTCATGAGCCACTGGATCGCGTCCCTTCATAACCTAAGCATACATATATATTTTTACGAGTTGAAAAAAGGCCTAGTTTGGGAATCATCGGCAGTACGCACCCACCGCCGCCAGGCTTCGAACCCAGGACCTTCCGGTTACAAGACAAGCTCGTATACCATTCAGCCACTGGGACCCGATTCAATGGCTCATGAATTATAACTTCTACCACCTCGTGATTTAGCGCTACCCCAACCATTGCCGTTGGTGGGACATTCATCCACACACGTGATATCTAATTGGACCTCACCGGTCACGACTTTTCACTAGAACTCCAGGAAACTCCATTCTGTAGCAAGTCACTAGCGAGCATCCGATAAATTTTCTATAGTTTGGTTTGTAAGGATTAGTTGGTGTTGCACTAAGTCACGGATTGGTGGAAGTAAGAATTCATGGGCTAACCAACGAAACGGATCCCAGTGGCTGAATAGTATACGAGCCAGCTTGCCTTGTAACCGGAAGGTCCTGGGTTCGAAGCCTGGCGGCGGTGGGTGCGTACTGCCGATGATTCCCAAACTAGGATGAGACAGCAGCTGTCCAGTACTCCCTGGTTTTCAACGGTTCTCTAACTGATATCAATCTGTGATCAACTTGTAAAAACATGACTAATCCTTACAAAGCAAACCATAGAAAATACATATGTGTACTTTTTTTTCTAAATTTCATATTTATTTATTTATTTTCTCGTTATAGTAGACATTTTATTTTCTACTAATTGTCTAGTATTACTATACATTTTAGGCTTGGGATTAGATGATGTTGAACAGATTTTTTCAACTGTCAATCCACCTGAAGAAATCAATAAATCTGATCCCTATTGTACAGTGAAATCCCATTTAAGTAATGAGTTAACATCCTGCTCAACCGGCAAATTATCCAATCAACCTGTAAACATTTCAAAAACTTGTAAATCATCCATTGAAAGCGATCTGTTACATGAAGTGGAACAGATAGACGATAATGTGTCAGATACAGAAAGAGTTTCTTGCAATATTAATAACAATAATAATAATAGTAATCTTTATCATGAAGACAGACATAATGATGACCACAATTCAGATAGTACGCTAACTTGTTCTGAAGCTGAATACCACACTAATTTATTACGACAAAAACGTTTAAAAAAGCATCGTTTAAAGATGAAGAGAAAATCTAGGCCCAACAGCGCATATACTTCTAGTGAGGACAGCAACTCAGATTCATCGTTTAGTGATGAGGATGATGATAGTGAAGAATCCTTATCACCAGAGGTGAATGACACCTCAGAAGTGTATTATTGCAAAGCTATTACCTCTAGAAGATTTAATCATTCTGTCACTGGTAGTACAAGTTATCGAAATAAACCTCAACCGTATTGTAGTACACAATCATCTACAGATATGAATGAATTTGAACCATGGTGGCCTAATCCAGTTACCCGACGTATGCATAAAGATTTTCAATCAGCTATCTGGATAACTAACTCCACACAACATGATGATGACGATGGTGATGATAGAAAGAGGTCAACAAAGACAAAATTATCTCCTGCAACACATGAAAAAGTGTATAATTCTGATTCAGAAAGATCTAACTCATCGATAGATCAACTCAAAGGTAAACATCATCGAGATCCTCGTCAGCATCAAGAGCATCACTCTCATTATAAGTGTTTAAAAAGCTCAAAATATAAAAAGCATAAAAAATTTCCTACAACTTCATCAGTTGACTGTCATTGGTTGACAAAACGTAAAAGTAAACAAATGGAACTGTGGCAGTTTATATTGTGTCGTTTAGAGACAGGTAATGAGACGACAGCATTTCAATGGGTCAACAGATCCACAGGAATATTTCGTATTGTCAATACACAATTAAGCGCAAAAGAATGGGGTCATTATCGAAATAATAAACATATGGATTATGAAAAAATGGCTAGAGCTATGCGGTAAGTTAATAGGATGATACTATTTTTTTTTTGTTTTAGACAGACTTCTCTTCATCTTTGATGTATCAAAGGATCAAAGACGTTGTTTTCTAGATTCTCCAGTCACGAAGCAGTCGGCTAGAAGTGAATGGATTGAGAAAAGAGACTTCATAGCTACACCATCTTTTTGTTCATGGAATTGTTCATTGAATTTGAACTGGATATTAAACGTATATCTGAGAAATAGTTGTTCCTTCAGGTAGTTTGCGCGGAGTGGAACTTCAAGGCTGTTGGTTTCGATGTAGTTACAAAGGAAGCATATTGTGTTTCGGTCAGGAGGATGCTTGTGAATAGAGAGGTGGTGTCTAGTGAGAGCATTTGTCTTTCATATAAGTATAAAACTTGGGCACTGTGGTAGTAGAGTATAACTCCATTATAGATAAGATTTCATTCTGGTAAATCACACGGTGTTTGTTATACAATAATATTAACTGATGACGTCCACGTTTCGAGCACAAACTATCGCTGCCACTCATAATCATATCAAACCAGTCACTCAGTCACACAACTTTTTCTTACTTCATTTATATACATGAGTGGAATTCATGATTAGACATTTGAATAAAAATCAACCAATGTAGAATAATGTACATTCGGAAATAATAATATGAGTGTTACTGACCAAATACAGTCAGATGGGAAATATGACGAGTGTTTTCATGGTCAAAATAAATAAGTAACTCGTTAGAATGTTCTGATGATGTGCGTGAATTGAAATGAAATAGAATTTTGAGATTATTTATTATCCTCTTCTGATTTGACTGGCGGTAATAATATCTTCCATGCACATCTCTGGTATTTGCATTGAGTTACTCCTGTTTCTTGTATTGGGTGTAGACTCGATGAACCAGGCAGGATTCAGTAATCAATCTCTCTCCCTCTCTCCACCTACCTATATTACTTCTTAGAATTTTAACCCTCTCCCGCCCATCTTATTGTGTGGTTGTGTGTTAATGCATGCACTGCAATGGTGTGCTCAGCTTTTTTCTAAATTGCTTATTTTCTCGGGGTCAACCATTCTTACCTTAGCTAAATTCATGTGTTCCCACAGTCTGACTACCCCCGACCTACTAGTTTGACCTATGTAGTTGACCTAAATCACAGTCATTGCAAGGTGGGGAGAGGGTTGAAATTCTACGAAGCAGTGTAGGTAGGTGGAGACAAAGAGAGAGATTGATTACTGAATCCTGCCTGGTTCATCGAGTCTACACCCAACACACGCAACAGAAGTAACTCAATGCAAATACCAGAGATGTGCATGGAAGATATTATTACCGCCAGTCAAATCAGAAGAGGATAATAAACAATCTTAAAATTCTATTTCAGTTCAATTCACGTACATCATCAGAACATTCTAACGAGTTACTTATTTATTTTGACCATGAAAACACTCATCTTATTTCCCATCTGTGCTCTAAACTAGGTGTCATTGTAGTCTAGTCCTGTAACATCATCCTACATTTGGCGGGAGAGAATCGCATGCCAAACATTTGCAGACTGCTGCTGATGAAAGTGTTCAAAAGACTCTGCATTTTGGCAGCGTCTTCATCCAGGTGGGAGGACTATATATCATCTGCATATTCTAAGTCAACGAGAATACGCCCTGAAGATAACAAGTCAATCCCTGATTCGCTGAAGTGAGTTACAAGTACTTATTCTAATTAGACAAGAGGCGAATAAAAACAATCAATTGACTGTCCAAAATACAATGTATATTTTGGGATCATAAATGTAGACCAGTGATCGCTGGTTAACCAACTCTCAGTGCATGCACAAACATATGAATATAACATAAAAGCACAATAAATGGCACAAATACTTTACCACGTGCCTTGGGCTCAACTGTTCAACTTCAATAGTGAAGGTCATCACCCAATAAGTACTGAATGAAGAATACTGTAGACTAATCATTTTGGGGGATATTATTTACTGCTACAGCCTGAACAATAAAGAGTTTTGACATAGAAACTCTGGTTTAATCCTAAAACATCAACTGATAACATAAGACGAACTATCAGTTTTTCATTTGACTAAATAATCATTGGACTTATCCTGTAATCATACAATTAGTATTCACATCTGTTAGAAGGAAGTAATATCGTTACCATGAACATCGTTGGTAAGTCGATGGCAGCACAGCGGTAGAATGTTCGCCAACCAATCGACACGTGATCCGGATTTCGATCCCCGGCCATTGACGCACTCCTTTACCTGGCTAGGCTAGCTAGTAATACGACTTTTAAGGAGGGAAGGTTGAACATGAGCCTATCAACCCCATCCTGGAAAAAATAAATACTACTGCTACCGAAACTTCAAGCCTCTAGCTTGATGTAGCTCTATTTTCCACTGGGAACGTACAGGAATTTAAAAAAATATCTAAAAAGAATCAGCATATGATTCCAAGTTAGTTTTTCTCAACTGCAATTCATATAATCAATACTTCACATTAGATGTTTTAGCACAAACTCAGAGATCAGAGCAGTCGTGTATAAAAATTATAACAAGATATTGAATCGACTAACAAGGTATTTTTAATTTTGTCTGTTCAGTTCATCATTGATGTCATTCAAGCACTAAAAAGTGTCCCACTCAAAGAGTTCCTCATTGCAAATAACACTGCTGTAAGCAAATCGAAAAAGCTTTCATACAACCTATAGTATATTAAACCATCTATGTCGGATAATCTCAGTCATTTCGCTTGCTTATTTCAGTCTGCCAGACGATTCAGATCTATTTGATGAAAAGTGAAACTGGTGAAGATTATTTTTAAATAGTCTTACAGCAGTTGAATTGTCTACAGGCTCACTTCATAACCTGTAGGCCCTAGGTTCGACCCCTCAGTGAGGTTACGGGTATGCACTCCGACCAGTTCCAGACTAAAGGGAAACGCATAGGCTGTAATGCCTAGTTTTGCTTCGATAGTTCAGTGGTGCAATGCTCACCAGTTTTGTGAGAGGTCTGGATCAATTCTAGGCTGGTGAACACCTAAACTTCGCCTTGCTTGTAGTCAGCTCAGAAAATGAGGGAGGTTGAGAGTGAGACTAGTGATTATCATTATTATATTATTGTTTCCTCTGGTTCCTAGAGGAATATAGGGCCTCATCCGCTCACGTCTCCATTGCGTTCGGTTCTCTGCCAACGTTTTCAACTGTCTCCACGTCTGCCCACATGCTTACATCTCCTCTTCACATGACCTCCACCATGTCACCCTCGCACTGACGACCAACACACCGCTTCCTATTCGGGTTCCACTCGAGAGCCTGGGGTGTGATGTCACTCACTTGATGGTTTTCTCAGAGTATGGCCAATCCACCTAACTCCATTTCTTCCTGCCTATTTGTTGTACAGTTGGTTCGCTCATTGCCAGAGATCCCTCCCTGTTGCTGATCTTTTCTGGCCGGCCATCTGATGTCGAGTAGTATCAAGCGAAGACAGCTGTTAATGTGGGTCTGTAGTTTGTTTAAGGTGCTCTTTATGACGCGCCGCCAAGTCTCTGACCCGTATAGTAAGTAACACTGACTTCACATTGAAGTTGAAAATCCAGGTCGTATTTTTGATTCTGAGTGCTGTTGATTTCCACACAGACTTGTAATTATTGGAAGCTTGTCTTGCTTTCCCGATCCCCGCTTTGATATCCTCATCAGTCCAGATCACTAAACAAAGGAGGTTGCTTCTTTCAGATTTTTCCCATTTATGCTGGCTGATTATTGTCTTTCGTTTTTGTTGCTGTTGGTGTTGCTGTTGGCCAGGAATCTTCATCACCACATCTGTTTTCTCTATGTTCACCTGAAGCCCTTTCTTTGATGCTTCTTCTGTCGCCAACTTATGCTTTTCACTTACATATCTTCCATTTTGTGGGAAATCAGACATATATCATCATCATCAGCGAAGTCCAGATCCCTCAAGCTCTTTTTTGTGTGTGTCCATTTTATGCCTGCCCGGCCCACACTGTCTGTCGCATTATTCAGTCTACCGCCCTTAATCAGGATAATCATAGGAGATAGTAAGAGACAGCCAGTCAACCAGCCACCCAGCTAGCCTTGTCTTTACTCCCATCTTCACTTTGAAGGATTCTATGAGTTTCCCATTGTGGATTACTTAGCATGTAACATTGTCGTACAACTGGTGATTACACCTCGTGAAAAAAGGACAGATCACTGACACTAAAAACTTCAAAGACTTAAAGCTTGTTACTGAGGTATCTCAAAGGTTTTTTTTTCTTCACGTTCCCAGTGGAACATAAGGCTTCAAGCTAGTGGCTTGTAGTTTCTGTAGCAGTGTGTATTTTACAGGATGGGGTTGCTAGCCTCATGTCCAACCTTTACTCTTTACCAGCATTATTTCTGGCTTACCGAGGTAAAGGCGTGCGTCAGCCGGAGATCGAACCCCGGACCATGTGTATGGTCGGCAAGCGTCCTAACCGCTATACCACCGACGCATCTCAAAGGTTTAATTGAGTTTATTTTAAATTCTCCCGCTTATTCCATTCACATTTAAATTACTGACATAGGCTTTATTTACCATTATGTGTATTATGTATTTTGTAGATTTTATTACAAAGATTCAATATTACGCAAATCACGCCAACAACTTCATTTTCAATTTGCTATGCCATATGTTCAATGGGCAGAGAAATTTTATCGTGATAAGAAATGAGGCAATGCCTCATGTATACTCGTCTATCTATCTATCTATGAATTTCTCTTTCTTCGCCTTTTGTACATCAGTAGCGGAAATTGTCAATATAGATAATAACAATTGTGTATATTGAGATGTTGAACGCCTAGTGGATTGTTGTGACTGTATTGGCTGTGTTACTTACTGTTTTTCGTCTAACAAATCACACACACACACAAAAAATAATCTCCATTTTGTACATTATTATTATGATAAACTTCTCTTGCATTCTACTTGAATTTCAATCAATTTTAATACTTGTATGTATACCTGTGAATTCTGCTTGCATTCTTTGTTTTCAGAATAGGAGTATATAATTTCAAAAGTTAGAATTTCTCTTCTACTTTTGTTTGTTTGTTAATAATGATGGTTTAAAGTTGAATATGGCAGCCTTAGAAGTGATCAAAAGGCAACGAACTTCTGTTCGCATACTTAGTCATAGGACAAAACTGCACATTGAGAAAACTATTTTTAGGAATACAGTTGTGGGCTAAGTTAAACTTTAAGCACCACTAACTACTACCAATGGAGTGGGACCGCACCAATGACCTTGAAACGCTCGCTCACTGAGCAAGTTAGTGAAGCCTGGCAAGTACTGTAATCAACATTAATAAAATATGCTCATCGAAGTGTTTAATTATTAAACGGTCTAGACCAAGGACAAATTAGGGTTAGGTTAACCTAATTAACGCAACATTAGGGTCGGCTCGAGCTAGATTACACTTAGTTTAGGGATATTTTCATGTTAGGGTTAAGTTTAGGAAACGTTAGGGTTAAAAGAGCTAAATAGTTACATGCAGAGAATGGGGTTAAATTCCTCTGTTGATATAAGAATAGTACTTGTGTACAGTATAATTCCATTGTGGGTAAAATATATTTTGATAAATTCTCACAGTGTTATACAGTCATATTTACTGATGATGTCACGAGCACAAATTATTGCTCAGGAGAAATTACTGTATTGCACTATAAGACTTTACTCTGTTGATACTCCAACCAAAAACTGAGAGCTATTTTTATCACATGTGAGAGGAAAGCATCCTCTGTAACACTTTTATGCAGTTTTTTCATAAATATACGTATTTCATACACAAAAATGCCACCATCCTGTGATTGGTGCGTTCGAGGTCATTTGCTGATTGATAGTTGGTGATGCTAAAACTTTAAATTTGCCCAGTTATGCCTCACATCTACTATCTTTAAATTCCAAGGCAAAATATATAAACAAACAGATGGTGTAGCAATGGGATGATGGATTACCAATATCCCCTATCGTAGCAGACATATATATGGACAGCTGAGAAAGTAGTGCTCTTAATACATTTAATCCTACTCCGAAAATATGGTGGAGATATGTGGATGACACTTTCACACACACACTGTGTTAAAAGCAGAACATATCTCTAGCTTCTTGACACATATAAACTCACTAGTAGAGGGAATAAAATTCACATTTGAATCGGAAAATGAATAGTGAGAATTAACCAAGTCAGATTGTAAAATAAAACGAATGAAAGAAGGTAAACTTCATACTAGTGTTTATAAAAGATCAACACATTCTAATAGATGTTTAGATTTTAATTCATCTCATTCGTTGACTGTTAAGGCAGGCTTAGTTAAGTGTCTAACAAACCGAGCTGTGGCACTAAGTAACACAAGAAAAGATCAAAATGATGAAATAAAACAGATAGAAGAGGCGTTGGTGTTAAGTAGCTATCCTATAAAATTCATTAGGAAGATCGAAGAAGGCCAGAAGAAAAATGAAAATAATTGTGAAACTAATAATGATAACATAAATAAGAGAGAATATAAGTCATCTACTGTTATACCACGTAAGGAGGGGACATCTGAGACCATATATAAGATTCTCAATAAAGCAGGAATTAGGATGGCATTCAAACCTACTGACTCACTCAGGTAGGACAAGCTCTGTAGGTTAAAGCACCCTACAGGTTGATACAATTAGACAAAACAATATAATTTACAAAATACCCTGCAATGACTGTGAGGTAAACAACATAGGTCTAACTAGTAGGTCGGAAGTAGTCGAATTATCAGACCATAAGAATTTAGCTAAAGTTAGAATGATTGATCCCACGAAGATAAGTAATTTAGAAAAAGATCAGCAGTTGGACTGCACATTGTGTCAGTGGCACAGCGGTAGAATGCTCGCCAACCACGCCACATGTGGTCCGGGGTTTGATCCCCGGCAACTGATGCACTCCTTTACTTCGCTAAGCTAGCTAGTAATACGACTGGTAAAGACAGGAAGGTTGGACATTAGGCTAACAACCCCATGCGGTAAAAATAAATACTACCGCTACCGAAACTTCGAGCCTCTAGCTTTAAGCCTATATTTTCCACTGGGAACGTAAAGGAATAGAAAAAATTTCACTGCATGCATTAACACATAAACACACAAGAAGTTAGGACAGAATCAAAATTCAAAAAAGTAGCATAGGTAGTTGGAGACAAGGAGAGATTGATTACTGAATCCTTATTTATCCAGTCTACAGCCAACACGTCCAATAAGAAGGACTAATCACTCATACCGGAAATATGGAAAACACTAATACCGATCAAGTCAAGCGTTGAAATATAATGCAATGATATAAACGAAGTTAGAAGGTTGTGTGAGTACCTTGATATGATTATGAGCAGCATTAAATTGTGCTCAAAACGTAGTCATCAGTAAATATTACTTACTGTATAACACTGTGAGACTTTATCAAAATAAATTTCACCCACAATGGAATCAACCAAGAACCTATCACCCAACAAATATTTAGCACGAAGTGCAGGTGAATCAGACATACGCCGAGCAGACTGCTGACTGACATCATACACTGGTGTGTCGAGAAACGATTAATTGAACGTGGGTCCCAGAGTGACATGTACGAGATAATCCAAGAAAGAAATGAAAGCCAATGGGTCATCAAGGAGCCATCTAAAAAATGATGTCAGAGAACACAGTGAAGTGACAGTGTGCTGTTGGACCTGCATGTTCCATTTGGGATACAAAGGAATAATAGTGATGATAATAATAATATACTAATAGTGAGTATATGCTGTTTTATGAATACTTTGTAAATGAAATGAATAACAATAAAGTATCCCGAATTACTTAAACTACTCACCATGAATATCCTTAAACACATCAATTGGTCCAGCGGTAGAATGAGCGCCAAGTATCCATCCAGTCCGGTGGCCAAGTTAAACTTTAAGCACCACCAACTACCAATCAGCGAATGACCCAATGAGGTTCATCCACTTGAGTCCAAGGTTGTATTCCGCTTGTTTCGAGTCAAGTTCCTACTCTAAGGAAGCTACGCTTGCAATTCGATGAGGATAAGGTTGTGTAGTATTGTCTGGACTTGAGGTTGCTTAAGAAGGAGAGGACTTGCTCATGTGGAGTTTAAAAAGCTTCAGCAGGTCGATCGGTGGATGTACATTGTTGTAAAATTTGCTTGAGACGAGTTAGTATTAGGGAAGGTAAACTGATGATTTTAATATTTCGTAAGAACATTTTTTGCTAGGTCGCATCTCTCCCTAACCCAGATTTTGTATATTTGTAAATACTGTGTTTTCAAACAGTCCATGAGAGGCGAGACTGCTGAAACTGAAAAAAGCCTCATGTCTACGGTTCAGTAGTTCCAGCACTACAGAGACATCCCTTCATGGAAAATGGACAGAATTACTTCGTTGTTAAGCGGAGAAGGTGTCGTCGTACACGTGGACGTGGTCTTATTGAAGAAAAAATACAACCGTGGTCGTGAGCGAGCCAACAATGTTTGGGTGATAGGTTTACATGACACCTCCCAGCAGAAAAGATTCGTGGAGAGAACAGCAGACAGAAAGTCTACTACCTTAGTATCTATTGTCACTCGACTGGTGGAACAGGAATCTATAGTACATACTGATGAATGGAAAGGTTATAACTCGCTGTCATCCCTTGGATATATTCGTCACAGAGTGAACCATTCTAGGATTTTGTGAATCCCATTACAGGGACACATAGGAATTTTATAGAGGATTTTGGGGAAGATTAAAAAATAGGACTACGGCTATAAATGCACTTCGTCTTCAATAATTCATACTATCGACAAGTAGATGGAATAGCTATGGGTAGTTCACCATTAGGCCCAATATTAGCTGACTTCTTTCTCGCAAAACTTGAAAACGGGAAATTGAAGGATACCATCAAGGAGTTGGATATGTATTACCGATATGTCGATGATACATTTATCTTAGCTGATGAGAAGGTTAACATAGACGAGTTGCTACTTAAATTCAACAACATCCACCCTTCGCTTACCTTTACTTGTGAAGAGGAGCAGGAGAATAAACTACATTTCCTGGATGTCTTGCTAAGTAGGAGAGAAGATGGATCACTTGGGAGAAGGGTGTACAGAAAAAAGCACATTCACAGGGCAGTACACACACTTCCGTAGTTACGTGCCCATTAAATATAAAAAGAATCTTGTAAAATGTCTCGCGAGCAGAGCAAGGAAGATATGTACGGAGGACCTCTTACAAAAGGAGTTTGAATATATTCACGATTCCTTGACGGAGATGGGTTATCCGAGTAGTTTCATAAAGAAACATATGAAACCATCAGAGAAGAAACCTGTGACTATGACTGCACATAAGAAACCTCTATTTATTAAGTTACAATTTAATGGGGACTTATCTAGTGAGATTCTATTCCAAAGACTTTCAAGGAGCATACGTAGAACATTTTACGCAGCACACCTATGCTTGTCATTCTCTAGCCGACGAATGATTGGGACGCAAACGAAGGATAAGCTTGATAGTTTTGCCACATCTATGTGTATTTATCAATTCAACTGCACCTGCGGTGACAGTTATGTTGGGCGTACTACTAGACAGCTTAGCCAACGTGTTAGTTAACATCTCCCATCGTGGTTTGGCAAAGGACAGACAAAAACAATCCGTAGCTCAATTCTGTCACATCTAATTGATAGTGGTCATGTAGTCGATAAAACGAAAGCCTTCAAAGTAATTCATCGTATCCCTCCGAATCTTTCTAATAGACTTCGTATTCGTCTACTGCACACAGCTGAGGCGATAGGCATTCGAACTATTAAACCTAAGCTATGCATTCAAAAGAAGTTCGTGCAGCCATTATCCCTCCCATGGCCTAATAAGACATAACCAAGTAATGACTTCTACACCACCCCCCTTGTTTTATATTTTCAACCCCTTTCTTATCATCCCTTAATCTTATCACATCTTCATTATAAACGTGTTTCATTTACTTACCTTACAATCTAGCATTACTTAATCGGTTCATTTGTTTTTACTAGCCTTTATCGACTACTTCCACCTGAACAACTGTTTGTTTAATTATGCTGTTTTTTCATTATTCGTGTTATCACAGATTGCCTCACTTTTTCATCCTTATTATTGATAAGACCATTATTATTATTAATATTATTATTATTACTATCATTAATATTATCATTACCACTATTATGACTAAGTGCACAATTTTATATTCACCATCGTATTATTCTATAGACAAAACACCATGATTGCTTTATATTTGAATTTTATTTGTAAACTTATATATATTAGAGTTAAGCCTGATGAGATCTAATTGAAAACAATATTGTTCGCTTAAATGTGTTGTTCTAAATTTTACTATGGGAATATTTAATATATAAATGCATTGATATAAGAAAAAAACTTGGGCACTGTGGTAGAGCATAACTCCATTATAGAGATTTTATTTTGATAAATCACACAGTGTTGTACAGTAATATTAACTAATGACCACGTTTCGAGCACAAACTACTGCCACTCATAATCATATCAAGTTACACCCACAACGTTTTTCTTTCATTTATATACATGTGTGGAATCGATTAGATATTGGATTAAAAATCAATGTGAGATAATGTACATTCAGAAAAAATAGTAAGAGTATTATCAATCAAGTACAATCAGACGGGAAATAAGACGAGTGTTTTTATAGTCATAATAAGTTACTCAATCACAGACAAAGCTGCCCATTGAAGAAATTATTTTACGGATTCAGTTATGCCTTACATCTACTATCTCTAAATTCCAAGGCAAAATATAAAGACAAACAGAAGGTGTAGCAATGGGATCACCAATATCCGCTATCGTAGCAGATATATTTATGGACAGCTGGGAAAGTACATTTAATTCTACTCCAAAAATATTGTAGAGATATGTGGATGACACTTTCACACACACACACACACAGTGTTAAAAACAGTACATATATCTTTCTAGCTTCTTGACACATATAAACTCACTAGTAGAGGGAATAAAATTCACATTTGAAGTGGAAAATGAACAAGAAGAATCAGATGTGATGTTGGATTGTAACATAAAACGAATAGAAGAAGGCAAACTACACACTAGTGTTTATAAAGCATAAACTCAATCTAATCGATATTTAGACTTGATTTCGTCTCATCTGTTGACTGTTAGGGCAGGCTTAGTCAAGTGTCTAACAAACCGAGCCATAGCACAAAAGACCTAGTAGTGCAAAAAAGACCTAAATGATGAAATAAAACAGATAGAAGAAGCGTTGGTGTTGAATAACTATCCCATAAAATTCATTATGGAGATCAGTAAAGGTCAAAAACAAAATAGAAATAGTTGTGAAACTAGTAATGATAACATAAATAAGAGAGAATATAAGGCATCGACTCCTATACCATATATGGAGGGGACATCTGAGACCCTTCATAGTAGGATTCTAAATAAAGCAGGAATTAGGGTGGCATTGTAACCTACAAACTCACTCAGAGACAAGCTCTGCAGGCTAAAAGACCCTGTTGACCAAATTAAACAAAATAATATAATTTACAAAATACCCTGCAATAACTGTGAGGTGAACTACATAGGTCAGAATAGTAGGTCGGGGGTAGTCAGATTATCAGAACATAAGAATTTAGCTAAGGGAAGAATGGTTGACCCACCTAAGGAGATAAGTAATTTAGATAAAAGCTCATCACCACATGCATTAACACACAACCACACAGTAGCATGATGGGAGAGGATTAAAATTCTAGGTAGAGAAAGAGGTTGATTACTGAATCCTTCCTGTTTCATCGAGTCTACACCCAACACATGTAACAGAAATGACTCAATGCATTGGAAGATATTACTACCGCCAGTTAAATCAGAAGAGGATAATAAATCATCTTAAAATTCTATTTCAATTCAAGCACATCACAACATTGTAACAAGTAACTTATTATGACTATAAAAACACTCGTCTTATTTCCCGTCTGATTGTACTTGATTGATAATACTCTTACTATTTTTTCTGAATGTACATTATCTCACATTGATTTTTAATCCAATATCTAATCGATTCCACACATGAATATAAATGAAAGAAAAACGTTGTGGGTGTAACTTGATATGATTATGAGTGGCAGTAGTTTGTGCTCGAAACGTGGTCATTAGTTAATATTACTGTGCAACACTGTGTGATTTATCGAAATAAAATCTTATCCAAAATGGAACTATAAATGCATCTCAAAAGGATGTCATTTATAGTTATTTGGATGAATATATGTATAGAATATGGTGCAACTTTTCTATTCACACTCTTATGCCAAACTGGGAGATGTTTCTGTGACATGTTAGAGAAAGATACCCTATGTAACAGTTTTATGCAGTTTTTATGTTATTTTTTTAAATATACGTTTTCTATAATCGAAAATCCCTCTTTCATTTGATTGGTTCGTTGAAGCTGATTAGTAGTTAATGGTGCTTAAGGTTTAACTTTGCCGGTCTGGCTTTGATTTCCAGCTAATGCACTCCTAGACCTCTCCCAGAAAATATAGAAGGTTAGGTATGCGGCTAGCAATCCAATTCTGTGAAAACAATGATACCTCTACGGAAACTTCAACACTTGAAGCTTGTACCACTATGATCCATTTGGAAGTTATGGAACCGAAGAAATAGAAGCTACTACTAAAGTGCTAGAAGACAAAGATTGAAGTTTCATTGCAAAAGACAGTTCAAGCAGTTACTGATAGTAAATGCATAATATAAAGACACTCCACCTAAACACTATACCGGCTGCTGAAAATACCGCTCTGATCATATAATAGAATGAATTAGAAACTATAACTCTCAACTTGAAAACTTAAAGAAACATTCTCAAGTTCATAACCAGTATAGCTTTTTTTCGTCTCATAAGTTTGACTGAAGCTAGTGATTGAAGTCACGGAATATACACATTGGATGATAGGAATTATAAAAAAGACAGTAGCAGTGAAGAAAATAGTCTTTTCGACAAAGTCATCAACTAGATAGCTGTACATTCGTGTATTTATGATAGGTGGGTGGAAAAGTTCCAGAAGAATTTCCGGTCAAGGGTCAAATTAATAAAATTACAATTAGGAATTACATTAAAATGACATAATAAACAGGTGGGGGACGGACAAAACTTAAACAAAATATTTAAAGCAATTGGTTCCCTTTATGAATTTCGACAAAACAAACAAAGTAGCTTCATAATTACTGAGATGACTGACATACTGTGCAACTAAGGGTTAGAAATGTAGAAATAACAAAAATAGACAGGATGTTTAGATAAAAAAATCTAGTGGGATCATAACTAATGTGACGAATAAATGTTTATGCAGTTAGGGATTAAATATGTAGAAATAATAATATGACAAAACGGACAGGAAGTTCGGATATTAAAATACAGTAGTGTAAATAAGGATTAAGAAAAACTTAAAATAACATGAATAAACAGGAAGTTTGGATAAGAAAGACAATGGGATGGTCATTACTAAAAACAAAATTACCTGTTTATGATGGCCATGGTAGGAACAAGAGTTGGACGTGTTTCTTTACGATACACATAGCGTGGGTTTGAGCTTTCGGATAGCTAGTGCCTCGGATATGCATGCCCAGATATGTTAATTTCATTCCCTTTGATAAGTTTGGTTGAATTTTGTATATTGCTTTGAAGGATTTTTCGAAAGTCGCTGAATATCTTGAATTGACCAGATGTCCTGTAAGCGAACTACACACACGTTTTTGTCCTCTCTTTACTAGCTAGGTTGGATAGTGTTCGCGAACGCATTTTACAAGTTGGGACATATTACGGCCGATGTCCTCAGCTCCGCAAGAGCAAGTAAACTGATATATGCATATCCTGTCTATTTTGTTGTTTCTTCATTTCTAACCCCTGTTGCACAATATGTCAATCTTCTCAGTAATTATGAAGTTAATTTGTTTGAGTTTTATCCGTCCCCACCCTGTTTTTTATATCATTTCAATTCCTAGTTGTAATCTGAATAATTTGACCCTTGACCGGAAATTCTTCTTGAATTTTCCCCCCATCTATCATAAATACACGATGTACAGCTATCTAGTTGATGACTTTGTCGAAAAGAAAAGTTTCTTCTCTGCAACCGTCTTTTTAATTATATCTAAAGTTGTCGAAATACTCATTCTTTCTCAAAGGAATGAACACAGGCTACTAATTTCTACATTCAGTGATTTCATACCAAAATGATTCAAATCTCAGAATGGTATTTCTACTGTGGACCTCAAGTTTCAATGAAATGAACAATATAAGTAATATAAATAGACGTTCATTAAAGTAAGCTGATGTTTTCATTTGTACTCATTGACTAAACACTCCTGGACTTGCTAACCAACCATGGTATGATTTAAGTTGACTCAGGAGATTTATTGTATGACATAAAGTGTTAATGTGTTTATGGGTAGTCATAAGTAGTATAATTCCCTATTAGATAAATTTATTTCGAATATCATACAGTGATGCAGTATTAATAATTGGATGACAAAGTTTCGAGCACAATTTATTGCCTCTCATAATCATATCAATTTAGTCATCACATGGCTTTGTAATATGAGCATGTATAAATGCTATGTTAAGAGTTTTTCTTCACAAAGTTCCAATAGTCTCATTAGATTTATAAGATAAGCCGAACTAAGTGTGTTGACACATATATCCTCTGGAGACAAAATAAAACGATGGTCACGGTATATTACAAAGGTGGGTAATACGGATTACTGACGATTTTCTGAGGTGAGTCAACACCGGGTGTCGTGCTGATAAACCCAGACGCAAACAAGCGAAATGGCCGTCCGGTGTTTACTTTATTTTTTTTTTGATTACAGCTTGATTCCACACTGTATTTTTGGTGCAAGTATGAAATTTTCAGCGTGGATATCGGTAGCCCAAAATTCGCAGGCCGACCATAGATATCAGGTATGCGTCGGGGTGGGCCGAACCCCGGACCATGTGCATGGTCGGCGAGAGTCCTAACCACTGTGCCACCGACGCACACCAATTCAACAGTCTGGTTAGCAAATACTGCTAACTGACATCAGTCAGTGAGTTAGTATATACTGGCATTCCATCCATTTTCGAAAGTTTGCATCTGAATAACTTAAATTCTAGATAACCAATTTAATAATTTTGTCATGTATTTTATAAATCTAAATATCTACAAAAATCAGTCAATTCTTTGAAGTTCCAGTCGGTGGAAACTAATTCCCTGATGCATAAGGAAGTTAAGACGGAAGTAGGAAATGGCTGCTTACCATTATTATTATTATGATTATTATTATTTCCTTTAATTCCTAGAGGAACATAGGGCTTCAGACAAGCGTCTCCATTGCATTCGGTTCTCTGAAAACGTTTTCACCTGGCTCCACGTCTGCTCCCATGCTTTCATCTCCTCTTCACATGACCTCCACCATGTCACCCTTACACTGACGACCAACTCACCGCTTCCCTTTCGAGTTCCACTCGATGGCTTGTCTAGTGATGTCACTTGATGGTTTCCTCAGAGTATGGCCAATCCACCTAACTCCATTTCTTCCTGCCTATTTGTTGCACAATGGGCTCCTGGTTGATTTGCTCATAGCCGGAGATCCCTGGTGCTGATCTTTTCTGTCCGGCCATCTGATCTTGACTAGCATTGAGCGAAGACAGCTGTTAATGAAGGTCTGTAGTTTCTCGAAGTGCTCTTCATGATGCGCCAAGTCTCTGATCCGTATAGTAAGTAGCACTGACTTCACGTTGGAGTTGAAAATCCTGATCGTATTTTTGATGTTGAGTGATGTTGACTTCCACACAGACTTGAAATTAGTGGAAGCTTGTCTTGCTTTGATATCCTCGTCAATCCCGTCCGCCTGTAGTTGAAACGATGCTTCCCAGGTAGGTAGGTAGAGGGGGTTGCCTCTTTCAGAGTCCTCGCATTTATTCTAATTGTCGTCTGTTGTTGCTGTTGCTGATCGTGTAGCTGTCGACCAGGAATCTTCATCACCTCTATCTCTACCTTCAGCTAAAGTCCTTCTTATCTTTGATGCTTCTTCTATTGCTAACTTGTTGCTTTTCACTTGCATATCTTCCAGTTCATGAGAAGCCAGACATATATCATCATCTGCGAAGTCCAGATCCCCCAAGCTCTTTTTTGTGTGCATCCACCTTATGCCTGTTTCCTCGTTGCCCGCTGCTTACTGCTACCAATAATATTGCTGATTATTGCGAACTGGTTCATTCATGCAACAAACTATGAGAAGCGATAAAACAGATTTGCATTGAACTGACGCGAAAATAAACGAAAATCCTGACTTCGTGGGTAACTTATGTCAGAGATCTTCAGGCGGAAACCAAAAAGTTTGGCTGGGCAAGCATCGAAGACAGGATTCAAAGTGAACACAGAAAAAAAGAAGCGACAAAGATGGCCGTCCTAACTAACAATAACAAAAAGTACCAATCACTCCCAACGGAAGAAATCTAAAGGAAGTCAATTACCTACGCAGCATCGGTTCAACCACAGATGAGGTCATCAAAGGCAGGATCACAATAACAAGATCGATCTTCATTAATCTGAATTTAATATGTGGTAATCTGCTGTCCTTCACATAAAGAATAAAAATTTGAATTTTCACTACTGCTGTCAAGTCAGTCAGTTTTTCTAAACATTTAGGCTACTTGGTGAGCGCGACACGAAAAGGCTTCAGACATTCGTTAACACCTGCCTCCCCTGCAAAAGTACCAGTCAGCAAGGTTAAAGAACGAATCAACCAAGAAGTTGCCGCTCCACAAATATGCAAAAGGAAATAATTGTTGGTTGGATACACACGCTGAGGAGACCGTTGAGCGACATCACACTTCACGCCATCAAATAGAATCCGAGTTGGAAATGACGAGCTGAGTGTAGTGCAGAGGGTGACATAGAGGAGATCATATGATGAGGAATTTAAACCTCATGGGTCGTCATGAAGTCATCTAAATAAAGGCTGAAGAGAACAAAGTGAAATGGCGATGTGTCGTTGAAGCCTTATGTTCCAATTAGAACCTTAGGGAATAATAATAAGTACAATAGTTAGGAAAAGACTTCGATAGTTGAAATGACACGTATCAAGTCGAAAGTCCAGTAAGAAAACTGTAGCTGATTATAGAGCAGGCAGTTTCAGTCGACAACTTCAAAATAAGACAGGTGTTATACATCGCAATGTTCGCCATTAACATGCTAGGTACAAGTATCACCGGGAACACCATCACTTAACGAGAATGCAAGCAGATCTAACTGACAAGTCCCAAATCGAAAAAAACATGCGTCCTAATCTCCACAACTGGTTAACCAGTTTTCAGATGTTGGTTGACAAGGGATTTGATTGGTAACAGGTTTGATCCACAAGTTCACATCAGTTACAGAACCATTGGAAACTACCAGGGAGTTCTTGACAGCCGACTGTTTCGTCCTAGTTTGGAACTCTTCACCAGGATGTACACACCTGGATTGAAAACCCAGGACCTTTCAGTTAAAAGACGAGCTCGTATATCAACTACACAAGTCTCTGACACCCGATCCAATGACCTATGATCTACAAATTCTAACAATTCCCGATATATACACGGAATCCGCCAATCACCAAAAATCACAATAACAATGATGTGTTCAACGTCTACCAACAAACATTAGCATGTCTTATGGTAAAGAAAACAGGTGTAGTTTGAAATAACTATAAGGTCGTGTTAATTCTCTTACAGAGTAAGCATGTGCTTATGTATATATATATATGTGCGTGCAATATGCGACATTCTATGCATTTATAGAAAGCAGGGGACTGGTTGATTTAATTAGCTTATTTCATACAATGACCAACCATTTCATCGTATCACTTTGTTTATTTGTCGCTTTAACTAGTCAATTAGATCAATAATTATATTAGTAACATATTGATTAAAAATGTAGAAATTTAAACAAAATTTATACTAGATTAATTAGATTATTTAAAGAAGTATATGTATGAAGTATATATAAATAAAATGAAAACACCTTTTAAATGTGGTTCCCGTTTTTTTTTTAAATTTCAACACTATTAGTTAAAATAAACAAATACGCCCTGTTAACAATGTCAATAAGCACAAACTTTATGTTGACGATTTTCTGACAATGCCTTTGAACAATTTTAATGTCAGAATCTCATCATAAACTGATGTCGGTAAGAGAACCATTGAAAAACCTGGGTGTACTGGACAGTAGAGTAGGGTGTGAGGACAAATACTGACCACCAATGACACTGGCTAGTGATCCCAGTGGCTTAATGGTCTACGAGCTCGCTAGACTTGTAAGTGGAAGCTCCTAGGTCTGAACCTCAGTGGGTGTGTACTGATGAAGAGTCTAACACCAGGACGAAACAGCTGTCTAGTACTCCCTGAAGGTTTTCCAATAGTTCTGTAACCAATCAAATCCCCACAAACAATCACTTGAATTCAGTGTCAAACAAATATACATTGTGGTTATCGGGGTCTTTAAGGCTGAAACTTAAGATCAAGAGGCCAGAAAGGATATGCAAAATGAAAATCTGACATATTAGTCAGGAACCTACCGCCTAACAAATATACAAAAGGAAGTGGAGACTGGTTGGACATACGCTGAGGAGACATTCAACTGACGTCATCCAAGAGGTCCTTAAGTGGAGACCCTAATTTGAAGCGATGAGTTGGATAACTAACAGTGATATGGGGGAAGATTATTTAAACACGGTCATGAAGACAGATGAAAGTGACCGCAGAGAATGGAGTGAAATGTGGATATGCTTCTGAAGCCGCATGATTCCACTGGGAACGCAAGGAAACAAACAAAAATAGCAATAATAATCAGGTTGATGGCAATGTTGCATGTTTAGTGCATTAGTTTCAACCGGTCATTAAGACAGGATATAACCTGTTGGTCACAAATTCTCTTTAATGCTTACTGTCATTGAAGTACACATATATTACAGTACAGACGAAAATTTATGCAGCAGTTAAAGATGGTTAAAACAATCCTAACATGTGAAAAGATTAGAGGGAAAGGGAAACTGTCAGATTTTTACAATCAAGCATTGGTGACAAACGTGGAATGAATGAATGACTGGTTTCAAAATAGATTTTTGCACAGAAATACAGAACTTCGAGACACCACACTTCACTCAGCACACAAAGCCGGAGAAGAAAGTAAAAAGAAATGTAAAATGGAGAAAGTAAACAGAGATATGAGGCAAAAAGAATAGTAATATGGAAGAACAATAAAGTTTTATTCGATATTATACGTCACAGGGAGTGGATGCATCTGCGCCACTGAGCAATTTCGCCAACGGTTCTTAAAATCCCGAGGGCTCCAACCAGGAAGTTTACTCCTTCCCACGTGGCTCAAACTAACTGTTAGAGATTTCATGGAATGATGTAGTGTTCTAGTTTGACTACCACTAGTTCATTTCCAACCTGATCCTATGTCAGCCGACACTCACCGTCTAGGAAGGTGATGGCCAGGACATGTGTTACGCATGCCTAGTCGTCTCAGTCAATGTAACTTCACAAAATTCGTCGACTTGATTTGGACTCCTCACCTAGCACTCACCTGATGTCTAACCTCAATATTGCTCACCTTAAAATACCGCTTAACACGGGAAATAGGACGTAGGGACTTATTATCAAAGACAGCTAGCCAGGCTTTTCATGTCTTTCAATTTTAGTGGCCATGTCTCACTCACAGGCATAAAAGAGGACGGGGAGAGCTGCTGAGCAGTACACACGTCGTTTGATCTATAAGTAGCCGGATGTCACGTCTGCTATGCCAGAGATGACGTAAGTTGGCAGGCGAATGCTAAACGAGCCTTCTATATCTGTTCTGAGATTCAGTCAGCGATCAACCCATTGACACTGGCTGATGCAACTTCCCAAATAAGTGAAGTGGTCAACACTCTCCACAAACCACTTCATTCCAATTTATCCTAAATTTAGGAGTTAGTTAGTCGATGTAGTCGAGTGCTGAGGCCTGATCATCTTACATTTGGCAAGAGTGTGTGAATCTCATGTCAAACATTTGCAGATTACTGCTCCTGAAGGTGTTCAGAAGACTCTGTCTGCATTTTGTCAGCGTCTTCATCTAGCAGGGAGGACTATATCATCTGCATATTCTAAGTCAATGAAATTATTCCCTGGTGATAACAAGTCAATCCATGACGGACATCACTTCAGAAGACAACTCTCCGTAGGCTCTCAACTGAACAACTGCATTAGTTCGAGTAGAGTGCCTTGATTAGTTGGATGCACTTTTTCAGAAGAGTGTGGGTAGACTGTTAGTTTTAAAAGCTGATACCTTCTATGAGATACATAGGTCTGAGTAAAAATTGTGTCCTCTTCTAGTATACATATGCCTAGTCAGAAACCTGGTAGGTGTCCATCTTCCACTAAAGCGTAGGTCCTAAATTAATGGCATGATCTCCCCGGTAACAAGTCGTTGAAGTCAGTTAGGGTTTTGTCCTTTAGTACATATTTGATGAAATTAAAACAGAAATTGGAGTGGTGGGCATCGCTGATGAACACCATTAGTTGTCACTGCTACAGATGACAACTCTCCGTAGGCGCTCACCAGGCTGATTGCATGAGTTTGACTAGAGTGCCTTGATCAGTAATACGTATTTCCATGGCACTCCCTTCAAGGCCAAGCATCACCATAGTGCCTCTCGGTCGACAGAACCGAATGCCGCCTTTAAGTCGAGAAATATGACGATTGTTAGACGTCGGTAAGTATGCCTATGTTACAGAATCTGTCGAAGGGTGAAGATGTGATCAATACTCAATGTAGAATAAAACAGTCTGTACGAATTCTGCCTGAATATATAAGTTTTCTTTCTTCAGGTAGATTTCGATGGCTTCACTGACATGTGAAATGCCGAACTCGTAAAACAAAATAATGATTAGTCGGAATAGGTTAGATGACTTTACTTAAATGTCTTGTTAATATCAACTTTATGCTCAATACCTACAAGGTATGCTAAAATAGAGCTATCAATAAATCTTGTATGTCCCCTGCTTAACCATGCAATGATGAACATACCTAATTGGACACCCAGGGTAACTAGCGTCCCAACAGGAATCATCTTGGTCAAAAGACTCCCTCAATGAGGAGCTCAAGATTGTCACAGAATTACTCAGTAAAAGTGGTTACTCATATAAATCTATTGATAAAAACAGGAAAGTCAATAATAACAACAGCTTCAAAGAAGCCCTTGTTTATAAAACCAAAGTTTTGTTATTGATAAGACCAGTGAAATAGTAACACATAGCTTAAGAATGTAGTGAGAGGAGTATTCATTGCAGCAGAGGTACACGACCTCTTCATAACCAACTTAATTTTACCTTTTAGAAATACTGACAAAGTACCTAATTATGTAGGTAGTGTGCATAAAGTTGATGTTAATAAAGCGTTTATTTCAACTAATATTAATTTTGGGAGTTAATTGGTGGATGGTGACTAGCAAGGAGAATACAGGACAACGCGCACCTCGTCCTGTTTGGGACTCGTCATCTCGATGTACCTCCATTCCGCAGTGAGTGATGATGTTCCCATCGAGGCTGGAACCCAGTGCCTATCCGGATGACGAGTCCCAAATAGGAAGAAATGCGCATCCTGGACTCCACTACTATTCACCAACCAGACATCGTCAAAGCATCTGTACAATAAGCCGACATGTCAACCTGAGACCAAACACTTCGGTCCAATCAATCGACAGCAAGAAAATCTAAAAGTGAATTAAATAATATTAATTTTGCCTTACCAGTTTATCTTCTACCTAAAGGTGGAGTCATTGGAATCCACCAAAACATGTGTGTGTTCAAAGAAATTCGTGCGGCCACTTTCGTTAACTTGGCTATAAAATTATATGAACGTAAGACACTGACAATTTCTTCCTCTCTCTCGCTACGCCAGTAAAAAGTTATCAGTATTGTTCCAACTATTTTATTCTTCTGAATACTACACTCTACCCTTTAATTGTTACATTAAATTTCCTGGTTAAATATCACCTCCTTGATACGTTGAGACTGACTGACTGGCTGACCGGTTGATTGATTATTGATAACAGACTTATCACCACTAGGCTAGTATATATATATATATATATATATATATATATATTACTGTTCCCTTGGATTCCTAGTGGAACATAGGGTTTCAACTGCACATCTCCACTTACCTCTGTCTTCTGCTGTACTTTTCACCTGCATCCATGTTAGTCCATACTCTTTCAACTCCTCTTTACACGATCTCCTCCATGTCACCCTTGCACTGATGTCCCACATGCCGCTTCCCTTTTGGGTTCCACTCGAGGGCTTGACGTGCGATGTCACCCAGCGGTCTCCTCAGCGAGTGTCCGATCCATCTCCACTTTCTCCTGAATATTTGTTGGTTGGCGATTGGTTTTTGTGTTGGTTCTGTTCCCATAGTTTCTTGTTGGTGATTCTTTCCGGCCCGGCCATCTGATCTTCAGTATAGATCCAGCGAAGACAGTACAGTTGTTGATGAAGGTCTGCAACAGGCTGTTGGAAATATTCTTTGTGACCCGCCCGCCAAGTTTCTGATCCGTATAGAAAGAAGAACTGACTGACTTGACGTTTGTATTGAAAATCCGACTGAATTCTGTTGTTGATTCTGGCTGAGTGACGAAGATTTCCAGATTGGTTTCAGGTTGATTGATGAATGTGTTTCTCGCCTTCCCGATTCTCGCTCGATTTGACATCCTCGTCCGTTCCGGCTTCCTGTAGTTGAGACAATGCTCCTTAGATAAGTGAGTGAATGAAGTATATATATATATATATAAGAGTAGAGCCATGTCTGAGGATCTCATTAAAAAGTAAATAATTCTTTTTTTGCTCAATCCTTTTGTTTTCTAAAGGAAATACAGTGACGTAATACAACACCACAGGAACATACTGACAAGAACCAGCATAAAAGACGATATCATCCTTTCTCAAGCATATTGTGTGATCAATCATTACTCACGGCTGTGAGCTGACTTTATTGTGGTAAAAACTGTTTAAAATATCATGTGGGGTTTTCCTAATAAATGTACAGTATCTTACAGTCGCACATTGATCTTCGTCTTTTTGAATCGAAAGGTACAACGGATAAATAGGCGTATTAGCGTACCAGTCGAGTTCATTACGGTTATAACAATTAGAGGCATAGACACAACGGATATATATACGAACCTTGTGTTAGACAGTGAATAACGAAAGAACCAACATATTTGCGGGATAATACCAGCTCATTTTATTTCGTAGAATGGTAAGATGAGGGTTGAATGAGTATAGAAGATGAAAAGAGAGTGAGTGCATCCGATCCACTGGTTTTTAGAATCCTTACGACCCCAAGCAGATAGTCTACACCTTCCTACATGGCTGGCTCAAGCCAACAGTTCAAGACTTCATATATTTGTGCCAGATTTTGATTAGACCACGCCTTTCCCTTCTTCAACTCGACCCTTTTGTCAGCTGACATTGCATAATGAGGAAGGCGGTGCCTCAACATCCATAAAGTGTCATAACTATCTCAGTTCATATAACATCATCGATTGGTATGGTTTCATTACCTAGCGCTCCACGCCCAAACTTAATATTGCCCATTATATTATATCATTTAACATGAGAGATAAAATGTAAACATCTGTTGTCCCAGGCAACTAGCCCCTTCAAGTCTTTCAATTCCAATAGTCATTTCTGACAGTAATAAGGGAGGACAGAGCAAATCGATATGATATGAAATGAGGACAACCATGAGCACACCGAGGGAGTGGCCATCATGATGTCACCAACAGCAGCCAAAGCTCTCATGCAGTGGGAACCAATCTCCTCCAGGATAATGACAGCCAGGTTCAACTCAAAAGGAAGCAAAGTTACAGTCATTCAATTTTTTTTTTGATTTTGATTTTTTTTGATTTACAGCTTGATTCCACACCGTATTTTTGGTACAAGTATGGAATTTTCAGCATGGATATCGGTAGCCCAAATTTCGCAGGCCGACTATAGATATCAGGTGTGCGCCGGCGTGGGCTCGAACGCCGGACCATGTTCATGGTCGGCGAGAGTCCTAACCACTGTGCCACCGACGCACCGACGCCTACAAACGTCTCAGAACAAGAGAAGAAGGAGGCGTTCTACAGACAACTACAAGCAATAATGGACAACGTCCCAAATGGCGATATCAAAATCCTGATGGGCGACATGAATGCGAAGCTGGGAGGAGACAACACAGGAAGAGAACTCACCATGGGTCGTGAGGCCCTCGGCAAAATGAACGACAATGGTGAACTCTCCTCAGACTTCTGCGCCTTCAATGATTCGGTGATTAGTGGTAGTGTGTTCAAACACAAGGATATACACAAGACGACATGGATTTCACCAGATGGAAACACCAAGAACCAAATAGACTTCATCTCAATCTCAAGAAGGTGGAGACAGAGCCTACTGGACACAAGGTCAAGCAGAGGAGCAGATGTGGGTTCAGATCACTATCTAGTACAAGGGACTTTCAATGTGAAACTAAAAGCTTCGAGGATAGCTGGGGATAGGACACAATGCAAGTTCAACACTCAATTACTGAAGGACACAACCACAAAAGACACTTTCACTGCAACCGTCACAGCAAAGCAGGAAACACTACGCGACATCACTGAAGAATCATGCGTGAAAGAACATTGGAAGTCTCTGAAGGCGATTCTCAACGAAACGTGTTCAACGGTTCTAGGAAGAAAGAAGAGACAAGACAAGGAATGGCTCTCAACGGACACTTGGAAATTAATAGAAGACAGGAGAATGGTGAAAGGGAAAATGATTCAATGCAAGGACGGAGAAGAGAAAGAGACGCTGAGTTCAACTTACACAGAACTGGACAGAGACGTGAAGAAGAGTGCTAGGAAAGACAAAAGACAATTCTACGACAACCTGGCCACTGAAGCTGAGAAGGCAGCCGGTAAAAACGGACCTGTGGACACCAAATCAGATAACCAAATCTCTATCCGGGAAGAGATCAACACAAGCGAAACCTATGAAAGACAGCCAAGGGAACCCAATCACCAAGGAAGAAAGACAGACGAAACAATGGGTGGATCACTTCAAAGAACTCTTGAACCGACCATCACCTGCAACCCGTTCAGAAATACCAACAACAGAGCATACAACTGCAACTTGTCACCAATCCCCCAACGAGAGCCGAAGTCTTGAATGCAATCAAGCTTCTGAAAGCTGGAAAAGCAGCTAGACTCCCTGAAGCACTGAAAGCGGACGCAGAGACTACATCAGACATGCGGACTCCATTATTGCAAAAGGTCTGGAAGGAGAGAAAGGTGCCTACTGACCGGAGGAAAGGTTACCTCGTGAAACTACCAAAGAAGGGCAACTTAGGTTTCTGCAAGAACTGGAGAGGAATCATGCTCCTATCGACGCCAAGTAAAATCCTGAGTCGCATCCTCCTGGAGAGAATAAAGGACGCACTGGAGACAGAACTCCGACCAGAACAAGCTGGATTCAGGAAAGGCAAATCATGTACTGACCAAATTGCAACTCTACGCATCATCATCACAGAACAAAGCATGGAATGGCGATCAAACCTCTACCTCAACTTTATAGACTTTGAAAAGGCCTTCGACAGCGTTGACGTGAAGTAATTTGGAAATTACTCGAGTACTACGGCGTACTGCCCAAATATTCATCAACCTTATTCAACAGCTGTACGACAACGGCACATGTCAAGTCATCCACAACGGAAAACTCAGCAAGGCGTTTGGAGTAAACACAGGAGTCAGACAAAGGTGCTTACTATCACCAATGATATTCCTAATTGTGGTGGATTGACTGAATTATGCGTCAGACAGTGGGAAACGAGAAGACAGGAATATCCTGGACCGACCGACGTGAAGAACCTAGAAGACCTGGATTTCACGCGTGAATTATTTATGTTTGATGTCACACAAATCGAAGACTTACAAGCGAAAACCGACAAACTGGTCGAAGAAGCAGCCGGCGAAGACAGGACTCCATGTGAACATAGACAAGACGGAGGTTATGAAAATAACCAACCAACAGCAACATCCAGCGTCAATCACAGTCAACGGGAGGAATTTGAAAGAGGTTACTTCATTCACTCACTTATCTAAGGAGCATTGTCTCAACTACAGGAAGTCGGAACGGACGAGGATGTCAAATCGAGCGAGAATCGGGAAGGCGAGAAACACATTCATCAATCAACCTGAAACCAATCTGGAAATCTTCGTCACTCAGCCAGAATCAACAACAGAATTCAGTCGGATTTTCAATACAAACGTCAAGTCAGTCAGTTCTTCTATACGGATCAGAAACTTGGCGGGCGGGTCACAAAGAGTATTTCCAACAGCCTGTTGCAGACCTTCATCAACAACTGTACTGTCTTCGCTGGATCTATACTGAAGATCAGATGGCCGGGCCGGAAAGAATCACCAACAAGAAACTATGGGAACAAACCAACACAAAAACCAATCGCCAACCAACAAATATTCAGGAGAAAGTGGAGATGGATCGGACACTCGCTGAGGAGACCGCTGGGTGACATCGCACGTCAAGCCCTCGAGTGGAACCCAAAAGGGAAGCGGCATGTGGGACATCAGTGCAAGGGTGACATGGAGGAGATCGTGTAAAGAGGAGTTGAAAGAGTATGGACTAACATGGATGCAGGTGAAAAGTACAGCAGAAGACAGAGGTAAGTGGAGATGTGCAGTTGAAACCCTATGTTCCACTAGAAACCCAAGGGAGCAATAATAATAATAAGCCATTGATGAGACTGAAAAAGCGGGCCGATTTGAACATGAGGCTAGGCAACCCCATCCCATAAAAATAAACTACCCATACTGCTAGTGAAACTTCAGCTCAAAACTACGACAAAACAGCAGTCCAGTACTCCCAGCTTGTTTTCCAATGGTTCTCTAACTAATGTCAGCTCATCATAATGAAATCCTGTAACCAATCAACCAAATCCCTAACAAAGCAACACTTGAATATCAGCTCAAAAAGCCTGAAGCTCCCGCCCCCCCCCCCGCGTATGTTCCACTCAAAACGCAAAGGAATAAATAGGGGGAAAACAACCCGTTGAGTTTTATTACCTATCATCCCCGGAATAAAATAAATACTATTTGCATATATTTCAATTAGTATTGCTATGATTAATACTAGCAAAAGTAATCACAATGATGGTGATGATAGTAATAATAATAAAATAAAGATAATGACACCTTATAATGTGACAGTGATAATAATGAATTTGTGCAATTATAAAATACGACATTATACATGTCCACAAAAAAAAGAAGACAACCTTAAAAAGAAAGGGAACTAAGCACTTGTAAAAGAATAACTTGCAAAATAAGGTCAATGTGAAGAACAATGAGTATCAAGGTGGGAGACAATAAGTTGGACAATCTGTCCATCACATTTCCAAAAGATATACATAAAAAATAAACAGAAATAAAGAAAGAAAAATAAAAAAATAACAGCCCAATTATTTATTTATTCACTTCGTACAGAAGACAGACAAAGTGTTTTCAAATGAATTTCAGCGCAGTACATATATATATATATATATATATGCATTGACAAAAGTAAAGTGCCATCAAAAAATTGGTGTTAAAAATCAATAAAATAAAGAAATATCACAGAAATCCGATGTGGATGTGAATGTGGATGGAGTACAATGTGGACCAAATTAATTATCTTTGTAGCCAGCCAAGAGAAGGAAGAAAATAGTGTCATCTAGAAAGAGAGAAATCAAAAGGAAAAATTAAACAAACGAGATGAATAACAAAACAGTTCTGGTAATACAGACATGCAAACAATCCGTGTGTGTGTGTGTTTCAAGTTTGATCACAGACTGATATCAGTTAGAATAGCACTGAACATTGAACAACAGTGTTTTGTCCCACATTTTGAGACTCTCTTCATCAATACGCACCACCTATGATCCAACCGCTATGGATTTTTAGTGGTATAATGGGGTGAGCAATATTGAGGTTAGGCGTCAGTCGAGTGATAAGTAAGGAGGGGAAATCAATCGACACGGCTGTGAAGCTACATCGACTGAGATAGTGAGAACATGTGTTACGCATGCATCCCTTGCCTGGCCATCGCCTTCCTCGATAACGGGCAATGTTAGTTGACATAGGATCAGGTTGGAATAGAGCCAGTGGTGGTCAAACCAAAACATGGCTTCACCAGTCAATCAAATCCACAACAGCCAGCCACTTAGGAAGATGTAGACTTCCTGACTGGTTGGGGTCCTCAGGAAGATAAACACCAATGAAGGCTGGACACAATCGGTGACACGGCTTGAAAATCGTTGTCATCATTGAAGGCTGGCGCCGATGCATCCACTCCTTGTGACTTATAATACCCAATAAAACTATATTGTTCTTCTACATTACTATTCTTTTCGCCTTATATCTCTGTTTTCTGCCTCTATTTTGCATCTCACTTTACTTTTTTCTCTTGCTTTGTGCGCTACATGGAGGGAGTGTGGCGACTTGAACTGCTGTACATCGGTGCAAAGTTCCGTGTTGAAACCAACCAGCCAGGGATCTTCAACAAGGTTACCAGGCGAGCTAGCTGACTGTTCATTCAACCACTGGGTTAGAAATCCAAAGACGACCGATTGATCCTAACTTTTGCCAATTCAACTGATATCAATCTGTGATTAAACTTGAAACTATTCAAATCATTACACACTAATACTTTGAAAAGTGACATGTATATTAAAGTACCTTAACATTTCATTTAACTTGCCTTGCTATCATTAAGTTGGTTTTCTTAAGCAATTATAGATGTGACCCGTTAACTTATTCCATTGACCGTAAAAATGCGTTATGACTTCTGATCATTTCACTTCATCCACTTTGACCTGAATGACGGCATGTATACAAATTTCGCTTCAGTATCTACTACGCGATAGGTGAACTTTATTATTGTTACATTGTTTGTGTACGAAATAATTACTATACAGCTCGATTACCAAATCATCATTCCCATTTTCACTGATGACCAGTTTGGAAAAAAGGACTGAACTACACTGACTCCTAGTTTAGAAATAGGGAGTGAAGTGGTAGGGCACGTTGACCGCTCTACTTATTTGGGAAGTACCATCAGCCAGCGCCAACGGGTTGATCTCTGACGAAATCTCAGCACGGATACAGAGGGCTAGTTTCGCATATGCCGGTTTACGCCCTCTCTGGCTAAGTAGACGTGGTATCCGATTATAGAACAAAAAGCAGGTGTACTGCTCATCAGTCCGCTCCGTCCTCCTTTATGGCTGGCTGTGAGACCTGACCACTGACAGTGGAAGACATGAAAAAGTCGGCTACCTGTCATTGACCTTAGGTGCCTCCGCTCTATCTCCCGTGTGAAGTACTATGTGTAATAGGGTGAGCAATATTGAGGTTAGGCATCGGTCGAGTGCTAGGTAAGGAGGGGGAATCAATCGACGAGGTTGTGAAATTACATCGACTGAGATGGTTAGGACATGCGTTACGCATGCATGCCTAGTCATCGCCTCCCTCGACAATGGGCAATGTTAGCTGGCATAGGGTATAGGGTCAGCCTGGAAAAGAGCTACCGGAGGTCAAACCATAACATGGCTTCATCAGTCAATGAAATCTACAGCAGTTAGTCTAAGCTACGTGGGAAGGTGTAGACTTCCTGACTGGTTGAGGTCCTCGGGACGGTAAAATCCAATGGCTGGAGACAATTGGTGACATGGCTCATAATCCTCGTTCTTAGTGATGGCTGGCGCAGATGCATCCACTCCTCGTGACTTATAATTTCCAATGAAACTATGTTGCTCTTCATTACTACTATTCCTTTGTCTCACACCTCTGTTTACTGTCTCTGTTTTGGCATTCCTTCTTACTTTCTTCTCTTACTTTGTGTGCTACAAGGAAGGAGTGAGGCGACTTGAACTGCCGCAAATCGGTGCAAAGTTCTATACCGAAAAAAGACAGACAGATGACCAGTCTTACCATACAACTAACTGATCGACTAAGTTGCAACATAGGACAGGATACAGAAGCACGGAAGTTGTTCCGCTCTCTGTGTAGCACACAAAAGTAGAGAAAGCAGATATTACAAAGAACTACAATGAGAAGAAATATGCGGGAGAAAACAAAGTAACACGCAGAAACTCAATATATCTGAAACACTATAGAGAGTGAATGCATCCGCGTTATTGTCAACGGTTTTCAGCTATATAACCAACAGTCTTATACCGTTGGTTCTCTGCATCCCGAGAACCCCACAGCCAGGTAAGCAACACCATTTGACGTGGTTCAAATCAACAGTTAGCGACTTCCTGGATTGATGTTATGTTTTGATTCAAACACTCGTAACACTCTTTCTTAACCTAATCCTATGTGAACTAACATCGCTCCGCGAGAAATGTGGTGGATCAGTATGTGCAAAACGCGTTTTACCCATTTCAATCTATGTAGTTTTACAGCTTCACTTACCATAGAAACAAGAAATACATATAAACAAAATAATTGAGCAAAGAATATCCTTTTCGATAATTTTCTCTTAGGGTTCTACAATTATATATACAACTTTATATACATAGAATATGCTAGAATGTCTGTCTTTTTTCGGTATAGAACTTTGCACCGATTTGCGGCAGTTCAAGTCGCCTCACTCCTTCCTTGTAGCACACAAAGTAAGAGAAGAAAGTAAGAAGGAATGCCAAAACAGAGACAGTAAACAGAGGTGTGAGACAAAGGAATAGTAGTAATGAAGAGCAACATAGTTTCATTGGAAATTATAAGTCACGAGGAGTGGATGCATCTGCGCCAGCCATCACTAAGAACGAGGATTATGAGCCATGTCACCAATTGTCTCCAGCCATTGGATTTTACCGTCCCGAGGACCTCAACCAGTCGGGAAGTCTACACCTTCCCACGTAGCTTAGACTAACTGCTGTAGATTTCATTGACTGATGAAGCCATGTTATGGTTTGACCTCCGGTAGCTCTTTTCCAGGCTGACCCTATACCCTATGCCAGCTAACATTGCCCATTGTCGAGGGAGGCGATGACTAGGCATGCATGCGTAACGCATGTCCTAACCATCTCAGTCGATGTAATTTCACAACCTCGTCGATTGATTCCCCCTCCTTACCTAGCACTCGACCGATGCCTAACCTCAATATTGCTCACCCTATTACACATAGTACTTCACACGGGAGATAGAGCGGAGGCACCTATGATCAAAGACAACTAATCTTTTCATGTCTTTCACTCTCAATGACCAGGTCTCGCTCACAGCCATAAAGGAGAACAGAACGGACTGATGAGCAGTACAGCCGCCCTTTAGTCATGAATAAAATGGTAGTCAATAGTCAAACACGAATATTGTGTTTTTTAAATAATATCGATTTGTAAAGTAAAATCTCGATGGAATTACAGTTTATTAAAGATGCTTAAATTATTATAATAATGAAGATATAATAGCAAATAGAATATCAACTAGAATTAGGAAAATTCCACAAAATTCAGGATCATTCAAACCTAGATGGCCAAGGTAAGAATAATATCTGAGCTAACTTCTTTTGGATGCACAAATTGGGCTTCTTAATATGGATCCCAAAAGCCAGCCTCAGCAATATTTAGTAGTCGAACTCTTAAGGCAAAATTAAGATTCGTTGGTATGCAGTAAATGACCCTGAAAGAATGATTAACGTCAATCTTGTGTTCTGTATCCACAAGATGATATAGAATAGCGCTACGAATAGATTTTGTTTGTCCTTTGCTTAACCACTATTCAGGATGACGTTTGGAAATTCGACGAGAAACACGCCTAATTGTACGGCCTATGTAGAGCCCGAAAGAGGAATTTATCCAAAAGGATATTCTTTGCTCAATTATTTTGTGTTTTATAGATGTCTGAAAAAATACATACGCAACGCGCCTAATGCTAGCTGAAGCTTCGTATAGCATCTGATTTAGTTATTGCTTAGCTATATTGAGATTAAAAGAGTCATATAGTTGGGCTTTGCTAGTACATCGTAACCAGTCGACCTTAAACTAGTTATTTACTGGTCATGTGCAATAACAACTATAAAAATAGTTGCAATTTCTGGTCATAGTGCTTTTCCTACTAAACAACAGATCTTTGCAAACTGAAGCTTACGTTCCAAGAAAACGGTTATCCGGAGAACATGTTGAGATCTACAGAAAGGTTAGTAATGGGTACCATAAAAAAGAAAAGCTCTCTCAGATGAAGTTGTGCTACAAATGTTGACTGAACCAATCGGGTTAAGCGAATATACACTACAACTAAACTGGTACTCAGCTCAACTCAACCACATCAGTACTCATACAGTGCATCGAGGATAGGTCACTCATAATGGCCTGTCTTATCAGTGTGTATCTATAAATTAAACTGCTCCACCAGAGCCAGTCACATAAGTCACACACTCGGACAAATTTATTCCATTTACGATCTCGTGAACATCTGCTAGTTTAACTTGGAGAAGGAGTAAAGAAGGATATAAATAAACAGTGCCATCACTTTTATAATTTAATTTTATTATAGCTTGACTTCCGACAGTATTTTGATACCAGCATACAATTTTCAGCATGTGATATCAGTAGTCCAAATTTTTCAGGTCGACCATTCCAATCGGGTGTGGGTCGGCCGAAACTCGAACCCCAGACTAAATGCGCGGTCGGTGGGCATCTGAACTGCTGTGACATTTCCACAAAGAGCGGAAACATAAAACATATCAGGAGTCATTTGCAGTAACAAATCGAATACCAAAAAATTTTATTCATTTCATTTTATTTTTTTTATTACAGCTTGATTCCACACTGTATTTTTGGTACAAGCACAGAATTTTCAGCATGGACATCGGCAGCCCCATTTTTGCAGGCCGACCATAGATATCAGGTGTGCGTCGGCGTGGGTTCGAACCTCAGACTATGTGCATGGTCGGCGAGGGTCTTAACCACTGTGCCACGGAATTATTACCAGTAAAAACCCTTCAACGTTGTGGATAAGATTAAATAAAGTATAATTGTATTTCAATAGTTTACACACAATGATAAGTTTTGTTATTGGTAATATTTCGAGCAAAATTACTGCCCGTGTTCACACCACTGTTGGAATTGTTTTGTTCACACATTTATGATTTGTACTCATATATAGTTCATTACTTTTTCGCTCATTCATGTCTTTTGTATTCAGAATTATATTCCAAGTTGTTGATAGTTGTACTGAGAGTCAACCTTGTTACATGTATCCGGTATGACTTTAACGAATATCGATTCTGTTATAAGTCTTTCTTTCCATTTGTTCATGTTTTAGTTTTTAGAATACACACATTGTTCCAATCGATATTGTGGTCTTTGTCCTATGCATGTGCATCTATCGATGAATTTTTTTCAAGATTCTTGTAGGCTTGTGTTCCTGTTGGTTGACCTTTGGTTAGGCGTTTATATTCATTCACTCGTAATTTGAGTGATCTGGACGTTTGCCCCACATATTTAGTCGGACAGTCAGCACAAGATATTTTGTAAATCAAATTGTTTTTATCCATCATTTTTATGGGATCTTTCAGTTGACTTTTGACTTTTATTTTTGATTAGATTCGTCGGTTTAAAGGTTGTTCGAATGCCGATATTTTTGAGGTTTCTTTGTATTGCCTCTGATGTACCATTTTTATATGGAATTGTGACTGTTTCTTTTTGGTATTCTTCCATCTTGTTATTCTCCGGTTTTATCCTCTTTTTGCTCTTTTTTATATTATCTTTTATAAATTCTTTAGGGTAGTTGTTTTCGAGTAGCATTTTGAATATGACGTTTATTTCTTTACACTGGTCCTCTGGTGTTGTTGTAAGTCTACGTATTCTAACTGCAAGACCTTGAATTAATCCTCGTTTCACCGTGAGTGGATGAGCTGAGTGATAACCAAAGAATCCTCCAGGGTGTTGAAAATTCGATTGTTCAACATCAGATGCCTAAAAGATGGAATTATTCCTGTATACATGAAATTAAAATCACTGATATCTGATATAGCAAATGCTGCACTTACACATGCCTCAAAAGTATGCATCAAAGAAAACCTACGTGAAATTATACGAAAGCTATTCACAATAAGAAAAGATATTAATGAGGCAGAAGAAAAACTGAAAGGAGCAATTGAAAAGGAAAAATATGAAAGCGTACTAGAAGTTGCACAAAAACGAAAAGAAACTACCTATGAAGAAACAAAGAAGAAACAAATAAAAAAATTTAATAAACTCATGATGGTGAAAACCCCGAGTGACAGACAAGTAACTAAAGCCAATTGGATTGTAAACTTGTCAGACAGAAAGCTAAGAGAAGCACCAGAGGAAAGCGTACTGATGAAAGGGTTGAACTTCAATATTAGCAACAAAAGATTATAACTTGTACCTGTATTATACCTGTAACTGAAACAGCACTCAAAGGACATGACAAGCAAAAAGCAGAAATAGTACAAGCACAGTGTGCATTAACCTTAAAAAAGCAAAAAGCATAAAAACTAAATGTAACGAAGGAGGAACTAAAAGCACTTCAAGACATATCCATTGTCATTACCCAAGCAGATAAAGCAAACACAACAGTACTACTTAACGAAACAACATATAGTGAAAAGATGAATGAACATTTACAATCTGGACCATATACCCTAATGATGAAATCAGCTGAAACAATCACAAACAAAGCAATGAAAGAAACAGCAAAGGTAGTTAGACAACTGAAAGTAAAGTAATTGGTAAGTCAAAATGGTTTGAAATTATGCCAAAATCATATAATATACCTAGGATATATGGCTAGACAAAATTGCATAAAGAGGGATATTCAATGAGACCGATTGTAGACTTTAGAAACATACCAACGTATATGCTATCCAGATTTCTCTCGACAATACTAAGACCGACAAGAGACAACTCAAAAGCTAGAATAGTAGATTCATTTGAATTAGTGAGGCGATTAAAAACCACTAAAATAGAGGAAGAGGAACTACTAGTCAGCTTTGATGTAAACAGTCTCTATACGAAAATACCCATTCAAATAGCCATGACTGCACTGAAAGAGAAACAAAAGGAAGATAATGGCATAAAAGACAGAACACAGTTATCCGTAGAAGAGATAATATAAGAGGGGTGGAATTCTGTCTGACAACAACATACACCTACAAATGAAAGAGTAGCCATGGGATCGTGTATCTCATCAATAATAGCTGACATATTCATGGATTATTGGGAAGAGAATGCCCTTGAACCATTCAGACCATCACTAAAATGTTGGTGGAGATATGTAGACGACACACTAGTAATAGAGTAGAAAAAACGATATCGAGAAACTCTTCTCACGCGTAAACAGCCATATCGACTCAATAAAATTTTCTATGGAAATACAGAATGAAATTGGGGAACTACTTATGTTAGACTGCAAAATACAAAGAATAACAGGTGGTAGCATAAAAACGACGTTATATAGAAAAACCACACACCCTGGAGGATTCTTTGGTTATCACTCAGCTCATCCACTCACGGTGAAACGAGGATTAATTCAAGGTCTTGCAGTTAGAATACGTAGACTTACAACAACACCAGAGGACCAGTGTAAAGAAATAAACGTCATATTCAAAATGCTACTCGAAAACAACTACCCTAAAGAATTTATAAAAGATAATATAAAAAAGAGCAAAAAGAGGATAAAACCGGAGAATAATAAGATGGAAGAATACCAAAAAGAAACAGTCACAATTCCATATAAAAATGGTACATCAGAGGCAATACAAAGAAACCTCAAAAATATCGGCATTCGAACAACCTTTAAACCGACGAATCTAATCAAAAATAAAAGTCAAAAGTCAACTGAAAGATCCCATAAAAATGATGGATAAAAACAATTTGATTTACAAAATATCTTGTGCTGACTGTCCGACTAAATATGTGGGGCAAACGTCCAGATCACTCAAAATAAGAGTGAATGAACATAAACATCTGCCTAACCAAAGGTCAACCAACAGGAACACAAGCCTACAAGAATCTTGAAAAAAATTCATCGATAGATGCACATGCATAGGACAAAGACCACAATATCGATTGGAACAATGTGTGTATTCTAAAAACTAAAACATGAACAAATGGAAAGAAAGACTTATAACAGAATCGATATTCGCTAAAGTCATACCGGATACATGTAACAAGGTTGACTCTCAGTACAACTATCAACAACTTGGAATATAATTCTGAATACAAAAGACATGAATGAGCGAAAAAGTAATGAACTATATATGAGTACAAATCATAAATGTGTGAACAAAACAATTCCAACAGTGGTGTGAACACGGGCAGTAATTTTGCTCGAAATATTACCAATAACAAAACTTATCATTGCGTGTAAACTACTGAAATATAATTATACTTTATTTTTACCTCCGAGGGTATTGAACTACTTTGCGTATCCATAGCTGAAGTGAAAGGCGTCCCTTAAATGTTAACTCTAACTGCTGAACACGAAAAAGTCCATCCAGCTTATACATGTGTCATGAACTACCGTAAGGTCATTATAGATGTAATCACTTTATATCTTAATGTCTAATCATGTCCCTCTTCACTTTTGCCATTTTTTTATTAATCTTTCTTACTCATTTCCACCTAGTTTACATCATAGCACTATTATTTAACGATTATTATTTTTATTATTATATTTATCATCCCTTGGAATTACATCCAATGTAAACTACTTCTTTTCTTTTGTAGTATTCATATTTCCCCTAAAACTACTGACTAATCCCTTGAGAGCTATACTTTTGTTGATAATGAATTCACGAACGCATCATTCGATTATTTTACCTTTTCTTCTTATTCGCAGTACTCTGTCTGTCTGTTTCCGACATAGAACTTTCCACCGATTTGCGGCAGTTCAAGTCGCCTCACTCCTTCCTTGTAGCACACAAAGTAAGAGAAGAAAGTAAGAAGGAATGCCAAAACAGAGACAGTAAACAGAGGTGTGAGACAAAGGAATAGTAGTAATGAAGAGCAACATAGTTTCATTGGAAATTATAAGTCACGAGGAGTGGATGCATCTGCGCCAGCCATCACTGAGAACGAGGATTGTGAGCCATGTCACCAATTGTCTCCAGCCATTGGATTTTACCGTCCCGAGGACCTCAACCAGTCAGGAAGTCTACACCTTCCCACGTAGCTTAGGCTAACTGCTGTAGATTTCATTGACTGATGAAGCCATGTTATGGTTTGACCTCCGGTAGCTCTTTTCCAGGCTGACCCTATACCCTATGCCAGCTAACATTGCCCATTGTCGAGGGAGGCGATGACTAGGCATGCATGCGTAACGCATGTCCTAACCATCTCAGTCGATGTAATTTCACAACCTCGTCGATTGATTCCCCCTCCTTACCTAGCACTCGACCGATGCCTAACCTCAATATTGCTCACCCTATTACACATAGTACTTCACACGGGAGATAGAGCGGAGGCACCTATGATCAAAGATAGCTAACCGACCTTTTCATGTCTTCCACTGTCATTGGTCAGGTCTCACAGCCAGCCATAAAGGAGGACGTAGCAGTACACATGCCTTTTAGTCGACAGCCAGTCGGATATCACGTCTACTAAGCCAGAGAGGGCGTAAACTGGCATTTGCGAAACTAACCCTCTGTATCCGTGCTGAGATTTCGTCAGAGATCAACCCGTTGGCGCTGGCTGATGGTACTTCCCAAATAAGTAGAGCGGTCAACGTGCCCTACCACTTCACTCCCTATTTCTAAACTAGGAGTCAGTGTAGTCCAGTCCCGTAACATCATCTTGCATTTGGCGGGAGCGAATCGCATGCCAAACATTCGTGGATTGCAGCCCAAGGTGTTTAGAAGACTCTGCATTTTGTCAGCGTCCTCGCCCAGAAGGACTCTATCGTCTGCATATTCTGGCATATTGGCAGTACAGTTTTGTATGCGTTTAAATAATAAAAATTAACTGAGTACTACTCCATCTTTTACTTGTACCACGACAGATTCTCGATCTTAATTTTAATTTGTCTAGCTATTGTATACTAACATTAATGGGTTCAGAAGTATTGAGAATTTAGAAGAAATTACTGAAGGAAATTGTTCCATCGAATCATCCTTAACCTATTAACGTTGACCAGTTTGTCTTAACCCTAATGGGACAAAAATGTATCTACTCTAGACTTTTAATCTTCAATATTCAACTACACCAACAACGATTAAACCAAAGTCTGAACAGCTTCGATAACTTAATTCACATGCAACTGGCTAACGTCATGAGCTTTTACTCACTAGTACGCATACCCGTCTTCTTTTTTAAAGAACAAATGGTAGTTCTGAAGTTCTTTCGTATGTATTAGGAAAGTGTATTCTATCAGTTGTTAACTGTTAGTTATGCTGAGTAATATAAACACATACAGCGAAAATCACCAACCCACATTAATCTTTTAGTGAATGATATAACCTCATAACAATCTGCACACTATGACGACATATATCCATTTTATGCAGGCTAAAAATACTGGTTACATGGTTTACTAAGTAACATACATTTGAGGACTGACACAGAAATCAAGTACCTAAGTGACGAGGTTACTGAAAAGTGAACTAGAAACGAACCTATGTTAAGTGGATACTCAAATCGAGAATCTTTTGTTGGGAGGTGGGGACGAAAAGCATCTGCTCAAAAAATAAATAAACCACTGACTTATTCCCTACTCTTACATGGATGGTATTCATATATTTGTTTAATTTCACTCAAACAGTTAAGCCGAAGGACTCATGGCTTTTAATCTGGAGACTGAAGGACCAGAGTTATCTATTATCCGGTATGTAGATGAGTTACAGGGACACAATATGTAAATAAAATAATTCGTAAATGAAATAATATTTGATAATGTTAACTCTAATCACTAAGTTGCTCGACAACTGCCTACATATATACGTCAGTACAACTATAAAATCTCACAACGTTAACTTACTTTAGATACATCAGTGAATTTCATTGTATATTAAGTACGACAACATAACTTAGACGACTTTGGATTTCCAAGTGAATCAGTTGATTCAGGAAGGGTTATTTGTGCGGGGCCAATTCCAACTGGATAAGACATCTTGTTAGGATTAGGATCATTTTGAATCTGCTCCAAAACACTTCGAACAGCGGCTGTGAATGCTTCGAGGACATTTACACCGTTCTTCGCCGAAGTTTCTAGGAATGTTTGAGCTCCATTGTCAATAGCACACTGCTTTCCTTCCATTTCAGAAACCTACGTAATGCGAACCGAAACGATAGTCAACTGTACAGAGTAATTTGCATAAACAGTAACTGAAAAGGAAATATGGACAGGTAGCTTTGCCAATGTCCTCATGAAAAATGTAAATAAATGCCAAGGCATAAAATTTACTGGTCTCCGCTTTGAACTGTACTTTTAGCTAGTACGCCAAGAATTTCAGGTCGTAGCTTGATTGTGGTATTTGAAGACGTTTGAAAACACTCTACCGAAGTACATTAGTGACATTACTTTCCCTTTATTAGAGATGGACGTTGGGTTCGACAAACAACGAATAGTATTTCTTGATTTTAAGTTCGGAAAACAACTACACCATGAATGAAAGACAACTGGTTTCATAAAACTGATATTCGGAAAAATATCTCGACTATAATTCTGCATGTTCCTTGAAAACCAAAGTATCGATAGTAGTACTACTGAAGAAACTTTAGTGAGTTTTCCAAAACTCACCGGTGTTAAAGAAATAACAGGTTTTTCAAAATGTTCTAAAAGGCATTGTTGGGTATCGACACGCATTCATTTGTTATTATGTAGGACGTTTGAAGTGTAAAGTGAAGCAGATAAAACTGGAACATTCCTGAGATATTCCTGAAGGGGAAGATTATTTTATTTTTGATTTACAGCTTGATCCCACACTGTATTTTTGGTACAAGCATGGAATTTTCAGCATGGATATCGATAGCCCAAAATTTTGCAGGCCGACCATAGATATCGTGTGTGCGTCAGAAGGGGATCGAACCTTGGACCACGTGCATGGTCGGCGAGAGTCCTAACCAATGTGCCACCGACGCGAAATAAAGGGGAAATCCTTGATATTTCCTCTGAAAAGTTCCTCCTTTTTGGTTGATTAGGATGACCATTATCACAGACCTTAAATAATCAGATCCTAATATAAGATAAATCAGACGACAAGACTATCATTGTCAGTACTCCAATCCTCCGTTGCTATAGTGTCTCAAAAATATGTCTGATGTATCAGTTTCAAGAAAAACTTTGTGGGATCAAATTTACGAAAGGCTACTTACTTCCCTCCCACTGGCCTCCAAATCAACTTTATTGCCGATCAATATAATAGTCAAGTTTGGCAGAGCTAAGTCCCTAACAGACGAAATCCAAGTATTGACAGCATTGAATGATTCCCTATCAGTAATGTCATAAACCACCAGGGCACATGCTGCACCACGGTAGTAAGAACGTGTTATACACTGAAACCGTTCTTGACCTAAGAAATGTTAAACTTATGAATTATTACAAACCAGCTGTATCCCATATCTGCAACTTTACAGACTTTGAATCAACTCTGAGTATTTTTGTCCCAAACTCCACACCTATGGTATGCGGTGGATCTTGTTTGAGCTTTCCGTCTATAAACCATCTCATCAGACACGTTTTACCAGCAGCCGCATTCCCAATTATCAAGAATTTCAGTAAATAGTCATACCTTTCCATAGCCGCCAAGGTCAACCATTTATCAAGGTTTCTCTGGTTCGTCCAACGTCCAATCAGATTCAGATTTATTGGTTGATTATAGAAGGCTTGGAACCTATGTTAATCCTTTTCTAGTAAATTTCTGTGCTTGCCCAAATCCTTCTTGAACGAATCAGTTGAAGTTGCAGACACCACTTCTTTTGGGAATCGGTGCCAAGAGTTAATGACTCGGCGTGAGAACCAGTATTCCACGGCAGAATGATTTCTTCTTGGCTTCTGAACTCTCCTGCTATGTCCTCTAAGTTGTGCCAACCTGATGAGAAAGCAAAGAGAGAATAGGTCAGGTCTAAGTCATTATTTAAAACTGTAAACTTTTAATTAAATCTCCTCTCTGATTACGGTATGATAGCGAGAAGAGATTTAAACTGCCTAGTCTTTCCTCTTATGATAAGTTAGTCATGCCGAGAATCATACGTTTTGCCTGTCTTTGGATCCTTTCTAGGATATGCAAGTCCCCTTTAAGACAAGAACTGGCTGACTGGATACATCCACTGCGCGACAGTGTGCTGTAGTTTTTAAATCGTGACTTACTAAAACACCTAAATCCAAATGAGTCTGAACTGATGAAAGCTAATGCTTGCGTGTTCGTGGCGCATGGTTGCACATTTTGCTACACTGATAGGAAGCATCCATTAGCCTGACCACTCTGAAAATCTGTTGAGGTCCTCTGGCAATGTAAGCGTACCAACTGAAAGTTCTGGAAAATCCCCGTCTGCTACAGGCTATATTTGACAAGCCAAACGAGCCCAAAAAACCCGTTCATACGTCTTATGTACTTAAAAGGAAGCATGTCCCAATGTCTGCACAAAACCTGCTATGGTATGATGACTACTTCAAACAGATAACAACACTTCATTCTTATTCTGACAACAAATTACCAAATACTCATTTCTATTATACTTTTCAAAACAACAGTGCCCCTGCTAGTCGTTTCGAGCAGGAATTTCACTAGCATCATCAAACAAAACACCTGGCATCATGCACATATCACACATGGTATTGGATCAATTCCTTGATGGCATAGCGAACAGCCTACAGCTAGGACAAGGCATTTCCCGGGAGATAGATGACACAGTGTCGGTACCAAACGCGGATATTATTACCTGTAAAATACTAATATTTGGTTATCACACTGGTGTCTCTCACTCCATATCCTGTCCAAACGACGGGCCACCCCTGAGTACCACCTCGCAAACCTGTCTGAAGTCTTCCTGTTATCCAAATATAGCGTTTGGCGTGTCAAAATACATTTATGCACAGGGTTTTCACAGAGTATTTCATCATGATATTATCCTTTCACTGAAACCACGTAGCCGGTTTTTACCTATTATCCTAATAAATACTAGATCAGTTCTAAACAAACACCTAAAACTGAACACATTAGCTTCTATATGCAGACCATCATTGATTATGATCATCAAAGCCTGGTGCACAAGCGAAATCCACAAGGATAGCCTAAGAATTGACAATCACAACCTTTTTTGAGGAGATAGAGGGGCGGGCCGTGGGAGTGGGACAATAATTTACTGTGAATAATCCATGTGTGCCACCCATTTCAGTAACCCAAGTCGGTCACAACTCAACGACTCGATCTGGTTCGTAATAAAAGTTGTCAGGAGTAAACATATGGGGTGGAAGCTGTCTGCGTCGGTGGCACAGTGGTTAAGACTCTTGCCGACCGTGCACATGGTTCGAGGTTCGACCCCCTGCCGACGCACACCTGATATCTATGGTTGGCCTGCAAAATTTGGGCTATCGATATCCATGCTGAAAATTCCATGCTTGTACCAAAAATACAGTGTGGGATCAAGCTGCAATCAAAAATGATAAAAAAACTGTAAAGGACAATTTAGTTCTATGTTTACGTCCCAAATCGGGGGACAAGAAAAAACAAGAACAAAGGTTAACTTTGGGGAACTCACCAAACATTCACAACAGACTTAACCTGTCCGAATACCATTCGCAGATATACGGCCTGACCTTCTAAGAAACGGCCACAAAGAGATGGCAGAAAAACCAGTCAGAAAACTCTGCCTCTCTGCTAAAATAACGAATAATAATGTTAAGAAAAATCTTTAAATACCTTGAGGATGCGCGCTTCTTGAATACGACGTGCTTTTTCCTCTCCAACCGGAAAATACCAATTCTGTGAATTATCCGTTTGGGAAACCTGATCTTCCTAGCCGGTGAATTTAATTCAACCATTACTTACATAGTAAATCTCTGTGTGGTAAGTCCAGCTGTCTCGAACTACTGCCAAAGCTTCAGGTGCTACTTTTGTAGCAGCATCTTCCTCACTCGTTCAGAGAAACAAGACTTGTTGGTCTACCACGTGATTGCCGTGAAGCCGATCATTCAGAAAGTACTAGGTAAAGTCGAAAACCTTTTCTTTTCCTTGCCTTATACTTTTTCAGTCTTATTCTTGCTCTTTTGGTTAGAAACTGTTGCTCTCTTAGACGTACATAGCATAATTTATAGTGATTGTTAATATGGTTGTCGAAAGCAGCCTTAAAAAAGCCACTAGAATACCGTACTCTGTAGTCACAAGGGCTTCAGCCAGGGAAGGAAAAAATCCAGGGATTTCAACCCCTTCCCGCATACCGATCCTAAAGACTCGTGTAGCTTTAGTCTGCCCTGATACAACGCCTGCATTGCCACAGTCTAGTACTGAAACGGCACAGGCAATACCAGAAGGACAGAATTCTACACCTGCATCAACTGTAGGCCAGTGTGTGAAACACATCAAGCCTAAAAGGAAACGTTCAAGACGTCATAAGACCTCGAAGGCGTCATCAAGGAAAGGGGATGAATGCCAGGCGTGCAGCATCACAGTTTCTAAAACTGATTCAGCGTTTGAATGTAATTTTTGCAAACGATGGGTGCACTGCCGTTGTGACAAAGAAGTACCGAAAGCATACTATGAGTTTATGAGAAATAACCCATGCCCATGGTTTTGGTACGTGTGTCCACTTTGTCGCCCTGGCATAGTCCCACAAAGCGTGTCTGCGGATAGCAGAAATAACACGCTCTTGTGCCCCAACACAGTATCATGCAGCTCCCCCCTGCTAAACTCGCACTGCCGAAACTGGTCAAAGACTTAAAGAAGGACACACCAGCCCTACTGACTGGAAATGCCAATTCTCACAAGGTGAAGATTAGCAAGGTTCCATCCACATCAGGGGAGGCAAAATTACAAAGGCACCACTTGCATCCACTAGCAAGCCTGGCAACACAAAAAAGGCTGTCCAGGTACCGATGAAGCCTAATGTTGCTAATGATGCAAAGGACTGCAAGAAGCCGAAGGCAAAACCTAAGTCTGAGGGTAGTCGGTCTAACTCTCTCATCCTCTTTAACGTACCTGTGAGCACGGATAGCTTGCTCGAACAACGGGCCCTGTTTGATCAGGAACAGTGGTCCAACCTGTGCGCAAACTAGGTCTGAACATTAGTTCAGCAAAACTGTGCAGACTGTACAGGGGTGTCCACACGCCTCAGGGTAAGCCACCCCCATTACGGGTTACACTGGACTCTGCCGAAGAGGCCGAAAAAGTACTGTTAATGGCTCAGGTACTAGCCCTGGACAGAAGTTCTAACATAAGAGCGCGGCAAGATAGACCATGGGCTGTCAGAAATATGGCGAGGGAGTCACCGGAACTGATGCCTTCCACCTCTATGGTGGTACACGGTGTTCCGGAGCTGGAAACCGGCACTGCTTGTGAAAAACACATGCACGACGTACAACAATGGAGATGGCTGTCATCTCAGATGGCCCCTGGCGCTTCTGGAGCCATCTCCATTTTCCGACTACCTCGTCCCGCTCATCTAACATTGATTAACTCTCCAAAGCTGCTGTGTGTCACATTCAACTCCCCGGAGCAGTTGTCCATATCACTTCAACGGTGGTATGAGACCAAGGGAAAAATTGGAGGACACATCCGATGCTGTGAAAGCAGACCCAGAAATATAAGGAGGCAGCAAACTGAGGCTTTAATACGACCCCAAGCTTCGGTGACACTAGAGCGATGCAGCTCTGAGAATAATAGTCTGTGTCTCCCAAGTGTCCTGCCTAAATCCATTGAAAAAAACTACAACGGGCCGGTTCTATCGGAATCGGCCAACTAGTTCCAACATCAAGTCCCCCACCAGCAGACGGTTTCACGTCAACTACCCCACAACACTCTGAGGTTGTTAGACTCACTGTCAGTTGCCTATATAGCAATGTGAGGGGGCTGAGAGGGAAAGTAGGTGAACTCCGAAATCTCCAAGCACACCTTCAACTGAAAATAATCATTCTTACTGAAACGTGGCTAAACCCCACTATCGCCGACAATGAAATCAGTATAGGTGATATGGTACTGGTCAGAAGAGACAGGGATAATAAGGAAGGAGGGGGAGTTGCTATATACTTTGATAGGCAACTTAAATGTGTGCGCGCAACGGACCCACCACTTATCGAACTCCCAGACTCCATATGGTGTCATTTCACCGTAGGCCACACCAAGCACTTACTGGGTGGCATCTACCACCTGTGGGGCAGAGCACAATCAGCTACTGCTCAGCACTATCACAGGAATACGAGATTTGGGCTACGACCAAATCACCATAGCTGGAGATTTCAATGCTCCATCACTGAACCTCGGCTCCGGGTGTGCTAAGGGAAAATTTGGCCGAAACCTACTGCAAACTATTCGAAACACGGGACTGACTGAGAATGTTGGAGACGACACTAGGTGGGGCCCTAGTGGAAAGTCATCAAAACTAGATTATATTCTAACTAGTGACCAGCTACTCGTCGAAAAGGTCCAGATCATGACTCCTCTGGGAAGCAGTGACCATGCAGTCATAGGTTTCGATCTTGTCCTCCGTGAGCGTTTGCAATGGGATGTTACGCGACCATGTCTGTGCTACAGCAAGGCTGACTATGCTGAAATGCGGAGGCTCTTGTCCGACGCAGACTGGCCCTTAGCATGGGACGACCTATCTGTGGATGAACACTGGGAAGTGGTAAAAAAGATTATCCATACAGCAATCTCGGATACCGTCCCTTTAGTCACAACACAGCCTAAGAGAAAGACGTCATGGTTGAAGAGAGGCACGCAACGTATTCTGCAAGCAAAGCGGAAGGCTTGGTTTACGTGGCGTGTATCTAAGAGTCAGACCGACCATGATGCATACCTCGAACTCAGGAACCGGTGTAATGCAAGAGTCAGGAGGGACAGAAGGTCATTCCAGGCTAACCTTGCTAAAAAACTCCTATCAAACCCTAAAAACTTGTACCGATTCATGTCGGAAAGAAAACCGACAAACCAAGGGGCATGCGCCTTAGTAGGCCCAAACGGTCAATATCTCACTAGTCTGGAGATGGCTGAAACATTCAGTTCAGCCTTCGCTAAACAGCTAAACAGCAATGTGGATATTACAGTTACGGACCAAAATGGTGGCACCACTATTTCAGAGGAGGAAGACCTAGCGACTACTCCCCAAATAAACCCCGCAATAGTACTAAGGAAGCTACAGCGACTCATACCTGGGAAGTCCCCAGGTTGTGATGACATCAGGCCATCTGTTCTGAAACAGTGCGCCGAGGCTCTCTGTAGACCCCTGTGCGACTTGTTCCAACACTCAATGGATTCGGGGACCCTGCCAAGGGAGTGGAAAAGAGCCATCCTTTCTCCAATCTTCAAGGGTGGGGACAGGCAAAACGCTGCTAGCTATAGACCAGTAGCTCTACTCCCAGTGGTATCAAAAGTACTGGAAAGTATTATTGACGACCACATCAGGGAATATTTCGATAGGACTAATATACTACATGAAGCCCAACATGGTTTCAGAAAAGGCAGATCCTGCGTCACTAACCTACTGTCAGCTTGGGACGACTGGACATCATGCTGGGACTTGAACGTACCAGTCCATGTGGTCTTCCTAGACTTTGAGAAGGCATTTGACACTGTTCACCATGACCTTCTCCTACATAAAATAAGCCAGGCAGGCATAGGTGAGCCACTTCTGTCATGGTTGAAGGACTACCTAGCCGACAGGCAATTTTGCACTAAGGTTAACCGAGTCCGATCATCTTGGCACAGATCGTCATCAGGAGTGTCGCAGGGTTCTATCCTAGGACCACTGATGTTTTTGATTTTCATCAATGATCTACCACGCCGTCTGAGCTGCCCGACTCTCCTGTACGCTGACGACGTAAAAATATGGAGGGCGATAAAGTGTCCGGAGGACTCAGATAGGCTACAGGAAGACCTAAACCTTCTGGAAGACTGGGCGGTGGCCAGTGGCATGACTTTCAACTTGAAAAAGTGCAAAGTAGTGAAGTTGCGCACCTGTAGACTGCAGAATGCAAGTTACACCCTGTGCAATGAAAGCTTGTCCTGCACAACGTCGGAACGCGACTTAGGTCTAGTTCTAACGGAAAAAATGGACACAAGCGTAAATTACACAGGGGATGTAGCGGGGGCATATGCACTCACTCCTGAGCTCTTTCTAATGTTGTACAAAACATACGTCAGGCCACACCTTGAGGTGCATAATATTATTGCACCCCCAATGCTGAGAAGAGATGCCAACCTCTTGGAAAGAGTCCAACGACGGGCAACAAAAGGAGTGGTTGGTCTCCGAAACAAACCATATGATGAAAGGCTGAAGAAATTAGGCCTGTTCACACTTAGTTACCGTCGGCTTAGGGGGGATTTGATTACTGCCTACAAAATAACAAATGACCAGAATCACCCAAACAAAGGTGTTCTGCCATTGAGTAGGTATAGGCTTCCACGTGGAAATCCCAGAAGGATAGCTCACCAGAGGGCAAGGACCCGGGTGCGCTCCCACTTCTTTTCACTGCGGGTTTGTCGTCCCTGGAATTCCTTACCGGCAGATGTAGCTATGGCACCGTCTTTGGACGCCTTTAAGCGAAGGCTGGACAACCATGCAGCGATACAAGGACTGCATCCAAATGGCCTATCTCCTTAAAATCGCATTTACCAATCAGGGTAGATAATTAAACTCGTCATTTTACTTCTTTACATTCTCTCCCGTCTTACTCTCCTGACAACTTATTAATATTATAATTACTATTATTATTATTACTATTACCGATATATATATTATTCTTCAAACTTAATGAGCTGACTGTTGTTACGTTTCCTATTTTCGTTTCTGTCTCTTAGTCTGAATAGCTTCACTAATTATATTTATTATTATTACTATTATTATTATTACTATCTCTTTTCTCTTGTCGACAATACCGAAGGACTAACTGGCGAAAGGATCAACTCCAATCACAGTAGTAACAGTCTTAACATACCTCATACTACAAACCACATATAATTAATCCCAGCACTACTCCCTTTGGAGTCAACCAAAGCTACGACAGTCGAGTGGCGGGACAAGCTACGCAGAAGTTTACCGAAGATCAGGAACCTATACCTCACAATCAAGAAGCGAGCACAAAGAAATCAAATTGGTTTATACTAGCTCGTAAAAACGATATTGGATATTGGATCTCTTGATTTCCTCAATAAACGATCTGTTGCTTGTCCCTTGTCTTCTGTCGTCACACCTACACATGTGGGTTGCGTTTACCAACGCCCTTCATCCAGCAGTGAGTATGATAATATGCTCAGCAACATTTTTAATGTTGCGGACAATCTTCCCTTCAGTTATAAAATTATTAGAGGTGATTTCAACATGCCAGAAGTATCATGGCCTTCATTTTGAGGACCCCAAAGTTATGATTATCTCTTCAATTCCATCGTCACAGGTAGTTGAACACAACACACAAATATACCCACAAAATCCACAGATATTGTCAGCCACAACTCGTAAACCGTTAATGCCCAGCTCTTGCTACGCTCGGGCTCACGCTGTTCCTTGAAGTTTCTCAGAAACGCTTAGTAATAACAGACGAAAAAACCAAAACACCAATTGTTGACTCGAGGATTCTTTATTGTTACACCAACATATAAAAAATGTTTCCACTAAGGTCTGTGAACAAATATTACAATAACAAATCACAATATTACTTCTGACGGTTTACTGCTGACTTCTTTCTGAACACCGACCGATGAGACGTTGACTGTCGTATTGATGCTTCCGCGAAAATTGGGGAAGTTGGTTTTGAGAAAACAACCATGAATTGATCGTTCAATCTTCAACTACATTGACAGATATCCTAGACCTTGTTCTCACGAACAGCATAACACAATCCACAGTACATATGGGACATGAATTTTCAGGTAGGGACCATAAAATAGTAGTGTTCTTTTAACATCTTTACTGAAACAAAGTGCAGAGGTGAAGCTGACCATGCATCTAAAAGATTTTACGCATGTTGAATGGGACTTGTATCAGCACCTAATAAGATGCTCTGACCGGGACTCGTACTTTTCGAACGAGTCCTTAGAGCCAATTCTCAACAACCTTTATCAAAATATTAACTCAATTCGTGACGTTATTGCACCTGAAAAGGTTCTTATCTTCGAGTTCCGCCGAAGCGATTATATTCCGACATCGTTTAGAAGAAGTCTACGAAAGCCCTCAATAAAATACTACAGATATCGTGACTTATCGTCATTAATTGCTATGACGTGTCTTCTCACTAGAATTCAAGAGTTAAAAATATGGGCCTCAGAAACAAAGAGATGCGGACCCTTCAGACACTACGTTACCCATCCAAAAATAATATACTCGGGTGGCATTGCCTACGAGAATACCGGGGTGATATGTGAATTGCTTAGCGAGCACCTTGCCAGACTATACTATTTGAGAGCGATCAAGTCAAGGATTTCCCGCGTAAAACAGAGGAATATTTAAGTCGGAAAGAATGAAAAATTCACCGGTTGCTGAATCAAAAGTACTTCTCTGCATGTTTAACTGTATTCTAACTGCCATGATTAATTCCAAAACATTTACCTCATAATCAATCAAATTCCAGGAACGATCCTGTCAATGTAGTTGCAGATTCAACGATCAATTCATGGTTGTTTGCTCAAAACCAACTTCCCCAATTTTCGCGGAAGCATCAATACGACAGTCAACGTCTCATCGGTCGGTGTTCAGAAAGAAGTCAGCAGTAAACCGTCAGAAGTAATATTGTGATTTGTTATTGTAATATTTGTTCACAGACCCTAGTGGAAACATTTTTTATATGTTGGTGTAACAATAAAGAATCCTCGAGTCAACAATTGGTGTTTTGGTTTTTTCGTCTGTTATTACTAAGCGTTTCTGAGAAACTTCAAGGAACAGCGTGAGCCCGAGCGTAGCAAGAGCTGGGCATTAACGGTTTACGAGACGTGGCTGACAGTTTCTGACGGTAGAAACAGATTTGGCGGATTCAGACAGTTGGTGAAAGTTTGGATTGTCACCGTTCATCTTTCCTGGTGTCAGTCAAGTCCTCTTTGAACAAGCAATATCTGGAACGCTTTTGGAATTGGGTCAAGTTCAACAATGCCTGGGTCAAATAAGGGACAGAGTGTCTTGGATGCAAACAGGAAAGTAAGTCATAGTGAATTGTCTGTTAATTGTAACGATGTGTCTGATGTTAAGCATGACATGGTTGATGTTACTGTTTCGCCGTTCAGGGATAATAGGAACATCAAACTCCCTAAATTTGAACCACGATGTTTTGATGGAAACCCAGCTGATTATTTACAATTTGTAAAGGAGTTTGAGATCATGTTGAGCAGATTTTTATTAAGTGATGAATTGAAATTGATGTATTTGATGAGGTATTGCCCTGGAGATGCTTCAAGAGCTATATAGGGCTGTAAGCTCATGCCCCCTAATCAGGAATACGCTGAGGCTATGAGCATATTACGTCAAAGGTTTGGAAGACCTTCAATGATTGTAAGGAACGTATACGAAGCTGTCAAAGGTAACGGCAGTCAACTTCAAGATGACTCCGAGGCACTTACTGAGTTTTTAGATAATCTTATGACTTATAAGAATACCTTGATTTCGATGAGTTGCATGAATGACCTCAACTCGAGTTTTATACTAGAAGTAATAGCAAGACGTCTACCTACTCGACTGCAAAGGAAGTGGGTGAAGATAAGCTCCCGTATGGAGGATGAGGGTATCGAGCCAAAATTTGATGATATCCTGAAACTAGTAAAAGATAGTGTCAATCAATCTATGAGCAAGTTTGCCAGTATATTGAATCTCACCCCTAGAATAGAGCAGTCTGAGGGTAAAACGCAATCATTGATGACGAATAGGCCTCAGAGAGGTGGATATCGAGAAGGCACCATGATGTCTAGTAATGCATATAGACCTAGTGAGTGTAACAGGTTTCGTAGTACATCCTCAACAGATAAGTTACAAGATGCAAGACAAACACGGTTGTGTTTTACACGTTTGCAAGAGGTGGATACAAAGGTGAACTGTGAACCAGTGAGCAAGTTCAGTGATAAGCTAAATGTAAACTCCAGGCCTGACTCCGAATTGTGTGACGATAATGGTGTGGTCAAGAAGTCTGTAACTGCAACGGGTAAGCCATTGTTGAATAGAGTGTCACAGAATAGAGTTATAGTCTCAGAGGACAGTTCTGACCCTACAAGTTTACGAGGTATTACTAGTCAGAGTGAAGGTATTAAAATCTTTGGAGATTTGTGAGGAGGAACCAATACTGTCTACTTCTGCTATTAAAGAGTTAGAAATTGATGAAGTCGACCAGATAGATGATGATAAATTGAATATTCGGGATAATGATCATGATACTTCACATTTGTCTTTGGTTGATCATGATGAGATGAGGGATATGCCTACTACTGCTGAGTTGAACAAAAGTTCTGTACAACTACAACGTGAAGTGGAAATAAATGCAGATGCAGTTGCAGAAGGCATGCATACTTGTAGAACCGTCAGTGTGATTGATCAGCATGTAGCCCACCCATCATCAGATGCTATTGCTAAACCTGAGCTGATAGTAAAAGACAGCAGTGGTGGTGGTCTTGCAGGTAGACAATTTTCTGAAAGTCGAGCAACAACAGCTTCTGATCCACCGCTAACTTCATCAACTGGTATCAATCAGTCGTCGTTGGTGTTGTCATCCACAATGGAAAAGACGCCCATCAACTCAAGTATCTTCTGCAATGACTATGATAATACTGCTGCAATTGAAAGGACGAAAGATATTGCTCAGTTTAGAGAGGATAAGCCAAGTGTAAACGACAGGGTAATTGTTAAATTGACTTGCATGAATAAAGGCATTTCTTGTTTCAAGTTACTATTTGAATGTTATTATCTTTGGTGTAAATTACTCTGTGCCTACGCTTGGTTGACCAGATACGTCGTGTGTTTGTTCGTCATCTATATTCTACGATACAATGACATGAGCGTGCTGCCGTTCAGATTTGAGGATATGGCTCATAGAAGGAAGTCAGCAAATGAACTCTGCAACGATTTTCCAACCTAGAGCGTCAACCTGAGAAGGGCTGTAGACGTGCTGCTGTAAGTCCTACAGTTCTTCAAGGGTAGTTTGTCGTGCCAGAATCCACCACATTTGATGTGTTGATTGCACATATATTTGTGTTAAATAATTGTGTGAGTTCCAATTATTGTAATTGTTGGTTAATCTTGTTTGTGTCCGGACATTCCACAGCTTACAATCGTCAACCTGAGAGGGGTTGTAGGCGTACTGGTGTAAGTCCTGCGATTCTTCAAAGGAATTCCATCAAGACATGAACTGCGAGTTTGTGTGTACTGTTTGTATATACGTGTGGTGTGTCATATCAATTGGTGTTCTTGGATTCATTGTGTTTACTCGTTGTTTTCGTACCTTGTTTTTATTGCACAATTTTGTTAAAATTTTCGTCGTGATTACTTCTGAAGTTGTTTCTAGTCTTCTACATCCGTGAATGAATTGATTGATGTTAGAGACAGCAGATGATGGGTCGTATACGCCGGGGAGACTGGGATATTGCTGAGAATGAAACGCACACGGAGATAACTGTTGGCTGCTCCCACACGCCGGGGAGCGAGAGTGTAAACGACTGAGGCTCGCATACGTCATCGTTACTAGAACTGAGGCAGAATGAGTGACAAGCGATTTCAGTGGTAATTGGTAGTGAGTAGATAAGAGGATGTGCGTGGAGTATCATGAGGTGGTGCTATGGTCACGTTGCATTCTGCAAGAGTCATTCTAGCAAGTGGCGATTGTGTTGCAATAGGATGCCTTTAACTGGAAGGCGCAGGTCGTCATTGATGCGTGAGATTGTGCTGTGAGTATGCTTGTGGTGTGTTGGCTTTTCTGTTTGTTTTCCATTTCAGCTCTGTCCGTGTGACCCAGGTTCTCGCAATGGCATCCAAGTCAACGTGTTTTGTTCGTGATGGAAAAAAAGCGATGGATCCCTTTTTTGCCGGGGAGTGTCAATGTAGTTGAAGATTGAACGATCAATTCATGGTTGTTTTCTCAAAACCAACTTCCCCAATTTTCGCGGAAGCATCAATACGACAGTCAACGTCTCATCGGTCGGTGTTCAGAAAGAAGTCAGCAGTAAACCGTCAGAAGTAATATTGTGATTTGTTATTGTAATATTTGTTCACAGACCCTAGTGGAAACATTTTTTATATGTTGGTGTAACAATAAAGAATCCTCGAGTCAACAATTGGTGTTTTGGTTTTTTCGTCTGTTATTACTAAGCGTTTCTGAGAAACTTCAAGGAACAGCGTGAGCCCGAGCGTAGCAAGAGCTGGGCATTAACGGTTTACGAGTCGTGGCTGACAGTCTGAGTCTAACGGTCTTAAACTGAATCCTTCTCAGTGTCAAACTGTTGATTTCAGCTTAAGATGTAAACGACAGTTAAAAGAAGTCATCGATTCTAATGACAGTTGTAAAATTGACGACAACGATATAGGAATCAAATCAGAAATTAAGTATCTTGGACTTATTCTTGCTTCTGATTTCTCTTGGACTTCCCATGTCTTAGCAATCTCCAGTAAAATATTTCGCCTGACATTTTACATTGAGAAGTTAAGTTACTCGGGTATAACTCAACCAAACCCTCCTATAACAGTTCACAAACTCGTACATCCTACCTGTTCTTCTTTATTGTTCAACCTTATTCTTTCCTGGTTTGCTTAAAAAAGACTATATCACAATTCGTAGAATGATGAAGACGGTCAGTAGGGTGAGTGGTATGCCAGTGGACCAGATAGTTAACGTCGTTGTCGATAGGCATTTGACTTCATGCAATAAATTTGCTAAAGGGATTTTGTCTGACTTGGAGCATCTGCTTTACCTTAAGCTTTCACCTTGCATCTCCTCAGGTAGAACAAGGAGTAACTTCAGAAAGCATTATGCTCGCACGTCTAAGTATGAGAATTCTATGATACTATACTTGGCATCTAGTAAATAAACAAATTCCTCCATCCATCCTTACATACCTTCAAGTTTTACTTTTATTATTTCTATTATATTTATGGTCCTGTTAATTCTCTGTTTTACTCTCATAATTGCAAACACCAACTTATCTCCATGACGGCTGTAATCTATGTTTTTCCCTTCATCATATCATGTAAAGAGAACGTTATATTCAATATATTTAAACATGTTAGGGTTTCTATAACACATTGCCAATACTGTGTGACACAAGCCAACGGCAATTTTCACTTGTATTCTTATTATTATTACCCTAGCTGTTTTCATTATTATTGCTATTTCCATTTTAAATGCTGCGTGTTTTTGATTTTACCTCTATTGTATATGTGGAAAATTTTCTGTGTGATTGATTCTATTTATAATTTGAGGAAATTAGATGCAATATTGTGATTAATGCTGAAAATTCCATTCTGTATCACAAGTACTGTTTTGGGAATAAAGTAAATCATTATTATTATTACTATAGACAGATTGAAACCTGCCTATTTAGATGAAGACCCCCTTACACAGCTACTGAGAGGCTCCCTTAGACCCAAATCCCTAACTCACGTGCTACCGAGTCAACCATGGAGAACGATAAGCGAGTTGAATGGGCTGAACCTTTGACTCAAGAAAAGTTCCTGGGAAAGACACGGAATAACTAATAGACAAGTTAGGCACACAAACCTACAATCTTTCTATCGGTCACTTGGTTCGAAGTTTTAAAAACACTTTGTGAAAAGAAACAAGAATATATGTAAACTGTTTATTTATTTAGATATTCTTCCCAAGTGATATTACATTAAATTGAGTTACATTTTGGTTCGGAGTTATTTTTGGGAAAATTGAACCCCACTGCTATACAGTCATTGTGACAATATACAAAACGATTACACGTAGACAGCACACTGCATCACCGGTGAGTGGGCCAATTCTCCCTTCCAAGGTATGTGCCCATTTCCCCTCCATAACAAAGAATGTGCTGACAATAGTGAAGTAAGTTAGAAGGGAACAATGAAGCGCGAAGGATGACAGGAATAAAATCAGCCCTATGTAATTTAAGGCGACTTTGACCCATGTCATGGTGATGACTAAATTTATTATGCCTAGCTCATTATTATTCCAGACACATATTTTTAAATACCCCTTAATTGATATTTTTTAGAGAGACATGTCAGATTGCTGTCTTAGTCAACTGCTGCAAAAGATTCGGGTGTGGGTACCTTGATACTATGAAAATGATGTAATTCCACATGGTCAACAGTAGACTTAGTAAATTACGTTAAAATGCTGCTTGAATTATTTCCGTGCTCATAAACAGTGTAACATATTGGATGACAATAACGACTATAGTTTCTATAAGTCTTTAGTAGCACATCCATGAAATAACTCAATGATTATAGATTACTATTACAGAAAATAACATACTGTATTTCCAGAGAACAAAGAACTTTTATATACATAGCTTCTATAGTATCGTTATTACACCTAGTGAAGCAACTTCTTATATGCTTTTTGTCTCATAAATCTTTTCAGTGTAGCTTTTTGTCTATTAAACATCAGTTGACTCCTTATTGTTGACTATACACATATTGGTTAGATATCACTTTTTCTTCTCTCTAACTCCAATTAATCAGACTGTAAGCACAGATGATATTACTTTGTTGACATATATAAATTATGCCATAAGATACCTACTTACTTAATATGTGTGTAAAACTTGGGCACTGTGGTAGTAAGTAATTCCATATCAGTTTGTTTATTAGATGTATCACACAGTGAAACAGTATTATTTACTGTAAATACTGTTTCACTGTGTGATACATCCAATAGACACACTAATATAGAATTGCTTATTTACTTAGTAGTTTTGGTAGAGCAGTATACATGCTCATTATTACTGTATACACTATCACCGTTGTCACAACACAGCAACTCAATATGGGCATGTTACGTGTTTCTGAACATGTAGTGTATTAATACAGAAACGGCGAAACGTAATCATTTACATCCTCATTCTACGAGCTATATTAATCATCCCACAGATCGTGAGAATTGGGCACAATGTTGCTCCCCCACCCAACTTTGTACTCGAACCACTGACAATGACATTAAGTGTGCTACGCGTACATATCCAAAACCATGCGGCCATATCTACAAAGTCTAGGGTTGGCACACTTCTCATAGACCTCTGTGATGATATATATACATTATGACTAAATCTATTTAAATGATACCAAAGAATAAATGAAATAACTGCCCCACCTCGGTGGCTCCCCATACATTGGTTATGATCCCTAGATATACATATGTAAGTGTTGAGGTTAGACTTAAGATAGTCTTCGATATCACCACACTTACTAAAAACTTCACCGTCTTATGACCTTACCAGTACTCTACCTAACGTGTAAGTACTGATTAACTCAAAGTTTAAAAGCTAACAATGGAAAGAATTCTTAGTATGAGTTGTATTTAACGTAAATGAATAACAGATTTAATAAATAAAGTGACTGTACAACTTATCTGCAGACGTTGCTGGAGGTAGGCTCGGAGAGTTTGCAGAAAGAGAGCACAACAAGAGAGCGAACCAATGAACGTACGGAAGACTCACAACTCAAAAAGTAAAACGTGGATCACCGTGGGTGAGTCAGTTTAAACAAAAGTTCAAAGGTACAATGTGCACTACATATATATTATATATAATATAATAATATACTATAGATAATATTATGATACTTTCAAGCCTATAACCTCAAGTAAACGTGTTTAAAACTAATGCATCATACCTTCAACGTTTTTAGACACCGTCTTTTGAACTTTTACATTTCGTTAACGTATGTCCGATTACTTTATCCGCACTATCAGGATTTGAAAGGTATGTCAACATTCAGTCGTCAAGAAGCACAGTTGGTGTGCGTCAATTAGAAATAACAGTGAAGTTGTGTTAACAACGCTACCCTTACCAGCACTGAAAACCGTCTTTCCTATCAAGATAAGTACCCAGATAGCCAGCCGACAGCTGGTATTATTGTGGAAGACTAATTCCGATTTTAAATATCTTCTTTCGAGGCAGGAAACCTAGTCAGACATCCGGTGGGGTATTCATCATTCAAAAGATAAAGAAAGCCCTATAAATCATGAGGATGATACAGTTCCTAATTGGCTGCTCGTTCTATCCTTGTGAAATTTTCATTTACCTTCTACGTTCGAGTGGCCCCAGAATGTTATGTCACAGAGGTCCTACAAAACCAATGTTTATGAATGTAGGGACGAAATCGCTCAGAGGTTTCTTGGCAATACCCTTGACCCTCTTCCTGAGCCTGTCCGAGGTTGAGGAACGGTATTCATGTGGCCAAGATGTCGACTCCAGGGCTTCTTTCATCTGTTCGAATTTGGTTTTATCATAGTGGTGTTGGATAGGATAGTCATTCTTCATTAACTTTTCTTGAGTATTCAGGACAAATAATATCATTCCTGATGCCTACCGTGGGTGAGTCAGTTTAAACAAAAGTTCAAAGGTACAATGTGCACTACAGGTTATCCCCCCCTAGAAGGTTGGTGGGAAACCAGCAAGCTTCGATATACAACAGTAGGATGGCTTGGCACAATAGCAATGAGTGAATGAGAAGGTTTGAAAATAGCAATAGTAAAAAAAAGAAATTTTACCGAAAGGAAAGAAAGCAAAAGAAAAGAAAAAAATTAAGGTAAGTTGGAAGTGGTATGTACATGATTAGTGAAGTAAGACGGAATATGATAAGAAATGACGCTGGTGCCTTGTGTGGTTGTAAGCTTCTGCGGTCTGATGTTGTTTTTTTTTAATTTTTTTTGTCTTTCATATTTTTATTAATCTTTTTTTGGTATTTTTTTATTGTATCGATTCATTCTTTTTTTTTAATTCCGCACTATTACAAGCTTACTTATGTGGAGGTTTGATGGTAAACCTCTGGCGCCGAGGCTGTCGTAGCAAGAAGGTGACTCATTATGTCTAACTTTCATATTAGACCAATGCTCCCTTCCTCCGCTTCAACAGAACCTAGCAGTCATGTTAAAGGCAATCATTATACCAGCGTATGATAAGGAGCAGGGTAAAAAAAACAACAGAAGAAAATGGGAAAGAAGGTTAAGATTTCAAAATCGGTGTAAAGGTACTACAAAAGCTTGTGCGAAATCAATGCGAGGAAAAGTGGTGCAACTTGGAAGTAGTACGTTAGAATGAGATAAAACAAAGGAAGTTTCTACCCTGTGAGAACTTATAAAATTACAGAGAAGTTAGTACATAACCAATAGCTATGAGTAGTTATCATTACCAAAATTACTTTGTTCATGTTGCTAAGTGCATAACTAAGATGATGCATAATGTTTATAAGTACGGTTCACAAAATAAATGAATTGCAGGAGGGCATAAACCCGAAGGAATATAGTACAGGCTGTGAAAATAAATTGAGCGGATTACTATGTACAGCATAGAAGTGAAGCATTTATGCGCAAAAAATATGTATATCTGTCCATTTAACTATACAGTGGAAGTTTTTTTTTAAATAATCTTTTTTTTATTTAAAAAAATTTTTTTGTTTATTTATTATTATTTTACATTTTTTTACTTTTTTGTATTTTCTTTTATTTTTATAAAATTTTTTTAATAATAATTAATTTTTTTGGAAGAAAATGGGCAGTGAAAGGTAATATACTGTTCATAATTCCTCTTTTGGTGTGGGTTACAAGATGACATGAGAAGCCAACTGATCTAGCGAGTAGATTGAGGTGAAATAGATGAAAAATTAGGGGTAAAAACAAACTGCTGCTGGTCCTCTGTAACGAGAGATAAAGATTAAAAGGATTAGTGAGGGTTAAAACGACTACTCCCAGAAGCGGGACCAAATAGATTAAATATAGCAGAATTGAATAAGAAATTGTGACAAGGAATAAAAAATCACTAGTAGCATTACCTATGGATTAGTTCAGTGAAAGAATTCTACGAACCTCTTGGGCCAGTGAACACGTCGACCAGCACGTGTGACAGGGGTCTTACTGGTGACGGTAGGAGAATCATCATTCACCACTGGAGGTGAGGTAGTTGAGTCTGGACAAGGACTAGGTTCAGTGGGGCTATTTGATTGAGCCGATGGGGAGGGTGAAGGTTCTTCAGTGTATGCCGCTTTAAGTCTGTCTATGCTGACAGTGTCTGGGCGGCCGCATCGGTCAATAACGAAAAATTTATCTTTACGACTAAGGACCTTAAAAGGCCCGTCATACGGTGGTTGTAATGGCTTTCGTATGGCGTCGTGACGCACGAAAACGTGTGTACAGTCATCAAGTCGCCGATCAACCTGAACCTTTCGGTTCTGAGTGCGTGTGGAAACTGGTCGGAGTCGCTGCATAAAACTTTTAAGTTGCTGAGCGTAACGGGTGGTATCGGGAAATTTGGCTCGAAAGTTTCGGGAGCGATTAGCTCGCCTGGTAAACGCATGGTGGTACCGTACACCAATTCAGCTGGCGAGCACTGCAGATCCCCCTTAAGCGTAGCCCGGATGCTAAGCAGGACCAGTGGTAGCGAATCTGTCCACTTACTGTTGTCCACTGCCATCAACGCAGCTTTGAGTTGACGGTGGAAACGTTCTACTAGGCCATTTGCCGCGGGATGATACGCGGTTGTGCGAATGCGTTTGCATCCCAGCATCTCTAACAATTCTTTGAAGCTTGTGGATTCGAATTGTTGTCCGCGGTCGGTAGTGACAGTTGCGGGACATCCAAAATGGGCAACCCAGCCTTCCATGAAGGCACGACAGACGGTTTGAGCCGTTACATCTGGTATCGGAATGGCTTCCGGCCAACGTGTGAAACGATCCACACATGTGAGTAAATACGAGCAGCCGTTAGACGGGGGCAGAGGCCCTACTATATCCAGGTGGATATGATGGAACCGAGCGTCTGGGGTCGCAAACGTCCCCAACGGCGTGATGTTATGCTTGGTGACTTTAGCACGTTGGCATTGCACACAAGCACGTGTCCATTGACGCACATCACGGTTCATACCGGGCCACGCAAATCTCGCAGAAATCAACTTGTCCGTTGCTCGTATGCCAGGATGGGAGAGGTTGTGGAGTGACTCAAACACAGTTCGGCGTAAAGACGTGGGAACAATCGGTCGAGGAGTACCAGTTGACATATCGCAAAGTATAGTTGCCTCACTGTTTAGCAAGGGGACGCGTTCTATCTTCAGTGAGGTTTTATTTGACAGGTGTTCTAAGTTCAAATCGTTCAGTTGGAGTTCGGCCATTTTATGAAGATCGATGGTTGGTGGTACGGACGTAGCACATACGCGAGACAAAGCGTCTGCTACCGCGTTATCCGATCCAGAAACGTGCTGGATATCAGAAGTGAACTGGGAAATATAGTCTAAATGGCGTGATTCTCGCGGTGAATACCGGTCTGAAGTAGTGTGGAGGGCGTACGTCAATGGCTTATGGTCGGTAAATACCGTAAATTGCCGGCCTTCCACGAAGTGACGAAAATGCTTGACAGCAGCGTAGACAGCGAGAAGTTCCCTACCGAATGTGCTGTATCGAGATTCGCATGCGGTAAGTTTACGTGAAAAGAAAGCAATCGGTAGCCATACATTAGCCATACGCTGTTGAAGGACGGCTCCGATCGCAGTATTAGAGGCATCTACGGAGATGCTGATTGGAAGTTGAACATCTAGATGGACCAACATTGTGGCGTCAGCAATAGCTTTCTTGATAGCTGCAAAAGCTGTCGAGGCTTCCTTAGTGAACACCAAAGACTTGCATTTCCCTTTAAGCATGTCAGTCAAGGGGGTCACGATATGAGCACACTGTGGGATAAAGCGACGGTAGTAACTAACCATCCCGAGAAAAGTGCGTAGTGCCTTGGGAGAAGTGGGTAGAGGGAAGTTTTGAATAGCTTCTACCCGGTCAGGTAACGGATAAATTCCATCTTTGTCTATCCTATGTCCCAAAAATTTCAGGGAAGTGACTCCAATCTGACACTTCGGCAAGTTGAGTGTGAGGGAGTGTGTCACAAGTCTTTGGAAAACTGTCTGCAAATGAAGTTGATGAGTGGCTTCATCTGGACTAGCTACCAAGATATCGTCCAGATAGGCGAAGGCGAAATCAAGCCCGCGCAAAACGTCATGTATAAAACGCTGGAAGGTTTGGGCAGCGTTCCGTAAGCCAAAAGGCATTCGAAGAAACTCGAACAGGCCAAACGGTGTAATCACAGCAGTCTTAGGTATATCCTCGGGGTCGACGGGAATCTGGTAGTAAGCCCGTGTAAGGTCCAGTTTGCTGAATACTCGAGCTCCCTTGAGTGAGGCGGTTAAATCGTGTATGTGAGGGACAGGGTAGCGATCGGGAACAGTTTGTGCGTTTAGTCTGCGGTAGTCGCCACAAGGACGCCAATCTAAACCGTTATTCTTAGGTACCAGGTGCAACGGTGAGGACCACGGGCTGCTGGATGGCCTAATAATCCCCATTTCTAGCATATGCTCAAACTCCGCTTTGACAACCTTTAGTTTTTCTGGGGATAGTCGCCTCGGCTTTGCGAAAACTGGCGGGCCAGTAGTGACAATATGGTGTTTGACGTTGGAAGTCGCACATGGCAGGCCGCTGCTAGGTTTGAACAAATCTGAAAAAGACTGCAGTATATGCGAATAAGGACCAGTGCTAGTGGGTGTGGCATATACAGGGCTGAGGGCTGGGCCTTGTGTGACGATACCGCTGACGGAGAGGTTTGTGACAGGATCTCTTAACTTATGATTACCTGTATCTACCAGTAATTGGTAGTGCTGCAATAGATCCATGCCAATTATACCTGTGGTAACGTCTGCCACCAGGAAGACCCAACGAAGTGAACGACGCAAACCGATGTTAAGATCTATAAAGCGCCTGCCGAACGTAGCAATTGGCGAACCGTTTGCGGCTCGTAGTTGAAGAGACATTGGCCGCCTGCGCTCCTCTACTGTGGGTGGGATTACACTGACCTCTGCTCCGGTATCAATTAGGAAGCGTATCCCAGTGTTACGGTCGGTAACATAGAAGAGGCGACATGAGAGTGGTTCGCCAGCGACGTTAGTCGCCAGTACGTGCTGGCTTGCTAGTTTCCCGATTGTTGAACATCGAAGGTGCACGGGCGAGTGCACTTTTGGGCTTTTGCTCCGTAACGTCGATGATACCAGCACACTCCAGGCTGGTTACTTCGGGACTGTCGGCGCTTGCTGCTAGCACGTGGCAAGGGTCTACTACTGCGCGAACTTGAGGGACTGCGTCCACGACTCCTGGAGTTCATCTCCTGTCGGATACTACAGATCTCCTCGTATAGCTTGGCAATATGGGCCACCACGTCAAAGCTTGATGACCCCCCATCAGCCATCTTGCACACAGGACACAATATTAACAAGGTGATAAAAAAAACAATATAAGTACAAAGAAAACAAATCAAATCTTTATAACCGTGCGTGAAAAACAAAAAAAATAACAAAATAAACGGTACGTAAAAAGAATTGTTAACACGTTAAGCTACTATGGCGGAAACGGTGAAAACGGGCTCACCACTTGTAAGTGTTGAGGTTAGACTTAAGATAGTCTTCGATATCACCACACTTACTAAAAACTTCACCGTCTTATGACTTTACCAGTACTCTACCTAACGTGTAAGTACTGATTAACTCAATCAAAGTTTAAAAGCTAACAATGGAAAGAATTCTTAGTATGAGTTGTATTTAACGTAAATGAATAACAGATTTAATAAATAAAGTGACTGTACAACTTATCTGCAGACGTTGCTGGAGGTAGGCTCGGAGAGTGTGCAGAAAGAGAGCACAACAAGAGAGCGAACCAATGAACGTACGGAAGACTCACAACTCAAAAAGTAAAACGTGGATCACCGTGGGTGAGTCAGTTTAAACAAAAGTTCAAAGGTACAATGTGCACTACATATATATTATATATAATATAATAATATACTATAGATAATATTATGATACTTTCAAGCCTATAACCTCAAGTAAACGTGTTTAAAACTAATGCATCATACCTTCAACGTTTTTAGACACCGTCTTTTGAACTTTTACATTTCGTTAACGTATGTCCGATTACTTTATCCGCACTATCAGGATTTGAAAGGTATGTCAACATTCAGTCGTCAAGAAGCACAGTTGGTGTGCGTCAATTAGAAATAACAGTGAAGTTGTGTTAACAACGCTACCCTTACCAGCACTGAAAACCGTCTTTCCTATCAAGATAAGTACCCAGATAGCCAGCCGACAGCTGGTATTATTGTGGAAGACTAATTCCGATTTTAAATATCTTCTTTCGAGGCAGGAAACCTAGTCAGACATCCGGTGGGGTATTCATCATTCAAAAGATAAAGAAAGCCCTATAAATCATGAGGATGATACAGTTCCTAATTGGCTGCTCGTTCTATCCTTGTGAAATTTTCATTTACCTTCTACGTTCGAGTGGCCCCAGAATGTTATGTCACAGAGGCCCTACAAAACCAATGTTTATGAATGTAGGGACGAAATCGCTCAGAGGTTTCTTGGCAATACCCTTGACCCTCTTCCTGAGCCTGTCCGAGGTTGAGGAACGGTATTCATGTGGCCAAGATGTCGACTCCAGGGCTTCTTTCATCTGTTCGAATTTGGTTTTATCATAGTGGTGTTGGATAGGATAGTCATTCTTCATTAACTTTTCTTGAGTATTCAGGACAAATAATATCATTCCTGATGCCTACCGATGGTTCTAACTGTACGTACTTTGTTATCAGGTGGTCGCTTGTTGGAAAGTAAGCCGGTCGGGATAGTTTGCGTCTGTCCCTAAAGAGTGTTATCCTTCATTATTTCACAGGGCCCAGCAGTCGTCCAGCAATCTTTACGCCATATCTACCGGTCAATTTATTTAACCGACCTTAATTAATTTTTAGGCTTACTTGTAAACCTTGACAGATAATCGAACGAGTCTTACACTTGAAATGTTAAGACTCGAAAGTATACATTTACAGTAGTAGAGTGGATAGATCTCCAATAAAGAGATCGAATAAACATAAAAAGGGTTTTCTAGCATCGTGAAGGATATGATGCGAAATTAACAGCCTTACACAATGTCAACATAAATATATTGGACATTGAAGCACCCTGAGATATCAGACAAGTGGCTGCGTTGCGAATTTGAAGGATGATGTAGGATCATCCAGTTGACTTTATTTTGTGGATTGCTTTGGGAATTTTACACGATTACTACTAATATAATATTTCACACTTATAACCACTTGATTTTTAACGTAATATAATGAAGTAAGTGTTAAGGGCCTAGTAAATATTAGGTGCTTTACATGTATATATATGTATTTCCACTTTCATTTGTTGACTTGTTCATCGAGTATATCACAGTAAAATAGTGCTATATATTGGCTGGCGTTTTGAACACAGCTAAGTGTCCAAAATTACAAATCAATCTCAACAACACGTTTTCGAACCTCGGATTTTCGGGTTCTCCATTTCTATTTGTCGTTGGGGTATCACGTGGTAGAATTTTTCAGGTGTCCGAGAAGAGTGTCAAATCATTCCAGTAGCACATGTCTTCGGTATTTTCTACAAGTGGTTCCTTAGTTTGCAATCCGCCTTTCTACTGTTTTATGTCCGATCGATTTTAAGACGGTTACTTCGTCCCATGTGCGTATACTATAATGTTATCGTGTAGTTGTATGTAACTGCATGTAATGCTGCAGCCTAGCTTTTTCTGGCTTTGTTTTCATATTAAAGTCTACTAGTCTGGATTTCGCTAAGTTTCTGTGACCCGTTAGTCTAATTGACTTAAGCCTATTTGACCTACTCAACATCAGCCATTGCACAGCATTAGATAAACTAAACTACTTTGTTTAATGCGCTTCACAGGATCCTTTGGCCAACATAATCTATTCGTAGGTGAGTTGGTTGCTTGAATGCTATTCTCAATGCTGCCCGAACAATTCAGCACTTGTCCCAGACATTTAGGAAGTCCTACTACCCTTGAAACAAATGGAAAAAGAGGACGAAAACTATGAAAATCGATTTTCCAAGTGCTTATTCATAGAAATAAACTAAGTTTCAATATTGAGGTATTTTGTAAAGCATAATCCTAGTATGTTCTGGGTGTTAGAATTATCCTGAAGATGTGAACGCATTATTTTCCCCCCACTGGAAGTAGCCGCACTAGCGTCAGTCATACACAGACCTTTCCTCCCGTGTGATTATGCTTTCTGTACAGTGTGCATTAGATGCTCCCTTGAGGAGTAATTAAGTTCATACATGACTTCATAAATCCGGTTATGGAGCATATCTAACTGCTAGTGGCCACCAGTTCAGTTCACGTCCTGATTTTACATTTCAGCCCCATCGTGGTTTATTAATGTATACCATAATGTGATGTAAGTGTTTGAACCGTTTGATTTTTTTGAGTTATGCTATCTTTCGTGATTTAAGGGACGGGTCAGGTTTAAAAACGCAGAAACCCAACAAATGTGCGTGATGAAGAATAGGCACATGGATGTTACAAGTAAATAGTTTTAAATTAAGTATCCCGCTGATTATTACATTTTCCAGTGACTATATGCAATTTGTCATTTGTATATTAATCAGGGTCTGTAACCGCTGAGTGCGACTGAATTCTTTATATTTGCTAGTGTTGTGTCCACTGATCATGTCTCATGGTGACTATTCTTATCCATATCCAGTGACTGTTTTAATAGCCTGGAATACATTTGATCGTGTTAGATCCTAAATATAGTGAAGCATAATTTCTAGGCCATTTTGTTATCCGCAGCCTTGCGAATTGACAGTAAATTTATTATTTCGGTCCTATTTTTCTCCTATTCTCCTGTTAAGCACATCAGCTTCTATTGGGAGTTTTAGGTGTTTGTAGATTGTTCACACTAAAGCACAAAGTGAAGTGAAGATTGTCTAGCAACCGATTATATTTTAGTGTAGTGTACTGCGAAGCGTGATAACAATTACTCACGTGACATTGAATTTTTTGTAGAACTTCACCGACTTTTGAATCAATATAGAATTCAGACCACAAGTACATCACTTCAGGTCATCAAACTTCGAAACATCACAAACAAATAACGGTGTCAATTGAGTGGTATTGCATATCTTAGGCCGAGAATAGTTGACTGAGAGTGAGTGAATATGCTTAGTATCCTGGAGAAGATGAGAAGTAAAAGAATCTAGTGGTTTCTTCAATCAAGTCCAGCGTTCAAACTTGAGAAAAATAGCTTTCTAATGTTTTCTTCAAAAGGGTGGCCAGTATTTTGATATTCCATTTATTGAATAGCCTGCCTTTCTAAAAATATAGTACGGGAGTGAGTTATCATCACTATCTACTGTCTATCTATAAGAAAATTATCGTGTAATGTAGATATAAATTAGTGGACTAAAGGTAAAAGTTAGATTTGTTGCAATCCAAGTATGGGTCACATCTGGTTTTTACAAGATTTTTTGATAACGAAATTGCACTATGGTACAGTCTGGAAGGGAACTAATACAGCACAAACTGTAGTATCATTTCATATGCGTTTAAGTGGGATATCTATGCTAATGATGTATGAAATAAACAATTTATGTTCAGTTACATGCATTAAATGTCTGTTCTCTTGAGAACAGTGCTAAAAATCGGTCACAATAACAGGATAGTATACTAATGAATTAGGTACATCTAATCCTATAAAGATTTCTGACTGACTGGTTTTCGAGATAGAACTTTGCACAGAAGCGCAGCAGTTCAAGTTGCTACACTTCATGTAGCATACAAAGGTAGACAAAAGGGAAAAAATTGATTAGAAGATAATCAGAAGCAGAAGTTTCTTGGAGAATGCTAGGGATATTGGAAAACATGACGGGAATCACAGAAGCTGAATGCATCTGCATAGTTCAGCAAGATTTTGAGCCATGTCAGCAATCGTCTCCGGCCATTGATTATTAGCACTCCAAAGACCGGGTAGTCTACACCTACCTACATGCCACAAACCAGCAGCCAGAAACTTCATGGACTGATGTCAGATTTCGGTTTGACCATCCCTTAACTCTTTTCCCACCCAACAGTGCTCGTCGTTGAAGGCGATTGCTTGTTATGCACAGTATATGTCGTAGCTGTCTCAACCGTTCTAGCTTCAAACCCTCATCGATTGACCTACTCTTCTTAATTAACACTAGGCTTAATCTGAGTATTATTCACCATAGAGATCTCAATTATTCTCATTTAATCACGTCTTTTATATAAATCAACATCTAATTCAATGAAATTTCAAAATAGTACATGAATTAATATAGGTGGAAATAAAAGTTATCACCGACGTGATGCTGTGGTTCAGCCTTCAACTATAAAGCATTTTATACTTAAGTTACCTCTTACCTTTAAAGTTGGGAAGCACAAATTGCATCCTTGTTCCTCACTGAATTCTGTTAACTCTTGTTATATACTTCGTATATGTGCATTCTAGGCCACAGTTGACTCACTTAATTGCAACAGCCTAAATTAACATAGTTTTAAACAGTGCTCAAATAGAAAGTGGACAGAAGTGCACTTAAAGTAGACTGAGATTACCTAATAATACCATCCAAATTTATATAGGGACTAATTGTTTGCAATTTAAAGTAAAATGAAAGAGAAAGACAGGAAAGGAATATAAAACAAAAAATACCAAGGTGCAGTTAAATATTCAAACTCTTGCTAATGATAACTGGATACTTTTACATAATTGTTACTACTCTTATATCATTCGCTAAGAATCTTTCACGGAATCCCAGGACTCATGGTCATCCTCCCTTCTGTGTACTAATGAAGACAACGGACAGAGAGTTCTCATAGAAGAATGCTTAAGCTAAAATTACTCGTCTAGGCAGGCGTTAGGTGGGTGTATTGTTATTTTATTCCTTTATGCTCCTACTGGAACATAGGGCTCCAAGCTATAGCCTTAATGTTTCGATTAGCAGTGGCGTTTATTTTTATAGGGCGGGGTTACTAGCCTCATAAACAGCCGTCCGTTTTTACTGGTCTTATCGCTGGCTTGGCGAGGTTTAAGAGTGCGTCAGCTGTGGGTCGATTCCCGAACTACATGCGTGGTTGTCGAGCATTCTTCCACTGTACCACAGACGCATTTAGATGGGTATATATAACCTACATTTAGGCTATTGTAATGTAAAGTTACAAACAATGACTGTTTCGCTTCTCTTAGTGTTCAACTCATTCAACCACGTGACATTGTTTCTACCGCATTTAACATGTTCGATAAAGACAGGTATGATTCAGAACTCACAACTTTCCCATGTTTACTTTCGACCACCACGTCTTACTTTATAGTAGGAAGAGCAATGTTATGATGTGCTTTCATTCTTTGCTACGTACTAGCGTATGTGGACACCACCGGAGTTAGAGTATATTGTTAATACTAAGTAGGTGCTTTGCCCTTATGTTGATCATTTGTCAGCTACTGACCTAACACGATTAATATGACTGGCTATAAAAGTGACATGATCAACACTTGGCTATTTTGTTTATTAGTGTGACAATCTTTTACAAGACGCAAAAATGTGTTACATATATTCAGTGTGTTAGTACCTTTATGAGACTTGTCTATGTTTGTGTACTCTATCTAAGTCCATCAAATTCTCAGGACAGCAAATGTCTGTAGAACATTGAAGGTAATTAAAACCTAATGAGTAAAAGTACGGGGAAAGTGATTTCACTAAACATCCCCAATTGTCGCTACGATACTTTCCAGTTGATAGAGTTGGATTTCATATCTAAGTACTTTTAATGTGGTTTAATTCTCTGAGCTGGATGGTTAGTTTGCGAAGCTTTCATCACCTTACTGGGTGACATCTTCAGCGCATACTTCAATTTGAAGTGAGCTTTTAGATTTCTCCACGAGTTTATTAATCATCTCTCCTGGTGACCTTGGACGTGATTGGTTGTTTGTATGTGTTTTCACACCTTCTAGGTTACTTGTATTGGAACCGGTTGTTTCTTTGACTTGAACTTTGACCCTTTGTGTGTGAAGTTTCTTTCTTATTGGTTGATAAATTTTGTCTATCTCGATGTGTCTATTGATTGATGATCCACTGGAATGCCAAGCTTCTAAAAATTCTCTAGCATTCTTGTTATTTCCTTTGTCTAATATTTGAACGTTGTCCCAGTCGAATTGATGTCCGTAGTTGTCTGTGTTTAGTGAAATGAGGGAGTGGATATCATGTCTTTTGACGGCTAGCTTATGTTCGTGGATACGAAGACGAAGGGGACGTCCACTTTGGCCGACGTAGTGTTTTTCGCAGTTGTTACAGTTTATTTTGTAGATGATGTTGGTTTTGTCTTCTTTAGCTGTTAAGTTTTTCGGTTGACATAGAATTGAGTGCAGCGACTTTGTTGGTTTGTGTACGACGTCAATTCCTAAAGGTTTGAAGAGTCTTGTAGTGATTTCTGAGATATCTTTTGTATATGGTAAGGCAATTTTCTTTGTGCCTTCCTTGGTGGCTTTTGCTTTGGTAGGTTGGCTTGGGGGTATATGTCAAGAGACAACCGAAAAACTTAACAGCGAAAGAAGACAAAACCAACATCATCTACAAAATAAACTGTAACAACTGTGAAAAACACTACATCGGCCAAAGTGGACGTCCCCTTCGTCTTCGTATCCACGAACATAAGCTAGCCGTCAAAAGACATGATATCCACTCCCTCATTTCACTAAACACAGACAACTACGGACATCAATTCGACTGGGACAACGTTCAAATATTAGACAAAGGAAATAACAAGAATGCTAGAGAATTTTTAGAAGCTTGGCATTCCAGTGGATCATCAATCAATAGACACATCGAGATAGACAAAATTTATCAACCAATAAGAAAGAAACTTCACACACAAAGGGTCAAAGTTCAAGTCAAAGAAACAACCGGTTCCAATACAAGTAACCTAGAAGGTGTGAAAACACATACAAACAACCAATCACGTCCAAGGTCACCAGGAGAGATGATTAATAAACTCGTGGAGAAATCTAAAAGCTCACTTCAAATTGAAGTATGCGCTGAAGATGTCACCCAGTAAGGTGATGAAAGCTTCGCAAACTAACCATCCAGCTCAGAGAACAAAACCACATCAAAATCATCCACCAGAGCTACAAATCTTCTCTATCATATCTATATCTAAGTACAAAAATGTTTAGTCGCATCCTAAGGGTAGGCACATTTCTAAGGACCTATCGTACAACTGTCTGTTCAGTGTAACTTCGTCTACATCCGAAACACAATGTTGCATTTTGTTCTTTTCAACTTCTGTTAGGAGTTACGTAGCAGTAAACACAAAGTCCTTAGACTTGACTTCGGTAAACATTGCCTTTCTCTCATTTCCATTGGAATAGCGAGCCATGTAAACTATTCCGACAGAACCATTTTTGGCATACACGTCATATATGCTAACTGATAGTTGTTTGTCGTTATCTTCCTAAGGTAGTCAACTAAACTTCACTGTTTTTCTCCGTATGTCGTTCGTGATAACTCCTTATTTTCTTTGTATATTGTTGTTATTTTTGTGTAGCTTATTTCTTACCTCTCACAACTTACTAGGTTTGCGTTTTGGTAATGATGATATATAATAATTAAGTCTGGACCAAACAACAGCAATAACAACAATCAGCACCAATCACTATCGATGGGATAAATTTGAAGGAGGTTACTGCTTTCACTTATCTAGGAAGCATCGTTTCAACTACAGGCAGTTGGGACGGATAGAGATGTCAAAGCCAACCAGAATCGGAAAAGCAAGATACACACACCTTCATCAGTCTGAAATCAGTTTGGAAATTTTCTGCACTCCTCCCCAGCATAAAGAACAAGATTCGTATTTGCAACACAAATGCCAAATTAGTTCTTCTGTATGGGTGAGGAACTTGCACTACGTGTTATAAAAAGCATTACCAACAGATGACTGAAGACTTTCATCAAAATCTGCGTTCTCTGGCTCCATATTGAAGATCAAATAGCTATCGACCAAAGGGCGGGTGTACTGCTCATCAGTCCGCTCCGTCCTCCTTTATGGTTGTGAGACCTGGCCACTGAGAGTGGAAGACATGAAAAGACTAGCTGTCTTTGATCATAGGTGCCTGCGTTCTATTTCCCGTGTAAAGTGGCATAATAAGGTGAGCAACATGGAGGTTAGGCGTAGAGTTCTAGGTAAACAGGGGAAATCAATCGACGAAGTCGTGAAGTTACAAAGACTGAGATGGTTCGGACATGTGTTACGTATGCCAAGCCATCGCCTCCCTCGACGAGCTATGTTAGCGGATATAGGGTCAGACTGGAAAAAAGCCTGCGGCGGTCAAACAAAAACTTGGCTGCACCAGTCAATGAAATCTACAACAGTTGGTCTAAGCCACGTAGAAAGGTGTAGACTTCCAGGCTGGGGTCCTCGGGACGGTAAAAATCTATGGTTGGAAACAATTGGTGACATGGCTCAAAACTGTTCTCAGTGGCTAGCGCAGATGCATCCACTCCCTGTGACTTATGATCTTCAATGAAACTGTTTTGTATTTCTTTATTACTCCTTTGTCTCACCCCTCTGCTCACTGTTTCTATTATGCTTTTCTTGTACTTTCTTCTCTTGCTTCGCGTGCTACACGGAATGTGGCGACTTGAACTTCCGCACATTTGTGCAAAGTTCTATGTCGAAAACAGACAGACAGACAGAAAGAATCAGCAACAAGGAACTGTGGGAACGGACTAACCAAGAACCGATCGTTCAACAAATATGTGGGAGGAAATGGAGATGGATTGAGCACCCATAGAGAAGACCGTCGAATGACATTGTGCGCCAGGCCATCGAGTGGAATCCGACGAGTGGGTCGCCTGTGTGAGGGTGAAATAGCGGAGGTCGTACGAGGAGGAGATGAGAGATCATCGGTAATCGCGGACCCAGTTGAAGAGGACACCAGGAAATAAAACAAAAAGGAGATGCGTTGTTGAAACCCAATGTTCCACTCGGAACCCAAAGGAATAATAACGATTAATAATTAAGTCCCGTTGCTGAAATCTCATAAATTAAAACCTAATAATAGCAAACCGAGCAGGTTAACAGAGAGAAAACCTTTGAGTACAGTTATAAGTGAGCAAAAGTTCTTAATTTCTAAGAAAGAATTAATCCGTTGAAGACTATATTTTCCTACTGAGTGACGATAAGCCCGAAACCTACTTATAGAAGCTCCAACATCTAATGTCTTCTGGAAATTTGGTGTATTTCTTATACCCCTTTTCATAGTTTTTAGCACTCCTGTATTTTATTCATCTTACTCGTGCAAGTACAATTAAGCACATTTTTGCCCTCATAATTCATGTTTGTCTATTCCTTCTCATTTTACAGTCCTTTATCTCATCAGCACAGTAGTGTAGCTAGTATTGGTAGTCTTTTGGGTAATTTACCTTTACATGGTGATTCAAATTTGACGCAAAAAACTCCACAACTCATCCCTGGGAATTCAGTCAATCTCAGTTTACATGGATCTGATAATCCAATCAGTATTCCTGGTCGTACACCGTGTACACCAATAAATTTATCCACACCATTACAAGACAGAGATGGTGCGATTCCAGTACCCCAGTTACAGTAAGTTTATTCAGTTGTTTTTTTAATGATTATTTTTGTTATTTATAGATTGTCCATCATTTAAATTCAGCAGTGGTAAAAACGAATGGATGAACAAATTTGGTGACGGACAGTGATTATATACTGTGAATCAATTTATATCCACTTGATTAAGCCTCTAGAATTTACTGGGATACTTTGTTAATCAACAGAAGATAAGGCAGTTAGTCATTACGCATTTAACAAATGAAAGTGTTGTTTAATCATGTTACCCGGCCGACAACTGCTACCTTGTTGTGGTGGTCGTGCTTGAATACCGCAATGACCCAACAAGCTAAGCTGGCTGAAGCTCATGTCCCTGCAGGTCCTACCATATCAGGAAGGTTGTCTGGATAGCGGTTAAACTAAAAGCAGTTATCATGGGGTACATGGGCTCCAGAATCCAATCGGATCAAATGGCGTATGAACCCATATGGGTCACCGGCATCCATGGGAATGCAGCTCCTGACGCTGCTCCGCTGCCTCGCGGATTAGACTCCAAGTCAAAGGCTCCGGGGGTGGTCCCTTAATAAAACCATCTGCTTCGGTCTGGGCGCCGGGGCAGTATCTCAGCCTTCACACAAAAATGAAATAAAATTGTGTGGCGCACCTTTCTTGGTTCTATATTTGTACCAAGTTTTTTCTGCTTTTAAATAAATTAATTAATCATGTTAACAACCTCTTTTTAATCTGGTTCAGTTTAACAAGGCTTTTAGAAGAAAAATAAAATCATTATCCTTCATTTATTAAGTGTGGCTAATTGATTAATGCAAGAATCCTCACGTCCATCCAGCTGCGTTTCAATTTCCTTATTTTTACAAGTATATTATATCCTGGTCGATGACATCTGCTACCCTGATGTGGTAGTGTCACAGTGACCTAGCGAGATGCAATGGCTGAAGCTAATGTTCTTGCAAATTTTACTGTGCTACAAAAGTTGTTCTAATAGTGGTTGTTAGACAAAAGTTATCGTCATAGTGTAAGTCGTATACAGGTCTTTATGCGCAGTTGCAGTGCTGACGAATAGGAATGTAGCTGCAGTAAGATGTTCCCCTCAGGTAACCAGCAAGTCATCTGTGCTACCTCTGGGATGTTAGGAAAGATCGACCCCGAAAATTTTACACTCCGACTTACGTTGCGGTGGTAAGATACTTAGTACGGACCCCCAACTGACTGGTTTCAACTGAGAGCTTTGCACAGAAGTGCATTTTAGTTCAAGTTGCCACACTCCATGAGGCAGACAGAGGAAGATTAAAGATCAGAATAAAAGAGATTTGAAAGAATAAGCAGAGATGACAGGAGAAAAGCATTAAGACATAGAAAAATAGCAGGATTTTCTTTAGATATGGCAGATCATAGAGAGTGAATCCATCTTCACCACTGAGAAAGGTTTCTAGCCATATCACTAATTGTCTTTAGGCGTTGGTTCTTAGAATCCCAAGGAGCCCAATCCTACAATAGTCTACACCTCCCTACGTGGTTCAAACTTACTGTTGTGGGTTTCATTGACTGACGAAGCCATGTTTTGGTTTGACCATCACTGGCTGTTTTCCAGCCACATCTATCCTATGCCAGCGGCTAACATTGCCCTGCCCGTCGAGAAAGGCGATGGCCAGGCAAGGGATGCAGGCGTAACACATGTTCTAACCATTTCAATCGATGTAACTTCACAACCTCTTCGATTGATATCCCCTCCTTACCTAGCACTCGATTGACGTCCATATTGCTCACTTTAGTATACCACCTAAGACGGGATGCAGACAGAACTCAGACACCTATGACACCTAAGACAACTAACCAGGCTTTTCGTGCCTTCCTTGTTTCAATGGCTGTGTCTCACAGCTATATAGGAGGAGGGGATGAACTGTTGAGCAGTACACACACACACACACATCCTTTGGTCGACAGCCAGATATCGCATCTACGCCAGAGATGCCGTAATTTGGCATATGCCGAACGAGCCTTTTGTATCCTCACTGAGGTTTCATCAGCTATCAGTCCGTTTGGGCTGATGCAACCTCCCAAATAAGTGAAGTGGTCAACACGCTCCACCATCCACTTCACTCCTGTTTATCTTTAAGTTAGGAATTAGTCGATGTAGTCAGGAACGAATCACATGCCAAACATTCGGAGATTGCAGCTCAAGGTGGTCAGAAGATTCTGCATTTCGTCAGTGTCTTCACCTATGAGAACTATATTATCCGCCTATTCTATGTCAACAGGACTGCTTGGGTTGCTGACGTCAGTTAGGATTGATTGCATTAATACATGTATGATGAAATTAAAGGAGAAATGGGGACAGTGGGAATCCCTGACTGACACTACTGGTTATCACTTGAGATGACAACTCTCCGTAGACTCTTGCCTGGCTGCGTGTGTTCGAGTAGAGTGCCTTGATCACTGGAATGTATTTTCTCGGTATTCCCTGTCGAAGGAGTGGAATTCTGCCTTCATGTCAAGAAATGTGGCAATTATTGACCGCCAGTAAATATGTTTGTTTTCCAGAATCTGTCGAAGGATGAATATATATATAACCAATATACCTTCTATCTGGTCTAAAGCCTATCTGGCTTTCTCGTGTTTATTTCTGTCGAGCACCCAGCTCCAAAATACCACTTCTAATAAGTTGTGTGTGTGTGTGTGTGTGTGTGTGTGTGTGCGTAACCAGTCTCAAGCAATTGTCCCCTGGTCTCTGTTGTCGCGCAACACTGGCGCTCCCATTTCACGTACTCCAAGAAGAAATCTTTGTATTTATAAGTGATTATAAAAAATTTATGTTAACTTTCAATTTTTAGGAGATGTGTTCTTTTAGTGTAAACCTTTTATTGACACTCATGTGTCCTGATTTCAGGATTAAGAAATTCTATGACAGCATATTACGGAACTGATGTATAACCTATATTTTGTAGTAACAAGATATTATATATATATATATATATATATATATATATATATATATATATAATTTCCTTTGATTCCTGGAGGAACATAGGGCTTCAGCCGCACATCTCCCTTACTTTCGGTTCTCTGCTAAGGTTCTCTCCTGGATCCAGGTGTGCCCATTTACTTTCATCGCCTCTTCACATGACCTCCTCCATATCACCCTCGCACCCACGATCAATTCGCCGCTTCCCTTTCGGGTTCCACTCGAGGGCTTGTCTAGTGGTGTCGCTTGATGGTTTCCTCAGAGTATGGCCAACCAAATCCATCTCCATTTCTTCCTGCCTATTTGTTTCACAATCGGTTCCTGATGGGTTGGTTCGCTTCCAGAGATCCCTGTTGTTGAACTTTTCTGGCCATCTGATCTTGAGTAGTATTGAGCGAAGACAGCTGTTAATGAAGGTCTGTAGCTTGCTTGAGATGCCCGTTAATCCGTATAGTAGCACTGACTTCACATTGGAGTTGAAAATCCGGATCTTATTTTTGATGTTGAGTGATGTTGACCTCCACACAGATTTGAGAGTAATGAAAGCTTGTCTTGCTTTTCCGATTCTGGCTTTGATGTCCTCGTCAGTTCCGCCTGTAGTTGAAACGATGTTTCTGAAATCAATGAGTAAAGGAGGTTGTTTCTTTCAGTTTCCTCCCATTCATGGTGGCTGATTGTTGTCTGTTGTTGTTGTTGTTGTTGTTGCTGTTGGTGTTGGTCAGGATTCTTCATCACCACATCTGTTTTCTGTACGTTCACCTGAAGTCCTTGCTATCTTTGATGCTTGTTTTGCCAACTTGTTGCTTTTCACTTGCCTATCTTCCAGTTTGTGGGAAATCAAACTTATATCATCATGGGCGAAACCCAGATCCTCCACGTCTTTTATGTGGGTCAATTTTATGCCTGCTTCCTCGCTGCCCACCGCTATCTGTCACATTATCCAGTATATCACAATCAGGAAAGTCACTGGAGACAGTAGACAGTCAGCTTGTCTTACTCCCGTCTTCACTTCGAAGGCTTCCGTAAGTTTCCCGTTGTGGATTACTTGACATGCAGCATTGTCGTACAACTGTTGGATGAGATGTATAATTGTCGGTTGCACCCCGTAGTAGCGAAGTAGTTGCCAAATCACCTCTCGATCGACGCTGCACTGTCGAAGGCCTTTTCAAAGTCGATGAAGTTGAGTGAGGTGGAGAAGGTGACTGCCATTCCAAGCTTTGTTCAATGATGATCCGTAGTGTGGCGATTTGATCAATACATGACTTGTTTTTCTTGAATCCAACCTGTTACGGTTGAAGTTTTTCATCCATATATATATATATATATATATATATATATATATATATATATATATATATATATATATATAACATTATAACCATTTTAGATTAACATGGATGTTCCCTTTGTTCCTATAATGGATATGCATCTTCTTTGTAAAGCGGTGTGGTGATATGCAGATTAAATGGTGTGAGACTAACTGATTAATTGAGTTTCAATGTAGAACTTTGCACAGAGAAGTATGGCAGTTTGAACTATATCACCAACACTTTCAAGCTAGACAGTCAGTCTACACTCTGTTGTTATGGAGTGACCGCGTGTAAATATGACTAACAAGATATAACGAAAGATGTGACGGAGCAACTGATATTGCCTATTACTTAAATTGCTCTGACCCGAAGAGGGAAATTAGAAGACCTACGCGTTGACGAAGGATACGTGTGTTATTTCAACAAGGGAAATTAACTGCCACACAAGAGCGCGAGTGAAAAAAGTAGTCAGTTAATTGTACTGTACAGGAGTGTAAGAAAAAATAACTAACATACATGAACTAATAAGACAGATAAGTAGTTTTTCTTACCACTAACTGGATTCTGATTGGTTGGAATGGCGTGTCACAAGATAGATTGTGAGTCATAATTCACAAACGTTCAATAGCCATATTGCGAAAAAATAGTTAGAGAATTAATAAAGGACTTCGTCTGAGAAAAAGGAAGTTACATTTCACAGAAAGGGAAGAAAGAAGAAAACTGCTGCATGTTCTCCAATGATTGTGATTCTTGGCCATATCCAGAAACGTTTCGAGCCACTGATTTGAGCTATCTCATGGACCCCAACCAGGGAGTTGTGACGCACCAGCGGATGCTGATCTACCACAAAAATCTTTTATCCCATGAATTCACGTCATGAGTTGACTAACTCTTCGCTTTTTCCATCCCGTCCCAGTGATGGCGTACAGAGGTCGATACCGAAGCCTCTGGGATAAAATTCGTAGCATATGCCCAAGCCATCGGAGCCGGTGCTTCAGCTGACAACACTCAATGAATGGTGGTCTCCACTGTGTCCAAACACACGCCACCTGACCTCAGAGTTATTCTTATGATGGTACCATCGAACGCAAGCAATTCTACGGGGACAGCAACTATCGAATACGCAGAGTCGCCTTACATCCTCAGCTCGGAGAAGTCAGGTTCCGAAGGCGTCGACCGAAACAGTGGGTGCCAAAGCATTGTAAACCCGATATTTTGACGGCCAAACTGACGTCGCTACAGCGCTAGATGTGGCTCAAGTTGACGTGTACCATCCTAGTTCTCATGATATGGTTGGAAATCTCGTCCATCACACCTCCGCCAGCACTCACACAACTACCCAGATACACGAGTTTATCGACAACTTCAAGTGGTTCACCTGCAAAAGTGAGTGCAGGTGCAGGCTCCTGCCAATCTTGCAACAGTACCTTGCGCTTAGACGGCAAAAAGCACATACTATACCTACAGACAATGATCACCAACTGAATAAATGCGACTTGAGGAGCCTGCATGCTGTCGTACAGTAAGATGATATCATCTGCATACTCGAGGTCGAGAAGTCTCTCTCCAGGGAGCAGATCTGCACCGCCACCATGCGCGTCCTTTAGAGGTTTAGTGTTTAGTTTTTACATGGTGGGGTAGCCTAGCCCCACGCACAACCTCCCCTCCTTTCTGGGCTTACTACCTGACAACTAATAAGTTAGGTGAGGCTTGGGAGTGATTCGACCTTGAATTGAATCTGGCCTGGCTGGGCGGGGGGAAGTGTATTCTACGCCTGCTTCACCGACACTTTGAGAAAATTTAAGCAGCGTTGGACGGTTTTTTTTGTCCCAGTTTGTTCACTCACGATCGTGACGGGGATCAAACCTCCTGGAGTTGTCAGGCTATAAGGCCAGCTCACTGACTTCATAGCTATTCGGGCCATTGTGACATAATGCATTCCAATCATGGGTGATTTGATCTATGTAAGGTGGTATGTATTTTGAACGTGAAAAAAAACGGATAGAAATAACACTTGACTATTTTGGCTTTGTTCCTTTTGATATATCGTCATTTATTTGTATATCTGGTTATTTTATATTTATATTTAGCATCATTTTATATCCTTCTTATCTATTTTTATTCTTAAGGAATATTGTTTGCACTGTTTATTTGGGGTGTAAGTTAAACCTGAAGAATATTGCACTCAGTGCCAGGAATGCTGAATACAACCCGAAACGTTTTGCTGCTGTTATAATGCGTATTCGTGAGCCACGAACAACTGCTCTGATTTTCTCCTCTGGTAAAATGGTATGTACAGGAGCAAAAAGTGAAGAACAAGCAAGGCTGGCAGCTAGAAAATATGCTCGTATTATTCAAAGACTTGGATTCGAGGTAATTTTCTTTTCCTTTCTTTTCTTTTCTTCTTAACTTTTGTTTATGAATCTCCTACACATTTTACTGGTTTTGTTTTCTCATATGTGTCCTTATTTTGTAATTTGTTTTGTGGTGGTTGAACAGAGAGGGTAAAACTATGGTTCTTCTATAATAATAATAATTTGCTTTATTCCAAAACAGTACTTGTGATACAGAATGGAATTCTCCGCATTTTACAACAGTATTGCATCCAGTTAGTACATTAACAATAAATAAAATCCTACATAGATTAAGGGTAATCTCAGTTCATTATGACAACAACATATTAGCACATCGGTAGCAAGGCCAGAAGTGAATAGAATGTTTGAAGGTGTTAGGAAAGTAGATGGTAGCATATTTGCTGGCGTAAGTGGTAACAAAAAGGTTGAGATGAACAGAGTGTGAAAGAACGAAGAAGAATGTTTATAATAGACTTTGTAAAGAAGAGAGAAACAAAGCAGCACATAACAGAAAAAAAGAGAGAGAGAAAAGGAAAAGAAAGAAAGAAAACGTTGTACCTATAAATGATATGAGTTGAAAAGACGAGATCCAGTTGTTCTACTGACTATTTTATAAGCTATAAGTTTCAATCCTAATGTTTCCTTTATTGCACAGAACACGAGCCAAGTAGGGTATGGTTGAGTTTTTGTACTTGCTAGTGCGAGCATATAGTTTCCTATATAGGCTTCTGGTCTGTCTGCCTGATAAGATACAAGGGGAGAGTTGTGAATGAAGAGGGTGATGTGAGTTAGATAGAATGGATTTCACCCATTTTTCACATGAGTCCATGTGCCTATCAACCAGAATATTTGCAAGCTGGTTAAGTGGCACGTTGCTTACCCTGCTGACAACCTTTAACATCCTAAGTAATAAGATAGAGTCCCTCTTCAGTAGTACTGGAAAAATTAAGGGGAAACAATAGAGAATAATAGGCAGGATGCAACAGTTAACGAATTGTAGGAGTAAGGGTTGGGTTATTCCAGAATGTCTTAACTTCTTGATGTAGAAAGTAAGACGGAATATTTTTTTAGAAATCATCAAGATATGAGACAACCAGGAAAGATCAGCAGATAGAATGGTGCCAAGATATTTAATTTCCGACTTGGTCTCTATTTCAGTGCCATCTATGTTGCACAACTCGTGAGTGCTAACCACTTTGTTTAGAGGTCAGATTTATGCCTAAAGGTGAAATTGACTGTTTAGCATTTAGAGGGATTTAAGGTTAGACCGTTTTCCTTGGCCCAATGGCTGATTTCTGATAAAAAGCCATTTAGTTTAGAGTAGTCACTTTGACATTTGACAGGCAAAGATACAGTCAGATCGTCAGCATATTTGACAAAATTAATGTCATTTGAAGATGGTAAGTCATGTAGAAAGGAAGAAAAGAGAAGTAGGGAGAGTACAGAACCTTGAGGGACACCAGCTTCTGTGAGCACAGTAGAGGAGGATTTACCTTTGTATACACTGTACTGCATTCTGTTTGAGAAGTAGGAATGCAACCAGTTAGTGACCCAGGACTCAGTTTGTGTCCTGGAGAGCTTATTTAGCAAGAGACATCTAGGTACAGAGTCGAAAACAGAACTGAAGTCATCCAGTTTGTTATATTCCAATGGCATTAGATTATCAGCTCTTATAGATAGTAACCTACAGATATGAATTATGTCTGCTTATTTGCACTCATGTTGGAACAACAGAAGGCAAAACACGGAAGCCGAAGCATATTTTCCATTGATCAGCCTGCCTTTTCTATATATACAGTTTATATTCTTCAAACAATCACTGAGCTTGTAATTTTGGTTTACTACATTAAACGAAATGAAATATAATGTTTAGATAGATATATAATATTCTATCTCTAATACAGCATTGTTCAACACCAATTTCACGTCGGTCCTTCTATACGTGTCAGAAACTTAGCCAGTGTGTCACAAAAAGGATTTCCAACAGGTTGCAGACCTTCATCACATAGCTACTTTCGTTTCATACTGAAGATAAAATGGCCAGAAAGAATTAGTCACGAGAAACTCTGACTGGGAACAAACACCAACAAGCAAGAGCCGACCGCTCAAAAATATGTAGGAGAAAATTGAGGTAGATTGGGCATACATTGAAGAAACCGTCGAATAACATCGCGTGTCAGGCCCTCGAGTGGAATCCTAATGGGTAGTGACGATTGCGTCGTCAGTGCGAGTGTGAGGAAGAGATAAGAGAGTTCGGGCAATCCTTGACCCAGCTAGAGAGGACGGTAGAGGATAAGACACAGTGGAGGTGTGTTGTTGAAGTCCTATGTTCCACTCAGAACCCAGGGAAATAATAATAATGTGATAATAATAATAATATAATGTAGTATTGAACTGTGTGCGTCGGTGGTATAGCGGTTAGGACGCTAGGTTACCATGCACATGGTCCGGGGTCCGATCTCCGGCCACCGACACACTCCTTTACCTCGCTGAGCCAGAAATAATGCTGGTAAAAAGAGGAGAGGTTGGGCATGAGGCTAGCAACCCCATCCTGTAAAAATAAGCACCACTGCTACAGAAACTTCAAGTCACTAGCTTGAAGCCCTATGTTCCACTGGAGAACGTGAGGGAATATGTGAAAATAATTTTCTGTGGGAACACATTGTCTGCATCAAACCACCACAGTGTATTTGACGTGGTGAGGTTATCTCCATGGAATTGCGTGACTGGTTACTTCTTACCGACTACTTACAGCATAAAATATTTTTGAGTAAGACTAGTCACATACAGTCTGTTCAAGCTTTGCTTGTAGAAACGACTTTATGAAATCAATGTAGGTTAAGCCGAAATATGCAGTTTTTATTACTGGTCTGTACGAACTCCTTTCCAGATTAGGAAGGCAGAAAATCTGACTCACTGGTTGTTATAAGGAGATGCCTTGCTGACATCACACCTTTTTTCTGCAGGCATATAGCTTCACCTTCAGTCGACCTACTAGTTTAAGCTGTTTACGGTATGGTAGCCATTGTCCTTGGTCTTAATGTTTATTTATCCAACCATTCTGGTTTAATAAGACCTCCAGAAATAAACCTTCTGTATTCAGAAGACTTCATCAAATCATCGTCACGGCAGTAACTATACCAGTCGAGTCGGAACTAATTAGAAAGTAACATGGAAACTAGACGTGTAGTGTTAGATAAGGAAGATGAAACGGTTGTTAAGTTTCTAAGGTTCCACCGACTAAGGTGTCTGGGTGTCGATGTTGTTTCTCGTTGTCGATGATCAGTGGTTTATTGGGGGGGGGTTGGGCGTACCGGAACAATCCACCACCGACCCTTGAAATCACTGAGTGGTGGGTTACGCTAGAGAGAAGGTGTAAGTTGCTTGACTAGACTCCTCAAGATGCGAAGAATTTTTTTCCTTCACGTTCCTCAGTGGAACATAGGGCTTCAAGCTAGTGGCTTGAAGTTTCTGTAGCAGTGGTGCTTATTTTTACAGGATGGGGTTGCTAGCCTCATGCCCAACCTTTCCTCTTTACCAGCATTATTTCTGGCTTAGCGAGGTAAAGGAGTGTGTCGGTGGCCGGGGATCGAACCTTGGACCATGTGCGTGGTCGGCGAAGAATTAGTAGCTCAAAATTATTCACAACTGCTCAGAAATACTTACTTATTGTCGTCTTCAAACTTCTAAATATTTCATTACTCCGACTTAGATAATAATTATTACATATCACGCTTCTCATAGGAGAATGAAAGGAGGAGGAGGAGTGGAGCTTTGGCTGATTGGTCTCAGCGCCTAACTTCCAACTAATGGATCATTGGTTCGAACCCCAGGTAGTATCACACACACACACTGCCAACTGCATGGAATTGCAATTGGTCGTTGAGTAACACTCCACTCGAATGAAAGGAGAGGCTTATTCAAGTTGTCAAACATAAAAAATCTTTTTGGTAAAGGTACAAATCTCCTTTTTTTATGATTATTTCATTTTATGTAGTGTGGTAGGACAGACAACCTTCCCTGTTGGCCGTGAAGTCATGATTTATGCATTTATTGAAATGATTACTTGATTGGATAGTTTTGATTCGATTATGGCTTAGTTTTCGGACGTCTGACAACCAATCACATTTGTTTTATTCATAGCTTAAATTGTTGAAGGTTTGTGTATATAAAATAAATGTTGTCCCTGTCGTTGATTTCCCCAGTCTAACTTTTGTGTCATTCTAGTGAAGTTAGGTGAATCGACAGCCCAGTCAGAGTATCACTCCTTCATAATATTTGGATTTTTACCCTTATAAATCAATATTATGTAATATTTAAGTGAACAGTTTGTTATTTTTTCATAGGCTCATTTCAAAGAATTTAAAATTCAAAATATGGTTGGTTCATGTGATGTACGCTTTCATATTCGTCTTGAAGGCTTAGTATTATCACAAGGACAGTTTGCAACGTGAGTTTCTCTTTATACCCAATATTTGTACATATTTGTTTTTTTTTCGTATATAGTTACGAAATTCCCGCATTACTTTGACACGATTTTCTGTTTTAATATGGAGTAAGTCAGTCATATTTGATGTTATGAGCTAAAGCTGTTGAAATTAGTTATACACTGAGATTATTTCTTTTGGCTACAGAAAATTTGGAAAACACAACAACAACAACAAAATATTTGAGCGAAAAATGTCCTTTTCGATGATTTCCTCTTCTGGCTCTACAATTATGTATACTCAGGTGTTAGTCTGTAGGGATTTGATTGATTGTTTACAGGATTTTATCATAAGATAACATCAGTTAGGGGGAACCATTGGAAAACCAGCAAGGAAAGCCGGATAGCTGTTTCGTCCCAGTTCGAGACTCCTCAGCGTTCGAACACAGGACCTTCCGGTAACAAGGCTAGCGAACTCGTAGACCATTAAGCCACTGGAACCCGGTCTAATAGCTGATCCATGAATCCTAACTTCGACCGATTCACGACATAGCGCAACCGTTAGCCTATGTCTTTGACGAGTATTTGTCCTCATGTCCTACCTTCTGCTGTACCCTACTGTTCTTGACTTCCCGCCAGAACCCCAGGTAACTGCCTACTTTAATAGTACTAGTTGCACTATATCATGAATTGGCAGAAGTTGGAATTCATTGACCATTGGATCGGGTCCCAGTGGCTTAATGGTCTACGAGCTGGCTCGCCTTGTAACCAGAAGGTCCCGAGTTGGAACGCTGGCAGTGGGTGCGTACTACGGAAGAGTCCCTAAACTGGAACAAAACAGCAGTCCAATACTTTCACGTTTTCCAAAGGTTCTCTAACCAATGTGAGCTTATGATGAAATCCTGTAAACAACTTTATGTATTTTTATATACATAGAATATTCTAGAATAGTCATCATTATAACAATATTGGTGTTATTTTAAACACTATCAATTTTTTGAGATCGATGGAATTACCGTAGTTCACGAAAGACGCATAAATTATAATAAGCATAGAAATGTAATAGCAAACAGAAGAATATCAAATAAAATTAAGGAAATTTCTGCAACAACAAATTGAGGATCAATAAAACCTTGATGGTCAGCAGCGAGGTAAGGACAGTTTCTGAACCAATCAATTTCTTTTGCAGACATAAGTTAGATTTCTTAATGTGGATCCCGATGGTTTCATTAATATGTACTAGATGAACTCTTAAGGTAAGGTTAAGATTTGTTGGTATGTGGTATATGTCTTTGAAAGCTGCCTTGTTAACACTAATCTTGTGTCCTGTTTTCACAAGATGAGGTGGAATAGCGCTATGAGAATGGATTTTGTTTGTCCTTTACTTAGCCACTATGCAGAATGGTGTTTGGAAATCCGACGATAAACACGCCTAATTGTACGGTCTATGCAAGTAACTGGTTCACTCCCTAGAAGCAATCAGATTAGTAGATACACATACACATAGGAGAGGCGAAATCAGGCAGTTCATCTTTTACTCCCGAGCGCAAAATAAGCGTGGGTGGTTTTTATACACAGCATAATTCAGCAGCATTGAATGCTCTTTTTACCGCATGTCTAAGCGGTGGTATTGCGTTAATATATCTCATTGATTTTACCCACCGAAGGACTGAAATTGTAGCTATAAAACCTTTTTCGGAACTGTTAGTACTTTGACGCATTTTGATTTTTGATTCATATTCTTATCGATGAATTTTTATCACTCAACAACTGTTTAATAATATTAAGCTGTTTCTCCATTAAGACAATCTCATCAGAGCAGATTGGTCTTGCTCCGTGTACCAAACACTCTATTAGACCGCGTCAGTTTGTTTGTTTGCTTCATTTTGTACAAAGGTTATAATCATTGATGAAATGTGCAGAAATATCAAAGTATGTCATATACAAACCACCATATCTATCTAAAGTAAGAGTAGAATTTTGGGCATTGGCGAATAGGGGGGCGGGGAGGACAGAATTCTCTATTGGATTTTTTCTCATTCCTCTGTGTTACGAGTGGAATATAAGGCTTTCAGTTTGGGATTTGGAGTTTCACTAGCAGTGGTATAAAATGCTGTCTTTACACATGTCCCACGCATAAAAACTTCCCTCTTCATTCGGTTTATTACCAGTTAAATGGAGATGAAGGAGTGCCTCGTCGGGGGGTGGGGTATCGGTCCCTGAACCATGTGTGGTGGAGCTGGCGAGTATCCTACTACTGTATCATCGACGTATTTCATGTTCGACTAATCTATTTGATGTAACAAACAGTGATAAGGTGGATGACATTTTGAAGCACAATTTATTGCTCATAAGCACATCAATGTGTTCAGATGACTTCCTGCTGCCTTTTTATTCAAACTTTCTATAGATCCGAGATTGGTGTGGCATCATTTCTGTAGGCAGTGTTTAGTGCTGATTCTATGATTAACCTCACTTTCCACGTAACTATATTACTTTTTAATGCTTTTATCCTATCCCACCCTAGTGTGTGGTGATTGCTTGCAGGTGAATGCATTTCAACGGCTGAACTTTTTTTTTTTCAAGATTATTTGACCTAACAGAGTTCATCATTGTAGATCTAGGTGAATTCTTATGTACCGAGAACCCTAATGACCCCAATCAACCAGTACAACCTATGTAGGTCATTACATGGTATTTGATAAATCACATTATTTCCCTTAGTTGGATCTATCAGGTCACTGGACTGATAGGAGTCTTTGTTTTAAAACTGCTCAAAACTGACTGACTGGTTTCAACGTATAACTTTGCACCGATGTGCAGCAGTTCGAGTCGACATACTTCACTTAGCACACAAAGTAAGAGAAGGAAATAAAAAGAAACGCAAACTAGAGATAGTAAAGAGAGATGTGAATCAAAAAGAATAGTAATGTCGTAGAACAATATAGTTTTATTGTGTATGATAAGTCACAAAGAGTGGATGCATCTGCTCCAGCCATTGAGAACGATTTCGAGTCAGCCATATCACCTGTCGTCTCCATCCGTTGGTTTTTATCGTCCTGAGCACCCCAACTAGGAAGTCTAAACCTTCCTACGTGGCTTAAACTAACTGACAAAGCAATGTTTTCGTTTGACGACCACTGGCTCATTTCAAACCTGATCCATCCTATGTCAACGGCTAACACAACCCGCTGTTGAGGAAGCTGATGGCCAGGCAAGGGATACATGTGTAACACATGTCCTAACCATCTCAGTCGATTTAGCTTCACAGTCTCATCGATTGATATTCCCTCCTAACCTGGCACTCAACCGGCACCTAACCTCAATATTGCTCACTTTCGTATTCCACCTAAGACGGGATGCAGATAGAACTCAGATACCTATGATCAAAGACAGCTAACCATGCTTTTCGTGTCATCCACTTTCACTGTCCATGTCTCGAACTGCTCATGGGTCTGTGGAGAGATCATCTGATGATCTAGGTTGATATTGAGGTGTTTCAGTCAATGAGTCGACGGTTCAATTCTTAATCAGAACCATTCCAAAATATGAAAACGGATTTACATCCACCTACAGCAAAACAAATTGCCTCTGCTTGGCTTCACCGCTGACCACCTAACTAACAGTTAAAGTGCTTAAATTAATTTAGGGTTAGAATGGTATCAAAAAGCACTGAAGGTGCGTATATATATATATATTGAAAAGTGCAAGCTAGAACAAAACACAATATTGAGGTGCTTTGGTTTAATTTATAAAGTTGTATTTATCTAAAAATATTTGACTTTCAGTTTAGCATTAAGATATTTAATAAATTTTGCTACTCAAAAAAAATCTCCACAAACACCAATACTTGAAAAATTGATCTAATGCTCACTAGTGACTGGCCCTAATCAGGCAGTGACGTGGGGTTCTAGTTGGGGTACAGCAGGTTGAAGGTAAAGCAGTAACTCATCAAAGAAGATATTCGCGAGTGGTCGTGCCATGTCGGGAATTGGCTGAAGTTAGAATTCATGGGATTTAGAATTCATTGAATCAGGTCCCAGTGGCTTAATGGTCTAGGAGCTCGCTGGCCTTGTTACCGGAAGGTCCTGGGTTCGAGCCTGGGATGAAACAGTTGCCCAGTACTCCCAGGTTTTCGAATGGTTCTTTAACCGATTTCAGCTAGTGGTCAAATCCTCCAACCAAAAAAGAGATAATTCAATCTTCCGAACACTGTAACTCGTTAGGAAACATACTAACCCCTTCATTCAACGTATTCGTCGTTGACATCTCAGCACAGATACAAAATGCCCTAGTGGAATTTGCCAACTGACGTCATCTCTGGTGTAGGCATGATATACAGCTGTCGAACAAAGGAGGTGTGTTTACTGCTTGCCAGTCTTCTCTGACCTCTTTCATGGCTGTTAGGCATGGCCATTGAAAATGAAAGATATGAAAAGGCTAGCCGTCTCTGTGATATATCTCTAGTATTAAGTCATTTAATATGGTGAGTAATATTGGGGTTAGGAAGAGAGTGTCAGGTAAGGAGGGTAAGTCATTCGATGGGGTTGTAAGGCTACATGCAAAGCTACGTGTTATAGATTCTAACCCATCTCCATCTTAGACGAGCAGTGTTTACTCGAAAGGGAACGGAGACGTCAAATGAATCCATAAATTCTTTGATGGGTGGTGTGAACCAACAACACAGGGAGGTGTAGACCTGTGTGGTTGGGTTGCCTGAGATGCTAAGAACTAAGTGCTGATAAGAAGACGTAGTCTGTCCCAAACGTGTCATGTATTTGCGCAACACTTTTCGGACATCCTGATCACACACGTACTTATCATACACACATATATAGGAGGCAAGTTAACATAAATTATTACAATACAGGTCAAATTGTGTACAGGTCAAGGTCACAAGTAGGGGGTAGGAAGGTGGCGTGAGGATGTGGGTAAGAAAAGGAAAAAAGGGGAGGGGGTGATAGTATCAATAAATAAACTGAACCGTGATTCTAAACTGAGTTACCAAAGCAGGTGTAAAGTAATGACTAGTAACTTTTGGACACGCAAGTCAGGTTTAAGCCTTGACCAAGTCTTCAATGAATTTAAGTATGTGACCCAAGTTTATTGTATATATGCGTTTTAAGGCATTATTAAGGTCAACCCTGTGACCCATCTCTATAATGTGCTTGGTTGTAGATGATGTTGGACATCTATTTCCGGGGTCAGCTGTATCCGGTGATATTACCTGTTGTTGCAGTCATTTTGGAATATGTTCTGTAACCCTAACCTGAATAAACCGATGGGTCCCCCTATGTACGTGTGTCCACGCATACATGAAAATTAGTAAACTTAATGGGATGTGACGCTATCATTCAAATGCTGCCAGGGTTTACGGGACAACGAAGATTTAGTTTTCTCTATAAAGATAAGTTTGAGTGCATAGCAAGTTCTATTAACTGCCGCCTTGAGTCTTTGTTTAGTGATCAGACTTTGTTGATCACACCTGAACGGCGAGGTTATATCAATATCCTTTTTGGTAGCTGATTGGATTGGTAGAGCTCTTTGTTTGACACTTCCGTAACGCCTAATGAATTTCAACAGACAGTTCTTATCTCACAGTATTTCAATGATGTATTTTTTTCTTCTTCAATAGTATCGGCTGTACGCATATGCTGAATGCGTCCGAACGAACACTAAACCAACGCCTTTTTATAACTATAGTGAACAGAAAGTATGGTAATTTAGATCCTGTCCCATCCATGTGGACTTTCTGTAGACAGATGGTTGGTTGTATTGACCCATCTTGTAGGCGGGTTATGAGTACATCTAAAAATGCCTAGCAATCATTAATCTGTTTTACTTACGTTAGCGAAATGCTTTTTTGTACTTTATTGATCTAGTTAATGATTTCTATGACATCTCCCAGTTTATCACAAATGACTGTCATGTCATCACGCATCTCTTATAAAAATAAACTTTTTCAATTGTGTGCTCAGCTAGGTTCTCAACATGCAACGTGTATATATCAGCTAACAATGGACATAAAGGGGCTTCGCATAGCAACATCATAGATCTAGCGGAAATGCTCGCCCTCAAATGTAAACTTTACATTGTTAGTACATAAAAACAGTAATTCTTTCAAATAAGATATGATCACTGGTAATTAGAAATTGTTGTTTTAGAGATGTAGTCATATAAAATGTCAACTGTTTGTAACAGAGGTAGATTTGTTAATAAACCAAATAAATGTCTAGGGAAAGCATGGTTTTGTCCTTTGTGTCAATCTTATGAAGGCATTCTATTAACTCAAAGTATCTTTCAATGCAAACTAACAGAAGCTTCATTTACTATAATTATTATTGGTCGCTTGGGTTCCTAGTGGAACGTAGGGCTTCAACTGCACATCTCCACTTACCTCTGTCTTCTGCTGTACTTTTCACATGCATCCATGTTAGTCCATACTGTTTCAACTCCTCTTCACATGATCTCCTCCATGTCACCCTTGCACTGACAACCCACTCGCCGCTTCCGTTTCTGGTTCCACTCGAGCAATGGCCTGACGCACGCGCGATGTCACCCAGCGGTCTCCTCAGCGAGTGTCCAATCCATCTCCACTTTCTCCTGAATATTTCTTGGTTGGCGATTGGTTTTTGTGTTGGTTCTGTTCCCATAGTTTCTTGTTGGTGATTCTTTCCGGCCCGGCCATCTGATCTTCAGCATAGATCCAGCGAAGACAGTACAGTTGTTGATAAAGGTCTGCAACAGGCTGTTGGAAATACCCTTTGTGACCCGCCCGTCAAGTTTCTGATCCGTATAGAAAGAAGAACTGACTGACTTGACGTTTGTATTGAAGATCCGACTGAATTCTGTTGTTGATTCTGGCTGAGTGACGAAGATTTCCAGATTGGTTTCAGGTTGATTGATGAATGTGTTTCTCGCCTTCCCGATTCTCGCTCAATTTGACATCCTCGTTCGTTCCTCCTGTAGGTGAGACAATGCTCCTTAGATAAGTGAGTGAATGAAGTAACCTCTTTCAAATCCCTCCCGTTGATGGTGATTGGCACTGGATGTTGTTGTTGCTGCTGTTGTTGTTGTTGGTTGATTGGTTGGTTATTTTCATAACCTCCGTCTTGTCTGTGTTCACTTGGAGTCCTGTCTTCGCCGGCTGCTTCTTCGACCAGTTTGTCGGATGCTTCATCTACTAGGCTCTAATATCTCCACTAACTACTTTGCAAGTTTGTGGGTTGAAGATCTGCACATTGACATTATGGGACGGTGATTCAGTATTAACAACTGAATGACAAGGTTTCGAGCATAAATTATTGGCACGCATAATCATATCAATTTAGTCACACGGTGTCACGATTTGTCTTATACACTATATTTTCTCTTCTTCTGTCTCTCTCCAACTTCCCTCTGTTGTCTGTTGCCGATTTGCATATCTTCAGCAAAATGTCGTTGCGTTGCATCATTTTGATTGCACATGTGCAATGTTGAGTAGATAAACAAGGATTCAATGATTAAATAACACTAATAATATGGAATTCGAAGCCTCTCTAGTACTGCCATATAAAAAGGAAACAACAGAGGCTTTACGTATGATTCTCAATGATGCCGGAATTAGGGTGGCATTTAAACGAACCATCCAACCAATCAACTCTCTCAGAGATCAACTTTGTCGGCCTAAGGACTCGCCCGATAGACCCAATTAAGAAAAATAATATGATTTGTCAAATACTATCTAATGCTCACTGTTAAGTCAATTACATAGATCAAACTAGTAGGTCAGGGTCAACTAGATTATTATTAGAGCATAGAAATTTAGCTAGACACCTAGAATAATTCACCATTGTAAGTTAAATAACGTAGAAAAAGCTCAGCCATCACACTGCATTCACTTGCATATAGTCACACAGTGATGAGGTGAGAGTGTTAAAAAGTAATATAGAAAAAATCCCCATTTAGACATTTAGAAAACAGAAAGACTGAGCGAAGAAATATTCACTTTTCAATCAGATCCTCATATCACTCTGGCTCTACCCTAATATATTACGTATAGCATTTTTATTACAATGCACACAACAGTTTATCAGTCAAGTGGCACTGATATGTTTGTTAACAATAATCATTGATATAAGAATAAAACTTGTGCACTGTGGTAGAGTGTAATTCCATTATGGGTAAATTTTGTTTTGATAAAGTCTCACGGTGTTATACAGTAATGTTTACTGATGACGTTTCGAGCACAATTTATTGCTCATATTCATATCAAGGTAATCACACAACTTCCTAAATTCATTTATATAGTTCCATTATTTTTCACTTGATTTGATTGGCAGTAGTATTTTCCATATTTCAGGTATGAGTGACGAGTCATTCCTATTGCATGTGTTGGGTGTAGACTCGATGAACAAGGATTCAGTAATCAACCTCTCTCTCCACCTACCTAGATTACTTTTTAGAATTTTAACCCTCTCCCACCCTATTGTGTGGTTGTGTGTTAGCGCATGCATTGCAATTGCTGGGCTTTTTACTAAATTACTTATCTTCTCGGGTCAACCATTCTTACCTTAGCTAAATTCTTATGCTCTGACAATCTGACTACCCCTGATCTACTAGTTTGGCCTATGTAGTTGACCTCACAGTCATTGCATGGTATTTTGTAAATAATATTATTTTGTCTAATTGGGTCAACTGGGTCCTTTAACCTACAGAGCTTGTCCTTGAGTGAGTTTGTAAGTTTAAATGTCACCCTAATTCCTACTTTATTCAGAACCCTACCTAGTGTCTCAGATGTCCCCTCTTTATATGGCATAACAGTGGATGACTTATATTCTCTCATTTATGTTATTATTACTAGTTTCACAATTATTTTTATTTTGTTTTTGCTCTTTAATGATCTTCCTAATGAATTTTATAGGATAGTTATTCAACACCAACGCTTCTTCTATCTGTTTTAATTCATCATTTAGGTCTTTTTTGTGCTACTTTACTTTGTGCTACTTTTGTGATTACCTTGATATGATTATAAGCAATAAATTGTGCTCGAAACGTCATCAGTAAACATTACTGTATAACACTGTGAGACTTTATCAAAACAAAATTTACCCATAATGGAATTAACAATAATCAGTCAATGTCAAAATGTCAATGGGGTGATAATTAACGAAGAAATTTAATATATGTAAATAAAAGGTGGAAATGGTTACAACAAGTGGGTTGCATAGTGCATAATTTTAGAAAAATGAAGAGCAATTAAGGAATAAGCGTGTGCACAGGTTGATTACGTAACAGATTGTTAAAGAAAATAAAATAATTTGGACAATTATAATTTTTAAAAGTTTACGGGGAGGGGGGTGGGCCACATGCAATCATGTAACGATGACCAAGGTAAAGCAAGAGTGGCTGTACAAATTTCTTCTAAAAACACACCCACAAGTTTAGCTTCTTCTTCAGGTGGATTCCTATTGCTTCATCTGTAGGTATGTAGAAGACGAACTCGTAGAGCAAAATTAAGATTAGTAGGAATGCGATAAATAATTTTAAATGCAGTATTAACGTGTCCACCTTATGCTCACTATCTACAAGGTGTGGTAAAATAGAGCTACGAATAGATCTTGTTTGTCCTCTGCTTAATCATGCTTGATGATGCTCGGAAATACGATGATGAACCTGCCTAATTGTACCCTTCATTTTTCTAAAATTATGCAATCCACTTGTTGTAACCATTTCCACCTTTTAATTATATATATTAATTTTCTTCGTTAATTATCACCCGTCGCATTGACATGTTGACACTGGCTAATTTTTTTGACTAATTATTGTTAACAAACACATCAGCACCACTTGGTGATTTGTAAACTGTGGGGTATTGTAATAAAAATGCTATACGTGTATATTAGAGTAGAGCCAGTGATGAGGATCTGATTGAAAAGTGAATATTTCTTCGCTCAATCTTTCTGTTTTCTATAAAGTAATATAGTTAGTTGGATAGATGGAGAGGTTAGTCACTGAAGCTTTGTTTATCGATTCAAACACCGCACACGTGCAACGGAATGACCTAATGCATCCCGTATATCGGAGATTTGGAAAGTGACAACAAACAACAAAGGGAAGTTGGAGAGACGGAAAGAAAGAAAATATAATATATAATAAGACGAATCGTGAAACTGTGTGACTAAATTGATTATATTTAGCCATTGACCCAGGGATGAACAATGAAAGGAGTTGTCCAATGAGATTAGTTTATACCCGCAACTTAAACTAGATTCAGATTTGAAGAATAACCACTGCAGTTATTGATTCAAACCATTTAATTCAACTTCGATTTTCCTTTCGATTGATTAGGCAGAAGTGCTCAGTCTCAAGTTGACATGTCTGCTCCTTGTGCAGATACTTTGACTATGTCAGGTCATGTCAACTGTTTGATGGTGACTAGCAGTGGAATACAAGATGCGCATTCATCCAGATGACAAGTCCCAAACAGGACGAAATGCCCACCCTGTATTCCGCTGCTAGTCACCACCGACCAGTTGACTTCAGGTTACATGATCAGACATCGTCGAAGCATCTGCACACAAGGAGCCGACATGTCAACCTGAGACCGAGCACTTGGGTCCAATCAATCGATGGGAAATTCTCAACTGAATTAAGTAATTAATACGAACAGTTGCTTAAGAAGTGGCCCAAGTGGTCTAGTAGATATCGCTTTGGCGTTTGAGACTATGGGCACTGGATTATAGCCTCGGTGGGAAAACTATCACTCACTGGGGGGAATGCAGGCCCATCCAGATGAGAAGTCCAAAATAGGACGAAATATACATCCTGGACTCTACCGCTAGCGACCATCAACCAATTGACTTCAAATTGATTTAAACTATTGATTTCAGTTTTGGCCGCCTCCCTTTCTATCCGGATACATACACTACTAATAAATCTTGTCAGTAGCACACCCCCGCACTACTTTTAAGGGATAAAGTATAGGAATTCTTAAAACATGGTTGCAGCGAATACGATTTTTTTTGAGCCGCATCATCCTGGAGAGAATCAAACAAGCCACCCTGGATGCAAAACTCCGACCGGAACAAGCTGGATTCAAGAGAAACAAGTCATGTATTGATCAAATCGCCACACTACGGATCATCATTGAACAAAGCTTGGAATGGCAGTCACCTCTCCACCTCACTCAACTTCATCGACTTTGAAAAGGCCTTCGACAGTGCAGCGTCTATCGAGGGGTTATTTGGCAACTACTTCGCTACTACGGGGTGCCATCGACAATTATACTACTCATCCAACAGTCATACGACAATGCTGCATGCCAAGTAATCCACAACGGGAAACTTACGGAAGCCTTCGAAGTGAAGACGGGAGTAAGACAAGCTGACTATCTACTGTCTCCAGTGACTTTCCTGATTGCGGTATACCGGAAAATGTGACATAGCGGTGGACAGCGAGGAAGCAGGCATAAAATTGACCTACATAAAAGACGTGGAGGATCTGGGTTTCACCCATGATGATATAAGTTTGATTTCCCACAAATTGGAAGATATGCAAGTGAAAAGCAACAAGTTGGCAAAACAAGCATCAAAGACAGCAAGGACTTCAGGTGAACGTACAGAAAACAGATGTGGTGATGAAGATTCCTGACCAACAGCAACAACAACAACAGACAACAATCAGCCACCATGAATAGGGAGGAACCTGAAAGAAACAACCTCCTTTACCCATTGATTTCAGAAACATCGTTTCAACTACAGGCGGACAGAACTGATGAGGATATCAAAGCAGCGAGGATCGGGAAAGCAAGACAAGCATTCATTACTCTCAAGTCTGTGTGGAGGTCAACATCACTCAACATCAAAAATAAGATCCGGATTTTCAACTCCAATGTGAAGTCAGTGCTACTATACGGATTAACGAGCATCTCAAGCAAGCTACAGACCTTCATTAACAGCTGTCTTCTCTCAATACTACTCAAGATCAGATGGCCAGAAAAGTTCAACAACAGGGATCTCTGGAAATGAGCGAACCAAACCATCAGGAACCGATTGTGAAACAAATAGGCAGGAAGAAATGGAGATGGATTTGGTTGGCCATACTCTGAGGAAACCATCAAGCGACACCACTAGACAAGCCCTCGAGTGGAACCCGAGAGGAAATTGGCGAGTTGGTCGTCCAAGGGTGACTTCGAAGAGGTCATGGAAAAGGCGATGAAAGCATGTAGGCAGACTTGGAGCCAGGTGAAAACGTTAGCAGAGAACCGAACGCAATGGAGACGCGCAGCTGAATCCCTATGTTCCTCTAGGAATTAAAGGATATAATAATAAATAATAATAATGATCGAATGTGTATATTCCATTATTTGAAGAAAAGCAATCACCAATTGACGGCAAAAGGATTGAACAAGTTTCTACGTTTGTTTGTCAAGCTTGCTGATTCGAATACAGAAATTTTCTTCTGGAAGAATTGTCTGGAATATTTCAAAGCATTCTGGAAGCATCTCAGACGAAGTCAAAAATACGTGTTCAATTATTCCGATATTTCACTATCGCCAATTCAAATGCTAATCTTTGCACTTTGACTGAAGTTTTGTGATGTAACGTCAAAAATGGTCAAGCTGAACACTGAAGTCCAATTCGAGAACATAATTAACCAAATGAATTATCTGACCTCAATCTAATATGACAGTACAGACCATCTCAAATCAACCATTTTGAATTGCTGCTCCGATTACACTGAAAAGAAAATCCAGCTTTCGAGGAATATTTTCTGAATAACATCGAAAGCAGCTGAAATAATTGGAGGATAATGAAAACTTAGTCATGATACGACCAGATGAAGGTTCCGGAATCGTCCTGCTGAAAAGGTCAGACGACCTAAGCAAACTCTCGGTGACACTATCTGATGACAGCAAATTTCGTAAGCAGTCTTCCCAGAAAGATCCCACTGAATAGACGGAGCTTCAGCTCACAAAGATATTGAAGAAAATGGAAGACGAATCCATTGTTATTACAAAACTATACGAACACCTGCCTCCCTAAGGTTCTACGACGCAGCTTCTGTATGGCTTACCTAAAGTACACAAACAAGACGACGTCCCACACTCCACCCAATACTAAATGTGATAGATTCTCCATACCACTCAATCGCGAAATGGCTGGTAGAGATTCTTGGGTCGGCGAAAGAAATGATATCAAGACACAACCTCTGGGACACACCCGATTTTGTTGATTGAATTAAGAATGCCAGCCTGGCAGATAAGAAAATGGTTTCCTTGGATATCGTGTCTCTCTTCCCCAACGTTCCATTGACAAAAACTATATGCTCCCTTTGTTACTTCATTCAATCCAGTAGCATCGGCTTTAGTATACCAATCCATTATCTAAAAAACCTGTTACTACGATGCACCTTCAACATGTACTTTAGTTCCAACAACGAAATATACACAGGCAAACAGATGGAGTAGCAATGGGTTCTCCTCTAGGACCTCTCTTGACCGACTGCTTTATGTCTAGCTTAGAAAACAACTTATCACCAACTATTGACGAGTTTAACCCTTACAAGAGATACATTGATGATACTTCCATTATATGCGGTGAGGATTTTGACCTAAAAACCTACTCCTAACCTTCAATAACGGCCACCCAAACATCGACTTGACTCTGGAAGTTGAGTCTGACTCAGTGTTTCATTTCTTCGATGTTCAACTGCGAAGGAATGCTGACAATTCAGTGAGAAGATTTATCTACAAAAAAACCCACATGGAACGGACAGTTTATCAACTTTCAAAGTTATGTGTCTCTAAGCACAAAGAGATACCTAATGTACTCTCTTTCCTCAAGGATCCAGAAAATTTGCACTGAGGAATCGATTGATGAAGAACTGCTTAATCTCTGAGGGACCTTGATAGAAAATGGTTTTCCACTCAGATTCATAGACAAGAATCTAAAACCAAAGAAAACGCATGAGAAGGTTCAATTCGTCCGCCCCCCCAAAAGAGATGTTTATACTAAACCTCAAATTTAAAGGTGATACCGAAGTAGAACTTCTCCGTAGATGGCTTTCGAAAACTCACAGTAAAACATACTTCGCCGCCATGTTATGAGTAACATATTCCTGCGGGAAACTATTCAACCAGCACGTAAAAGACAAGCCATTGCATTGGGCCACTCCAACATGCTTATACTAGTTCACTTGCTCGTGTGGAGCCGATTACATTAGCCGTACCATGCGTCCGCCTGTAAAACGCACTCGGGAACACTATGCAACATAGTTGGCAGAAGGAGAAAGCAAGGGTGTATATAGTACAGTAACAGAACCCCTCTGGTAGTGAATTCAGCTCCATTTGAAAATTCCTTCACTGTCATATACAGGATCTGATCAAACCTACCAAAGGGAGTGAAATCAAGGCCATCCAGAAATATGTGAGGCACTGACGATCCAAAAACTCCTCATGCCCATGCTATGTGTTCAAAAGAAATACTTCCAACCATTGTCCTCACCATGGCTATCATCAGAATTCAGTCCCACCAATAATGATTATCCAATTGCCTTTCTTGTTCAACGTTCCTGTTTTTATTTCTGTTATTTTTACGTTTTTAATTCCTATCTACATCGCTAGATTTGGTTACTGTTTTCACTTTTATGTAAAGCTAGAGACTTGAAGTTTCTGTAGCAGTATTAATTTTTACAGGATGAGGTTGCTAGCCACCTCATGCCCAACCTTTAACTCTTTACCAGCTTTTTATTTCTGGCTTAGTGAGGTGAAGGAGTGCGTCAGTGGCCGGGGATCGAACCCCGGACCATGTGTATGGTCGGCGAGCGTCCTAACCGCTGTGCCACCGACTCACTACATCCTTAATCTATAATTGTACAAACAATCAAGTTTTTTTTAGTAATTATAATCTTATTATGTCTTTTCTACCCAATCTGCCTTATTACTACACTGCGTAACCTTATCAATTTGACCTTTGACCTGAAATACTTCTAGAGTATTACTACTACTACTACTACCAATCTTCTCATTTATTACACTTTGTAACCTTACTAGTTTAACCTTTGACCTGAAATTCTTCTAGAACTTCCTCACACATTCACAAGTCTTGTCATTGACTTCGAAAAGGAAAATTTTCTTCGTTGTAAACGTCTTTTAATAATTCCTATGATTCACTGTTATTCTTTTATTCCATTACGTTCCTACTGGAATATAGGACTTCAAGCTAGAGGCTTGAAGTTTCGGTAGCAGTGATGTTTATTTTTTTTAAACGAGATGGAACTGCTAGCGCCTCATGCCCAACCTTCCCTCTTTACTGACTTAGCGAGGTAAAGGAGTGCGTCATTGGCCGAGGATCGAACCCTGTACCACATACATGGTCGGCGAGTGTCCTAACCGCTATGCCACCGACGCATTGTTAAAATTATAGGTATTCTTAAATTAGAGAGTATTTATCGTTAAAAGGTGTTACTTTGCCAGCATTTGATGGTTGGTTTCAAATTGTGTCACGAACTGACATCAGATGATAGTGAACCATTAATAATCAGCTACTAATGAAGTGATATTTCGTCCTAGTTTGATATTTTTCTTTTGGGGGGGGGGAGAGGGTCGCCAAGTCAGGTATAAAAGTATCCATTTTAGTGGTTCTCTAATCGATGTTATGTTAGGATCTGACTGGTTGATTTTTATTCAAATGTCTAATCGTCAATTCCACTCATGTAAATAAATGAAGCACGAAAGTTGTGTGTAAGTGAGTGACATGATATGATTATGAGTAGCAATCGTTTGTGCTCGAAACGTTTTATACTTGTATGAATAATGGCTGGGTGGTGATGGGAAATCATAAACTAAGTAGATGATACAGGTCTCTAGCTACTACTCCTTAATTTTCATTGGTTCTCTGACTGATGACCGTACGATTCTTTCCCCAGTGGTTGAATGAATAGTCAGCGGACTTGCCTCGTAACCTAAAGGTCCTAGTGTAACAACAGAAGACAAGGGCCAGGCAACAGATCGTTTTATTATGAAAATCAACACGTATTTATACATCTTTCAACTACATTATTATAGACAAGCGCAGTCATCTGATTGGTTGTTTAGGTAGACAAACGCAGGCTTCTGATTGGTTGTTTCGGGATTCCTTGACAAATAGAGTTCTCTCTGCGAATCATATTTTGCCACGTTAACTTTGCTGTGATTGGTTGTTGACTCAGGCTTGTTCATATTTTCTCACGGCCCATATTAGTGACCTAGACCTTAACGTAGATTAGTGCCAACCAATCGGCTAGCAGCCTGCTCTCACCACACTCGTCCCCCCGTCAAATACGTGCGACTGAAGTCGGCTTGATCTACTTGGTGCAGGCGTCATCGTTGGCTTGTCTCGCTGTATCCATTTCTGGAGCTCGCTGACGTTCACGCGCCTCTTATTGTTCGCCATTGCGACTGTGTCTGCGTAACCCCATCTCGAAGTGACCATATATGGTCCTTCCCACTTTGGAAACTGTTTGCCTGACCCTGTCGAACATTCGTCCATACTTCGGCTCACACTTTCATATGCTGCTTTCACCCGACCTCCCAGCAGCGTCCCAAGTAGCAGCTCCATCGCTGACAGATCTTGAACGCCACTCAACTGCGCAGAAGCCTTGAAGTCCTGCCCGAAGATCCATATGTCTCCATCAAAAACAGCAGGGCATAGGCATTCCATTTGTCGGTAGGCAGCGACACCAAATGTAACAACAGAAGACAAGGGCCAGGCAACAGATCGTTTTATTATGAAAATCAACACGTATTTATACATCTTTCAACTACATTATTATAGACAAGCGCAGTCATCTGATTGGTTGTTTAGGTAGACAAACGCAGGCTTCTGATTGGTTGTTTCGGGATTCCTTGACAAATAGAGTTCTCTCTGCGAATCATATTTTGCCACGTTAACTTTGCTGTGATTGGTTGTTGACTCAGGCTTGTTCATATTTTCTCACGGCCCATATTAGTGACCTAGACCTTAACGTAGATTAGTGCCAACCAATCGGCTAGCAGCCTGCTCTCACCACACTAGTAAACATTTGTAAAAATTATATTTGTAAAATCTCACCGAGATTGAAATGAATAATTCCCCCGCCTCGTTCGGCAATCTGGTTCGAACTTCTTCAGGGAAATTTATCGAAATTAACATAACAGATTTAATTGAATTTTAGATTTTCCCGTCGAGCCTCGGTGGGAACATCATCACTCACTGGGAAATGCAGGTACATCCAGATGACGAGTCCCATATCGGATGAAATGCGCCTTGTCCTGGATTCCACTGCTAGTCACCATCCACCAATTCAATTCTAACATAACATAGAGGTTTATATATAAAAGTAACATCTCTTGTTTTTGAAAACTTAGTCCAACCATGAGTCATGAAACGCGTATCAACAAGTATAATAAACAAAATTGTATGAGCTGTGATCAAAATTTGACCTGGAACTTACAGATATTGGTCCTAGGTTCGATCCTTGAAGGCAAAGTAATGATTGCGTGAGATGGAACAGCTCCACACTACTGATGATATCGCTTCGTGTTTCTCTCTCTCTTCCTCTCTAACTTACTTCTTTAGTGGTTATACTTATCCCATTTATATAATCCCTTTTTATTTTGGTAGTCATTACCTTTAATGTGTAATGAAAACTGGCTATTCAGAAGATTATTGTTCGCTTAATTAATTTTTTTTGTTGCTTTTAGCTATGAACCAGAACTATTCCCTGGTCTGATTTATCGGATGACTAAACCAAAAATTGTCCTACTTGTCTTTGTCTCTGGAAAGATTGTCTTAACAGGTAAAGTATTTAAATCCCTTGTTTCTATTAGATATTTTCATCTACCTATAAGTTTATATTATGTTGCTTATCGGATATTGTTTTATTTGTTCCATTCAATCATTCGTTCGAGAACGCGTGAATTCTAACCTCTGTCAATTCGTGATATAGGGCTGTCGCCAACCTGTCAATATCATCCATGAGGAATCCCTTTGGACTTGACATAATTGTAGGGGACTAATATTATAGTTCACTAATATTACAAATATGAGAAATATAATCCAAGTCAATGAAATGTTAAATAACAATATATTACCAAAAATGCAATGATGAGTTATATCAACAAAAAGGATTACTTGGATATAAAGTTTAAGTCCTCTGCTACAAATTATGTATATAACCCACGGATACGTTAATTGTTTGGGTTACGTCTGCTGTAGCTGCTGTGTTCTGGCTGTAGAAATGTCTTCGGTTGAGAGCAGTAGACTCCTACAATAAATCCGAAGTATACAACACGGTGAGAGTTGAGCAGGTAAGCAGAAATAACCAGGGAGAAGGCGAAGTCTCCAACAGCAGAGTGTATTTTTTCAATTGTACACGGAAGTTATGTATATTTCAACAAGAAGCGTTTTAAACAAAAATCATGTACAATATCTCTAATTTCTACAAATAACCAAAAAGTGTACAATCACATTGTTACGTACTCCACATAGTGTGAACCCTACTGGTCACAACCTCAGGACATCCATCCGTTCAATAGTTGGGTCAATTAATTCAAAATAGATTTCGTTATGAACCAATATGAAATAGGTTTTGGGTCCAATCTATAGTGGGGTCGTGGATACACATGGTTGAAGAGTCGCAAAGTTGGACGAAAAGGCTGTCCAGCGCTCCCTCGTTTTCAATGGTTCTCTAACTGATATGATCAACAGGGCTTCGTGTGTTTTTAGAAGTGTTTGCGCAGTTGTTACTTCCCAGCTGCTCACATCTTGGGAGTTGATTTATTCTTTGGGTACCTGGAACAGCAAGAGAATTTAGTGTTGCGTGACTGCAGAGCCCACCTGACAACTGCTTGAGGCCCGTCACATATAACCTGTTCGAACTAGCTTTTTCTATTGGTTTTGTACTAGTAACTTACCACCGGCTACGGAACACCGTAGGGTAAGTCGGGATGTACAATTTCTGGGGTCTGTCTTTTCTAATCTCCTCTCTCCAGAGTGGAGAGACAGCATAGCTGGCTGGCATGCTGGTCGTCTGAGGGAAACACCTTACTGCTGTTACATCCGTGTTCCCCAGCATAATATAAAAGAAATCTCACAGTATGCCGGTAACTGCTCTTAGTCTAATCGCTATTCTAACTATCTTCTTGGCATGGTACAACCTGCAGGAACATTAGTCCCAGGCAGTGTGACTTGTTGGGTAGTTGCGATATGCGAGCCCGACTGCCACATCAAGGTAGCAGCTATTGATTGAGTCTCTAACTGATGTTAGTGTTATAACTGAGCTAAACTGAACTGAGTAAATCCGTTGCTACTTTGTTATGTTTGCGCCTGTTAATTACTATAACGGTTATGAACTTGATTGGTACTCTAATACGCCTATTTGTCCGTTGTACCTTCTGATTCACTCAGCCACGCAAATATCAAAAGACAAAGGCTGGCCTGTGACCGTAAGATATTGTATTTTGTACTGTACTGCATAGTATAAGAAGCAAATGATATTTATACACAGCCGTGAGAACGGACTGTTCTTATTGGCTGGAAATGTCTATTTTGATTGGTCGGTGAGACAAAATACCGATGAATTAATCTCATACACTAAATCACATTATACGTCAAAAATGATAGACCAACATAGTAACTCCATCACAAGATAAATCACACGATTTGTGAGAAAGGATGATATAATCACTATTTTATGCTGGGTTCCTATCAGTTAGTTCGTGACAAAACGTACTATAAAGTAACTTAATCTGTTGGATAAGTTCTGCCTTCAAGTTTTTCCAATCACATCACCATATGGATATTCTACTTTAGCCTGGTGTTTTAATTTACTCAGGCTGATTTAAGCCGGTTTAAGCTGCGTTTAGTTGATTTCAACCTCTTACTATCAGGTCACCTTCCTAATATTATAGGGAAACACTTAGATCTGTCAGCTTTATGAGTACAGTGCACGATTGAGTTACTTAACAGTGGTGATTTGATTAGATTCTTACATACTTCGCACCTGCTATGAAGTGCCAACTTGCTGTTAGTTATAACATACTCCCCATACGGGGATATCAGTGGAAATACTTAGTATTCAGTAAATTATCGCGGAGGATGTACAGCTACTCTGAATATTTGACCATCACCGTCTCCATAGAATTATTTTCTGCTTGTAAGTAACACCTAGGGCTGTCAACAACGTGTTTGGACGCTGTGAAGATAATCTTGAGGCACGAGCTTTAGTGGCTTGGGCATTTGCTACGAATATCATTGCAGTGGCTCTTATACCGCCGGCTGTTTACTAGCCATGGGACTCGAGGAAAAAAAAAGCGGTGAGGTAGAATCAGTTTATGATATGGTGCCTTTAGATGTAGGATATCTGTGTTAGCTTTAGGATTCGTCGGTGCAGATAAGTAGAGTGTAGTTTAAATCCTAGCTACTGAAATCCTGCACTTATCATTTTGAAGTCCAAAGCATTATCCATTGGAATGAGAGAGACAATTTTTGTGTAACGGGTACCAGGTATTACTTGATTGCATTTGAATAAACCAGTAGTAACATGGTTTGTTCAGAATATAAGATGACACCATTGTTTCATTTCGTCAACTTCTCATCAGCTGAGTATGACGAAAATTAATCAGCACTTCTCAGAAATTAGACTTGTATAATTTATTTATACACAGAAAGTTCAAGTTTAGACAAAAAAGTAACAACAAATAATACATATTTGAATAAAATAGAAAAGGCATTCCAAATTAGAAGTTTATTAAGTTTATTTTAAAATATCACCCAGTGATAATGCTGTATTAGCAACTGGATAACAAGGTTTCTAGCAATAATTATTGCCATTCATAATCATATCAATTTTAGTTACACGGCTCCACAATTTGTCTTATATCTATTTAAATAGCTTAAAAATCCTCATTCAGTCGTATGAAAAAGAGAAAACGTCCAGCGAAGAGACTCTTTTCGACGAATTCATTCTTATAGCTGTACAATCGCATTTATGAACAACTATTTTTGTGTGTATGTGTGTGTGTGTGCATACATGAGGTTTGTCAAGTTTAGATAATTAATCAGGCAATACAAGAATGATCTAATATAGAAACAAGGTTAATCAGACAGCAACTAAAGTAACATTGAGTTAGTAATACAATTGACTAAATTGTTTCAACTTAGGTCAGGATAGCAACATATGTAATTACAGGTAGAGACTGAGTAGAGGTGGGGTAGACAATAATGCCATTTAAATTAGAACTAAAATTGTGCAAATAAGTTGGATGACGTAACATAAATCACTAGAAATTAAGCGTTGGTCAAGTCAGATGACCGATAATTTTGCACTTGCTGCAACGATGATTTTTGTACGGACAAGACTTTACAAAGTGCCACGCACCACAATGCCAGCATGGTGATGGTGGGGTCTTCTTTGCAGTAACTTGAGAAGTTGGACGAGTATGTGTAGATCTACGCGGAACATTAGAAGAAGGTGGGTCAGGAGTGGATGATGAGAGATTTTTGCTCTTTCGTAATGCATGAATATCAGAGCTTCTCGAAGTTGTTGATTCGACCAGGTGTGTGTCTTTCTGTAAATTAATCAGCCGTTGATATTCATCAGCTATGTCATGTAATGTTAACTTAGGATTTTGTTCTAGCTGATTGAGCAGTCAAGTTCGGATATCTGTGAAACGAGGAGATTGGAGACTGCATATGAGAATCAAGGCTTTGAATTGATCATCTGTTAAGGACCTGAGTCGAAATCTCTCACATTCTCGGTTGACTGTGCCAACGTGAGTAAGAAAATCATCATTTTCATTCATTGTCAGCTTGAGGAAACGATAACGTATGCTGAATAATGAGGAGTAGTCTTCAAAATGTTCACGCAGCAGCTTTATTGTATCATCGAAACATATGTCACGTGGTTTTTGTGGTAAAATTAGGTTGCAGTACCTTTCATATTCTGCCGGACCTAATTTACGTAATAACACTCGCACCTTCCAAGCATCGTCTTGTGAGGCGAGATCAACTGTGAATAAATCCTCATATCGTTGATACCATGTGTCAAAAGTGACATTAGCATCTGGATTATAATTGAACTGTGAAATACTATTCGGAATGCCGTCGACAGATGGTAGCATGGTATGATTGGGATTGCTTGAAGGTGAAGTTGGACCAGTCTGTTGGTTGACGAACATTTCCATTAATTTCATTTGTCGTTCAAATAGTAATTCGAATTTAGAAGGATCCATAGTTTTCCCCGTCGCCAAATTGTTATGTACTCGTCGCCAAATTATTGTTATGTACTGGTCGAGAATTTAATAGTCCTGACGCAAGAAAGACAGAAATCAGAAGACCACTAGGTCTGCGATGATACTTCTATTTTCCAAACACAAGGAGAATCCAAAAATGTCACACAAGAGTGTGAGAGCAAAAATATATGAATGAATGTCCGAACAAGTGTGTGAGCGAATATTCAAAATGAACAAATCAATAGACAGTCTTAACATGATTGGCTAAATATAATGGAATATCGATCCATATATACATAGCAAATATACAGACTGTCAAACAAACACACATTATATGCATATATATCATCTTCATCTCTATCATCTTGCCTTCCTTCTACTGATGCAACTCCTCTGCTTGATAGCTCTTCACTTTCACTCCACTCTGTGTCCACTAAAAACGACGGAAGCCAAAAAGCCACCACCAATAGTCTCCTAAAGCCACGCCACCAATTTCATATAGGAGCTTTTAATGTTAGGACACCTTGCCAAATAGGACAACAAGCATCACTAGCCAAGACTCTGGCATCCCGAGCCATTGATGTATGTTGTGTTTCAGAAACACACATACAAGACCCAAGTGTGGTTATTCACCTAACCCCACCTGGCAAACAAGATGAATCTTCAAAATTCACCTTGAGAGTGTCAGGAGATGCCACAGCTAGTTCACAAGGATTAGCTGGCGTAGGGATGGCTTTGAGTACTAGGGCAGAAAAGATAGCCGAATGTGTGCTGTCTGTCTGAACGGATCAGTAAAAAGGAGAAACGACTGCATTACTCGCCGATGCCTTTTCGTAATCTCCGCCTACGCCCCCACTGACTGCAGTTCGGATGAAACGAAGGATGAGTTCTACGAAAAGCTGTCTAGTTTGGTGCGAAAGGCTAAACGCTCAAGTAGGGAAATTGTGTCAATCTGAGAAGGATGTCGGTGGCACCTATGGAGTTCCGTGCCAGCGAACCGACAACGGTGACCGTCTCCTACAGTTCTGTTCAGATAATCATTTGTTTCTTGTAAGCACTAACTTCAAACACAAGGAGAGACACTGTTTGACTTGGAGACCCCCTTCATCAAACCAACGCTGGACACAAATAGACCACATAGCAATAAGCTATCGTTGGCGTGGGTCAGTAGGAGATTGTCGCTGCTTCTGGAACACGTGTGTAGATACCGACCACGCACTGGTCCGCGCTCGGGTGTGCTTGCGGCTGAACGGACGTAGGAAACAGCTGGCGGTAAAACCATCACGTCCCCAGCTCGATCAGGAAACTAAACCCGTATTTGAGGAAGAACTAGCTAAACACATATCTGTGTTCGACAGTTGTGCTCACCCTGAAGAAGCTTGGAAGAATATCCAGGCAGCCATAGATACAGCTGTAAAAGCTGTGAATAAGGTAAACCCAAAGGTGGGTAAAAACCATTGGATCTCCACCGCCTCTTCCGAACTGATAGATGCTAGAAGACTTATTCCGGCGACCTCCGAATTCAATAAGGAGCGAAAGCTGTACAAAAGGAAACTTACGAAAAGTCTCCGCAAGGACCGTGAACAGTGGTGGGTGACAAAGGCGAAAGAGATGGAAAAAGCATCAGCGATAGGCAACTCTTTAGACTCATCAGGGAAACGGGTGGGAGAAGGCAAATGATAAGTGAAACAATCTCGGAGAAAAATGGCACCATAATTAGCTCTCAGGATAAACGCCTTGAACGCTGGAAAGAACTCTTTGAGGAACAATTTAACTTGCCTCCAGCACACACCCGAATGGAATATAGACACTGATCCGCCGTCTGTAAGTGAGGTAACAAAAGCTATCTGTAATCTGAAACGAGGCAAAGCGGCAGGACCCGACGGAATTATTCCGGAGGTGTTTAAATATTTTTTTTGATTACAGCTTGATTCCACACCATATTTTTGGTACAAGTATGGAATTTTCAGCATGTGATATGGGTAGCCCAAATTTCGCAGGCGGACCATAGATATCAGGTGTGCGTCGGCAGTGGATCGAACCCCGGACCATGTGCATGGTCGATGAGAGTCCTAACCACTGTGCCACCGACGCACTGGGGATGACATACTAGTTTGTAGATTAACTGAGGTACTAGGCAAAGTCTGGGAATCAGAGACAATTCCATCAGACTGGGGTAAGTCACTTATTATACCGATATTCAAGAAGGGAAACAAGTCCTCGTGTGATAATCATAGGGGGATCAGCCTAACGAACATAGTCTCTAAAATCCTAGGCTCAGTAATCATGCATAGACTAAGCAGAACTCGGGAGGAACAGACAAGGGAAAATCAAGCAGGCTTTAGACCAGGTAGAGGGTGCATAGATCATATCTTCACTCTTCGACAGATTCTAGAACATAGACACACTTTTCGGCGTCCAACAATTGTCATATTTCTTGACTTGAAGGCGGCCTTCGACTCCGTGGATCGAAAGGTACTATGGCAATGTCTGACTGTGTGGGGAGTGCACTAATCAAGGCACTCTATTCAAACTCACGTAGTCGTGTAAGGGCTTATGGGGAATTGTCATCTGAATTGGTAACAACCAGTGGTGTCCGACAGGGATGTCCACTTTCCCCATTTCTGTTTAACTTCATCATAGATATGCTAATGGAAGTATCCTTAACTGAACGTAATGACTTAGGAATCGACTTGTTACCAGGGAATAGTCTTATGGACTTAGAATATGCAGATGACATAGTCCTGTTAGGGGAGGATGCTGACAAAATGCAGAGTCTTCTGAACACCTTGAGCAGCAATCTTCGTATGTTTGGCATGCGATTCGCCCCTACAAAATGTAAGATGCTGCTACAGGACTGGACCACGTCAACCCCTAACTTAGTGATAGGGAGTGAAGTGATAGAACATGTTGACCACTTCACCTATTTGGGAAGTTGTATTAGCACCAACGGACTGATTGGCGATGAAATCTCAGCACGGATCCGAAAAGCTCGAGCTGCTTTCGCTGACTTACACCATCTCTGGCGTAGGCGTGACATCCGGTTATCAACCAAGGGACGTGTGTACTGCTCATCAGTTCGCTCCGTCCTTCTCTATGGCTCTGAAACATGGCCAATACGCGTTGAAGACATGAAAAGGTTGACTGCTTTCGATCATAGATGTCTGCGATCTCTGTCTCACGTTAGGTGGTTTAACAAGATAAGTAATGTTGACGTTAGGCGTAGAGTGTTGGGCAAAGAGGGAAAATCAATCGACGAGGCTATAAAGTTACATAGACTGAGATGGCTAGGTCACGTGCTGCGCATGCCTAACCATCGCCTCCCCCGACGGGCATTACTAGCTGATATAGGTGCAGGTTGGAAAAGGGTAAGTGGTGGCCAAACAAAAGCATCGCATCAATCCATGAAATCTTTGACAGTTAAACTGAGTCAGGTAGGGAGATGCAGACTTCCGGGTTGGGGCCTTCGGGACTCTAGGAATCAATGGCTGAAGACGATAGGTGACATGGCTCAAAATCGTTGTCAATGACTAGCGCAGATGTATTCAGTCTCTTTAATCTTTCATATTCCTTTCTACCTGGCCACTGAGAGTGGAAGACATGAAAAGACTAGCTGTCTTTGATCATAGGTGCCTGCGCTCTATCTACATCCCATGTGAAGTGATATAATAAGGTGAGCAACATTGAAGTTAGGCGTCGAGTGCTAGGTAAACAGGGGAAATCAATCGACGAAGTCGTGAAGTTACAAAGGCTGAGATGGTTAGGACATGTGTTACGTATGCCAAGCCATCGCCTCCCTCGACGAGCAATGTTAGCGGATATAGGATTAGTCAGGCTGGAAAAAATCTAGCGGCGGTCAAACAAAAACTTGGCATCAGTCAATGAAATCCACAACAGTTGGTCTTAGCCACGTAGGAAGGTGTAGACTTCCAGGCTGGGGTCCTCGGGACGGTAAAACTCTATGGTTGGAAACAAGTGGTGACATGGCTCAAAATCGTTCTCAGTGGCTAGCGCATATGCATCCACTCCCTGTGACTTATGATCTTCAATGAAACTGTTTTGTATTTCTTTATTACTCCTTTGTCTCAGACCTCTGCTCACTGTTTCTATTATGCTTTTCTTGTACTTTCTTCTGTTGCTTCGCGTGCTACACGGAATGTGGCGACTTGAACTTCCGCACATTTGTGCAAAGTTCTATGTCGAAAACAACAAACAAACAAAACATTCCTTTCTACCATTACCCATTCTATTTCACTCTTATACTTGTCAAACTCTATTGGTTCTCTTCACTCACATTCTTATCTACCTTTGTGTGCTATTTGGAACGTGGTAACTGGAACTGCTGCACTTCGATGCCAAGCTCTATGTTGAATCCAGACAGACAGATACGTGTGCTACTGACAAGAACTTGTACAGAGTACACTGACGACGGCTAGAGTCCAGTGCCCATAGTTTCAAACGCCAAAGCGTTATCCACCAGACCACTTGGGCCACGAGAGCCACTGCCTCTTATGCAACTGGTCATATTAATTATTTAATTGAATTTTAGATTTTCCCTTCGACTGATTGGACCGAAGTGTTTGGACTCAGGTTGACATATAGGCTTCTTGTGGCCCTAAGTGGTCTAGTGGATAACGTTTTGGCGTTTGAAACTATCAGCCCTGGGTTCCAGCCTTGGCGGTTTGAACATCATCACTCACTGTGGAATGCAAGTACATCTGTTGGCTGGCGAGCCCCAAATAGGACGAAATCCGCGATGTCCTGGATTCCACTGCTAATCACCATCCATCAATTTATCTCGAATTACATGCTCAGATATCGTCGAAGCATCTGCACAAGAAGCCAATGGACATGTCAACCTGAGACTGAGCACTTCGGTCCAATCAATCAATTGACGGGAAAATCGAAAAATTCAGTTAAGTATCAATGTGTAATGCTGAGCCCCCTTATTGTTAGATGTAAGATCCTTTGACTGCTGCGTCTACTGCTTTTACTTTCGCCGAATATCATACCAGCTGTTGTGGATTTCATACTGTGACAAATGTACTGTTGGGGATGAAGCCATTATTATTATTATTAATTCTTTTTCTCTACCTGTTTTAATAGGTGCAAAAGTTCGTGAAGAAATTTACGAAGCCTTCAACAATATATATCCTATATTAAAAAATTTTAAAAAATCTGATAAGGATCCTAGAATTATTACCTCATCAAATTATATGCATCCATTAACTTGAACGTTTTTAAAAATGCAACAGAATTTTAAAAAATAAAAATAAAAGATTATTTTTTCATCCGACCTGCCAACCGCCAACCCTACACCTACTCCAACCCACAACCACAAACACCATCACTATTTCTTTTTGACATTATGTCACATCACCTTGCACAAACACATAAATACACCGACTTCTTTGTTTTTGTTTTGTCTTCTGCGTGGGGGATTTTAACTTCCCTCGCTAATTTTTGTTTTTCGACAACAGCAATAACAACAAAAATAACAGAGGAAAAGAGAAATAGCAATGTCTATTTAATCGTCAATGGACAATACATTTTTATCCTTAGAAGTGATTTTATGTGTGTGTGTTTGTATGTGTGTGTGTGTGTCTGTGTAGCAAAACATTTTGTACATTTTTTCTAAAATGGTCCTGCCTTTATTTGTTTGTGTATACCATTTTAATATGTAATTTATTATATATATATATATATATATATATATATATATATATATATATATATATATATATATATATATGGGTCTCCTTCTTTTTCTCTCCTTTTCTCACTCACTCATTCTCTCTGTCTCTCTGCCTTCCACTCTCTCTTTCTCTCTCTGTCAGTCTTTGTCCTTCCACAGTGTGTTGTTTCTCGACCGAGTATTCTATGAATATATATATATTTTAAAATAAAAACAAACACGCCTTTATATACTCAGTTTATTGACTATTCGACTTTTGTTTTTTTCGTTTTTACAATACAACTCACCTTGATGTGGAATGTGTTGCGTTTTTCGCAAGGTATAACACTAACAGAATCGCCTGTAAAAAACTATTGGAAGGTAATGCATAATATATATATATATATATATATATATATATATATATACAAACAATATGGTTCAGTGATCCGCCAGTACGATTCCCGGCTGTCATGCAGTCGTACAGTCTTGCTTACCCGGTGTTGTTAGTTAGTGTGATAAAAAAAGGTGGGAAGGTTGTGGAAGTGCATGAGGGGCTAGCAACAATCACACTATACCGACACTTGGAACTATTTCGAAGTCTGAGGCTTGAAGCTTCTTTATCTGTGTGGAGGTCAGCAGCAGCACTCAGCATGAAAATGAGAATAAGATCGGGATTTTCAACTCCAATGTGAAGTCAGTCAGTGCTACCTACTATCCGGATCAGAGACTTGGCGCCGCGCCGCGTCATGAAGAGCACGTCAAACAAACTACAGACCTTCATTAACAGCTGCCTTTACTCAGTACTACTCAAGATCAGATGGCCAGCCAGAAAAGATTGGCAGCAGGGAGGGATCTTTGACAATGAGCGAATCAACCCAGCAGGAACCGATTGTGTAACAAATAGGCAACAAGAAATGGAGATGGATTGGCCGTACTCTGAGGAAATCATGAAGTGTGTGACATCACTAGATAAGCCGTTGCTCGAGTGGAACCCGAAAGGGAAGCGGTGAGTTGGTCGTCAGTGCAAGGGTGACTTGGAGGAGGTCATGTGAAGAGATGAAAGCATGTGGGCAGACTTGGAGCCAGGTGAAAACTCTAGCAGAGAACCGAACGAAATGGAGACGTTCGGCTGAAGCCCTATGTTCCTTTAGGAATTAAAGGAAACAATAATAATAGAATGTTAGCTAACAACACCAGTAATGAAGGTGTGTTATACAGTTAATAATAATAATAAGCATAAAGTATACGACCTGAATTTCTAACACTCATGCATGTCACGAAGGTTCACAGTAAAAAGCATGTTGAACAGGATTTAGACTTTCATCAATAACTAGTTGCCTTCGTCGACTGCTCACTGAAGATCAAATGACGGGCCAGGAAGTTATTAGTGGCAGGAAACTCTGCGAACGGACGACAAATAAACCAACAAATGTACTTAAGGGAACGGAGATGTATTGGATAGATACTGAGGAAACTGTTGAGTGACGCTGTACGTCAGCCCTCCCCCCTCTCGCTCCCCTTCCGAATGGGAAGTGACGGGTTTGGCATTGCATTTGTCCGAAGGTGACGTAGAGCTAGCTATAGACGACTGCAGAAAACAGGATGGAATGGAGATGTGCTGTTGTTAGGTCTGATGTTCCACTTGGAATCTAAAGTAATTCAAAGATAATTCACTGTGAAGGTAACTAATGGAACTTACTTACTTATTTATTCAACTTCGCCAGTTTTTCTAAAAAATATTTTTATTCCTTTGCGTTTCCAGTGAAATATAGGGCTTCAAGCTAGAAGCTTGAGGTTGCGGTAGCAGTGGTGTTTAATTTTACGGGATAGGATAGGGTTGCTTGCCTCATGCGTAACCTTCCCTCCTTACTAGTCTTATTAATGGCTTAGTGAGGTCAGGAGGTGCATCGGCTGGGAATCTGACCCCGGACCAAATATGACGTGGTTGGCGAGCATTCCACCGCTGTGCTACCGTCGCTCAGCTTCACCAGTGATTTTTCTAAATTTTGGGGCTTTTTCTGAAATTGAAGGTGAATACAAGAGAATGTATTAATGAGGACTATCCTGATAGCGGGTGGCATGAACACTGACTAGTTTTGAATAGATCTTCCTTTTTCGTTAAACTGGTATTCTAATCTAATCCAAGTTTGATCCTAAGGCTTAAATGTGATAACGCCGTAACCAATCCGAAATGTCTTTTTCTTGGACAAACATGTATGAAAAAACTATTTTGGATTGTTGGTATTTAATAATAATAATAGTAATATATCCTCATTTTTGTACATGAGGGACTCCAGTTTACAGGCATCATCAATTCGATAAATTACACATACGATTAGTAAGCATAGTTAGTAATGATAATATAATAAGGTACATATTTATTCCTACCTATGTAGGACACACAAATTGTACCGGCATGGATAATAATAATTTTATTAATTTCTCCTTCACGTTCCCCAGTGAAACATAGGGCTTCAAGCTATTGGCTTGAAGTTTCTGTAGCAATGTTTAATTTTACAGGATGGGGTTGCTAGCCTCATGCCCAGCCTTTCCTCTTCACCAGCATTACTTCTGGTTTAGCGAGGTAAAGGAGTGTGTCGGTGGCCGGGTATCGAACCCTGGATCATGTGCATGGTCGGCGAGCGTCCTAACCGCTGTGCCATCGACGCACACGGCATGGATAAGTATTATTTAAATTGCATGATTTACGGTTAAATTACATGGTTGCTATCGTATTCGACTTTAGTTTGTGGGAAAAATTTGATAATTAGTGATTCAATGGACCACATCAAGATATATAGAGATATTGACTTCGCATTAACAAAAAATCCCCAAATATGTATGTGTTCACTGGATTACAGATACTTGGGAAAATAAATAAAGCTTGAAGTAAATTCCCTAATATAACAATAAAATGAATTTCATCATGAGTTGACATTAGTTAGAGAACCATTGGAAAATCTGGGAGTACTGGACAGCTGTTTTGTCCTAGTTTGGGACTCTTCAGCAGTACGCACCCACCGGGTGCAGGACCTTCCGGTCACAAGGCGAGCTGGGTTCGAATCCTGGTGGGTGCGTACTGTTGAAGGGTCCCAAACTAGGACGAAACAGCTGTCCAGTACTCCCAGATTTTCCAATGGTTCTCTAACTAATGTCGGCTCATGATGAAATCCTGAAACCAATCGAATCCCTACAAACCAACACTTGAATAAAATGAATCTTATAATAATATACTCTTACTTAATACACATGAGGGACTCCAGTTAACAGACATCATCAATATGATAATAATGTACACATGCAGTAAGCATGTTTACAATTTTTCACTGACACAAGGTGTATATAATATATTTAATATATATAAATATATATATATATATATATATATATACAAGGGAAGATAATGGAATATTGACAGTAAGCACACTTTGCCTAAGTTAAAACAATTTATATGATATAATCCTGGGCACCAATGTTGTTCGAATTTGTCAAAAATGCGCGTAACAACTGAGTGTTGCATTAGTTAGTTTACACTAAACGATGTTTTAAGCAATATAATCTGCAAGAGACTCACCACAGCAGCTAGAATTCAGTTAAACATGCAGAGAAGTATTAATGGTTCACAACAACCGGTGAATTTTTTTATTCTTTTCGATCTGGAACCAGGATGACAGCGAACCAATCCATACAAAATGTTAGATGAAGCATCCAGGAACAAAATATTACCATCGAATGACTCATTAGCATCTCAAGTGCATCTGTCAGTCAGGATGTTTTCGTTATTTCATAGATATCCAGGTTTATTGGCGCTGCATAAGGTAGTGATTTGGATTTGTCATCATGACCGACATAGGGATGAATATTCACGTATGTACTACAACTTGTTTGCCGTTCGGATTTGCTTGATTACATCTCATGTGTAGGGAAAAAGAATTATTCATCACAATATGATTAGAATTGTATTAGGACGAAAGAAATTGTTCCTAGATCTTGGTGATTGTGGTATTTCAGATTGAATAAAACAGGCGATTTCCATAAAATGTAAGGTGTGCATCTTTGATTTATACCCTTATGCGTAGAGCAGCCAAGTGTTGACAACACCTCAATTCCATGTCACCTTTTTGTAAGCTTCCAGTGATGTGTTGTTGTAGCAAGTAGGACTCATTTGTTACATACGGACCACGTAGCCCCATTCCCATTATCACTGAACCCAAAATTATCGTGTTGGAATAGTCTCAGAAAAAAATAACAATTGATGCCAAGTGACATACTTTGGTTCATTTAAGAAATATCGACTTCAACGCTTAGAAGACATTGTTATAGATTCTGTTTCAAAGTAGTTGTAGTCTGTGATTCTTCAACAGCTTATCGATTTTTATTATGAATTACCACTTTCCACATGTTGGTTTGTAGGGATATCGGGTTATAGAGAACCATTCGAAAACCTGGGAGTACTAAACAGTCATTTCGTCCTAGTTTGTGACTCTTCATCGGTAAGCATCCACCACCCCCAGGACTGGAACCCGAGGACCTTCTGGTGAAATTCTCTCTCTGAGTTTTGCACCCACGACATCTTTTAGCCTAATAGGTTACTTGTCGGTGACGGGAGGATAATTGCGTAGCAGTTCTTTTAAATACTTAAGTCTCCCTTTTTTGGTAGTCTGACAAGGTAGCCTTTCTTCCAATCAGTAGATACTTTCGGTTCCAAATATTTTGAAATAGCAGCGTCAATATATCCACTGAGGTCTGTGGATCCATTTCCAGTGCTTCCAGAAGAATTCTGTCCTTCTTATTATCAGTAGCCTAATGGCATTCAAGACTTCGGTTTTTTTTCGGAGGATTGTTGTCAACTAGCGGCTGTGTGGCTGTTGGTGGTGTTTCTGTACCAGTTGCAGGTGTTGGTGGCGGCTCCAGGAGTCTTCCCAAGCGATCACACCTTTGTTTCTCCTCTTTAGTAATTAGATTTCTTTCACTATCTTTTATAAGTTTCACCTTTGCTTATCTCTTCTAGAATAGGGACTCCGTTATCTTGTGAATTATCCTAAAGTCCTTCTTACCTGTGGCTTGTACTGCTTCAGTGTCCAGTATGCCCTAGATATGTCTTTTGTTTTTCCTTACAACTTCTTCAATTCTTTATTGCTTGTATTGTAGATTACAATCAGCTTCTCCTTTTGTTGTCCATCTTTGCGCTGGTTCAGCCTTTCTTTCACCATTCCCGTCTACTCTATTAGTTTTCATGTATCCGCAGGGTATCACTTCTTTTCCTACCTCTACTTTCTTCGTAGGACCGTTATACATCGGTTTCCTTCAACATTACTTTCAGAGAGTTCCAGTGTTTCTCCACACACAGGTTTCCTTGATGATACTACATAATGTTTTTGGCTTTGTAGTTTTGTCCTTCATTTTCTGAATGTCCAACTGGAAATGTGGACAATCTCCGGCTTCTTCGAAAGCTTCCTCTTGACCATGAAGGTTCCTCACACTAGATAATTTGTCTGCTCCCAGTCTGACTTGTATTCATTTCGCCCAATAGGATTTTGATGTCGCTATTCGGAGTCTTGTCGCCTGTTGTTTGCATTTGTTTGTAGGATTTTTTCTTCTCATGATCACCATTGTTTTTGTACTAGCGTAGAATTGGATGATTGTAACTTTCCTACCCGCTGAATTGAACCTTGTTGTTATTATCCTGGAGGAGATTGACTCCCATTGTCTGAGAGCTTTGGCTACTGTTGCGGACATCCTGATAGTTACTTTCTCAGTGCGCTCATGGTTTCCATTTGATTGATCGAAGTAGATTACTAACTCTCCAGTTAACAGTTTGGGGAGTACACTTCTATTCCCTTTGCTGTCACAGATTCCTAACATTTCCATACCGTATCTTCTCATTACTCTTGCAATCTGAGCAGACTTAGTAGCTTTGAATATCGAAGGAACATTCTATGTCCCCATGCTTATTTTTGCCTCTACCTACAGTAGACATATCAGCTAGCTTCCCAAAGTCTTTCACTAACACTCAACATTTCGTCTTCCTGATTTCAGTGAAGAATAAGTTTATTTTTCACATTGTTTTCTGTGCATGGAAGTTTCTGTAGCAAGTGGATTGATTTCCCTGGGGGTAGGGTCCAGTCTTCTCTCTTCTTCCGGGTTTAGCACCGTCTAGTAAAATAGTGAACTAGTAAGGTCTTAAGAAGTTGCTATTTACTTAAAAGCTCTTTTCCCTTCACACAATACCCACAATAGGTATGACAAGGCTAAATTTTTATAATTAGTAGCCACCATATCAGCATAAATTCCTGTGAAATTTCCGCTGGTTCTACCCAGAAGAGATACAAGCCCAAAGCTGAGACTAAACAGGAATGTTCAGTATCCAACAAGACGACTTCAGCCAATTGTCTAGAAAAAGAGAAGACGTTCAGCGAAGAGACTCTTTTCGACGAATTCATTCACATAGTTGTACAATCGCATCTATTGACAATTATTTGTGTGTGTGTGTGTGCGTACATGAGATTTGTCAAGTTTAGATAATTAATCAGGTAATACAAGAATGATCCAATATAGAAAAAAGGTTAATCAGACAGCAACTTAAGTAACATTGAGTTGGTAAGTTAAATGACGTCATATAATTGACTAAAATATTTCAACTTAGGTCAGGATAGCAACAGATGCAATTACAGGTAGAGACTAATTGGAAGTGGGGTAGAGAATAATGTCATTTAAATTAGAACTGACATTGAGCCATTAAGTTGGATGGCGTAACATAAATGACTAGAAATTGAGCGTTGGTCGAGTCAGTAACAGTGGTAATGATGAGGTGTAGAAATTAAATCGGGTGGGTGTGGAGAACCGGGAAGTTGAAAATGTAAAACATTACAATTGAGAAGACAAAATAATACTAATGAGGAGACAGAAAAAAAGATTAGGTAGAATTTACTTGTCAGGTAATAAGATAGATTATGTCCATTGCAAGTGTAGTGATTGAACGAGCTCCTTCTGTATACAGAGTTCAGGGCTTAGCAAGTGAATCGCCATTGCTTTTGCAGTTTGAAGAAGTCTGATTCGTAAACCTTTAGGAAGACTACTTCTTACTCTGTAGATGACTTTGAAGTTTATTCTGGGTGTAGCTTGGTGCCAGGATTCTATCAGATGTCGTAAGATGGAGTTGCGGAGACATCGTTTTTCTCCTTTGTAAAACCGTGCTGGTAAGTGTTTGGTGATACGTTTGGAAGAAGAATTAGAATGCCTATCAACAACATTATCAGTTAATTAGGGTGAAAAGAACACCACTATGCCTGTCTAACACCTTCAAAGTCCTACACAGTATAACATAGTTTTTTTTGAGAAGCCTTGAGAAGAACAATGTGGGAACTATAAAGAAGAATGTGAGCAGAATACATGAGTTTATTTATAAACTGTGAGATATGAGGTTGAGTTATGTCAGAGCGTCTCAACTTCCTTATTTAGTAAGGAAGTCGAACGAAAATTTTTCTAGAAAAATACCAAGATAATTAGACGACTAAAAAGACTGTAGAATAAAAATTACACCAAGGTTGGGTAATATTCAACTTACTTCCTGTCAAATTTCTGTCAATATCACAAGATCCACGGGATCGGAATAGCCCATACAAGTCTTGTTTACATCTGAAAGTTAAATTAACAGTCTAACATCAAGATAATCAATCTCTTAATATCAAAATGCAGAATAATTATTAAAGTAACTAGTCATTTTGTTGGAATTAGTAGTCGTACCAATGTGAAAGAGATTATTACTTGAGAAATTACGTAATAACTAGCAAAATGAATGAAGAGTTTCTAAAAGTGGTTAAATCCCAATCTTTACAATAATGACAACAACCTTATTCTGAAAAATGCTTTCATACAATGCATGGAATTCCCATTATGCTCTATTGCATTGTATTTACTTACAGAACGAAGTTACCCAAAGTTCTAGTAAGAAGGCGTGACCAGGTGTGTGACATGTGTGGACAAATACTTACTCATCGCCACGCAACCTGAGGGTCCCTGGGTTTGATATTTTGCAGGTAGAGTGGGTACTATGAATATGAAGTGTTTCGTATTAGGGTGAAAGAGGTGGCCAGCACTCTCGACTTCTTTCCACTAGTTCTCTAAATGATGTTAATTTGTAGTTAAATTTGAAACCGATGAAATCCTCAAAGTAACACTTGAAAGTATCCACTCACTGTACAGAAACTTCAAGTAAATTGACAATCAGTAATATATTAAATATTCCCATAGTAAAATTTAGAATAACACATTTAAGCGAACAATATTGTGCTTTCAATTAGATCTCATCAGACTCGACTCTAATATACTTATAAGTTTACAAATAAAAATTCAAATATGTAAACCAGTCACGGTGTTTTGTCTATAGGATAATACGATGGTGAATATAAATTGTGCAATTAGTCATAATAGTAGTAATGATGGTAATAATAATAATGGTCTTATCAATAATAAGGACGAAAAAGTAATTCATTATATCCCACCGAATCTTTCCAATAGACTTCATATTCGTCTACTGCACACATTTGAGGCAGGCGATAGGCATTCGAACTATTAAACCTAAACTATGCATTCAAAAGAAGTTCGTACAGTCATTACCCCTCCCTTGTTGGCCTATTAAGACATAACCAAGTAATGACTTCTACACCACCCCCCTTGTTTTATATTTCCAACCCCTTTCTTATCATCCCTTAATCTTATCACATCTTCATTATAAACGTGTTTCATTTCCTTCCCTTACAGTCTAACATTACTTAATCAGTTCATTTGTTTTTTTACTAGCCTTTATCGACTACTTACACTTGAACAATTGTTTGTTTAATCATGCTGTTTTTTCATTATTCGTGTTATCACAGATTGCCTCACTTTTTCATCCTTATTATTGATAAGACCATTATTATTATTACCATCATTACTACTATTATGACTAATTGCACAATTTATATTCACCATCGTATTATCCTATAGACAAAACACCATGATTGGTTTACATATTTGAATTTTAATTTGTAAACTTATATGTATATTAGAGTCGAGTCTGATGAGATCTAATTGAAAGCACAATATTGTTCTCTTAAATATGTTGTTCTAAATCAGTAATATTTTATCTCTTTTGAAGCCATGGTATTCCATCCAAAACACCGTTTGCTAACCTGAAAGGTTTTTCTTTCAAAAAATCCACAAAAGTAGGTTGAAAATGTTTTTTAGCATAACAGTACAATTCAAGGATATACTGGGATAATTAGAACAACGTAATGAAACAGAGTAAATAGGATACAATTCTATGAATGAGAAATTAGGTTATCCAGTGATTGAAACAGGCAAATGCAGAAAATCACAGAAATGAGTCAATATCTATTGAACAAGAAAAGGCAAGCGTAATCTATTGGATATATTTATCTTCTGAGTGACACCCTAGGCAATATCATGAGATTCGCCCTTGTCAAATTTAAGATAATGCTGTAAGAGTGAACTACACCAGCTTAGAGACACAGAGTGATATGGTAGACCGCGTTGACCACTTCACTTATTTGAGAAGTTACATCAGACATAATAGAATGATTGCTGACTGAATCCCATTATGGATACAAAAGGCAAGTGTGGAATTTGACAACTTACCTCATCTCTGCCTACCGATCGAAAGATATCTGTACTGTGCACCAGTCCTTCCTAATCACTGTGAGACATGGTCATTGAAAGAGGAAAATATGAAAAGGCTGACGTTAGATGTTGACGTTCTACCTCGAGTGTTAGATGGTATCAAATGGTGAGTAATATGGTGGTTAGGTGTCGACTGTTAAGTAATGAGGATAAATCAACTGATGAGGTTGTGAAAATAAATCGACTGAGATGGTTAAGACACGTCTTAAGCAAGTTCAGCTATGGCTTGCCTCGAAGAAGGTCGGAAAAGGGTTAGGAGTGATTAAACGAAAAACTGTCATCAAACCATGAAGTCTTCGAGTGCTGGTATGAGTCACCTGGGAAGGTATAGTCTAATTGTTTAGAGTTCTCCAGGTGTTAGAAACCAATAGTTCAGAGAAATTCTCAATAATGCGGATGAATTAACTCATTATAATCTCCCAGACCTAACAAGTCCTGATATTTTTCCAGGTTACTATTCCCTCTCCGACGAATTTCTGTACGTTATAGTTCTCTTGAATATCTTTTTCCTGTTTTGTTTTCTCCACCTTTGTGTGCTACACAGACTGTGGCAAGTTGAACACCTGCACTTCTCTGCTAAGTTTTATGATGGAACTCTGTTATTCTTAATTAATACTAAACTGATTAGGACAATTTTGTGCTTTTGATGGCGTATCTACTTGACTGTATGTCCCACATAACTACCTTCATAAAAGCAGTTGGAGTGATAAAAATATTGAGAAGGGAAATTCTCTATTTCCTGAAACTTGTCTGAGAATTTTCTTCATAAGACTGTATGACAATCACTGTGACAATATACCAGTCATGAACTACACTTTCTAAAGGCTGATTTATTAAATTTCTTGTATTGCTTACCTTGGACTTTCCTGGTCAGTTATAAACTAATCCGGATATCCATTTTTATTATGTCGGTCAAGGTGGTATGAAGCACTTCCTCTATGACATTAACTGACCACCTTATAATGAATGATCTTCTTTAGTTGTCACCCACATGAACATCACAAAATTTCAACAAACTCATTATTTCTCTAAGATCTTTCCATTTAGTTATTTTAACAGTTAACAAATACTTCGTTCAGAGTTTTCCTTATGGATAGAAGGTGATATGAATGCATGAAAATGCAGATGAAATCCTTTTGATCGATTTTTTCTTTACTGTATATAACTTTGAATGAAGTCTCCAATGATATTACGTGAAAAGAAGTAATAATGTGCTCCAGAATTCAGCTGTTCATTATCCCATGTTCATCTTTTGTTAGTCATGCTTGTAAGTAAGTACTCATTTAGACGTCTAGGTAACATCTACAGGAGCGATTAAACTGGTAAATCCACATTGTATTTGAACCTATTCATCAGTGGAGGTGAGATATAGAAATACAAGGAAAAAGGATTCTTCAGACTACTGTCAACACACGATTCTGGGAAGATAAATGCATCACATAATACACCAATGACTGATCGATGTGAACGGACAGATACCAGTGAATCACTATTACACAGTGTGATGCATTTGTGGTAGTGTCAAACAGATAGCATATTATTATCTTTATAATTTGAGTTTCCAGAGGAAACTGTGATGAAATTTCACCTTGAACTGTGTAAACTGCAAATGGAGAAATAATTTTCAAACTGAGAATATGGCTTTTTGAGGGACTTCATTCATTGTATAGCAAATATGTTTTAGACTTACAGTTAGTTGTTTCTTTAGAAGATCCAGGTTCCTTGGAGTATTGGTTTTTCTTTTCAAATATTTATCATTGAAGAAAGTTGGGTCTTAGTTCTCAGTCAGAGTATTTACGAAGAATTCTAATTCATTCCTCAAGGTTTTTTCAGTGGATGCGGGATAGATTCGCGTCACAAGAGAGGCGATGAGAATTCGTTTTGTACTTATTAGGACAGGACTGTAAAAGTTTATCAGCTTTCTATTCGCTCTTTGAAGAGATCCATCCATTCGTCGTGAAAACTAAATAGCCAGAAAGGATAGTTAACTTTCTGATTTAGCTTCAATTTTAAAAATGACTGATCAATAAATATCGTTAAAGATTTTTAGGATATCCCTTATATGACCATCTTCAGTCATGTTGAGAATGATATCTTCTATGAGTTGTTTAAAAGCTTAGAATCTATTGAAGGCAATTCATTTTAAGATATACTTTGAAACAATCAACGAGTAACGGACCAAGTGGAGACCCCACTGTCATTCCACCTTATTATGGGTATATTTGACCAGCGAATGAAAAGTGGATATGCGCTAAGCACCTGAGTATTAGCTCTCTGATATACGTAGTAGGTATACCAACATTCAAATTATTCGAAATAACAGATTCACGAAAATTACATGGTTTCGGTTGTGAGGACATTGTCAAACAAAGAAGCCATGTCTTTTGAAGGTATCAATGATTTAGATACATTTATCTGTCATATTGAATCTACGAATATAAACGAGTCATTTAGGGAATGTTTGATCATTATTTTTTCTTAGGTTATAAAGATTTTGTTAGCCATCACACTTTGGGGTGACAGTATGCCTTAGACTAAACTCATGGAGAAATCCTTCTTTTTGAATTTTAGTAAAGTATGCAGTTGAACCGGAAGGTAGGTCTATGGAATGACTTCTAAGCTCTGTTTCATTTTCAAACATGGGCTAATAACTGTCCTTACGAATCAAATTGTGAGCTGATACCACTGAAAACCTTGGATGAGTAACGGACAGCTGTTTCGTCCTAGTCTGGGAATCCTCAGTAGTATCTGAGCTCCTGACAACTTCATCATATATTCAACTACTAGCAAGCGTTAGTTTGATTTTCAAGATAGAATTCATGGTCACTGGGATACACCAAGGTCGGTGTGATGAAAAATTACCCCTGATGACATTGGTTGACTGTGGAAGTATGCATTGAGAATTGACAGAAGTTCAAAAATCTATGAGCCGGCCATCAAACTCCGTCCCAATGGGTTAATTGTCAGTGGGATCGCTTCGCAGCATGAAGGTGCTGGGTTCGGTCGCTAGAGGTGAGATCGTAGATGGGTATCGTTGAAGTGTCTCAAATTGGAATGAAACAGTCCTTCTCTAAGTGAGGTTTATCTGTGATCAAGCTCCAAACTGGCCAAATCCCTGTGAACCAACACATGGAATCACTGTTTATCACTTCTTGATAGATTATTCTTGAGAAATTTATTTTTTAAAACTGACTTTAATTATTTCTTTCGCCATCTTAACGAATCAAAATAAGAACGTATGATTTCATACCCATCACAAAATTAAAACATTTTCCACTTTACAATATCTCCAGTTCGCATGAAATATTTTAAAAGGCCTGAAAATGTTTTTAAAGGTACGATGCGTCGGTGGCACAGCGGTTAGGACTCTCGCCGACCATGCACATGGTCCGGGTTCGATCCACTGCCGACGCACACCTGATATCTATGGTCGGCCTGCAAACTTTGGGCTACCCATATCACATGCTGAAAATTCCATAGTTGTACCAAAAATACGGTTTGGAATCAAGCTGTAATAAAAAAAAATCATGAGGTCGGTGTCAATTAGAGGACAACTGGAAGCCAGAATACACAAGGACCTGGGCATCCGTTTTTCTACCTAGTTTTCGATTTTTCACCAGTGCCTATCCATGACTTCACTGCCAAGAATCAAATCCAGGAGCTTCAATTTAGCCGGCGAACCCCTTTGACTGTTTACTCTATATGAGATGGAATTCAATGACTAGTCCAATAAATAATAATAACTTCTGTCAATTTGCGAAATTTCTCAACTAACTTTCACAAATGAAACGACTACAGACTTCATGCTTACTGGTGTCAAACTAGAACATTATGATTACACAATGAAATAATTTTAATTGTAATCTGTTGTATTGACAAAGTACGCCGAATTATTTCCTCAATAGGCTTATTTTGTGAGAAATGAATAACTCATCTGATTGTTTACAAAATAATTTTTTTCATTACCCTTAAGTCTGTGTGGAGGTCAACATTACTCAGCATCAAAAATAAGATCCGGATTTTCAACTCCAATGTGAAGTCACTGCTACTTTACGGATCAGAGACTTGGCCAGCGCGTCATAAAGAGCATCTCAAACAAACTTCAGACCTTCATTAACAGTTGTCTTCGCTCAATACTCAAGATCAGATGGCCGGCCAGAAAAGATCAGCAATGGGTATCTCTGGGAGCGAACCAACCAGGAACCAATTCCGTAACAAATAGGCAGGAAGAAATGGAGTTGGATTGGCCATACACTGAGGAAATCATCAAGTGAGTGACATCACTAGACAGGCAGTCGCTCGAGTGGAACCCGAAACGGGAGCGTCGAGTTGGTCGTCAGTGCAAAGGTGACTTGGAGGAGGTCATATGAGGAGGAAATGGAAGCATGTGGGCAGACTTGGAGCGGAGTGAAAAAGTTGGCAGAAAACCGAAGGCAATGGAGGTGTGCAGCTGAAGCCCTATGTTCCTCTAGGAATTAAAGGATATAATAATAATAAATAATTTTCTCATCCTGAGTAAATCTATCTGAGTACAATATATATATATATATATATATATATATATATATATATATATATATATATATGATGTCATGCATAATTCACTTACACAAGAGATCGCTCGTGAGTTAATTTCGCGTCATCACTAAGTAATACAGCTGAGAATTTCCACTGTCTATGGGTCTAAACCAGGTGCTGTTATGCGTAACCATCATGAAGTGAAATCGGTAAGAGAACCATTCGAAAAACTGTAAGCAGTACTGTACAGCTGTTTCGTCCCAGTCTGAAACTCTTCATCAGTACGCACCCCCCCCAGTCAGGGTTTAAACCCAGGATATTTTAGTGACAGGGCCACCGAATTCCTAGACCATTAAGCCACTGGGACCTGATCCAATCAATGGTTAGCTCATAAAAATTTTAACTTCTACCAATTCACACACGACATAGCCCGACCACTTGGCAATGTCTTCTTCGATGGGTAACTGCCCTGACCTTCGATCTGTTGTTTATTCTAATTAAACATATAGATATAGTCTGAATAACCACATGTTCTCACACTTTAGAAAATAAAAAAAATTAGTACATAGTTTTAACCCTTTCAAACGATAAGAATAGGAAAACTCCCTTCAATTTAAGAAGTAAAAGTAATTGGTTAGGAATTCGAAAGTAAATTATATACACAAATCTCCCTGTATTTATTATATACGCATGTATTATATATATATATATATATACATATAGATATATAGATATATATGTATATATAGTGTGTTATAGAGAAAAAAGAACCATTCTTATAGTGTAAAAAATGATAATAATTTAATCATAATCATCCTATTGGTTAGTTACAGGTTGTTTCACGCCACGCCACTCCACTCCACCTAACCCCACTCCACCCCACCCTGCCTACCAGTGACTATCTACTCTATCTATCTCCTAACTGATATACCAAAAATGCTAATAAAAAGGCATCTTATTCAAGGTTAACCTGAAGTGGAATAATAAATTTCAATATCTCTCGGATTAATCCATAGATAATTTAGGCAAGATTAAAGTTATAGATTGATTCGATAATCTCAGAATCGGAATATAATGATGATAATAATAATAATAATAATATGTATAATATTATAAATGTTTCGGTCGTCAAATAGTAGTATAAGGTATGAAATAAGTGATTATTCTATTGGGTTCCCAAAGGGAACATACAGGGATTTCGATCTTGTTCACTGGAATCCTCTCTAACCCACTCATCTCATGATTTTCCATAAGTGTTGAGCTCCTCCTCTCCACACGATGTCCTTCACGTCGCCTGGTTTAGAAACTTCAAAATACAGAAAATTCGAGTCGTATATATATTCATATAAATATGTACCAAAAGTAGGATTTAAGCAGAAGAAAACTGGGAATGATCAAGGATAAGGAATTGTTACGTCATTCAGATCGTAAGAGTAAATGGGCATCTCCTGACAGGTACTTTGAACATAGTTTATATTGAAACAAAAAAATTGGTTGAGGGAGGGTGGAGGGGGAGGAGACCGTTTCATTCATGGTTGATTGGCATTCATATCCACTCGTATTATGTCTATTTATTATAATAGTAGTGATATTTATGGCCTTGTTTCAAAGCTGTTTTTTTCCTCTTTTTGATGTCATGTATGTATATATTTTTCCATTTAAATTTTCCCCATAATATATATATATATATATATATATATATATATATATATATAACTGAATTCGAGTTTACATTGTGACAAAATTGACAAGGAAAGTAGTTTCTAAATAAATTTATATTATGTACTTGTTAGATTTTGTCGGGATTAATAATACGAATAAGAATAAAATAGTATTCATTTAAATCCTGTCTTGTAAAGGTAGACTACTCGTGCTACAATCATGCGAGATGTCTTCAAGAATATGAATAAATGAATCCATGTGATCAGCGTGAGAGTAGAGAAAGTTGAGATAAGATTTTGACACCTTGGTAGACTATAATTCCATAACTATCATCCTCATCCTTATATGTATAGTCATATTCTCCATAAATCTGGGTATTTTAAATGATTCATTCTTATTAGAGTGTGTAAAGTATAAATTCGATGAACAAAGAATCAATAATCAATCAATCAATCTCTCTCCTTATACTTTATGATGGAAATTAAGGCCATAAACTATCCCGTCTGATTTATTACTATAAAAATGGATTATTGATAAGTGGAAATTGTGATTGTTCATTGTTATTCAGGGTAAACTTTGTATTTATTCAATTTGTTAGTTGAAGTCGTATACTGTGCCATCGAAAGTTTTCAGCTTCTGTTGGTAATTAGCAGTGAGTGATAAGCCAATGAATAACATTAGCTTTTATTAAACTGAAACTGAACTGTTGTCATCAACTATTACATCGGATACACGCTTAAGTTTCGCATACTACTACTACTACTACTTAATAATAATAATAATAATAATGCTGTTTAATTGATCCTAGATAACAGTGGGATCGTATTCCAGTGAGTGATAACGCTTCCACTGAGAATCCCAGTATATATATATATCCAGCACACAAGTCCCAAATAGGATGAGGCCCTTATCAATCAATCAATCAATCGATCAATCAAATAACACCATGTTCACCCAGAAGGCGAGGTGTCAAAGTACTCGTTTGGGAGACAAAATGAGCTAACTGAGACTGAGTTGAATGAATAATGAAAGTCTCTTGTTGATTTAGATGTGTTTTTTTGTCGTTTTTTTCTTTCTCTCTAAATCTAGATTAGCTGACAAAAGTTATCACCAATGTGGGGTATTTTATTCTATGGTAAAATGTCAGCTTAAAAATCATCATCGTTGGAGTGAAATTTCTCACGATTATCAGGTAAGTATTTTTTTTTAAAAAAAGGGATTGACTATCATCACCTGATAAGAAATTGTACCTGACAGATTCTACAGTAAAAGGGTGATCATTTTATCAATATGGCTAGCTAATCATTAAAATATATTTATATTATCGATAGTTGATCCTCATGGGGTTGAATATTCCCTCTCTCTCACTCTCACTTCGCTGAAAAATAGATAGACTCTTCAAGTATTTCTAAGTATTTCACATACATAGAGATATTCATTTCTTTTTTCTCGTCTCCAAGTAGAATTTTCCCATGTATGTGGACTGTTCTCCATACACACTGACACAATACTGTGAATGCAATGTGATGGCTCATCAAAAAAGACAGAGAAACTTCCTTCCATGTCGAATGTTATAGAGTCAACTGTGGAGATGTGTTCTTTCTCTAACACCTAGTACACATTTCTACGAATGGTATTATATTATATTATACTATACTATATTATTCAACTCAAGTCTTTATAGTGAAATATGTGTCTTTTCAATACACAGTCATTACATTCCATTATGTTGGACAGAGAAGACATTTGTTTGATTCCACGACCTAGGAACTAACTGACTGACTGCCCTGTTAAAAGTAGCACCGAACTAAACTGATGTGCTTTGTTTTGGTATCATGATAATGATGCAATCACAAGACATTTATATCATTTATGATGTTATGTAACTGACTAGTGATAGGTATCACAAGAATCTGTTTGGGAGACAGACAAATTCTCCCCTTATATTTCGTTTCAGGTAAGGTGGATATAATAATATCAAAATGATAAATTGTCAAAAACTTTGAGGCATTTTCAAAATGGGTGTTCATATTTCTTTTCATGGCACCATCGTTGTCAAAGCATATAAAAAGTGCTTAGCTTAATAATTTTTAAAATAATTAAGTGAATTACTGGAAAAGTGAAATTTCATTTTTGTTGTTGTTGTTGTTGTATTTCTCATAGGTCAGTTTTCCCTTCCAGCAGAAGACATGTTATATATTACTGAAATCATTCAGTAATACAATACCTTGTAAGTTTGTCATATTGTTTTAATATGAAAATTTGGTTGTTTCTTTCCCTTTTTGTTTTAACTCACTGTGTGATGTTATTTTTGGTGTCTCTTTCAACAGAAAGTATGAAATTGCCGCTTTTTTGTAAATTGTTTGTCAACTTAGGTTTAATTAGACATCAACAGTTCATCCCTCCACTGGGGCTTAAAATTAGTAGACATGAGAATTGTTCACCTAGCCTATTATGATTTCAAACAGGACTCCTTGTTGGTTGTCGATTCCTTGATCGTTGAGTTTCCAACAAACAATGGATTACTCATCCATATAGAAGTACAGAATAGGCCATGTAATGAGAGATACTCTTTGTTTGACTGATAATTGACTTACTAGGCTTTCATATACATTTGGAAGTATCACTACAGACAGTGGGGTTTCGCTAATCAAATTCTACATGGGTTAAATTTTCACTTAAGACAATTGTTTGGTATAAAAAGATTAATTTTCAGGTAGACTAGAAATAAGTGTGAGCAATTCTATTTTTTAAATAGATCTCAGTTTTGGAGAGATCAATGTGTCTGTCTCTGTGTGGATCTACGTCTTACTGACCGAGATATTTTAAAACCAAATGAAACCTTTTTTTCTACACAAATTACGCGGCTGATTAATTCGCCTAACTGACTGTATTCAATGGCACAGCGGTTAGGATGAAAGGCAACCGTGTACATGGTCTGTGGTTCGATCTCCGGCCACCGACACACTCCTTTACCTTGATAAGCCAAAAATAAGACTGGTAAAGAGGGAAGGCTGGGTATGAGGCTGACTGGCAACCCCAACCCCGTAAAAGTAATCACCACTGCTACAGAAACTTCAAGCCCCTAGCTTGAAACCTTGTTATTTTCCACTGGGAACGTGAAGAATTCTTTGTAGAAATTCGACTGCTTGCTTCTCTCATTGATTTGTATATGTTGCTGCATATCTTTGTATATCTTTCATAATAAACCCATTAATCACTATGAATGTATATATATATATACATGTAGACTCTTACTAATTGAATATTTCTATATTATAGAAGTACAAAAAATCAGCTTGATTTTACCATTGTGTTCAACTGTTCCCCTGTAAAAAGAAACTATGTAATTCGATTTATCTTACTGTGAAGCGATTCGGTGAGCAATAAAACAGTATATTACGCATCTCTATATCTATCTATCTACATACACTTTGTTTAGCTGTACCTGTGTGATACCAAAAAAATGCAAAGAGTAATCTAACAAACACAATTTGGGAATATAATTTTCTCTTTTTATTTACAGTTAGAAGAGAATTTATATGTTCTAGTAGAATTAACAGAACACAACAATAAATTGGCTATCATAAGCAGTAATTGGATAACTGGAGATCAAGCTGTCTTTTCCCACCCCATAGATGAATATTCTTTTCTAGAGCACAGTGAACCTCAAGAAGGATCATCATTTCAGCATATTAAGATAATCAAAACATTTAGTAAGAATGACTATTGTTCATTTGTGCATTTTTGTGCATTTATTTTTCCATTAGACTCTTATGCTTATGCAAAAGCCGAAATGGAATATTACAAATCTACAAAAGCATCATCTGAAGAGGAGTTGAAAGATAAATCTGATAAGACGGTTAAAACAATACGGAAACAATTCTTTAAGTAAGTTTCCTGTGTTAACCTGACTTTTTTCTAAAAAAAAACAAACATTAGATCTAAACCTCCTGATGTTGATTACTATCCGTCAACTTCATCATCTTCTTCTATAAGATGTGAGGAAATCTCCACTTCAACCTCACAGTCAGTTGATCAGCCTTCGTTGGAAAGATTAGAAAGTACTTCCACGACTTATGAAGATCCATGTGAAGGTGATTCATTGTTATATTAATCAGTTATTATGATTTTTATGATTTTCTGGTCACATGTATTTTAACTATTTACTTAGACAGCGATTTGTTGAATTATTCCTTTAACCTTCCCCCTTTTTTTGTTTTTCAGTGCCTTTTCAATGAAAAGATTTGACTACAAGAATTCGTTAAAGCATACGTGAACAGTATACACTTTATAAAGCTATTCAAAACTAGAATTATAATATTACTATTATTACTAATACATATACATACACTGATTATGCAGGCATTCTGTCTCTTCTTACAGATGCCGTTTTAGCATTTTTACCTGATACGAAATTTCATGTACAAATTTTAGGCAAAATGTTTTAAAAAAATAATAAATAAATAAACACTTCATCTTATCAAATCCTTGTTATATATATCTTCTCAATGAAGTCATCTGTTAGGATTAAGTTCTGTTTCTGATTACCTTTCCCTTCAACGACAGCCTTTAAAATAGATCAAATTGATGGATTAAGACGTTTCTTTTTTTTGTGTGGTGCAGAGGTAATCAGCAGGATAATCAATACATAGCTGATCTTTGGTTGTTATTGATTTTTATTTTGAAATTTAATCGATCTGTCGTGTAGCTTTCAGTAGCTTTAAGCTACTAATAAGCGTTGTATAATCCACTGGTAATAGCTCCTGACGATCGGATTTACGATATTCAGCGGATAGTAACCTGCTATTCTAGTTGGCATTTTTATGCTGTTTGTCTGTGAGTATTTAACTGATGATATGGAGGTTACTTAAAGATCCTGTAGCTGATTAGTCACTAATTAGATGACTGTTCCAATATTATAGGGACTTTACTAAAGTGATGTTAAGTTACTGCTTTTTAAGTTTATGTAAGTCATTTGCAGGTACGCATATCGCAGGAAGAAATGGAGATAGATTGGCCATACGCTGAGGAAACCATCAAGCGACATCACTAGACAGGCAATCGCTCGAGTGGAACCCGAAAGGGAAGCGGCGAGTTGGCCGTCAGTGTAAAGGTGACTTGGAGGAGGTCATGTGAAGAGGAGATGAAAGCGTGTGGGCAGACTTGGGGCAGGGTGAAAAAGTTGGCAGAAAACCGAAGGCAATGGAGGTGTGCAGGTGAAGCCCTATGTTCCATTAGGAATTAAAGGATATAATAATCATAATAGTATCGCGTAAAATTGTACATTGATAAACTGTGTACTTCGTAGTGTTAATTGTTTCAACTTATAACGTATGTGACGGCGAGATTTCAAATTCAGGTGTGTTATTAAGCTCAGTAGCAGGTAGATTTTCCCGACGAACTAACTGAGATACGCCAAGTTAAGTAGACATGTTTTGAGGTAATGCTTAATACATAGATATATATTTAGAGAGACAGAGAAACTCGAGTGACTTAAGGATTTGAAATTGGTGGCAAAACTGAGAAAGTGTAATTTGAGTGGTGTAAAGTTATAATTCTGAGTCGCCTTATCCACTCTAATAATGTTAAGGTATTAAGTTTGACGAAAGAATTGGTCAGTGTGCTTTATCATTTCCAAAATGAATTTGTCAACGGTTTGTTTTAGTTTCAAAGTAGGTCGATATCTGCATATACCAGCACTACAAGCTAAAGAGTCTCCGATAATTTGTCCCAGTGTTTAGAGGTCTAAGCTGAGAATAAACATCTGCACAGTCTTCTGCCGTCTTCAGTGTCGCTTCATAATTGAAACTTGATGTAGGTGAATCATACCACATAATCATAGATACACTGATATGTCTTATTCAAGAGTTTCGAAATAAAGTGCCTTGTTGTCAAGATGAATGGGTCTTAGAACAAACGTAATGCCTAAATGAATTAATAATCGCCAGCCATGGTTTAATGCTGATATGAAGTTTTCAGCTAGAGAAACATTCGTATACTGTTCATTAATCTTGCACCTTACCATTTATTCGAGTTTAATCAAGCTATTTGTTTCAGCTGGCCAACTTCAAACGACTAAACTATCGATCTGATGTTCAAATTACTGTAATTTATTTAGAGGATGCATCTATCGGCTGTTACCATGATTTTCGGGAATATATATTATTCATTATTTACACCAATGTATCATAAATGATGAACTTCGGTTGTTAGTCAGAGACTTTCAATTAATATTATTTATTATATTATAGTTTTTCAATGATTGGAATGCCTAATATTGTTTGTCCTTAAATTTAGAGGTAGTAATGATCTGTACTGGTAGGTAAGTTCATTTCGACTCCACAGTTGTACACAACATTCACACGATTTGCATCGTTTCACATTGTTCAACCTACGATATGCATCAGGAATAACAGAAGACACAAATTCACGCCACTAGGCTATGGACAACACTCAGCTTGTCTTCCTTTATTACAGATGATGATTATCAGAACTTTAGAGACAGTAGGCTAGCCAAAACCTTTGCATAAAATGCTTCAGTGTAAGAATAGTCTGTAAAAGATTTGTGTCAGTGATACTCCTTCGTTAATTATTAGACATCTAGTTATTATTCACCATTCAGGTGCTTATCAGAACTTCTCTCTTCCTCTCTCTGTGGTTGCATCAAATCATACTTCTAGCTCACCGTCAGTTGTAGATACTATGAAGTCAAGCATTCAGCATAAAATAAGCTGATGCAACTTGCAGGAGTCTCGTTTTTTCCGATAATCTGAATCTCATTTTTTTCACCGTCAAAGTTCTTTCTGTTTGTTTCTTACAGGAACATTTCATAGCTGGGCTTTCTCAGCTATATATATTACATCTATTTGACTGTTGTATAGTTACAAGTACCATTTTTAGTACTTGGGAGTTTACATCGTCTTAAAAGTATCAGGTGAATAGAAATTCTGTCTCGTCCAGATATCTGATATTCGGTGATATGTGGCTGTTGAGTAATTCTCAGAAAAAAGAAAAATCTCTTCTGATAAATTCCACTGATGCTACTTTGATTATGAAATCACTCTATGGAAAGCAATAAGATCTGCATCAGTAAGTTGACGCGTTTTGCAAACATCATATTATCCCTTAAATTAAATTGTCTACAGATATGATTGCCTACACAGGACTGTTTGACTTCTACTCTTACAAGACATGAAGATTCCAACCTACTACAGAAACCGGTACTAAAGTACTAAGCACCAAAGAATACAATGATTCACAAGGGAAGTATTAACGCGGCATTCACGTGGTTTCTTTGACTGAATTTCAGTGTGAAAAGCTCAAGAATTTCCTGTCTAGGATGCGTTATGCGAGGAAAATTATTCACCGGTAAGTTCCAGTGAAACTGTAGTTCGTCATCATGCAAAGACTTATTTAATCTAACATTGCCAGAGATTTGTAGAGTATTCACTGAATAAAGGGGTTAATGAACGGAAATTACAATCAATAGATATACTATACGGTCATTTCAATCCATCAACAATATCTTGTAATTAACTAACTACTTATTATTGTATAATTCAGTAATATATATAGGGACAGAAGGGTTCCTGTCTAAAGGATATCCAGGAATTAAGAAACAGGTAGTTCGGCTTCTAGGACCGAAACCAGTTAAAATCCAGTTGTACGAACCAAGACAGATTTCATCCGTTAATTCCGTTGCCCCCCACTCACCTGCTTAACAAGCCTCTATGAATATTACTTTGCACCTAAGGAGGTGGTCACACGTGTTAACGACCATATTTCACTTGTCTAACTGTGAATGAAACTGATAAAGTTTGTACAATAAGCACTACAGTTTTCTATGTTAACAGATTTGGAGATGATTAAACCATGATATTGATTAATATGCTCCTAGAATGTCAAGGCAAAAATCTCACCGTGAAATTTATGACACTATCCCTTACAATAAATTACAAGATTTTCTAGATTGTTTGATAATTTGATGATGCAGTACTAGTTACTTAATACCATTTCAGTGGCAATTTATTACTCCTACTTTGATGTGATTGTTAGTAGTAAGTCATTCTCAATACCATCACACAGTATCACTGTGAGCGTTATCGAATAAAGGTATATTTGTATGGAATTATTATCAACCATAGTACCGTAGCTGTACATAAAACTAAGTTAACCAATATGAACAGGATAGGTGTTTAAAAGTTCGAAGCAGCAGAAGCCCAGAAGACGCCCACTGTGAATTCTCTTTAAGATGGGTTATCAGGAAGTAATAAGATAGCAAAGAACAGTCAAACAAAATACAGACTGGATCAACTAACGACGGTCAGTAACATGCTCGCTTCATAGATTGTTTCTAACGTTAGCTTTAGAGGGTCTATTGGTTCGAGTTTGTCAAGTTTTAGTTGAAACATGCCGTTTTAATCTAAGATAAAGTAATTAAAATACAATCAAAATGCTTTTTGTTGCATAATTGAATTACGTTAGGTCAATATGGAACCAGCGAAGACAAAATGGTAAGTGCAGATTATTCAAAATACTTCAAAACGTCTAAAGATCGTGAGACAGATGAATAAATTAAGGTCAGCTAAGTAGTCGATGGCATATTAGTAACCTAAGCTAGCCAATTGTCTGTGAATAAATTCTTTGAAATAACAACAAAGGTCGGGATACACTCCTATGCAAACATTTGAAAGCCGACTAATCAGATTAGACTACTAGGAATTACAACCTGACAGATGGTAAAAAAAATAAGATGAGCCTACAAGTCACTGGAAATGTCCACGCATTATACTAAAGTTAAACCGCTTCACAGTTAGGATCATGATTGGACATTGTTGAGGGTTCCTTAGTCGGGGTGTAACACTGAACTATTGTTCCTTGCGCTTTCAGTATAGGCTTTGGTATAGTGTTGATTGTTGACTACGCTATGCACTTACTTTCCAAATGGAATAAAACATTTCAAATTTTTTTTTAGCTTCATAAGCAATGGTGTTGTTTTCACAGAATCGATATGCTAGCCGCAAACTCATCCTTCCCTAATTTCCACGCTTAATACTGCCTAGTAAACTAGAGGGGGTTGAGGAGTTCATCGGCAGGGAAGTCAACCCGGAAGTTGTAACGTTTCAGATTTAACTCATAGTAATCGAAAGAGAACCAATAAACTCACTCTATACTATCTTTTCTGTAGTCATGATATGGCTGACTATTAAATCTCCAGGATATAATCACGCTTCAGTATTTCATTTATATATATATATATATATATATATATATATATATATAGAGAGAGAGAGAGAGAGAGAGACGTCAATGGGATACTAAGTGGTAACTAGTGTCATGCGTCTAGTGCTTGATGTCGGTACAGACGATATCCTATCAGTTAAGTTCGCAATGTGGCCACCAAGCTAGATGGCTTGCCATCGCCGTGCACTCTGAATTAGTTTTAGATAGTTGATGACAGTTAGAAGGAAGTTTTAGCACTTCCTTGGTTGTATCTTATTGGCAAAGGTCATCAGTGGGTGTCTGCGATCTTCAAGGAACTCATATCCTCGTAGTGGTAACGTCTCTGACTGCAGTAGTGGGTGACCCTGGTCCGATTCTTAGAGGGGACATGAGTTTCCTCATGACTGAAGATAGAGGTTGCTGATGAATGCCAGAAAGGAATAAACCTAGGTTTGAGGCTTCCTGCTGATTACCTTCAACCATCTAATTTCACTACATATATGTATATATAGTTTATTGATAGAAAGCCTGTAAAAAGCATACAGATCTGAAGGGTACTACTTGTCTGCACATTGTACATGGTCGTAACAGAAGGCAGTTATGAAGAAAAATCGAGGTAGATTGTGTAAATCCTAAGTTTGTAGGAGGTTATTTGTTAAAAAAACCGAGCAGTGATCAGAGAGATATCTTTTACTCCTAGTTTCCCACAGCAGTGCATCGGTATTTCAGTGGTAGATTGTTCCCCGGCCACCCATGTGATACAGGGTTCTGCTCCCCGATGATGAACTCCTAACTCCCTCCGAGCCAACAGTGAGTCTGGAAGAGATAAAATGTTGGGCATGTGGCTATCAACTTCATCCTGTTGACAATAAACACCACCGGTACGGAAATTTCAAAGCAGAAGCTTCAGACCCCATTTTCCTCTTCGAAAGCTAATCAGTGACAGATTAAGCCTCCCTCAGTAGACATCCAAAGCCAATTAGTGAAGTACCTCAAACAATCTGCCTTTTGATGACATTAAATGACCATTCTAAAAAGGGTATTATATTTAATAACAGAATTTCGGCCTTTTTTTAAATCCAGATGTGTGTGAATGAGATTGAAAGTAGTGCCCTTGACTTCTATTACTCTGTTGAGTATAAAAGTCTTGTTTGAGAAGACTGTGCTAGTAAAGAGTATTCCAGAGGAAGGTTGAGGGAATCTACGACCGCATATATAACAACTTTGCTGAAGACACATTTATGATTACTGCTAAGTAGATTTCTCAATAATCTATTCGAACCTTTATATCAATTTCCTACATCCAATGCATATATCACATTTGTAATGAACGTGGGGATAGTTGCCTGTTGTATAATTGGGTGTCTTCTCACGTCGTTCCACCTTCTATTCCTTTTGAAAGCAAACAGAATTATGAGATTATGCATGATGAATTGTTTATTCGACTTACTGAGAATCTGATAGCCAGGAGAAATGTGAAAAGACTGGAGAGGGTTTTAACACAAAGTCTCTTTGAGCTTCCTGAAATACTTTTTTGAGGCGTAACTCCATTTAGAAGTACTTTGTAGATAAATTCACAAATAATCCACACCTTAAAAGAAACACTGGTGTCTTTATTCCTACATATGGGAGATGTAGATGCAGAAATCTGCGGCTTCACTTGTACTTCTTATATAATACCTTCGTCAAGTAATGTGTGATTATAAGCTAAGCAAAGAATAAACTTGGACAAGGGCACCTATTTTCCAATAGTCAAACCTTTAAAGCTATCGGCATCACCTTGCTTTCTCCACATTTTTCCAATCCTCATTTCGTCTCTCTACTGTGTGAGTTGCGTTATATAACCCCCTAAACATTTCAATAACTATGAAGTAATAATTTAACACATGACCGAGTAGTTTCCGCTCCTAAACTCGGGATTCTCTTCATTCTGTCATACTTATATTTGAAATACCTAGTTCAACAGTTTAACTAAGTTTTATGTCAAATGATGAAGTAAAATCAGTTAGAAAAGCAATGAAAATCAGAAAGTACCGGAGAGCTATTTTTGTCCTAGTCTGTAATTCTTTAACAGTATACTTCCATGTCCTCCCCCACGGGGGATCAGATCAAGGTGGCCAATGGATCCCAATTTCTACTGGTTCACGATATATAACGCTAGCCATTGTAGTCGATGAGCATTTATCCTCACAACCGACTCAGTGAGGTTGGCGCGTACTAATTAGGGGTTGATTATTGGTGTAACTCGAATTTAATCAAATCCTTGAAGATTAAACATCAGGGAGAAGTAACTCTGTTGCCAGTATTTATTGTTCGATGTGATTTAAAGTCCGCACTCGTGTGCAAATAAGTATAAAACTTTTTTTCAACTGAATGACTGTGTAGAAGCTTTTTAGATTCCTAAATTTAATATTTTTCATAACAGGTCATGATGTAAGACTTCATTAAATGAAAAAAAGATTCAGATTTATATCAACATATCCTGGTATGGGTGGCCTTACGGGAATGTTTAAGTTAAATCCAACGCTTTCGGGAGTTAACATGTGAAGTAATTCCAATCCATGAAGCTGTCAACTATTGCCAAGTGTCGTCTGAATAGATAGAAGAGGTATTCAGGACTGCAGCTATTTCACTTTTATTTACTTAGTGTCATAACATGTAAGTACTGAATCACAGATTTCAACCTCCTAGTAGCCTTTAACTTTCTTGTTTCGCATTGACAACTGATATCTCTTCTACTTTCTATGTCACTGCCATGAACTATGTATTGAAGACTGGGAAGAATATTCACTTAAGGATCTTAAACTATAGGCATTACATTTGAATTCAATTAATTCTAGGTTGTTTCGGTTATTCTACCGTGATCCATGAATCAACAGTGGGATAGAGCTACAGTATTCATGGAAGCAAGGCATACCCTGTCAGTTAGTCAGTCAGTCAGTCAATGCAGAGTCATAACAAATATAGTTTACTTATGAAGAAACTTGACGGGTAACAAAGAATATTTCCAACAACCCGTTGCAGACCTTTATCAACCAACAACTGTCTTCACTAGCTCTATACTGAAGATCAGATGGCTGTGCCGGAAATAATCACCGACGAGAAACTAAGGGAACAAACAAAAAAAAACAAGAACCATTCGCCAACCAACAAATATGCAAGAGAAAGTGGAAATGGATTGAACACTCGCTCGCTGAGGAGGCCACTGGGTGACATCGTGCGCGCGTCAGGCCATTGCTCGAGTGGAACCCGACACAATGAGAAGTGGCGAGTGGGTCGTCAGTGTAAGGGTGATACTGAGCAGATCGTGTGAAGAAGAGTTGAAACAGTATAGACTAACATTGATGCAGGCGAAAAACACAGCAGATGACAGAAGTGGCAAGTGGAGACGTGCAGATGAAGCCCTATGTTCCATTAGGAACCCAAGGGAACAATAATAATAATGAAGAATCCTTTGCATTATTTATCCCACTAATGTAAATCTCACTGTTAATGCCTAAAGACTCTTGATACGAATAAAGAGCTCAATGGTACTGTGATATCCCATTAATCTCACCAGTACAGAATGTGTACGCCGCAATAAATCCTAGAATGGTATGTATGATTTTCGGAAAATTGCCTATTGATTTGACTCAAATTTAGACACATCAGTTCAACTTAAGTACAATGCAGAGTTCATGAAACCACTTAGACGCTTATTTTTTTTAAATTTGTGCTGTGAATCGGTAATTCGAATTCTGATTTCGTTTGGGTTTATCATCACTATTAAGTATGAAAATGACCTGACTAGTAAATAATACCATTTGGGCGTCTTAAAGTGATATAGAGGAGATTGTATGGGGGCTAGTCATGAAACCAGTTAAGTAGAACTGCGGAGAACAGGATGAAGTGGTGATGTGATTTGCGCTGGAGACTTATGCTCCACTTGGGACCTAAGGGAATACTTGTAATAAGTTAGTCTGTCCATCTATCTATGCATAGCTTCATTACTTCCTTTAATCAAACCATCAAGACTTCATGATAAAAAGCAGAACCTCAGGTTGTATAATCAAAAAGGTTATATATAATGAGGCTGAACGATACACTCATTAGATGAAGTTGTATCTATATGTCAATAATGCAATTGTTTGATATCTCAATTTTTAATAAATCTTATATTTTCCAAGTGAATCATTTGATGTCAACTTTCATTTAAGCTGTCTTATCTTGAATAACAAAAGCCCTACATAGTGTTAATAATGCACTCGAAATTAAGGAATGCAACATCTCATAAAATATAATGTACCCGAAAGTGTGAAATATATTTTCACAGTCTGTAATCATACCGTCAGAACTGATCTGGGTACCAATACAACAGACCCAAGTATCCGCAATCTCAATAATTTCCAATATTCTTCAAGGCCCTAGATTATGAAATGATGAAAAAATTGACAAGTTTTGTTACTTTTCGTCTCTTTTAGCAATTACTCACTCGTCAAGACAGTTTCAGTTAATATATGCATCGTTTAGTCATCAAGTTGTGAAGTCAAATAGTTATTTCGAAATCTTCAAGTGTATGCATATATTAGTGTGCTGACACTGGATCTCATAGGTATTTTCACCTGTCTTAATACATCTACTCATAAGTAGTAAATAGCTGTGTATAAAATATCTTATTAGCGAAACAGAGAGTTTTTCAGGTAAACTTAGTAAAAATTGGAATAATAAAATAGAAATCTGAGAAAAATCGATACTATGTGAGCATTGACACAACCAGTTAATAGATTCACCTGTCTTGGGAGGTATTTTCCGATGAAAATGGTGTTTGAAGAGAATTTAAACAATAAAATGTGTTTTTTTTTAATTGATGAGTCTGGTGTCACCTAAACATAGATAGATTTGAAGTGAGGTATCATAGGATGACAGTTTAAGAATTATGAAGTATTAGACTTATAACACCTGAGAATGAGAAGTACTTGAATATTCATGATATTTGCTCAGCTTTAGTTAGCTATTGTCTTGAAATGATGCACTAATGGTGTACACTGTCGGGGTGTCTCAAAGGTTAATTGAAGGAATTAGCTAATCCGCTCTCACTTCTAGTGACTGACTTTATTTAATGCAATAAGTTTTTCAGATTGGAGTACTTTTCCCCAAGGTTAGGTCAAATTTGAATTTTCTAATGATTATGGGCATCCACCCCCCCCCCGCCTGTCTTTGCTGTCATTCATCTTTACTGCAGCAAGGATACATGTTTAAAACATGTACGAATTCATCCAAGGAGTAATTTTGTAACTTAGAAAGGGGTTTACTTCTTGGATAAATTTCTGAGTGTATAATAAACTGGCATTACAACGTTTTACTCATCAATAATTCCCTTGAACCTATTGTATTCACCTATTCCAGTGTGTATTAAGACGTTTATGTTTACTGTGTACCTTCTGCTTTCTTCTATTCTGATGTATTTCAAATAAGCGCATATTGTGAAACTTTCAGTAATTCTTAACTATTCTTTTTTTTGAGTTATTGTTGTTTAAAGGAAGCCTGTCTACCTTTGTCTTCTGATTTCTTATTGATAATGAATACTCCATTCTTCAGTTGAATAACACATAAGATTACCGGGTCATGTACGCTTTGCTCTTATCAGTAACATATTACTGTTAGCCAAGTATGAATCGGAGAAATTAGCAATGTATTTCTATTCTTGTGGTCAGTAAATCCCATGCTCTTACAACAGTCTACAGCATTAGGTCAGATATTCCTTGTAATATACTTGATGTATTTGTGATAATAACAGCGAATGGTACATACAGGATACAGAATAAATACAAATATAACGATTGAAATTGATGACACTCAACATCTATAGATGAAATATTTATCCAATACATACATGATATCTTCTTGAAACAAACTGAAATCTTACTGACAAGAGATCCTTCTATGTTTTCTTTGAATGAGTTTGAAAGTTGAAGATATCCATTGTCTGTCTGTAACTGTCGTGTTTCATTCCAGTGTTGAATGAACTACTGAAAGTAATACTAGCTCCAAAAATTAAATTTATTGTAAACTGATCCTAGTCAAATGGCGGCTGACTTTGTAGATATCCGACTTAATGTGATTAGCTCAGGATTGAAATAATTTCCTATTCGTTGTTATATATTGAACTATCGGAGCGACTAATATCAATACTAAAGTTGACAAGTTTACCCAAATTACCACTACTAGGTCGTGAGAGTGATCCTCTGATTAACATGCTATAGTGTTGCTAAGGCAAGTGAAGCAACTCTTCCAGATATACAAAGATTATGTTGTGTTTTTATTCAGTCAAAGATTCATTCATGAACAAAACTCAAAGAAAATGTAATATATATATATATATATATATATATATATATATATATCCATTGGAATAATACTTAAAGTTAACAAGAAAAATGATTAGGGGTCATTTCTATGTATGATACTGTGAATTCATTCACAATAGGAGTGTCTCTGAATAATTAATAAGAAATTGAAACATTCAACTATTTAGTAATGTTTGTTTGACATTTGAAAGAACCAGATGATACTGAATTTAAAATGAAGTGAGAATGTTAGCACACCGGAAATATAAGCATAGATAGATCCAGTTTGTAATCGCCATAGTAGTGATGATGAAAGGTAGGTTTCCTTCTTAACTGTTAGTGATCCACATCAGGAAATAGATAAAACTAGATTTCAATAGATCCTTTCATTGACTACATGTTCAACAATACACGAAATACAAAACTTGATTGTATAACATAACTTCATTTGACTTTGTATTTGAGTGAACTGTCATTGCATCTGAAGATAATTGAAAATTATACCATTAGGAAAGGGTATGAAATGAGATATAACTTGTTTCAATGAAGATTTAAATGAATTGCACTTAAATTTGTATGTCATGAACTCATTTCATACGTTGGTGGTTCAAAGGTGGGACATTCGCCAACCACAGTACCCGTAGTTCAGAGTTCGACCCCTGGCCGACGCACTCCATTACCTCCATTAGCAGTTTGGGTGTGAGGGGCTATCAACCACACTGCATGACAAAAAAATGCACCACTGCTGATCAAAACTTTACAGCTCAAGCTTGTCGCCCATAAGTTCCACCTGGAACTCAAAGGGATAAAAACGACACTTAATTTAAGTGGATTTTAAGGTCAAATGTGGCATGCCCACTGAAAAAGAAATAAATGTTCTCTTCATTGTACCATCATTCATGAAGAGAAACATCAGGTCAGTTGACTTTATTATGTCACTTGTCTTAACTGTCATCAAAAGCTATTAATTATAGTAGCTTGTTTACGCAGCTTACATCATTCTTTGTAATTTCTATGTCAACAACAAGGTCTGTATTGAATCAGGCGATTGGCTGCATATTTAAAGAATTGTGTACTATTTCGGTGTGCTTTCCCTAGGGCAATATCTAACTCATGAAGGAACAAGAGGAATTTCAAAAACAAAACTGATCGACTGTAATAATGACAGTGTCTTGCTTTAGAAATTTACTGACCGACCGTCGACTGTCATAGTCAGGCTAACCAAACGACAGTTCAAAGGATATGGCTTTATTTCTATTCCCTGCTTTCGAACTGGAATATAAGGCCTTAAGCCTCAAGCTGGGAAGTTTCATCAGCAGTTGTGTTGTTTTTATGGAGAGTAGAGAAGAAGGATGGTAAAATTGTCAGGTTCCCATCAAACCTCCTTTCTTTTCATTGCTTACTATCGGCTAGCGAACTGGCCAAAGTTTAAGAAGTCAGTCGGCAAGGAATCGAACCAGGATCTTCCATGTGACTAGTGAGCGATCTACCATAGGGACAACAACAACAGCAATAAATGTCACAGATAAAGCCTAACGTCAATCGCATTTTCATCTATAAAGATACACATATAAGGATCTCGACTATTATTAAAATGCCTATTCTGTCCGTAACATTCATTTTTTTTAACATGCATTCAAATGGTATCAGATTCGATAAAAAGCTAAATCTTCTATAGTTAGATTGCCTATTACCATGTTGAGGCTGAATGCCTATTTAACTGTGTTTTAATGCACAAATCAGTCTAATTGCTAAATGTTTTTCCTCAGCGTATAATTTAAACTCTGTTAACTCCTATCTATTGAAAAAACTTAAGAGTATATCAGTAACTGTAATAAAAATAATGATAATAATAATAATGGCAATAATGATAACAATATTAATGATATGGGTCCTTTTTAATATTATCTCATAATTATTCTGAGGACACATGACTCTAATTTGGTGTCAATCAATATACTGGTGTTGAATATATGCATAATTAAACTATTGAGTCATTTCCGAGGGAGAGTATGCAGAGTGTTTGTCCTTTTTATATATCGCAATGTCATCGTCAAGTTAGTTGATTCAGCGCCTAACGGTACACTTTGATTGGATATTACATTACATCGAGAAGAAGCCGTGGCACTAGGCTTTGTGCTCATTTGCATTCGTCGTAGGTCTGGATCCCTGTATTGGCATTAGTTCTTATGAGATTGAAGCTTCAGCCTATTGATAAGTGCCATTAAACATGATAGCGTCCCGCAGATTGCTCCAGTGTGTCGTTGAAAAATGTTGATGATATGATATACAAAGCTAATCATAATGATTTAGATGGGTTCACGTTTCACTTTCATCTTTATTGTCTTTCATCAACCTTTTTCTCTGTTCTATACCCTAGTTTATAAATCCCTCCTTCATTTCTATGTATTAATTTAAACAATGATCAGTTAGATAGTTAGTCACATAATTAGGTATGATACAATGCTGTGTATGTAAGTGTGTCAATAGTTCAACGATAGAATACTCGTCAAGCATTTACATGATCCATGCTGAGTTTATGGCCAACGCAGCCTTAAACATCGCTTAGTTCACCAGTCGATAGTAAGTCCGGGAGAGAGGGAAGGTTGACAGTGAGGTTAGTAACCCCAATGAGTTAAAAAGAGAAAATTCAAAAGCTCAAGTTTAAAGTCCCATTGTCCCACTCAGAATGAAAAGCATTTCAAAATTAACAATTCGCTGTGTATATTTATTGGCTGAATAAACTGTTCTTATAATTAAATCAAGATGTAATTCACAGTTATTCATCAAATCCAACCGTTAAAGAAAAAAACTTGAACTAAAGGCGAATCTTAGTGCATGAGTTTACAATCTAAAAATTACACAGAGTAACTTATTTCGTCCTCGACTGTAAACTTACAGTGTGAAATCTGCCTCTACTGTGTTAGTCTCATTCTTAGGGAAATGAAATTGATTGATTCAATGAGTGTTGCACAACTAGAATGGCTTAACTAACCGTAACAGTTTTAATTTCCAAATAAAATGCAGTGAATTCTTACCTCGTACTGGGTAAATTTTCAGCAGGAGAATTTGATTCTATGCATGTACTACTCAGAGTCAGTCAGGAAAGTGAATAACTTGAATTCACTGTGATAGGAACCGATTTAGGTTTTGCAAGATTAGTCTTATTGAGTACACACTGTTGATATGCTCGGGTTCAAAAATTAACTGACTGTTATATACCGATAATTTCTATCTAGGTATTAAGCAATCCTAGTCTCAGACTACTTATTTATATATCAATCAGTAATATATTCTAGCAAGCTGTTTTGTTTATTCTAATTGTTCTATTTAAAAAAATCTCTATACAAATACATTCTAAATGCACCTATTGGGATAAGCAATGGAAAATGCAAATTTCTTATAAGTAGAGAACATTATCAGTGTGCATTCAATGGCCTAATGTTTGCCCGAATCACATGAAATCTGAACGACAGTTGCGTATATATATTCAAGCATATCTATCTATATAAGGCTGGTATGAGTCAGAGATGTACTCACACTGACAACACTATCAACTATTCCTCAGCTAGTAAGTACAATTAGATGAGCATAAGATGTTGATAACTGTTCGATTGCACACCTCATTCTCCTCTACTATAACAATAACTATACATGCCAGATAAAACATGATCTCTAGGTTAAAAATTCCTATGTGAGATAAGTTTCGCATCTCTCTTCATCAAATAACTCCCTAAGAATGGTAAATTGACCGACTATCATAAGAATTTTTACAAAAGAAAAAAAGGGTGTATAACTTCATAAAGAAAAAAAAATTGTGAATTATGCAATACTTACTATTATTTGAAAAAAAAAGAAAGCCAACGAGATATACAAGTGCTGATATGATCATCAAAATCCACAGTAAAATTTAAAGCGGTAACTAGATTAAAAATAGGTATCACAGTCAGTTGCAATCAGCCAATCAGATTACGGCATTCATTATGACTGGTTGAAACTTATTAGGTGACATAGAATTGGCGAATGTAAGTGTAATTAGAAGGCGCTATTTAACAAAGAGAATAAATTTATTTTATTTTATTTGTTTTGTTTACGACTTAACTTCATTATAACTAAAATTGTAAAGAGGGAGAAAAAAAATTGGGTGAAAATGAAAAATAAAATGGTGTAATTAATAAGTGTTCTCTGAGGAGCTGGTTGGTTTAGTTGCGGCGGAGCTTTCGTCGTCCCCTCTGCTGGACAACATCTGCCTTCAGTGCAATATTTAGCATAAAGTGTGAAATGATTTCAATTTTTTTTCCCATGAGTGATAGGTAGATTTGCGTCTCCGGGTAACTATCTTTACATATGTATTGAGCATACTTTTATTGACTTGGATTTTAAACTTTTTGATGTTGTCCAGAAGATGGACGACGGAAGCTCCGCAACTAAGCCGACCAGCTCCTCATAGAACACTTTTTAATTGCAAATCATCCACGTGAGCTACAAATCTTCTCTATTATTTCAAAATGGTGTAAATATACATATATATATATATATATTGATTAGGTGGTGATGTATTCCTAAAGTTGTGCTGTAAGGTGTACTCTTCTCGATTTCTCCTTTGATGGGTATTTTGTACGAATTAATAGATATAACACACATCCCATATATAAGACTCGAGGTTAAAACACTACGCACTGCTTACGAAAACAACTTACTTCGTAGTAGATTCCTTGAAAATCAATAATAATAATTTACTTTATTCCAAAAACAGTACTTGTGACACAGAATGGAATTTTCAGCATTAATCACAATATTGCATATAATTTCCTCAAATTATAAATAAAATTAATCACACAGAAAATTTTCCACATTTATAATAGGGGTAATGTCAAAACATGGAACATATAAAATGGAAATAATAATAATAATAGCTGACGTAATAATGATAACAATACAAGTGAAAATTGCCATGGGCTTGTTTCACACAGTATTGTCGATGCTGTATGGAAATCCTAGCCTGTTTAAAAATATTGAATATAATGCTCTCTTTACATGATATAGTGAGGGGAAAAATAAAGACTGCAGCAGTCATAGAGATAAGTTGGTGTTCGCAGTTATGAAAGTAAAACAAACAAAGAAGCAACAGGACCATAAATATCATAGAAATAATAAAAGTAAAACTTGAACTTATATAAGGATGGATGGAGGAAATTGTTTATTTACTAGATGAAAAAAGGTTAGTTAATTCTTGCCTGACATATTCAGTATATCTGCAACAGATGACCATCGTGTTATCATGGAAGGATAAACTGACACTGTCCATCTTTCCATGTATATTCCTCACATCTTTAGTGGAATATAAGACTTCGAGCTTCATCTATGAAGATTCTGTAGCGATGGTACTGTTTCTGAGGGATGAGGTCAACAGTTGTCTTCCAACCTTCTCTCTCTTTTCTGGACCTATTGTCATCTAAAAAATATGGTTCAGGTGTTTAAAGTGTGTGCCAACTGAGGATCGAACCCTGAACCATATAAAAGGGTTAGGTGACATCCTAGCATTCTTGACCGTTGACGCATTCAATATATGTAACAAAAATGTATTTAATATTATATTAAGGATGATGAATAAATGAACTGGACTTAACTCATTGAATGATTACTTAGATTGTTTAATATTCTAGCAACTTAATTTAATTCACTATGCAGATGCATTCTGTCAAAAAGTTTTCCAGTGTTCCGAAAAATATTACATTTTTATCAACTGTATAAATATTCTGACACTGACATACATGCCTTTGTAACATTTGTAAAACTTATTTATCTTAAAGGATTTCATCATGAGCTGACGTTAGTTAGAGAAGCATTAAAAAGCCAGCACTGGGAGTACTGGTCAGCTGTTTCGTCAGCCTAGTTTGGGACTCTTCATCAGTACGCACCCACCGCAGGGTTCGAACCCAGGATCTTCTGGTTGCAAGGTGAGTTAGCTCGTATACCATTAAGCCACTGAGACCCGAACCAATGGCCCATGAATTCTAACTTCTGCCAGTTCATGGCATAGCGTGACCCCTAGCCACGACCAACTTAAATATGACTGTACAGAGGTTTGGAGGATGTCTGAAGATTAAAATACAGTTATTTTGCTAGGTGATGACTAGTGCATAGGGAATCCAGAATATGCATTTCGTCCCATTTTTGACTCGTTAGCCGGTTGTAATTGAATTCTCAGTTAGTGATAGTGTTTCCCTCAGCACTCATAATTTCAAAGCATTATCCCTCAAGGCCAATGGACTATAAGGGCCATCTGCTGTGTAGTGGATATAAAGTACATCCAGTTGATGAGTCACACCTAGGACGAAACACACAAGCTGGATTCCATTGTTATTCAAGTTCAACTAAAATAACAGCGTTGTATTGGTTTTCTGTGCAACCTTATAATTCTAACCGATATGATACATTGTACAACTTTTGTAAATAATTGCGTTTTACATCGACTGAACACTAGTAACTAGTGTGATGTGTCTAGTACTTTGCTTGGTGCAGACTAAATTCTATCAGTTAGGCTTACAATGTGGCCAACATTCTAGGTAGCTCGCCATTATGGTGCACATTGATTTGTTGATATTAAATGATTGGAAGCAATCGGTAGGAAGCCTGGGACCTTTGTTTCGTGCCTAGGCAGTAATCGTCAATAAGACGCATCTGCAACCAGCTTGAAGGAACTCATATGCCTTCTGAGATTCCAACCCGCGTCACCCAGTGAGCGCTGCAGTCAAAGACGTTACCAATGAGCTATGTGGGCTCGCGTTTTACATATTCATAGTAATGATTCATTAAGTCGTCATTTAATCTTCTCTATCCTCTCCTGTAGTATGAATCAGTTTATATTGTAATCTCACCGATTCTTCAATACTGAAAATGATCTTTTGAGAAAATATAATCTCATCTTTCTTGACCTTAAATTCTGTAAAGGGTTAAAAATGTATTGGTTACAGGATTTCATTATGAGCTGACATCGGTTAGAGAACCGCTAGAAAACCTAGCATTACTGGACAGCTGTTTCGTGCCACTTGAGTTTGAGACACTTCATCAGCCTAAATCCACCAGGGCTCAAACTCAGGACCTTCCGGTTACAGGGAGAGCTTGGAGACTACTGAGCCTCTGGTGGCCATTGGATTGGGTCCCTTTAGCTCAGTCATCTACGAGCTCTTCTTGTAACCAGTAGGTCCTGAGTTCGAACTCTGATGCATGTGGGCTAATGAAGAGTCCCAAACTAGTGGCACTAAACAGCTGTCCAGTACTGTCAGGTTTTCCAGCAGTTCTCCCACCGATGTCGGCTCATGAGGAAGTCCTGTAACCAATCAGATCGAATCAAATCCCTGTGAACCGACACTTGAATTTCAAAAAAATGCTTTATTCAGCCATTCAAACTGATTACTTACTAAACTATCTTGAACATGACACATACTTGAGTGTGAATCAGGCATTCAAAATGTGCGTCGGTGGCACAGTGGTTAGGACTCTCGCCGACCATACATATGATCTGAGGTTTGATCTCCTGCCAACGCACACCTGATATCTATGGTCGTCCTGCAAAATTTGGGCTACTGATATAAAAAAAATGCTGAAAATTCCATACTTGTACCAAAAATTCAGTGTGGAATCAAGCTGTAATAACAAACAAATAAATACTGAAAGACAGCCAATGGTATTTTTCTCAGCTATCAACGGCAGAAGAATCATTTTACTCAGTGTCTTCTTAGTAAAGTGATTAAGTTAGGCGATTGAAAATCCTACTACAGTAAAATTACAATTGCATGGTCTCTCCTTCAATTAGCTTGGATCTTTTAAACAGGCCATAAAGTTTGTGATACTGTGTTACTTTTCCTTCATTTTATAACAATTTCGTGTAATTTTATTTTATGTTTCTGGTGAATCTTTCCATGTGAACGTTAAAAAACCCTAAAAAGCTTTTTTACTGTTCCAGAGTCACATTTCAGTGAAGCAGACAATCCAAAGGAGTGACCATCATCCCTATATTTGTTTACAGTACTATTCATTCACTGGATATCTACATTAATGACCCTGCAGGGTAAAACGATGCAGTTTTCTCAACTTTTCTCTTTAATTTTCAAGACTTCTCAAACGAATTCAGATAGTAATGAAACATCACCTAGATTCCAGTCAACTTTTCATGGTATTCGATGGTTTCCTTGAAGACTGGGCTGTGAAAAACCAACTAACCTTCCATCAAATCAAATATTTCTTCAATTTCGTTCTTTTTTGTTTTAATCAATCAATAATATCCTCTAATCGTATTTTTCATAATTCCACCATTTAAAATAATTTTCGGACTTATCGTTTTGAGTAGCCTTCCAGAATTGAGGGAAAAATATCAATATAGTTGCCAGAGAACATTGAAAATTATAGAAATTATTTATAAGACTATCCCCGAAGTAGTTTGTGTTAACTTTAGATGTCTTCTCATATAGTTGGCTATCCTCAGTTTGTAATATCCGCCAAAGTGTATAGAAATCCGGGTGTTTTAACAGTGTGTGACTTGGCTGCACCGTAAGTATGACGACAATTCGACCTCATTGAATGGATATATATATATATATATATATATATATATATATATATATATATATATATATATATATATATATATATATATATATATATATAGGCCGTAGAAGAGTTCTTTAGTTAAATTTCGACCTTTGCGTTATTCGTGTTCCATAGCGAAAGTGTGTGGCAAATTAAGCAAGTGGATTTTTATTCACCTAACAAAGAAAGCTCAACAACGAACTCATTCACATGATGAAAATATTCATTCACTAAAATGTACGCACGGTGCAGGATAAACACTGTGTCAAATTCGTCGATAAAGTGTTGGATGCTAATGTCTCTAAAATATCATCTAGTATTTCAACTTCTGCTTAGATATTTCCTGTCATACTGAAACACTGCTTGAGAGATTTGATAGGATCTCTTCTCCGCAAATAAAAATAGGCTTCGAAGAAAGAGAAATTCAATGTAGGTCACAGAATGATTCAGGTGTTAGGAAATACAAAGACTAAATGCAACAGTCTATAATGAAACCTTTTTTATGTAAAAATCCTACCAACATCTGAGAGCTATTTAATCAACCCACCGAAGGGAAACAAATCGCTAGTGATTCTTGTTCTGATGTACAAACCTTAAATTGATCTCTGCTAAAAAGACAACAAGCCAAAAAGATTGTACCCAATACTTAATAGTTTTGCTGAAGTGGAATGTATTGACGTGTCTCAGAAATCTATCGCACAACTTACATTTTGATGGAGTACCAGAAATCTGTGAATATTTTGTGACATCCTCCTGTTCAAATCTTTAATGCATTATTTCATAAGGAAGCGGTACCTGTTGCTTGGATAGAAGAACTAAAGATTATATCTCTACGGAAATTATCATCTCTTCTGAATCAAGTTTAAAGCTTAGGACAGTTGGAATAAAGTCTGAATTCTTGAGAACTATAAGGAAAACTTCTCCTGCGTGTTCTTTAACTCTCAAGCAGATTGCCTATAAATGCAGCAGAAGCAATTGAAACGCCATCATTGTACAGCATCGTGTTATTGTTTCTAGCCTTGATAAAAATACGAATTTTGTTTATTTGGTCTCGCGTTCTAGCCTACATTACTAATTTTAGTTCTATTCTGTGGACGCTCTCGCTAAGCAGGTCGACTTCAACACTCACTCATATCTGAGTCTTAATGTGCCTATCTTCCTACTTTTTAGATGGGAAACTGCACATTGTTGGCTTTTTTTTAAATAGGAAGCTCTCCTCTTCTTTGCTTATGGAAGTTGGTAAGCCTCAAGATGTTTTACTTCCTCCATTGTTGTTGCGTTATTCTCTTTATTCGTCTCACATCTTTTTGATTTCTAAAAACACAAAAAAGTTGAAACTTTCTGGCATGACTCAACCTCTTCACTTACATTTCAATAATTCTTATATTCTGCCTGATTTTCTTTACTCTTCACCTCTATAATTTCCTAGGCTTCCTAAACAAATACTGGGCTATATAGATTATGTAGCATTTTGAAGGCATTAGACAGGGTTACTGGTGTGCCATTTGACCTAGCTAACTGAAATTGTTGTAAATTAGGATTTTTGAATTCTTGGAAGCAATTGGCTAAAGTCATCATATCAGACATTGAAAATCTGTCGAAAAGTAACGGTTACACTTCAAGGTTCATTGCCAAGTACGCGAAATCTGAAGGCTCTAATGTCAAGCCTATCTACAATCAGCTTGATTATAAAGGTGAAAACATTACAGCACTTGTCAACAGGAGATTGAGGAAGTCACTAACCAGAGTCTATCCTGCAGCTAAGCTGGCTCCCATCTATCGAACAACTTGCTCTTTGGTGCAATCAAAAGTCGACAGTTAGCCTTCTTATGTTAGCTTCAACTGTATGTGCAAATTTACATGTATCTGCTGGAGCAGTAACATTAGAAGAACAGAAAGAAGGGTATACTTTTGATTTTCTGAACATGTACCAAAAATCCTATGTCTGAAAGGAACAAATACTTTAAACACTGCGATCACTCCTTGAAACAGGTCATGAGGTGGACTTCACAAGGTCGTTCAAAGTTTTCAATAGGCAAAAGAGTTCAATTCCCCTCAAGTTAACCGAGGTAATCTCCATGAAGTGACTAAAGCCGGATTTATGCATGTGTTAAGAAAGAAGCAGTCATCAGTCTTTCTTTGCCCATCCTGGTAACTTGAAATTTTCACCTCTCTTTCATCTGATTACGTAATGTCGAAAGTTTCCATTGTGTGTGATCATTATTGTTTGGGATGAAGTCTTTTATTATTATTATTATTATTATTACATACAAATTATTATTGTATGCATATATTAATTGATTTCTGTTCCAAAATGAACTCAGTGCAAGTTTGTTAAAACTGTTTCTATGGATGTATTTAATGACGACTTGGGCCTGTAATCAGATGATGAGAAGTCAACAGTTTAAATGATTGTACCATTTTATTGTGCAAAAACTGTTGTTCTTGCTTTATTCAAACTCATTAAGGGGAATAAAGGGTTTCTCCTTGTATCTCTTCGGGTAAAACCAGAGGAAGTTTCATAAAACTTTACTAGTACAAGAAAATAAATAAATAAATTGTTGTGATATGTATACTGATTAAAAGACTATCCTGTATAGAAAATCGTTCGGAATAAAGTGATTCAATAATTGTGGCGAAGTTAAACTTTAGGCACCAGTAAGTACCAGTCGGTAAATTACCTTGAAAGCACCAACCACTTGATATAGGTGGTTTTTGTTTATTAAATACATATATTCATGAAAATAATGAATTCAAAGGCATGGAACTGTTACACAGGACACCTTTCTCTGACATGTGACAAAAATACACCTCACTTTTTGGATGAGAGTAATTTAATCATATTTTATACATGTAATTACTTAGGTCTCCTAACCTTATTCTTTCCTTAACCTAACCCTAACGTGAATATATCCCTAAACTAAACCTAATCTAACTCGAGCTAACTCTAATGTCGCCGTCACCAGGTTCACCTGTCCTTAGTCTAAACTTTGACTCCATCTTTCTCCAAACCAATCCAGGAATTTGCTAGGTATCCCATTTACTAACATAACACTTCATTAAGCATATTTTATTCATGCCTAAAATATTGTAACAACAGAAGACAAGGGTGTTATGTTGCTGCTGTTGAGTGGTTAATAGTAGTTTTCCCCGTCGCCAAATTGTTATGTACTAGTTTTCCCCGTCGCCAAATTGTTATGTTCTAGTTTCCCCGTCGCCAAATTGTTATGTTCTAGTTTCCCGTCGCCAAATTGTTATGTACTCGTCGACTAGATTATTGTTATGGACTGGTCGAGAAACTAATAGTCCTGACGCGAGAAGGCGGAAATCAGAAGACCACTAGGTTTGCGATGATACTTCTATTGTCCAAACACAAGGAGAATGCAAAAGTGGTATCACACCAAAAGAAAGTCACACAAGATTGTGTGGGCGAAATATATATGAATGTCCAGACAAGTGTGTGAACAAATCAATAGACAGTCTTAACATGAATGGCTAATTATAATGGAGTATCGATCCATATATACATAGCAAAATATAGCAGACATATCAACAACCACACATATAATATGGATATATGTCACCAAGCAACGGACTGTCAACAAACACTCATATTATATATAACATAAGGGGAATATACATTGTTAAAGGAGACAGGTTCATCAAAGTTAAATGGCCACAGACTAAGCGAGCAAACAGAAAGAGAGATCACCATACACACAAACATATATATATATATATACATATCAAAGGGCCAGGCAACAGATCGTTTATTTAGGATTTTCATGTACATTATTATAGATTATTGTAAGCAAACAAACATAGTCTTCTGATTGGTGGTTTCTCGCTGAACGTTAATCTCTCATCTCTTTGTAGCAGTTTCATGAAGTTCATATTATCTATCTGCAAATTGTATCCACCTAAGCAAAGTCTGCTGTGATTGGTTGTTGAGTCCGTCTTTGTTCTTATTTTTCTCATGACCAATATTGAGGACGTACACATTGACGTAAATTACTACCTACTAATTTTGGCTGGCAGCCAGCCCTCACCACTATATTACTTGCTAGGTTTCACTGACTTGTTCTCTGAGCGTTTCGAGGTCACTGGTGCTATAGCATTCCATTGATACTTACGGGTGCTTAAAGCTTAACTTGACCAGTATTATTTTCAACCTTGACTGCTGACACAAAGTTCAGTGAAGGTTTTATTCGTTCATCTCAACACATTTTTGTCAAAAAATTCCTTGATTTTAGCGCTTCTGTTCTAATGGAAACGGTTGAAAAAGAATAATTAAGCCATTTGTTATACAGTCGAAGTTGAACACTGTGCATATTCTTAAATATTCATCTGCACTTATGACAGTTGCTGTGATATTGATTCCAGTACCCTAAAGAGAGCTGAATCCCACGAACTTTTTTGGATAATATCAACATCCAGAGACAAGAATGAATGATTTTTTAAGACAACATTATGTAACCTACAAGGAACACACTATGCGCACTTAAATCAATTTGAATTTTATGACTGATGTTCTGAGATTGTTTTTGATAAAGCATATGATTGAAAGTTGCCTTGAGGAAGCTATGATCCTGAGTTTTGCATTCACTGACGCTTATCAGTAATATCGGTAGAACTAATGTTCTCTGGAACAAGCATACATCAATCACTAGTTGTTGCTAGTTTGAATCTCTGAAGGGAAATCCTTTCTGTGGAGGATGTGGATATATCTTGGTGAAGAGTGTTACCAAGCAAGGAGTGTTGATCCACGATATTCCTGTGATTGTCTTCAATCGCTAAACAGCATACACAGCATTTTCATCAATTAAAATAACCATTAAGGTGCTGTGATAGGCCTGGTGACATAAAGCCATCACTTTTAATTGTAGAATATTCAGGTAATATAAACTATGTGTTACATTTCAGTCTCATTCCACCCCTTTATCCCCATATATTTAGACTATTTCTATCTGGGAACAGAATAAAACTGAGAAAAATCTTCCCATCTAATTATTCCTCAGATTTAGATCTGAGACAGACTGATTGACTCCTTTCAGAGTAGAATTTTGTACGGATATGCAGCAGTTCGAGTGTCCACACTCCCTCCATGTAGCACACAAAAATCAAGTGAAAAGAGTAAAAAGAGATTCAAAAGAGGGAGAGAGAGAGATAATAAACAGAAGTGTCGGTGAGGGAAAAAGAATAGTGATAGGGAAAAACAAGAGGGTTTTATTGGATATTATAAATCACACACAGTGAATGCATCATAGGCGGTTGGAAACAATCGACAGGAAGCCTTCGACCTACGTTTCACGCTTAGCCAACAATCGTCAGCAAGACGTATCTGCAGCTTTGAAGGAACTCATATCCCTTCTCAGATTTGAGAACCCCAACCAGTCAGCCAGGTCAACACCTCAATACGAGGCTGTCTCAAACTGACTGTTATGGATTTAATAGACTGGTAAAGCCATGGTTTCGGTTTGACCATCACTAGCTCGTTCCAAAGTCGTCGATCCTATGTTAGCTAATATTGCCCTGCTTGTCGAGGAAGGCCATGGCCAGGCAAGAGATGCAGGCGTAACACATATCCTAACCATCTCAATCGATGTAACTTCACAACCTCGTCTATTGATTTCCCCTCTTCACCTAGCACTCGACTGATCGCTATTCTCAATATTGTTCACCCTATTATACCATTTCACACGGGAGATAGCCTTTTCATATCTTTCATTTATAATAGCCACATCTCACTCAGCCATAAAGGAGGACAGAGTGGACTGCTGTGCAGTACACACGTCCTCTGATCGACAACCAGCCAGATATCACGTCTACTATGCCAGAGATGGCGTAAGTTAGCAGGCGAATGCCAGCACAAGCCTTCTATTTCTGTTCTGAGATTCAGTCAGTGCTCAACCCAGTGACACTGGCTGATGCAACTCCCCACACAAGTAAAGTGGTCAGCACGCTCCACCATCCACTTCACTCCTGTCAATCTTTAATCTAGGAGTTAGTTAGTCAATGTAGTCGAGTACTGTGGCCTAATCATCTTACACTTGACAGAAAAGGGTAAACTGCATGCCAAACATTCTCAGATTGCTGCTCCTCATAGTGTTCAGCGTCTTCATCTAGGAGTGAGGACTACATCATCCGCACATTCTAAGTCAACGAGAGTATTCCCTGGTAGTAACAAGTCAATCGCTGAGTCTCTGAAGTCAGTTAGGGCTGAGTCCATTAGTACATCTATGATGAAATTAAAATATAAATGGGGACAGTGGGCAGAGCATTCCTGACGGACACCACTGATTGTCATTAGTTCAAATGACAACTCTCCGTAGGCTCTCACGTGGCTGGCTGCATGAATTCAAGTGGAGGCTGTTCAATACATTACCAAGTTTACTTACAAGCCCTAGGATTTTAAAGGAAGGAAGGTTAGACCTAGAGCTAACAACCTTATAATGTAAAAAACAACCCCCATTGGAAACAGAAACTTCAGAGTATGGAAAAATAAAACTTATTATTCGTTTAGGCTGGGTAAGATTCTTCGATTCAAGGAGGCTGATGAAATACTTCAGGAAACCAGTAGGTTGTTCAATGAAGACAAGAGTAAACATCTGAAATGGAATGTCCACATGACGTATAAAGCAGGCTAGACTGATTAGAATCCACAAGAAATGAGAAGATATTATTAGCAGTGTTAGGAATCTTTAAAAGTAGGTGACATGTAATTAACTGGATTCTCTAAAGTATTAACCACAGAGTCGGTAAGATACTCCCCAACATACTGAGGATTTGGTTGTCACGATGTCTTCAACAGCATCGAAGGCCTTCCTGCAGCAGGAATTGATCTCATCCAGGATCTTGGCAGGAAGAATCAACTAAAAAATGAAGCTGTTATCACACATTGCTTTAAACCTGTAAACAATGCAACATAGAAAGAGGACTCACCATAAGTCGAGGAGCTTTGTAGGAAATGAACAAGAACAGAGAAGCATATACAGACTTCTGGGTGTTTAGTGATTTGGTGATTGGAGGCAGCGTGTAGATTTATAAGCACAACCACAGGGCTAATATGGGTTTCACCGTACACACACACACACACACCAAAAATCAGGTAGACTTCATCTGAATCTCAAGGAGGTAGAATTGCATCTTACTGAACCTAAGTTTGAGAAGAGGAGCAGATGTGGTTCGAGATAAATATCTAGTGCAAGGAACCTTCAAGACCAGTCTGATAGCTTTCAAAGAGGCTGTTGATGGACCACAATTCAAGTTCGACACTGAGAAACTGAAGGACAAATTCAAAAATGCATATTTTTCACCGTATGGCATACAGTATTTTGCTATGTAGCTGCTATAACAATCGTTTTATTACTATTATGTAATGTGTATTTTTAATTTTTTTTTGTCGTTTTTGAGTAAATTAGATCCAATATTGTACTGAATGCTGAAAATTCCTTGCTGTATCATTAGTACTGTTTTTGGAATAAAGCAAAAATTATTATTATTATTGAAGTCATCAGGTGGAATTCTGGTGCATCAAGAAACATCGCTGAGGAAACCGAGGCAGAAGAATAGTGAAAGTTTATGGAAGCGATGTGGAAGGAAAACTCTAAAGACATCTGAAGAAGAAAGAAGAGGCAAAACAAAGGGTCATTCTTTGCGGACTCCCGTGATCTGACAAAGGAAAGAAGAATGGTGTAGCAGAAGACGAACAATGAAAAGGCTGGCTAGTACTTGGGATTCTGGTGCACTCCCATGGGAATTATGTAATTTACTACTCGTCCCAGTTTTTAGGACGGAGATAAACCTTTCTAGGATAACTGCAGTTAGGTCAGTCTGAATTAGTATCTGAGATTCTAAGTTCTATTGTTCTGAGAAGACTAAGTTATACTCGATGAAAACAAACTCAAAATTACCAAACAGGCTTCTGGCCCGGACGAGGGTGCGTTGATCATACATTCATTTTTAGGCAGGTTCTGGAACTCAAACAATATCTGCCTATAAAGGGAGTGCCTGGAAAGAATACTGTGCCAATCAATATACTCCATTCGAACTTATTCAGTTGTGCAACAGCTTGTAGAGTGATGCCACCTGAAATTATGACAACTGGTGGTGTTTGTCAGAAAGGCCCACAGTCAACATTTTGATCAGGTTTAATTCTGAATGTACTGATTGGTAGGGCCTTGATGGACTTTGGTGTTTCAAGAGTTGATTTGCCACCAAGGAACTGTATCGTTTGCCTAGAGTATGCAGACGACGTAATTCTTGCTGACGAAGACACCGACAAAATACACAGTCTTCAAAACACTAAGAGCGAAAATGTAAGTATTATTGTCATTTGATTTCTTCTCTGAACCTCCTCGCTATCTAAGAGCAAGGAGTGAAACGGTTGAAGGTGTTGATCACTTCATTTATATACCCAGTAGAGGCAGTGGTATGTTCTCTCTATGCAGTTTCAGGAGAACATAAAAACGAAGAACTGTAGATCCATAGGACCCTAGTTGTTCAAAAAATTTCAAAACCAATGGTCAACTCACAGTTCATCTTCTTCAAAACTTGTGCTAGCTTTCTTTACATTTGATCACTATGTTTGATTTAGAACATGTGTCTTTATATCTCTGAGCAAAAGTTGGAATTCATGGGCCTATGGATCAGATCTTGTAACCGGAAGTTCCTGGGTTCGAACTCCAGTGCGTGCGTACCGATGAGGGGTCCCGGACTATAGGACAAAACGGTTGTCCAGTACTCTGTGGTGTTTCAGTGGTTCTCTAACTGATGCTTACTCCTAGCTCGTGATCAAACCTGAAGTCAGTCAAATCCCTGCAAACCAACAGTTGAAGACTTCCCATTCGTCCAAGAAATACCTGACTGTTGCCGACATTAATGAACATCAACTTAGTCTACTTTTCCTATAGATTAACGTCTGTGCGTCGTCCATTATTGCCGTTTCGCTCTTCTTCTTTTTCTTCAAGGCGTGTACCTAATTTTCACTTTCTGTCATACCTATGAATATTTCTGTCATTAACAATGTGATCAGGACATGCTGAATCACTTTAAGCCACTGTTTATTTGTGTATCACTGATATGCAAAGATATTTCAGTCTTCTGAGAAAGAGGCATTATTCACTGTGGTGATAGAACCTCAATAGTCTATTTTTGAATGTTTTAATCAAGCCTAACGATACGATCCTGATACCCAACATCATGAAAGTTTAATTTATTTTTTTGTATTTGTATGTTTGATGTCACATAAAATCGGAGACTTACAAGCGAAAACCGACAAACTGGTCGAAGAAGCAGTCGGCGAAGACAGGACTCCAAATGAACATAGACAAGACAGAGGTTATGAAAATAACCAACCGACGACAACAGCAACATCTAGTGCCCATCACCATCAACGGGAGGGATTCGAAAGAGGTTACTTCACCCATTCACTTACCTAGGGAGCATTGTCTCTACTACAGGAGGAACGGACGAGGAGGTCAAATCGAGCGAGAATCGGGAAGGCGAGAAACACATTCACTCATCAATCTGAAACCAATCTGGAAGTCTGCGTCACTCAGCCAGCATCAACAACACAATTCAGACGGATTTTCAATACAAACGTCAAGTCAGTCAGTTCTTCTTTCTATACGGATCAGAAACTTGACGGGCGAGTCACAAAAAATATTTCCAACAACCTGTTGCAAACGTTCATCAACAACTATCTTCGCTGGCTCTATAATGAAGATCAGATGGCCGGGCCGGAAAGAATCGCCAACAAGAAATTATGGGAACAAACAAAACAAGAACCAGTCACCAACCAACAAATATGCAGGAGAAAGTGGAGATGGATTGGACACTCACGGCTGAGGAGGCCGCTGGGTGACATCGCGCGCGCGTCAGGCCATTGCTCGAGTGGAACCCGACAAAATGGGAAGTGGCGAGTGGGTCGTCAGTGCAAGGGTGACATGGAGGAGATCATGTGAAGAGGAGTTGAAACAGTATGGACTAACATGGATGCATGTGAAAAGTACAGCAGAAGACAGAGGTAAGTGGAGACGTGTAGTTGAAGCCCTATGTTCCACTAGGAACCCAAGGGAACAATAATAATAAATAATAGTTTGTATTTTGAAGTAAGTCTAACGGGAACAGGAAATCAGCTCATACAGTTTCTTTCATATTTCAATCTGTGTCAGTTAGTAACTAGCGAAATGAACGAATCCCAAACTATGACGAAACAGCTGTCCAGTACTCCCTGAAGGTTTTCCAGTGGTTTTCTAAATGATGTCAGCTCATGATGAAATCATCCATATAATGCGCGACTGTCAAAATCTTAAGCTTCCCCTATAAAATATGAAGCCGCACTATAAATTGACAATTGCGAACAATCTACTACTGAACTATTCAAGCCACACAATGTCTCCTATACCAAGAGAATGTTCTCATACGACTCAGTCATCAGGTGAAAAACAATTTAGTCTGACGTCGATTCTTTAAAACATCAACTAGAATTTGAATCTTGTTGACCAACTCGACTTACGTAACACTCTAGCTGTCTGTGTTGCAATGTCATTTCACAAATTGAACTTAGGCATAATTTTGAACGGGATTCGAGGCCTACATCACGAAGTGTAAGGAGTTACTAAGAATGTAAATTTATAATCTTTAAGGTCCCTTTTCTGTCTTCATTAATTAAAAGATGTTTCATAAATTTACTGAATAATAAAAAGACAATATAACCAGCATTTTCAATTGAAGCTTAACTTGTTGTACCAACTTTTTTAATAAGTCAACGGGAAGCAATTCAGCGATTCTGTCCAGTACTCAGAGATTATCTTAAACACATTCATCATTTGTACAATGTCGTCACAATATGACATCACTGTGTCTACTAACTAATTTTAACAGGTTATCTGGTTCTATTTTATGTAGGTTTAAATAATCAGGACTTTTTGCTTAGTTGTATCAGCTTCCCCCGGGAAGGCAAATGTGCATGTTTTCCATTTCCAAGTCGTGGAAAATACTCATCGGGATATTAGAGGGGAAAGATGGCAGCGATCTTTACGACGATTTCATTTTCAAAAGCAGCTGTACAATCGCATTTATACACATTAGTTTACATGGATACAGTTATTAACTATTTATTTAATTCCACATATTAACGAAGGAGATAGTAATTTTCAACTTGATATGAAAGATTACATAGGATTAGAAAACAGTTACAACGTAGGCAAAATTAATATCTGATAACTGGAGAAATAGTTTTAAAGGCGAATAAATGGTGATAATTATTTTCAACTTGATATGAATTACAAGAGGCTTAGAAACAAAAAGGAATTACAGGTGTATAGAAAATAAGCATGGAAACCAATTGAAATCAAAATTTTCAACTTGAAATGTAAGTTAGGAAGGAGGTGTGAATATAGATTACAAGAGGTATAGAAACAAAAAAAATTACACACGATTAGAATATAATTTTAGAATGGTTATTCCAAACGGATTACAAGTGTGATCAGGAGGAGTATGGAAACAAACTTAAAATAACTAATTTTATAACTGAAAAAAATGGGATGAATTGAATGAAGACAAAGAGAGAAAATTACACACACAGAGAGAACAAAACAAAACAAAATACTGAAGGATAAGGTAACATACCGAACTAGGTCCATGGTAGTTGCAAAAGCTGAACTACTTTCTTTTGAGCACACAGCTCCCGCTTTCCGATGCTTTATGACAAGAGCTTCTGCAGTACAAAGAAGTCGGAAACACACAGCCTTTGGTCGGTTTTTGTTTACTTTGTAAATGACTTTGAATGATGAGTCAGTTGAGATGCTGTGACAGGCACTGCTCTTTGGGTATGTAATGCAAGAGAGTGTTAATAGTGTGTGATACCTAGTGTGTTGATCTGAGTGAACTAAACCAAACGATACTTTGAATATAAAAAGTGTTATATTTGTAGAAATCGCAGCAAACTGGCGCCAGTTACTTCAAGAAAGTGATCAAAATCTTCAGAAAATATGTGTAATGTATTTATACATTAGAGGCTACATTTTGTATGCATACCCGTTGTTCAACCAAGCTTAAATTAAGGAATGTTTAAGGGCGAAAATTCATTGGTACTCATGTTTTCGCGCAATAAACTGCTGTTAGGCGTCTGTGGCTTGGATGTAGAATGCTGTCTAACCATGCATATGATTCAAGATCCAATCCCTGTACGTCGGTGACACAGTGGTTAGGACTCTCGCTGACCATGCACATGGTCTGGAGTTCGATCCTCTGCCGACACACACCTGATATCTATGGTCGGCCTGAAAAATTTGGGCTACTGATATCACATGCTGAAAATTCCATACTTGTAATTAATAGTGTTCTCTGAGGAGCTGGTCGGTTTAGTTGCGGAGCTTTCGTCATCTATCTTCTGGACAACAACCGCTTTCAGCGCAATATTTGGCATAAAGTCCAGAAGGACGACGAAAGCTCCGCAACTAAACCAACCAGCTCAGAGAACGCCATTTTAATTGCAAATCATCCACTTGAGCTACAAATCTTCTCTATTATTCCATACTTGTACCGAAATACTGTGTGGAATCAAGGTATAATAAAAATTAAAATTAAAAGTTGCTTGAAGTTTTCGTTGGAAGCTGTGACCAGATTTGCCGTAAGGACAGTTACTCACTGAAAACATTGGCTGGCGGTCGCGATACATATATCGCCGATTGGTGGAAGTTAGAATCAATGGCCTATGAGGTTTCATGCCAGTAGCTGAATGGTCAAGGAAATCATCTTGTAATCTTAAGGTCCTGGGTTCCATACCTGATGGAGACATCATAAGTGTGTGTTGCTGAAGAGTCCAAGACAAGGACGAAACAGATGTCCAGTGCTCCCTGAGGTCAGCTCATGATCAATCATGAAACAGTCACAGCTTTAACACTTGAAAACAAAAAAAAACCAACTTTCATCACGGATCTATATCACTTAGAGGATTATTGAGAACCAGCTGGGAGTAGTGGATAGCGATTTCGCCGTAGTTTGGCACTCATCGGCAGTAACCACCTACCGCTAGGGTTCGAACCAGGACCTCACAGTTACAGGTCAAGCTCGTAGATCCTTCAACCGGCCCATGAGTTCTAACTTTTACCAGTTCGTGATTTTAGCACGACTGGCACCAGCTAATATACTTTGATTGGACGCTAGTAACTAGTTTGGTGTGTCTAGTCCTTTCTTTGGTGCAGACTGAATTCTATCAGTCAGGTTTGCAAGGCTTCCTACCGATTGCCTCTAACTATCTAATATCATCAAATCAATGTGCACCGTGATGGCAAGCTGCCTAGAATGGTGGCTACATTGCAAACCTGACTGATAGAATTCAGTCTACACCAGAGAAAGGACTAGACACATAACACTAGTTACCAGTATCCAATCAAAGCATACAATACAGTCCTACAGGAGGTCGATCGCGAGCCCAAATGGCTGGCTCAGTGGTAATGTCTCTGATTGCAGTAGTCACTGGGTGACGCGGGTTCGAACCTCAGAAGGGACGCTAGTTCCTTGAAGGTTGCTGACGAGTGCCAACTAGCACGAAACCTAGATCAAGCAAGGCTTCCTGCCGACTGCCTCTAACCATCTAATGTCATCAAACCAGGTAATATCATCAGCGGCGAGTATTTGTGCTCACTTGTGACCGGGTGGTGGACCCTACACTGGTCACTACTTTGTTGTGTAGCAGCCAGTAGTCACTAGCGAGCATTGGATCAAACATGAAACAAATCAAAGCCCTACAAACAAACTCTTGGAAAAAAGAAAGAAAAAACGGAAGTTTAACATTTCAATATTTATCATGAATTATTCAGAATATTCCTCCGAGCAAATAGAAAAAGTAGGATCGATTTCAACCCCAAATTGTACACTTCACATACCATCACATATATAAACAATCATTAACCAATGTCAGCTAATGATGAAATCCTGTAACCAATCAGTCAAATCTCTACAATACCGATGAGATGCTCACTGGTGACTAGCTCTCTCCAGGTAGGTAGTTGCCTGGAATCTAGTGGGAAGTCATGACCAGTAGGGTGCAGCAGGTCGGAGTGTGTGAGAACAACTACTCGCCATGGATGACATTGGCTAGCGGTTGCACTATGTCGTGAATTGGCAGATGTTAGAATTCATGGGCTGGCTGGCCACTGGATCGAGTCCCAGTGGCTTAATAGTCTACGAGCTAGCTCGCCTTGTAACCGAATGTCCTGCATTGAAACTCTGGTGGTGTGGATGCGCACTACTACTGAAGAGTCCCAAACTAGGACGGGGAAACTGTACTGTCCAGTACTACACTCAGTGCTGGCTATCCAAATGGTTCTCTCTAACCAATGTCAGCTCATGATGAAATCACGTAACCAATCATTATTTTCTTTTGTTGTTAAGGTGAACTCAACTGTGAAATATGCTTACTTACTTACTTAAGGAAGTTATGCAATCTAAAGCTAAGAAGTGAGGAACAAGATATAAATTGACAACATGAACAATCCCACACTACAAAATAAATAAATAAATAAAAAATAATAATAATAAATGTAACTGTGTAACTTGCTACTTATATAATTAATTTACTTTTGATAACTTTCAGATTACTACACCTACGTGACTACTGTTGTTTAATATATACATATACCTACATATATATGTAGGTATACATAAATAGGTAAGTGGTTATTGATTGAAAACGTATTCTCACGTTAACAGGATATGAATATGAAAGTCTCGTATAAGTGCAGGCAAACCTATAATTAGGCCGAAGCAAACTGACTGACTGGTGATCAAACATTCTATATCTTTTCTTTTGGTTTCCTTTGCTTTGCCTTCACTTTGGCTTTTGCTTTCATTAAAGAATATACAAAATCCCACAGTATTTCCTTGTATATAATTAAAATTATACGTATATATAATGAAAATATACTGATTGGATAAGTTAGCATAAAAAGATAAATAGTATACTAGGCAGTTTAAAGATAAAACAGTCGGATATATATAAATGACGTCAAAAATAAAAATCGATAAGACACCTTGAACTTGAATTGCAAACGAATGAATCAATACTGAAGTCATTCTAATTTCCAGCTTTAAATACTGCTACTGCTGCTGCTAGAGTTAAGGAATCTCTTTAAGTCTGTTTTATAGGGTTAGTTATCCTAGTGAAAGCCAGTAAGTACTGAATTCATGTTGGTAAAGTTCAACTTTAGACACACATACCCACACAAAAGGCTCAGATACACCAAGGATCACGTGCTAACAAGACGAATTCACTCCCCTAACTGTAGGCTGCCCTTCATATTACCCTAATCTATCTATCTATCCCTAACTAATACGGATCATCATTGAACAAAGCTTGGAATGGCAGTCACCTGTCTATCTCAACTTCATCGACTTTGAAAAGACCTTCGACAGTGCAGCGTCGATCAAGAGGTCATTTGGCAACTACTTCGCTACCACAGGGTGCCACCGACAACTATACATCTTATCCAACAGTTGTACGACAATGCTGCATGTCAAGTAAACCACAACGGGAAACTTACGGAATACTTTGAAGTGAAGACGGGAGTATGACAAGGCTGGCTGGCTGCCTACTATCTCCAATGATTTTCCTGATTGCAGTGGATTGGATAATGCGACAGACAGCGGGCAATGAGGAAACAGGCATAAAATGGACCCACACAAAAAAGAACTTGGAGGATCTGGACGTCGCTGATGATATATGCCTGATTTCCCACAAATTGGAAGATATGCAAATGAAAAGCAACAAGTTGGCTGAAGAAGCATAAAAGATAAGAAGAACTTCAGGTGAACATAGAGAAAACAGAGGTGATGAAGATTCCTGGCCAACACCCATAACAGACAACAGTCAGCGTAAATGGGAGGAACCTGAAAGAAGCAACCTCCCTTACCCACTGATCTGAGAAACATCGTTTCAACTACAGGCTAATGGAACTGACGAGGATATCAAAGCAGCGAGGATCGGGAAAGCAAGACAAGCATTCATTGCTCTCAAGTCTGTGTGTAGGTCGACACCACTCAGTATCAAAAATAAGATCCGGATTTTCAACTCCAATGTGAAGTCAGTGCTACTATACGGATTAGAGACTTGGCCAACGCGTCATAAAGAGCATCTCAAGCAAGCTACAGACCTTCATTAACAGCTGTCTTCGCTCAATAGTCAAGATCAGATGGCCAGAAAAGATCAGCAACTAGGATCTCTGAGAGCGAACCAACCCATCAGGAACCGATTTTGAAACAAATATGCAGGAAGAAATGGAGATGGATTTGGTTGGCCATACTCTGAGGAAACCATCAAGTGACATCATTAGACAAGCCATTGCTCGAGTGGAACTTGAAAGGGAAGCGGTGAGTTGGTCGTCAATGAGAGGGTGACTTGGAAGTCACGTGAAGATGAGATGAAAGCATATGAGCAGACTTGGAGCCAGGTGAAAACTCTAGAAGAGAACCGAACACAATGGAGACGCGCGGTTGAAGCCCCATGTTCCTCTAGGAATTAAAGGAAATAATAATAATCCCTAAGTCTTATATCTTCTTGATTAAGTTATCCTAACTCCAACCTGTCCTATTCTTAGTGTAAAACTAAGCTTAATCCTTTCCTTTACCTAATTTAGAAGTAACATAATAGCCTGTTTTATATTGTTGCGCTTCATTCAACAATTTTTGTCATGAAACTAGTGCTATTCACCTGATTTCACTGCTATGGTCTAAATGAGTGTTTTAAGGGCCATTGGTACGTTTACGTGTGAAGTTGAAATTCGTCTCTAAGGCACCTCATTTATCCTGTTGACTGAATGCTTCGTACTGTAGGTTTGCATTACTCAGTTTGAGAGTTTTAAAAAATCATTCTATCGAGTTTTCTGTTCGCATGAAAAACAGTGAAGAAATGATTGCAGAAGGTGATGATGAAATGGTTAAGAATTATATGTTACTTATCACAAGGTATATAAGTAGTGTACGGTGTGAAGTCATCAAAAAATGGGCAATGTTAGTTCATAGTCAATCATACTTGTTTTGTAATTTTTCCAGTAGCGAACGGTTCATTCCAACTTTCGATCTGCATTAACCTGAAGTCGAACTTTTTGACATTAATATGTCAGACAGAAATGACGATGTGTAAGTATACTTTAGTCCCAAACGTCACTTATGTGATAACTCCGAATTCAGGTAGCGTATATCTAAAGGTATATTAGTCATGTCAGAGCTAATGACCTAGGCTTCTAACAGGCGTCTAGCTTTTTATTATCATTATTTATTCCTTTACGTTCCCAATGGAACATAGGGCGACTTCAAGCTGGCGCTTTGAAGCTTCGGTAAGAATAGGGCTTATTTCCAAGCGCTGAAGTTACTAGCCTTACGCTCAGCCTTCCCTCTTTACTGGCTTAGAGAGATTTAGGAGTGCGTCGGCCAGGAACTGAATCCCGAACCACATGAGTGGTTGACAATCATTCTTCTACCTTTGAACCACTGTCTAGCAGATCTACTATAAGCATACATATAGTACTTGAAACAAACACCAGAGAACCAAGTAGGTTGTAGACCAGAAAGAGAGTGTATTGCTCATATCTTCACACTTCGGTAGATTCTGAAACATTGGCATACCTACTGGCATCCAACAGTCATCATATTTCTTGACCTGGAAACGGCATTCAGTTCTACCTAACGAGAGGTACTATGGCGACATTTGGCTGTGAAAGGAATGCCAAGAAAATACATTTCACTGAACTATACTCGAACTCATGTGGTCAGGCAGGTAACAGCCTACGGATAGTTGTCATTTGAACTAATGACAATCAGTGGTGTCCGTCAGGAATGCTCTGCCCACTGTCCCCATTACTCCTTAATTTAATCATAAATGTACTAATGGACTCAACCCTAACTGACTTCAGAGACTCAGCGATTGACTTGTTACTACCAGGGAATACTCTCGTTGACTTAGAATGTGCGGATGATGTAGTCCTCACTCCTAGATGAAGACGCTGAACACTATGAGGAGCAGCAATCTGAGAATGTTTGGCATGCAGTTGACCCTTTTCTGTCAAGTGTAAGATGATTAGGCCACAGCACTCGACTACATTGACTAACTAACTCCTAGATTAAAGATTGACAGGAGTGAAGTGGATGGTGGAGCGTGCTGACCACTTTACTTATGTGGGGAGTTGCATCAGCCAGTGTCACTGGGTTGAGCACTGACTGAATCTCAGAACAGAAATAGAAGGCTTGTGCTGGCATTCGCCTGCTAACTTACGCCACCTCTGGCATAGTAGACGTGATATCTGGCTGGTTGTCGATCAGAGGACGTGTGTACTGCACAGCAGTCCACTCTGTCCTCCTTTATGGCTGAGTGAGATGTGGCTATTATAAATGAAAGATATGAAAAGGCTATCTCCCGTGTGAAATGGTATAATAGGGTGAACAATATTGAGAATAGCGATCAGTCGAGTGCTAGGTGAAGAGGGGAAATCAATAGACGAGGCTGTGAAGTTACATCGATTGAGATGGTTAGGACATATGTCACGCATGTATCCCTAGCCTTCGCCTTCCTCGACAGCCGGCAATGTTAGCCGATGACATAGGATGGATCAGGTTCGAAAAGATCTAGTGGTGGTCACACCAAAACATGGCTTCACCAGTCAATGAAATCCACAACAGTTAGTTTAATCCACTAGAAAGATGTAGACTTCCGGGTTGGGGTCCTCAGGACGGTAAACATCAATGGATGGAGACAATCGGTGTTATCGCTCAAAATTATTCTCAATGATGTAAATGTTTTCACCTCCTGTGACTCATAATACCCAATAAAACTATATTGTTCTTCGGTATTACTATTCTTTTTGCCTCATATCTCTCTTTCTTCTTCTTCTCTGGCTTTGTGTGCCACAAGGAGCGAGTGTGGCGACTCGAACTGCTGCACATTAGTGCAAAGTTCTATGTTGAAACCAGTCAGTCACTCAGTCACCAATACCTACGATTAGTATCTACTGAAGCCTCACGGAATGCATCTAGTAGCTATCAGTTAGCTGGCGATTGATACTGTGTTTGAAGAGGATATTAAATGGTCTTTGTAATAAATAGTCAAACTTAATAACTTGCCCTTTACTGAGTTTTTCCAAAGCTCTCGCTACAAATACACAAGTGGTACAAACAAAATTAGTTGTTTTTTTCACAAATATCTTATCGAAAAGACTGAATACATCGACAGAAAACACATAAAGCAATAAGACTAGAGATAGTGTGTTTGTGTGTGTGTGTGTGGGAGGGGGTTGATCAACTGAACTAGGGCGGTGATTATATACAACTTATAATTATCAATTACTTGTTTTTTTAACATGACTGATATTTCTGAATTCACTTAACTCAGAATAATAGTATTTATTACCTGGTGTCCAGTATCGTGACTGTCGTTTGGCTATTCAGTAGGACTAAAATCTAGGAGACAAAAAATGACAAGGTTGTTACCATTGTGGTGAGTGTGTCGGTGGCACAACGGTAGAATGCTTGCCAACCACGCCACATGGGGTTCGATCCCCAGCCGACGCACTCCTTCTTACCTGGCCAAGCCAGTAATAAGACTGGGGAAGGTTGGGCATGAGGCTGACAAGCAACCCCTACCTAGTAAATATAAACTCCACTGCTACAGAAACTTCAAACCTCTAGCTTGAAGCCCTATGTTCCACTAGGAAAAGAAAAAAGGAGTGAAAAAGCCATCATAGTGGAATTGGCTGAATAATTCTCTTGTGTGCAAGCCTCCTGCTTACTTACTTACTTTACTTCGGCTATCTCCTACGGGAGGATGAGCCGGCTTCATGAACCATGAAGTTTCATGGGAATTGGGTACGAGTGATGTCCCCAGCATCGCTCGACCTTTGTTTGAGAGTGCAGCTCTAGCCTTTACACAACCAAGTGTGACCTACAAGGCAGTAGGAGTGGAGTAGGGAGTCCACTATCCATTGGAAGCCGGTGACCGGAGTCCGGTTCATTCGCCTTTTTGAATGGGGCCAGTCATCCAGGGCATCCAATAAGCCCTTTGTCCATACGTCTGCCGGTGAGCTTCATACTCCAGTCGTTGGAGGTTTGGAATCAGGGTTTAGCCATCTCCCCTAGACTGTCAACCCGGTGAAGAGCGCCGGGCATCCGCTTTCGCCCTCTCACTTTGGTGAAAAACACCTCCGCCACGTGAAGGCAGTGAGTAGGACTTCCTCAGGAGAGGCTATGTAAGACGCCCGGTCATATGGGAGCATATGGAAGCTCCTGCCCCCCCCCTATATGGACAGCTAGAGCTTTAGAAATACAGATGAGACTAAATCGGGTCACAGTGGCTGAATGGTATACGAGCTTGCCTTGTAACCGGAAGGTCCCGGGTTCGAATCCCAGTGGGTGCGTACTGCCGATGATTCCCAAACTAGGATGAAACAGCAGCTGTCCAGTACTCCCTCGTTTTCAATGGTTCTCTAACTGATATCAATCCGTGATCAACCCGTAAAATCATGTTGTGTTTTGACAGGTTGCTCTTCACTTTATATGAGGAGTTTGTTGGAATGGAATGACTGCTATCGACAAGGTGTTTGACTTTCCCATCAGGGCTACACAAATGGGTTGGATGTGAATAGCAAGGAATTTAATCAAGGTTCCTTTTTGCGTTCAGCAGGCACTCAACTTTAGAAACTTGTCAGTTGATCGTTCCGTGTAGATTCCCTTTACGGCAGACCTTCTTAGGCGGCATGTGCAAATGAATATTTACTATAGATATGCATCACAATTCATAATCACTACTGCCTCTATGCCTTTTCAAAAACTTTTATTTGTCTCGTTCACGCACATCATTTCTTTGCATATTCATGCTCAGATAATAGTGGAAAGTGCCCCTACATGTAGAACTATATATTAAACTCTGAAAATGTAACAATTCTAACAAAAGATCCTTCTTACTCAGTAACCACAGTCCCAATTTGCGAGAAGTGTGCCTGAGGGCCGAGAGAAAACAAACCAAGACATTGTTTCATCTCGTAAACTGAACGAAAGATGATCCGAAGATTCTAGGAATGACTTTATGTCAAGAAGTCGTTATTATTATTATTGTTACCGAAGCTGATTGACGCTCTGGTATATCAAGATACTACCAGGTTGTGGTTAAAAATTTGTCCTGCCAACAAATATCTGAGTGGCTTCATATTCCAAGTAACAAGTGTATTGAACCAGGCGTAACTGCATAACCCGCTGAGACCTAATGTACCAGAATATGGAACATGCCCAACTATCTGGTGGTTGTGTCATTATCAGGTTGTTATACAAGGAATATTCAATTCCTAGTTAACTGTATAAACAGAAATTCGACAAAGGTGTTGCACGATGATGCTACATGCCAAGTAACTTACAACTGAAAGCTTACAGAAGCCTTTAAAATGAAAACAGGAGTGAAACGAGGCTGTCTACTATCTCCCATGATATTCTTGATTGTAAAAGACTGTGGTTTATGAGGTGTAAGAAGACAAGCATACACCGGACTGATAAACAGACTACTGGAGATCTGGATCTCGCGGATGATTTATGGCCCAAAATCGCAATAACTGGAAGATTTGCAAAAGAGAAAACCAACAAATTGACAGAAGAGGCAAGGAAAACTGGACGTCAAACAAAAACACAGAGATGACAGAGGTGAGGAACATACCCAACCACTAACAACAACCATGAATTACCATCAACGGAAGAAACCTACTAAGAGTCATCATTTACAATTACCCTGGACTTAGGCAGCGTCGTTTCAACTACAAACAAAGCAACAGATGTGGATATGAGACAGTTAGGATCGCGAGAGCAAACGAGACGTTGATTACTATGAAATCAGTATGATCTACGAAATCAGCAGAATTTTCATTACTGATGTCAAGTTACTCCTTCTTTATGGTTCATATACTTGGCACGTGCGTCAGAAAAGGCATTGCCAACAACCCACTGAGGACTTTCATCAACGTATGCCTTCACGAGATACTGAAGATTAGATGGCCAGTTAGACAAAAAACAAAGAGGAACTCCGACAGCGAATCACAACCAACAGATACACAGAAGGAAATGGGTTGGACGTACGCTAGGGATAACATCATCACACGTCAAGGCCTCGAGTAAGAAAAGAATGGAAATCGACAAGTCGGTGTCCAAGGGTTCTATGAAGACCATTTGAAACAAGAATGAAAGCTTGTGAGCGACCGTCGAAGTAGGCGCAAATAACAGCAGAAAATAAAGGAATAGTGCAGATGAAGTCTTAAATTTCACCTGAACCCACGAAACGAATAATACTATTACTGAGGTTTGCACACACGCACGATTGTTTCAAAACTGCTTATATTCATAATAATCTCGCCACATTTCCTACACAACAACATCCATCAAATGTGTTATTTGTAAGACACGAAACAACTAGTGAATTAGTATGGCTTCTTACTACCAAAAATGACCAAGGATGATATTGTCATTATTGTGCCCAATTTTATTGGTGGTCTATATTCTACGGATCCTAATTCATGACTTAAAACTAGGCGTAAAAGCAAGACTAAAAGGAAACACCCTTACAAATTTAGATATTTGCAAAACGTCAAGGAGATTTTCAACGGCATGAAGACCTCTCCCCATTGGAATAAAGAAAGCTACTAAAGTAACACTTAGAAAATGCACTATGGACGTATTCAACACTTGCTGGTGTTTCATACTGACGGACAAGTATCTTACAACCCGGTACTGTGCGTCAGAAAACTTTCCATGATATCTTTTTCCAGTCCTTTTCAGATGTTCAGTAGAAACACTTACGATGTCTAGTAGTAAATGCCACAACAAATCAGAATTTCGACGGATTGGAACAACCTTAACTGAACATCAAATAAGTCATACTAATGTGCAGCTGCCAGAACTTCACTCATACTAAAATTATTGTTGCTTAGGTTGCAAAGGGCACCTAATAGCTGCCATATTTCCGATTCACTTCAACAACTTTTTTCAAAACACAAATTAGGAAAAGCACTGGACTTAAGTTCGACTGTGACTTTAATGCTCATGGATTCAGGTATACAACCATAACACGAACTAGTAAGCAAAATAATAAGAGGGACAGGAACATCAAAGTTTGCATTTGAAAGCGTAGAGTGAATCTGAGACTTTTACTTACATCAGGCAAAACTAATCACCAGACGTGAGTGAGTATTAAGCTTATGTTCGGAAGCCGAAACATAAGTTCGTTGAATTTGGTAAACAAAGGCTTAATTAAGGAGAAACTCTCATTTACAATTTATTAGTTAGGCAGACGCATTACCAGTGATATGGTGGTAAGGTATGAAGTCTAAAGATAGAAGCACCTCACCCGAGTACAACAATAGCCAACTACAGGAACCTGCATAGTGATTCAAACTGTCTTCCTGAAGTGGAACAATAGATTTATTGATGAACAAGTGCACAGTCTAGCTTGAAAATCATAACCCTAACTCTTGTCTTCAAAGCCCGTTAATAAAATTTTAGATTCGCTAAATGTGTGTCTGTGCCGAATTTTACTTGTTCTATCAATACTGATTTCATCTGCCGCTACCAGGCTCCACCAAGTGAGCTGGGATTATAACTTAAAATAGTTGCGTGAAGAGCTAGATGATGTAACCGGAGCACATATTACATATAGTCACTGAGACCACGGAAGAGCTGCGAAGTGCTAATTTTCCTCTAAGATAAAGAAACAATAACTGCCTACAGTTATTAGGGGAATTAGTGGTCAACTGGGACATATCACAACGCATTACCTCCCGTAGCCAACGTCTAGTCGTTGGCAGAAGTTCCCCCGTATGACCCTGAGAAAGATGGTCGCACAGTGAAACACATATATGGAACAGAAATGGAGAAGTAAAGTTAGGAGCTTATAGTTGTCCTCGTGGTTAAAATGAGTAGTTATCTGAAATTACACGCCGCCTGTGAAAACATAGACTGACAGTGTTATGTTCAGTGAGATGATCTGATAATCAAAAGAAAAACAGCACTAATAACTACCATGTACAGCTAAATTCCCTTGGATATAAATAATAATGTAGTGTACTAATCCACTAAGCGTATCAAGCTTCATATACACCCAGATCCCAAGTGGCAGTAAAAAAACACTTATCAAATCACCACGGAGATGTTATATTAATCAAGACTCAATAGTTTCTTCTGTATATTTGTTCTTGTCTTGTCCTGCAAGTTTTCCGGCGGCCTTCCTGTCCAATAGTGCACGTCTGTCCTTATCCAGCTTTAGTTTGTGAATTACGACCTATTGAAACCATAACACTCAATACACTGGAACTTACGTTTGATGGGTGGATACCAATAGGGGCATAGGTACCGTTCATTTTCCTGCACTGCAGCCTTTCAATGTGGATCACGAACTTCTTTCGGTAAACACGGATAACTTTTGCGGGATTGCTATCCTTTCGCTCTCCTCGGACTATTTGCACTTCATCGCCTTTGCGAATTGGCATACTCCTAACTTTATACTTGGAGCGTAGCTCCTTAGATAGTGGAGCACTCATAAGTCGGCGACGTATATGAGAAGGTGCGTTGAAATATCGTTTACGTGCTTTTCGACGAGAACTACTCACGTGTTTATTGAACTTCATGGCGAATATTAAAAATCCACAAGCACCACGCCTAAGAGGACAAACAGCCCGCGCTAATCTGCGAGAGATGGGAACACCCACAATGACATTCGAAATCCAATGACCAATAATCGCAGTTCTTGTGCTACATATTCTGTAGGGAATCTTTAAGTCTCATACACAATATTCGAAGCGAAAATTGTTAATACGACTACCAGTGACATATTTACCATCAAAATGGGTGAAAATTGTTCTATTTATTAATGGAGGTAAGCAACTGTTAGTATCTAACTGCCAGCTTGTAAGTCTGACCTGCATTGTGGCAAAGGTACTAGAAACACTCATAAGGGATCAGCTCTTAGCTCATATGGGGGGACATGGCTCAATGACAGTGGAACAGCACGGATTCCGATTTGGACGATCCTGCCTGACAAACTTACTGTAAGCTGGGGAAGATTGGGTCGAAGTCATGGTTAAGAACCATCTACTGGATGCTGTCTTTATCAGTCTTAGTGCAGTATCCGGTAAGGTATTCTATTTAGGACCTCTTAGCAAACTCAAACGTTTGGGATTAGACCAACGCTTATGTGAGTGGTTTAGCTACTGCTTGATGGATAGAAGTCAGAAGGTGGGGATTAAGAGTGTACTGTCAGGGTGGAAAGCAGTACTAAGTGGGGTGTCTCAGGGAACTTTACTTGGTCCCCTGCTATTCTCGTCACACGCAAATGAACCGCGGAAAATTCCTACTTCATCCTCCTCATTATCTGCCGACGATATTAAGATACGGAAAACTGTAAATGTTAACGATGATGGGTCCGAACTACAAAGCAATCTAGATAAATTAGTTGAATGGGCTAACCTCCGGAGCATGGAAGTCCACGACAAGAAAAGCTTGGTAATGGACCTAGGCCAGATGTCTTACACGTCGTACTCCTTGAGGGACACAGATGTTGGATGTTAAGCGACAAAATGCTTAAGGAGTTATTGTAAGCCATGCCTTAAGAAACGGCAAATTGTAATGGGGCCGCAGCTAGGGCTTTTTGGATGCTATGAGCACTTCGAAGGGCTTTCAAACGATTAGAAAAGGTGTGTTCCAAATACCGTACGCAAAATTCGTCAGAACTCATCTAGAATACTGAGTACAAACAGCGAGCCTAACCTTCACAAAGGAAGCATATATCCTGGAAAGAGTACAGAGGGTCGGAACCAAGTGAGTTGGTGGTATCTCACACCTTCATTATGATAAGAGGATGAGGCATTTAAGTCTCTTTATTTTGGCATACCATATATTAAAAGGTGATTTTCTCTCCTTCTAGGATACATTCACTGGGCCACCGCAACGGGGTGCTCAAACCGAGGTAGAAAAAAACATGTGGAATTTAGATTCTCTCATCGAGTGGTCAACGACTGGAACTCATTCAGTAGTAACAGCTCCATCTATGAACGTTTTGAAAGAGAAACTGGATCTCTGCAGAGATGTTTAAGGCAAGGATTAACAAAGGCAACAAGAGCCTTCTATCCTTATAATCTGAATCTGAGTTTACTTGTCTAGACTAATCTCATTGGGCCAAATTTATTTCAAACCGAGTAGTGTCCAAGAGAATCGGCAGCAGAACTTCACCCGCTACTGTGAATTGTGAAAATAGCCAGTTTATGGGGATTTAAACAGCACAGCTACTTTGTCTGTTCTGATTGAAATGTTTCGATCACCTATGCACACGGACTACTAAGGTGAATGATGCTGATTTGCAGTAAACCATGAAGCAGTTCTCATATTGATATCTAGTTTCACATGTCCGCTATTTTCCTAATGTGTGTCCCCAGTCTCATCTGCTCTTTCAGGCTCCTCGGATCCAAGGAGATAATTGCAACAGTTTCCAAGTAAAATGATGTGTGCATAACAAGAAGTCAGGAAGAGAAGTTTTTGAAATGATGTGCTCGCCCGCCATTTTTCTTACTCTACTTTCAAAAATTCCTGACAATTAAATACATACGGACAGTTTTTTAAGGCAACAACGTGACGTTCACATCATGAATGTCTCTAGATTAAACTGTGCTGAGGGCTCATATCGTTAAACTTAAGAAGTCATTCAGAGTTCAGGAGAAGTATGACATTTTGTGATCAGATGAACTGAAAACTATTCTCATTGGGACCTCTGCGACATGTGTGGGCACAATGGTGCACTCAAGGAAGAATGCCACCATCTGCATCCTTGATGTCAAATAATAGTTTTGATAATTTATATTTTATGTAAGCGGGTGTTTACAAGAAGCGCATGTTATTTTTACGGGCACGATCAGTTATGTTACAAATCACAATCGTGAAGTAGCATGAATCAACACTTTTTCAAAATTTTAAATTGTTCGACAATGGTACAAGCAATCAGAACAGGTTCTCATTAAGTTAGATTGCAAACTCTTCATCATCAAAGTTGATCGACAACCCGAACTTCGTTCTGTTGTGTGCTGATAATTATGGCCAACCAGTGAACAGAATATATTTGAGTAAGTGCTATGTCCCCACTGACTGAAGCCATTTCAGGAAGAGAAGAACATGCTGAGAAACACAGCAGTAAGTGTCCATTTAAACACAATGAATCAGTTTTACAGAATTGAGTAATTTGCAGTCCATATGCGTCCAGGAACCAGAATATCGGAGAATTAACCCTTAGTGAATGACCGCTGGAGCATATAGGACCTGGAAATTATCACGACACATGTCAGTAGGATTTCAAATGCCACCATTAGCATGTGTTCATTATTTCTTGAATAACTAGATATAATGCGTCAATTAAACAGCTACTAGGAGTTGTTTGGTAATATTCCACAACTGTCATTCAGAATGCGTCGCAGAGGAGGGTTATGGGTAATTCACGAGACAGTTGTAAGACATAGGACCGGTAATTCTTTCAAATCATTTGTCATTGTAAGTGGCCAAATATCTACATTCTTCATTCTCATTCAAAGAGTCATGTAGTATTCATGCAGTGCGTCGGTGGCACAGTGGTTAGGACTCTCGCCGACCATGCACATGGTCCGGGGTTCGAGCACTCGCCGACGAACACCTGATATCTATGGTCGGCCTGCAAAATTTGGGCTACCGATATCCACGCTGAAAATTCCATACTTGTACCAAAAATACAGTGTGGAATCAAGCTGTAATCAAAAATAAAATAGATAAAAAAATAAAATGGTGAGAGGAAAGAGAAGACCGAGGACAGCAATACCGAAGTAAGCAAGTGGAGTCCTCAAGGAGTGATGTATATATAAATGCATATATATATATATAATGTATATATATACATATTTCATGAAAGTAAATGACCGCCAGATCCAACTGCAAAGAAAGGAAAGTGTCAATTATGCAATGCTACGCACCCACGAACGACGCAGACCTCGAAAAGAAAGAAGAATTCTACAGATAGCTGCAGGCAACAGGAGACAATACTCCAACCGGTGACATTAAAATACTAATGGGAGACATGAACGCCAAACTGGGACCAGACAACACAGGAAGGGAACTCATCATGGGTAGAGAAGCTCTAGGAGAAATGAATGAAAATGGAGAACTCTTCGCCGACTTCTGCGCCTTCAACGAACTAGTGATTGGTGGCAGTGTATACAAGCACAAAGATATCCACAAGGCTACATGGGTGTCACCAGACGGGCAAACCAAAAACCAAATTGACTTCATCCCAATGCTGCTCAAGGAAGTGGAGGCGCAGCCTACTGGACACAAAAGTAAGAGGAGCAGCAGACGTTGACTCAGACCACTATCTCGTACAATGGACAATCCAAATCAAATTAAAAGCTTTCAGGGAAACATAAGCTGCAGATAGACCGCAAGCCAAGTTCGACACTCAAAAACTGAAGGACCAGGCTACAAAGGACAACTTCACTGCAAGCATAAGGGAAAAAACCGAGACACAAATCAACACTAGCGAAGAGGTCGGCGTCGGAAAGCACTGGAACAACTTGAAAACTGTGTGGAGTTAAACCTTCATGGAAGTTCTAGGTAGAAAGAAGAGACAGGACAAACAGTGGCTCACTGCGGACACTTGGAAACTAATAGAGGAGAGAAGGATAGTGAAACATAAGATTATCCAGTGCACCGATGAGCAACAAAAACAGGAGTTGAATGCAAGCTACAACACGCTGAACAAAAGAGTGAAGAAGAGTGCCAGGGAAGACAAAAGAAAATATTATGAAGCCATGTGAAGGGAAGCAGAACAAGCTGCAGGCAAAGGAGACCTCGCCACACTCTGCCAAACAACTAGGCACCTATCAAGCAAAAGTTCGACACAGATTAAGCCAGTAAGGGATGACAACGGAAGGTCAATCACCAAAAAGGTGGAGCAAGGAAAACACTGGGCTGAACACTTCAAAAGACTTCTAGATCGACCGCCACCTAAAACGCGCCCAACAATACCAACAACGGAAGCAGAACTACTAGTGAACATCAACCCCCCGACGAAATCAGAAGTACAAAACCCAGTTTTTTGTTCAGCATTTACTCATTTACCTGCTCTTGTGGAGCTGATTATACTGGACGTTGTAAGCGTAATCTCCGAAAACGTGTGGCTGAACACTATCCGGCTTGGTTAATGAAAGGCGAACGAAGAACTGCGAAATCATCTATTTGTGATCACCTGTTAGAGTCTGGTCATTTAGCCCCACGTGATTCATCTTTCAAAGTTATCTACATGGCAAAATCGAATCGATCCAAAAGTTTATTTTTTTATTTTATTTTTATTTTATTTTATGGTTACAGCTTGATTCCACACCGTATTTTTGGTACAAGTGTGGAATTTTCAGCGTGGATATCGGTAGCCCAAAATTCACAGGCCAACCATAGATATCAGGTGTGCGTCGGCGTGGGCTCGAACCCCGGACCCTGTTTTCTTCACTTATGGATAGCCGAAGCTTTAGCTATACATGAACAGAAACCTAAATTATGTGTTCAAAAGCGTTTTGTCAAACCCCTTTCTTTACCTTGGTCATAATAATGTTCTTTCTAGTTTTTAGTTTTTATTTTATTTTACCACTTGAATTCTTTCCGCTTCACTTCACATCTTCATTCTTATCGTAATCGTACTCCTAATTTTTTAAAATTTTTAGAAAACACTTGACATTTTTAAAACATTTTTGACATCAATCCACTTATGAAACAATCTTAATAATTCTGTAATTTATCCACTTCAACTCTACACCTTGGAACATTTTAATTGTCGTTATTCTTATCACTTATATATGTATATTGACTGAGCAATTGTCTAGTGCCACTTAATAACCTTTTTCTGTAATATAAATACGACTGTAAAGTTGGCCTGAAAATGAAGTCGTTGAAAAGACGTTTCTTCGCTGAACAAAAAACTGTGTTTTTACTTATGAATAAATTGGTATTTTTTATGATTTGAAATCAGAAGTCCTGAATGCAACAAAGATGCTAAAAGCCGGAAAAGCAGCAGGACCAGATGGAGTCCCAGCAGAAGCATTGAAAATGGACCCAGAGACAACAGCGGACTTGATGATGCCATTACTGGAGAAGGTGTGGAAAGAGGGCAAAGTACCCGAGGGTTGGAAGAAAGGATACTTATTCAAACTACCAAAAGGAAGGAGACTTAAGTCATTGCAAAAACTGGCGCGGAATTATGCTCCTGTCCATCCCAAGCAAAATATTAAGCCGCATCATCCTGGAGAGAATCAAACAAGCCACCCTGGATGCAAAACTTCAACCGGAACAAGCTGAATTCAAGAGAAACATGTTAGGTATTGATCGAATCGCCACACTACGGATCACCATTGAACAAAGCTTGGAATGGCAGTCACCTCTCCACCTCACTCAACTTCATCGACTTTGAAAAGGCCTTCGACATTGCAGCGTCGATCGAGAGGTGATTTGGCAACTACTTCGCTAATACGGCGTGCCACCGACAATTATACTACTCATCCAACAGTTATACGACAATGCTGCATGTCAAGTAATCCACAACGGGAAACTTACGGAATCTTTCAAAGTGAGGACGGGAATAAGACACGGCTGGCTGTCTACTATCGCCAATGATCTTCCTGATTGCAGTAGATCGGATAATGCGACAGACAACGGGCAATGGGTAAACAGGCATAAAATGGACTCACACAAAAGAACTTGGAAAATCTGGACTTCGCCGATGATGACATATGTCTGATTTCCCACAAACTGGAAGATATGCAAATGAAAAGCAACAAGTTGGCAGAACAAGAATCAAAGATAGGACTCCAAGTAAACAGAGAAAACACAGGTGATGAAGATTCATGGCCAATACCAACAGCAACAACAACAAACAACAATCAGCTAGCATAAATGGAGGGAACCTGAAAGAAACAGCCTTTTTCACCTACTGACCTACCTGGGAAGCATCGTTTCAACTACGGGCGAATAGACATGACGAGGATATCAAAGCAGCGAGGATCGGGAAAGCAAGACAAGCTTTTATTACTCTCAAGTCTGTGTGGAGGTCAACGGAACTCAGCATGAAAATGAAATCAAGATTCGGATTTTCAGCTCCAATGTGAAGTCAGTGCTACTCACTATACAGATCAGAGACTTGGCGCGTCATAAAGAGCATCTCAAACAAACTACCCACCTTCATCAATAGCTCTCTTTGCTCAATACACTGCTCAAGGTCAGATGGCCAGAAAGGATCAGCAACAGGGATCTCTGAGAGCGAACCAACCCAGCAGGAACCGATTGTGAAACAAATATGCAGGAAGAAATGGAGATGGATTTGGTTGGCCATACGCTGAGGAAACTATCATGTGACATCATTAGACAAGCCATTGCTCGAGTGGGACCCGAAAGGGAAGCAGCGAGTTTGTCGTCAGTGCAAGGGTGACTTGGTGGAGGTCATGTGAAGAGGAGATGAAAGCATGTGGGCAGACTTGGAGCAGAGTGAAAACGTTGGCAGAAAACCGAAGGCAATGGAGACACGTGGCTGAAGTCCTATGTTCCTCTAGGAATTAGAGAATACCATAATACTAATAATAATAATCAGGGGAATGCAAGAGAAGATTAGTTAGCTTGTAGTAGAAAATAAGGTTTCCAGTGTGGTTCCATTTTCAGTCTGTCTCAACGCTGAGGGTACTCGAGATTACATTCTGAACTAAGAGTTCTTGAGGCAAATTGCCGTTGCACTCCCTTCAACTCAGTACTCTAAAATAGGTCGGATAAATACCTTGTACAATAAAACCCTAATTTCATAACCAAAGAAATTGCGAGTACTGAATCCCAGTTGCCTGCGTGTTTTGCGTCTGGCATAATCAGTTTGTTCAGAGAAATTTAAATTACTGGAGTATCTGATACTGAGGTTTAGGACTGAGTTAAGATTGGCTAGTTCTCGCTCATTTACTTCATGAGTTCGGTAAGGGTTACTGTTGCCAATGCAAATCCAGCCGCATTTGTCAATGTTAAAATTTAGACAGGATTCAGCACATCATGTTGAGAGGCTACTTAGTACAAGATGCATTTTACTTACCATACCGTTTAATTTATGACTGTAGCAGGAGTAAGCGGCCTTGACGTCGCCAGCACATAAGAATAGTTTACCTGAGGTGAAGCAGTTACAAATTCTGTTAATGGACACTACCTTGCACAACCCCACTTGAGATCTGCCTAGAATGAGACAATACAGATTCAACTTTGGTTATTTGTACCCTGTCGGTTAGAAATGGTTTTAACCAGCTCAGTAGTGGATTGCAAATTCCACATAAGTAGAGCTTCTCAAAGAGAATACTGTTAGATTCCATGTCAAATGCCCCAGATATATCGACGTAGAGAACAACGACTAGCTTACGTGCTTCCCGACTACTAGTGATGTAGTTAAAATAATCGAAGTGGCAAGTTACACAGGATCTGTTTTTGAGAAATCCGTGTTTGGGACCCTGTAACAAGATCTTCCCTGAGTAGATAGTCTGACAATTGATCATTGACAACTTTCTCCATAATTTGCGAGACAACTGGGGTTATATTTATAGGTCTGTAAATGCAAACGTTAGCCTTATCACCAGATTTTATAGTGTGGAATTATGAAGCTAGTTTTCCACTCATTAGGGTAAGTGCCAGTGTTCATATACATTGAGAAGAATTTAAGAAGTCATAGGGGTATATCAGACGCACTGTTTTTGAAAATTATTGAAGCAAGGCCATCTGGTCGCATACTAGTAGAAGGTCTAAGGCTTCTAACTGCTTGTTGATTGGTGAACACCATTCTCCCGAGGGAAGAGCTAGTAAGGGGTGCGGTTTCACCAGGGATGTGCTTTTCTAAACTAAATTTCTCAGATCGCCCACTGAAAAGTTCAAAGATGGCGGCAGGCTCATTGTAGACTACTCTGTCCTGAAGTAAGTAGGGGATATCCGTCGTCGACCACACTCGTCTTTCAAGAATCGTTGTTAGGTTACAAACTTTGTAGGTACTTTTAGGCGCACTTAACCCTTCGTTGAGCTCCTTTTGGGAGCGTAGGCTCTTGATAGATTTAGGAGACTCGTGGATTGAGAGCAGTAGTGATATATCCTTAGTAGAATAGTACTGTTTCATCGACCTCCTTAACGTAATGAGGTATGCCCTTGGAATATATACAACTTGTTGTCTACTTAATTTCACTATATTCTTAGCAGCAACAGTATCTAGATGAAGGGTACCATTCCTGTAAAATAGGTACACTACAGCCTCCAGAGAGTCCCGTTGATAGAGCCGAGAGAATTCTTGGACTAACCCCCGGTCTGTATGTCTGCAACTACGGTATATCATGCTCCCCTAATCTTGTCTGTTTCCTGTATTTATTGGTAAGTGGTGTGTGGCCACATGGTGTCTGCCTTGATTTGTCAGGTTGATATATTTTGCTACATGTATATTGATCGTTAATTCCATTATAACTCACAATATATCTTGTTTGTCTGTTAATTGAATAAACAATGTATGAAATTTTAACATGACATTGCAACCAATCGGAATCCAGTGGTGGTAAGAAAAACTACTGTCAGCCAACTCTCAGAAACTGTCAATGTCCAGCTCTTACTACACTGCACCTCACGCTGTCCCTCGAAGAGTTTCAGAAGCAATTTCTAATAAACAAAGCAAAAACCAGAACACAAATTGGCGGCCAAAAAATCTTTTATTGTTAGGCCAATATGTAACCAAAAATAAGGTTATTATACACAAGGTACATCATAGATTTCCGCCTTCAATTGAAAAACAAGCGATGAGACGATGAATGCGGGATTGATAAATCTAAGAAAAAATTGAGTTAGGTTTGAGCAAACAAACATGAAATCATCGTTCAAACTTCAAATACAAGAAACGAAAACTACAGGAAAAACAACGAATCTAAAAACACCAATTGATATGACACACCACACATATATACAAACAGTACAAATAACCCCGCATATCATGTCTTGATGTGATTACTTTGAAGAATTGCAGGACTTACACCAGCACGCCTGCAACCCTTCTCAGGTTGACGATTGTAGGTTGAAGAATGTACGGACACAAACAAGATTAACCAACAATTACAATAATCGGAACTCACACAATTATTTAACACAAACATATGTACAGTCAATACATCAAATGTTGTGGATTCTGGCATGACAAACTACCCTTGAAGAACTGTAGGACTTACAGCAGTACGCCTACATTCCTTCTCAGGTTGATGATAAAAAGTGGAAGTCGTCCGGACACAAATGGAATTACCAACAGCTAGATGACAGATGATATCAATTCAGTATATACAATATGAACATGTGTACAGAAGCACACATGAAGCACGTTGGGCTGCTCATTGATGCGCTACCATTTGAAGAATTGTAGGACTTACAGCAGTACGCCTACAACCCTTCTCAGGTTGACGCTCTAGGTTGGAAAATCGTCGTGGAGTTCATTTGCTGACCCCCTCCTATCATATATATCCCAAATCTGAACGGTAACACGCTCATATCATTGTGTCGTAGAATACAGATGACTAACAAACACACGGCGTGTCTGACCAACCAAGCGTAGAAACAGAGTAATTTACACCGAAGATAATAGCATTCAAGTAGTAACTTGAAACTAGAAATGCCTTTATTCATGCAAGTCAGTTAAAAAATTACTCTCTCGTTTACACTTGGTCTATCCTCACTAAACTCACCAATATCCTTCGTCTTTTAAAACGGACTGATAGTAGCATAGTCATAGCATAAGACACGCGAGTTTACGGACGTCCCTTTCATCCTGGACGACAACATTGACGACGAATGAGTGACACAAATTGATGAACTTAGTGGTGGATCAGAAGCTGTTGTTGTTCGGCTTTCGGAAAGTTGTCTAACTGCAAGACCACCACCACTGCTGTCTTTTACTATCAGCTGCGGTTTAGCACTATCATCTGATGATAGGTGGGCTACACGCTGGTCAATTACACTGACGGTCTCACTAGTATCCGCACCTTTGGCAACCGCATCTGCTCTTAAATCTACCTCACTTTCAAGTTGTACAGAACTTTTATTCAACTCAGTAGTAGTAGTAAGCATTCCGCCCATCTCATCATGATCAACCAAAGACAAATCTGAACTACCATAACCACTGTCCAAAATATCCATTTTACCTCAGTTAGTATAATAATGATGTGTATTTTCATATAAACACATAAATTTACATGAAAATGCGTGCCATTTTACAGGCATGATCAAGTATGATAAAATATCAAATCGTAGATTGTCCACAAGTTAAAAATATTTAAACAGATAAATATTTGATACATATCCATAAATACACTCATTGTTTGCACCAGGCCACATAATTATTGAATTGTACAGTTGTACTCCAGATTGCGCGGGAAAACTGACTTCGTTTCGTTTTCATTCCGTGGTTGTCGGCATACGATAACCAACCAATATTGAGGTATGTACAATGTTTACAAGGGAGTGAAAGCCATTTTAGAAAAGTAAAAATGCTTAGGTGAGTCATTAAGGTGTAATGAAATAGGTAAGTGCATGTATCATTAATAAACTCATTTGTGAAGGAAAATCCCTAGGGTGACAACGTTCATTTGCAAAGTATAACGCTACCTGTCAGCCACCTCTCGTAAACCGTTAATGCCCAGCTCTTGCTACGCTGGGACTCACGCTGTTCCTTGAAGTTTCTCAGAAACGCTTAGTAATAACGGACGCGAAAACCAAAACACTGATTGGCGACTCGAGAATTATTTATTCTAACACCAACATATAGCCAACTTTAAAACTAAGGTCTATGAACAAATATTACAATAATAAATCACAATATTACTTCTGACGGTTGTCTCCTGACTTCTTTCTGAACAGCGACCGATGAGACGATGACTGGTGTATTGATGCCTCCGCGAAAATTGGGGAAGTTGGTTTTGAGCAAACAACCATGAATTGATCGCTTAATCTTCAACTACATTGACACTCCGCGGCAAAATACGGATCTATCCCTTTTTTCCATCACGACCAATACACGTTCACTTGGATGCCATTGCGAGAACCTGGGTCACATGGACAGAGCTGAAATGGAAAAGAAACGGAAAATCCAACAGACCACAGGCGTACCCACAGCACAATCTCACACATCAATGACAACCTGCGCCTTCCAGTTAAAGGCATCCTATTGCAACACAACCGCCACTTGCTAGAATGACTCTTGCAGAATGCAACGTGACCATAGCACCACCTCATGATACTCCACGCACGTCCTCTTATCTACTCGCTACTAATTACCACTGAAATCGCTTGTCACTCATTCTGCCTCAGTTCTAGTAACGGTGACGTATGCGAGCCTCAGTCGTTTACACTCTTTCTCCCCGATGTGTGGGAGCAGCCAACAATTATCTCCGTATGCATTTCATTCTCAGCAATACCCCAGCCTCCCCGGCGTATACGACCCATCATCTGCTGTCTCTAACATCAATCAATTCATTCACGGATGTAGAAGACTGGAAACAACTTCAGAAGTAATCACGACGAAAATTTTAACAAAATTGTGCAATAAAAACAAGGTACGAAAACAACGATTAAACACAATGAATCCAAAAACACCAATTGATATGACACACCACACATATATACAAACAGTACAAATAACCCCGCATATCATGTCTTGATGTGATTACTTTGAAGAATTGCAGGACTTACACCAGCACGCCTGCAACCCTTCTCAGGTTGACGATTGTAGGTTGAAGAATGTACGGACACAAACAAGATTAACCAACAATTACAATAATCGGAACTCACACAATTATTTAACACAAACATATGTACAGTCAATACATCAAATGTTGTGGATTCTGGCATGACAAACTACCCTTGAAGAACTGTAGGACTTACAGCAGTACGCCTACATTCCTTCTCAGGTTGATGATAAAAAGTGGAAGTCGTCCGGACACAAATGGAATTACCAACAGCTAGATGACAGATGATATCAATTCAGTATATACAATATGAACATGTGTACAGAAGCACACATGAAGCACGTTGGGCTGCTCATTGATGCGCTACCATTTGAAGAATTGTAGGACTTACAGCAGTACGCCTACAACCCTTCTCAGGTTGACGCTCTAGGTTGGAAAATCGTCGTGGAGTTCATTTGCTGACCCCCTCCTATCATATATATCCCAAATCTGAACGGTAACACGCTCATATCATTGTGTCGTAGAATACAGATGACTAACAAACACACGGCGTGTCTGACCAACCAAGCGTAGAAACAGAGTAATTTACACCAAAGATAATAGCATTCAAGTAGTAACTTGAAACTAGAAATGCCTTTATTCATGCAAGTCAGTTAAAAAATTACTCTCTCGTTTACACTTGGTCTATCCTCACTAAACTCACCAATATCCTTCGTCTTTTAAAACGGACTGATAGTAGCATAGTCATAGCATAAGACACGCGAGTTTACGGACGTCCCTTTCATCCTGGACGACAACATTGACGACGAATGAGTGACACAAATTGATGAACTTAGTGGTGGATCAGAAGCTGTTGTTGTTCGGCTTTCGGAAAGTTGTCTAACTGCAAGACCACCACCACTGCTGTCTTTTACTATCAGCTGCGGTTTAGCACTATCATCTGATGATAGGTGGGCTACACGCTGGTCAATTACACTGACGGTCTCACTAGTATCCGCACCTTTGGCAACCGCATCTGCTCTTAAATCTACCTCACTTTCAAGTTGTACAGAACTTTTATTCAACTCAGTAGTAGTAGTAAGCATTCCGCCCATCTCATCATGATCAACCAAAGACAAATCTGAACTACCATAACCACTGTCCAAAATATCCATTTTACCTCAGTTAGTATAATAATGATGTGTATTTTCATATAAACACATAAATTTACATGAAAATGCGTGCCATTTTTACAGGCATGATCAAGTATGATAAAATATCAAATCGTAGATTGTCCACAAGTTAAAAATATTTAAACAGATAAATATTTGATACATATCCATAAATACACTCATTGTTTGCACCAGGCCACATAATTATTGAATTGTACAGTTGTACTCCAGATTGCGCGGGAAAACTGACTTCGTTTCGTTTTCATTCCGTGGTTGTCGGCATACGATAACCAACCAATATTGAGGTATGTACAATGTTTACAAGGGAGTGAAAGCCATTTTAGAAAAGTAAAAATGCTTAGGTGAGTCATTAAGGTGTAATGAAATAGGTAAGTGCATGTATCATTAATAAACTCATTTGTGAAGGAAAATCCCTAGGGTGACAACGTTCATTTGCAAAGTATAACGCTACCTGTCAGCCACCTCTCGTAAACCGTTAATGCCCAGCTCTTGCTACGCTGGGACTCACGCTGTTCCTTGAAGTTTCTCAGAAACGCTTAGTAATAACGGACGCGAAAACCAAAACACTGATTGGCGACTCGAGAATTATTTATTCTAACACCAACATATAGCCAACTTTAAAACTAAGGTCTATGAACAAATATTACAATAATAAATCACAATATTACTTCTGACGGTTGTCTCCTGACTTCTTTCTGAACAGCGACCGATGAGACGATGACTGGTGTATTGATGCCTCCGCGAAAATTGGGGAAGTTGGTTTTGAGCAAACAACCATGAATTGATCGCTTAATCTTCAACTACATTGACACTCCGCGGCAAAATACGGATCTATCCCTTTTTTCCATCACGACCAATACACGTTCACTTGGATGCCATTGCGAGAACCTGGGTCACATGGACAGAGCTGAAATGGAAAAGAAACGGAAAATCCAACAGACCACAGGCGTACCCACAGCACAATCTCACACATCAATGACAACCTGCGCCTTCCAGTTAAAGGCATCCTATTGCAACACAACCGCCACTTGCTAGAATGACTCTTGCAGAATGCAACGTGACCATAGCACCACCTCATGATACTCCACGCACGTCCTCTTATCTACTCGCTACTAATTACCACTGAAATCGCTTGTCACTCATTCTGCCTCAGTTCTAGTAACGGTGACGTATGCGAGCCTCAGTCGTTTACACTCTTTCTCCCCGATGTGTGGGAGCAGCCAACAATTATCTCCGTATGCATTTCATTCTCAGCAATACCCCAGCCTCCCCGGCGTATACGACCCATCATCTGCTGTCTCTAACATCAATCAATTCATTCACGGATGTAGAAGACTGGAAACAACTTCAGAAGTAATCACGACGAAAATTTTAACAAAATTGTGCAATAAAAACAAGGTACGAAAACAACGATTAAACACAATGAATCCAAAAACACCAATTGATATGACACACCACACATATATACAAACAGTACAAATAACCCCGCATATCATGTCTTGATGTGATTACTTTGAAGAATTGCAGGACTTACACCAGCACGCCTGCAACCCTTCTCAGGTTGACGATTGTAGGTTGAAGAATGTACGGACACAAACAAGATTAACCAACAATTACAATAATCGGAACTCACACAATTATTTAACACAAACATATGTACAGTCAATACATCAAATGTTGTGGATTCTGGCATGACAAACTACCCTTGAAGAACTGTAGGACTTACAGCAGTACGCCTACACTCCTTCTCAGGTTGATGATAAAAAGTGGAAGTCGTCCGGACACAAATGGAATTACCAACAGCTAGATGACAGATGATATCAATTCAGTATATACAATATGAACATGTGTACAGAAGCACACATGAAGCACGTTGGGCTGCTCATTGATGCGCTACCATTTGAAGAATTGTAGGACTTACAGCAGTACGCCTACAACCCTTCTCAGGTTGACGCTCTAGGTTGGAAAATCGTCGTGGAGTTCATTTGCTGACCCCCTCCTATCATATATATCCCAAATCTGAACGGTAACACGCTCATATCATTGTGTCGTAGAATACAGATGACTAACAAACACACGGCGTGTCTGACCAACCAAGCGTAGAAACAGAGTAATTTACACCAAAGATAATAGCATTCAAGTAGTAACTTGAAACTAGAAATGCCTTTATTCATGCAAGTCAGTTAAAAAATTACTCTCTCGTTTACACTTGGTCTATCCTCACTAAACTCACCAATATCCTTCGTCTTTTAAAACGGACTGATAGTAGCATAGTCATAGCATAAGACACGCGAGTTTACGGACGTCCCTTTCATCCTGGACGACAACATTGACGACGAATGAGTGACACAAATTGATGAACTTAGTGGTGGATCAGAAGCTGTTGTTGTTCGGCTTTCGGAAAGTTGTCTAACTGCAAGACCACCACCACTGCTGTCTTTTACTATCAGCTGCGGTTTAGCACTATCATCTGATGATAGGTGGGCTACACGCTGGTCAATTACACTGACGGTCTCACTAGTATCCGCACCTTTGGCAACCGCATCTGCTCTTAAATCTACCTCACTTTCAAGTTGTACAGAACTTTTATTCAACTCAGTAGTAGTAGTAAGCATTCCGCTCATCTCATCATGATCAACCAAAGACAAATCTTCACTATCATGATCATCATCACAAATATTCAATTTGCCATCTCCCCTCTGGTCGACTTCATCGTTTTCAAATTTTTTATAACAGCAGTGGATTTTCTGGATTCTTCCTCACAAATCCCTAAAGATTTTTTACCTTCACTCTGACTAGTAATACCTTGTTAACTTATGGGGTCAGAACTGGACTCTGAAGTAGTAACTCTCTTCTGTGGCATTCTATTCAACAATGGCTTACTAATTGCAACTACAGACTTCTTGACCAAACCGTTATCGTCACACAATTCGGAGTCAGGCCTGGAGTTTACATTTAGCTTGTCACTGAACTTGCTCACTGGTTCACAGTTCACCTTTGTACGCACTTCTTGCAAACGTGTAAAACACAACCGTGTTTGTCTTGCATCTTGTAACTTATCTGTTGAGGATGTACTACGAAACCTGTTACACTCACTAAGTTTATATGCATTACTAGACATCATGGAGCCTTCTCAATATCCACCTCTCTGAGACCCTTTCGTCATCAATGATTGCATTTTGCTCTCAGACTGCTCTATTCTAGGGGTGAGATGTAATAGACTGGTGAACTTGCTCATAGAGAAATTGACGCTATCTTTTACCAGTTTCAGGATATCATCAAATTTTGGCTCGATACCCTCATCCTCCATACGGGAGCTTATCTTCACCCACTTCCGTTGCAGTCGAGTAGGTAGGCGTCTTGCTATTACTTCTAGTATAAAACTCGAATTGAGGTCACTCATGCAATTCATTGAAATCAATGCATTCTTGTAAATCAGCAAATTATCAAAAACTCAGAGAGTGCCTGGGAATCATCCTGTAATTGACCACCACTACCCTTAACAGCCTCGAATAATTTCCCTGCAATCATCGAAGGTCTTCCAAACCTTTGACGTAATATGCTCATAGCCTCGTAGTAGCCCGCTTTCGGCTTCATAAACTTACAGCACTGTATAGCTCTTGAAGCAATTCCAGTGCAATACCTCATCAAATACATTAACTTCATTTCATCATTTAATAAAAAACCACTTGACATGATTTCAAATTCTCTTACAAACTGTAAAAAATCAGCTGGGTTTCCGTCGAAACACCGTGGTTCAAATTTAGGGAGTTTGATGTTCCTATTATCCCTGAACGGCGAAACAATAACATCAACCATGTCATGCTTAGCATCAGACACATCGTTGCAATTAACAGACAAGTCACCATGACTTACTTTCCTGTTTGCATCCAAGACGCTCTGTCCCTTCTTTGACCCAGGCATTGTTGAACTTGACCCAATTCCAAAAACGTTCCAGATATTGCTTGTTCAAAGAGGACTTGACCGGCACCAGGAAAGATGAACGGTGACTATCCGAACTGTCACCAACTGCCTGAATCCGTCAGAAACTGACGCCGTACCGTCAGAAACTGTTTCCACCATCAGAAACTGTCTTCACCGTCAAAAACTGTCAGCCCCATCTCGTAAACCGTTAATGCCCAGCTCTTGCTACGCTGGGACTCACGCTGTTCCTTGAAGTTTCTCAGAAACGCTTAGTAATAACGGACGCGAAAACCAAAACACTGATTGGCGACTCGAGAATTATTTATTCTAACACCAACATATAGCCAACTTTAAAACTAAGGTCTATGAACAAATATTACAATAATAAATCACAATATTACTTCTGACGGTTGTCTCCTGACTTCTTTCTGAACAGCGACCGATGAGACGATGACTGGTGTATTGATGCCTCCGCGAAAATTGGGGAAGTTGGTTTTGAGCAAACAACCATGAATTGATCGCTTAATCTTCGACTACATTGAAACTACCCATATAGATCTTACTATCATGATGTCCACTTTTGGTTTTAATACAATTATTTTCAAGCCAATTGCTCTTATTCCATACCTTCTTGTCTATTCGGTGCACAACCTTACCCGACAGAAAATAGGAATAGATGAGTCTAATCGAATTCATAAAGAGCTATAAAATGTTAGGTTTAATGGAATATAATGAGGATGAAGTAAAGACGTTATTACAAAATGAATGAGATAAGACATTGCGAAGTGGTATTTAAAGATCCGACAATGGATATCAAGTTAATTTACAAGATGCCCCATAAATCTGTGCAGATCCCGCGTGGTCGCATCTCAACAATAGGCTGAGCGAATGGTATATATCTAAAGGTAGAAGCATGACCTGTCAAGGCGTTCATTATTATCTTTTTCAAGATAAAGATCTAAGCCCTCATAAAAATCAGAAATATCTCGAGCCTTCAAATTGCGTATTGCTGTTCCTGCAGAATGGGGCGATTCACCTTAGTGACCAACACCATATCTACTGATCAGCTAACGCCACCCTCCCTCCTTTTTTGATGTTAAGCTCTGAGACTATGATTATTATGGCTACTGCAAATATATTGCTTGGTACCAGACATGTTCGTACCTCATATTCCATCTCCCTAGCTTTCTTAATGAGTGTTTCCAATAGGTCTCCGCGTACATCTTTATGAACATTATATATGTATGCATGCGTCCTAATGAACAGATTACTTTACAAGAAGGAAAAACCTTAAAGAATAATAAGAATAGGTTTTGTGAATAGTGGAGCAAGATTCAGCAGAACAATATAGTTAGGGATCAATGTAGGTAGTATGAACTGAAGGTAAGGTCGGTTGGCAGGACTTAGTGTACTAAATTATCATGACAGTCTTGTATATAGTAGACATCTGACATTGCAAAGTAACCTGTCTACATATATTATAAAAAGAGATTAACAGAACCAACAAAATTTCAGCATTTGGTTAACAATACAACAGAAGGGTAGTTAGTACTACAGGTAGTCGTAAAGTAAATCAATCTATGTATAATAGGGGCATAATCAGTGTCATAATTCGTATTATCAAAGAATACATTAGGCTCAATAACTGAGTGTTATAAGGGAAATAAGAGCGGTAAACCAAGAGAACTTTTGCCGCATAAGTATTTTAATGACAATCTAATTTCAAGTATTGAACCTACATAATTACTAAGTATTATTATGTTAGTCTGGGAACTAGTGTACTTTCTGTAGTTAAATATTGAAATGCCATTGTCTCTCCACTCTACCAGCAGTTGAGACCTTTGAGGCGGGCTAGGGTGGACATGTTAATATGTTTTTCTAGGCTCCTTTTGAAACTGTCAGGCCTTTCACAGGATCTAATCTCAGAGGGTAGTTGGTTCCAAAGTTTGCAATATTTAATGGTGAAGAAGTTAGCTCTAGTGGTGAGTTTATGGGCGTTAACCTTGAGAAGGTAGTTGTGGTTGCGTATTCCATACGATTTAGGATTAGCCCAGGTTATGGACGAGTTACTTTTGCAGTGCTTTCTTATAACTTTGAATAAGAGAAATAAATTGCGCTTCACTCCCCCTAACCATAAAGGTTCTAAGTCCAGTCGAATACATCTATCAAGGTATCCTATTCGCTGATCATAGCCTAATATGCGTTTCGTGAGGAATCTTTGGACACTTTCAACTTTTTTCTGTCTGCTGATTTAAAACTACTGTATAAATGGGCGCAGTATTAAAGTTTGGGGCGAATGCATATCTTATATATAGCTAATCTGGCCTCTGGAGTGTAAAGGTTGCGTAGCACAAAGCCGGTTAGGCGTTTACAATCAGATACCACCTTATTAGCATGTTCAGTAAAGGTAAGATCTGAGTATGTTACCCCGAGATCTGTGACTGCGTTCGTGTTTGAGACAACGTCACCGTACATGTATAGACACATGCTAGGTTTCCAACGTCCGAAGTATGTTATCCCAGATTTAGCTGGATTGAACGTTAACTGCCACTTTTCACTCCAATTGCATAGACTATTTAGGTCTTCTTGGATTTTACTAGCAATATTCATATCATTATGGTCGAAAACATAGACAACTTTGAGGTCATCTGCAAAGATGTATGGCTTGCCATACTTGATCATAGGGACAATATCGTTTATGAATACAATGAATAGGGTAGGGTATCGCGGTACGTTCAACGTTTGCGTTACATTTTTACGTGATTCGTTACATAAAATTTATCTTGTTGTAATACTTGCACAAGTACTATACCACTTCCATACTTGTAACCATTAACTCCCATTTCTAATAGTTATGGTTAATCAAAGTAAAAAGCAACGAACCCAATCCCCTGTAAAACTGGTGTCTAATTTAACGTCCTTGATTGCTACATCAAGCAACACACCCCATACAAACGGCTATAATGAGTCACATAACTCACGTGTATGCCGTAAGCGTCGAGCTGGAACTGAGGATAAAACTGTACTGACAGCTGTATTAGCACTACTCCTAAAAATTCAGTACCCTCCGCTCATACAGAACTCCTCCCTTCACCTTATGTGCTTATGGAGAAACTCCAGCCATCAAGCTCTTTTTCACTACTATCTTCAGAAATAGAACTTCTAAAGTTGTCTACAGGAGAACTTAAGGCTGAGTTAAGGGAAATAAAGAACAGTAAGTCGGTAAATGCTGGAAACATCGAAACCAATACCGAAATATCCAAATTATCAGATCAGATCAGCGATATCAGATCGCGGGTCTGTGAACTGACACCTCTAACTATCCTCATGAAAACTGTAAACCTTAACAAGCTTGAAACAGAATCGGTAACTAAGGTAGATAACCTCATTAACTTTGTTACCACAGAAGTAACAAAACGACTCGATGCAAAACTTAGTGCTATTGTCTACAACGTTCCGGACAATGAGGCACTAAAAAAGGTACAGCGCATCTTACGTAGTGAGGCGAAAATGCCTAACTCCAAGACTAAGTGCTATAGGCTGAAGAAGAGTCAACATGAAAAGTGTTGTCCTATTCGTTTTCAGTACGAAACACCGGCAGAGACCGGAAAATTCATCCACTCCCAACACACCCTATCGCAAGCCAGAAACTACAAACATATAAAGGTTGGGGTGGACAAAACAGTCATAGAAAGGCGCGCATACAATTATCACGCTACGACTAATTGTGAAATAGGTAATAGGACATTGCAAGCAGCCATTATTCCCAAACCTGTGAAAGATACAGTAGACCCCACCGCATCCCCCCTCTCAAAACACACAGAATTATCCCATCAGAGTGCAACACCAGCCAAAAGGCCACTAGACTGTAACCAAATAAATAACAAAACCATACCACTTATCACCGCAGAATCAAAAATGCCACTAAATAACCCCAGGAAAAAGTCAAAACCCCCCGAAATTCGACATTGTCCTCTCCTAGCCATAACCTATTGCTAAAGATGAGGAAAAGTATCCCCCTAAATTATACCAACAAAAACAATGGCAGCTTAAATAAGCCCACACTCCCCACGGTCAATAGTACTAGCACTCACAACGTGCTAAATCGCAGCGTGGCACACACTAATATCCAATGTCACAACAATGTCACCCTCAATAGTACAAGTGGTAATAGTCAGAACTCGGTTACCAACAACTCAGGGTCTTCGGAGTATGGCACACAAACAAATTTTGATCGGATATATGGTACACGTCTGCTGGTAACTAACCCACAATGCAGTACACATGAAACCCACACAAGGACACAACTAGCATCAAACAATAGGTGGAATAATAAGCCATGGTCATCACAAGGATCCAATAATTTTTTATCCCCCGCGTCCCTGTCAGCGTTGAAAAAACATCTGGTAGGGATGTTAACACTCCTAAACCACTAGTGCTGGCTCCCTCCTTGCATGAAAACAGGAACGGCCTAGTGCACCTGTATCCATTAGGCACACTTGACACTTGCACAAGTATAGGTCAAATAAAGAACCCTACCCACTTCTGTAACCTAACTAAAAATAAAAATTCCTTAGTCTATAGCAAATCCAGTACTCCAACTCCTAATTCTTCACCGAAAACAGCACACACCAACTCGATAGACATAGGTGAGCATGATGCTGAAACTCCTCTTAACATAGGATCGTCATGTCAAGCAGAACTACTGTGTGCTGAACCATATTCGGGGCTGAGTAACGAACTTAAATACTTCAAATGCTACTTCAACTCTCATCTTTACCCAATCCTCATAAATGCCAGATCTGTTCTAAATAAATTGCCGATGCTCAGAGCACTCACAGTAATATACAAACCCCCTGTAATTGTCATCACCGGATCTTGGTGTCATTCGAACATCCTGGATGAAGAAATAAGCTTAGATAACTACACACACTTTCGGTGTGACAGGGAAGGTGGTAAGGGAGGGGGTTGTCTCATGTACTTTCTGAATGCACTTACTGTATCACAGCTAGAAAGTAGTACACTTAACATGCCTGAGACTCTATGGGTTAGTGTACACTTAAATAACGTAACAGCATTAACTGGATGCACCTACAGAGCACCCGGCACCTTTAGTAATTACGAGACTGTTATAACCGTAGGGGATTGAATGAAAACGTTTTCACCTTATTCTGTCTGCGCCTGAACTAATCTGTCTATCTGCTCGTCGTACCTTCCGACTTAGTAAAGCACGCAAATATCAAAAGACAAAGGCTGGACTGTGACTGTGTATTGAAGTGCAACAACGATAAAGAAAGCCATGGTATTTATACATTTTACAACAATATGGACAGCTAACAGCATTTGAAATAATTGACCTTAATAGCCAATAACAAAGTGTGTGAGAAATCATAATATGCCATATGTGCGACATTGACAGTCAGTAACAAAATGTGTGGGAATGATATACCATATATACAAAATTAGCAGTCACTACCAAAATGCGTGAGAATGACAATATACAAAATTTTTTTTTTTTTTTTTTTTTTTTTTTTTTTTTTTTTTTTTTTTTTTTTTTTTTAAACAGTCACTACCAAAATATGTGGGATCCTATCACCCCCCCCCGTAAAGAGTGTAGGACTTGCTTTTTGGATCTATTTGAAAAGGTTTCGGAGCTCTTCTTTGTCGAGTTGACCTTTGCGTGCTACTGGATAGAGCGTGATCTGTGTGTCTGCCACATAACTGTCCTTTTTCATTCGTACGATAATGCAGCAAGAATTTATCCAAAATTTTTCTGTTGTTCCCTCCCCCTTCACCTTTGCATAAGCACGCTTAAGGGTGTCGACGAAACGTTCAGTCTGTCCATTCGAGTGGGGATGATACGGGGGGCTACGAATATGCTGGATGCCAAACAGTTTGCAGCAACCAAGTTTGTCCTGAAAGACAGAAGCGTGCTTTTGACGACGGCGTTGCAAGAGAGATTGATCAGATACATCTCCGGGAACAACGTTGTGTGGTGAAGACGAAACATTAGAGCATACTGAATTTAATGGTACATTAAAGATATGGAGCTTGTCTAACCAGTCAAGACCAAGCAAATCCAAATCATGGTAGTTTGTAACGTAACATACACCATTGAAGTGATGCTCACCAAACTGAACCTGGCAATTGATCTCACCCACGAGTTTCAGTTTATCTCCAGAGACATTCTTGGCGAAATGTTCGGTCGGCAGAATCTGTGGGCAACCATGTTTGCGCCACGTAGTTCGGGAAATTACGGTGATATCTGATGCCGTATCCAACTGAAGACGAATACGTTTGCCATTAATATCTAGTGTTATGTACTTACGTTTGCTGGCGACATCGACTTTGGAAGTTGTATAAATAGTCTGTACTCGAGGAGATTGTTTCGGCTCGAAACGACTACTTCTGTTCCTCACCGAAGGATTTTTCTGCGGTGTACAGTAACCCTCCTTATGTCCAAAACGGTGACAATTACGGCACTTATGCTTCTTGAACGGACAGAATTTGACAAAATGCCACGAACCACAGTGCCAGCACACTGAAGGAGGTTTGGCTGAATTCTGCGACTGACGTGCTGTGTGCTTAACAGTGATCGGAGGACTTTTCACTGTGTTAATCGAACCAAATTCAGACGACTGTCGTTTGCACTCCACCATAGCAGTATCGTGCTTCAAGTTGATTAAACGTAGGCATTCTGCTGTCACCATTTGTAAGGTCATTTTCGGGTCTTGTTCCACAAGTGACAGAAGTCGAGTTCGTATGTCAGTATCTTCTGGGTTCTTCAACCCACAAATAAAAATCAAACACTTGAACTGATCGGGTGTCATTTCGTGTGGCTTGAACCTTTCACATTCCTTGTTCACTTTGCCAGCGTAAGTCACATAATCATCGGAAGGCATTTTTGTCAACTGAAAACATTGATACCGAATATTAAACATGGATGACTGTTCACCAAAGATTTGTGATAAAACGGTGACTGTCTCATCGAATGATAACTCACGTGGGTTCTTGGGCAGAATGAAGTTAACATATCTGTTGTGCTCAACAGTACCAAGTTTTCTTAGTAACAATCGGACTTTGGCAGCATCATCAAACATGTAGCATTCAATACGGAAAACATCTTCGTAACGATTGAACCATGCATCAAACACGAGACCAGATATTGGATCGTAGTTGAACTCACTGATAGAATTTGAGATGCTTTCATATTTGTCAGAATGAGATGTCGAAGGAACTTGAATGGACAGCTTCTGAGTGAGAGCTTCGATTAATTTTAGTTGAGCTGCTTCATTCTGAACTTGCTGCTGCTGCAAGATAGATTTGAGATCGTCCAGAGAGATAGACATTGTAATTGGGTTGTAATTTACACAGTCAAAAATGTTATATAGTTGCGCTGAACAGAATAAAAACTGTCGTCGTTTGCTTGTTATAGCTGCAATGAATTAAGTAAATCCGTCGCCAATTGTTATAGCTGCACTGAATTAAAGTAAAACCCCGTCGCCAATTTGTTAAATCGGTAGGGAATTGAATGAAAACGTTTTCACCTTATTCTGTCTGCGCCTGAACTAATCTGTCTATCTGCTCGTCGTACCTTCCGACTTAGTAAAGCACGCAAATATCAAAAGACAAAGGCTGGACTGTGACTGTGTATTGAAGTGCAACAACGATAAAGAAAGCCATGGTATTTATACATTTTACAACAATATGGACAGCTAACAGCATTTGAAATAATTGACCTTAATAGCCAATAACAAAGTGTGTGAGAAATCATAATATGCCATATGTGCGACATTGACAGTCAGTAACAAAATGTGTGGGAATGATATACCATATATACAAAATTAGCAGTCACTACCAAAATGCGTGAGAATGACAATATACAAAATTAAACAGTCACTACCAAAATATGTGGGATCCTATCAGAGACCCAACTTATTAATGCTCTAGAGCAATTATCCGACTTACAATACGATCATAAGATCCTATGTGGGGACTTTAACTTACCTGAAATCAACTGGGATATACCCACAGGCCCAACTAAATTTGATAAGTTCTTAGACACACTGGATATACTTGGCTGGAAACAAACTGTCACTACTCCCACAAGAGGTAATAACGTACTAGACTTAATCTTCTGCCACAATATAAGCCCCCTTTCAACGCTAGTAGGTTCTGAGTTTCCAGGGAGCGACCACAAAACAGTGATGTGTGCACTGCCAATTCCGCTGAGTAGCAATGCATCTCATACCTCCACTTCACAACAAGTAATATATAGGAACTATAGTAAGGCAAACTGGGCCTTGGTAGAATCAATGCTAAGATCCTCCGAATGGGATGAATACTTCACTACTGATGACCTATCGAGAGCCCTAACCATCTTCTACCATAACTCAAACACATGCTTAGATGCTGTCATTCCACTCCAAACACTAAAGGTTTCCCCACACAGAAAGTCATTCATAAAACCAAAGGATCGTAGAAACTGAAGAGACTCTCAACAAGTTACTTCAAACACCACGACTTTGGCACTCTAGGTCTAATACTTAACACCCTTAGCTCCATCTCACAAGCTCGAGATTTCCGTATGAGAAAGGAAGAACGCATCGCAGTAGCCAGTCCTGCTAGAGTGTATGCACTCACAGAAATCTTAAGGAAGCGAATGAATCGCAAAAATCACAGCATTTCTCTCCTCATAGACAAAGGTAGGCTATGCACTAACTCTGCAGACATATGTGAACTATTCAACAAAACGTTTGCAGGTAACTACCTTAAGCCCTCAGTCCAGCTACTCGATATACACCCTATTACTAAAATGGCACAAACTCCATCTCCACTCACACCAAACCAAATTAGCACTGTTCAATTCACTTACGCTAATATTAACCAAACTATAAGAACCCTCAAAAGTTCAAAAGGTTTCGGTACCGACGGTATATCATCTTACTTCTATAAATATGGTGGCCCTGACATTCCTCTACTGCTGCTTAAAATATTCACAATGTCCCTAGAAACCCAAACTTACCCTGACATATGGAAGACAACATTCATTATGCCTAAACACAAATCTGGCTCGAAAACTGAAGTCAGTAACTACCGGCCAATCAATATCACACCTATAGCATCTAGAATCATGGAGAGACTAGTCAAAGATAACTTAATCAAACATATGCTTAGCCGCAATATTATAAGTCCGAACCAACATGGATTCCTGAAATCCAGATCATGTTTAACATGTCACCTAGACTTCTTCAATTTTGTAACCAGCAGTCGTGACAGACGGCAACTAGTACTTGTCATCTACTTTGACATTTCTAAGGCATTTGACCGTGTTGACCATTTACTGCTAACAAATAAACTGAACTCCTTAGGAATACGTGACCCATTATTAGGATGGCTTAAATCATTCCTTAACAATAGGTCCCAAATAGTTAAACTCGGGTCTGCAACCTCCAAACCTAGCCCTATCACTTCTGGTGTAGTACAAGGTAGTGTCATTGGACCCCTCCTATTTACACTATACATCAATGACATATGCGCTTGCTTCACGCACGGGAAACCATTCATCTTTGCAGATGACCTAAAAGTAGCTTATACATTCCAAAGTGATGACTTAGGGAACTTCGAGAATGTAGTGCAGAAGGAATTAGATAAAATGACTGCTTGGTCGTCCCTATGGAATCTCCAATTTAATCTGAACAAATGTGGCTGGATCTGCTTCGGCGCACCCTCAATTGACCTGAAATTAACGCTCCAATCTGCTAACCTAACCAGACTCCGAAGTGTCGTTGACCTAGGCCTGAGGTACTCTAGTGACTTGACATTCTCTGAGCAAGTAGCATCACAGACTAGAAAATCGAGGATGCTCTTAGGATGCATACTCAGGAACTTTCACGACAATGAAGCCAAGCTAATTCTGTACAAAACATGTGTCAGACCACTACTAGAATACTGTCCATTTATTATAAGCAGCACTCGCACACGTGACAAGCTAAGGATGGAAAGTATCCAACGATATTTTACCTCAAAACTACTTGGCTACGATTGTAAGAAAGACTACATCTCACGGTGCATGATCCTAAAACTTGACCCACTTTGGACAAGGCGACTTATTATAAACCTAATATTCTTCTTTAAGGTCCTTCACAAAATATCATTCTCAGGTAACAGGGACATACAATTCGCACAGGAAGGTTCTTACGATCTGCGTAACCAAACTTCCACAGTGACAACTCATTCTTTTAAGTCAACACTCCGTGAAAACTTCTTCACAGTCATGTATTCTAAAATATGGAATAGCCTGCCCCTAGATGTCAGAACTTGCTCTTCGGTTACAAGCTTCAAACGCTCTCTATACAGACTGTTTCACTCTACTGATTATATTAATAAACTATTTACTCCTAGAACGAATCAACTACTAATCTACTACAGCACCTAAAAGACGCACTTCAACACCCTTAGCAATCTTAAAACTATAAATAAACTAGCAGCATGGATGCATAAAGACTAGTACGGAACATACAGGATTAGTTTACCCTTAGAAATAGGACCTATCCCTCATTGTAACCTTCAAACGCTTGCTATATAAACTGTTTTTTCCAATGACTATCCCTACCAGAACCCATCACTTATTTCTAAAACGCATCAGTCATTAGAACACTAAAACGCTCAGACTCATTAATACACATTATGACACTAAATAAACTCTAAGACTTCGCATAAATACGTGAAAACACAACTACAATAAAGTAAAATTTTACTAATGTATAATATACAATTGACATAAACATTTATATATATACATTAATGTCCTTTTCATGTTCACATACTTTCTCTTTCTGGTATTCTGCTGCTCCTATTCATCTTCTGGTCGAGGTCGAACAACCCTGCATCTAAACTGAAATGAGGATTAATTCCAAACCGTCTATCTCATAACCACTCAAATTCCATGAACGATCCAATTCTACCATTTGAAGACGCTGGCGAACATGCTGTAAATGAGTATTCATGATCTGAAATGAAGAAGCAACTGGTTTTCAAACAGTTTTCAACATTTTACTCAACTTACGAATACAGTCCGCCATGCAGACACAAATGGAGCAAATGGAGAATTCTGGAATCGACCTCGGCACCATTTGATGCAGTAAAACAACTTAACATGACCTTATCTAGTTTTCGTATCCACGATCAAATTTCTTTCCTGTTATAAAACTACGATAAGACTACTGAAAAAATGGAATAAATATATCACTGATCTCAACATAATACATCAATAAACTTTAAGCCAAGGGTGCTGTTCACAACAAAGTTATATAGGAGAATTGACTTCAAGCTTTATTTTTCCCAGATATCTGTATTACATTCATCTGATGTCTGGGTTTTTTTAATGCGAAGACAATATTTCTATATCTCTTTATGTGCTACACAAACAGACTTTATAGCAGACTGTTCCGACTGACTCTAATGTCAGAGGGAACAACCAAACTGTAAATTCATCATACATCAAATTATGTGTAATTTATATAATAACTTATCCATGCCTGTACAATTGGTATGTTCCTGCATAAACAGGAAGAAATATATATTAAGAACACTACCTTGTATCACGCCGCTGGTTATCGGTTTGGATGTAGATAAGTGATGGCTGACTTTAACTAGCTGTTCTCTTCCTCTAAGAAAGGAAGTTATCCACTCAAGTAGACTTCCACTTATTCCATAAGATAGCAGCTTTAATATGGGTCTGTCACGTGGGACCTTTTCAAAAGCTTTCCTAACATCTGGAAATAATGTTGCTGCCGAATGACCTTTGTCTACACATTCGGTAATGGGGTCGAAATAATCTAACTGGCAAGTAATGCACGATCTTCTATTTAGGAAACCGTATTAGAAAGGGGATATTAAGTCATTCGAAAGCAAATACTGATCAATTTGCTTCCTTACAATTTTGCCATCACACGTGAAACTACGGAAGTGATGTTGATGGAGCGGTAGCTATCTATGTCCGCTGTAGGTACGGTTTTAAGAATGGGTACAACGTAAGATTTCTTCCAGCTGTTTGGATATGTTCCGCTCCTTATCGAAGTTGAAAATATCTTGAGAAGAAGTAGATTCATGTCATTTCCACCATTTTTTAAGAGGACAGAAGACATTCCATCTGGCCAGGAGTATTAGTAAGCTTAAGAGTTGCGATAGCTTTATAGATTTCTTGGGCGTTTAAGACTACATCGCTTAAACACTTTTCTGTTTTACGAGGGAAATCTATATCCTGGTCATTTTCTAGAGTGTAAATTTTGGCAAAGTGCGTGCTAAACACCTCACATATATCCTCAGCACCTTCGTGAGTAATGCCACCTAGGTGTACTATTTTTGGATATGTTGATTTGGGGTTTGTTAACCTACTTTTGAAGATGATTCACACAATGTGACAACTATAAAATAAACCAACAATTAGATGGATTGGAACCCATTCAATTTTTTAACACAAATGTCTGTACAATCAATACATCAATTGTAGTGGATTCTGCCTTGACGAGCTACCCTTGAAGAACTGTAGGACTTACAGCAGTACGCCTACATTCCTTTTGAGGTTGACGATCCAAGAGTAGAAAGGTCCGAACACAAATATAATTAATCAACAGATGGATGAGAGATGATGACAAATCGATATATACAACATGAATATATGTACAACTTTCTAAGCACGTTGAACTGGTCACCCTTGAAGAATTGTAGGGCTTACGACAGTACACCTACAACTCTTCTCAGGTTGACGCCCTAGGTTGGAAAATCGTCAAGTGATTCATCCTCTGACTGTCGACCCTCAGCACCTTCCAGCAGACACATTTTCCTAATATCTCTCACCAACATGCCACAACTTATTCTCACCTCAACCGTCCTCACCAACCCATCACCAATACAGAATAGCCTTTCTACCACTGCCAAAGGTCATCTACCTGTGACACATTTATCTGCTACTAAGACTATATCACCAACCTTTAAGTTCCTGCACAACTTTTTCCACTTGTCTCTGGTTTACCGTGTAAGAACATACTCTTTTAACCGTCTTTTCCAAAATATATCTTTCATGTGCCTGGCTTCTTTCCATCTTTTAATCGTAGGTGTTCGTTCCGCACGCAAGCCCTCTATGCCAGGGTTACCTCTCAATAACAATAATTTATTTGGGGTTAACACATCGAAATCCTTGACGTTGTCCCTTACAGGCGATAGCGGCCGGTCGTTTAGTATTCGTTTAGCTTCACAAAATAATGTCTCCAACGTTTCGACATTCAAATTCTGGTTTTTAGTTATAATGCTTGAAATATGCTTAATAATTCCTATAAGTCCTTCCCATAGCCCACCTCTATGGCTGGCATGTGGTGGGTTGAAGTGCCACTCGATATTTCTTTTCAGTAACTCTTCATGAACTCTCGTTTGAGGACCTTCGAAATACTCTTTAAGCTCGGTGTGATAGCCAACAAAATTAGTCCCTCTGTTACTGAACATCATCTTCGGTGCACCTCGGCTATTTACAAACCTACGTAGTGCTAGAACGAAGGAATCAGTAGTTAGCGTATGAACCATCTCAATGTGCACAGCTCTCATCTTCAAACAGGTGAAGAAACAGCCATATCTTTTACATAGTGGTCTGCCTCTCTTCACAGAAAAGGTCCGAACAAATCCACTCCGACGTACTCGAGTGGATAATTCCCTTCAGAAGCTTGCCAGGCTGGGGGTGGTGCCATCATCTGCTTTGCTGAGCGAGCATTATGTGGTTAACATTCCGTGCACTTATCAATTATTTTACGGACAGCAGTACCTCCCTTCACTATCCACAGCTTACATCGAATACTTGATGATACTTGTGAAGAACCCAAATGACCTTCTAGAACATGGTAGTATCTTATAATGAGATCAGTGACTGGATGGTAGCAAGATAATTAGGCCGGATAATAATAATAACAGTAACAGCTTTATTCCAAACGGTATTTGTGGTACAGGTATGGAAATTTCAGCGTCCATGACAGTATATTGCATCTAATTACCTCACAAATTATATAAGATTTTTAAAATCAAAAGATAAATAAATAAAAATAAAATAAATAATAAATAAATAAAAATAACAAAACAGCGTAGAGTTCACATTTCAAACAATGCACCACAGGATATGAAATATAAAGTTGATGTGTGATAGAAGATGAGAACAACAGTGTAATAGTAACGGAGAAAGGAAAACAAAAACTAATGGGACTATTTGTTAGAGTGCCGCAGTAAGTTTATCATGTCATACCTAACAGATTTCTCATCACGCACATAACAGCTGTGCCAGATATGGTATTGTGGAGTTTTTGTACTTGGTAGTCCTAGCGTGTAGCCTCCTCTAGCTGCTTCTAGTTCTACCAGATGAAATGCAAGGAGACAGCTGCGTATAGAGAGCATGCTCGGGGTCCGACAATATTATATTCGCCAGTTTCTTACATGATATAATATGTCTATCTACAATAGTGTTCACCAGTTGGTTTAACGATATCCCACTTGCCCTACTAACGGCTTTTAGTGCCTAGCCTTCTCAGCGAAGCAAAGTCTTTCTTAAGTAGTCCAGGAAAGATTAATGGAGAGCAGTAAGGGGGGATGGGTAGAATACAAGAATTTACAAACTGGGAAAGCAAAGACTGTTTTATGCCAGACTGCCTAATTTTCCCAATGTAGAACGTTAAGCGACACATCTTTCTAGTAACTAGCAAGATGTGGGAAGACCAGGAAAGATCGGCAGAAAATCTCAGCCCAAGGTACTTGACATTAGATGTATTTTCAACCTCTGTGCCGTCAATGATAGTGGGGCCATGTGAGCTAACTAGTTGCCGTAGGTCACATTTACGTCTGAAAGTGAAATTGACTACCTGACATTTAGCCGGATTAAGCTTAAGTCCGTTTGAAGAGGACCACTGACTAATTTCCGACAGAAAGTTATTTAGTTTGGAACAATCTGACTGAGAGTTGACAGGTATAGAAACCGAGAGGTCATCGGCATACTTAACAAAAGTGGCTACACCAGAATGAGGCAAGTCATGTAAGAAAAACGAAAACAGAAAGGGAGAAAGAACAGCACCTTGAGGAACACCAGCTAAAGTAAGTGATGTAGTGGAGGACTTTCCATTGTAGACAGTGTACTGCTTCCTGTCAGAAAAATAGGAATTCAACCACTTATTTGTCCAGCTCTCAGCCTGTGTTGCAGCAAGCTTACTTAGCAAGAGAGACCTGGGAAAAGAGCCAAATGCAGATGTGTAATCAAGGAAGGCACAGCGAACATATTTAGCTCCTTTATCTAAACTAGAGACTATACGCGTCTCATATTACGACTCTAACATTTGTAGACGTCCACCAACTGTAGTGATCCCTTCGGAAACTATCGGCAATAATCTGTCTAACTGCGCCTTGAAATCTGCGAAATCGGGACTATCTTCCTTGGCAATCTCACCCCACGCTTCCCACTGAGCAGCCCCCAAAATCCCCAATTCCCCATTTCCAATATCTTCGACTCTCAAAGGTCCCATATTCATATTTTCGTATCCTGCAAGATGCATGGCCCCCAAATACGTAACATTTCGTGCCGACCACGCAACAGCCTTCAGTAGCTTGTACCAAGAAGAAGAATATTTAAAAAGTGGATGTAAACCTGAATGTCTTTCTTGAGTAGATGTTGAATTGACACTTGTCTTAAACTCCAAGACACATTCGCTTATCGGTGGTTCATCTTCTTTACTAGGCCAAACACTATCAGCCCGTAGCAAGAACTCTGGACCTTTCCACCACTTATTTTTAACCATATTCATGCCAATAACTCTTCGCGATGCCAGATCAGCTGGATTTTTTCCAGACGGTACGTGCCTCCACTGCTCGATGGCTGTTAGTTCACGAATTTGAGATACTCCGTTAGCTACAAAACATGCACGTCTTGCTGACTGCTTGCGCATATAATTTATCACAGACATCGAACCAGTCTAAAACGTTACAGGATACTTGGGATAATCCAACTCTTTACACACCGTTGTGAATAATCGCGCAGCTAGCAAGGCTGCAGTAAGTTCTAATCTCGGAATCGAAATCGTCATTAGAGGTGCAACTCTAGATCTACCCATCACTAGGCGAACATCTATATCATCCCTTAGGGTGGTTCTGATGTAGATGGCTGCTCCAAATCCAACCTCAGAGGCATCAGAAAACACATGCGAGTCAATTATATCATGATGTCAATGGAGTTGAAGATTGAACGATCAATTCTTGGTTGTTTGCTCAAAATCAACTTCCCCGATTTTCGCGGAGGCATCAATACGACAGTCATCGTCTCATCGGTCGCTGTTCAGAAAGAAGAGTAAAATATCGTCAGAAGTAACAATGATTTATTATTGTAATATTAGTTTTCAGACCTTAGTTTGCTTAGTTCGCTTATTCCTTTTATATGTTGGTGTAACAATACAGAAATATCAAACGGCAGATCGGTGTTTTGGTTTTTGCGTCCGTTATAACTAAGCGTTTCTGAGAAATCTTCTAAGAACAGCGTGGGCCCGAGCGTAGCGAGAGCTGGGCATTAACGGTTTATGAGACTTGGCTGACAGTTTCTGACGATAGAAACAGATCTGGCGGATTGAAACAGTTGGTGAAAGTTTGGATAGTCGCCGTTCATTTTTCCTGGTGCCGGTCAAGTCCTCTTTGAACAAGCAATATCTGGAACTTTTTGGAATTGGGTCAAGTTCAACAATGCCTGGGTCAAAGAAGGGACAGAGTGTCTTGGATGCAAACAGGAAAGTAAGTCATGGTGACTTGTCTGTTAATTGTAACGATGTGTCTGATGTTAAGTATGACATGGTTGATGTTACTGTTTCGCCGTTCAGGGATAATAGGAACATCAAACTCCCTAAATTTGAACCACGATGTTTTGATGGAAACCCGGCTGATTATTTACAATTTGTAAAGGAGTTTGAGATCATGTTGAGTGGTTTTTTATTAAATGATGAATTGAAGTTAATGTATTTGATGAGATATTGCACTGGAGATGCTTCAAGAGCTATACAGTGTTGTAAGTTTATGAAGCCAAAGGAGGGCTACGATGAGGCTATGAGCATATTACGCCAAAGGTTTGGAAGACCTTCGATGATTGCAGGGAAATTATTCGAGGCTGTTAAGGGTAATGGTGGTCAATTACAGGATGACTCCCAGGCACTCACTGAGTTTTTAGATAATTTGCTAATTTACAAGAATGGAATGATTTCGATGAATCGAATGAGTGACCTCAACTCGAGTTTTATACTAGAAGTAATAGCAAGACGTCTACCTACTCGACTGCAAAGGAAGTGGGTGAAGATAAGCTCCCGTATGGAGGATGAGGGTATCGAGCCAAAGTTTGATGATATCCTGAAACTGGTAAATACTAGTGTCAATGAATCTATGAGCAAGTTCGCCAGTCTGTTAGATCTCACCCCTAGAATAGAGCAGTCTGAGATCAAAATGCAATCATTGATGACGAGTAGGCCTCAGAGAGGTGGATATCGAGAAAGCTCCATGATGTCTAGTAATGCATATAGACCTAGTGAGTGTAACAGGTTTCGTAGTACATCCTCAACAGATAAGTTACAAGATACAAGACAAACACGGTTGTGCTTGACACGTGTGCAAGAGGTGCATACAGAAGTGAACTGTGAACCGGTGAGCAAGTTCAGTGATAAGCTAAATGTAAACTCCAGGTCTGACTCCGAATTGTGTGACGATAACGGTGTTGTGAAAAAGTCTGTAGTTGCAACTGGTAAGCCGTTGTTGAATAGAGTGTCACAGAATAGAGTTACTGCTTCAGAGTGGAGTTCTGACTCCACAAGTTTACAAAGTATATCTAGTCAGAGTGAAGTTATAAAACCTTTAATGATTTTTGAGGAGGAACCAAAATTGTCTACTTCTGTTATTAAAGAGTTTGAAAATGATGAACTTGACGGTAAATTGAATATTTGTGGTAATGATCATGATAGTGCAGATTTGTCTTTGGTTGATCATGATGAGATGAGGGATATGCCTACTACTGCTAAGTTGAACAAAGGTTCTGTACAACTTGAACGTGAAGTAGAATTGAACGCAGATGCAGTTGCAGAAGGTGTGGATACTTGTGAGACAGTCAGTGTAATTGATCAGCGTGTAGCCCACCTATCATCAGATGATAGTGCTAAACCCGAACTAGTAGTGAAAGACAGCAGTGGTGGTAATCTTGCAGTTGGACAACTATCTGAAAGCCGAAAAAGAACAGCTTCTGATCCACCACTAACTTCATCACCTTGTGTCACTCAGTCATCGTTGGTGTTTTCATCCACAATGAAACAGATGCCCATCAACTCTAGTATCTTCTGCAATGACTATGGTAATATCAGTTCGTTTGAAAGGACGAATATCAATGGTCAGTTTAGTGTGGATAAGCCAAGTGTAAAGGAGAGAGTTATTGTTAAATTGACTTGCACGAATAAAGGCATTTCTAGTTTCAAGTTACTATTTGAATGTTATTATCTTTGGTGTAAATTACTCTGTTTCTATACTTGGTTGATGAGATATGTCGTGTGTTTGTTGGTCATCTATATTCTACGATACAATGACATGGGCGTGTTGCCGTTCAGATTTGAGGATATAGCTGATAGAAGGAAGTTAGCAAATGAACTCTGCGACGATTTTCCAACCTAGGGCGTCAACCTGAGAAGGGTTGTAGGCGTACTGCTGTAAGTCCTACAGTTCTTCAAAGGGTAGCGCATCAATGAGCAGTCCAATGTGCTTGGTGTATGATCTTGTACATATGTTCATATTGTATATACTGAATTGATATCATCTGTCATCTAGCTGTTGGTAATTCTGTTTGTGTCCGGACGACTTCCACTTGGATCATCAACCTGAGAAGGAATGTAGGCGTACTGCTGTAAGTCCTACGGTTCTTCAAGGGTAGTTTGTCGTGTCAGAATCCACAACATTTGATGTGTTGATTGTACATATGTTTGTGTTAAATAGTTGTGTGAGTTCCAATTGATGTAATTGTTGGTTAATCTTGTTTGTGTCTGGACATTCCACAACTTACAATCGTCAACCTGAGAAGGTTTGTAGGCGTACTGGTGTAAGTCCTGCAATTCTTCAAGGGTATTCCATCAAGACATGAAATGCGAGGTTGTTTGTACTATTTGTATATACGTGTGGTGTGTCATATCAATTGGTGTATTTTGGATTCATTGTGTTTACTTGTTGTTTTCGTGTCTTGTTGTTATTGCGTAAATTTGTTAAAATTTTCGTCGTGATTACTTCTGAAGTTGTTTCTAGTCTTCTACATCCGTGAATGAATTGATTGATGTTAAGACAGCAGGTGGGTCGTATACGCCGGGGAGGCTAGGCTATTGCTGAGAATGAAATGCACACGGAGATAATTGTTAGCTGCGGTCCGACACGCCGGGGAGAAAGAGTGTAAACGACTGAGGCTCGCATGCGTCACCGCTACTAGAACTGAGGCAGAATGAGTGACAAGCGATTTCAATGGTAATTGGTAGTGAGTAATTAAGAGGATGTGCGTAGAGTATCGTGAGGTCCTGCCATGGTCACTTTGCATTCTGCAAGAGTCATTCTAGCAAGTGGCGATTGTGTTGCAAGATGTCAAGAGGAGGTCTCTGTCTGGACGCGCAGGTCGTCATTGATGTGTGAGATTGTGCTGTGGGTATGCTTGTGGTGTGTTGGCTTTTCTGTTTGTTTTCCATTTCAGCTCTGTCCGTGTGACCCAGGTTCTCGCAATGGCATCCAAGTCAACGTGCATTGATCGTGAAGGAAAAAAGGGTTGGATCCCTTTTTTGCCGGGGAGTGTCAATGGAGTTGAAGATTGAACGATCAATTCTTGGTTGTTTGCTCAAAATCAACTTCCCCGATTTTCGCGGAGGCATCAATACGACAGTCATCGTCTCATCGGTCGCTGTTCAGAAAGAAGAGTAAAATATCGTCAGAAGTAACAATGATTTATTATTGTAATATTAGTTTTCAGACCTTAGTTTGCTTAGTTCGCTTATTCCTTTTATATGTTGGTGTAACAATACAGAAATATCAAACGGCAGATCGGTGTTTTGGTTTTTGCGTCCGTTATAACTAAGCGTTTCTGAGAAATCTTCTAAGAACAGCGTGGGCCCGAGCGTAGCGAGAGCTGGGCATTAACGGTTTATGAGACTTGGCTGACACATGATTTCTCGATGGCTTAAGTGGACGCGAGACGGAATGTAGATTCAGCGTTCTTAAATTGCTAACCGACCTTTTCCACTCTTCACTGTGCCTCTCAATTAATAAGTCATCCCACTATAACCCTTTCCTGCATGTCTCTTGAAATAATCTCCTCGCCGGAAGTAGATAAGGTGCTACTAATCCAAGTGGGTCAAACACGGACGACAACACAGGGAGCACACCTCTCCGAGTAACTGGCTTATCAATATCACCAACACTAAATCCAAATGTATCAGAGTTCACATCCCATCGCATACATAGTGTGCGTTCAACTGGTAGAATATCTACAGGTAAACCTCGTACAGTAGGTGCTCTGTCTTCTGGAACTATATGCTTCAAAACGTCTAGGCTGTTCGAGACCCACTTAGTTAAAGGAAAGCCAGACTTAGCTAACACCTCAGTAACACTTAATGCAAATTTAACTTATCATCATCGAAGGAGGTTAAACAATCATCCACATAGAAGCAACAATCGATGACGTCCAGCAGATCATCAGAACCCAATTTTGGACGTTGACTTTCGTAAAGCGAAATTGGCACAAAACGAGGATGACGTGACACCAAATGGATTGAATGTCATCCTATATTCTGACACCTTACCACAAAGATCACCATCAAACCACAAGAACTTTAAGTGATCTCTGTCGCTCTCTGGCACCTTCACTTGTAGGAACATTTCCTCTATATCCGCAGCGATAGCAAATGTAAACTTTCTGAATCTCAACAGCAGTCCAGCTAATGAGCTCACGCAATCTGGGCCACTATACAGATTATTATTCGAGAGACTCCTACATGATTCGCAGAACAATCGAACACCACACGGAGTTTACCTGGCTTCTTCGGGTTAAAGACGGGATGATGGGGCAAACATCTAGCTGATCAGTAGATATGGTGGTGGTCACTAAGGTGACTCACCTCATTCTGCAGGAACAGCGATATGCAATATGAAGGCTCGAGATATTTCTGATTTATACCAGGGCTTAGATCTTAATCTTGAAAAAGATAATAATGAACGCCTCGACAGATCATGCTTCTGCCTTTAAATATATACCATTCGCTCAGCCTGTTGTTGAGATGCGACCACGCAGGATCTGCACAGATTTATGGGGCATCTTATAAATTAACTTGCTGTCCATTGTCAGATCTTTAAATACCACCTCACAATGTCTCATCTCATTCATTTTGTAATAACGTCTTTACTTGATCATCATTATATTCCATTAAACCTAACATTTTATAGCTGTGAAAAAGAGAAGACGTTCAGCGAAGAGACTCTTTTCGGCGAATTCATTCGCATAGCTGTACAATCGCATTTATATATAATTATTTGAGTGTGTGTGTGTGTACATGAGGTTTGTCAAAATTAGATAATTGATCAGGTAATAAAAGAATGATCTAATACAGAAACAAGGTTAATTGGACAGCAACTAAAGTAAGATTGAGTTAGTAAGTTAGATGACGTAATACAATTGACTAAAATGTTTTAACTTAGGTCAGGTTAGCAACAGAGGTAATTACAGGTAGAGACTAAGTAGAAGTGGGGTAGATAATAATGCCATTTAGATTAGAAATGAAATTGAGCAATTAAGTTGGATGACGTAACATAAATGACTATAAATTGAGCGTTGTTCAGGTCAATTAAAGTGGTAGTGAGGTGTAGAAATTAAATCGGGTGGGGGTAGAGTACAAGAAAGTTGAAAATGCGAAATATTACAATTAAGAAGACAGAATAATACCAATGAAGAGACAGAAAAAGAAAAAATTTAGGTAGAATTTACTTTTCAGGTAATAAGGTAGGTTAAGTCCATTGTAAGTGTAGTGATTGAACGAACCTCTTCTGTATGCAGAGTTAAGGGCTTAGCAAGTGAATCGCCATTGCTTCTGCAGTTTGAAGAAGTCTGATTCGTACACCTTTTGGAAGACTACTTCTTACTCTGTAGACTACTTTGAAGTTTGTTTGGGGTGCAGCTTGGTGTCCGGATTCTATCAGGTGTTCTAAGATGGAGCTGCGGGGACATCGCTTTTCTCCTTTGTAAAACCATGCTGGTAAGTGTTCGGTGATACGCTTGGAAAGCGAACGCTGGGTACGGCCGACATACCTGGCTCCACACGAGCAGGTGAATTGGTAGATACACATTGATGAGGCCAACAGTGTTAGCTTATCCTTCAGGGTCACATGAATCATAGGTTTTGTGGAGAAAGTTAGTCGTAGTTCAGCTGCGAAGAAGGTCTTCTTGAGTGAGCGCGACAGCTGATTTTTTAGTATTTCCGCAGATATATCTCCATTGAATTGAAGGTTCATGTAGAGCGGTTTCTTCGGGACGCTATGCATGGGCGGCTTTTGTGGCCTGGGATTCATAGATTTTGCAATAACTCGTTCTGGGTAACAATTCTCGACGAGGATTCTCTTGAGATTGTCCAGTTCATCTTCTACGGTGTCCGGGGTACAAATTCTGCGAACTCTGTTGCTAAGTGAACGGATCAGGTTCCGTTTGGTGTATAGGGGTACCCAACTGTGGAAGTTAATAAGCTGTCCGTTCCATGTTGACTTTCTGTAGATAGATCTTTTCAGTGTTCCATCGTGTTCTCGTCTTGTTAGTTGGATGTCAAGAAAGGATATTTTAGAGTTGGACTCTTTCTCCAGCGTGAACTGAATTGCGGGGTGGCACTTGTTAAACGACTTCAGGATGTCGTCTAGATTCTCTTCTTTGTTGACGATAATAATAATAATAATAGTATATTCTCATTTTGTACATGAGAGACGCCAGTTTACAGGCATCATCAATATGATAAATTACATATACGATTAGCAATCATAATTAATAATAATGTTTTAATAAAGTACACATTTTTTCCTACTTGTGTAGGACACACCAAATATACAGGCATGGATAAGCATAAATTAAATTTCATAAATTCGGTTTATGGTTAAGTTACATGGTTGCTGGCGTTTTTGTTTTAATAATAATTATAATAATGTATATTCTCATATAAACATATAAATTTACATGAAAATGCATGCCATTTTTTTAGGTCTGTGGGAACAATATGATAACCAGTCATTCAATGGAGCACATCATGAAATATAGGAATATTGACTTCGCATTAACAAAAAAACCCAAGTAAGTTTTGGATGGATTAAAAATACTTGGGAAAAAATAAAGCTTGAAGTTATTCCACAATATAACAAGTCATTCAATGGAGCACATCATGAAATATAGGAATATTGTCTTCGCATTAACAAAAAAACCCAAGTAAGTTTTGGATGGATTAAAAATACTTGGGAAAAAATAAAGCTTGAAGTAATTCCTCAATATAACCTGGGTGTGTACAAATCCGAATCTCATTTTTGATTTGATTTATATCCAAATTGGGTAATAAGGAAGCTATTTTTACAGATACGATCAGTTATGTTATAAGCTACAATCGTGAAGTTGTATTACAAATTGATACTTTTCCATTGGTATAAGAGTATATTCCACAAATGTAATCCAGGTTGCGTCGTGGAGAAAGTTAATTCGTTATTAACCAGGCAACTGAAAGATACGGGACCAATAATGTTTGCAGATCATTTGTCATTGTAAATGGTCAAATATCCACATTATTCATTCTCATTCAAAAAGTCAAATGGAAGCTGAAATGGTGAGAGAAAAAAGAAGACAAACAACAGCAACGCAAAAGAAAGCAACGGGAGTCCTTAAGGAGTGATTAATAAATATAAACATATATATTCTGTTTAGTAACTGTGGTTATTTTGGTACACAAACTAACTAGTCCCGTTATGCTAACTTTTATATTATGTGTGAACTAATATTACTGTCCTGTGTAGAAATGTTAATCATCTAGTTCCAATAATATTAAAATTTATAATTGTAGTTTGCTGTAACTACACGTTTAAACAACTTAAAATATCTATGTAGGGTGAAAAAGAGGGTGTAAGAGTCAGACGTATAAGTGCATTGTCATCTTTGAGCAGTCTGGTGACTGAGGAGATGAACACTGGAAGTGTGTTTGCATCGCGCACATTAGCTGGTAGTCTATTCCAAATGACTGAAAACTTATTTAAGAAGAAGTTGTACCGCACGTAAGTCTGACAGTGCTCTATAGCAGCTAGGTTGTGATGATTTCTAAGATTGTAACTGACGACAGCGGTAGGTTTAGTTATTGGCTCGGAGGAATGCAAGAGAAGATTAGTTAGCTTATAGTAAAAGATTAGGTTTAGCTTAAGGCGTCTTTTCCAGAGGGGTTCTAATCTTAGTCTTACGCATCTCTCATGGTATTCCAGACTACTTTCTAAACCAAGAGTTCTTGAGGTAAACTGCCGTTGCACTCCCTCTAATTTAAGCTTGTCATTTTGTCTTAGTCCGCTAAGAATAAACGGGCAGTATTCTAAGATAGGTCGGACACATACTTTGTATAATAAAACCCTAGTTTCACAACAAAAGAAATTGCGTGTTATGCATCCTATCAGCCTTCGCGTTTTACGTCTGGCATAATCAGTCTGTTCAGCGAACGTTAGGTTACTAGAGTATCTAATACCGAGATCTACGACTGAATTGAGCTTAGCTAGTTTTCGCCCATTTATTTCAAGGTTTAGATCAAGCTTACTGTTGCCGATACAAATCCAGCCGCATTTGTCAATGTTAAAATTTAGGCAGGATTCAGCACACCACGTTGCAAGGCTACTTAGTTCAAGATGTATTTTATTTACCATATCGCTTAATTCATGAGTGTAGCAGGAGTAGACGACTTTGAGGTCGTCAGCATATAGGAATGGTTTACCTGAGGTGAAGCACTTGCAAATGCTGTTAATGTAAACTGTGAATAAAAGTGGACCTAGGACACTACCTTGCACGACCCCACTTGAGATCTGCCTAGGGTGAGACAATACAGATCCAACTTTGGTTATTTGTACCCTGTTGCTTAGAAATGATTTTAACCAGTTCAGTAATGGGTTGCGAATTCCACAAGAGTACAGCTTCTCAAAGAGAATACTGTGAGATACCATGTCAAATGCCCTAGATATATCGAAGTATAGAACAACGACTAGCTTACGTGCTTCGCGATTACTAGTGATGCAGTTGAAAAAGTCGAAGTGGCAAGTAACGCAGGATCTATTTTTGAGAAATCCGTGTTGAGACCTTGTAACAAGATCCTCCCTAATTAGGTAGTCTGACAATTGATCCTTTACAACTTTCTCCATGATTCGTGAGATAACTGGGGTTATATTTATGGGTCTGTAATTGCGGACGTTTGCCCTATCACCAGATTTGTAATGTGGAATTATGAAGCTAGTTTTCCACTCACTAGGGTAAGTGCCAGTGTCCATAGATATTGAGAAGAATTTAAGAAGTAACAGGGGTATATCACACCCACTGTTTTTGAAAATTATCGAAGCGAGGCCATCCGGTCCCGTACTAGTGGAAGGTTTAAGGCTTTTAATTGCTTGTACTATTAGTTGATTAGTGAACACAATGCTTTCAAGGGAAGAGATAGTAAGGGGAGCGGTTTCACCAGGCATATGTGTTTCTAAACTAAAGTTTGCAAACCAATCACTGAAAGTTCACAGATAGTGGCAGGTTCATTGTAGATTACTTTGTCGTGAAGTAAGTATGGGATTTCCCTCGCTGACTGCATTCGTTTTTTAAGAAGTGCCGTTAAGTTATAAACTTTGGAGGTACTTTCAAGTGCCGTTAACTCTTCGTCGAGGTCCTTTTGAGAGCGTAGGCGCTTGATAGATTCAAGAGACTCGTGGATTGAGAGCAATAGTGATATGTCCTTAGTGGAATAGTACTGTTTCTTCAGTTTCCTTAACTTATTACGGTGTGCCCTTGGAATATATTCAGTTCGGTGTCTACTTAATTTCACTATTTTATTTGGGGCAACTGTATCTAGACAAAGGGTAACATTCCTGTAAAACAGGGTTACTAAGGCCTCCAGGGAGTCAGTGGTAAAATAGTCATCCCATTGACAGAGTCGAATAAGTTCTTGGACTAATCCCCAGTCTGTATATTTGTAACTACGACATATTGTGCTTCCTGAGTCTTGTTTGTTTCCTGTATTTAGTGGTGAGAAAGGCAGAGAGCAGAGTACCATTCTATGGTCACTACTGGAAAATCTATTACCAACATAAGTGGATACTGGGATTGTGTCATGACAAAAAACAAGGTCCAAAATGTTGTCCCCACGAGTAGGTGTCTGGACGTGTTGTTGCCATCCATAACAGTCTATAGTGGCAAGTAATTCGTCGAAGCGTTGGGGGCCGGAACTAGTTAGCCAATTGACTTCTGGAAGATTGAAGTCCCCTGCAATTATTTTGTAATTAGCACTAAACGAGGATGCATGTGCAAACGATTTAGCTAATAACGCATCAGTTTCTTTTGTTGCGCTTGGTGCTCGATAAACACAGCCTATGAGAAGTTTGTACTTATCTCCATGTAAGACAACCCAGAGTGAGTCAGGTACATTATTCATTGTTTCATCTTCCACCTTACTGACTACAAATGAGTTATGTATATATATGAGACATCCTCCACCACGCTTGCAATCTCTGTTTGCACGGTGTACAGTGTAATCATCGATACCTATATGCACATCAAGTACTGAGGATGAGCACCATGACTCAGTAATCAGAGCTACAGTAGGCTTGGCGACTAATAATAATGTCCTTAGTTCAGATATCTTATTGATTAAGGAGCGTGCATTAATTAGCAATATCGTGAATAAGTCACGGGATACTACAAACTGGCTTAAAATGTCACCATAACCTAAATCTATTTGTGCGTCAGCACCGCAAGAATTTATGAATGAAAAGGAGGTCGGACTGGGTGTCTGCACATCGGAGTTGGTGTGCAATGAGGTGGTCCTAGGTGCCATGGGTCGTACCAGTGATTCAGGACACCTGGAAAATTTACCATGTGTTCCTGGATATAAGGGTAGTACAGGTTGGGCCTAGGTTGACGGTTAAAAGGCATAGCATCAGAAGGTCTACCCATCCAACTGCTATTCGTCATACCGGTATACACCTTCGGGTTGTTTTTATAACTTAAAGGGAATTGTGAAGGAAGGTGCTTTGGCTGCAAGACTTTAGGAGTCTTGGAGCCTGACTTTCTATAAGGTGGAGCATGCGGAACACCTCCAGATGTACTTATGTTTCGAGAGGAGTTTTTCGTAACAAGTGATGGTTTGTTGGCATTCTTACTCTCAGCAGGCTTATTGAATACAAAGTATTCTTCCCCATCATTAGTCTCAACCCTGCGAAATTTGTTCATCGTGGTGAGGTTACTACGTTTGGGGGGAAATTTCTTAGAACAACTTGCAGAAGTTCTAGTCATTTTAACATCTTTCGATGAGGCTTTGTTTACAGGGGTACTGGTATCTAAATCAGTTCCTAGTTCCATTGGCAGGTGTGGTTGTTGTGTAGTTTGCTGAATGCTAGTTTCAGCACTAGGTGTCTGTTGCTGTGCACGATCCTTATTTGGTAAATCAAAGCTAGAGGAGGTGACCAGGTTATTACTACGCATTATTCTGCGCTGACACGGTGTTTTATCCTGAGCTACGGTTATAGACTTATAACTGCTATTCAGTCTTAAGTGATCCTGACATTTAGTAAACTTACTAGCATCAAGGGAATTACTGAATTTAAAAATGATTGGGCAATTAGCCTGGTTAGACTTTTTACGAAGTCGTTTGCATTCACATGGAACACTAGCCATGCCGCAACAAATCAGGATTTTGTGTCTTACAGTTTTCAGGGGCAGAGAATCTGGGACGTTGTAAACTATAGCTTGGTGAGAAGAGGTTATACGCTTCATCACCTCCGTAGCCAAGCAGTCAATCAGATTTTCAGCTTTATTTAGGTTGTCTGGAGATATTTTAGGATGCCTTTCTAAAAGACAGGCTATTGGGTCTAAATTCAAAAGCTTATTTTGAGTTACATCCAGTAAACACTTAACCTGGCCAATATCAGAACGGCTCTCCGTGGTATTTGAGATTGGCAGTGACATACTATCAAACTGATCTAATTTTTTCTGAATTTCACTTACTTGCCTCTGCATATCTTTCAAAAGGAGGTTTAGTTTACAGAACTCAGAGTTCTCTAACAGAACATCTTTCACCTGTATCACAGGAGTGAGATCTGCACTCAAACCATTTTGAGAGCTAGTAGTTGATACTGTATTACCAGGCGGTAATGCAGTTATAACCGAATTTAAGCCACTATCTAAAACAATTGTGTTTCTACGAACACGTTTTTTAGAGATTTGGACCATAATTTCAAGAATTATATGACAATAAGCAGTAAATAAATTTCAGAGCAAACACGTGCAAAAATGTCACCAATTTCGAACGTACCGCCAGGAGTTAACATTAACTTCATTTCGTCAATTAATACAGAATCACTCAACATGACCTCAAACACTTTGATAAACTGTGGGTAGTTGGATGGGTTTCCATCAAAGTACCGAGGTTCAAACTTGGGGAGTTTTAAAGCACTACTATCCCTGAACGGCGAAACGTGAACATCAGACTCATCATGCCGAGCATCATGCATATCATTACAATTAACAAGCAACTCATCGTTACTTACTTTTTTGTCTGCTTCCATGGTGCCACGTTCCTTCCTTGACCCAGGCACTATACAAAGTCACCGAAGAATCCAAATTGAGTTGGTAATCCGTGTCCAAAGAGATGCTGGCTGCAGACTCAGTAAGTACGCCCGGTAGAATTCCAGGAGGCGCTCCAGAAAACGAACAGATGAACAAAACTGCCTCCAAAAGGAACTCCAGAAAATAAATAAAATCTGCCCCAGAAGGAGATCTGGAAAACGAATGGAAACTGTCAAGGAACTTCTTCCTAAGTTCCTACTGTTACGAAGACGCTCCGCACTGATAAATACTATGTTTTTTCTTCGACTTCAACTCCAAAACACCAATATTGTAAGAAGGAAGTTATATTGTTGGGCAATTAAAGCGGAGAACGGTAAAAGTCTATAAACAAATATTTTATACAAAATTATGGAGTACTTTTATTCGTTTTTGGTCGTCTTCATCGAACTCGTACACGATCGAACCATTCGCGCCTTCGCGTTGCACACCAACGGCTACCAGTTCCAGAAATAAACGTTCAATGTTCACCTCCATTGACAGTTGGGTCTGTAAATGCATTGGAGTCAGTTGATTCAGAAGCTTTTACTAGACACCCACCTCCTCTTTTGTCCGCTCATTCATTCTTATGGATGTCATAGTTGTCGTTTATCAGCTTTGTGTCAGGTATATCATTAGTTGGCCAAGTTTCAGGTGCCAGGATCAGTGTTGGCCGTCACATGTATACTAAAATGCAAATAGAAGTTATTTTGTTTAGGAGAGATCGAGCATTTAAGAGCATAATTTTCAGAAAACCATGGTTGTTGGGAGGATAGTTCGTAGATTGTCTTCTTGCTCTCAGTCACTCGCGGCTGACTACGTTAAGTTCGGAGGGATTCTCAGATGAGGCACTGTCGATGCCTCTATTCTCTGGACAAATTTTTCTGCAAGAGGGGCTGTTGTTTACTGCAGCCGAAAATAATCCTGTTGCAAGCATTGGTTTCTGGCATCGTTACATAGGTATCTGGAATCACTTCTCGGCATTAGATACCCTGTTTCACTGTTCACATAGTAATTTACAGGGCCGATGCACCCTATTTTTGGGTTGTTTTGAGGGTAGTGCTTGCTAGGTATTTCGTGGTTGCACATTCGCTGAATCATTTTGTGCATGTACGTTAAAGGGCTGTGAGCCAATCTATACTTCACGTAACTAATACGAGAGTTCGGAAATACATTTCCGTTTATATGGTACCTAGTGGTGTCCCGTCTAGTCACCCATGTGTTTTTATTATTCATTACGGGTCCCATTCACAGGTTATATGTGCCTATAGATATATTACAACCTCGGCTATTACGGAAATCGTGTGTCTCATTCTGCTGTTTAATCAGTTTGACGCCCCATGCGTGTCTGCTAGCTTGTTGTTTTGTGCGAATAAAGCTATTTTTGCCATTAGCTCTCACCTCGCGTAGTCTGTCGCCCGCAGTTTGTCTATTACCCCTAGTTCGGCGGAGGGCACTTCGACTCACTTGTTCCGTCTGCCTTATGAGACCTGCAGCAGTGCATGAATGGCTCTTTTCTAGGCTTACATGCTGCTTCCTGGGCTAATCACAAGGGAGGCATATGGAAGCCTGTGGAGAGACTTTGGTCTTTGGAAACTTGTCCCCGGCTTTTACAGTTAGACTGTCTTGCTAGGTCCTGGGTACAGTGTGATCTGCCGATATTTGCAGGTTACTGGTAATGGCAGAATCCATGCTTACTTCATGAGTGGGGTCGGCAGATTTCCTAGGAGTGTCCTCTTGAACTTCAAAAATCATTCCAGTGTTACTGCTCCTTTTAGTCTTCACTTCACTTTTACATGTCTTCTGTTCATCTAGTATTGCGTGTGTCAACGTGTATTGATCGTGAAGGAAAAAAGGGTTGGATCCCTTTTTTGCCGGGGAGTGTCAATGGAGTTGAAGATTGAACGATCAATTCTTGGTTGTTTGCTCAAAATCAACTTCCCCGATTTTCGCGGAGGCATCAATACGACAGTCATCGTCTCATCGGTCGCTGTTCAGAAAGAAGAGTAAAATATCGTCAGAAGTAACAATGATTTATTATTGTAATATTAGTTTTCAGACCTTAGTTTGCTTAGTTCGCTTATTCCTTTTATATGTTGGTGTAACAATACAGAAATATCAAACGGCAGATCGGTGTTTTGGTTTTTGCGTCCGTTATAACTAAGCGTTTCTGAGAAATCTTCTAAGAACAGCGTGGGCCCGAGCGTAGCGAGAGCTGGGCATTAACGGTTTATGAGACTTGGCTGACACATGATTTCTCGATGGCTTAAGTGGACGCGAGACGGAATGTAGATTCAGCGTTCTTAAATTGCTAACCGACCTTTTCCACTCTTCACTGTGCCTCTCAATTAATAAGTCATCCCACTATAACCCTTTCCTGCATGTCTCTTGAAATAATCTCCTCGCCGGAAGTAGATAAGGTGCTACTAATCCAAGTGGGTCAAACACGGACGACAACACAGGGAGCACACCTCTCCGAGTAACTGGCTTATCAATATCACCAACACTAAATCCAAATGTATCAGAGTTCACATCCCATCGCATACATAGTGTGCGTTCAACTGGTAGAATATCTACAGGTAAACCTCGTACAGTAGGTGCTCTGTCTTCTGGAACTATATGCTTCAAAACGTCTAGGCTGTTCGAGACCCACTTAGTTAAAGGAAAGCCAGACTTAGCTAACACCTCAGTAACACTTAATGCAAATTTAACTTATCATCATCGAAGGAGGTTAAACAATCATCCACATAGAAGCAACAATCGATGACGTCCAGCAGATCATCAGAACCCAATTTTGGACGTTGACTTTTGTAAAGCGAAATTGGCATAAAACGAGGATGACGTGACACCAAATGGATTGAATGTCATCCTATATTCTGACACCTTACCACAAAGATCACCATCAAACCACAAGAACTTTAAGTGATCTCTGTCGCTCTCTGGCACCTTCACTTGTAGGAACATTTCCTCTATATCCGCAGCGATAGCAAATGTAAACTTTCTGAATCTCAACAGCAGTCCAGCTAATGAGCTCACGCAATCTGGGCCACTATACAGATTATTATTCGAGAGACTCCTACATGATTCGCAGAACAATCGAACACCACACGGAGTTTACCTGGCTTCTTCGGGTTAAAGACGGGATGATGGGGCAAACATCTAGCTGATCAGTAGATATGGTGGTGGTCACTAAGGTGACTCACCTCATTCTGCAGGAACAGCGATATGCAATATGAAGGCTCGAGATATTTCTGATTTATACCAGGGCTTAGATCTTAATCTTGAAAAAGATAATAATGAACGCCTCGACAGATCATGCTTCTGCCTTTAAATATATACCATTCGCTCAGCCTGTTGTTGAGATGCGACCACGCAGGATCTGCACAGATTTATGGGGCATCTTATAAATTAACTTGCTGTCCATTGTCAGATCTTTAAATACCACCTCACAATGTCTCATCTCATTCATTCTGTAATAACGTCTTTACTTGATCATCATTATATTCCATTAAACCTAACATTTTATAGCTGTGAAAAAGAGAAGACGTTCAGCGAAGAGACTCTTTTCGGCGAATTCATTCGCATAGCTGTACAATCGCATTTATATATAATTATTTGATGTGTGTGTGTGTACATGAGGTTTGTCAAAATTAGATAATTGATCAGGTAATAAAAGAATGATCTAATACAGAAACAAGGTTAATTGGACAGCAACTAAAGTAAGATTGAGTTAGTAAGTTAGATGACGTAATACAATTGACTAAAATGTTTTAACTTAGGTCAGGTTAGCAACAGAGGTAATTACAGGTAGAGACTAAGTAGAAGTGGGGTAGATAATAATGCCATTTAGATTAGAAATGAAATTGAGCAATTAAGTTGGATGACGTAACATAAATGACTATAAATTGAGCGTTGTTCAGGTCAATTAAAGTGGTAGTGAGGTGTAGAAATTAAATCGGGTGGGGGTAGAGACAAGAAAGTTGAAAATGCGAAATATTACAATTAAGAAGACAGAATAATACCAATGAAGAGACAGAAAAAGAAAAAAATTAGGTAGAATTTACTTTTCAGGTAATAAGGTAGGTTAAGTCCATTGTAAGTGTAGTGATTGAACGAACCTCTTCTGTATGCAGAGTTAAGGGCTTAGCAAGTGAATCGCCATTGCTTCTGCAGTTTGAAGAAGTCTGATTCGTACACCTTTTGGAAGACTACTTCTTACTCTGTAGACTACTTTGAAGTTTGTTTGGGGTGCAGCTTGGTGTCCGGATTCTATCAGGTGTTCTAAGATGGAGCTGCGGGGACATCGCTTTTCTCCTTTGTAAAACCATGCTGGTAAGTGTTCGGTGATACGCTTGGAAAGCGAACGCTGGGTACGGCCGACATACCTGGCTCCACACGAGCAGGTGAATTGGTAGATACACATTGATGAGGCCAACAGTGTTAGCTTATCCTTCAGGGTCACATGAATCATAGGTTTTGTGGAGAAAGTTAGTCGTAGTTCAGCTGCGAAGAAGGTCTTCTTGAGTGAGCGCGACAGCTGATTTTTTAGTATTTCCGCAGATATATCTCCATTGAATTGAAGGTTCATGTAGAGCGGTTTCTTCGGGACGCTATGCATGGGCGGCTTTTGTGGCCTGGGATTCATAGATTTTGCAATAACTCGTTCTGGGTAACAGTTCTCGACGAGGATTCTCTTGAGATTGTCCAGTTCATCTTCTACGGTGTCCGGGGTACAAATTCTGCGAACTCTGTTGCTAAGTGAACGGATCAGGTTCCGTTTGGTGTATAGGGGTACCCAACTGTGGAAGTTAATAAGCTGTCCGTTCCATGTTGACTTTCTGTAGATAGATCTTTTCAGTGTTCCATCGTGTTCTCGTCTTGTTAGTTGGATGTCAAGAAAGGATATTTTAGAGTTGGACTCTTTCTCCAGCGTGAACTGAATTGCGGGGTGGCACTTGTTAAACGACTTCAGGATGTCGTCTAGATTCTCTTCTTTGTTGACGATAATGAAAGTGTCGTCGACGTATCTCTTGTAGATTCCGAAGGTATCGATCATTTTCTTCATGCAAGTGTTTTCGAGTTTTGCCATGAAGAAATCTGCAAGTAATGGGCCTAGTGGTGGGCCCATAGCTATACCATCCTTTTGGCGATATATTTCGTTGTTGAAAGAGAATTCAACATTCAGGGTACACCTCAGAAGGAGTTCTTTAAGACGCTCGGTGGGTATACCGATGTTTATTCCTTTGGAATCAATAAGTTCGCATACATAGCATATTGTTTCAGTCAGTGGAACATTTGTGAATAGTGGTGTGACATCTAATGAGATCATGGTCCTGTTGGATACGTTGATGTTTTCAATTGAGTCGATAAAGTCGAATGAATCTCGAACTGTGTGGCAGGAAACTTGTCTTCTGATTGGTTCTAGTAGATCTGCTAGCCATTGGGCTGTGCGGTGATAAGGCGAATTAGTCATGTCGAGGATCGGTCGAAGAGGGATACCGTTCTTGTGTACTTTCGGAAGTCCATAGAGTAGTGGTATATTTGAGCCGTACCCAGCGTTCGCTTTCCAAGCGTATCACCGAACACTTACCAGCATGGTTTTATAAAGGAGAAAAGCGATGTCCCCGCAGCTCCATCTTAGAACACCTGATAGAATCCGGACACCAAGCTGCACCCCAAACAAACTTCAAAGTAGTCTACAGAGTAAGAAGTAGTCTTCCAAAAGGTGTACGAATCAGACTTCTTCTATGAATCTATGAATCCCAGGCCACAAAAGCCGCCCATGCATAGCGTCCCGAAGAAACCGCTCTACATGAACCTTCAATTCAATGGAGATATATCTGCGGAAATACTAAAAAATCAGCTGTCGCGCTCACTCAAGAAGACCTTCTTCGCAGCTGAACTACGACTTTCTCCACAAAACCTATGATTCATGTGACCCTGAAGGATAAGCTAACACTGTTGGCCTCATCAATGTGTATCTACCAATTCACCTGCTCGTGTGGAGCCAGGTATGTCGGCCGTACCCAGCGTTCGCTTTCCAAGCGTATCACCGAACACTTACCAGCATGGTTTTACAAAGGAGAAAAGCGATGTCCCCGCAGCTCCATCTTAGAACACCTGATAGAATCCGGACACCAAGCTGCACCCCAAACAAACTTCAAAGTAGTCTACAGAGTAAGAAGTAGTCTTCCAAAAGGTGTACGAATCAGACTTCTTCAAACTGCAGAAGCAATGGCGATTCACTTGCTAAGCCCTTAACTCTGCATACAGAAGAGGTTCGTTCAATCACTACACTTACAATGGACTTAACCTACCTTATTACCTGAAAAGTAAATTCTACCTAATTTTTTCTTTTTCTGTCTCTTCATTGGTATTATTCTGTCTTCTTAATTGTAATATTTCGCATTTTCAACTTTCTTGTCTCTACCCCCACCCGATTTAATTTCTACACCTCACTACCACTTTAATTGACCTGAACAACGCTCAATTTATAGTCATTTATGTTACGTCATCCAACTTAATTGCTCAATTTCATTTCTAATCTAAATGGCATTATTATCTACCCCACTTCTACTTAGTCTCTACCTGTAATTACCTCTGTTGCTAACCTGACCTAAGTTAAAACATTTTAGTCAATTGTATTACGTCATCTAACTTACTAACTCAATCTTACTTTAGTTGCTGTCCAATTAACCTTGTTTCTGTATTAGATCATTCTTTTATTACCTGATCAATTATCTAATTTTGACAAACCTCATGTACACACACACACACTCAAATAATTATATATAAATGCGATTGTACAGCTATGCGAATGAATTCGCCGAAAAGAGTCTCTTCGCTGAACGTCTTCTCTTTTTTATAGCTCTATATGGATTTGATTCGACTTATTCTATTCCTATTCTCTGTAGGGTACGGTTGTGCACCAAATAGACAAGAAGGTATGGAATAAAAACAACTGGCTTTAAATTAATTGTATTGAAGCCAAAAGTGGACATCATGATAGTACGAAATATATTGATTTCTTTATACATTGCAAATGGACGTTGTCGGCCTAAGGATTAATTACTTCCCCATTCTGTTTCCTATATAAATGTGTTTGTTAATGATATATTTCACTCACTTAATTTATTACACTTTAATGATTCACATTAGCACTTTAACTTTTCTAAAACAGCTTCCAATCCCTTGTAAACGTTGTACTTACCTCAATATTGGTTGGTTATCGTATGCCTACAACCACGGGACGAAAACGAAACGAAGTCAGTTTTCCCGCTCAACCTGGAGGACAACTGTACAATTCAATAACTATATGGACTGGTTCAGACAATGAGTGTAATTATATATGTATCAAATATTTAACTGTTGAAACATTATTAACTTGTAGACAATTTAAGATTTGACAGTATACCATACTTGATCGTGCCTGTAAAAATGGCATGCATTTTCACGTAAATTTATGTTTATATGAAAATAAAAATTATTATTATTACCACTTCCCTGGGTCGCTCTGATCAACTAGTCTTTCAACGAAACACTTCATTACATGTTTGTCGACGACATCCTTATATTTGGTCCACAGGTCTGCACCCGTAAGAAACTTCTTCTTTAAACCCATCAGTCTCTTAAGAGCAACTTCTCTATTACAAACGAACTGTCTATCTTTAAATCTCCATGGTAGGCCAACGCTGGAACGCCCATTTTCGTATTTACCAGACTCGTCAACTATTTTAACTGCCTTTAAGTCTTCTACAGAACGACCCTTCTCTGGAATACAGCAGTTACAAAACTTTGTCATGCGTATTTCTGATCATTGTCTCCAGTTTGTTCCCACTGTTTGCAACTGATGATGATATATGGAATATGGTTATAGGTCCTCTCACTGTCCATCCCAGCGGCGATTTCGTCGCGAAAAGATCATCTTTACCTCCAAATCTCTCTTCTAATACATTGTGAGCTTCTGGTACACTACATCCAATGAGCATTCTCACTCTACCATCTTGCAGTGTTGGAAACGGTATGTCACACAGGTATGGCTTACCGACAATTGTTTCACGACTAGGTACTATAGCTTCGCCAGGTTTCATACTGGAAGTAGTGTAAGCAGTACCTCCTTCAACGGTTTCTCCAGTAGTCAAGGATTCTAACTGAAATGACACTCGTTCACATACTACCGTTTTCAAGGAATTGAAAGTATTTAGAACTAAGGATTGCTTTGGGCTCTTAATATCCAGCCAGCTTAGCATCTATCAATGTAACTTCTGAACCATTATCCAACAGTGCATAAGTCTCTACCGGAGATTTCGGTCCTTTCACCTTCACTGATAATACCCCTAAATAAACTTGTGGGTTGTCAAGGGGTCTAAAGGCACCATAACAATTAACCGAATTCACCGGTTCGTTTGCTGTCCTCAGAAGTGGGTGCACATCAGTTGAACTACTACTTCGTTTGTTTGTCGCCTTACAATTCAACTTTGTACCCCCCATCTTTAAGCAGCTGAAACACAGCCGCTTCTGTTTTGCCATTTTTAAACTTTCTACGGGAGACGATTGCAATCACTCAATTGATGCGTGTTATGGCGAACAATACACTCATCCTTTCTCGTTGTGGCTTGAGCCTTCACTACAAACGCTTTCTTTATATTCACCGGTTCCTTAGGCTTTACCTTAGAATGCGAAATGCTGGCGAATTCGCCCGTCGCTTGGTTGACGCTGTCTTTCATCAGCCTCACAATATCATCGAATCCAGGCTCCCAGCCATCTTCCTCTAGCCGGAAACTAACCTTTATGAACTTCCTTTGTGGACGAACCGGTAATTTCTTGGCGACTGTCTCAAGCACCGAACTTGAGTTTAACTCATCCATATTTTGAGATAAACGAGGGTATTTCTGTATACCATTAAATTATCCAAGAACTCTGCGAGTTCCTCGGAGTTGTCCCTTAACTGCGCCCCACTACTCTTAGCGGTCTCAAAAATACTCCGGGATATCATAAATGGCCTTCCAAACATTTGACGTAGTATCGTCATGGCCTATGTGTATCCTTCGTTTGGGGGCATGAACTTACAGCGCTGTATAGCTCTTGCAGCAGCACCAGTGTAGTACCTCAGCAAATAATAATAATAATAATAATAGTATATTCTCATTTTGTACATGAGAGACGCCAGTTTACAGGCATCATCAATATGATAAATTACATATACGATTAGCAATCATAATTAATAATAATGTTTTAATAAAATACACATTTTTTCCTACTTGTGTAGGACACACCAAATATACAGGCATGGATAAGCATTATATAAATTTCATAAATTTGGTTTATGGTTAAGTTACATGGTTGCTGGCGTTTTTGTCTTAGGTCTGTGGGAACAATATGATAACCAGTCATTCAATGGAGCACGTCATGAAATATAGGAATATTAACTTCGCATTAACAAAAAAACCCAAGTAAGTTTTGGATGGATTAAAAATACTTGGGAAAAAATAAAGCTTGAAGTAATTCCTCAATATAACTTGGGTGTGTACAAATCCGAATCTTATTTTTGATTTGATTTATATCCAAATTGGGTAATAAGGAAGCTATTTTTACAGATACGATCAGTTATGTTATAAGCTACAATCGTGACGTTGTATTACAAATAGATACTTTTCCATTGGTATAAGAGTATATTCCACAAATGTAATCCAGGTTGCGTCGTGGAGAAAGTTAATTCGTTATTAACCAGGCAACTGAAAGATACGGGACCAATAATGTTTGCAGATCATTTGTCATTGTAAATGGTCAAATATCCACATTATTCATTCTCATTCAAAAAGTCAAATGGAAGCTGAAATGGTGAGAGAAAAAAGAAGACAAACAACAGCAACGCAAAAGAAAGCAACGGGAGTCCTTAAGGAGTGATTAATAAATATATACATATATATTCTGTTTAGTAACTGTGGTTATTTTGGTACACAAACTAACTAGTCCCGTTATGCTAACTTTTATATTATGTGTAAACTAATATTACTGTCCTGTGTAGAAATGTTAATCATCTAGTTCCAATAATATTAAAATTTATAATTGTAGTTTGTTGTAACTACACGTTTAAAGAACTTAAAATATCTATGTAGGGTGAAAAAGAAGGTGTAAGAGTCAGGCGCAAAAGTGCATTGTCATCTTTGAGTAGTCTGGTGACTGAGGAGATGAACACTGGAAGTGTGTTTGCATCGCGCACATTAGCTGGTAGTCTATTCCAAATGACTGAAAACTTATTTAAGAAGAAGTTGTACCGCACGTAAGTCTGACAGTGCTCCATAGCAGCTAGGTTGTGATGATTTCTAAGATTGTAACTGATGACAGCGGTAGGTTTAGTTATTGGCTCGGAGGAATGCAAGAGAAGATTAGTTAGCTTATAGTAAAAGATAAGGTTTAGCTTAAGGCGTCTTTTCCAGAGGGGTTCTAATCTTAGTCTTACGCATCGCTCATGGTATTCCAGACCACTTTCTAAACCAAGAGTTCTTGAGGTAAACTGCCGTTGCACTCCCTCTAATTTAAGCTTGTCATTTTGTCTTAGTCCGCTAAGAATAAACGGGCAGTATTCTAAGATAGGTCGGACACATACTTTGTATAATAAAACCCTAGTTTCACAACAAAAGAAATTGCGTGTTATGCATCCTATCAGCCTTCGCGTTTTACGTCTGGCATAATCAGTCTGTTCAGCGAACGTTAGGTTACTAGAGTATCTAATACCGAGATCTACGACTGAGTTGAGCTTAGCTAGTTTTCGCCCATTTATTTCAAGAGTTAGATCAAGGTTACTGTTGCCGATACAAATCCAGCCGCATTTGTCAATGTTAAAATTTAGACAGGAATCAGCACACCATGATGCGAGACTACTTAGTTCAAGATGTATTTTAGTAACCATATCGCTTAATTCATGAGTGTAGCAGGAGTAGACGACTTTGAGGTCGTCAGCATATAGGAATGGTTTGCCTAAGGTGAAGCACTTGCAAATGCTGTTAATGTAGACTGTGAATAAAAGTGGACCTAGGACACTACCTTGCACGACCCCACTTGAGATCTGCCTAGGATGAGACAATACAGATCCAACTTTGGTTATTTGTACCCTGTTGCTTAGAAATGATTTTAACCAGTTCAGTAATGGGTTGCGAATTCCACAAGAGTACAGCTTCTCAAAGAGAATACTGTGAGATACCATGTCAAATGCCCTAGATATATCGAAGTAGAGAACAACGACTAGCTTACGTGCTTCGCGACTACTAGTGATGCAGTTGAAAAAGTCGAAGTGGCAAGTAACGCAGGATCTATTTTTGAGAAATCCGTGTTGAGACCTTGTAACAAGATCTTCCCTAATTAGGTAGTCTGACAATTGATCTTTTACAACTTTCTCCATGATTCGTGAGATAACTGGGGTTATATTTATGGGTCTGTAATTGCGGACGTTTGCCCTATCACCAGATTTGTAATGTGGAATTATGAAGCTAGTTTTCCACTCACTAGGGTAAGTGCCAGTGTCCATAGATATTGAGAAGAATTTAAGAAGTAACAGGGTATATCACACCCACTGTTTTTGAAAATTATCGAAGCGAGGCCATCCGGTCCCGTACTAGTGGAAGGTTTAAGGCTTTTAATTGCTTGTACTATTAACTGATTAGTGAACACAATGCTTTCAAGGGAAGAGATAGTAAGGGGAGCGGTTTCACCAGGCATATGTGTTTCTAAACTAAAGTTTGCAAACCAATCACTGAAAGTTCACAGATAGTGGCAGGTTCATTGTAGATTACTTTGTCGTGAAGTAAGTATGGGATTTCCCTCGCCGACTGCATTCGTTTTTTAAGAAGTGCCGTTAAGTTATAAACTTTGGAGGTACTTTCAAGTGCCGTTAACTCTTCGTCGAGGTCCTTTTGAGAGCGTAGGCGCTTGAGAGATTCAAGAGACTCGTGGATTGAGAGCAATAGTGATATGTCCTTAGTGGAATAGTACTGTTTCTTCAGTCCCTTAACTTATTACGGTGTGCCCTTGGAATATATTCAGTTCGGTGTCTACTTAATTTCACTATTTTCTTTGGAGCAACTGTATCTAGACAAAGGGTAACATTCCTGTAAAACAGGGTTACTAAGGCCTCCAGGGAGTCAGTGGTAAAATAGTCATCCCATTGACAGAGTCGAATAAGTTCTTGGACTAATCCCCAGTCTGTATATTTGTAACTACGACATATTGTGCTTCCTGAGTCTTGTTTGTTTCCTGTATTTAGTGGTGAGAAAGGCAGAGAGCAGAGTACCATTCTATGGTCACTACTGGAAAATCGATTACCAACATACGTGGATACTGGGATTGTGTCATGACAAAAAACAAGGTCCAACATGTTGTCACCACGAGTAGGTGTCTGGACGTGTTGTTGCCATCCATAACAGTCTATAGTGGCAAGTAATTCGTCGAAGCGTTGGGGGCCGGAACTAGTTAGCCAATTGACTTCTGGAAGATTGAAGTCCCCTGCAATTATTTTGTAATTAGCACTAAACGAGGATGCGTGTGCAAACGATTTAGCTAATAACGCATCAGTTTCTTTTGTTGAGCTTGGTGCTCGATAAACACAGCCTATGAGAAGTTTGTACTTATCTCCATGTAAGACAACCCAGAGTGAGTCAGGTACATTATTCATTGTTTCATCTTCCACCTTACTGACTACAAATGAGCTATGTATATATATGAGACATCCTCCACCACGCTTGCAATCTCTGTTTGCACGGTGTACAGTGTAATCATCGATACCTATATGCACATCAAGTACAGAGGATGAGCACCATGACTCAGTAATCAGAGCTACAGTAGGCTTGGCGACTAATAATAATGTCCTTAGTTCAGATATCTTATTGATTAAGGAACGTGCATTAATTAGCAATATCGTGAATAAGTCACGGGATACTACAAACTGGCTTAAAATGTCACCATAACCTAAATCTATTTGTGCGTCAGCACCGCAAGAATTTATGAATGAAAAGGAGGTCGGACTGGGTGTCTGTACATCGGGTTGGAGTGCAATGAGGTGGTCCTAGGTGCCATGGGTCGTACCAGTGATTCGGGACACCTGGAAAATTTACCATGTGTTCCTGGATATAAGGGTAGTACAGGTTGGGCCTAGGTTGACGGTTAAAAGGCATAGCATCAGAAGGTCTACCCATCCAACTGCTATTCGTCATACCGGTATACACCTTCGGGTTGTTTTTATAACTTAAAGGGAATTGTGAAGGAAGGTGCTTTGGCTGCAAGACTTTAGGAGTCTTGGAGCCTGACTTTCTATAAGGTGGAGCATGCGGAACACCTCCAGATGTACTTATGTTTCGAGAGGAGTTTTTCGTAACAAGTGATGGTTTGTTGGCATTCTTACTCTCAGCAGGCTTATTGAATACAAAGTATTCTTCCCCATCATTAGTCTCAACCCTGCGAAATTTGTTCATCGTGGTGAGGTTACTACGTTTGGGGGGAAATTTCTTAGAACAACTTGCAGAAGTTCTAGTCATTTTAACATCTTTCGATGAGGCTTTTTTTACAGGGGTACTGGTATCTAAATCAGTTCCTAGTTCCATTGGCAGGTGTGGTTGTTGTGTAGTTTGCTGAATGCTAGTTTCAGCACTAGGTGTCTGTTGCTGTGCACGATCCTTATTTGGTAAATCAAAGCTAGAGGAGGTGACCAGGTTATTACTACGCATTATTCTGCGCTGACACGGTGTTTTATCCTGAGCTACGGTTATAGACTTATAACTGCTATTCAGTCTTAAGTGATCCTGACATTTAGTAAACTTACTAGCATCAAGGGAATTACTGAATTTAAAAATGATTGGGCAATTAGCCTGGTTAGACTTTTTACGAAGTCGTTTGCATTCACATGGAACACTAGCCATGCCGCAACAAATCAGGATTTTGTGTCTTACAGTTTTCAGGGGCAGAGAATCTGGGACGTTGTAAACTATAGCTTGGTGAGAAGAGGTTATACGCTTCATCACCTCCGTAGCCAAGCAGTCAATCAGATTTTCAGCTTTATTTAGGTTGTCTGGAGATATTTTAGGATGCCTTTCTAAAAGACAGGCTATTGGGTCTAAATTCAAAAGCTTATTTTGAGTTACATCCAGTAAACACTTAACCTGACCAATATCAGAACGGCTCTCCGTGGTATTTGAGATTGGCAGTGACATACTATCAAACTGATCTAATTTTTTCTGAATTTCACTTACTTGCCTCTGCATATCTTTCAAAAGGAGGTTTAGTTTACAGAACTCAGAGTTCTCTAACAGAACATCTTTCACCTGTATCACAGGAGTGAGATCTGCACTCAAACCATTTTGAGAGCTAGTAGTTGATACTGTATTACCAGGCGGTAATGCAGTTATAACCGAATTTAAGCCACTATCTAAAACAATTGTGTTTCTACGAACACGTTTTTTAGAGATTTGGACCATAATTTCAAGAATTATATGACAATAAGCAGTAAATAAATTTCAGAGCAAACACGTGCAAAAATGTCACCAATTTCGAACGTACCGCCAGGAGTTAACATTAACTTCATTTCGTCAATTAATACAGAATCACTCAACATGACCTCAAACACTTTGATAAACTGTGGGTAGTTGGATGGGTTTCCATCAAAGTACCGAGGTTCAAACTTGGGGAGTTTTAAAGCACTACTATCCCTGAACGGCGAAACGTGAACATCAGACTCATCATGCCGAGCATCATGCATATCATTACAATTAACAAGCAACTCATCGTTACTTACTTTTTTGTCTGCTTCCATGGTGCCACGTTCCTTCCTTGACCCAGGCACTATACAAAGTCACCGAAGAATCCAAATTGAGTTGGTAATCCGTGTCCAAAGAGATGCTGGCTGCAGACTCAGTAAGTACGCCCGGTAGAATTCCAGGAGGCGCTCCAGAAAACGAACAGATGAACAAAACTGCCTCCAAAAGGAACTCCAGAAAATAAATAAAATCTGCCCCAGAAGGAGATCTGGAAAACGAATGGAAACTGTCAAGGAACTTCTTCCTAAGTTCCTACTGTTACGAAGACGCTCCGCACTGATAAATACTATGTTTTTTCTTCGACTTCAACTCCAAAACACCAATATTGTAAGAAGGAAGTTATATTGTTGGGCAATTAAAGCGGAGAACGGTAAAAGTCTATAAACAAATATTTTATACAAAATTATGGAGTACTTTTATTCGTTTTTGGTCGTCTTCATCGAACTCGTACACGATCGAACCATTCGCGCCTTCGCGTTGCACACCAACGGCTACCAGTTCCAGAAATAAACGTTCAATGTTCACCTCCATTGACAGTTGGGTCTGTAAATGCATTGGAGTCAGTTGATTCAGAAGCTTTTACTAGACACCCACCTCCTCTTTTGTCCGCTCATTCATTCTTATGGATGTCATAGTTGTCGTTTATCAGCTTTGTGTCAGGTATATCATTAGTTGGCCAAGTTTCAGGTGCCAGGATCAGTGTTGGCCGTCACATGTATACTAAAATGCAAATAGAAGTTATTTTGTTTAGGAGAGATCGAGCATTTAAGAGCATAATTTTCAGAAAACCATGGTTGTTGGGAGGATAGTTCGTAGATTGTCTTCTTGCTCTCAGTCACTCGCGGCTGACTACGTTAAGTTCGGAGGGATTCTCAGATGAGGCACTGTCGATGCCTCTATTCTCTGGACAAATTTTTCTGCAAGAGGGGCTGTTGTTTACTGCAGCCGAAAATAATCCTGTTGCAAGCATTGGTTTCTGGCATCGTTACATAGGTATCTGGAATCACTTCTCGGCATTAGATACCCTGTTTCACTGTTCACATAGTAATTTACAGGGCCGATGCACCCTATTTTTGGGTTGTTTTGAGGGTAGTGCTTGCTAGGTATTTCGTGGTTGCACATTCGCTGAATCATTTTGTGCATGTACGTTAAAGGGCTGTGAGCCAATCTATACTTCACGTAACTAATACGAGAGTTCGGAAATACATTTCCGTTTATATGGTACCTAGTGGTGTCCCGTCTAGTCACCCATGTGTTTTTATTATTCATTACGGGTCCCATTCACAGGTTATATGTGCCTATAGATATATTACAACCTCGGCTATTACGGAAATCGTGTGTCTCATTCTGCTGTTTAATCAGTTTGACGCCCATGCGTGTCTGCTAGCTTGTTGTTTTGTGCGAATAAAGCTATTTTTGCCATTAGCTCTCACCTCGCGTAGTCTGTCGCCCGCAGTTTGTCTATTACCCCTAGTTCGGCGGAGGGCACTTCGACTCACTTGTTCCGTCTGCCTTATGAGACCTGCAGCAGTGCATGAATGGCTCTTTTCTAGGCTTACATGCTGCTTCCTGGGCTAATCACAAGGGAGGCATATGGAAGCCTGTGGAGAGACTTTGGTCTTTGGAAACTTGTCCCCGGCTTTTACAGTTAGACTGTCTTGCTAGGTCCTGGGTACAGTGTGATCTGCCGATATTTGCAGGTTACTGGTAATGGCAGAATCCATGCTTACTTCATGAGTGGGGTCGGCAGATTTCCTAGGAGTGTCCTCTTGAACTTCAAAAATCATTCCAGTGTTACTGCTCCTTTTAGTCTTCACTTCACTTTTACATGTCTTCTGTTCATCTAGTATTGCGTGTGTCACTTTTTGCTTCAGTGTCCTTCGATACTTCGGCACTGACATTATCCATGATATTTGGTATGGCCGTGCATGTATCTTAGGTGTCCATAACTACTGGTCATAGGTTGGGAGCTTTGTCTGAGACCATTAGGATATTTTTGAATTTTGTAGAAGAGGCCAAAATATCCCCAGATTTTCTGAATTGTTCGGCTATTATATAACTATCAAATCTGAAAAGTATGGGACACGCGTGGTTTGGGTCTTTTTTATTTAGCCAAATCCACCGGTTGGGTGTACTTAGAGGTTCGCAGCTCTTAGTAAGAAGTGTCGAACCGACTTTATGGGCTCATTGTTTGGTGTATTTTACACTTTAGCGTTCCTTTTATTTTTTGATTACAGCTTGATTCCACACTATATTTTTGGTACAAGTACGGAATTTTCAGCGTGGATATCCGTAGCCCAAATTTTGCAGGCCGACCATAGATATCAGGTGTGCGTTGGCAGGGGATCGAACCTCAGACCATGTGCATGGTCGGCGAGAGTCCTAACCACAGTGCCACCAACGCGAGCCTTTTCACAACCCCGCTCAACAAGAGGTCCATGGTGTTCACTAGTTCTTTAACACTTTCTAATTCAGTATGAGTTGGTTCATTCATCGAATGAAAGAGTTTTAGGGTGGTGAGATCCCCTAGTTCCTTTTAGGATGCAAGATAGTTCCTGGTACGAGAATGAGTAGGCCAAGCTTCACCCTGAGGTCATTTATTTGTGGCTGCATGTCGTTTATGATCCAGATTGAGTCAGAAATCTGCTTTTTTGAAAGGATATCTTCCACCTCTACTACGGGGGTTCGCATTATGTTGTAACCGTTTATATTATACTAGACTATATTGCGTCCGTTCGTACTAAGCGTTTCTGAGAAGCTTCGAGGAACAGCGTGAGTCCCAGCGTAGCAAGAGCTGGGCATTAACGGTTTACGAGACGTGACTGACAGCGCTATTATTTCAAACAATAACTATAAAAGTGTTCTTAAAATAACGTGATTTTGCCATGAGCTCATCTGGTTGGTCGATAGAGGTTGATCATTATGAAGGTCGTCTACTTGGATTGCTTTAGTTTGGACAAACCAGATAAATACAATCTTTTAGGCGTCTGTTTCACTAACAACCAATAATTCACCATTGCAAGGGATTTTCGGAATCCAGTGAACCAGATACTGTTACTAACCAAGACGCACGCGAGTAGTCCAGACGAGTAAAATATTCCTCAATAGTCCGGCCTTTCAAATACTAAACTGAGCAACTTTACATTACGGGTGATGAAGAATCATACTTGCATAAGTTGCCGTAACAGTCAGAAATACAATATATACACTAAAATGTGTACCACTGCATAGAGTTGTCCTACTGAAGACATAAATCAACTAATCATATCACAAACCTTCGGCTTCGCCATGGTCCTGAACCAAAAGGTAATAGTAGAATAAAACAGTTACCGGCTAACGTAAGTATGAATTCAAGAACAAATAATGTATCCATTGTATGTGAACATCAAATTTATTTTATTCATACAAAAATAAGAAAGAGCATGAAGTGTAATATATGTAACGGAAAATGGAGAATTTTCGGCATATGGCTAATAATTCGGCTTAGAGAAATCCGTCTGATCGATTCAGAAACTTTGGAGCACAGAAAAGTATAAAAAATTATCCTTCATGATCATCATGGGACAAGCTGAGATTTGTCGGTTGAAGTCCTCAGGAACCCAATAAATGGCTTCTCCCAATGATGACAAATAAGCACGGGGACACGGGGTGTCCACACGCTATCCGAAGCCATAAGAGGTGCTTGGAATGCGAGAGAAATGAGGCTGGTTTGCACAGAAGCGCTAGGGATATGCGAGAGCAGGTTTAGTGGAAGCAGTCCCTTCACACTGTTACCTGGAGAGTCAATAAGCTAGTCTGGTCACCCAGAAGGTAACTAGAAATATACGGAAAGAGTAACCGTAAGGGTGTCACCGACAGCAGTGAAGCCTCTCATGCGGCGGCAATCAACACCATCCAGAATAATGACTACATGATTCAGTTCAAAAAGAGGGCATGTTATAATTACCAGATGCTATTCTTCTATAGGCAACTAGGATACAGAAACGAAGAAAGAATCCTATAGACGCACGCAAGTAGTAGTGGAAAAGACACTTAAATGCAGACATTGCAATCCTAATGAGTGATATGAGTGCCAAACTAGAAAAAGACAATACACGAAAAGAGAAAATTATGGGTCGAGAGAACCTCGGGCAAAATAAATGAGAATGGAGAATTCTTCGCGGACCTCTGTGCCTGCATACGACCTGGCGGTTACGGGGAGCGCAGACAAGCACAAGGATATCCACAAGAGCGCTTGTGTTTTATGAGCTCATCAACATTTGTTACGAGTGATTGGACTTAATACTGAACGCAGTGGAAAACGAAAATGAAATGCCAAATTCGGTTATTCATACTTAGTAACATGGTTTTCATACAGCCAAGTAGAAACCAAATACAAAGACTGGCCTGTGAATATTAGGATACGGACCATTTGTCAGTAACGTCACAAAAACCGTTAATGTCTTGCTACGCCGAGTCTCTCACTGTCCCTCGAAGCCTTTCAGAAACGCTTAGTACTAGCGGACGCAAAAACCAGAACGCCGATTGGCGACTCGAGAAATTTTATTCCAAAACCAACATATAAGCAGCATAATAAATTAAGATTTCTGACAGTTTATTGTAGGTTCTTTTTGAACAGCGACCGATGAGACGATGACAGGCAGATTGATCACCCGCGAAAATTACTTCAATTTCAAACTCTTTAATGACAGAAGTAGACAATTTTGGTTCCTCCTCGAAAATCCTTAAAGGTTTTATACCTTCACTCTGACTAGTAATACCTTGTAAACTTGTGGAGTCAGAGCTGTCCTCTGAGACTGTAACTTTCTTCTGTGGCATTCTATTCATCAATGGCATACCAGTTGCAACTTAAGGTTTCTGTCAATGTAGCTGAGCACTGAACGATCAATTCGTGGTTGTTTGCTCAATTCCAACTTCCTTATAGTTTTCGCGGAGGCATCAATACACCAGTCATCGTCTCATCGATCGCTGTTCAGAAAGCAAGTACAAAACCGTCAGAAACCTTAGTTGTAAAGTTGGCTATATGTTGGTGTTAGAATAAAGAATTCTCGAGTCGCCAATCTGAGTTCCGGATTTTGCGTCCGCTCGTACTAAGCGTTTCTGAGGAGCTTCGAGGAACAACGTGAGTCCCAGCGTAGCAAGAGCTGGGCATTAACGGTTTACGAGACGTGGCTGACAGTTTCTTACGGCTTGGAGTTAGTTTCTGTCGATATCTGACAGTTGGTGACAGTCTTGATAGTCACCGTTCATCTTTCCTGGTGCCGGCCAAGTCTTATTTGAACAAGCATTATCAGGAATTTTAGGAATTTGGTCAAGTTCAACAATGCCTGGGTAGAAGAAGGGACAGAGGGTCTTGGATGCAAACAGGAAAGTAAGTCGTGTTGGCTTGTCTGTTACATGTAAAGATGTGTCTGATGTTAAGCCTGACATGGTTGATGGTACTGTTTCGCTATCTAGGGATAGTAGGATTATCGAAATCCCTAAGTATGAAGCTCGGTGTTTCGACGGAAATCCAGTTAAATATTTAAGGATTGTAAGAGAGTTTGAAATCATGTTAAGTAGTTCTTTATCAAACGATGAAATGAAGTGGATGTATTTGATGAGGTACTGCAATGGAGTTGCTTCAAGAGCTATACAGTGCTGTAAGTTCATGCCCCCTAGCGGAGGATACTCTGAGGCTATGAGCATATTACGTCAAAGGTTTGGAAGACCTTCAATGATTGTAAGGAACGTATTCGAGGCTGTTGAACGTAATGGTAGCCAATTACAAGATGACTCCAAGGCACTCTCTCAGTTTTTCGATAATCTGTTGACTTACAAGAATACGTTGATCTCGATGAATTGCATATGTGATCTGAACTCAAGTTCAGTCCTAGAGGTGATAGCGAGACGCCTACCTACTCGACTGCAAAGGAAGTGGGTGAAGATAAGCTCCCGTATGGAGGATGAGGGTACCGAGCCAAAAATTGATGATATTCTGAAACTGGTAAACGATAGTGTCAATCAAGCTATGAGCAAGTTTGGAAGTATATTGCATCTCACCCCTAGAATAGAGCAGTCTGAGAGCAAAATGCAATCATTGATGACGAAAGGGTCTCAGAGAGGTGGATATCGAGAAGGCTCCATGATGTCTAGTAATGCATATAGACTTAGTGAGTGTAATAGCTTTCGTGTTACATCCTCAACAGATAAGTTACAAGATGCAGGACAAGCACAGTTGTGTTTTACGCGTTTGCAAGAGGTGCATACGAAGGTGAGCTGTGAATCAGTGAGCAAGTTCAGTGATAAGCTAAATGTGAAATCAAGGTCTGACTCCGAACTGTGTGACGATAACGGTGTGGTGAAGAAGCTGTCAGCCACGTCTTCCAAACCGTTAATGCTCAGCTCTTGCTACGCTGGGACTCACGTTGTTCCTCGAAGCTCCTCAGAAACGCTTAGTACGAGCGGACGCAAAATCCAGAACTCAGATTGGCGACTCGAGAATTCTTTATTCTAACACAACATATAGCCAACTTTACAACTAAGGTTTCTGACGGTTTTGTACTTGCTTTCTGAACAGCGATCGATGAGACGATGACTGGTGTATTGATGCCTCCGCGAAAACTATAAGGAAGTTGGAATTGAGCAAACAACCACGAATTGATCGTTCAATCTTTCGGCAAAAAGGGATCCATTCCTTTTTTCCATCACGACCAATACACGTTCACTTGCATGTCATTGCGAGAACCTGGGCCACACAGACAGAGCTGAAATGGAAAACAAAAAGAAAAGCCAACACACCACAAGTATACCCACAGCACATTCTCACACATCAATGACGACTTGCGCCTTCCAGTTAAAGGTATCCTCTCGACATCTTGCAACACAATCGCCACTTGCTAGAATGACTCTTGCAGAATGCAACGTGACCATAGCACCACCTCACGATACTCTACGCACATCCTCGTATCTATTCACTACCAATCACCACTGCAATCGCTTGTCACTCATTCTGCCTCAATTCTGGTAACGGTGAAGTATGCAAGCCTCAGTCGTCTACACTCTTTCTCCCCGGCGTGTCGGACCACAGCTAACAATTATCTCCGTGTGCATGTCATTCCAGCAATAGCCTCCCCAGCGTATACGACTCTCTGCTGTCTTAACATCAATCAATTCATTCACGGATGTAGAAGACTAGAAATAACTTCAGAAGTAACCACGACGAAAATTTTAGCAAAATTACGCAATAACAACAAGGTACGAAGACAACGAGTAAACACAATGAATCCGAAAAAACACCAATTGATATGACACACCACACGTATACACAAACAGTACAAATAACATCGCGCATCATGTCTTGATGGAATTCCTTTGAAGAATCGCAGGACACACACCAGTACGCCTGCAACTCTTCCCAGGTTGACGATTGTAAGTTTTAGAATGTCCGGACACAATCAAGACTAACGAACGATTACAATAATCGGAACTCACACAATTATTTAACACAAACATATGCATAATATATTTCTTCCTGTTTATTCAGGAACATACCAATTGTACAGGCATGGATAAGTTATTATATAAATCACACATAATTTGATGTATGATGAATTTACAGTTTGGTTGTTCCCTCTGACATTAGAGCCAGTCAGAACAGTCTGCTATAAAGTCTGTTTGTGTTATACATAAAGAGATATAGAAATATTGTCTTCGCATTAAAAAAACCCAGACATCAGATGAATGTTATACAGATATCTGGGAAAAATAAAGCTTGAAGTCAATTCTCCTATATAACTTTGTTGTGAACAGCACCCTTTGCTTAAAGTTTATTGATGTATTATGTTGAGATCAGTGATATATTTATTCCATTTTTTCAGTAGTCTTATCGTAGTTTTATAACAGGAAAGAAATTTGATCGTGGATGCGAAACTAGATAAGGTCATGTTAAGTTGTTTTACTGCATCAAATGGTGCCGAGGTCGATTCCAGAATTCTCCATTTGCTCCATGTACAATCAATACACCAAATGTTGTGGATTCTGGCATGACAAACTACCCTTGAAGAACTGTAGGACTTACAGCAGTACGCCTACATTCCTTCTCAGGTTGATGATAAAAAGTGGAAGTCATCCGGACACAAACGGAATTACCAACAGCTAGATGACAGATGATATCAATTCAGTATATACAATATGAACATGTGTACAGAAGCACACATGAAGCACGTTGGGCTGCTCATTGATGCGCTACCATTTGAAGAATTGTAGGACTTACAGCAGTACGCCTACAACCCTTCTCAGGTTGACGCTCTAGGTTGGAAAATCATCGTGGAGTTCATTTGCTGACCCCCTCCTATCATATATATCCCAAATCTGAACGGTAACACGCTCATATCATTGTGTCGTAGAATACAGATGACTAACAAACACACGGCGTGTCTGACCAACCAAGCGTAGAAACAGAGTAATTTACACCAAAGATAATAGCATTCAAATAGTGACTTGAAACTAGAAATGCCTTTATTCATGCAAGTCAGTTAAAAAATTACTCTCTCGTTTACACTTGGTCTATCCTCACTAAACTCACCAATATCCTTCGTCTTTTAAAACGGACTGATAGTAGCATAGTCATAGCATAAGACACGCGAGTTTACGGACGTCCCTTTCATCCTGGACGACAACATTGACGACGAATGAGTGACACAAATTGATGAACTTAGTGGTGGATCAGAAGCTGTTGTTGTTCGGCTTTCGGAAAGTTGTCTAACTGCAAGACCACCACCACTGCTGTCTTTTACTATCAGCTGCGGTTTAGCACTATCATCTGATGATAGGTGGGCTACACGCTGGTCAATTACACTGACGGTCTCACTAGTATCCGCACCTTTGGCAACCGCATCTGCTCTTAAATCTACCTCACTTTCAAGTTGTACAGAACTTTTATTCAACTCAGTAGTAGTAGTAAGCATTCCGCTCATCTCATCATGACCAACCAAAGACAAATGTGAACTATCATGATCATTATCGCCAAAATTCAATTTACCGTCAATTTCATCATTTTCAAACTCTTTACTAACAGCAGTAGACAACTTGGGTTCTTCCTCACAAATCCCTAACTGGTTTATAACCTCATTCTGACAAGTAATATATTATAAAACTATGGAGGTACCGACGTAGCACATATTCGAGACAAAGCGTCTGCTACCGCGTTATCCGCTTCAGAATCGTGCTGGATGTCGGAAGTGAACTGGGAAATATAGTCTAAATGGCGTGATTCTCGCGGTGAATACCGGTCTGAAGTAGTGTGAAGGGCGTACGTCAATGGCTTATGGTCGGTAAACATCGTAAATTGCCGGCCTTCCACAAAGTGACGAAAGTTCTTGACAGCAGCATAGACAGCGAGAAGTTCCCTACCGAAGGTGCTGTATCGAGATTCGCATGCGGTTATTTTACATGAAAAGAAAGCAATCGGTAGCCATGCGTTGGACATACGCTGTTGTAGAACGGCTCCGATCGCAGTGTTAGAGGCATCTACGGAAATGCTGATTGGGAGTTGGACATCTAGATGGACTAACATTGTGGCATCAATAATAGCTTTCTTCATAGCCGCGAAAGCTGTCGAGGCTTCCTTAGTGAACACCAAAGACTTGCATTTCCCTTTAAGCATATTAGTCAAGGGGGTCAAGATGTGGGCGCACTGTGGGATAAAGCGACGGTAGTAACTAACCATCCCGAGAAAAGTGCGTAGTGCCTTGGGAGAAGTGGGTAGAGGGAAGTTTTGAATAGCCTCTACCCGGTCAGATAACGGATAAATTCCATCTTTGTCTATCCTATGTCCCAAAAATTTGAAGGAAGTGACTCCAATCTGACACTTCGGCAAGTTGAGTGCGAGGGAGTGTGTCACATGTCTTCGGAAAACTGTCTGCAAATGAAGTTGATGAGTGGCATCATCTGGTCTAGCTACCAAAATATCGTCCAGATAGGCAAAGGCGAAATCAAGCCCGCGCAAAACGTCATGGATAAAACGCTGGAAGGTTTGGGCAGCTTCCGTAAGCCAAAAGGCATCCGAAGAAATTCGAACAGGCCAAAAGGGGTGTAATCACAGCAGTCTTAGGTATATCCTCGGGGTCGACGGGAATCTGGTAGTAAGCTCGTGTAAGGTCCAGTTTGCTGAATACTCGAGCTCCCTTGAGTGGGGCGGTTAAATCGTGTATGTGAGGGACAGGGTAGCGATCAGGAACAGTTTGTGCGTTTAGTCTGCGGTAATCACCGCAAGGACGCCAATCTAAACCGTTATTCATAGGTACCAGGTGCAACGGTGAAGACCACGGGTTGCTGGATGTCATAATAATCCCCATTTCTAGCATATGCTCGAACTCCGCTTTAACAACCTTTAGTTTTTCTGCGGATAGTCGTCTCGGTTTTGCGAAAACTGGTGGACCGGTAGTGACAATATCGTGTGTGACGTTGGAAGTCACACATGGCAGGCCGCTGCTAGGTTTGAACAAATCCGAAAAAGATTGCAGTATATGCGAATATGGACCAGTACTAGTGGGTGTGGCATATACAGGGTTGAGGGGTGGGCACTTGGTGGCTATACCGTTAATCGAGAGGTTGATGGCTGAATCTATCAACTTGTGCTTACCTGTATCTACGAGTAGTTGGTAATGCTGTAGCAGATCCATACCGATGATACCTGTGGTCACGTCCGCTACCAGAAAGACCCATCGGAATGCTCGGCGCAAGCCGATATTCAGATCAAGAAAGCGCCTGCCAAAGGTAGCTTCGGCGAACCATTTACGGCACGTAGTTGTAAAGACATTGGCCGCTTGCGCTCCTCTATTGTGGGTGGGATGACACTGACCTCTGCTTCAGTATCAATGAGGAAGCGTATCCCCGTATTACGTTCTATGACATAGAAGAGGCGACGTGGGAGTGGTTCGCCAGCAACGTTAGTCGCCAACACGTGCTGGCCTGCTAGTTTCCCCACTTTTGGACATCAAAGGTGCACGGGCGAGTGCACTTTTGGGCCTTTTCACCATAACGCCGATGATACCAGCACACTCCAGGCTGGGAGTTTCGAGGCCTACGACGCCGACTGCTGGCACGTGACGATGGTCTACTACGAGTTGAGTCTGTGCGGCTACCCGAGCGGCTTCTTGTTCTCATCCCTCGTCTGATACTGCATATCTCCTCGTACAGCTTGGTTATATGGGCCACCGTATCGAAGCTGGATGACTCCCAGCCGGAGATTCTTTGATCTGAGCAGGTCTACCAGTCCGAAAGGTCGTGGGTTTTTTTAAAACTTCCAATCCCTTGTAAACGTTGTACTTACCTCAATATTGGTTGGTTATCGTATGCCTACAACCACGGGACGAAAACGAAACGAAGTCAGTTTTCCCGCTCAACCTGGAGGACAACTGTACAATTCAATAACTATATGGCTGGTCCAGACAATGAGTGTAATTATATATGTATCAAATATTTAACTGTTGAAACATTATTAATTTGTAGACAATTTAAGATTTGACATTATAACATCCTTGATCGTGCCTGTAAAATTGGCATGCATTTTCACGTAAATTTATGTTTATATGAAAATAAAATATTATTATTATTAGTGGCTGCGGCCGAAATGCTCTGGTTGAATGCAGTAGTCTCTACTACCCTATCGGCCGCTTCGGCTAACTCGGGTAAGGGGGATTTGTGAATTGGGGCTAAAATGCCCTGAATCGCCTTGGTAATCTTTGCAACCACAGTTGTTTTAGGAATGCATCATCTACATTGAAGTCGGCGACCAACCGTCTCATCTGTCGTAACAACTGAGTGGGCTTCCGGTCGCCAAGGCGAACATCACGAAAGAGTTCCTGCACTTTTTGTTGGTCTGTGAGTGCAACGCGCCTAACTGGCGCTTGCTTGAGCCGCTCATACAAGTCAGGGGACGAATCCATGAGGACGCCTGAAACATCTTCCATAACATTTTCAGGGAGACTCACAATTACCCAGCTTACTTTCGTTTCCTGTGAGTGTATATGTTTGAGAGTGAACAAAGCTTCTACATGGTTGAACCATGCAACAGGACGACGTGTCCAAAAGGTGGGAAGTTGAAAGGTTATAGCCATTTGCGAAGCACTGTTGTCAGCCATTATGCGGAGAGAAGGATATACTAACGGGGTAATACGACAAATACACGTGAAGAAAATACGAATAAAAATTTATAACTCTATGTGAAAAATATATACAAAAAAAGGTAGTCAATATGGAAAAAGAACTAAAAGCACGTCAAGCTAAAATGGAGGCAAACGATGAATATACGGGCTCACCACTTGTAAGAACTATTAAGGCTTAGGGTAAACCTCAACTCTAAACACTCTTACAAAACTTCTTCACCGTTTTACGACCTTAGCTATACGCTACTCAACGTACAAATACTGACGAACCGAATCAAGGTAAAAAGACTTGGTATGACGAGTGTATCTAGGACAATTGTATTTTACACAACGAAATATGAAATTCAGTAAATAAAGAGGTTGTACAACTTATCTGCAGACGTCACTGGGGGGGGTAGGCTTGGAGAGTAAGCAGAATGAAAGCACAACGAGAAAGCGAACCAATGAACGTACAGAAGGGTCATAACTCAAAAGATAAAAGTGTGTCAAACATGGGTGAGCGAGTTTAAACAAAAGTTCAAGGGTACAATATGCACTACAATCTCTTCGAGCACCAAGAATCCAATTGAACCAGAAAAACTTCAAAAATCATGAGCCGTAGGTCTACATGCTATAGAACCAGACCACAAAATTGATTTTGACAATATTGAAATAATCCAGAAAAACTTCAGTAACCACAAAGAACGTCTAATATCAGAAGCACTTCATATCAAGTGGAATCCAAATTGCCTGAATAGGAATGATGGACTAAAACAGAATCTGACCTGGCTACAATACCCCTTCCCCATGAAGTGCAAAATCAACAAAAATGTGATAAGCAAGTTCACTATGTAAACACACACTACTTTCATAATTCTACACATTGATAAAATCGAACAATCTACACTTGATTTTGTTATCTTTACCAATTCGCCAAAATGACAACCAAAACTGACCCCAGACTAACGAACGACGATCAAGTTAGTAAACTTTGTTTTGATATAATAACAGATATACTATTACCTTTAATATATGGTTTGAACTACTTACTTACTTTTACTTTACTTCGGCTATCTCCTGCGTGAGGATGAGCCGGCTTCATGAACATCTCGAATCATCGTTGCCCAGGCGCGGCGATCTGATGCAAGGTTTTGTGACAGGATTATCCAATTCTTGTTCCACAGGCGGAGTCCGTAGACAGTTTGTAGCCCCAGGCACTCCATATCAGCCTTGACTGTACCAAGCCATGTTTTCAGCTTTCCACCCCTGCGACATCGCCAAGATGGAAAAGGCGAGGGATTTAGAACTGATTTGACCAGATCGTCATCTGGTCGGCGCAGAACATGACCAAACCACAGAAGGCGACGTTGTTGGACCAGTACTGGAATTTGGTTGATGTTGTAGCAACGACGACGCACTTCTTCGTTGGAGAGTTTGTCCTGCCAACGAACATGCAGAATGTACCTGAGGCACCAATGGTCTACTACCTCGAGTTTGTGTAAATCTTCCGCGCGAAGAGGCCAGGTTTCGCAGCCGTACAGGAGAACGGATCGTATGGAGGCATGGTAGACCCGAATTTTAGTCCTGAGACAGATTCCCCTCTTGCTCCATAGAACGCTCTTCAGCTGTAGAAGCGCATTCCGGGCGTCGGAGATCCGCGCATTCACTTCGTTTTTTGCTTGACCGTTGGGGAGCATCATGGATCCCAGATACCTGAAGGATGGCACAATTTCAATAGGTGCTCCATTCAGGGATGGGATTTCCTCATTGCTGGTGGATGTGTTCGAAAACATTTTGGTTTGGAAGTGTTAATTTCCAAACCGATAGTAGGCGCGGGGTGGTTTATCTGATCAACCACCTGTTGCATATCGGGGAAGTTTTCAGATAATAACACGACGTCGTCAGCGAATTCGAGGTTGGTTATGTGAATATCGGGCGAAAGTCGGACTCCGTGGTGCTCGGTTAGGGCGTCCCTCAAAATCTGATCAACTGAACGATCTTCATTTTTATTTTGACTTTCAATATGTCCTTTTAAGTTGAACTAAGTCTATATTTTTGTAGTATTTTATTGTAATTGGAATATTAGTATTTCGAGATGACCGAATTACAAGAATCCAAACAAAACACAGAGAGGGCAGAACTCAGGAATTTGTATTTAGCGGAATTATTATGCAATTCATATAAGAAACATATTAACAATCAACGGTAAGTATTTAAACAATACAGAGATAGAAATTGTCAATCACCACATCCGCCACACCTCGAATATCTCCTTGCGTATTTATAACGATGTCTCGGTTTGCTTGCAAGTAGCTTCGACCTAACTGATTCTGTGATATTATTTTCATCAGTATTATCTGGACCTATTTCTGAATTATCTACAAAATCAGGATTATTAGCGGGATCAATAGTATTATAATTGGAACGACCTACTTAACTTATTGTCACTTTGTCCAGGTGTCCGTTATGAACTGAGTGATCTTTGATGTCTAATATCCTCACCACTCGATTTCCCATTTTTTGTAGTATAATTCCAACAGAAGGTCTTTAGTCTTTCCCTTTGTAATAATATACAATAGAAGTCGGTGGCACAGTGGTTAGGACTCTCGCCGACCATGCACATGGTCCGGGGTTCGAGCCCACGCCGGCGCACACCTGATATCTATGGTCGGCCTGCGAATTTTGGGCTACCGATATCCATGCTGAAAATTCCATGCTTGTACCAAAAATACAGTGTGAAATCAAGCTGTAAATAAAAAAAAAATCAAAAAAAGTCGTGGACATCAGTTGCTTTTTGAGAATTCGAGATTTGAAAAGTTTTGCAGGACTTTCACGGGTACTTGTATGCTCTGCATTCAACAGACGCAGTCTATGCATATGCAGTAATTCCTCATTTTAATCAGTTGCTCTCTCATCTCATTCAGTTTTTTCCGTGTTTTCGACAGTTCGCACTGTAACTCAGCCACCTCATTTTTGAAAACAGTTGAGACTTGAGTTGCCGAACTTGTAGTGGAGGTTTTCATTGGATGAGCTTGAGTATTTTGAAAGGTTGTAGGACACATTGACTCCATTTTACTAGACAGCTTGGGAGAATTATAAGAATGTTGAGCAACATAAGTATTCGAACTTCTGCAAACAGTCTTGATGTGTCCAACTTTACCACATTTGTGACACTTAGCACCCCGAAAACGGCAAGTGCTTCGTAGATGTAACTTTCCACAGGAAAAACACGGTTTAATGTTTTTGATCTCTGGCTGCATTCTCTTACCTGTGGACGACAATTTGGATTGCTTTCCATGAACACTTGTATTTTCGACTTTAGAAAGCATAACATCAGACACTGACGTAGTGGGAGCAGAGTATTCATTATTGACATCTTCATATGTAATACATAAATCTTTAGCAGTTTGAAAAGTACAAGAAGGAATCTGAATTAACTCTTTCTCTAACTTAGGAATATTGATTCCAGCAATTAGACGATCACGTAGTTGAGTATGCAGCTGATCTCCAAAATTTCACTTTGAAGCTTGTATTTGGAGTTGCAGAATAAAGTCTCGAATCTTCTGGTTGGGAGCACGAACCAGTTTATTGAACTGAGCCCTCTCTCGCGTCTAAAAGTAGTTATATGGAAGTGATCTATCAGAAGTTCACGGAGCTTAGCATATGGCAGAGAAATGGGTTTATCTGGAAACGCCAGATTCTTCACTAGGCTATATGCATCAAGCCCAATAGCAGTGATGAAATGTGCTGGTATTTTGTCATCCCGAACATTCTTTGAAATGCACCACGCATCGAAGCATTCCAAATAATCAGCAATCTCCCGCGGAGTAGCATTTATAGGTAAATTTCCCAGGTTATTTAGCTCCATCGCGACGCCAATTTGTAGTAATTTATTGTAATAGGAATATTAGTATTTCGAGATGACCGAATTACAAGAATCCAAACAAAACACAGAGAGGGCAGAACTCAGGAATTTGTATTTAGCGGAATTATTATGCAATTCATATAAGAAACATATCAACAGTCAACAGTAAGTATTTAAACAATACAGAGATAGAAATTGTCAATCACCACAATTTTTTCTCACCCCCTAACTCTTTGTTATATACATGTGGAGATTTTGTAAATACCGGTTTAGTCATACTTTGAGAAAACTATTAGCATTAAATAGTTAAACGTCAGTAAAAAAACATCGTTTTGTTTTTCATTCATTAGGAAGTAAAAAAAATATTTATTATAATGAATATCATATACCCAATGCCCGAATTTTTTCAAACCGTTACAAGTGAACTTGGTTTGGACATATATATTACATCCACTTCACTTCATCATTCAAAAAAACCTACTCAACATGATTTCAAACTCCTTTACAAACTGTAAATAATCAGCTGGGTTTACGTCGAAACACCGAGGCTCAAATTTAGGCCTATTATCCCTAAACTGCGGAACATGAACAGCAAACTCATCATGCTGAGCATCGAACACATCGTTACATGTAACAGACAAGTCAACATGACTTACTTTCCTGTTTGCTTCCAAGATGCTCTGTCCCTTCTTGACCCAGGCATCACTGAACGTAACCAAAATTCCAGAAAGTTCCAGGTAATGCTTGTTCAAGTAAGACTTGGCCGGCACCAGGAAAAACGAATGGTGACTATCCAAACTGTAAGAAACTGTCAGCCAACTCTGATATACTTTCAATGTCCAGCTCTTACTAAGCTGGACCTCACGCTCTCCCTGGAAGACTTCAGAAACACTTTGTAATAACCAACCCGAAAACCAGAACACAGATTGGCGACTCGAGAATCCTTTATTCTTACACCAACATGTAACCAACAATAAGGTTATTACACACAAGGTCTGAGAATAAATGTTATAACAATGAATCACGATAATACTTCTGATAGTTTTCTATCTTCCACTGAACAGCGAACGATGAGACGATGACTGTTATGTTGATCACTCCGGCGAAAAATATGGAGGAGTTGGGTTTGAGCAAACAACCATGAATTGATCGTTCAGTCTTCAGCTACATTGACAACTAGTTTATAGTAGATACTGAACTACTCACAGTGTGATTAACCTTGAGTTAGTTGTTTCACAACACTTCAAAATATTTGCTGTCTTGAAGACTAGATAGCAGGTGGAAAATATTGTTTACATGGAAGAGAAAAAGTAGGAAACTAGGGTGAATTCGGTAATCTATCTTCAACGAAAATCTATCAAATATTCCAGACATTTGTAGCAATCTTCCTTTCACTGATGAAGAAGACGAAATAGAACGAAAGATGCAGTGGTCTCGAGGATGAGTGTTTTATCCAATTCAAGACTCGACCACCGGATATACCTGCATTCCCAATGAGTGATGACGGTGTTGCCGCTGAGACGAAGCGTGAGTGCTGGGAGCCAAAAGATCGACAGAAACCTAGAATTTCGGTTCAATATTGTTATGTACTCGTCGACTGGTCGAGAAATTAATAGTCCTGACGCAAGAAGGCGGAAATCAGAAGACCACTAGGTTTGCGATGATACTTCTATTTTCCAAACACAAGGAGAAGCAATAAGTGGTATCACACCAAAGTGTCACACAAGATTGTGTGAGCGAAATATATATGAATGTCCAGACAAGTGTGTGAACAAATCAATAGACAGTCTTAACATGAATGGCTAATTATAATGGAGTGTCGATCCATATATACATAGCAAAATATAGCAGACATGTCAACAAACACATATATGATATGGATATATGTCACCAAGCAACAGACTGTCAACAAACACATATTATATATAGTTAAAGGAGACAGGTTCATACAAGTGAAATGGTCACAGACTAAGAGAGCAACAGAAAGAGAGACCAACATATATATATATATATAAATGGATACATATCAAATATAACCGAACAAAAGGAAATGTCAATTACGAGTTGATCATGGATTGATATCAGTTAGAGAGCTATTGAAAACAAGCAGGGAGTCCTGGACAGCTGTTCCATCCTAGTTTGGGAATTATCGGCAGTACACACCCAGCAACCGGGGTTAGAACCCAGGACCTTCCGGTTACAAGGCAAGCTGGCTCGTATACCATTCAGCCACTGGGACCCGATTCAATGGTTAGCTCATGAATTCTAACCTCTATCAGTTCGTGATTTAGCGTGACCCCAACCAATGTCGTCGGTGGGACATCCATCCTTTAGAAAATTAATCTGATGCTGGCTAGTGACTTGCTACAGGATGGGGTTTCCTGGAGTTCTAGTGAGAAGTTGTGACCAGTGAGGTCCATCCATTCAAGTGTGAGGATGGATTTCCCACCTATGACATTGGTTGGTGGTCGCACTGAATCATAAATTAGTAGAACTTAGAATTCATGGGCTTGTTGCGTGCGTTGTCTAACTAAACTGCCGTACACATATATTCTAGTATTTCTTCGTTCTTATTAATGTGTGCAGACGTTGTGGCTACTCGACGCCCACAACGTAAATCAAAAGGCACTTGCGAAGAGTACGAATGTGTATTGTAGCAGTGGTCAAATTCGAAATTGTGTCAAGGTAATGTTCAACAGTAAATTGACAAATATTTGCGAAGTGCATATAAAATCGGTCTGTATACACATATAATAAAAGTATACAAATTAGATTAAAAAGCATGTTTACAGTTGGTATAGGGGTACTACAGGCTAGCCATTGGCTGAATGGTATACGAGCTTACCTTGTAGCCGGAAGGTCTTGGGTTCGAACCCCCGTTGCTGGCTGTGTACTGCCGATAATTCCCAGACTAGGATGAAACAGCTGTCCAGGACTCCCTGCTTGTTTTCAATAGTTCTCTAACTGATATCAGTCCGTGATCAACTCATGAAAGCAAAACTAATCCTTACAGACCAACTATAGAAAATGGGAACTAGCCTGAGAAGTGCCTTTTATTTTTTTTAATGTCCTGTAGCCCTGACCTTCAGAGATCGATGCATCCATCTATGTATTTTTGACCAAATATACTCACAAATCAGTAAACACAGGAGGATGTTACACTGTTGTTTGAATGTGGTAAGGGTTTACATGACATGAGATTGGCTTCTTCTTATCTTGTCAAAATTCATGAAGAGATCTGGCTGATTTAAAAGTGATACTTATTTCAGAATTCTACTTATTTTACAAATATAAATCAGTTCCTAATAAACTGTGCTTTTAATTCTTCGTATTTTGTTCCGATTGCATTGCTAAGTTATTCAGGGGATATATATGTCTGTTAAAAGGAAAATACCGAATTTCCCAAAACTAGTGGAGTTTGCAAAATTATATTTGTAAAATTTCAGCGAAATTGAAATGATTGATTCCAACGTTTCTCACTCGGCGCTCAATTATTTTGCAACTATCCGGTCAAATCTTGATCACAGTTCACATGAACTAGTGGAGTTTGCTTCTACAGTGAAGATATGGAAATTTTAAAGTTACTCATTATCTCGAACTAACTTCCATCTGATCAACACTTTAAATTCATTCTAAACCCTGTCGCCAGTGAAATTCTTCAGTGAATTAAAGTAATAATTTACAGCTTTCTATTAGTTCAAGAAGAAATCATAAACTCTATAGATCTTTTGGAAGGGTAAACTTTACCCATTTTCCTAATGCCATTCTAAGTACTTATCTGTAGTGATTGACAATTTCTATCTCTGTATTGTTTAAATACTTACTGTTGATTGTTAATATGTTTCTTATATGAATTGTATAGTAATTCCGCTAAATACAAATTCCTGAATTCCGCCCTCTCTCTGTGTTTTGGTTGGATTCTTGTAATTCGGTCATCTCGAAATACTAATACTACGATTACAAATAATTACTACATTATCATTACTGATGGATATGATGCGTCGTTAGTTCACCAGTAAAAGACTAGTCAACCGTGTAGGCGGTATGAATACGATTCCCAACTAACTCATGCCTAAGCCACTCCTACATTACAAACAGGTGGTATGTTCAGGTTGGCAACTCCAACCCTATAGAAGTGACGCCAATACTACAGCAATTTCAATGCTTGGAGGCCTATACTGCACTCAGAGTGCAGAAGGGTGGAAAGTGTGATTCAAATTCTGGCATTACAGTGTATTAAAGATAGTAGTAGACAATCGTAGAATAGTTTGTGTATCAGTAAAGTCACCTACAGAGACCTTTCAGTTATACATTTAATTAAATTTATATAGTGGCGAGTGACATCAACAGCACAGTGGCCTAGAAGCAGATTTTTGGGATAAGAAAGTGAAATGAAGTGAAATAAGGATCGGTATAATTACAGCTTTAGAATTTAAAAATAGGTAACAACTGAGAAGAAAGTTGGGCAAGTAATCACTTGACAGATGGGAAAAGGCGGAAAGAAGAGGAGAATGAAATACACTAAAGAAACAACACACTAAGAGTGAGATAATGGTGAATTCGTCCGATTAGTGTAACAGAATCCAATAAGGAAAGAAGAGTTTAAGATGATGATGGTAGAATAGGAGACTAAAAGAATTTTTCGGCATGTACAATTGCCTGATATAAGTATAAGACCTGGGCACTGTGCTGGTAGAGTATAACTCCGCTATAGATGAGATTTTATATTGATAAATCACACAGTGCTTGTTATACAGTATTATTAATTGACGACCACGTCTCAAGCACAAACTATTGCTACTCATAATCATATCAAGTCACTAACTCACTCACACAACTTTTTCTCACTTCATTTATATGCATGAGTGGAATTGATGACTAGACATTTGAATAAAAATCAACCCAATATAGGATAATGTACATTCAGAAATAATAATAATATGAGTGTTATTCATCAAATACAATAAGATGGGAAATGAAACGAGTGATTTTATAGTCAAAATAAATAAGTAACTTGTTAGAATGTTGTGATGTACTTAGACTGAAATAGAATTTTAAGATTGTTTATTATCCTCTTCTGATTTGACTGACTGGTGGTAATAATATCTTCCATGCACATCTCTGGTATTTGCATTGAGTCATTTCTGTTGTATGTGTTGTGTTGGGTGTAGACTCGATGAACCAGACAGGATTCAGTAATCAACCTCTCTCTTTCTCCACCTACCTATATTACTTTTAAGAATAATAACCCTCTCCCACCATGCTATTGTGTGGTAGTGTGTTAATGCATGCAGTGCGATTGCTGAGATGTTTTCTAAATTACTTGTCTTCGCGAGTGGGGTCAACCATTCTTACCTTAGCCACTGAATTCTTATTTTCCGCCAGTCTGATTACCCCGACCTACTAGTTTGATCGATATAGTTGACAGTACTTCAGACACTCAAAAGTTTTGGAATTTAACCCCACTTTTACCACCTGATCTTACTCTAGAGGTCAATGTTCGATTTCCGGATGGTGAACACCTAAACTTTGCCTAGTAATTCCAGAAAAGAGCAGAGATCAGGTATGAGGTTGTTGTGATACTCTATATGACCAAACTGGCGTACACGTATATCCTAGTACTTCTTCGCATTTATTATTGTGTCCTAACGTTGTGATTCCTCAACATCCACAACGTAAATCAAAAGGCACTTGATAAGGAATACGAACGTGTATTAACGTAGTAATCAAAATTCAACAGTCGAGCGAGCACAAAAGTATCAATTGCAACACACAATATTTAGAGTGATAAACAAATCAAAGTCTAATTACATAGTGAAAGTATACTACAAATATGAGTAATAAAATGGGTCACTACAAGGTTAGCAACTCTATCCCTTTAAAGACAATACCAATTTTTTAGCCAAACTTCAAAGATCAAAGCCCCATGTTCCGCTTAGAACCTAAAGGAATGAAAGTAAATATGTGGTGGTACCATGAAGAAACGTAAAGGAAATAGATTCATCAAGTAATTACTTATCATATCAGACAGACTGATACCGCGTATTCCATTCATCAGCTGTATCAAGATGAAGTCAACTAAACTTATCCCAAGGAATATGAATACTTCGTTTTTTTTATAAAAGAAGACACGTTCAGTGAAGAGTTACTTTTTTTCAGTGATATCACTCATCTTCAAGCTGTACAGTCGCATGTATACAATAAATTTCCTTAGCAAATACAGAAATACTTCCAGAGATGTGTAATTGGAATGGCAAATTTTGACAGGAACTTAAGTAGTATGAAAGGCGTTAATCAGGTCGAAACTAAAATAAAATTATATAATTAGATTGATTGAGGTCAGCAGCTTAGAAGTAGAATACTTGCCAACCGTGCCACATGTGATCTGGGGTTCGACCCCCTGCCACTGACGCACTCCTTTACTTAGGTAAGCCTGTAATACTACCTGTAAAGAGGGAAGGCATGAGACTAGCAACCCCACCCCCCAAACACGCGTAAAAGAAATACCCATGCTACCGAAAATCCACAGCCCTAACCTGAAGCTCTATGTTCCACTGGGAACGTAAAGGAATAAAATAGAGAATAATAAAAAAAAAACAAATTGAGTGACGCAGTATAATTGGAGTTATTGAGTAGAATTCAACTGGAAATGAATGACAATCAAGTTGAAAATAGTGGTTATGAGGATTAGAGATTTAACACAGGATGAAGGAAGAAAATAACACAATTAAAAATATATGTATAAAAGTTGGGCACTGTGGTAGTAAATACTTCCATATTAGTTTGTTTATTAGATATATCACACAGTGAGTGAAACAGTATTATTTACTGGATGACAAGGTTTCGAACAAAATTCATTGTTCATAATCATATCATCAATTATAATCACACGAATTCGAAAATTGAGTTTTCTAGTTTTCTTTGTCTTCTCCTATTTGTCGTCGTTGGGGTAGTAGAATTTTCCAGATATCTGGGTGGACAGGTGTTGAATCATTCCTATCACACATATTTGCAGTTGATTCGATAAACAAAGCTTCTGTTATCAATCTGTCAAACATTCAAACCGGTATTTGGACTTCCGATCATCCCATCCTATGTCTGTAAAAATAAGATTGGTGAAATGTTTAAGTGATTAAGCATAAAAACTTAGTAGTACCAAGGAAAATCTAAGACAGGAAGTGAAGCATTGAAGAGAAGCCTTGAAACTTAATAATTAACCTGACAAATTAGTCAGGAAATATGTAGGGAAATGTAAAAATAAAAATAAATAATGATAGTAGTCATAGTGATAATAATAATAATATTGATGACGACATGCATTTCAAACATGTCCAAGACAACACCAACAATGAGGAATCTAAATCATCAGTAGTAATTCCATACAGGGAAAGAAACTTGAAAACCTTACGCAGAATTCTTAACAAGGCAGGATAAAAGTGGCTGGCATTCAAACCAACCACAAACACACTTAGAAACAAGCTTTGTCGGTTAAAGGATCATCCTGTGGAGCCTTTAAAACAAAACAATTTAGTTTATCTAATATTCTGATGGAATGACTGTCAGGTCAAATACATAGATCAAAGTAGTAAAACAGGGTCAGTCAGTGAGATTAGTGGAGCACAGAAAACCAGCAGAGTTTGGATTGGCTGACCCGAATAAGATAAGAAATCTAGAGAATAGTTGAGCTATACCACTCGCTACATGCAGTTACATACAACAATAGAATAGGGTGGGATAAGATGACAGTTTTAAAATCTAATGTCACAGGATGAATGGAGGGAGAGATTGATAACGAAAGCTTTATTTTTTTGTCGAATCAACTACAAACACGTATAATAGGAATGATTCAACACCTGTCCACACAGGTATCTGGAAAATTCTACTACCCCTAAGAAAAATAGGAGAGGACAAAGAAAACTATAAAACTCAAGTTTCAAAGTCGTGTGATTACAATTGATGATATGATTATGAACAACAGATTTTGTTCGAAATGTCATCCAGTAAATAATACTGTCTCACTGTGTGATACATCTAATAAACAAACTAATATGGAACAATTAAAAATAAAGTAAACAATTACGTATCTGTGTTAAGATACATCGCTTTTAACTATTTTTTGGCCACAGATCGACTAAAACTTGAATGGTTAACGAGGCAACTCTATTGAGAGCAGAACTTATAATCATTGAGATAAAACATGATATGCATTTTGAAAATCTTGTGCCATACATTGATATGACAACTTGCGAGTGATATTTATGTCATTATTCCTTCAGATTCCAAGTGGAATATAGGACCTCAACGGCACATCTACTCCTCACGCGATCTCCTTCATGTAAATCTCAGACGTAAGCCCAACTCACCGTTTTCCATAAGAGTTCCACTCATGGGTCTCGCACTCTGTCACTCGACGGTTTGCTCAGCCTGTTCAAACCAGCTCCATTGCAGTTAATATTATCCTTTCAGTATTAGTCCCAAATATCTGCTCAACTCTGTCTGTTGCTGATCATATACTATCCAGTCTTCGTATAACTCTCTTTTATCGGAGACCTTTCTGCTGACATACAAATTACCAATAATTTTGAGATTTAATTTGGTGCACTACTTAATTCAAGGTATAAGTAGTATCATGTAATATTGTAAAAATCTTTTTATTGAAAGCAGAATCAGTTATGCCACTGGAAATTCAAAAAATACTAAAGTATTTGGTCATAATGTAATCACTAAAAGTTGAAATTAATTATTTATAAATAGTTAATTAGGATGAAATATGATGAAAATTAATACACCAACGAATGCTAAGTTATTATTTCTTTTAAAACAATTAGTTCCCTTTGTGAATTTAGACAAAGCAATAAGAAGACGTAATTAGTCTGAATACTAAGTAATCAGATGAACGTGAACAGATGAATATTACATGAGGATATAAAGAGAATTATGCCTAAATGGCTACCTGACTGAGTCAATACCAGAAGACCTTTTTTTAACACGGCAAAGTTATGGGATCAAAATTTTCATTTTGCAAAGTAATTTACTAATAGTAGTTCACAACGGCACATGTCAAGTGATCCAAAACGAAAAACTCAGCGAGGCGTTTGGAGTAAACATAGGAGTTAGACAAGGGTGCTTATTATCTATCACCAATGATATTCCTAATTGCGGTGGACTGGATTATGCGCCAGACAGTGGGAAACGAGCAGACAGGGATATCCTGGATCGACGTGAAGAACCTAGAAGACCTGGATTTCGCTCGTGGATGATTTATGTTTGATGTCACTGTCACAAAATCGAAGACTTACAAGCGAAAACTGACAAACTGGTGGAAGAAGCAGCCGGCGAAGACAGGACTCCAGGTGAACATAGACAAGACGGAGGTTATGAAAATAACCAACTGCAGCAACATCCATCGTCAATCACCATCAACGGGAGGGATCTGAAAGGGGTTACTTCATTCACTTATCATCTAGAGAGCATTGTCTCAATGTGGTGATTGACTATTTCTATCTCTGTATTGTTTAAATACTTACTGTTGATTGTTAATATGTCTCTTATATGAATTGCATTTTAATTCCGCAAAATACAAATTCCTGAATTCCGCCCTCTCTGTCTTTTGGTTGGATTCTTGTAATTCAGTCATCTCGAAATACTAATACCATGATTACAAATAATTACAACACTGAACTACAGAAAAAATGGACGAGGATGCCAAATCGAAAATCAAGAAGGCGAGAAACACATTCATCCATCAACCTGAAACCGATCTGGAAATCTTCGTCACTCAGCCACCATCAACAACAAAATTCGGTCGGATTTTCAATACAAACGACGTCAAGTCAGTCAGCTCTTCTATACGGATCAGAAACTTGGCGGGTGGGCGGGTCACAAAGAATATTTCCAACAGCCTGTTGCATACAGAGCTTTATCAACAACCTACTGCGTTCGCTGGCTCTATACTGAAGATCAGATGGCCGGGCCGGAAAGAATCACCAACAAAAAACTATGGGGAGAGACAAAACAAGAACCAATCGCCAACCAACAAATATGCAGAGAAAGTGGAGATGAATCGGACACTCACTGAGTGAGGAGGCCACTGGGTGACATCGCGCGCGCGTCTGGCCATTGGTCGAGTGGAACCAGGCCGAAAGGGAAGGACGTGGCGTGTGGGACGTCAGTGCAAGAGTGACATGGAGGAGATCGTGTGAGTTGGAGAAATTGAAAGAGTATGGACTAACATGGATGGATGCAGGTGAAGAGTACAGCAGAAGGAAGACAGAAGTGGCAAGTGGAGACGTGCAGTTGAAGCCCTATGATCCATAAGGAATCCAAGGGAACAAAAATAATAATTCACATACTTCGACGTGAAATTCGACGACACAGTTTCTTTTATAAAACGAAATTACTCCTAAATTCCATCATCACCGCGTCCTTCCACGTACTCATATAATGTTGTAGAACTATTTCATCCTATTTCGTACGTATTAATGCATGCTTAGTTTTTCTCTAAGCAACTCATCTCTCAGGATTTCATCATGAACTGACGTCCGTTAGAGGACTATTCGAAAACCTGAAGGGAGTACTGGACAACTGTTTCCTTTGTTCTGGTTATGACTCTTCAGCGGTATGCAGCCACAGATCTTCGAGTGGGAAGTCATGACGAGTAGGGTGCAGCAGGTCGGGTTTGAGGATCAGTACTCGCCGGTGACATTCGCTAGGGGTTGTGCCATATCGTGAATTGGCAGAAGTTGGAATTCATGGCCTGGGGGCCATTTGGTCGAGTCCCAGTGGCTTTATGGTCTACGAGCTGGCTTGCCTCGTAACCAGAAAGTTCTGGTTTAGAATCCCAGTGGGTGAGTACTGATGAAGAGTCCTAAACTAGGACGAAGGAAACAGCTGTCCAGTACTTCCTATAGGTTTTCCAATGGTCCTGTAACTGACGTCACTTCATTATGAAATCCTGTAACCAATCAAACCAAATCCATACAGACTAACACTAGACTACTCATCTTTCTTGGATGAATTATTCTACACTCATCTAATTTCCTATGTTCTGATAACCTGACAGACCTCAGTCTATTGGTCCAACCTGTATACTTGTCTTCACAGAGATTTATGAGTATTCTGGAGACTAAATGCATGGCTTCTACAGTGTTTAACGAGTAAAAAAGAATATGAGCAACTCCATTCAGAATTCTTAACAGCATTACATTCAAGGTTCAACACAGAAACAAACGTCATTACTCAAAAACGTTTACTGGCCTCGTTAGACAAGGTAAATCAGTCTATGGAAGCCGAAATTCTAGCTAAATATGAGTGATGAATAAACTTCTGAATACTACAGTTAGAGTTGTGGAAGAAATGATGGGACAGGGTAATAGTAATCTGAACAGCTTTATTCTAAAAAGTTAGTTTTAAACGTAGTACAGAATTTTCAGCTTGTTGTATTGCAAGACATTCAGTCATTGTGAAAGATCTTCAAGTGAAATAATAATCAATAATGCATTCATTGAGGCTTTTTAAAAATGTTCATGATCCATGAATTTAGTTGGAAAGTTAAAACTACATGAAATGCAGTTAATAAGATGCATTTTTATGGATGGAAAAAAATTTTGTAGCCCAGTGATTTAAACTTACCGCCAGATGAATCACCCTGAAAGATTAATGTATTTTAATGGATTGGCCAATGAATCTAAGTTTTATCCAACAAAATTTATTTATCTGAAACGTGTAGTGTATTTACGCAACACATTTCGGACAACATTCTGATCACAGTTTTATAGAGGGCAAGAGGGCATGAATCACCACAACACAGGTCAGGTTGTGTACAGGTCAAGGTCACGATTAATTGGTAGGGTGATGGCGCGAAGGTGTAGGTAAGAAAGAAAGACAAAGCAAAGAAGGGGTTGAAAATATTATTAAGTAAATTGGTGCTTGGTTCTAAATTGAATTACCAAGGCAGGTTTAAAGTGATAACAAATAACTTTTGGACACATAACACAAGTTTAAGTTATTAAGAAGACAATTGCAGCGAAGAAAATTTTCTTTTCGACGAAGTCATCATCTAGGCTGTACATTCGTGTATTTATATCAAATGGATGGGAAAGTTCCAGAATAATATCCGGTCAAGGGTCAAATTAATAAAAATTAAAATTAGGAATTAGAATGCCATAATAAACAGTGGGATGGATAAAACAAACAAAGTAGCATCATAATAACTAAGAAGACTGACATTGTGCAATTAGGGGTTAGAAATGTTTAAGTTTAAGTCTTTTTATGGCTAAGGCTTCAATGAATTTAAGTATGTGGCCCAACCCTGTTTTATATATCGGCTTAAAGGCATTATTGAAATCAACCTTATGACCCATCTCTATAATGTACTTCGCTATAGATGATGTTGGACATCTATTTCCGGGTCAGTCGTGTCCGGCGATTTCATTTGTTGTTGCAGCCACTTTGGAATATGTTTTGTAGCTCTAACCTGCAGAGACTGATGAGTCCTCCCTAAACCTGCCTTATGTGTCCAAAAGTTACTTGTTATTACTTTACACCTGCCTTGGTAATTCAATTTAGAACCAAGCACCAATTTACTTAATAATATTTTCAACCCCTTCTTTGCTTTGTCTTTCTTTCTTACCTACACCTTCGCGCCATCACCCTACCAATTAATCGTGACCTTGACCTGTACACAACTTGACCTGTGTTGTGGTGATTCATGCCCTCTTGCCTTCTATAAAATTGTGTATGACAAGTACGTGAGTGGGTGATCAGAATGTTGTCCTAAATTTGCTGCGCAAATACATTACACGGTTCAGATTACCTATGTCTTCACATTGTGTTGTTGAAATTCACAAAGGGAACTAATTGATTTAAACTTTTACTCAGTATCTGTCTCAGATTACTCCTAAGATTATTCATTAAATCTGTTTCTGAGTGTTTCAGAGTGAATGGTTCCATTTCTACAACTATGAATGCTATTCAGTAAATAATATACTATTTACTATGATGATCGATATATCATATATATTATCCGATATTCATGAAGAATACATGATTAGGTCGTAGAAATGTTTAACACAGCTGTGATTACTGATAACAACCACCAAGGCACTGTGTCGATTAACTCCTCCTAGAATCAAAACCTGAGGTTGATTTGAATTAACTGCTTTATATAACTGCACTGAACATTACTCGATATTGGTTCGGTCACAAGTCGATATCAGGTGGAGGGAGAATCAGAGAGTACTAGATATGTGTTTCTTCCTACTTTGGGACTCTTCATCACTGTGTATCCACCGGGATTCAAACCCAGAACCTTCCTGTTACAAGACGAAGTTTTAGACCATTCAGCCCCTAAGACCCGTTTCAAGAATACATAGATTTCAACTTCTGCCAATCCATGATAGGTGGCACAAACGCCAGACAATGTCGTTGGCGAGCAAATGTTCTCTTACCTAATTTGGTGGACTCTACCTGTTTCCAGTGTTTCTGTAAGTGCTGTCAGCTCCTGATCAAACCTGTAACCAATCAAATCTCTACAAACCAACACTTGATAAATTGTCGATATTGTTTACACAACAACAGAAACCCTTAACCTCAGGTAACCGAAATAACTATTTAATTTTGTGATTGTATTAAGTGATTTGTTTACGAATCTACTGGCCGATAATTTCCACCAATCACATAGTAGGCAATAAGTTCACCAGCATTTTACACCAGATTACACTGCAATGCACCATTACGAACATTTCGTATAACTTTCTTCAAGTTTTATCGTTTGAAATAATTGAATATTTCTACGAATGAGGCATTTGTAACATCGAATTCATTCATATATATACACACATGACTGATTGTCAAGTTATTGTTTAAAATACAGAATTTTTCAAATTAATACTTTAAATGCAACGTTTCCAGCATTATGAGTAGATCAGGATCCTCTTATAAGCACCACACATCTACAAGTTCAGTTAACCAGTTGAATTATCCTCAAACAGACAAACCTTCACCTTTTAAAAAGATTTCCAATTCACTTCGTACCTCGCCAACATTTTCAACACATTCAGCACCATTTCTGAATCAAATAACCGACCAGGGTGTGCCACTGAAATCATCAGGTGTCTGTGAATCGAACCATGCTTCATTTTCCATGGCAAATGTAAAAGAAGTCTTAGAACGACTTAAAAATGAAGTAGAAGTTGAAAGAACCAGGCGAACAATGTTGGCAAGACAAAGAAGTCAAGATATTTATAAGTTGACAACACGTTCTAAAGCAGAGAATCGTATCTTATTGTCAGCTTTAAAACATGCAGAAAATAAGGCGAAAATGTATCGAGATGAATATCATAAGCTTAAAAGTAAAGGTAAGTGACAAACAAACAAACAGAACTGATTCCTTGCTTTGTAGACATGCAAAATATACGTGATTTTGTCTTGTTTTATTATTAAATATTATTATTGCTCCCCTGGGTTCCTAGTGGAACATAGGGCTTCAACTCCACGTCTCCACTTCCTTCTGCTGTACTCTTCACCTGCATCCATCCATGTTAGTCCATACTGTTTCAACTCCTCCAACTCACACGATCTCCTCCATGTCACTCTTGCACTGACGTCCCACACGCCACGTGCTTCCCTTTCGGCCTGGTTCCACTCGACCAATGGCCTGACGCGCGCGCGATGTCACCCAGTGGCCTCCTCACTCAGTGAGTGTCCGATTCATCTCCACTTTCTCCTGCATATTTGTTGGTTGGCGATTGGTTCTTGTTTTGTCTCTTCCCATAGTTTCTTGTTGGTGATTCTTTCCGGCCCTTCCATCTGATCTTCAGTATAGAGCCAGCGAAGGCAGTAGGTTGTTGATAAAGGTCTGCATGCAACAGGCTGTTGGAAATATTCTTTGTGACCCGCCCACCCGCCAACTTTCTGATCCGTATAGAAGAACTGACTGACTTGACGTTTGTATTGAAAATCCGACCGAATTTTGTTGCTGATGGTGGCTGAGTGACGAAGATTTCCAGATCGGTTTCAGGTTGATTGATGAACGTGTTTCTCGCCTTCCTGAGTTTTATTAATAAAACGAACCTAAATTATTGCAGATCCCTGTGTTCACCTACAATTCCTCGTAACACTATTATTTCGTACATATTTATTGCTTTAGGTGGAATCGGTGGTCCAGTGGTAAAATCTGATACGATCATGCATCTGTTCTGAGTGAGATTTCCGGCCGAGAGAAGCCAGACGTGGCTGGTTGTAAGACCGAAAGAGACAGAAGGTTGGGCGGCGCCGGTAAGTTCCAATAGCCACCACCACCACCACTAACCTTACCATAAATCTAGGACAACTAATCAGAATTAAGGCGCAATAAAAAAGTCGTGAAGTTGCTAGGAGTAGATAATCAGAGGTAATTGTGTTCTGATTCTGAAGTGTTAGTTTTATGGGATTTGGTTGGTTACAGGTCTGATAATGAGCTGATATCAGTTAGGGAACCAATGGAAATCACCAAGGAGTATTGAGTGGGTTTATCATCCCAGTTTGAGGGTTTTCAGAAGCACACAGCTACCGCGATTCCAGTCAACAGCCTTCCGGTTACAAAGTGAGTTTGTAGACAATTCAGCCACTGAAACCCTGTCCAGTGGACCATGAACTCCAGCTTCTGCCTATTGGGACAGACAGAACAATTGTCAGTCAATGTCATAGGTAAGTGACTGTTCTCTTACCTGACCTGTTGGACCCTGCTGGTTGTTACTTCTCACTAGAACCACCTTAAAGTAATACTGTGAAGTGTACAGAAGGATAGGATGGGTATTGATTTGCACCAGCTGTCTAAAAGTCGATTGAGAGAGTGGTAAAACAAATTCATATCTCATCAGTGGTCGAACAGACTTCACGACCGATTAGTTACTGCTATACTACATTAAGAAACAATTCTCTGCTAACTACTAACTAATGTAATCAGAAGGTCCTGGGTTCGAACCCTGGCGGTGGGTGCATACCGATGAATAATCCCAAATTAGGACTAAGGAAACAGCTGTCCAGTACTCCTTGCAAGTTTTTCAATGGTTCTCTAATCGATGTCAGTTCATGATTAAATCTTGTAACCAATGAAATCAAATCCCTGAAGACCAGTACTTGTATTCAGTTTCACTTGTTAGATGTCGTCACGAATCAACATCAGTTACAAAGATCAGTAAAAACTAGGGGACTCTGAATTTCTGTTTAGTCTTATTTCGACAGTTTTCAGTACTGAGAACCAACGAACTTGCTTGGGATCAAACAGGGACCTTCAGGTTAGGCTAGATTACAAAGATCTATGAATTCTAAGTTTGTCAACCCTCACCGGTACATCCGCTTTCGACCTAATTGACTAACTGGTCAACAAAATTTAGTCTGCGTCGGTGGCACAGTGGTTAGGACTCTCGCCGACCATGCACATGGTCCGGGGTTCGAGCCCACGCCGACGCACACCTGATATCTATGGTCGGCCTGCAAAATTTGGGCTACCGATATCCACGCTGAAAATTCCATACTTGTACCAAAAATACGGTGTGGAATCAAGCTGTTATCAAAAATAAAAAAATAAAATAAAAAAATAAACTTCCTGGGTTCCATCCCTAGCTGGGTTGTAGGCTGACAATACTAAGGATTTCCAAACTAGGACCAAACAGCCTTCCAGTGCTCTCTGGTTCTCAATGTTCTCTTTAACTGATGTTCATGGTCAAAAGTTTCTTTCTTCAACTTAGAGTGTAAGGTTATTAATACACTTGATTTGAGATTTAGAACTACTTGGGAGATTTCCTATTCAGGGATGGCCATACGTACAGACGGAGGAACACAAAAAATTGACTCGGAAAACAGTATGCAATTTAATCACTGTGTCGATGGAATTTATGTTACTTACAGTATGTTCAAATGTTTGTATATCATTGATACTGTAATCGATGAGGTCATATTATCCTTATAATGTCTGTGAATAGTTTATACACTGTGGAATAGATGAACAAATTATAAATTGTATTTCAACGTCTGTTTACACAGAGTGATTGATTTTTTTTTGATTTACCAGCGGTATTAAGGCCTGGAATCACACCAGCTGTTAGAATCGTTTTTCTTTTTTGTAATTCACACATATTACCTAGCGCCGGGTTCAGGGTGATCAAGAATGCTCTGACCCCGGGTGAAGGCTCACCATTGCACCTCGGTGGGTCGAAACTCGCGACGGACCCTAATCGGGTGCGCTCGGGCGTGTAGTTTTTGTCAGTGGGGAGGCCTCACGGTCCTCCTTTTATGTGCGTCGATGGCACAGTGGTTAGGATTCTCACCGACCATGCACATGGTCTGAGGTTCGATCCCCTGCCGACGCACACCTGATATCTATGGTTGGTCTGCAAAATTTGGGCTACCGATATCACATGCTGAAAATTCCGTACCTGTACCAAAAATACGGTGTGGAATCAAGCTGTAATCAAAAATAAAATAAATAAAAAAAAAATCAATTTGGTTTTTATTCACTTTTGCGAATCTAGAATTATATTCTGAGTTGTAGTGCTGAATAACCTTTGTTGCATGTGTTTTCGCGGGGGTGATATTACTGAATATAAATTCCGTCTTAATAAGTCTTTCTTTTCATTTGTTCAGAATGGATTTCAGAAAAATAAATATTGTCCCAGTGTCAATGGGAGACATTATAGCGTACTAAGATGATTCCGGCCATACTCATATAGTAAATCCATATTTTCGCATTCTACGATGTGCTAACGTTGTACACAGTCAAAAAAATGAACAACGCTGAATTAAGAAACACAAATGAAAACTTGAAAAGATGTATTGTTGACTAAATCGAATAATGAATACGAACGAAAAGTGTATAACCGCGTAAAAATACATATGCGTAACAAACGAAAAGGAATATTCAATAATGCAGTGTTAAATATTCAACAGACTTAAGTAAAATTAGAGGGCAAGTTACCTTTGGACTGGTAGAAAGGTTACTTATTCAAACTACCAAAGAAAGGGGACTTAAGTCAACGCAAGAACTGGCGCAAAATTATGCTCCTGTCCATCCCAAGCAAAATACTAAACCGCATCATCCTAGAGAGAATCAAACAAACCACCCTGGATGAAAAACTTCAACCGGAACAGGCTGAATTCATAAGGAACAAGTCATGCGTCGATCAAATGGCAACATTACATTTCATCATTGAACAGAGATTGGAATGGCAATCAGCTCTCTCTCTCTGTCTCTCAACCTCATCGAGTTTGAAAAGCCTTCGACACCGTTGGTCGAGAGGTAATTTGGCAACTACTTCGCTAATATGGGGTGCCACCAACAATTATAAATTTCTTAGAATCCCGATGGGTGCATACTGATGAAGAGTCTCAAAATAGGACGAAACAGCTGTCCAGTACTCTCAGGTTTTCCAATGGTTCTCTAACTAATGTCAGATCATGGTTAAAATCCTGTAATTATACATTTCATCCAACATTTGTAAGACGACGCTACATGCCAAGTAATCCACAGCGGGAAACTCACGGAATCCTTCGAAGCGTAGACGGGAGTAAGGCAAGGCTGGCTGGTTGCCTACTATCTCAATGATTTTCCTGATTGCAGTAGATTGGATAATGCGACAGACAGTGGGCAACGAGGAGACAGACATAAAATGGACCCACACAAAAGAACTTGGAGGATCTGGACTTCGCCATCGATGACAAATGTCTGATTTCCTACAAATTGGAAGATATATAAGTGAAAAGCAACAAGTTGGCAGAAGAAGCACCAGGGAAGACAGGCCTTCATGTTAATATAGAGAAAACAGATGCAGGTGATGAAGATTCTTGGCCAACAGCAGCGGCAACAGCAACAGATAATTAAAACAATTAGTCCCTTTGATAAATTTGAACAAGGCATTAAGAAGACAAATTTCGCGAGATGATATCATTTCGTAGTTTCTTTACAACCACTTTACAACACTAACATGGTTAACAATGATAAAATAAAGTTCATGAAAATTACTCAGTTAAATAAAAACAAAAGTACATACTAATGACCAATCATATTAAGATAGGTCATGCAGTCCAGGGTAGGCGAAGATTGAAGTCTATTGATTTTTGTACACACAGTTTAGGCTGTATGTGATTAATCCAAAGTGCTTCCATCACCTTCAATAACCTTGAGTTAGAGTTATGTGAAATAATTGTGAAACAGTCATTAATATTGATTTTGTGACCAGACATTAATAAGTGTTTTGCAATGGATGATGCTGGATTTCTATTCAGATTAATCGCGTTGGGATTTTCGATATGATTTACTAGCCATTTTGGAATATGTTCTTTTCGACGACATTGGAACATTCTATATAGGTAGAACTAACAGAATGTTCCAATGTCGTCGAAAAGAACATATTTCAAAATGGCTAGTAAATCATATCGAAAATCCTAACGCGATTAATCTTAATAGAAATCCAGCATCATCCATTGCAAAACACTTATATTAATGTCTGGTCACAAAATCAATATTAATGACTGCTTCACAATTATTTCACATAACTCTAACTCAAGGTTATTGAAGGTGATGGAAGCACTTTGGATTAATCACATACAGCCTAAACTGTGTGTACAAAAATCAATAGACTTCAATCTTCGCCTACCCTGGACTGCATGACCTATCTTAATATGATTGGTCATTAGTATGTACTTTTGTTTTTATTTAACTGAGTAATTTTCATGAACTTTATTTTATCATTGTAAACCATGTTAGTTGTAAAGCGGTTGTAAAGAAACTACGAAATGATATCATCTCGCGAAATTTGTCTTCTTAATGCCTTGTTCAGACAACAATAAGCCAGCATAAATGGGAGAAACTGAATCTGAACGAAGTAACCTCATTTACCTACCTGGGAAGCATAGTTTCCAATACAGGTGGAACTGACGTGGATATCAAAGCAAGAATCGGGAAAGCAAGGCAACCTTTCACTATTCTCAAGTCTGAGTGAAGGAGATCAGCGGCACTCAGCATGAAAAATAAGTTGAGGAATTTCAAATCCAATGTGAAGTCAGTTCTACTCACCATATGAATCAAAGACTAGGCCTGCGCATCACGAAGGCCACTTCGAACAAACTACAGACCTTCATCAATAGCTGTCTTTGCTCAATACTACTCAAGTTCAGATGGCCGTCCAGAAAAGAAAAGCATTAGGGAGGGATCTCTGGCGATGAACGAACCAATCCAGGAGGAACCGATTGTGAAAGAAATCTGCAGGAAGAAATGGAGTTAGGTGGATTGGCCATACTCTCAGAAAACAAACCATCAAGTGATAGCACAAACCAGGACATCGCCTAAGTGAAACCCGAATGGAAAGCGGCGATTTGGTTGTCAGTGCAAGAGTGACATGGAGGAGGTCATACGAAGAGGAGATGAAAGCATGTGGGGGCAGATGTGGAGCCAAGTGAAAACGGTGGCGGAGAACCGTCCTCAATGGAGACGTGCGGCTGAAACCCTATGTTCCTCTAGGAAGTGAAGGAAATAATAATATAATAATAATAAGTAAAATTAATTTCTTTAGGCGTAAAACATGCATATGTGAATTCGTTTTATATGCATATAGTTAGGCTTACTACAACATTTCTTCCCCATAGTTAATTTAAAACATGTAAGAACCATGATAAAAGCAGTAGTTAGTGAATTCATAAATTTTGGTAGGATTCGTTAGTTGAATACTCTACCGACAGACATTGTTACTGATACAACTTTTTGAAGGTTATTCACATATAAACACGCATATAGACCAGAACTTTATTACTGAAATTAATAATTATATGTCATCAAAATGTTCATTTGTTTGCATATATTGAACCTTAGAAGGAGTTGAATGATTCACAGTGTTTGTAATGTATTCCTGCTGAAGAGTCCCAATCAATGTTGTGTTCTCTATCCAACGCATGTAACGCTTACAATGAATTTGTTTCCGAAAATCACCCTGTGATGTTGGTTAAGTACAGAACAAACAAAATCCATTCGTAGCGGTATTCTATCTCATCTTGTGGATACACAACACAAGATTGATGCTAACAAGGCGACTTCAGAGTCATTTACCGTATACCAATAAATCTTAACTTCATCTTAAGAGTTCACATATTAAATATTGCTGAGGCTGTTGGAATCCACATTGAGAAGCCTAATTTATGCGTCCAAAGGAAGCTAGCTAGTTCAGGCATTGTCCTTACCTTTGCTTACTCAATGTTTGTAGAAATTTCCCTAATTTTAGTTGATATTCTACTTGTTATTATATCTTTATTATTATTATTATTTAAGCGTTTTTAATGAACTGTAATTCCATTGGGATCTTACTTAACGAATCGATATTATTTAACAAACACTAATATTGTTACTGACTACTAATCTAGAATATTCTATGTATATAAAGTTGTATATATAATTGTAGAGCCGAAGAGGAAATTATCGAAAATGATATTCTTTATTCAATTATTTTATGTTTTATAGATGTCTGAATTTGTTTCGGTGTTTCTGTAGAATAGATAACCACCTTTAGTAAGATGTTTGAGTGGTCTAGACGTTGAAATTACATATTTAGTTGGACATTCAACACAAGATATTTTCTGTATACTACGTTACATTTGTCCATTATTTCTATCGGATCTTATAGTTGTTGATTTATTTTGTTACTAATTCGATTTCTTGGCTTAAGCATGGTTTGAATCCCAGTTGTGTTTTGAGTTTCGTGGAATTGTCTCTGATGTACTTTTCTTGTATGACAGTGTCACCACCATTTTTTAGCTATTTTTCTTGTTGTCCCCTGTTTTCACCTTCTTTGTACTGCCACTGATAAATTCTTTTGAGTAGTAATTTTTTAAAGTAGTATTTTAAATAAAATATTTCTTTCTTTCAATGATATAAGTATAAAACTCGGGGACTGTGCTGGCAGAGTATAACTCCATTAGAGATGAGATTTTATTTTGATTAATCACACAGTGTTGTAATACAGTAGTAATACTAACTGATGACCATGTTTCGAGCACAAATTATTGCCACTCATAATCATATCAAGTCACTCACTCACTCACACAACTTTTTCTCACTTCATTTATATACATGAGTGGAATTGATGATTAGACAGTTAAATAAAAATCAACCAATATAGGATAATGTACATTCAGAAATAATAATAATAATATGAGTGTTACTGACCAAATACAGTCAGATGGGAAATATGACGAGTGTTTTCATGGTCAAAATAAATAAGTAACTCGTTAGAATGTTCTGATGATGTGCGTGAATTGAAATGAAATAGAATTTTGAGATTATTTATTATCCTCTTCTGATTTGACTGACTGGTGGTAATAATGTCTTCCATGCATATCTGTGGTATTTGCATTGATGCATTTCTGTTGCATGTGTTGTGTGTAGACTCGATGAACCAGGCAGGATTCAGTAATCAATATCTCTCCCTCTCTCCACCTACATAGATTACTTCTTAGAATTTTAACCCTCTCCCACCTACCCTATTGTGTGGTTGTGTGTTAATGCATGCAGTGCAGTATAGTGCTGAGCTTTTTTCTAAATTACTTATCTTCTTGGGGTCAATCATTCCTACCTTAGCCACTAAATTCTTATGTTTCCACAATCTGACTATCCCGGACCTACTAGTTTGACCTATGTAGTTTACCTCACTCACAGTCACTGCAAGGTGGCGAGAGGGTTGAAATTCTACGAAGGAGTGTAGGTAGGTGGAGAGAATGATTACTGAATCCTGCCTAGTTCATCAAATCTGCACTCAACACATGCAACAGAAATGCATCAATGCAAATACCACAGATATGCATGGAAGACATTATTACCACCAGTCAGTCAAATCAGAGAGGATAATAAACTATCTTAAAATTCTATTTCAGTTCAGTTCACGTATATCGTAAGATTCTAACAAGTTACTTATTTATTTTGACTATAAAATCACTCGTCTTATTTCCCATCTGAGTGTATTTGATCAATAACACTCACATTATTATTATTATTTCTGAATGTACATTATCTTATATTGGTTGATTTTTATTCAAATGTCTAATCATCAATTCTACTCATGTATATAAATGAAGTAAGAAAAAGTTGTGTGAGTGACTTGATATGATTATTAGTGGCAATAATTTGTGCTCGAAACGTGGACATCATCAGTTAATATTACTACTGTATAACACTGAGATTTTATCAAAATATATACTTATGAATTAATTTTACTCCTTTGCATTTCCAATGAGACATATGGCTTCAAGCTATCAACTTTGAATTTTCAGTAGCAAAGGTTTTATTTTTACCGCGGTGGGGTGGGATGTGGGGGGTTTGCTATTTTGATGCCTAACCCCCCCTCTTTACCCAGCTTATTATCAGCTAAGAGAGGTATGGGAGTGCATATGCTGGGAATTGATCTGTGGACTACGTGAGTGACTGGTCAGCCTTCTAACGCTAAGCCACCCACGCACTTTATGACATCTTATGTTATCACTATCAATTTAGACACTTGAAAAACCTCGCAGTAGCACTAAGTGGTACATGAAGAAGACCTAAATGATGAAATAAAACAGATAGAAGAGCCACTGATATCAAATAACTTAAGTATCCTATACAATTCATCAGGAAGATCAGGAAAAGCCAAAAGCGAAATAAAAACAATGAGGAAACTTATAATGATAACATTAAAATGAGAGAATATAAGGCATCCACTGTTATACTACATAAGGAGGGGACACCCGAAACCCTCCCTACGTAGGATTCTTAATAAAGCAGGAATTAGAGTGGCATTTAAACCTACAAACTCACTCAGGTAGGACAACCTATGTAGGCTAAAAGACCCCGTCAGCTGACCCAATTAAACAAAATAATATAATTTACAAAATACCCTGCAATGACTGTGAGTTGAGTCAACTACATAGGTCAAACTAGTAGATCGGGGGTAGTCAGGTTGTTGGAACATATGAATTTAGCTAAGTTAAGAATAGTTGACCCCAAGAAGATAAGTAATTTAGAAAAAAGCTCAGCACTATACTGCACTGCATGCATTAACACACAACCACACAATAGGGTAGGTGGGAGAGGGTTAAAATTCTAAGAAGTAATATAGGTAGGTGGAGAGAGGGAGAGATATTGATTACTGAATCCTGCCTGGTTCATCGAGTCTACACCCAACATGTGCAATAGAAATGACTTATCACTCATATCGGAAGTACGGAAAACATTACTACCAATCAAATCAAGAGATGAACTGAAATAATGGAATTATATAAGGGAAGTTAGAAAGCTGTGTGTGTACTCTGATATTGGGATTATGAGGAGCAATAAATTGTGCTCGAAACGTGGTCATCAGTAAATATTACTTACTATGAGACTTTATCAAAACAAAATTTCACCCATTATGGAATTATACTCTACCACAGTGTACAAGTTTTAATCTCATATCATAAGTACATAATCAGTCGTCTAAATTTTTATTTCTTTTCTTAAAATGGTACAGTTCAGGGAAAATTTTCAAATTCTGGTCAAGAAAATGTTAAATTGACAAATGAGCATAGTGAAATTCACAATAACGATCAATACCAGAGTAGGAAGGAACCAACAAAGACTCAATCCGATTGGACAATTAACAGAAAAGTGAGTACTTCCTCCTTCAATTTTGTTAACTTATGCATTACAAATAGTTTGAATTTCACTACAATGGTGTACTGTTTGAATTATTTTCTCGTACACATTTTATTCCATTATATATATATATATATATATATATATATATATATATATATATATGATGAACTGAAAGTTTGGCCGTGTTTGTTGAGCTAATTTTGACAGAAGTGAAGATTTCTAGCTTATATGAGTGCTTCCCACGTTGGTGTGTTCTCTGAGCTGGATGGCTTCTTCACGAAGCTTTCATTCTCCTTTTAAACATCAGTTTCAGCGTCAACTTCAAAATCAATAATAATAATTTACTTTATTCCAAAACGGACAGTACTTATAATACAGAATGGAATTCTAAGCATTGGTCACAATATTCCATCTGATTTACTTAAAATATAAATAAAATTAAAACAAAAGTAACCAGGGGAATTTGTCCGCTTTTACGATATAAAGTCAAAAATATTCGAAGCACGAATTGAGAATATTAAATATAACAATAGTGATAATAATAACAATGAGTTTGTTTCAAACAGTTTTGTCGATTCAGTTTGGAAAATTTAGCATGTTATAGATTGTTGATATAGTATAGTGAGGGGAAATACAAGATTAACAGTGGTAACACAGCTTAAACGATGTTCACACTTATGAAAAATAAATAATTGAGAGGATTATAAATATAAGAAATACAATAACAATAAAGTTTGGTACTGTAAAGGTGGACGAAATGGTTTATTTAGTAGTGCAAAGAAGGTTAGTTAGTTCATGCCTGACACTATTTTCATCACATAAAGTACGTGCTAAATATGGTATAGTGGAATTTTTATACTTAGACGTACGTGCAAAATTTTCTTCTGAAAAGACTTCCTGTTTTACGTGAGGAGACACAAGGTTGGATCTTCGGGTGCTGTGGTGGGTGCTCAGTCTGACAAAATTCCTTTAGCAAATTTGTTGCATGACATCAAGTGCCTATCAGTGACAATGTCAACGATGTGGCCTAATGGGATATCACTCGGCTTAGTGACAGTCTTCACAGTTCTACGAAGTATGACATAGTCTTTTTTAAGCAACCCAGGAAAGAAAGAATAAAGGTGAACAGTAAAGAAGAATAGGTAAGATGCACGAGTTGACAAACTGTAAGATATTTACTGACTGAAAAAGTTTATGTTGTTTATATAGATCACTCTTTGACGTATAGTGATAGAATGGAACAGAGTGAGATTTGAACCAGTAGTCACTTAGTCCACATATTATGGTAACTCAAATTGCATTTCAGCACCTACGCTTATATGCTGTCAAAACAAAAATTGGTATAGTAGGGTGAGCAATACTGAGATTAGGCGTTGAGTGCTAGGTGAGGAGGGGAAATCAATCGATGAGGCTGTAAAGCTACATTGACTGAGATAGTTGGGACATTGCCTTCCTCGACAGTGGGTAGTGTTAGCTGACATAGGATCAGGTTCAAGAAGAGCCAGTGGTGGTAAAACCAAAACATGGCCTCATCAGTCAATGAAATCTAATTTAAGCCATGTAGGAAGGTGCAGACTGGCTTCCTGGTTGGGGTTCTCGGGACGGTAAAAACCAATGAAGGCTGGAGACAATCTGTGGTAAGGCTCAAGACCGTTCTCAATGGATGGGCGCACATTCATCCTCTCCTTGTGACTTATAATACCGAATGAAACTATATTGTTCTTCTATATTACTATTCCTTTTGCCTCATATTTCTGTTTATTGTCTCTATTTTGCATTTCTTTTTACTTGCTTCTCTTGCTTTGTGGGCTACATGGAGGGAGTGTGGCGACTTGAGCTGCTGCCCATCGGTGCAAAGTTCTGTGTTGAAAACAGACAGACAAAACACAAAGACTGTTGGAAATGCACGTCTGTCTGTCTGTCTGTTTTCGGCATAGAACTTTGCACAAATGTGCGACAATTCAAGTCGCCACACTCCGTGTAGCACGCGAAGCAAGAGAAGAAAGTACAAGAAAAGCATAATAGAGACAGTAAGCAGAGGTGTGAGACAAAGGAGTAATAACGAAGAACAGAACAGTTTCATTGGAGATCATAAGTCACAAGGAGTGGATGCATCTGCGCCACTGAGAACGATTTTGAGCCATGTCATTAATTGTTTCCAACCATAGATTTTCACCGTCCCGAGGACCCCAGCCTGGAAGTCTACACCTTCCTACGTGGCTTAGACCAACTGTTGTGGATTTCAGGATTTCATCATTAGCTGACATTAGTTAGAGAACTATTGGAACCATTGTGGATTTCATTGACTGGTGCCAAGTTTTTGTTTGACCGCCGCTAGCTTTTTTCCAGCCTGACCCTATATCCGCTAACATTGCTCGTTGAGGAAGGCGACGACCAGGCATACGTAACACATGTCCTAACCATCTCAGTCTTTGTAACTTCACGACTTCGTCGATTGATTTCCCCTGTTTACCTAGAACTCGACGCCTAACTTCAATGCTGCTCACCTTATTATGCCACTTTACACGGGAAATAGAGCGGAGGCACCTATGATCAAAGACAGCTAGTCTTTTCATGTCTTCCACTCTCAGTGGCCAGGTCTCACAACCATGAAGGAGGACGGAGCGGACTGACGAGCAGTACACCCGCCCTTTGGTCGATAGTCGAACATCTCGTCTACGCCAGAGTCGGCGTAAACTGGCAAATGCGAAACGAGCCCCCTGTATTTGTGCTGAGATTTCGTCAGAGATCAACCCGTTGGCGTTGGCTGATGGTACTTCCCAAATAAGTGAAGCGGTCAACGTGCTCTACCACTTCACTCCCTATTTCTAATCTAGGAGTCGCTGCAGTCCAGTCCTGTAACATCATCTTGCATTTGGCGGGAGCAAATCGCATGCCAAACATTCGTAGATTGAGGCTCAAGGTGTTTAGAAGACTCTGCATTTCGTCAGCGTCTTCGCCTAGAAGGACTATATCTTCTGCATATTCTAAGTCAACGAGATTATTCCCCAGTAGCAAGTCAATCCCTGAGTCACTGAAGTCACTTAGGGTTAAGTCCATTAACACATCTATGATGAAGTTGAATAGAAAAGGGGATAATAGGCATCCTTGACGGACATCACTAGTCGTCACCAGTTCAGATGACAGCTCACCGTAAGCCCTCACCTTGCTGACAGCATGAGTACGAGTAGAGTGCCTTAATCAGTGCAATATATTTTCTTGGAATTCCCTTTACAGCCAAGCATCTCCAGAGAACTTCTCAATCGACAGAGTCGAATGCTGCCTTTAGGTCAAGAAATATAATGACTGTTGGACGCCGGTAGGAATGCCTATGTTCTAGAATCTGTCGGAGGGTGAATATATGATCAATACACCCTCTTCCTGGTCTAAAGTCTGCCTGGCTCTCTAGTGTTTGTGCCTCCCGAGCACCACTCAGTCTACGCATGATTATTGAGCCTAGGACTTTAGACTGCACGTACATACAGATGACGAGTACCAAACAGGAGGAAATGCGCATCATGGATTCCACTGCTAGTCACTACCAACCAAGATGTTAGTCCTCAGAAATTGTCGAAGCGCACGTGCCAGGAGACAGCATGTCAACAGAAACTGAAGATTTCGGCTCAATATAATCGATCCATGGGAAAAGCAAATAAGTTTAGAAATAATGATTGTATTTACCGGATTAATTGCTTGTCACATGCACAAAAGTATCTGTTTTAAGTGGGAAATTTATATACTTCGTCTGAGTTAAATAACTCAGTTTTCAGAAAATATTATTAACACATTCGTGAAACCAGAATACATTTCTAATTCGTTTTAATCTTCATTGCTTCATCATTTCTATTAAGATTTTCTCGGTAGATTTAACGTCAAAAAATTGAGCCATTAATAAACCAATCAAAACCGTCAATGTCAATACATGCATAAATCACTACCTCAAGGTTAACAGAGAAGCCTGTCTGTCCTAACGCCAAATAGCTCCTCAAATACTTTTCTGTCGAAAATAGGTTCATTATAATAATAATCTTCCACAATGTAGGTGTCATCACGAAATGATTGAAAAATGAGGAGAATTGCGCAGCTGGTGACGAAATCTTCAATGTAATCATTGCATAAAATTAACTGAAGCCAGCTGAATTTGAATTTAACGCAGTCTTTCTGTAGTGAGTTTCAAATGTGCTCTAAGTAGTAAGGTTATTAGCCATTGTTATATCATTCGAATATGTATTGGTGGCGCAGAGGTAGAATGCTCGCCAGCGACTCACCTGGTCCGGCTACCGATCCCTGGCCAACGCACTCCTGAACCTCTCTCAGCTGGCAATAAGCCCGGCAAAGAGGGAAGGTTGGTTGCCAGACTAGCGATTCCATTCTATAAAAATAAAATTAATGTTACCGAAACTTGAAAGCTCTAGCTTGGAGCTCTGTGTCCCACTAGGAATGCAAAGGTATAAAAAGCAATTCATCCACATACATATGAATATTGGATTTTTCGGATACGATTTGACGAAGAAGCAGATGTTTGTCAGCGCTATAAATCTCCTCTTATCACTTCAAAACAAATTGCTTCTTATTTGTCAGTACAATTGACTTTTCACTTTGCGTACAATGGTTTCCTATATCCTTCAAAAACGTTCCACATTTGGGTAAGTGTCAATGATGGTGAGGTGCCTAGAATGGTGGCTACATTGCAAACCTGACTGATAGAATTCAGTCTGCACCAAAGAAAGGACTAGAAACGTCATACTAGTTACTAGTGTCCAATCAAAATGCCCACTACAGCCATACATGAGTTCAGTCAGGTAAAGTCTCTGACTGCAGCAATCACTGTGTAACGCCGGTTCGAATATCAGAAGAGACATGTGCTCCTTCACGCCTCACCACAGATGAGCCTTGTTGACTGATGTGTGCCAACTAGCACAAAACCTAGATCAAGCAAGGCTTCCTGTGGTCAGTCGCCTCCAGCTGTGTAATATCATCACACAGAAGTGAGTTATTCCTTATGAAAGACACAGTTTTTTATTCAGCGAGAAAGTATTTCTTTTCAACGATTTCATCTTCAAGCTGTAGGGTAGTATTTATATTCTAGAAAAAGGCATTGAGTGGCACTAAAGATTGCTCAGCCAGTCTATACATTGATAAGAATACAGATTTTTTAAATCTGATATTTGAAGAGGTAGAGTTGAAGTGGGTGAATTGTGAGGTTTTTTAAAAGATTATTAAATAAGTGAATTGGTATCAGGATCTTAAAAGGGGCCGAGTGCTTTTCAAAGAGACAAAACTAAAAGTGTAAAATGATGATAACAGTAATGAAGATGAAGAGAAAGAAGGATAGGGAGTGTGTATGAAGTGGAATGGATTCAACTGATAAAACCGAATAAAATAAAAAGAACGTTAAAATGACCAAGGTGAACAAAGGGTTTTTTTTTTTAACAAAAACGCTTTTTGCATAGACAGTCTGGGTTTTTCTCTGTGTATATCAGACACGTGATTAGAGAAAAAAACATAAACCTTTACTGAGTGTGGTTCATTTTGTCCATCAAGATAACTTTAGACTCTAAATTTCGAGGGAATGAATGACCTGAGTCAAAAGGTGTGTGTACAAAGACAGACCTTCGTCATTCTGTGGTTACACTTCATCAAGTGAAATGAGAAGTGTTGGTTTGTAGGGATTCGATTGGTTTCAGGATTTCATCATGAGCTGACATTGGTTAGAGAACCATTGGAAAACCTGGGAGTACTGCACAGCTGTTTCCTCCGTCCTAGTTTGGGACTCTTCAGCAGTACGCACCCACCGCCAAGGTTCGAACCCAGCACCTTCCGGTTACAAGGCGAGCTCGTATACCATTGAGCCACTGGGACTCGATCCAATGACCAGTTCATGAATTATAACTTCTACCAATTCACGACATAGCGCAACCCCTAGCCAATGTCTTCGGCGAGTATTTGTCCTCACACCTGACCCGCTGCATCCTACTGGTCACGACTTCCCACTCTCACAGCGTCCATTGGTATCAGCGCTAGATGAGGATTTGAAAGAGTAAACGCAGATATCGATGAGCATAGACAGTAAGTCATCTTTCACACATTGTTCAAAAATACTTCGGCTGAAGAATACTACGTGTACAACAGCGGTATAAGAGGAAAGTTCAATATATACATGGATATACAACTTTTAAAAACTTCATCAATAGTGTCTCTTTTGAATGTCGGGCTCATGAACAGTATCTTCTTCGGAATTGTGATTTGGCCAGGAGCAGTTTCTCTCTTCACATTTCTTTCAATAAACTTTATATGATATCTGCGCGAAAGTTTTCTGGTTTTTTATCGACCATATCTACAGATCGGATATTCAGAATTTTGGGGTTTAGAGAATGGTTGAGATCTCAGTTTATAATTAGAGACACCCAACTGTTGAAGTTAGTGTACTGCTTTGTAAAGACTGGCTTTCCGTAAGCTGAACTTTCTTCTGTTTGGCATTATATTATTATTATTCCCTTGGGTTCCTAGTGGAACATAGGGCTTCAACTCCACGTCTCCACTTGTTTCTGTCTTCCTTCTACTGTACTCTTCACATGCATCCATGTTAGTCTATACTCTTTCAACTCCTCTTCACATGATCTCCTCCATGTCACCCTTGCACTGACGACCCACTCGCCGCTTCTCTTTCGGCCTGGTTCCACTCCAGCGATGGCCTGATGCGTGCGCGATGTCACCCAGCGGCCACCTAACTCAGCGAGTGTCCAATCCATCTCCCTCCACTTTATTCTGCATATTTGTTGGTTGGCGATTGGTTCTTGTTTGTTCCCAGCCAGAGTTTCTTAATGTCGATTCTTTTTGGCCCGGCCATCTGATCTTCAGTATAGATCCAGCGAAGACAGTAGTTGTTGATAAAGGTCTGTAACAGGCTGTTGGAAATATTCTTTGTGACCCACCCGCCAAGTTTCTGATCCGTATAGAAAGAAGAACTGACTGACTTGACGTCGTCTGTATTGAAAATCCGGCCGAATTTTGTTGTTGATTGTGGCTGAGTGACGAAGATTTTCAGATTGATTTCAGCTTGATGGATGAATGTGTTTCTCGCCTTCCCGATTCTCGCTCGATTTGACATCCTCGTCCGTTCCGACTTCCTGTAGTTGAGATAATGCTCCCTAGATAAGTGAGTGAATGAAGTAACTTCTTTCAAATCCCTCCAGTTGATGGTGATTGGTACTGGATGTCGCTGCTGTTGTTGGTTGTTTGGTTGGTTGGTTATTTTCATAACCTCCGTCTTGTCTATGTTCACCTGGAGTCCTGTCTTCGCCGACTGCTTCTTCGACCAGCTTGTCGGTTTTCGCTTGTAAGTCTTCGATTGTGTGTGACATCAAGCATAAATCATCCACAAGCGAAATCCAGGTCTTCTAGGTTCTTCACGTCAGTCCAGTATATCCCTCCCTGTCTTCTCGTTTCCCACTCAATGTCTGACGCATAATCCAGTCCACGACAACTAGGAATATCATTGGTGATAGATAATAAGCACCCTTGTCTGACTCCTGTGTTTACTCAAAACGCCTCGATGAGTTTTCCGTTGTGGATGACTTGACATGTGCCGTTGTCATACAGCTGTTGAATAAGGTTGATGAATATTTGGGCACTGCACGCCGAAGTACTCGAGTAGTTCCCAAATTACTTCGTGGTCAACGCTGTCGAAGGCCTTCTCAAAGTCCATTAAGTCTGTTTGGCATAATATAACAATAATATTTTTTTAAAATTTGTAATTCATCCGTGTTAACTGCAACCCGAGAAACGTCAAGTTTATTATCTTTATTCTTATTATGTGCATACGGGCTAAGTACGTTTTAATGCGAGTTAATGCCATTTTTCCAGAAAATAAATATGACTAAACAGTTTGGAAATGAAGTTGTTGAAAGGATATATTTCTTCCCTGAAGAGAACTGTGTTCTCCTTATGAATAAATGGGTATATTTTATGATTTGAAAAGCTCAGTTACCCGAAGTAGATGTTTCTTATACCAAGCTATATGTTACACATATTGCATTAGGTCAAATGATGTTCGATGGGTGTTTAGACTGAAGTAAATGAAGCGGGATTCGAAACTTAGGAACCGTAGGCTGAGAGTAGAGTCCCGAAACCAATGAGACAAATCTCCATAGAAAACAATTGTGTACAAGTTTGAAATATGACTGAACAAAATGGAATCCTATAGTGAACTTTTAGGGTACTAAATATTGAGAAACTTGTTCAGTTTGGTTTCAGGTATGGCTTTTTGTGTTTAGTGTTCTGTGTCTGACATTGACTGAGAAAATCGGAACTTCTATGTCATTGAATGTATCAAACAATACAGTTGCCCCCCACCCCGCCATTACTTGCTTAACTGCAGTGATTATCAGTATGCGCAGTAAATAAAGAATCTTATGAACTCCCATATCACGGAATATATACATTGGGTCATAGTGTAACAACAGAAGACAAGGGCCAGGCAACAGATCGTTTTATTATGAAAATCAACACGTATTTATACATCTTTCAACTACATTATTATAGACAAGCGCAGTCATCTGATTGGTTGTTTAGGTAGACAAACGCAGGCTTCTGATTGGTTGTTTCGGGATTCCTTGACAAATAGAGTTCTCTATCTGCGAATCATATTTTGCCACGTTAACTTTGCTGTGATTGGTTGTTGACTCAGGCTTGTTCATATTTTCTCACGGCCCATATTAGTGACCTAGACCTTAACGTAGACTAGTGCCAACCAATCGGCTAGCAGCCTGCTCTCACCACACTCGTCCCCCGTCAAATACGTGCGACTGAAGTCGGCTTGATCTACTTGGTGCAGGCGTCATCGTTGGCTTGTCTCGCTGTATCCATTTCTGGAGCTCGCTGACGTTCACGCGCCTCTCATTGTTCGCCATTGCGACTGTGTCTGCGTAACCCCATCTCGAAGTGACCATGTATGGTCCTTCCCACTTTGGAAACTGTTTGCCTGACCCTGTCGAACATTCGTCCATACTTCGGCCCACACCTTCATATGCTGCTTTCGCCCGACCTCCCAGCAGCGTCTCAAGTAGCAGCTCCATCGCTGACAGATCTTGAACGCCACTCAACTGCGCAGAAGCCTTGAAGTCCTGCCCGAAGATCCATATGTCTCCATCAAAAACTGCAGGGTATAGGCTTTTCATTTGTCGGTAGGCAGCGACACCAAATGTAACAACAGAAGACAAGGGCCAGGCAACAGATCGTTTTATTATGAAAATCAACACGTATTTATACATCTTTCAACTACATTATTATAGACAAGCGCAGTCATCTGATTGGTTGTTTAGGTAGACAAACGCAGGCTTCTGATTGGTTGTTTCGGGATTCCTTGACAAATAGAGTTCTCTATCTGCGAATCATATTTTGCCACGTTAACTTTGCTGTGATTGGTTGTTGACTCAGGCTTGTTCATATTTTCTCACGGCCATATTAGTGACCTAGACCTTAACGTAGACTAGTGCCAACCAATCGGCTAGCAGCCTGCTCTCACCACAATAGGAGTTATTAAGGAGACATTTGCAGCGAAGAAAATTTTCTTTTCGATGAAGTCATCATCTAGGCTGTACATTAGTGTATTCTAACCGCCAATTACACAATGTCAATCTTCTTAGTTATTATGATGCTACTTTGTTTGAATTTTATCCGTCCCCACCCTGTTTATAATGGAATTTTAATTCCTAATTGTAATTTTTATTACGAATTTGACCCTTAACCGGAAATTATTCTGGAACTTTTTTATTCATTTGATATAAATACACTAATATACAGCCTACATGATGACTTCATCGAAAAGAAAATTTTCTTCGCTGCAACTGTCTTCTTAAAACCCGCATATTTCAAAGCACTTTATTTTATTATTTATTTATTAATTGTTCCCTGAGGTTTGGAGTGGAAAGTTGGCCTTGAACAGCACCTCTCCATTTCATTTTAGTTCTCTGGTTGGCTAAACTGTAACGGTAGAAGCCAAAAGACTCGGTAAAGGAATGTTTAAGTGCATGAAGGATTTCATCATGAGCTGACATTGGTTAGAGAACCATTGGAAAACAAGCTGGGAGTACTGGACAGCTGTTTCCTCCGTCCTAGTTTGGGACTCTTCAGCAGTACGCACGCACCGCCAGGGTTCGAACCTAGGACCTTCTGGTTAGAAGGCAAACTCGTAGACCATGCAATAAAACAAAATCCCTACAAAATCAATACTTGAAAAAGGAATGTTTACTTGCAATCTGAAGTATCCATATAGTCAAATTATGTACACTTTAACTTTAAAGCACCATTTGCACAGATCTTCCTTTTTGTGTTACTTTTGGTCTCCCTTCATGTTGTGTTTCTTTGTGTTCCTTCCACGTCTTCCATGTATCTTCACAACGCTGTATCATTTGCTGTCTCTGACATCAAAAATTAATCTCCCTGCTACTTGATGTCTACATGCCGATGAACATCTCTTTATATAATATTAGCCTCGCAAGCCACACTATGCCTTCACACAAGCTTTCATCTACTTCTCATCCAATCTCCTACTTTTTTTTGATTTTTGATTTACAGCTTGATTCCACACTGTATTTTTGGTACAAGTATAGAATTTTCAGCATGGATATCGGTAGCCCAAATTTTGCAGGCCGACCATAGATATCTGGTGTGCGCCGGTGTGGGCTCGAACCCCGGACCATGTGCATGGTCGGCGAGAGTCCTAACCAATGTGCCACCGACGCACAGTCACCTACTTACTAACGCCAAACGTATCCTCTTACATTCGAATCCCACATGAGGGCGTACCTCATGATATCACCCAGTGATTTACTCAGCGTGTATCGATTTATTCCCATTTTCTTCGACTTATTTATTAGACAGTAGGTTGTTGGTTAGTCCGTTGCCAGACTTCCTTGTTGCTCATCCTCTCTGACCATCTGAAAGAAATATCTGTTGACAAAAGTCTGCAGTAACTTGTTGGAAATCTGCTTGATGGAAGACACACCAAATCTCTTAACAATAAAGAAGCACTGAATACCTTGACATTATTGTGAAAAATCCGAATAATTTTTCATGCATTTATTCCCCATTGATGAATTTGAATAAAGCAAGAACAACATTCTGGTTTGTACAGAATAATATGGTACCATCATTGTTTATTTTGTTGGCTTCTCATCAGCTGCTTACAGCTTAAATAAATAAATCTGCGATAGCAGTTACATTGAGAGAACAGAAAGAACGGCGTACCTCCGATTTTCTGAACATGCGCCGAAAAATGTACATCTCAAGGGAACAAACTCTTATAATGGCGCTACTACCGGACATCTTCTCGATACGGATCATGAAGTGGAAATCGCGAAATCCTTTAAAATTATCAATAGACAAAGGAGCTCAGTTCTCCTCAAGTTTACCGAAGCAATTTCTATCCAACGCTTGAAACCAGATTTATGTGTTCAGAAAGAATCAGTGATCAGTCTTTCCTTGTCCGCCCTGGTAACTGGATGTCTTTATTCCCTCTTTCATTTGATAACATAATCTTTGGCTTTAACCTCACCCCTCCCCCTTTGAAAAAGTGTAATTTTGCTAGTCTCTTGTGTCTATGATTTGAGTTGAACTCAGTACATTGTTACGTAATTTATTAGTCACTCTGCATCTTACGCATCTGTCGTCTTTATTACGTAACTCCTTTACCACTGTACGCATACATTTATTTTGTTTAAACTTGAATTGCCTGTGTAAAAACTATATAAGCGCAATTCTCTGAGCACTGTTCGCTAATTGCGGAACCTTCTGTCAACTGACATCATGTAAAATTTCCAAGTATGTTAAGGTTTCCCTATACATAAACCTCATAATTTATTTAGGCTGTGAGCAGCTGATGAGAAGTCAACGAAATAAGAAATGATGGTACCACCACCTTATTCTGCACAAACCACAATGTTGTTCTTGCCTTGTTCGAATCTTTTTTCTCATCCTGAACGCTCATCCTGTTGGGCAAAGAGGGAAAATCAATCGACGAGGCTATAAAGTTACACAGATTAAGATGGCTAGGTCACGTGCTGCGCATGCCTAACTACCGCCTCCCCCGACGGGCATTGCTAGCTGATATAGGTGCAGGTTGGAAAAGAGCCAGTGGTGGCCAAACAAAAACATGGCCTCATCAATCCATGAAATCCTTGACAGTTAAACTGAGTCAGGTAGGGTACGGAGATGCAGACTCCCGGGTTGGGGCCCTCGGGACTCTAGGAATCAATGGCTGGAGACAATAGGTGACATGGCTCAAAATCGTTGTCAATGGCTAGCGCAGATGTATTCAGTCTCTGTAATCTTTTATATTCCTTTCTACCATTACCCATTCTGTTTCACTCTTATACTTGTCAAACTCTATTGATTCTCTTCACTCATCTTCTTGTCTACCTCTGTGTGCTATTTGGAACGTGGCAACTCGAACTGGTGCACTTCGGTGCCAAGTTCTATGTTGAATCCAGACAGACAGACAGACAGACATCCTGATTTCCAGACTGATTTCAGATCAATAAATATCTGTCTTATTTTTCCTATTCTGACTGACTTCAACATCCCCATTTGTGTTGCCGCCTGTAGTTGAGACGATACTTCCCAGATGTTAAGTATAAGCGGTGATTTCCTTCAAATTTACCGCCCCCCCAGTGATAGTGATCAATGCTTACTGTTGTTTTTGGTTGATTAAACGAGATAGGGTCCCTAGCTTCACATCCAACCTTCTCCATTTTCCGGGTTTAAAACCAGCCTGTAAACTAGTGAAATAGTTACCTATGCCGTTAATTCTGCAGTTTATAACTGTATTATTATTTCCTTTAATTCCTAGAGGAACATAGGGCTTCAGCCAAACGTCTCCATTTCTTCCAGGGTTCTCTGCCAACGTTTTCGCCTGGCTCCCAGTCTGCCCACATGCTTTCATCTCCTCCTCTTCACATGACCTCTTCCAAGTCACCCTTGCATTGACGACCAACTCACCGCTTCCCTTTCGAGTTCCACTCGACGGCTTGTCAAATGATGTCACTTGATGGTTTCCTCAGAGTATGGCCAACCCAGTCCACCTCCATTTCTTCTTGCCTATTTGTCGCACGATTGGCTCCTGCCAGGTTGGTCCACTCATTACCAGAGATCCCTCCCTGTTGCTGATCTTTTCTGTCCAGCCATTTGATCTTGAGTAGTATTGAGAGAAGACAGTTGTTGATGAAGGTTTTTAGTTTGTTTGAGGTGCTGTTTATGACACGTTGGCCAAGTCTCTGACCCATATAAAAAGTAGCACTGACTTCACATTGGAGTTGAAAATCCGGATCTGGTTTTTCATGCTGAGTGCTGTTGATCTCCACACAGACTTGAGAGAAATGAAAGCTTGTTTTACTTTCCCGGTCCTCGTTGCTTTGATATCCTCATAAGTTCCGTCCTCCTGTAGTAGAAATGATGCTTCCCAGGTAGGCTGGTAGGTAAAAAAGTTGCTTCTTTCAGATCTCTCCCATTTATACTGGCTGATTGTTGTCTATTGTTGTTGTTGCTGTGACTGTTGCTGTTGACCAGGAATATTCATCACCTCTGTTTTTTATATATTCACCTGAAATTCTTGCTATCTTTGATGCTTCTTCTGCCAGCTTGTTGCTTTCACGTGCATATCTTCCAGTTTGTGAGAAATCAGACATATATCATCGGCGAAGTCCAGATCCTCCAAGTTTTTTGTGTGGGTCCATTTTATGACTGTTTCCCCGCTGCCCCGCCAGCTGTCTGTTGCATTATCCAGTCTACCGCAATCAGGAAAATCACTTAAGGTAATAGGCAGCCAGCCATCCTTGTCGTACTCCCGTCTTCACTTCGAAGGATTCCGTGAGTTTCCCGTTGTGGATTACTTGGCATTCAGCATTGTCGTACAACTGTTGGATGAGATGTATACTTGTCGGTGGCACCCCGTTGTACCAAAGTAGTTGCTAAATCACCTCTCGATCGACGCTGCACTGTCGAAGGCCTTTAAAAAGTCGGTGAAGTTGAGATAGAGAGGTGACTGCCATTCCAAGCTTTGTTCATAACTGCATCATTCTTCTAACAACTTCACACAGGTGCTTTACCAGATGGCTGGCTGCATTTAACTGTAAGGTATTTCATCCAGGACAGAAGTAAACGCTGATGGGCTCCTTGATGTATTTTACATGATTTATCAGAAAAGCTTTTAAAACTTTATTTGCTTATTAACGACAATTAACTAACGAATCAAAGAAAATAGCATTGGGCAATTACATTTTCTCAGGCTAGTAGAGCTTAGTACCGAATAATGAGTTTCCCCCACCCCCAAAACATTCAGTGAAGCTATGAGGTTAATACTCAGTGATTTTTCTCGCAAATCTAGTTCAGTCTTGTGAATAACACTACTACCGTTCAGCAATATCAGTGTGAACTTATCCTCGACTTCCAAATGAATGACCACCATACACAAAAATCGATACTTTTTCAAATTCATTGTCAATTAAATAACAAAGGTGTGCTTATATCATAAGAAATTTCTGCTCCAGTGATATATCCTGAAATGTCAGAAACATCATTTCATGCGGCCAGCAGTGTTGATAATATTAATAATTGAATAAATTGTGGTAATAATAACAAGTTGCAAACAAATATTTCTTCGATTTTACAAAGCTGTTATTATTACCATTATAATCTCTTCAATTTGTATATAATAAACACACGTGATTTGAACAATGCGGGTCATTGCGTTTATGGGTATTTATTTGTTTAAGTGTGATGTCATACGAATGTGTGCTCTTTTTAAAAAAGCTATTTAGGGTCAAATAATATCTGTTAACTAAGCAAGTGACTGATGATTTTTAGAAACTTAAGCATCTTTTACAAAGAATGTCGTTGTATCACTTAGAATATATATATATTGAAAACATATTGGTTTTTGTAGGGACTTTGTTTAATTGGTAGAAGGATTTCATCATGAGCTGACATCTCTTAAGAGAACCATTTAGAAAGCAATATTAGAATTGATCTGATGCTCACTAGCAAGCTGGCCCTATTCAGGCAATGGGAAGTAATGACCAATAGGATGCAGCAGGTTGAAGGTGAGGCAGTGACTCATGGAAGAAAATATTGTGAAGTAGTCGAACTATATCGTGAATTGGTAGAAGTTAGAAGTCATACAGTGGCCATTGGACTAAGTCCCAGTGGTTTAACGGTCTACGAGCTAGCTAGCTCACCTTGTAAGCAGAAGATCCTGGGTTCAAACTTTGTCAGTGAGTGCATACTGATGAAGAGTCCTAAACTATGAAGAAGGAAACAGCTGTCCAGTACTCCTGGCAGGTTTTCTAGTGGTTGTACAAATCATATGAGATCATAATGAAATTCTCCAACCAAAGAGAGAAAAATAAATTAATGAAATTTATCCAAGAAACCAGGGGTTTTGTATTCAGCTCCAACGGTAATATAAAGAAATCAATATCATCTGGCATGATTTTAATCAAGTTAAAGATTATGGGTTGATTGCTTAAATGATGGGGTCAGTGACAACTCAGTGTATTTAGTTTCAGTAGTCAATTAATTGCACTCACTAGACTTATTCAGTGTGTAAAGATATAAGGAATTTGTTGCAGAGTTTTAATGGCTCTTATTAGGCATACATGAAAATGTGTAATCGTAAGTGCAGTATCTCTAGTGTGACAAGACGACGTTCAAAACTGGGCAGCAGAAGTTCATTAAGTAAAACATATCGTACTTATACATTCTTAGTTGAAGTTCAACTAGGTCATAGGAGAATATATTGTTCTGATTGGTTGACAATCGGCCCAATGTTGAACAAGTTGTCCAATGAGGTTTTTTCATGTCCACAATCTAAAATAAAATTCAGATTTAAGAATCAAACGCTTCTACCTCTCCAGCCATTTTTAGCCACTTCCTATCAATCTGCATCACACTACATTAGAAGAACCGAAAGAATTAGAAATGAAGCGCTTAGATATTTCAGGATATTTTTCTCCGAGTGGAGGATAAGACTTCAAGTTTGAGCTTTAAAATTTCAGTAGAAGAGGTGTTATTGTGTTTAAGGGATGCAGTTGCTGTCTTCATGACCTAAACTCGAAAGCTAGACCAAGTGTGTGTGTGTGTGGTTGGGAAGCATTTTACCACTGAACCGCAAACCTATGAATAGCTTACACGATGTCATGAATACGCAGAAAGTAACACTATCTATTTGAAGGAAAACACTAAATTATTTATCCTCTTAAACAAGTGATATGTATCCACATGATGTGGGTGTTTGTTTTTGACAGTCTATTATATTTTGCTGTGTGTATATGGATCAATATTCCATTATAACTGACAATATGCTTTTGTCTGTCGCTCAACTAAATAAACAATGTATGACCTTGTTATCACATGACATTACAACCAGTCATGGTAAAACGTTATCGTATTGGTTCATGTGTATTAGCCATTTTCATATATACTTTTGTATTAGACACTTATATTCAATTCTGGTTCACATAAACATTTCGTACATTTAAGTACCCTTCCACTCACACACTAGTGTGACATTTATTTTCCTTGTTTGGAAAATACAAGTATCATCGTAAACCTGGTGGTCTTCTGATTTCCCTCTTTCCACGTCAGGACTATTAACTACTCGACGAGTACATAACAACAAGACAAGATATAAATGAACTGGGGTAGACCATGTGTCTAAACGATATCATCTTACAAGCAGTGAACTGAATTGAACAGCTGAAGGTCTCTGTAGAATAGATAATAAAAGACTCAGTAAGCGGTCATCAAATGTTCGCTACACATACTTTTATAGTGAATTAACTGTCATTTAAAAAAATATATATCATTAAATATTCTTGTTATTAATATTTGAACAAGACATATACGCGAACAATATTGTTGTTTTCAATTAGATCTTCATCAGGCTTTACTCTAATTTACATAGATTTATATCGTCTTCACTTGTGAAGAAGAACACGATGGTAGACTATATTTCCTGTACGTCCAATTGAGCAGAAGACAGTATGGTTCAAACAAGAAAGATGTTTATAGAAAACCTACATCTGTAGGACAATATACACATTTCCTCAGTTTTGTACCAATCTGATACAAAGTCAATTTGGTTAGATGCCTCACGAATAGGGCAAGACGTATCTGTACAGATGACTCCCTAGAAAATGAGTTAGGCGACATCCAAAATACGCTGGTCCAAATGGGTTATCCTAGAAGATTTGTAGGGGGACACATGAGCACCAGGTACAATAAAGGGAAACTGAAAACAGTTGAAAAGAAACAACTATTCATGAAGCTGCAATTTAATGAGGACGTAGCTAGCGAAGTCTTACATCAGAGATTATCGATAGCAATAAAACGAACTTATACTGCCTCCATCCTCTCTTTGTCATTTTCCAGTCGCCCAATTATGATTGCTCAAGTGAAAGACAAGCTACCTAGCTGTGCCACTTACATGTGTATCTATAAATTTAGTTGCTCCTGTGGGGAGAGCTGTATAGGGCGAACAAGCAGACAGCTTAACAAACGCATTAATGAGCATCTTTCTTCATGGTTCGGAAAAAGTCAAATAAAATCTATAAGAAGTTCTACTTTGGCTCATTTGATTGATGATAGCGGTCACCAAGTGGACAAAGTTATTTTCCGCATTCTGCCCAGTCTTTCGAACGGAATTCAAATCCGTCTTTTACACTTAGCCAAAGAAGCTATGGGAATTAATTCGAGAGAATAATCCTAGTCTTTGCATACAACAAAAGAAGTTTGTTCTACCTTTGTCCCTCCTTTGGCCTAAGTGAATTCTATTCAAAACTCTTCCACCCTTTCTTATTTTCCATCTCCTTCGCATTTTCATCATATTTATTTAAACTTTGATTATCTGTTCACTTCACTTTCAGTACTAAGTAACTTTTAAGATTTGACCTAATCATTTATTTATTGAATTGTCTACACATGCACACATATTACTACCTTTGTTATTTTCATCGCTACCTGCATAAACCTTATTATCACTATTTTGTTATCATTATAATCATCGCTATTAACTACGTTCAAAACATTTACCACATTATTATTATTATTTGACCACAAAATCACTGCCATTTGTTAGAAATTTTTACATATATAACCTATGTAAATTAGAGTAAAGCCTGAAGAAGATCTAATTGAAAACAACAATATTGTTTGCGTATATGTCTTGTTCTAAAAAATTATCTGTTCAATATGATATAATCGCAATCCATTTACTTGAAAATTAGTTCTATATTGCATATCTTCCCAGGAGAATAATTTTTATAGAGGAAGGGATGTTTAAAGTTTTGGTCTTTCTTCCTACCTGTCAACCTTATTATTAATCAGAAGACAGGAAAAAAACAGCTGTCCAGTTATCCCAGTTGGTTTTCCAATGGTTCTTTAACCGATATCAGCTCATGATGAAATCCTAAATCAGTCGAATACATACAAACCAACACTTGAATATCAATGAAATGCTCACCAGCAACTGACCCTATTTAGATAGGTAGTTACCTGGGTCATAGTAGGAATTCGTGACTAGTAGGGTGCAACCTGTTGGGTATGAGGAAAAAGCCAATGATGCTGGCTAGTGGTTGGGCTATGCCGCGAATCAGCAGAAGTTGGTATTTATGAACTAGTGATTGGATCGGGTCTTAGTGGCTTGGTGGTCTACGAGCTTGCCTTATAACTGGAAGGTATTGGTTTGGAACACTGTTGGTGGGTATGTACTGCTGAAGTCCCAAATGAGTAAGACGGAACAGCTTTTCAATATTCTCAGGTTTTCCAGTGGTTCTCTAACTGATGTCAGCTCATGATGAAATCTTGTAAAGAAGATACTGAGCCTGAGGAGGTCATTTATGATAGGTATATTATCAATGAGAATGATGAGTAACTGTGTACAGTTATTAGCGTCAGCCTGAAATTCTCCCAGTTTTCCTAAGCCTGGGAAAGAGGGAAGATTGGGTGTGGGGTTAAGCAACCCTACTCCGCAGGGAAACAACTCGGCTACTACTGAAACTTCGAGGAATGAACTTATTCTCCACTGGAATGCGGAGAGGGGGTGTGATTGACACCAGTTGAATAAAACATTCAGGAAGTCACTCAGACGTGTATCTTCTTTCTATGAAAACAAAAGTAGGCTAAAGGATATAGAATGTCCATACTATTTTTGAGATTGATAAGGCTCCCAAGATTGTACGAGAAATGAGAAGACATGGTATAGACGTGTTATAGATCTATGAGAGAAGAATGGATAGAAAAAGACTCTCCACATCTCTAACTGAGGATTCAGTTATTCCGTTGACAAACTAGAGAACATTAAAGAGGTGTCTATCATGATGTCAATAGCCGCTTTAAAGATCTTGTGTAGTGGTGACACATCTCCCCTAGGATCATGACGGCAGGATTAAACTGAAAAGAAAAAAAACTTACAGTTAACCAATTCTGCGAACTTAAAAACAACGCTGATGGTTGCAAAAGTGACGGTGAACACCCTAGCTAGACGGTGAGATCAAAATTTTAATGGGGTATATGAATGCCGGACTGGAAGCAGATAATACAGGAAGAGAACCAAAAGAGCATCGGGATGCATCCACTGAAATGAACACACTGTGGTGGTGTGATACAGACAATGTGATTTCACGGAAAATTATTCTCACATATTCCTACAGTTTAGTGCTGTCTTATCAGCAGAATACCATACATATTTGAACATTCTCTTTGATGTCGTTTAGTGTAAACCAAAATCATACGCTCAGTGTTTGGTAAACGAATATAAACTACACATACATAAATAGCTGTTTGATCATTTGAAAATATACCTCGGCTTCCATGTTTCGTCTTCTGCTGTTACAACACCACAAAAGAAATAGAATTCATCTGAATTTCAAGAACTAACGACACTTCCTAGCCCTAGTGAAGTTTAGCATTCCGCATCAATGTAAAATTTCCGGCAAATTAAAAATTCTCCATCCACAAGTAAAATTTTGTGTTAATTTTCATACTACTCATAGTAGTGTGAGTCATTTCGGTAATTTTATTGATGTTTACATATGAAGTCACAATTTATTCAAGATTGCATAGTAGAACGGAAGAACACATGGAGTTAATGTGATGCACGATAGTTGTAAATATTAACCAATATCAGACTATAAACAAATTTAATTGGTGATTATCCCAGGTCTAAATGTTCCGGAGCTTAGTATATAATTTATTAATTCCCATTGTAGCATTAAGAACACAATATTCAGCGAAGAGACTCTTTTCAAAGAATTTTTTATCAAGCTCTGCAATCGTTTAAACATGGTTTTTAAGAAATTATATCCGGTAAGGGAATTAGGTCACAGGTGTGAATACATGAAATAATAATTATAGTAGTATGAAATGCAATTAAAATATTTGTGATTATAATCATGGTTTAATGTCAAGTGGCAAAACAATCAATGCCATATATAGAATAATACATAAGGTGTATAGATTTTGGAAAGAGGTACATAATTATAGGATTAGTAGGCGGATATAAAATGTTACATAACATGCTGTTAAATTTGATAAGATAGAATTCAATATTGTAAAAATAAAAAATATATAAATTAATAATTTTGGGTTTAGAATGACAAGTGGAAAGAATTCAGAGTGAGAATAGTAATAATAATCGTAGTAATTAGGGAAAGGTACATAGAATAACTAAATCAACAAAATAAATAAATGTCTATCCATTTCCGTTCTCCTTTTGCTAGCCAGGCAAATGTCTATCCATCTACAGTCAAGGCGGAAGTAGGCATTGTACATACTTCTTTTGTACACAAAGGTCTGGCTTAAAGTCACGAATTGCCAAGGCCTCGGCTGCCTTTAAAAGTATGTAACGAAGAGAACGCGGCAAGTTAGCATGGATTCGGTAGATGATCTTAAAATCATGGTCAGTGTTTGAGGAGCTACAGCAGTCGATCAGGTGTTCTAGAATACAGCTTCGCACACACTTCCTTTTTCCCTTGTAAAAGCAAGCTGGAATCTGTTCTCGTGTCCGTGTGGAAAGCGTCCTCTGGCAACGACCAGTATACCTCGCTCCATAAGATCAGGTGAACTGATAGATGCACATGGCGGCGACGAGATGGGGGAGTTTATCTTTTACAGAGATGTAGAACAACTTGCGGCTGGTGAACGTCATCTTTAATTTTGCAGGAAAGAGCATCTTACTGACTGCTTTAGAGAGATGATTTTTGAGCCTGTCTGAAGCTTGATCACTTCTGAATTCCAAATTCATGGATAAGATTTTCTTTGGAACTCAATCGGTGGCCAGTTTAGACTGCTTATCTTTCATGTTACTGTCAATAAATTGTTTTGGGTAACCTTTTTCTGCGAGGGTGGCTTTTAAAAAGTCGAGTTCTGAGTCAACGCAATCAGAACTACAAATTTTCCTTATCCTAAAGCAGAGTGAATGGATTTAATTCCTTTTCCTGGAAATAGGCACCCAACTACAAAAAATTAGTTAGTTCCATCAATGTTTCCGGTGGATGGATCTTTTGTGAGATCCGTCATTACATCTACTAAGGCACACATCAAGAAACGGAATACTTAGTTCAGATTCCTTTTCTATGATGAATTTTAAAGAAGAATAACAGTTGTTGAAGCAAACAAGACATCATCAAGAATTACGTTATTATCGCAGATAACGAAAGTGTCGTCTGCGTATCTCTTATAAATGTCAAAATGACCGATAGTCTGACTAAGTTGAGAATTTTCAAGCTTTGTCATAAGACAATCAGCCAGTAGGGGACCCAGAGGTGATCTCATGGCAATGCCATCTCTCTGTTTAGAAATCTCATTATTGAAGGTGAACTGAACGTGCATTTCAATAACAGTTCTTTGAAGGCGGATTGTCAGCAACTCTATTTCTAAACTGTGGGTATCAATATAATCACATAAATAGCAAACAGTTTCCATGAGAGGTACATTAGTAAATAGTGAAGTCACATCTAATGAGAACATAACTTTGTCTGAGACATTAAAATCTTTAATGCTATCAATGATTATAATCAGAAATATTTTAATTGCATTCATACTACTATAATTATTATTTCATGTATTCACACCTTTGACCTAATTCCCTTAACGAGTTTAGCACATGACAAACATTAGAGAATTAATTAATACAAGGCACAAAATACTAATATTATGTAACTTTGTAATAAATAACTGATAAACTCTACTTAGTTAGTTTATTTTGCAGTCACACTCGATATTTCACCAAGAGAAGCCTCAGATGAATTGGCAATCAACAGACCAATTAACTCAGATCTTGTTTACCAACTAATAATAATAATAATAAGCCAACACTTGAATGTCAATGAGATGCTCACTAGCGACTTGCCCTATTCAGGTAGGTAGTTACCTGGGGTTCTAGTGAGAAGTCATGGCCGTTAGGGTGCAGCTAGTCGGATGTGAGGACAAATATTCACTACCGATAACATTGGCTAGTGGTCGCTCTATGTCGTGAATTGGTAGAAGTTATAATTCATGAACTGGTCATTGGATCGAGTCCCAGTGGCTCAATGGTATACGAGCTCGTCTTGTAACCGGAAGGTGCTGGGTTCGAACCTTGGCGGTGATGCATACTACTGAAGAGTCCCAAACTAGGACGGAGGAAACAGCTGTGCAGTACTCCAGGTTTCCAATGGTTCTCTAACTAATGTCAGCTCATGATGAAATCCTGCATTAATGAATAAGTCAGATAAAATGAAAGCCACCGATATTAATGCAAATTAAAAATCAATTTCAACCAAGTTTTCCAAGGTGGGCAGTTATATTACACATGGACAATTCAGATCATTTCACTGCATATGAAACTTGAGCTGAAAATGTTGTCTAGGAAGGCAATGATAGGTTCACAGGTAAATAAACCGCTTAAGTGAACCCAGTGGCATGGAAAACATCCACCTGAGTTGCTAATCGTCTTCTTATCAGTGATACAGCTGAGACGAAAACAAATATAAAAACTGTCCTACAAAGTTCAGAAAACTTCCTCGCAATTAAATGTGTTTGCCAAACTAGACAACTTTACAATTAAGACAAAGCAATAAGAAGACGTAATTTATCCGAATTGTGCAATTTACATTTCAAAAAGTCTGATCACACACGGACTTGTTATAGGAATATATATGAAATCAGTAAAGAGGTAATAGGTAAGAAAATAAACTTAGGTCAAGTTAAAGGACATATTGAAGCTTATAATAACAATGAAAAAAAACAAATCTAAATAAGAGAGGCAATAGTATAATGACAGAAGGCAAGAGCAAGGCAACGGATCGTTTATTGAGAAAATCAACAGATATCTATAAATTTTCATGTATATTATTATTCGTTAGTGTTAGCAGAGCAGCAACGTATTCTGATTGGTTGTTTTCCTGCTGAAGGTTATTCTGTCATCTCTCTTTGTTGCCATCTCTTACACAGTTCGGTGATATATCTGCGAATCGTATCCGCCATGCAAAGTCTGCTGTGATTGGTTGTTGAGTTCCTCAAGGTTAGGCTTTGTTCTTGTTTTTTCTCATGAGCCTCATTCAGGACGTAAACAATGACGTAAACTGTTGTCTATAATTTTGGCTTGTAGACAGCTCTCACCACAATAGTACATCGGCCCTAGTGTCAAAACTAAGTTTATCAAGGAAGGTTTAGTGTAATGATGAATTATTCTCATCATTAACGGGTTCTGGGGATTCCATTTGCTTCCAAACCCCCTTAAGAATATGCTTTTAAGCTCTTGCTTGCAGAGATCGATGAGTCTTCTCTACGTATGTGTGTCCACAAGTACATTCAAACTGGTAAATACAGTGGGATGTGACAACAATTTTTGCATATTCTAAGGGCTTAGATGGATACATATCGGCTCCACATTCTCAATTATTATGATCTTAGCTACATGAGAAGTCTTTTTAACCGCAGCATTAAAATTGAAAATTGAAAAAGACCGAAAATGAATGTTAGTCTTTTAGACGGTTAGAAGCAGTCGTCAGGAGTCTTTCAACCGAGGCACTCATCAGCAAGACATATAAGTTGCCTTGAAAGAACTCATGTCCCATGGGAGATTCGAACCCGCCTCACCCAATGCTTCACTCAGACACCATCTAAAACCAATTCAAAATGCTTCGCCAACTAGCTTGTTGGCAAACATTGCAAACTTAACTGACTAAAACCAAGCACTGGTGTCCAATCCACATGAATACTAGTGTTTCAGACTAATATACTACTCCAGACAACATCTGTCCTAGGCGGTCTAGACTGGAAGGCACAACTGCGGATAAAAAAATGCGCATATACTACTTTCCACAGAGTATTACTGACACACACACCTAAAATCTACGTCATAGGACTCTTGTAATCTTATATATATATATATATATATATATATATATATATATATATATATATATATATATATATATATATATATATAATTTGAGAATTTTATACACTAGTGCACATGATATTCTCCCTTTTTTTCCCAGTACACTGTTGGTTTCTCAAGCCCCCTCCCCCAACTCCAAGCTCATATTCATCTTATAAACTAGACTTTTCATTACTTATATGAATTGGCAGAAAGGAGAGGAGAAGACTGAGGGCAGACGTTTCCACCATAATATTATTACTGTCTGATTGGCTTTTTCTTTCTTCGCATTCTAACTTTTCCAAAGAATTTCTAATCAGTTTCAATCTATTCTTGGCATATCAATGAAATAGATTTTGTGTAGGAAGACATTTCTTTCATAAATGACATTTTTCATTAAATTTCTAGATATTTTAAAGTATAAAACTGTTTATGTTTGTTTCAGTTGGTTGGTTGGTTGACTTTAAGTTTCGTGTTGATTAGAAATTGTCAGGAGCATCTATCTGTCCATCCATAGCTTGGTGTTTTTTCCGCTTTCTCTGTGGAGTCTCCTTGAGGTATTCAAGCTGTGTCAATCATTTATTACGGTCAAAGTTGAGCTATTGAAATTATGAAAGATTGTTTGATAGACACTTTTGAAAGTAATTAACGGTAAATCTTTTTTTCCTTCTTGTTCCCAGTGGAACATAGGGCTCCAAGCTAGAAGCTTGAAGTTTCTGTAGCAGTGTTAACTTTTACAGGATAGGGTTGCTGGCCTCATGCCCTACCTTTCCGCTTTACTAGTCTCACAACTGGCTTAGCGAGGTAAAGGAGTGAGTCGGTGGCCGGGGATCAGACCCGGACCATGTGCATGGTCGGTGAACGTTCTAACCGCTGTGCTACCGACGCACAAACGGTATATCTAGCAAGTTATTATTGCTGACAAAATTTCAACGAACAATATTCCAATTAGTAGTGCTCCCTGAACTGGTTGGTTTAATTGCGGAGCTTTCTTCGTCCCCCTTCTGGACAACATCCCCCTTCAGCGCAATTTTTAGCATAACGTGAACTGATTAAAAGTTTTTCCATTAGCGATAGATAGATAGAAGTGCGTCCCCTGGTAACCATTTTTACATAGGTATTGATCGCTTTTTTTATTAACTTGGATTTTAAACTTTCTAGTCACATGAAGATGTTGTGCAGAAGATGGACGACAAAAGCTTCGCAAGTAAATCGACCAGCTCAGAGAACACTACTCATTCCAGGACAATATTCCAGTAAGTGATCAATAAGCGTAGGTAAAAACTGTAGGTTTTTAAAAAATATTTCAGATTGATGTTAGATGGACTACTTCAGCTTTCGTAGACTTCTTGGTGTTGGTAGTGTGCATAATTAAGACTCGCCGGCTAATTAGATTGATGCAATTTAAAAAAAAACTGAAATCTGCATCACTCACATGATTATACTGATAATTATATTCCAGATGTGGTCCATGGGATTCACTTGGCAATAAGGGCTAGGGAAAGTGATGACGGCTACTCAGCGATAACCAAAGAATATTAGCTTATTTTCCTGTTTCAATACTCTACGAAATCTGTGAGTTGTCAGACACTTAATAGCGTGAAAATCCCCATTGAGTCTTTTGAAAAAGAGAAGACGTTCAGCGAAGAGACTCTTTTCGACGAATTCATTCACATAGCTGTACAATCGCATCTATTACTAATTATTTGTGTGTGCTTACATGAGGTTTGTTAAGTTTAGATAATTGATGAAGTAATAAAAGAATGATCTAATACAGAAACAAGGTTAGTTAGACAACAACTAAAGTAAGATTGAGTTAGTAAGTTAGATGACGCAATATAATTGACTAAAATGTTTCAACTTAGATCAGGATAGCAACAGAGGTAATTACAGGTAGAGACTAAGTAGAAGTGGGATAGATAATAATTCCATTTAAATTAGAACTGAAATTGAGCAAATAAGTTGGATGACGTAACATAAATCACTAGAAATTGAGCGTTTTTCGAGTCAGTAACTGTGATAGTGAGGTGTAGAAATTAAATCGGTTGGGGGGTAGAGAACAAGAATGTTGAAAATGTAAAATATTACAATTGAAAAGACAATATAATACTAATGAAGACTCAGACAAAAAAGATTAGGTAGAATTTATTTGTCGGACAATAAGATAGATTACGTCCATCGCAAGTGTAGTGATTGAACAAGCTTCTTCTGTATGCAGAGTTCAGGACTTAACAAGTGAATAGCCATTGCTTCTACATTTTGAAGAAGTCTGATTCGTACACCTATAGGAAGACTACCTCTTACTCTGTAGACGACTTTGAAGGTTGTTTACGGTGTAGCTTGGTGTTCGGATCCTATCAAATGTTTTAAGATCGAGTTGCGGGGGCATCGTTTTTCTCCTTTGTAAAACCATGTTGGTGATACGTTTTCAACTTTCTTGTTCTCTACCCCCAACCGATTTAATTTCTACACCTCACTATCACAGTTACTGACTCGTACAACGCTCAATTTCTAGTGATTTATGTTACGCCATCCAACGTATTCGCTCAATTTCAGTTGTAATTTAAATGGCATTATACTCTACCCCACTTCTCCTTAGTCTTTACCTGTAATTACCTTTGTTGCTACCCTGACCTAAGTTGAAACATTTTAAAGTATTGGTTTTGTTGAGATTTTGTTTGATTACATGGAGGATTTCATCATGAACTGACATCAATTACAGAACCACTGGAACTAGGACGAAACAGCTGTCCAGTACTCCCAGTTTTCCAGTGGTTCTCTAACTGATGACAGGTCATGATGAAATCCTCCATGAAATGAAACATTTTAGTCAATTATATTACATCATCCAACTTACTTAATCAATCTTACTTTAGTTGCTGTCTAATTAACCTTGTTTCTATTTTAGATCATAAATTATCTTAACTTGAAAAACCTCACATATTTTATTTTTTTGGTTACAGCTTGATTCCACACCGTATGGTACAAGTGTGGAATTTTCAGCATGGATATCGGTAGCCCAAAATTCGCAGGCGGACCATAGATATCAGGGGAGCGTCGGCGTGGGCTCGAACTCCGGACCATGTGCATGGTCGGCGAGAGTCCTAACCACTGTGCCACTGACGCACATATACACACAAATAATTGTTAATAAATTCGTTTGTACAGCTATGCGAATGAATTCGTCGGCGAAAAGAGTCTCTTCGCTGAACGTCTTCTCTTTTTCATACGTTACTTAATAACCTACATATTTTTGTTCACTTTAATTTATTATAAGTTTGCTTAACAGCCTCATCTTATATCCTGAAGGTTTTGGGTTCGATCTCTGGTCCCGGGACCATAAAGGTATACTACTGAAGGGTTGTTGGAAGTTAGGATGAAACACATGTTCAGCACATTCTAGTTTTCAATACTTCTTAAAATGAAATCATTTCGTGATAAGAAGTACTGACACTTAAAAAAAAACGACTGTTATGTTTTCCAGCTAACGAGATTGAGGTTTTCATTGAAATATCGCTTCTACAAGTCTTGAGAAAGGTATCACTAATGAAATTACTACGTTTGCACACAATATGCAATGCTACTTAACACATCTAAGAAGTCTCATATTGGTGTATTAGGTATTTTAAAAGATAAGTAATTCAGTGAATGAGTTGTAATCGGGATGAGCACAGAAACAGAAAAAAAGTTTGAAGGAGTTAAACCACAACAAGATCCCCCTTGGTTCGATTGCTGATAGACTGTGTTTATGCCAAGTAACGATAATGGTCCATTAATGTGAACTACTGATAATTTTCAACTCTATACATAGTGTGTGGACGACATTTTTATCATGTGGGATCACAAGCACTGCCTTAATCAATCCGTTTCATGTATTTAACAACAGCTATCCTGCAATAAATTCCACTCTTGAAATAGAAAATTAATCTGTAATTTTCAAGTATTGGTTTTGTGGGGATTTTTTCCTATTACATGTATTTGCAGTTGATTTGATAAATAAACAAAGCTTCTGTTATCAATCTCTCCCTATACCCTGCTATTACATTAGATTTTAAAACTGTCATCCTATCGTATAATAATGTGTAGTCACATGTAGTGCTATGGCCAGCTGAACTATTCTCTAGACTTCTTGCTATCTTATTTGGGTCAACCAATCTAGATTTTGCTAGGTTTTATATTCGGCTAGTCTAACTGTCCCTGTCCTACTAGTTTTATCTATGTATTTGATCTGACAATCATTGCAGGCAGGGTATTAGAAAAACTAAACTGTTTTGTTTAATCGGCTTTACAGGGTTGATCCTTTAACCGAAAAAGCTTGTTTCTAATTGAGTTTGTGAGTTTGAATGCCACTTTTATTCCTGCCTTGTTAAGAATTCTGCGTAAGGCTTCCGAGGTTCCTTCCTTGTATGGAATTACTGTTGATGATTTAGATTCCTTATTGTTGGTGTCGTCATTAATATTATTATTAATATCACTATTGCTACTATCATTATTTATTTTGTCTTTAGATTTCCTTACATATTTCCTGACTAATTTATTCGGATAATTATTAAGTTTCAAGGCTTCTTTTATGTGTATCATTTCTTGTCTTAGATTTTCCCTAGTACTACTTAGTTTTTGTGCTCTGTCACTTAAACATTTCACCAATCCTATTTTTACTGACATAGGCTGGGATGATCGGAAGCCCAAAACTCTGTTTGAATATGTGGGTTTCCTGTAAACATTAGTGTTTGACTTCCTTTCTACTTTCTTTTTTACGCTACAATCTAACACTTGGAGCTCACTTCTTGACTTTCCAATTCACAAGTGAATTGAATTGCCTCCATTTTTAAGTTAGTGTGTTCGAAAAATCTATCTATATCCTGTGTTCTAACTACACTGAATGTGTCATCTGCATACCTTGTCCATAATTTTGGGGTGGGGCTAAACGTTTCAGTCGCTATGTCTTCCTACCTCTCCATGAATATATCTGCCACAAGCGGGTATACTGGTGACCCCATGGAAACTCCTTCTGTTTGTCTGTATATTTTCCCTTGGAATTTAAATACTGTGGAAGTCAGGCATAGCTGTACTCCCAGCATTATGTCCTCAAGTGGCACTTTTGTCCTGAGTTCGAGTTCTTGGTCAGAAATGAGTTCGTTTCTGACTGCCTCTATAGCCATATTTATTGGTATACGTGTATATAAACTGACAATGTCAATACTAACCATTTTTTTCTTCATTATCTAATTTTAAATTATCTAATCTGTGTTTTAGTTCATAAGAATTAGTTAGTCTAGATTTCGAGTGGCTTTTTAGGGGATTTAATACCATGGCTAAATATTTAGATAATTCATAAGTAGGTGAATTTCCAAAATCAACTATAGGCCTAATAGGGTATCCTGACTTATGAATTTTAACAACACCATACATCCTACTGGGGTTATTAGTTTTTGGCATTAAATTAAACCACTTAGACTCACCTAGAAACGGCTTCATTCGGCGTATAAGGTCCGTTATGGATTTCTTAACTTTGTTCATAACTGTGTCTATTGATTTATTAATTTATTCATATGGTCCCGTTTGTATGTGAGTATTTACCTTGTCCAAATAGTCTGATTCGTCTAACACTACTGTTACGTTTCCTTTGTCTGACTTTGTGATTAGTATATCCTCGTTATTCTTAAGGTGTTTCAGGGCTTCTATCTCTTGTTTTGTCTGGTTAGGCTTTCCACATTTTTGTCGTTTTGATGCAAGTGCACATTGTGCCCGTACTTTCTCAGCCGTTGTTTTGTCCATCCTACTTAGTGCTATTTCTATTTTAGGGATGACATCCTCAGGTTTCAGCTTGTCTACTGATACAATTAAATTTAGTCCCTTTTCTAATACACTTATTTCCGTAGGACTTAATATATGTGATGAGATATTGATAACCCACTTTGATTTATCGATCGGCTGATTGTTAATCGGGTTATCACGTTAATTTAAAAGTTCTGTGTTACTTGTGTATTGAAGTCACCTGAAGAAGTCAGCAGAATCTACGCTGTCTTGTTTGCGATTCACTTTGAAATCTATGAGTCATTTCACAGTTAAAATTGAGGGCTGTTGTTTTTCATAAAATGTCTTCATTAGAAGTTATTTTTTGCTGAGAACACTAACTGGAGATCCATTCAGCTAAGATGAGACATCGGTCTAGATACGTCTTGCTGACGATTGCCAATAAATATGAAACTTAGGTTCAGCGCTTTCCACTGATAGATTGGAACTATCTGACAACGATTCCCAGTTCACTGAAATGATGACTTTCCTAGCTGGGTGACCACATTGAAAACCTAACTGGTAGAATTCAGTCGACAGCATCACTGAGAACAGGACAAATGACATCACCAAATCACTAGGGTTTAATCAGAGCGTATATATATATGTAGTGGGAGATAGAGCAAACTTTATAGCATTTGTTATGCTTTAAGATTTCGCTTTAATCCGCAGCCTTTGACATGTTATGGCAGTTATATATAGAATAAAGTAGAAATAGAATGCATGAATTCAAAGTATTGCAAAGGCCAATGATTAGAAAAAAAACTTCATTGAAACTGTTAGAATGGAAGAGCGACTCAAAAGCATCAGGAAAAACACCAGGCGTAGCAAAATCCTTAGTCCAAGCTAGGCACGAATACTAATACACTTTCTATCTATCTATCTATCTATCTATCTATCTATCTATCTATCTATCTATCTATCTATCTATCTATCTATCTATCTATCTATCTATCTATCTATCTATCTATCTATCTATCTATCTATCTATCTATCTATCTATCTATCTATCTATCTATCTATCTATCTATCTATCTATCTATCTATCTATCTATCTATCTATCTATCTATCTATCTATCTATCTATCTATCTATCTATCTATCTATCTATCTATCTATCTATCTATCTATCTATCTATCTATCTATCTATCTATCTATCTATCTATCTATCTATCTATCTTCCTGTAGTTGAGACAATGCTCCCTAGATAGGGAAATGAATGAAGTAACCTCTTTCAAATCCCTCCCGTTGATGGTGTTTGACGCTGGATGTTGTTGTTGTTGGTTGGTTGGTTGGTTGGTTATTTTCATAACCTCCGTCATGTCTATGTTCACTTGGAGTGCCGTCTTCGCCGACTGCTTCTTCAACCAGTTTGTCGGTTTTCGCTTGTAAGTCTTCGATTGTGTGTGACATCAAACATAAATCATCCACAAGCGAAATCCAGGTCTTCTAGGTTCTTCACGTCGGTCGGGCCAGGATATCCCTCCCTGTTATCCCGTTTCTCACTCACTGCCTGACGCATAATCCAGTCACTCCACCACAATTAGGAATATCATTGGTGATAATAATCCAGCACCCTTGTCTGATCCCTGTGTTTACTCCAAACGCCTCGCTGAGTTTTCCGTTGTGGATCACTTGACATGTTCCGTTGTCGTACAACTGTTGAATAAGGTTGATGAATATTTGGGCACTGCATGCCGTAGTACTCGAGTAATTTCCAAATTACTTCGCGGTCAACGCTGCCTGTTGAAGGCCTTCTCAAAGTCTGTGAAGTTGAGATAGAGGTTTGATTGCCATTCCATGCTTTGTTCTGTGATGATGATGCGTAGAGTTGCAATTTGGTCAGAACATGATTTGCCTGACTTTCCTGAATCCAGCTTGTTCTGGTCGGAGTTCTGTCTCCAGTGCGTCCTTAATTCTCTCCAGGATGATGCGACTCAGGATTTTACTTGGCGTCGATAGGAGCATGACTCGTCGCCAGTTCTTGCAGAGTTCTAAGTGTTTTTTTTAAATGTTATCGATTTGCTAAGCAAGATTAATGGAGTTACAGTTCATTAAAGATACTTAAATTATAATAATATTCATAAAAATATTATAACAAATAGAATATCAACTAAAATAAGGGAAATTTCCACAAGAATTGAGGATCATTCAAACCGAGATGGCCAAGGTAAGGACAATGTCTGAACTAGCTTCTTTTGGACGCACAAATTAGGCTTGTTAATGTGGATCCCAACAGTCTCAGCAATATTTAGTAGACAAACTCTTAAGGCGAAGTTAAGATTTGTTGGTATGCGGTAAATGACTTTGAAAGCCGCCTTGTAAACATCAATCTTGTATCCTGTATCCACAAGATGAGGTAGAATACCCCTACGAATGGATTTTGTTTGTCCTTTACCTAACCAACCTCTCAGAGCTATGTCCGGAAATCTGACGACAAACATGCCTAATTGTACGGCTTATGTAATTGGATCACTTCACAGGAGCAGTTAAATTGGTAGATACACATGAAGGAAGCAAAATTAGGCAGTTTATCTTTTACTCCTGAAAGCAAAGAGAAGTTGTTTTGAAGACACAGCGTAATTCAGCATCACGGAATGCTCTTTTTACCGCATTTCTAAGTCATTGTGTTGGTATCTCGCTGATGTTATCTCCGAGGAGCTGAATTTGTCAGAATAAGGCCTTTTTAGGAACTGTTGGTATCTTGGGCTGCCTTGATTTTAGATTCATATTCTTATCAATAAACTTCTCTGGATAACCGTTTTCACTCAGCAAATGTTTCATATTATTAAGTTCTTCATCAAGCAATTCATCTGAGCAGATTGCTCTTGCTCTGTGAACCAAGCACTTTATCAGATGGCGTTTGTATTTCAACGGGCACAAAACTGAAAAAAATGAGTATGCTGACAGTCAGTTGATGTAGGTTTTCTTTATACGCTTCTTATTGTACCATCCCCTTTTCTGGCGATAAGGACGTCGAGAAATCAAACACTAAAGTCATTTTCTTTCTCAATAGTAAAATTTATTTCACGATGAACCTCGTTAAATTTATCCAGGATGGTCTTTGCTTCCTCCTCATTTTTCATAATCAAATATGTATCATCCATTTACCGACAATAGAATTCAAATTCATCTATAACATCTTTCAAAGGCCCGTTTTCTAGTTTCGCCAGGAAAATGTCAGCTAGAATGGGTCCTAGTGGTGACTCCATTGCCCCATCATCGATTTGTTTGTCCACTGTTTGCATAAGTGGTACATTAATGAATAAGGACGACACGTCAAATGATGTCATGAATTTATTATCAACATTTAAATCTTTTATCCTTTCAACAAATCCCAGAGTATCCTTTACACTGTGTTACACCAACTCGGTATGAAGAGTCTGTAAGAATTCGACAAACCATTTGGCTACCAAAGTCTTTTGTTGAAAAGAATATCGCATAAATGCCACTGATTATCCATGGTAATGATTGAGTAAACTAATTGACTATCTGCTGAAATCCATCTAGGAGATAACAAACAAAATGAAATTATACATGGCAAGAAAAATATATTTATTATTCTTTTGTTTTATTGAATGACAAGTCCATACAAACTCACAAATATACCACATTCGCATACGAGTACACATGAGTTGTGGTTATGCAATTTCCCAAATCTTTTGGTTTCATAATCTGAATATAAAATATGCATTATATTCTTGTCATTTAGACAGGATGAACAAAATCAGTTTCTATTGTAACAGAGGACTAGTCTAGAGAAAATAAGATACTGAGAAACCACATACTATAGAAATAGACAATAATTAAAATGTATGATAAAAAGAAGTACAACTGGAGAAAAGAATGTCGCCAGTTTCTCTGAAGCAGAAATTCTTTGCATCCAGCTCATAAATAATTAACGTTGTGTACTATGGAAGAGAGGGTACTGAATAAAATGATATATATATGTCATAAGGTAATATTCCATATACTGAGTTTTTTATTTCTTCACGTTCCCAGTGGAACATAGGCCCTCAAGCTAGAGGCTTGAAGTTTCTGTAGCTATGGTGATTATTTGTAAAGGATGGGCTGGCTAGCCTCATGTCCAACCTTTGCTCTTCAACCAGTTTTATTTCTGGCTTAGCGAGGTAAAGGAGTGCGTCGGTAGCTGGGGATCAAACCCCGGATTATGTGCATGGTTGGCGATTGTCCTAACTGCTGTGACACCGACGCATAGCATACTAAGTTCATAATTACATTCTGTCCTATACGAATATCACTAAGCTATTCGCTAAACTTTTCACCATTATTATTATTTCCTTTAATTCCTAGAGGAACATAGGGCTTCAGTCGTGCGTCTCCATTGCGTTCGGTTCTCTGCTAGAGTTTTCACCTGGTTCCAAGTCTGCCCACGCACTTTCATCTCCTCCTCTTCACATGACCTCCACCAAGTCACCCTTGCACTGACTACCGACTCGCCGATTCCGATTCAGATTCTACTCGATCGATGGCTTGTCTAGTGATGTCACTTGATGGTTTCCTCAGAGTATGGCCAACCAAATCCACCTCCATTTCTTCCTGCATATTTGTCTCACAATCGATTCCTGGTTGGTTTGCTCCCAGAGATCCCTATTGCTGATCATTTCTGGCCATCTGATTTGAGTTTTCAGCAAAGACAGCTGTTGATGAAAGTCTGTAGTATGTTTGAGGTGCTCTTCATGACGCGCCGAGTCTCTGATCCATTTGATGAGTAGCACTGACTTTACATTGGAGTTGAATATCCGGATCTTATTTTCATTTTCATGCTGAGTGCTGTTGACCTCCACACAGACTTGAGAGTAATGAAAGCTTGTGTTGCTTTCCCGATCCTTGCTTTGATATCATCGTCAGTTCCATCCGCCTGTAGTTGAAACGGTGCCCACCAGGTAGGCAGGTAAAGGAGGTTGTTTCTTTCAGGTTCCTCCCAATTATGCTAGCTGACTGTTGTCTGTTGTTATTGTTACTGTTGCTGTTGGCCAGGAATCCTCGTCACCCCTGTTTTCTTGATATTCACCCGAAGGAAGTCCTATCTTTGATGCTTCTTCAGCCAACTTGTTGCTTTTCACTTGCATATCTTCCAGTTTGTGGAAAATCAGACATATATCATCGGCGAAGTCAGGATCCTCCTAGTTTTTTTGTGGGTCCATTTTATGCCTGTTTCCAGTCTTCTCGGCCTGCTGTCTGTTGCATTATCCAGTCTACCGCAATCAGGAAAATCATTGAAGATAATAGGCAGCCAGCCATCCTTGTTTTACTCCCGTCTTCACTTCGAAGGATTCCGTGAGTTTCCCGTTGTGGATTACTTGGCATTCAGCATTGTCGTACAACTGTTGGATGAGATGTATAATTGTCAATGGCACCCCGTAGTAGCGAAATAGTTGCCAAATGACCTCTCGATCGACGCTGTCCACTGAAGGCCTTTACAAAGTCGATGAAGTTGAGATAGAGAGGTGACTGCCATTCCAAGCTTTGTTCAATGATGATCCGTAGAGTGGCGATCTGATCAATACATCACTTGTTTCTCTTGAATTTATCCTGTTCCGGTCAAAGTTTTTCATCCAGGCTGGCGTGTTTGATTCTCTCCAGGATGATGCAGTTTAGTATTTTGCTTGAGATGGACAGGAGCATAATGCTGCGCCAGTTCTTGCATTGACTTAAGTCTCCTTTCTTTGGTAGTTTGAATAAGTATCCTTTCTTCCAATCCTCGGGTACCTTGGCCTCTTTACACACCTTCTCCAGTAGTGGCGTCATCAATTTAGCACTAAGTATAACCTTTTAGGGATGAACTTTAGAAGTGTTCTAATGACGGCATAACAGTTAAAAAGCTGACCAACCTTCACTTTCTTTATCGGACTATACAATTGTCAGTTCTCATTTCACTGTGTAGTTTTCGTCAATTGAAGAAACTCGTCGAGCAGTAAACACTTTTCTTGTCCAAGTTTAGAACTCTTCTGGAGTGCTCATCCACAATATCTCATAAGTTATGGAACTCTGGGCTTTCGAAAAGATAATTACATTGATTCGTTCAACAGTTGTTTAATCTCAAGTCACTTGAGAAAGGGAATGATTTCCCGCTTCTGTTCGAATTAACATTGTGACACATTGTGATAATGAGATGAATTAGGACGATTATTTGAAGGGCACGCTGATTATTTTAACTTACTTGTCTTTGAGTAAATCAATAAAATGTTGAGGTTATTTTTGAATTGATAAAAAAAATAAGTCTTTCATCATTTTATGCAAGTTAAATCGTGATGTAATGCGTGATGTTTTAGTGTGGAATGGAGAATTTGTGTCGTAGGAAAATTCCAAATACGAATAAATAATGCTCTGTCAATTGAGCTGATGTTCAAATCTTCTTTCCCCGGGGAATTTTACATTCATTCAACCTTTCCTAAGACACATAGTTGCTGGATGTTTTGTGAAGAAATATAAAAGCTGAAGATATTCATAAATAAAAGTTAACTAGTGAAAATGTTTATATTTCTGGTTGATTATATGGACTAAAATGTTCAGTAAATTGGTGGATGGTGACTAGCAGTGGAATCCAGCCAGGATGCGAATTTCGTCATATCTGGGGCTCATCGGCAGGAAGTACCTGCATTCCTCAGTGAGTGATGATATTCCCACCGAGGCTCGAACCCAGTACTCATAGTTTCAAACACCAAAGCGCTATCCACTAGACCACTTGCGCCACAAGAGAGCCAATTATTGTGCAATGGGTCACTGAAGAATGCAGGTACATCCTGCCGATGAGTCTCAGATATGACGAAATGCACCTTGTCCTGGATTTCACTGCTAGTCACCATCCACCAGTTAACTCCCAATTACATGCATAAACATCCTGGAAGCATCTGCGCAAGAAGCCGACATGTCAACCTGAGATCAATCACTTCGACACAATCGGTCGACTGGAAAATCTAAAATTGAATGAAATGTTCAGTCTTTACTGACATGTCGGCTGCTAGTAAGTGCACTTTGGAGACATCTGAGGATTAACGTGAAGTTATGTGTGTTTGATGGTGACTAGCAGTGGAATCCAGAATGTGTATTTCGTTCCCTCTGTGATTCGTTACCTGGATGCACCTGCTTCCTTAGTGTGTGATGTTATTATAACTGAAACTCGAACCATCCGCCAATCGTTTTAAACGCCACAGCTTTGTCGACTGAGCTACTGATCAGGGAGAGCTTCCTATTATGCAACATATATTATTTAGTACTTGTTTTTAAGTAACCGTGGACCAAAAAAACATCATGTTGATCCTCGGACAATATCGAAGCATCCGTACAAGAAGCCAACGTGTCCACGGGGAATGTATGGTTAACTTGTGAGAATAATAATTTGAACCTGCTGGTGCACGAGAGGTGGGTGGCTACTGCGAGCCAGATGGCTTAGTGAATAACGCTTTGGCGTTGGAAACGATGAGTTCTGGGTTCTAGCCTCAGTGAGAACGCCTCACTTAATGAGTGAAACGCAGGTACGTCCAACTAATGAGTTTCAGATAACACTGAGTACGCAACGGTGCATACACTACTAGTCACCATCTACTGAATAGCTTGCGGAAGACATTTGTTCATTTAAATTATATATTATGGAATGAAACGAGTGGTACATTGAAGTTTTTCACAGTATTTTTGATGTTTATCCAGTTACACGGAGATAGTCTCGGTAATGAAGAGTGCAATTTAAGCGCAACCTAATTCGTTGTCTTAATCATAGAATTAAACGCATACGTACCGACGATTGTATCGAAGATGAAATAAGAAGTCTTACAAACGCCTTGCTGCAAAACGACTATCCTACCAATTTTCTAAAGAACTATATCCATGAAACTACACATAAAACTAAGCGAGACACAGTAAGTAAGAAAAAGCTTTACTTAAATGTACAATTCAAAGGCGATAAAGCCAGTGATATATTAAACCGTAGATTACCGAGATCAATTCAAAGAACTTTTAATGCCGCAATACTGCATGTCAGTTTCTCAACCAAACTGATATTGACACTGTGCATTAAAGATAGATTACCCAAAATGGCGACATCATTGTGTGTATATAAATTTAACTGCTCCTGTGCAGCTAGTTATATAGGTCGTACCCAGAGGAATTTATCTCTACGCACTCGTGAACATATTCCTGTTTGGCTTGGGAAAAGAACAACCAAATCAATTAATAGTGCAATTCTGTCTCATCTGGTGGATAGCGAACACAGCGTCAATGTAGATGAGTCATTTACAGTTGCGTATCGGGTACCGAACAATCTCCCCAAAGGCACACGATTACGCCTCCTAGCCTTAGATGAGGCTTTAGAGACTAATAGAGCGAGAGGCCAGACCTGTGTGTACAGAAAAAACTTATTCACTCTCTTTGTGTACCCTGGCCTACTATAAGGTCACCAGGATCATAATTCTTCGTACTATTATTATTTTGTGATATCATGTCTTTATTATCCATTTCTCCACCCAGTTTATTTCACCTCATTGTTACCCTTAATTTTTATCAACCTTTATGATTTTATACTAAGCCTACCAATTCTGTAGCATCTTATTACAATTTAAAATTTAGCCTCTTTATTTTATCACTAGACATTGTCGGTCAGCCCTCACATTCAGTGTCCCCTTTGTTAATGTGTATTTGCATGTATTTTATGGTTATCGCATTTCTCTCACCCCAATGACACTTGTATTCTGTTGACTATAAAACAACACTATATCACCCAATTGTTCATTTACACTTCATCACAATTTTATGACTAAACACCCTATACACATTTAATTGACTATGCTAACTAATGGACTACCATCTCAACTTACACATGCACCCCAATACAGTTTCTGATATTATTTTTATTTGCCTTTATTGGCTATATGTACTCTATTATTCATGGATTTATAACTAACTGTAGAGCCTGAAGAAGAAGTTATCGAAATCACAATTGTTCTCTCAAAATCCTGTTTTGAAGAGTATTTGTCCACCTCTGAGCTACTGATCAAGTCTGTCCATAAACTGTGTAATGTGACCTTCTGAATGGGTGACACAGTAATTTGATTGAACACTTACTTATTAGTGTAATACATCTAGTTCTTTGTTTCCTGAATACTGAATTCTACCAGTCTTATTTGCGATGTGGCCACCATCATAAGTGCCTCGCCATCATGGTACACTCAAAATTATTTTTATTACATTGGTTGTCGGTCTCGTAATTCTCCTCCTATGAGACTGCATTGCATACCTTGATTGGACGCTAACTAGCGTCGTACCTCTAATGTTTTTTTGCTGCAGGTGGAATTCTACCAGTCAAATAGGTAAACCTGAACCAGCATCTCAGAGGGGACATGATTTCCTTCAAAACTGCGGATACGCCTTGCTGACGAGTGCAAGCAAGTAAGAAACCTAGGTAAAACAAGACTTCCTGCCTATTGCCTCCAAACATCTAATAACAACAGTTCCGGGTTATTCATATAAGTATGAAACTTGGGTACTGTGGTAGCGTATAACTCCATTGTGGATTGGATTTCATTTTGATAACTCAGCTGGGAAAATATTGCTCTTAGGACGTTTAAACCTACTCCTAAAATATGGTGGAGATATGTGATTGACACTTTCACAGTGTTAAAAACAGAACATATCTCACTCTAGATTCTTGACACATATAAACTCATTAATAGAGGGAATGAAATTCACATTTGAATCGGAAAATGAACAAGGAGAATTAGCTGTGATGTTAGATTGTAAAATAAAACGAATAGAAGAAGGTAAACTGCACACTAGTGTTTATGAAAAACCAACGTATTCCAATTGATATTATTTATTATTTTTGATTACAGCTTGATTAGACACTGTATTTTTGGTACAAGTATGGAATTTTCAGCATGGATATCAGTAGCCCGAATTTTGCAGGCCGACCATAGATATCAGGTGTGCGTCAGCAGGGGATCGAACCTCGGACCATGTGCATTGTCAGCGAGAGTCCTAACCACTGTGCCACCGACGCACACGCATATTTAGACTTTGATTGGTCTTATCCGTTAACCGTTAAGGCAGGCTTAGTTAAATGTCTAACAAACCGAGCAGTAGCACTGAATGGTACAAGAAAAGACCTAAATGATGAATTAAAACAGATAGAAGAGGCTTTGGTGTTAAATAACTATCCTTTAAAATTCATTAGGAAGATCAAAAAAGACCAAACGAAAAATAAAAATAATTGTGAAACTACTAATAATAACATAAATAAGAGAGAATACAAGGCATCTACACTTCTACTATATAAGGAGGGGACATCTGAGACCCTCGCTACGTAGGATTCTAAATAAAGCAGGAATTACGGTGACATTTAAACCTACAAACTCACTCAGAGACAAGGTTAAGAGACTGTGTAGGTTAAAGGACCCGGTGGACCCAATTAAATAAAACAATATAATTTACAAAATACCTTGGAAAGACTGTGAGTTAAGTCAACTACATAGGTCATATTATTAGGTCGGGGGTAGTGAGATTACCAGAATATAAGAATTTAGCTAAGGTTAGAACGATTGATCCCACCTGCGAAGACAAGAAATATAGGAAATATCTCAGCAATCGCACTGCATGCATTACCACACAACTCACAATAGGGTGGGTAGGAGAGGGTTAAAATTCTAAGAAGTAATCTAGGTAGGTGAGGAGAGAGATTGAAAGGTTGATTACTGAATCCTGCTTGGTTCATCGAGTCTACACCCAACACAACACATGCAACAGAAATGACTCAATGCAAATACCAGAGATATGCACGGAAGATATTATTACCACCAATCAGTCAGTCAGTCAGTCAAATCAGAGGAGGATAATAAATAATCCTAACATTATATTGCAATTCAAGCACATCACAACATTCTAACAAGTTACTTATTTGCTTTACTATAAAACATCTTATTTCCTATCTAATTGTGCTTGACTGATAACAATAATATTATTTCTGAATGTCCATTATCTTATACTGATTTTATTCAAATGTTTAATCAATTTTACTCATGCATATAAATGAAGCAAAAAGTTATGCGAGTGAGTGACTTGATATGATTATGAGCAGCAATAATTTGTGCTTGAAACGTGAACGTCATTAGTGTATATTATTAGTATTAGTGTATAACGAACACACTATGTGATTTTATCAAAATAAAATCTTATCAACGATTCCGTGTAACACACAATCCTTTTAGAATTCAATTTATAGGCTTTGCTAGTTAACTCAGCATTGTTTTATGTTGTAAAAAAAACACTTAATGTGTGACAGTATCTTTGTTAATCTTGGGCATTTAACATACTAATCATCAAAAGTCATTAAAAAAAACCTGAGATAACTTTTATCCCAGTAGCTGAATAGTCTATTCAGTTCACTTTGTAACCGAATGGACCTGAGTTCGTACCGGCGGAAAAAAAAGTACCAAACTTGGACGAAACAACTGTCCAGTACTTTTCCAGTTGCTTTTCAGTGATTCGCTAACTTATGTCAGTTCATGGTAAAACCTGTAACCGATCAAATCCTTGAAAAGCAATACTAAATAATTCACTCTTGAGTCATAAGAAAAAGGCATAAACAGAGAAGAAAATTTTCCCTTTTCGACGATTCATTTTCATGAGATGTACAATCGTAATTATAGTTAATAAAGAAATCTTTAGACCAATCAAATACTGGTAAACCTTGTCTTTGAAAATTGTATTACATAATGTAAGGTGTAAGAAAGGATGACTCAATGTAAGTTAGGAAGGAGACAGAAGTTGGAATGACGTAATAAGTGTGACTAATCAATAAGCTCGTGTAGAATAGGCGGGAACTAGTGGAAAGGCAATAAAGTGTTTTTGTATAAGATCTGTATGAAAAGCAATGTTATTAATAAACAGTAATAGAGTGGTAATAAATATTATTGATGGGAATAATAATGATAATAAAAGTATTAAGAACAATAATAATAATAATAGTGAACTTACATAATAAAGGAAAGAAGCGAAATTGTAGTAAGAACTTTACTCTGGTCATGGTAGAGCAAGAGAATGTATGTATCGCTTTTGAATGCAGAGGTCCGGTTTCACATCTCGAATAGCTAATGCTTCAACTATGTACAGATGGCGTATGTGAAGTCCCTTTGTAAGATATTGAGGGACTCTGTGTATCACTGTGAAGCATTCATTTGGGGGTGCTTGATGGTCAGAGATGACAAGGTGTTCGAGGATCGAGCTGTTGCTATTCTTTTCTACTCTGGCTAACCAAGCTGGGAAGTGTTCCAGAATACGTTTGTGGACTTGAAGTTGCGTAAGGCCAATATACTTTGCTCCATACGAGCAAGTAAATTGGTAAATACACATTGAGGTGGACAAAAGCGGTATTTTGTCCTTATAGTTAGACTGAATTAACTATCCTCAGGAAAATGTGGTACGTCGAGTGGCTGTTGGAAATGTCTTCTTCAGACTTTTAGAATGGCGGTTTCTGAGAATTTCCACCCGCGATGTCACCTTTGAATTCTAGGTTCATGAAGAGATTCTTCTTAGGAACCGTTGTGATATTTGACACCGGGGGCTTCTCCTTCATGTTTTTATCGATGAATCTTGACGGATACCCATTCTCTAGTAGGGTTTCACGCAATAAATTTAATTCTTTCTCCACCATGTCTTCCGAGCAGATTTTTCTAATCCTTCAGCACAATGTACATACCACGTTTCTCTTTCGGGTCAGTGGAACAAAGCTCTGGAAGTTGATAAACTGTCCAGTCCATATTGGCTTACGGTATATCGATCTCTGGATCGTACACCAAGGAATGGAAATGAGTTGTTCGATTCGCGTTCTAAGATGAAACTCATTGATGGATGCGCTGCGTTAAAGGTCTTGAGAAGAGAATCTAAATCACATTTTTCATCACAGATTACAAACGTAACATCTACATATCTCTTGTATAAGTGCAGTTGACTTATCAAGGGATCAAGGATGTTGTTTTCCAGACTCGCCATGAAGCGGTCGGCTAGAAGTGGACCCAGAGGAGATCCCATGGCTACCCCATCTTTCTGTACATAGAACTGTTCATTGAATTTGAACTGGATATCGAACGTTCATCTGAGAAGAAGTTCCTTCAGGCAGTTTATGGGGAGAGGAATTTCTAGGTTGTTGTTTTTGATCTAATTACAAATGAAGCATATTGTTTCAATTAGGAGGATACTTGTGAATAGAGAGGCGACATCTAGTGAGATCATTTGTCAACTATAAGCATAGGTTTAATGTAAGTGTAATTTTAGACTTTTCCATCGATTGATCGATTGAACCGAAGTGATCACTCTCAGGTTGACATGTCTGTTGGCTTCTTGTGCAAATGCTTCGATGATGTCTGGGCATTTAATTAGTATTTTTAATTGGAGGATGGTGATTAGCAGTGAAATCCAGCCAGGACGCACGTTTCGTCCTATTTGGGACTCATCAACCGGATGTGTTTCAGTTAAACACGATCTATACATTTTCTTTGTTGCTGAAAATCACACACACACACACAAACAGACAAACAAACAAAAAGAAACTGTTTGATAATCGCCACACATGTCATTCATTGCTTTTCATTCATTAACCACCCATTGTGAGTAGTTAAATAAAGCCGAGAGTGACTTCAAAAACTCCTAATAATAATAATAATGATGTTTTAGCTAAGGTCAAGGAGATTATCATGAACAGAAGAGATAAGAGAGAAATACAAAAATAAAAAATAAACACATGAATTTTCATGAAAAAGAAAAGCGAGAATCGATAGAAGGGCAAGATGAAGAAGAAGAAGAAATTCGTTGAAAAATTAACAATGACAACAGAAAAAAATAAACAAACAGAAATTCTCAAACACTTTTCTCACTTTTTGACTGTTTATTTTCTGAAAATGAATTTTTGCTTATTGTAGGAAGGACAACACTTTGCCTACTACTACTTCTACTACTACTAACCCGAAGAACTTGTGTACGAAGAGCTTTTTTTGTTTGTTTGTGTTCTCTAATCAAGAAACTAGAGTCTCTTTTTTATTCGACGCGTTATGTTTCACATCTCTTCTTCTTCTTCTTGGTGTACGTAACTATTTATCTCTCTCGCCCTCGCCCTCGCCCTCCTTCTCTCTCTCTCTCTCTCCCTGAACACAGTTCCTTTTTTGCATTGATGATCATACGTATTATTGATCGTCTTGCTAAAGGAAACGACGAATCCGCTAGCTATCTAGGACGGAAAAAGGATGTTCTCATTTGTTTGCCATTTCTAAATAACAAAAGGAAACAGAATAGAAGTAATGTCTCTCTCTCTCTATCAGTGTGTGTGTTACTCAATCATTGGTCTATGGAATTCATTCATTCATTCCCTTGCTCTAGCCCCCATGCATGCATGCACGCATGCATCTCTATCTACCTATCTATCCAACAGATAGTTTGTGTGTGTGTGTTTGATGGTATTTATGAAGGGTGATCTTTATTCCAATGATTCTCTACTGTCTCTCTCTTCTGCTATTATAGACAGACGACAGTAGCATAATATTTTATAGATCGACCGGTCTGACTGGTTATTTTAAGCATCTCACCATTGGCTATCACTACTACTACTACTACTACTACTACTACTACGTATATACTACAACTCAATTACTCAAATAGGAAAGTTTTCCAACTGCCTAGGTGGGGGGCGACACTAAGAAGGGAATAAGAACTGAAATATGTGTGTGTTTGTGTGTCAAAACGTATGCCTGTCAGAGGAGGTTCCGATAACCCTATAGGATGCCTAATATCAGAGTATAATGTATGTCTGCATGCACACAACAGAAGAGATTGATAAAAAAAAAGAAAGCCTCATCATCCAAGGTCTGTTTAACTAAGCAAGTTAGCCAGCCAGCCAGCAAGCCAACTTTCCCCTCTTCATCTAAACTTACTAAAATAATTTGATTTGTTACTCTGTGTGTGTGTGAGTATATGCGGAGTAAAAACCAAACAGTTTTACTCAGACTCATAAAGAGGGTTCGAGTGAGTGAGTGAGTGAGTTAGTGAGACGGATAGAGAGAGAGAGAGGTAGAGCCTGAGCGAGTGGGATAGATACAAGATACGATAAATATGTGTATTATGGTTTACCAAATTTATCAATTCATACTGCTCTATACACACGTATGCTTGTTATGCTTGTTTTTCTCAAATAAAAAGTTGTCCTCTGCAATAGAATGTAATTCCCAGCAACACATACTGTCTGTCTCTTCAGCTGCACATACATGCCATGCATACGTATATACATGGATTATTTTTGAGTGCATTTTGAGTCTTCCCTTCAATAGTTTTATTTGTTTATCTATTTAAACTTGAAGATATTATTATTTTTAAAAGATATGTGGAATTAATATACATTATCACACAAGAGAATGCAACTACAAGTATAAAGAATATACTCATATACCGGATAATTGAAAGTGGAGTAATAGCCATATATATTGGATATATAAGGATATATATACATATATGTAGGCCTACACACACGTGTTCCTGATTCAACTCCATCACATTTCATTCACCTGACTACTACTAATATGTGAGTTAAGTTTATTTCTGAAAAAATGTCTTTTTGGTTGGGCAAATAGCATAATGATTTTATGGCATGGTATTTTTAAAATTTCGTTTTTTTTTTCTATTCTTTTACATTCCTCGTGGAACATAGGGCTTCAAGGTAGAGGTATAAAGCTTCTGTAGCAGTGGTGTTTATTCATTTTTACATGACACGGGGGTGAGTGGGTTGTTAGCCTAATGTCCGTCCAACCTTGCCTCTTTACCAGTCTAATTATTAGCTTGGCGAGGTAAAGAAGTGTGTCAGTGGCCGGAGGATTGAACCCCGGGCCACGTGTGGCGTGGTTGGTGAGCATTCTACTACTGCTTTGCTTATCAACGCACATGGCATGGCATACTCATGACTCATCTTCACTGTTTTATTTCCTTTAATTCCTAGAAAAACATAGGGCTTCAGCCGTGTGTCTCCAATGCCTTCGGTTCTCCGCCATTGTTTCCACCTGGCTGCAAGTCTGCACACGCGCTTTCATCTCCTCCTCTTCACATGACCTCCACCAAGTCACCCTTGCATTTAAGACCGACTCGCGACTTCCTTTTCGGGTTCCACTCGAGCGATGGCTTGTCTAGTGATGTCAATTGATGGTTTCCTCAGAGTATGGTCAACCAAATACACCTCCATTTCTTGCTGCACAATTGTTGCACAATCGGTTCCTGCCGGGTTGGTCCGCTCATTGCCAGAGACCCCTCCGTGTTGCTGAACGTTTCTGGTCGGCCATCTGATCTTGAGTAGTATTGAACGAATACACCTGTTGATGAAGGTGTGTAGTTTGTTTGAGGTACTCTTTATGATGTGCCAGTCCCCTGTGTTAAGTAATATAATATGATAAGTATTATTAACCTTTAGGCATAGAGGATTAAGTAAGGAGGTGAAGTTGGTCGATGAGGTTGCTGGATTAAATCGATTGAGATATTTAAGATGGGACAGGTGTTGAGCATGCCAAGACAAAATCTTCCACTTTGAGCAGTGTTAATTGACATAGAATCTGACTGGAAATGAGGTAAGGACTAGGGGTTGGACCAAAATCTGGTATGTTTACATCAAGTCTTTAGTAGCTGGTTTTAGTCAGCTACGTAAAGAGTCGTAGACTACATCGCTGGATTCCTCAGGACGCTAAGAATCAGTGATTTGATACTTTCGATGATATAGCCTGAAAATGTTCTTAGTTAGCACAGATGCATTCACTATATGCATTAAATTCTCATGCTTTAAAATGTCACTGTTCTTTCTCTCGCGTACATTTCTGGTCACAGTAATTCTTCTGAAAGTCTTTTATCTCTATTTTGCTTAACTTTTTGTGGGATCTGGAGTGTAGCGACTTGAACTCCCATACTTCTTTGAAAAGTTCTGTGTTGAAAATCAGTCAGTCAGTTAATTAATCAAACATTTCATATATGGTGAATTTTTCCCTTGGAATTAGGCTGGTAATTCGTATATGAAGAATTCGGTTCAATGTCTTACCGAGTTCATGTGGTATGAACTTATTCGACTGTCTGAACTGCTGATTACCTCAACAGCTGTCCAGGATTTAGCTCACTACTATGTATCTGTTTTTTACCTAGTAAGCTAGATAGACCACAGCTTGTTGATGCGACTTGTTTTACACCTACTCTCATATCAGCCTATCAGTAGTATATGCAGGTCATGTTGGTAAATCATCTACATTTTAAGGTGTCAGAGATTAATTGTCCTTTTTTTTCTTTGTGTGGGAATTTCGGGGAAAATAAACTCCCCTATTTCACTTAGTTCATAATAGTTACTGTCTTTTTCGTTATTCTGTATTGTAAGTGGAATGGACGTGTAGCTTCAGGCTTTAAGCTTAGAAGTTGTAGTACCGGTTGTGTGATTTTTTTTACCGAGTGGGGTTGATAACCTCTTAGTCTCACCTTCGCCTTCTACTCGGCTTAATACAGGCTGGGAGAGATTCAAGAAGGCGTTGGCGGGGAATAGAAGCTGGAACACGTGCGTGGTTGGTGGGTGTTCTACTGCTGGACAATAGACTCTCTAGTTGATCAATATATTGATTACTTATATCGTATTTGCTTAGTTATGTATTGCAATTTTAACAACCAACTATATATAATAATAATAATAATAATAATAATAATAATAATGATAAAATTGGCCCTTAGAATGAGTCTGGTAGGATATATAGTGAAATCGTAAACAAAAGTTATTGAATTATTCCCAAATTTCAGTTGATGATGGACACTAGTGGAATCAAAGATGCATTATTCCTCCTCTTTAGCACTAGTCAACTGGATGCACTTATAATCCCCTGTGAGTGATGGTCTTGCTGGAGAAGACTCGAACCCTGAACCTATTGTGTACTGGAATTCAATCCCAGTGGGAACACCATCACACACAAGGAATACAGCTGTATCAGACTGAAGAGGCTGAAAAGGGACGAAATACCCATCTTGAATTCCGATTTCAATCATCATCCACCAAAATTACAACATATCATTAGAGAGAGAGAGACTAAGTATTGGCGTCCAAAGTAATCAGTCGACGGGAAAAGAGGAAATTAACTTAGGCAAGAAATTCTCCCCTCTCCTCTGTAAGACAAAAATTTCATCATTAGATGATGGTTTTTTTTCCAATATTTTTTTCCGACTGAATTGTTGTAAGAATTATATTTCGCTAATGTATTATATAATAAAAATAGCAACTGATATAACGCAACTGAAGTTTGTTGTGCTGCCATTAATCGTAGCCATAAAATATTCGGTGTTGCACAGTAATTGAGCGTTACGTCATGAGAAAGAATTATTTAGCGGAAAATTCTTGATTAGAATTCTCGAGTTGTTGGTGTGTCTACCTACAACTTTTGAAAAGGCTCATCTTTATCCCAATACTTCTGACTATTTTCCCCGTTGTAATGAAAAAAATCATAGGGGATGTCATTATTCTACTCATTGCTCAATGATTCTGTGGAAATGTATCGTCTACACTCGTTTATCTCCTGATAGATGTCATTGTATCTCCTAACTAATAGTCACTGTGCTTATAGAACTGAAAAGAAACATGGTGAATAGCTGTAGTCGCACGACACTGTGCTTCTCTTCACAAATGACATTATAGAGAGTACTGCACAGCTGGTCTAATTGCTTAGTTTTAGACTCCTCAACAGTACGCACCCACTACCTGAGTTTGAAATCAAGAGCGTCTGGTTATAAGACTAGCTTGTGTAGCATAAAGCCACTGGGATGTGATTCACTGGCCAGATCATGAATTCCAACTTCTGCCAACTTCATGATATAGCGAGACCACTAGCCAATGTGATTGGTGGTTATTTGTCTTCACACCCGATCTACTGTACCCAACTAGTCACGACTTTTCGCTACCACCCAGGTATCTACCTACCTGAATAGTGTTTAATGGTCTACGTGCTCACCTTGCAGCCGGAAGGTCCTTGGTTTGAACCTTGGGATGGGTGCGTACTATTGACGAGTTCCAAACTTGTGGTACGAAACATCTGTCCCGTACTCCTGGTTGGTTTTCCTATGGTTCTCTAACTGGTGCCAGCTTATGATAAAAATTTTTTAGCCAACCAACACTTGAAGAAAGTAATAAACGAATTTTAGACACTGGTAAGCAGTTGGAGGATAGGGGAAAAAGAGAATTGGTTAGAAAAATAAGGTAATATGCTTTCAATATGTACATATTAATATAAAGTGAGAAATTGAATTAACTTTCTCAGCAATAAAGATATTTAGAATGTGTGTCATATGAACCCAGGTTTTATTCATAATGATCTTACTAGTCTTATGTGAAGTTAGTACTTAGTCAAAATGTCACACCAATGCACTGTATCGATCAATAGACTCTGTCTCTATTGTTCCAAACAATATACGAAAGTGTAAGCAATTATTGGAGATACGTTTTTTGTATTAGAGTAGATGAACTAATGTCATAAATCTAGGCGAATCTCGTATGACACCATAATGTCAATGCTTCTTTCATTTGCCTCCAAAGTTTCTTTTAGTTTATACCAATTTTTGGTAGTTAGTAGACATTTTGTTACCGTTTGAATTCCAGACTGGTTTACTAATATTCAGGGCAAGAATGTGATATGGGGTGAAACTACGGGAGATTTTATTTTATATATTTGTATAGCTATGCTTTTAGCTCTTTCGAATGCATAACGGTGTTTAAGACTAAATTTTTTCCCGCTAAAATCTTTGTCAGTGCGAAATTGTGTTAAGTGACTACCGATCAGATCACTTTTGATTAATTTAAACACATGAATACAATTGAAATACTCTATTGAACATTTAATTTTTCTATTTAAAATAATCGTCAATGATACATTTGTATATTGGATGGTTGGAGGCAATCGGCAGAAAGCTTTACTTGACCTAGATTTCGAACTTGCTGGCATCCACCAGTTAGCAAGGCGTATCTGCCCATCATGAAGGAATTCATAACTCACCTGAGATTCAAACCTGCATCAACCAGTGCTGTAGTTGGAGACATAAACACTTGGCTATTCGGGCTCGTAATTCACCTCCTGTAGGACAGACTGGATTGTATCAGTCTGCACCAAACAAAGGACTAGACATATTAAGTACTAACCAGTATCCAACCAAAAGATACGTTTTATGCCAAATGTTGATTACAGTTGTACACAGTGAACCTCCGTAATCCTATTCCATGACACAAAAAACAATTTTGTCAATTTTAGTTCTGCACCGCTTATGATGTATACATAATTTTATTTTTTTTCTCGTTTGCATTCCGGATGGTGTTTCTTTTTGAAGGGATGATCTTGCGAGCTTTGTGTCTAATCTTCTCACCTTATCTGGATTACTAACGGCTAAGCGAATGTGTCAGCTAGGAATCGAACTCAGATCTTATGCCTAGTTGGGGCATGTAAAGATATATATATATATATATTATTTATTATTGTTCCTGTCGGTTTTCAGTGCAGCACAGAGCTTCAGCAACATATCTACACTTCATTCTACTCTCTGTTGTCCTCTTCAGCTTGATTCACGACTGCCCATAATCTCTCATCTCCTCGTCGCCCTACGATGTCATCCACGTCACTCTCGGATGACTCACCCGTAATTTTCCATTCAAGTAACATTCGAGTGGTGGCTTGCATAGCGCGTGATTTCATTTGACAGTCTCCACGAAATGTGAAAAATCCAACTCCTTTTTCTCCTACATATTTGTTGAGCAATCAGCTCTTGGTTGATTTGTTCCACTGCAGAATATCTTGTTGCTAACTCTTTCTGGATGGCTGGCCATTTGATCTTCAGTATTGAGCCAGCGAGAGTCGGTGGCACAGCGGTTAGGACGCTCGCCGACCATGCATATGGTCCGGGGTTTGACACCCGGCCGACTCACTCCTTTACCTCGCTAGGACAGAAATAATGCTGGTAAAGAGGAAAGGTTGGGCATGAGGCTAGCAACCTCATCTTGTAAAACTAAACACAGCTACAGAAACTTCAAGCCACTAGCTTGAAGCCCTATGTTCCACTGGGAATGTGAAGGAAACATTGAGCCAGCGAAGTAGGCAGCTGTTGACAAAAGTCTGCACTAGCCTGTCAGATACAATTTTACGTGACATGCAGTTCAAGTTTCTGACACATATAGAAGAACTGACTGACTGATTTCACATTTGTGTTGAAAATTCAAATCTTGTTGTTTATGCTGGCTGAGTCAGTGAAGACGATTCTCAAACTGGTTTCAGATTGATGAAGGTGTATCTCGCCTTTCCAACTCTGGGAGGCTAGTTTTGATATCCTTGCTGTCGCCTGTGACTGAAACAGTGCTTCTTAGATAAGTGAAGCAAGAAACCTCCGCTGAATTTGTCCCGTTGTCGATGATTGGTGCTGGTTGTTATTCGTATTGTTGTATGTTGGTGATCTTCATCACCTCCACTTTCTCTGTGTCCTTCTGGAGTCCTGTCTTCGCTACCAGCTCCTTCAGCTAGTTTGTTTGTTTGTTTTCGCCTGTAAGTCTTCAACTTTGTCTGACATCAAACATAAATCATCCACACATGAAATCCAGATCTTCTGGATTGCTGAACTGCTGATTTCAAATTGTTAGATTTATTTAAACTTAAAATCACGAAAGTTCACATTTCAAATTGGTCTTGACAATATTCACAGAAACACAACAAACTAAGTGTAGCATTTAAAGTTTCTACAGTTCATGTCATCACTGACAAAATCTGTGTAGTATTACATTGGCTGAATTAGTCGGGAGACCTATTATCACTCATATCACTACACACAGACAACCACGGACATCAATTCGACTGGGACAACGTTCAAATATTAGACAGAGGAAACAACAAGAATGCTAGAGAATCTTTAGAAGCTAGCCTGGTATTCCAGTGAATCATCAATCAATAGACACATCGAGATAGACAAAATTTATCAACCAATAAGAAAGAAACCTCACACACACAAAGGGTCAAAGTTCACGTCAAAGAAACAATCAGTTCTAATACAAGTAACCTTGGTGTGAAAACACACAAAAACAACCAATCACGTCCAAGGTCACCAGGAGAGATGATTAATAAACTCGTGGAGAAATCTAAAAGCTCACTTCAAATTGAAGTATGCCCTGAAGATTTCACCCAGTAGGGTGATGAAAGCTTCGCAAATTAGCCATCCAGCTCAGAGAATAAAACCACATCAAAATCATCCACCTGAGCTACAAATCCTCTCTATCATATCTAGTCGGGAGACTAATTCCCAGTGCACCTAATCGAAGTTTATATTATCTTAAAACCAAACGACTGTCTCCCTCTCTCTCTCTCTCTCTCTGCCATTAGATTGACGTTTCATTAAATTTCTGTTACCATTCTAAATCGATTTGGTTTTGATAGATTTTGTCTGAGGTCAGTGAAATGGCTCAGTGTGTACGCATTTTTAAGTTAGACGATATGACAATACTTAAATATGACAACACTTAAATACCAATGAGAGGCTCACTGGCGACTGGCCCTATTCAGGTAGGTAGTTACCTGGGTTCCAGTGGGAAGTCGTGACCAGTAGGGTACAGCGGGTCGGGTGTGAGGACAAATACTCGCCGAAGACATTGGCTGGCGGTCGCGCTATGTCGTGAATTGGCAGAAGTTAGAATTCAAGGACCATTGGATCGGGTCCCAGTGGCTTAATGCTATACGAGCTCGCCTTGTAACCGGGAGGTCCTGGGTCCGAACCCTGGCGGTGGGTGCGTACCGATGAAGAGTCCCAAACTAGGACAGAGGAAACAGCTGTGCAGTACTCCCAGGTTTTCCAATGGTCTTCTAACTAATGTCAGCTCATGATGAAATCCTGAAACCAACCAAATCCCTACAAACCAACACTTAGATATGACAATTGTTTTCAGTCTTTAAGATATTATGAGTTTTTAAAATGTCTTCTCTCTGAGCTGGCTAATTTAATTGTGAAGCTTTCATTATCTCACTGGACAACACTTTCGGTTCAGATTTTAGTATGAAATGAATTTGTATGAATTCCCCATGAATGATTTCATTGTATCTCCTGGCAACCATCTTCTTTTTCTGTTGTATCTTTCGGTTTGCACAATATCGATTGAAGGGATTGTGTTGGCTGGCTTATGTGCTATATCTGTTTCAAACGGACCTTATATCCTAACTGTTTTTTTTTCAGAGAGATTATTTATTTATAAATGGTTGAATGAATTTTCTTGTAGTCTTTAATCCTGGCTTTTTGTCAGTGTTAGGATTCGACTTTTAGGCACTTTTAATGAAATTTTTGAGGATATGCATTCTCTTTGAAGACGGTTAGTTGGTGTTCTTCCTCTATTCTCTTCAACACCGGAGTAGTGCTACAGTGTGTGTTTGAACTCTTTTAAACAATATCTGCATACAGTTTCTTTTGTGGACAATTGGATTATTACTTCTATAGTTAAGTGCAAATTTTCTTCATATCATGAATTTGTAATCCTCAAATTCGTCAAACCTTGTTCATTTTTTTTGTATTTAATTAAGAGTAGTAGTTTGTTCTTTCTTTTTTTTGAGATTTCCGGCTTATCAATGGGATTTACTAGATGACATCTGTAGTGGGATGAAGGTGATAATTAGATAAGTTTTTAAAATATTTCATTTACATTCCCAGTAGAACATAAGGCATGAAACCAGGGGCTTGAAGTTTCGGTACCAGTAGTGTTTATTCATTTTTACATGAGGGGATGGGGTTGTTAGCCTCATGCCCAACTTTTCATCTTTACCAGTCTAAATACTGGCTTGATGTGGTAAAGAAGTGCGTCAGTGGCCGGGGATCGAACCCCAGACCAAATATGGCGTGGCTAGTGAGGATCTTACCGCTGTGCCACCGACGCAAAACTGAATAAGTAGTAATTCTTTTCAAAAAAGAAGGGACGTTTGAAATGACTTCAAAATACGGCGTCTGTTTTCAGTGGTACATAACATACAAAAGGATGATAAGAAAAGGGGATTCTAACATTGAGAAATTGTCGAATCTCATTCCAAGCGGTTGAATAGTCAAAGAGCTTGGTCTAGTAATTAGAAGGTCTCGAATTAGATCCTTGGGCGTGAGGTGGGGTAGTGAGTATGCATTGCTGAACAGTCACAAACTAGGACGAAGTGTCTGTCCATTGTTCCTTGGTTTTCATTGATCTCCCGAAATGATACTGGTTCATGGCGAAATCCACTTCCACTGAAACTGTTTCAGTCCTTATTCTTAAAAGATGGTGAAGAATTACAAGTGTAGACACATAGGATTTTCACTCTTCATTCTCACTGTTAAATCCTTTGGAACAGGATTTTCATTTTCTTCGGAGTTGATTAGATAACATTCCAGTCAATCAGTGGGTGATTAAGCATGTAACTTGTAGTAATTTATAGGATCTGCACTGTCTATCTCATCACCAGGTTCTAAATTTATATATCCACATTAGTTAAAGAAAAATTTTTATTGACAGCATGAATGATTTTTCACATAATGTCGAATTATTAATATAGATGGATGACAGTAAAAAAAAGTCTGCAAGTGGAACATAAGGCTTCAGGCTAGAGACTTGAAGTTTCTGTAGCAGTGGTGTTTATTTTTACGGGGTGGGGTTTCTAGCTTAATGTACAACCTTCCCTCTCTACCAGGTTTATTACTGGCTTAGTGAGGTAAAGGAGTGCGTCATCGGCCGGGGATCTAACTCCGGACCATGTGCATGGTCGGTGAGCGTCCTAACGCTATGTCACCGATGGTATGGAACTAATAATATGCATAAATAGATTCCACAGCAGGTTACAGCAACGATAGTGGCTAGACTTGTTTCATTTGTCTGCAAAATCCCGATTGTTTTCAGAGGACCGATTTGTCTCCTGCTGTTCGGAATATTCGCTGTCTAGAGGCCCTTGGGAATATATCCAGCATCCGACAGATGGTAGGAAAAGTCTCTTCAATGCCAACCCTTATGGTCTCTTTGGATCAAACGATCTTATATCGATCTATTCAAGGGCTTTTAATGCATATAACTTTATTTAGCCACACTCGTAGAAAAGAAGGTCATTGAAAAGAATATTCATTGTTCACTAGTTGTTCTCTTTTGGAAATTATACCGGGTATCTTCGATCAGTTAAAATCACCTTTACTTGTGTTTAGACATGTGAGTAATACCATGGTCGATTCCAACTCCTCAGGACACAATTCACTTAATACTTAAGTCATTTAGTTCTTTCTTTAAGCCTCAGTCATTTCGAAAATAAAATCAGAATACAGTTTGACACAAATTAAATGAAATTGTGCGATAACTACTATAGCAAAAATATTCATTCATACATCTATAAAACACAAAATAATTGAGCAAAGAATATCCTTTTCGATAAATTCCTCTTCCGGCTCTACAATTATGTATGCAACTTTACATTAGTAGTCGATAACAATATAGTGCTTTTTAAATAATATCGATTTGTTAAGTAAGATCAGTGGAATTACAGTTCATTAAAGATGCTTAAATTATAATAATAATAATAAAGATATAATAGCAAATAGAATATCAACTAAAATTAGAGAAGTTGGACAAAAATTCAGGATAATTCAAACCTGGATGGCCAAGGCACTAACTTCTTTTGGATGCATAAATTAGGCTTGGATCCCAACAGCCAACCTCAGCAATATTTAGTAGTCGAATTCTTAAGGCGAAATTGAGATTCGTAGGTATGCGGTAAATGACCCTGAAAGCCTGGTTGACGTCAATCTTGTGTTCTGTCTCCACAAGATGAGACAGAAAAGCGCTATGAAAATGGATTTTGTTTGACCTTTGCTTAACCACGCAGGGTGATGTTAGGAAATTCGACGAGAAACACGCCTAATTGTACGGCCTATGTAACTGGATCACTTCACAGGAGCAGTTAAATTGGTAGATACACATGGATGAGGCGAAATTAGGCAGTTTGTCTTTCACTCCCGAAGGCAGAAGAGGAGTGGTTTTAAAGATACAACGTAATTCAGCAGCAGGGAATGCTCGTTTTACCGCATTTCTAATGCGATGTGTTAGTATCTCGCTAGTGTTGTCCCCAAGGAACTGCATCTGTAAGAATAAGGGCTTTTTTGGAACTGTTGTTAACTTCGGCTGCTTTGCTTTCAAATTCACATTCTTATCAATAAACCTTTTAGGATAACCATTCTCACTTAGCAACCGTTTATTATTATTCAGTTCTTCATCAAGACATTCATCCGAGCAGATTGCTCTTGCTCTGTGAACCAGGCACTTTATCAAATTGCGTTTGTATTTCAACGGGCTTAAAACTGACAAAATGTGTGTACTGGCCCGTTGATGTAGGTTTTCTATAAACACTTCTTTTTATTGTTCCATCCTCTTTTCTGGTCATAAAAACGTCTAAAAATGGAATACTGGATTTTTTTCTTTCTCAATAGTAAAATTTATTGCAGGATGTACCTCATTAAATTTATCCAGAATGCTCTTTGCTTCCTTCTCAATTTTCGTAATCAAAAAAGTATCATCCATGTACCGACAGTAAAATTCGAGTTCACTAATAACATCCTTCTTTTTTTTTCCTTCACGTTCCCAGTGGAACATAGGGCTTCAAGCTAGTGGCTTGAGGTTTCTGTAGCAGTGTTTATTTTACAGGATGGGGTAGCTAGCCCCATGCCCAACCTTTCCTCTTTACCAGCATTATTTCTGGCTTAGCGAGGTAAAGGAGTGCGTTGGTCGGGGCTCAAACCCCGGACCATGTGCATGGTCGGCGAGCGTTCTAACCGCTATGCTACAGACGCCAATAACATCCTTCAGAGGTCCATTTTCTAGTTTCGCAAGGAAAATGTCGGCTAGAATGGGTCCTAGTAGTGACCCCATTCCCACACCGTCCATTTTTCTATATAGTTCCTTATTAAATAAAAAGTGGACTATTAAGTGTTACTGTGTTTTTCCCCGGGACAGAATTACTAGCCCCAAACCCGTCCTCACCACCAGTGTACATGTTGAGCATTTCCTACCAATAAGCCACCGACGCACTTATACACATGCTTTAACAAATCTCTCGATCAAATCAAGTATGATATTAGTTAAACACGTCACTAAGTACTAGATCTGTCATTTATCGACGAACATATTGTGACAACGATTTCTACGCTGAAACTATGTAAGAAACTGTAGAATGTTTATGAGTAGAAACGGTATTCATTAATCAAAATGAGGTCATTTTAAGGGTGAGCAACTCTTCAAATTATTATTAATATATTTATCACAAGTATCATGAAAAAGAATATTGATGTCTTTCCTATATAATGTCAAGGTCATATAAATTGAAAAATAGGGCATTCTGTCTAAATTTGATGCTTATTTTGTTTTCTTCAACTAATTGAATGGATTGGTTATATGGGGACATTTTTCTCCATTAAGTGGAGAAGAAATTATAGACTTTACATCTAGGCTATTTAGACTAGAAAGTTCAAAAACGCCTTTATGAGTGTATAATAGTTATGTCGAAATATATATGGAAACATATTTGCTGATTGACTGTTAGTCGCCTTAACCTTGATTAAAGGTCATCTGACTGATATTATAATCACTCTTCTCTTAACTGGTTTATGAGAGAAAACAATTTTCCTCCAGTAAACATAACACACATCTGATTCTGCATAATAATGAATCGAACATGGATATTCTCTTTAATTTACTTCAACTGAAGAAATAAATTGGGCTTTCAAGTATTGGTTTGTAGAGATTTGATTGGCTGGCTTCAGGATTTCATCATGAGCTGACACCAGTTAGTGGACCATTGGAGAACCAGCAAGGTGTACTGGACAGCTGTTTTGTCCCACTAGTTTGGGACACTTCACAGTACGCACCCACTGCCAGGGTTCAAACCAAGGACCTTCTGGTTACAAGGCAAGCCAGCTAATAGACCATCAAGCCATTGGGACCCGATCCAATTGTCAACCCATGGATTCAAACTTTTGTCCTCACACCCGACCTGCTGCACCCTACTGGTCACAAATTCCCAAGAGAACCCAGGTGACTGCCTACCTAAATAGGGCCAGTCGCCAGTGAGCATCTCATTGATATTCAAGTGCTGGTTTGTAGGGATTTGATTGATTGGTTGCATGATTTCATCATGAGCTGACATCGGTTACAGAACCATTGAAAAACCAGCTGGGAGTACGGGACAGCTGTTTCCTTCCATCAGTATGCTCCCTTTGGTCTTTCTTAATCTTGTCATTCAGCAGTCTCACCAGTACTATAGACATACACTGATATCTCTCAATTTTCTTTCTACAGTCTAGAATGATTCATGTTGAATATTTGGAATAAACAGGAGGTCGATTTTAATCAGTCAAAAAACAATGGAGTATTCAATAGTTCTGAAAGAACCACTTTTGGAACACTCTTTAGTATTATTGAGCATTTCATTCTAAACAGTATCTGTTTGAAAAAACATATTTAAACCTTAACCGGAAATACCAAAAACAAAGTAAGTCATTTAGTCTAACTGGTATACTGAAAAGTTGACTGATGAAATGCAGTCAAGACACTGAGTACTAGACCAAATGCATCGAAACATTTAATTTAAAACAAATTGGTCTATTCACTCTATCTACTTTTGATGTCTATGAAGGTTTGCGTTTGATTGTCAACCAATTTACTCTTGAAATCGCCTAGGCATAATTATCGCAGAAAATGAGGGAAAATTAGAGTGTGAAGGACAAAAAAGCAGTAATTCGTCTACCTACCTCCCGGTTGAAATGTTTGAGAAAAGCATGGTTCAACCACAATATTACAGACAGATCTAAGTGTCAACAATTAACAAGTGGTTAACCGAATATTTCAGCCCATTTAGCAGTTAAAAAAATGCATCATGATGTGTAAATCTGCTAGTTAATTTGATGCACTGTAGAACTGTTCAATAAATTACATAAAGCTGCTTAACAACAGTATCAGAGAGACACCCAAATTCCATAATTTGAATTTCATCTCATTACCATTATTGTTATTATTTTGTAAGGTTCTTTTTTCTGCTGCCCTATCTAGCTCTGCCGATGATTGCCCATAATCTCTCATCTACTCACCATACGACCTCCTCCATGTCGTCCTTGCACCGACGACCCACTCGTCGCTTCCCATTAGGATTCCACTAAAGCAATGGCCTGCATTGCGCTCGATTTCATTTGACGGACTCCTCAGAGTGTGACCAATCCATCTTCATTCTCAAAGACATATCTGCTGAGCAGTCGGCTCTCGCCTGTTGGTTTGTTTCACTACAGAGTTTCTTGTTGCTAATTCTTTCTGGACGGCTGGCCAAAGAAATGGGCAGCTGTTGATAAAAGTCTGCACTAATCTCTCAGACATGCTTGTTGTGATATGCAGTGAGAGTTTCTGACCAATATAGTGGAAGTGACTGACTGACTCCATATTTGTGTTGAAGATCTAAATCTTTTTGTTTATGCTGTCTCAGTGTCAGTAGAAGATTTCCAAACTGGTTTCAGATTGATGAAGGTGTATCCTGCCTTTCCGATTCTGGGTAGCTGGTTTTGACATCTTCATCCGTGCTGTCGCCTGTGACTGTAACCGTGAAAGGGTAGGAAGAAACCTCTGTTAAATCCGTCATGTTGATAATGACTGGTGATGGTTGTTATTCGTATTGTTGTATGTTGGTGATCTTCATCACTTCCGTTTTCTCTATGTCCATCTGGAGTCCTGTCTTCGCTACTAGCTCCTTCAGCTAGTTTGTTTGTTTTTGTCTGTGAGTCCTCGAGTTTGTGTAGCATTAAACACAAATCATCCACACATGAAATCCAGATCTTCTAAAGTTTTCTTACTGGTGGCCTCATGTATTGCCGTCTTCTCAAATCAATCTTATAATCATCCATATTAGCTATTCCAGATCACCTAGCTGAGTTTAATCTTATGAACTATAGTTTTCTTGGGGTTTCTATCTAACCTTATAAGCTAAAATGGTTTGGCCTCCCTCCCTTCCAACCATTTTCTACTCAGAAATGCATTTAAATTGAAGATACTCTGAAGATGATAAGAACCTGTGAAATAAGATGACGTCGGTTCACACTTCCAATTTAGTCTTCCTTTGTTATGTCGATAAAATGACAATAATGCGTTCATTGTAGATGAAACATTTACACATAGTAAAGTATTTAAAGAATATTTGACTGCATAATAGACTGTTCAAGTAGGATGGTAATCATCAGTATTTCGTGGGATGCAATCTTGGCAGTTTTAACCTGAAGATGAAAGCCATTTCTCCAGCTTTAATATTATTATGCATTTACAAATAAAAATGACTGACATTTTATTATATTTATACATAGCTATTTTCCAATTTTATTTATTTTTTGGCTGTTTTTTGCGCGGATATTCAGTGGTACAGTACTCACCAACTTAGCATGTAATCCGAGATTCTATCTTTAGCCGGCGTACTTCTAAGCCTCACGTAGCCAGTATTAAGCCTGGTAAAGATAAGAAGCTGGATATGGCGTCAGACATCCCACCTCGTAAAATAACACCCGCCGCTAATAAAACTGCATAGCTCAAGCTTGAATGCCCTCAGTTTCATTTAAAAAGCAAAGGAATTAAAAAGAACTACCTATTTTATCCGTTCAAGAAGTTTGATTGCCTTTGACGAAGTAATAACAAAATCGAAATAAGTGATATCAGTATAAACAAAATATTTAAGAAGACTTGTTTCTGTTTTTCAAACTTATTAAGATCCTATTTCTAAAAAATGAATGACGTCTATATAGAAATGATATCTATTCAGCTTCATACTATCATGCTTCAGAGAACTAAGGAAGTCTACTTTCTTATGGAAAAATAAGATGCCCAAAACATACGTACAATAATAATAATAGTCTTATACAGAGTCTTCAGGTGAAACGGCAATCTGCAGTATTCTATCTGAAACATGCTCAAAATCGCGATGTATTTATCTCTTCAAATGGCAAAGATATTCTGAATGTCATTCAGAAGTGCACTTGAGTATAGATTATTGTTCAACAATTTAACGAGGTTTTAAATTCAATTTAACTTTTCCTGTCGACTAACTGAATCGAAATGCTCAGGCTCACGTTGACATACCGGCTCCTAACGCAAATGATTCGACGATGTCTGGTCATGTAACTTGAAGTCAATCGGTTGATGGTGGCTAGCAGTGGAGTCCAGGATGAATATTTCGTCCTATTCGGTACTCCTCATTTGGATGTACTTGCATTCCCCAGTTAGTAATGGTTTTCCGACTGAGGCTGGAATCCAGTGCCCAGCCACCTCAGTCGAAGGGAACATCAAAATTGAATCGAATAATTGATAAGACCAACAGCACAGTAGATGGTTGTCGTGGCCCAATTCATCTAGTGGATAATGCTTTGGATTTTGAAACTATAGGCACTGGATTCGAGCCTCGATGCTGGGAACACCATCATTCACTGGGGAGTTCACGTGCATCCAGGTGATGAAGGGTCCCAGTCTAAATGAAGTGCGCCTCCTTGATTCTACTGCTAGTCACCATCAACCAACTGACGTAAATAGGTAGTTAAAATGAAGTATAATTAAGCAAATTAGTGTTTCCACAACACACCACCATTTCATCCTGTTCCCAGGAGTCATTTTAACAGACCCAATGCTTTATTGCAAGCTTTCCTTTTTTCTTCATACGATTCCGTCTGTGTCAATCTTGGACGCTAGTTTCCTCAGTTCCCATTAGCGTTCCACCAGACAGCCTGAAAATAGGAGTCACTTAGGGATTTTCTCAGCTTGTATTCAATCCATCTCCGTCTGGTGGATAGTGGATTCTTGTTTGATTCGTTCCCAGTGATGCTAGTTATTCGCCATATTTGGCTGGTTCTCTGATCTTCAGGTGTTGGCGGGAGTCTGTGGTAGACTGTTAGAAATGCGTTTGGTCGCCTCCATGCTAAGTCACTGAAACACAGAGAACCATTGAGCTGGCATTTATGCGAAAAATACGAATCTTAGATAGACTAAATGCATAAATTTAATGCAAACAAGACATGCAATTCAGAGAAGTGTCTATTCTCGCTCGGTAATTCATTCACTTAGCTAACTTTACAATCGCAATCATATATTTTTTATTTTTCTATGTGTGTGTGTGTGCACATTAGGTTTATCCGATTAGAACGAAAGAGAGTTAGGATTATTGTTGTCAAGACATTTCGAAAATGTGATGGGTAGTCAAATTGTAACTGGGGTGGTCAAGATTGGTAAGAGGGTAGTGTTGATATGTTGTCAAATAAAACATAGTAATTAGTGTTAATCAAGTCATAAAACAAGTTGAGTAAGCGTAATGCAGTTACGCAATAAGATGAATAGCTTAATGAGTGAGCTGTGGTCAAGACGCACTTAAAAACAAAGGAGAATATGGAATTATGTAAAAAGTTCTAAAAATTGCAAATCTAATTTTTTTTATTCCACACCGAATTATCTTGGTACAAGTATGGAATTTTCAGCATGTGATATCGGTAGTCTAAATTCTGCCTGCTGACCATAGCTATCAGGTGTGCGTTAGTGGCCGTGGATCGAACCCCGGACCATATGCATGGTTAGCGAGCGTCCTGACCACTCTGCCGCCGACGCAGAATTTATAAAAAGAATAACAAAACACAACACATGAAGTCAGTAGAAGACAGTACGGTTGTTGCTATGATAACAGAAGTGGTGGGATGATTTTCTCTTTGATGCATAATTCTGGCTTCCACAACTGAATGGCTTCACTTTGTAGATCACTCTGAAGGAGGCGTTTGTTGAAATTGATTGAACAGTGTTGACGAGATTTTAATTTATTGCACTCCTTATTAATATTATTATATTATTGTTTCCTTCAGTTTTTAGAGTAATATAGGGCTTCAGCCGAATGTCTTCATTGCGTTCGGTTCTATGCCAACATTTTCACCCTGCCCAAGTTTGCCCACACGCATTCATATCCTCTTCACATGACCTCCTCCAAGTCACCATTGGACGACCAACTCGCCGCTCCCCTTTCATGTTCCACTCGATGGGTTGTCTAGTGATGTCGCTTGATGGTTTCCTCAGAGTATGGTCAACCAAATCCACCTCCGTTTCTTCCTGCATATTTGTTGCACAATCGGTTCCTGGTTGGTGGGTTCGCTCATTGCCAGAGATCCCTCTTGCTGATCTTTTCTGGCCGGCCATCTCATCTTGAATATCGAGGGAAGACAACTGTTAATGAAGGTCTGAATTTTGTTTGAGGTGCTCTTCATGACGCGCTGGCCAAGTCTCTGATCTGTTTGGTGAGTAGCACTGACTTCATATTGGAGTTGAATATCCGGATCTTATTTTCATTTTCATGCTGAGTGCTGTTGACCTCCACACAGACTTGAGAGTAATGAAAGCTTGCCCTGCTTTCCCGATCCTCGCTGCTTTGATATGCTTGTCGATTCCGTCCACCTGTAGTTGAAACGATGTTTCTGAGATCAGTGGGTAAAGGAGGTTGCCTCTTTCAGGTTCCTACCATTTATTGGCGAGGGAGATTTTGGTCTGTCGCACTCCTTATACAGCCACTATTATCTTTTTTTCTCACCATATGGGAAAGCGTTCTTAAACCCTTTTGGACAGGATATGCGTCGAACGTCCAGTGTTCCTCGCTCCACAACAACAGGTGAACTGCAATATGCAAAAAGAAGTGACGAGATGTAGGATCTTATCCTTAAGGCTCCTGCAGATCAATAGATGACTGGAGAAAACTACTATTAGCTTTGCTGAGAAGAATGTTGCTATTCGAAGATGCTGAAATTCTACTCCTGAGGATATCGCAGGCTAAGTATCCCTTGAAATTAAACTCATTATAACATTTGTAATTTTTAGAACTTTTTACATAATTCCATATTCTCCTTTGTTTTTAAGTGCGTCTTGACCACAGCTCACTCATTAAGCTATTCATCTTATTGCGTAACTGCATTACGCTTACTCAACTTGTTTTATGACTTGATTAACACTAATTACTATGTTTTATTTGACAACATATCAACACTACCCTCTTACCAATCTTGACCACCCCAGTTACAATTTGACTACCCATCACATTTTCGAAATGTCTTGACAACAATAATCCTAACTCTCTTTCGTTCTAATCGGATAAACCTAATGTGCACACACACACACACATAGAAAAATAAAAAATATATGATTGCGATTGTAAAGTTAGCTAAGTGAATGAATTACCGAGCGAGAATAGACACTTCTCTGAATTGCATGTCTTGTTTGCATTAAATTTATGCATTTAGTCTATCTAAGATTCGTATTTTTCGCATAAATGCCAGCTCAATGGTTCTCTGTGTTTCAGTGACTTAGCATGGAGGCGACCAAACGCATTTCTAACAGTCTACCACAGACTCCCGCCAACACCTGAAGATCAGAGAACCAGCCAAATATGGCGAATAACTAGCATCACTGGGAACGAATCAAACAAGAATCCACTATCCACCAGACGGAGATGGATTGAATACAAGCTGAGAAAATCCCTAAGTGACTCCTATTTTCAGGCTGTCTGGTGGAACGCTAATGGGAACTGAGGAAACTAGCGTCCAAGATTGACACAGACGGAATCGTATGAAGAAAAAAGGAAAGCTTGCAATAAAGCATTGGGTCTGTTAAAATGACTCCTGGGAACAGGATGAAATGGTGGTGTGTTGTGGAAACACTAATTTGCTTAATTATACTTCATTTAACTACCTATTTACGTCAGTTGGTTGATGGTGACTAGCAGTAGAATCAAGGAGGCGCACTTCATTTAGACTGGGACCCTTCATCACCTGGATGCACGTGAACTCCCCAGTGAATGATGGTGTTCCCAGCATCGAGGCTCGAATCCAGTGCCTATAGTTTCAAAATCCAAAGCATTATCCACTAGATGAATTGGGCCACGACAACCATCTACTGTGCTGTTGGTCTTATCAATTATTCGATTCAATTTTGATGTTCCCTTCGACTGAGGTGGCTGGGCACTGGATTCCAGCCTCAGTCGGAAAACCATTACTAACTGGGGAATGCAAGTACATCCAAATGAGGAGTACCGAATAGGACGAAATATTCATCCTGGACTCCACTGCTAGCCACCATCAACCGATTGACTTCAAGTTACATGACCAGACATCGTCGAAGCATTTGCGTAAGGAGTCGATCCTGAGCATTTTGCTCCAATCTATTGACAGGAAATGTGATATTGAATTGAATACCTATTTACATCTTCGAAGAACAATCTATACTCAAGTGCACTTTTGAATGACCTTCAAAAGTTCACTGCTTTTTGAAGAGACAAATATTTCACGATTTTGAGCATGTTTCAGATAGAATACTGCAGATTGATCGAACTCAGTTTTATTCTGACCAGACAAACCTAATGTGCATACACATATATACAAAATAAGTAATATATAATTGAGATTGTATAGATAGCTAAGTGAATCAATTCACTGGAGAAAATAGACGCTTTGCTAAACTACGTGTCTTGTTTTCCTTGATGTCTGGTTGGGAATTATTCATGTATACATTTAGCGTGCACGACTTTACTTCAAACCTTTTGAATAACATTATGCTGCTGACTGGTGTGTGTTTTCTTTGGGGAAAATATTCTCCCATGAGAATTACATACTAAAATAGATTGGTTTAATATTATTTAGCATAATAAATATAGAATAGCTAAACCTTGCTCGAAGACACACACTGGAAACGACAGACACAAGTAATGTCACCTCAGTAAGATCAGGCAGTTCAATTTTTTCAAATTTATGGTATTCCTCCACCTGACCTTATATTCTTCGCGTATACAACTATATCAGCGAGCAGGTGGCACTGCAGTAGAGTTCCCGCCAACCACACTTCACCTGGTTCGGGGTTCGATTGCCGGCCACTGACGCACTCATTTACCTCGGTAAGTTGGTAATAAGGCTGGTAAAGAGGTTGGAAAGTTGGACACGAGGCTAGCAACCTCATCCTGTACATCGTCGAAGCATTTGCATGAAGCAGACGATATGTCAACCTGAAACCGAGCATTTCAGTGCAGTTAGTCGACGGAAAAATCCAAATTGAATTGAACACCTATTCACGTCTTTGAAGAACAATCTCTACTCAAGTGCGTTTTTGACAGACCTTCAGAATATCACTGCTTTTTGAAAAGACAAATATGTCACGAGTTGAAGCATGTTTCAGATGGAATGAAATTCCGTCTAATGATATACTGCAGATCTCCGTCTCACTTGAAGACTCTGTATAAGACCATTATTATTATACTTATGTTTTTGGTGTCTGATTTTTCTATAAGAAAGTAGACTTCCTTAGTTCTTTGAAGCATGATAGTATGAAGCTCAATAGATATTTTTTATTTTTTTGATTACAGCTTGATTCCACACCGTATTTTTTGGTACAGGTATGGAATTTTTAGCATATGATATCGGTAGCCCAAATTTCTCAGGCTGACCATAGATATCATATGTGCGTCGGCAGGGGATCGAACCCCGGACCATTTGCACGGTTAGCGATTGTCCTAACCACTGTACCATCGACGCACAGTGGGGTTAGTTTGCATGGATTTGATTGTTTTCAGTCAAGACCATGAAATCAAATCAGTCAGGGAACTATTGACGGCTGTTGTGCCCTAGGTTTTTGTAATTCTTCATCAGTACACACTCGTGATCTCACCCCCAAGGATCAGTCGCAGGACCCTTGGCCTGTCGAAGATTCAGAAACTTTGACGTTATCCAATTGTCATGCTATGAATTCTAACTTCTGCCAGCAGGCTCCACAAGATGGGATGTGAGGAAAAATACCAGCAGAAGACACTATCCGGTGAATGCTTCACACATCGCAAATTGGCAGAAGTCACTGTTGAATTCTGTTCATTTGAGGGATAGTCAATGAGCTTGCTTCATAACTTCAAGGTTCCAGTCTTGATTCATGCTGGTAGGATGAATGGTGAATACTGATGGAGAATATGAAACTAGGACAAGAATTGTTCGGTTAATATAAAGGATATCTTGAATAGGTTTTGATCTCTCAAGCGACCATAATCTTGATTTCAGTGAAATACGAAAATTCTACTTCTCTATTTTTTTTTGGCGTTTCACAAATGTAATTTTATCCTTTATAAATCTAGAGCTTGATAACTGTATTCCCTATTTCTTGGTTAACCCATCTCTCTGGTTCGCTTAGAGTTACATTTCAGTTCGCCAATATTTACACGTCTGGAAGCTTTATGAACCAGTATTTATATGACTTTGACGACATATACCGAAAGACAGTAAATCTGGTCTCCCCTAGTTCTTCAAGAATTACATAGGCTCTTTTGATTGGACACTAGTCACTAACTTCCAATCCAAATTTGATGGTATGAAATATTCCCATATTATGAATTAAAAGTCAATCTGAACGAAGAATATTGTTTTTAATCATTTCTCTTCAGGTACTTACAACTATAAAATATAATATTTGTTGTCGTTACAATGATCACAGCCAGTTATGCGGCGGATACATTTTTAACGTAGAATAACAGATTAGTTGTTCCTGTGGTTCAAGTTATGTAGGGCGCACGATTAGGCAGGTTGGTCTATGGGTTCGAGAACATTTAAGAGCTTGGTTCAGCAAGGGGGAAATTAAGTGCATAAAAAGCTCGATCCTGTCACACTTGGTCGATACTGGACATCGTATCGATGTCAACACAGCTTTCAGGGTTATATACCGAATTCCGAAGTCATTATCATGTACAGTTCGCTTACGTCTCCTACACATAGCCGAAGCTGTTGCAATAAGATTGACTAAACCGGAACTTTGTATCCAATAAGAACACGTCAAGACGCTGTTCCTACCGTGGCCAGACTTGGATTAATGATTCTTCATCTCATCAAGAGTGCCCCTTAACCCTTTTGAGTTTTTTCCTTTGCCTATTATTACAATTATTATTACTATCGTTATTATTATTCGTCATAATTTATGCCCTTAATGCGAACATTCCCTCAATACTATCGAATTTTTCATTTGTACTATCCGAACTTATTATTAGTGATATTATATCTTTTCTCAATATATGCCTCCACCTGTTTCATTTCACATATTCGTTATTTCATTATTAAACCTCTCATTGCAGTCTTCTCCTGTTTAATACAGACCACTTTGTGCTAGCCACTCACTCATCTGAAACCTTTTATAACCTTGAACTGACTTGTCAATTTTCCTACCCCACGCTCTACAAATCTATTATGATTAATGATGACCATTGTCTCCCTTTTTACAATATTTGGTAATCGATTTCAGCCTAGCACGTTTGTCACACAAATACGACTATTTATTTTGACGCCCCATAACTAATCCAATCAAAATACCCACTACAGTCCTACAGGAGGTCAATCGAGAGCCTGAATAGCTCAATGGTAACGTCTCTGATTGCAGCAATGGATAACGCGGGTTCAAATCTCAGAAGGGACATGAGAGGCCCTTCGAGGTTGCAGATACGCCTTGCCGACTGACTGGTGAGTGCCAACTAGCACGAAATCCAGGTCCAAGGCGTCCTGCCGACTGCCTCCAACCATCTTATACGAACAATTACAAAAGCTTTTAAAATGCATCAGTTCACTTTAACTTGTAAAATTCTACAATTATTCACATTTATTCCGCGGACGCACCAATGACTATAGAAAGGACAGTTGCTCTGTAAAGCAAACCTGGGACTCTCACCAGAATCTTCACTTAGCCTAAGCCTACCATGGCGCATATGCCTCTGCTGGATGTCTAAAGATTAACTTCTCCAGATCTTCAAGATAAAACATATACCACTGATTGATAGAGCTGCTTGAAGGCCATTCACAACGATCAACAATGGTCTTCATACAGATGGTTGTGAATGAAACAGCAAAGGTCCATTTTACCAGTCTAGGAATTAGACTGTTGGAATGAAATTATGGTTAATGTGAGTGGTTTCTAACAGCTCACACCAGTAGAGTGTATTATCGTTCAGATTCCCCTGATATCTTTATTCTGTGTTTGCTGCCGAACAAGTCGCATGTTGCAATTTGAAAATTCTGAATTTCTGAAAGGTACTGATGAAAAACTTTTATCTGATCAGTTTCTTGCACTTCATTTCCTAATCATGCCTTAGTTGTCCATTGAATTTTCAGCCCACAGAATCAAAAGTAGATAGATGTAATAAGAACTGATGACTCGGCAATTGCACAACAGTAGATTGTGTTAAGAACAGCCATCATTTATAGAGCCATTGTTAAACCACGAAACACTGGACAATGGGTTCGTTCCAGGCTGTGACTCTTTAACAGTATGAACTCCATGAAACCACTGCCAAGGACTGTCATGAAACACTGCATTCTGTCCCAGTGTGGGGAGTGTCTGACCTTGTAACCTGTATGTCCTAAGTTCGATCCATGGCAGTGGTGTCATGGATGTGTATTGCTTAGGAGTGAGTAAAAGTGTAGAAGGAAGAAGCTGTCCAATATTGCTTCTTGGGTTTCAGTAGTCCTTAAACTGAAGTCATTTCGTGACCTAACTTGAGGAAAATCATATCTCCGCAAACTGACACATAATGCTTAGGGGAACATAGGGCTTCAGCCGAACGTCCCCATTGCGTTCGGTTCTATGCCAACATTTTTACCTGACTCCACGTTTGCCTACATGCTATCATCTCCTATTCACATCACCTCCTGCATGCCACCCTCACATTGAAGACCAACTCACCCCATCCCTTTCGGGTTCTACTGGAGACAGAGCCTGGCATGTGATATCACTCATTTGATGGTATTCTCAGAGTATGGCCAATCCACCTCCATTTCTTCCTGCATATTTGTTGCACAATCAGCTCCTGATGGGTTGGTTCGCTCATTGCCAGAGGTCCCTCCCTGTTTCTGAAATTTTCTGACCGGCCATCAGATCTCGAGTAGTATTGAGCGAAGACAGCTGTTGATGAAGGTCTGTAGTTTGTTTGAGGTGCTCTTCATGACGCGCTGGCCAAGTCTTTGATCCGTATAGTAAGTAAGTAGCACTGACTTGACATTGGAGTTGAATATCCGGATCTTATTTTCATTTTCATGCTGAGTGCTGTTGATCTCCACACAGACTTGAGAGTAATGACAACTTGCCTTGCTTTTTCGATCCTCGTTGCTTTGACATCTTTGTCAGTTCCATCCGCCTGTAGGTGACACGATGTTACCCAGGTAAGTGGTTAGGTGAAGGAGATTGCTTCTTTCAGATTCCTCCTATTTATACTAATTTCTGTCTGTTGTCTGTTGGTGTTACTGTTGGCCAGGAGTCTTCTGCCAGCTTGTTGCTTTTCACTTGCATATCTTCCAGTTTTTAGGAAATCAGACAAATGTCATCATCGGCGAAGTTAAGATCCTCCAAGTTTTTCGTGTGTGTGTGTGGGGGTCCATTTTATGCCTGTTTCCTGGCTGCCCACCGCTTTTTGTCTGTTGCATTATCCAGTAAACTAACATATAAGAAACACAGTTTTTCATCTAGACAGCAGTGACCCAAAAAAATATATCTGCTCAAAATGAGATTAAAAAAGATGTGGTTAGGTCATTAGTAACATATGATAATGAATGGTATTAACACAAAACCCACTGTATTTTTTTTAAACATACTTAAAGCATATTCATCGAAATGATGATATCATTACATCCGATAGCATGAAATGAGAATTGTATACGTTAAGTATACCCTGACCTCGTTTCTGGATAATACGTACGTTAATGATAATAATAATTATAATAGTAATAATAATAATAATAAATGAAACAGACAATTTGGTTAGTTGGTGGTTATAATTTCACACCTGATTTATAGTGAACACATCGAATTACATCAATGAATTTAAAGCTCATATTATGCGAATTGACATAGAAAACTAACTAACTGACTAACCGCTTACTCCATTTGTAGACTCATACTAAAAATTCATTATTATCGACCGTTATCTCAAATTCATTCATTCATTCACTGTTGGCTTTACTTCTTCCTACCTTTCTGTCTAAATTTCTCTTACTACAACTCTTCCCTTATCCAGTGTGATACTTGTTTGTTTATCTATCTATTGTGTTTCAAAAACACACACACACACAGTCTTTACTATTCTGATGAAATAAATCAGACAAAAAATGATCCTTGGTACTAGTTTGGTGGTAGTTAAGGTGGATGAGGAAATAATTAAGGAATACAAAACAAACAAAAAATTAGCAGCCAATTTTTAACACCATTCTTTCTCCAAATATTGGTTTGTAGGGAGTTTGATTGATTGGTTACAGGATTTCATCATGAGTTGACACATTGGTTAGAGAGAACCATTGGAAAACCTACAGAAAGTACTGGACAGCTGCTTCCTCCATCCTAGTTTGTGACTGTTGATCAGTACGCCTCCACGACAGGGGTTCGAACTCAGAACCTTCTGGTGTGTGAAGGTGAGCTCGTAGACCATCAAGCCAATGGGATCCGATCCGGTGACTAGTTCATGAATTCCAACTTCTGTCACTTCACAGCATAGCGCGACCGATAGCCAATGTCTTCGGTGAGTATTTGTCCTCATACCCGACCTGCAGCATCCCACTGGTCACGACTTCGCACTAGAACCCTAGGTAACTATCTACCTGAATAGGGCCAATGACCAGTGAGCATTCATGGGCCACTGGATAGCAGCCTAGTGGCTTAATGGTCTACGAGCTCGCCTTGTAACCATGAGGTCCTGGGTTCGAACTCTGGTGGTGGGTGCATCATGATGAAGAGTTCCAAACTAGGCTGACGAAGCAGCTGTCCAGTACTCCCTGTAGATTTTTCAATGGTTCTCTAACCAATGTCAGCTCGTGATGAAATCCTATAACGGCTCTTTGTTCTAGAACTATGCTGACTAGGCTTTTGTAGTGTTGTATATTAGAAATAATGATGATATAATCGGGATGTTCTAGTGAGTACTGAGTATCTGAGAAGTAGTGTAGATTTTCAGGTGGTACACACTTCGAAGCTACGAAAATTGGAATTTAGACAGAAAGAAATTCTGATTACTTCACACAGTAAACTAGAGTCCCTATAATAGTGAACAAAAACTTCAATTGTGAATGGTAAGAACCTTGAAAAAGAAGTCTGTTCACCTTGTCGTGATAATCTAACATTGACTGGAAAACAAGGGAATTCAGTGGATAATTAACTCCTGAGAAATAAATTTTGCCATCATTCAGTAGATGATTTAGTAGAACAAGAGACACAACATTAAATATTCATACAGGCACCTTCTTTGTGGGGGTTTCGATAGTGAAAATACATAATTCATGCTTATAACTGATATAAATAGTTGTCAGTCAGTTATACAATAAGTAATGCTTGCTAGACAAATACAGTTAAATTGATCTGTTCATATTTTAGCCCGGCTGACAACTGCTACCTTTCCATGGTGGTCGGACTTGAGTACCACAGTCACCCAACAAGCTAAACTGTCTGGGACTCATGTTCCTGCAGGTCCTACCTACCATGTCAGGAAGGTTGTTTGGATAGCGATTAGACTAAAAGCAGTTATCATGGGGTACATGGGCTCCAGATTCCAATCAGATCAAATGGCATATGAACCCGTATTGGACACTGGCAACCATGGGAATGCAGCTCCTAACGCTGCTTCACTGTCTTACGGACTAGACTCCAAGTCAAAGGCTCGAGGGGTGGTCCCTTAGGAAAACTACCTGCTTCGGTCCGGGCGACCGGGTAGTAAGTATCTCAGCCCTTACACAATAAATAAAATGATGCAACAAACTATCAGTGAAACTTATCACGCGCTCGTAACAATGCTTTCAAGCAAAAATGATATCTCAATTTCATATTTTAACTGGCTAAAAACTAAACTGGCTACTTGAAGAACTGAAAGAAATCTGAAGTCAGTTTTCCTTATGTATAAGGGCAGCTTTTCTGAAAGAGATTTCCTGTAACTAAGTAGAGGACTCAAGCACCGATCAGTTGTGAAATTTTGTTGGCGAGTTAGATGGCTTAATACTGTTGCGTAATATTGTGGACTTTTATTTTATTTTACGCGTTAAGATGAATCCATGGAAAAAAGGAACCCTGATCTAAGTTTCATGTTTGTTAAGTAGACTCCAGGGAATTGACTTTACCTTTAGTGCTTCGGAGCTGTGTCACCGGCATCAAAACAGTTCAAGATATAAATGACTTTCCATTTTGAATTATCCAAGCCTCCTTATCTAAGTGACAATGAAAATCTTAAATACATTTCTGAAAATCTACAGACTCATTACCATCATATCTCCGAAAGAACACGAACATCCGAATGCTTATAAAGCTAAGCATCTCTCGGGTTATATAAGCTGAAACAACATACCTGATCATCTAAAATGAGTACACTGACCTTCGCGATGGCAAGTCACCTAGCATGGTGACAACATTGTAAACTTGACTGACAGAATTTAGTCTGTACCGACACCAAGGAATAGAAGCATGTCTCTGGTTACTATTCAGTGGCCAATCAAAGTATGCATTACAGCCTATCACCAGGTCAGTCGCTAGCTTGAATATCTCAATGGTAAAGTCTCTGACCACAGTACTGGGTGGCACGGGTTAGAATATCAGAGGGCACATGAGTTCCTTCAAGATTGCAGATACACATTGTTGACTGATGAGCATCAAGAAGTACGAAGCCTAAGACCTGCCAATAAGAGGCTTTAATCATCTGACAAACTCAATTTTGAAATAATTTCTATAAAAAAAAGATAATTTAGCAGATTCTTCAACGCTGATCTAACTGGTTTTTGAAATATGTCATAGAATAAGTGAATAGTATCAAGTTCCACCTGAAAGATACAAGTCAAACTTTCATGACCACTGCCTAGGTCCTCATGCATGTTTATTGTACAACTTAGTTAATAGAAGATGATTTCTATAAGAAATAAGTGTTTAAATACAGGCTAAATACTACTACTTTGATATAAGTAGTTGCGAGATACATAAAGAACACTAATAGCCATTAGGTATATCTAAATAAATTTGACATAAGGATGGTCATTTTTTACCTGCTTAAGACCAAATTTATTGACTGTGTTTCAGAGGTGATTTGTTTTAAAGGTATGTTGGTCTAGACACCTAAATTCTGATGCAATCTCATGACTGGGACTTATTAACTGGTTGTTCATGGATCCCAGTGGATGACCACATTTCTATTGAGACGCTAATTCATTACCTAAAATTTGAAGTGCCAACAGGTATAAGTTACTGTTTAAATACTTCTTTGTTTATTCTATTATACTGAAATGGTCAGCCCTTGTAAGTACGCATGCTACCAGGCACAGGTGATGAGTGATATCTATATAACATCTCAATGTTAGAAGTTAAGGTTTCTCATCAATAAACCAATGACGTTAATGATTATCGTTATAAATTGGTCTTCGTTTTGTCGATGGACATGTATAGTTTTACATGTAGGTCAGGCTTCATCAACATGTTTTATGTATTCCTTTGAAAGAGATATTTACATGTTTGATCAGTCAGAGAATCACTAGAATACCAGGGAGTACTGGACACCTGTTCCATCCTAGTTTGGGACTCTTAAGCATTACATGCCCGTGGAGAACGAAGCCAAGAAATTCTGGCCACAGGGTAAGCTTGTATACCATTCACATATTGGGACCCGACCCAATGACTTCTGAATTCTTACTTCCGCCAATTCGCGAAAGAAAACATGAAATAACAACCAGCTAATATTATGCGACATTCGGTTGACCCCGCTGGTTGTGACCTCTCACTAGAACTCCAGGTAATCTACTGTATACAGCCAGTTGGTAGTGAGTATGAGATAAGTTTTCAAGCGTTGGTTTCCAGGAATTCGATCAACTGCAGGTTTGATCATGAGCTTACATGAGTTAGTGAATTGTTGAAAAACCAGGAAGTATTTGATGACTGTTTTGTCCTAGTTTGAAACTTTTCATCAGTGTGCGCTCACTGTGGTTCGGATCTAGCTGCTTCCGGTTACAAGGCATGTTCGTTTCCCAAGACTAAAAATAGCCATCCAGTACTCCTTAGTTTTCCAGTGGTCTCTAACTCATGTCAACTGCTAATCAAACCTGAAACCAGTCAAGTCTCTGCAAAATGTCACCTGAGAAAGAAAAGAGTGACAGTTAGCGTAAAGTAAACTTCATTCAACTATGGAGTTGATTATGTAAGAAAATTTATATTTTCACCTCCCACTACTTTATTAGAGAAAATACTACTCAAATGAGACTGAAGATACTTTAATTGAAATTTGGATTATCCCGTCGACTGATTGGGTCGAAGTGCTCGGTCTCAGGTTGACATGTCTGTCGACTTCTTGTGCAGATGCTTCCACGATGTCTGGGCATGTAATTAGAAGTTAATTAGTGGATGGTGACTAACAGCAGAATCCAGGATAAAGCACATTTCGTCCTACTTGAGTGGGTACTCGTCATCTGGATGTGCTTGCATTTCCCAGTGAGTCAGTTATGATGTTCCCACCACCGAGGCTCAAACCCAGTGCCCATAGTTTCGAACGCCAGAGCGTTATCCACTCGAACACTTGAGCCATTAGAGCTGGCCACCTCTTGTGCAACGGGTCATATTAATCATTTAATTGAATTTTAGATTTTCCTGTCAACTGATTGGACCGAAGTGCTCTGTCTCAGGTTGACATGTCAGCTACTTGTGCAGATGGTTCGACGATACGCATCCTGAATTCCACTGCTAGTCACCATCCACCAGTTAAATTCTAATTAAATGTCCAGACATCGTCAAAGCATCTACACAAGAAGCCGACAGACATGTCAACCTGAGATCGAGCACTTCGATCCAATCAATCGATGGGAAAATCTAAAATTCAATTAAATTAAGATGACCCGTTGCACAAGACGTAGTGGCTCTCATGGTCAAAGTGGACTAGTGGATAACGGTTTGGCGTTTGAAACTATGGACACTTGGTTTGAACCTGGGTAGTGGGAACATCATCACTGACTCACTGGGAAATGTAGGTACATCCAGATGACGAGTTCCAAATAGGACGACAAGTTGAAGAAATTGTTTAGGAAAATATCCTTCCTTTTTTCACCTGTTCACTTATCTCCTTTGAATGTGAAAAGTTGGATTTCCTTTGTCTTTTTTTCATTCTTTTGTAGAGTAGAAGTGTGACAGTTAGCTAACTTAATGCATACAAGTCTATTACTTAACAATGATGTTACTGTTTGTAGTAATAATGAGATTTCTGTTTTTTCCTTTTGAGAATGGAACAAAATTCACGTCTACATACAAATGAAATTATTGCATAATTTATAAGGCTGAAGTAATTTAAAAGAAAGGGTGGAATTCGAAATGACATCTAAGTTGGTACCAAGAAGAAGAAGAAGAAGAAGAAGTATTATAACAAGCATTAATATTTAATGAAGCATAGTCACCAGACAGTAAGGAATTATGCTCACGGTGAAATAGCAAATCGCACCGTTTTTTTCTGCATTCAAATGTCAGGCTGGAATTTGTGTAAAAGTAATACAAAATCAAGTGAAATAGATTGACTGTTTATCTACGGCAGTAACAGCGGATAAATATATGCTTCTTCCTGGTAATCAAACACAATAAAAATTTAAAATCTAACTTTTAAGGCAGAATACAATCTATGATGAACTTAAATAACTCAGTGAGAAAGATCCTTTCTAAACACAGAGAAGGAAGAGACTAGTTAGAGTTGACAAAAAGATGATCGTCTGTTAGGGCTGGTAAACGCATGCCAGAGTCTACGCCCTAGAGTTTTGGCCGCGGTTAGTCACTCAGCTGATACATGATGCTAGGAAGATACACCAGAAACTTCTCAAAGTCAACGACAGAAAAGCAAATTCAAAAACATGATTTTGTCTAGCACTGCTGGTTGCAGACATACTGAACCGACCTAAAACGTGGACGAATGTTTCGCCCGTTTGGTGCCTAGTCAGTTCAAACCACACTGGTGGTAGTGTAAAAAAAAGATCGCGCGTTTACATTTGCTTCCTTGATTACCAATAATTGTGTCCAGTGGATCAGATATTTTGTGGTGTGGATAATTTTGGCTTCCAAAGGGAACTGTGCTGTGAAATTCCACTTAGAAATGTGTAATTTGAAGAGAATTGCCAACCTGACTCACTTTACAATTAATTCGAAATAATTAGGCTTCTGTAATTTGACCACTTAGGCACATGTTAAATATCTTAAAGGAGACTTTAACTACTTATTATTATATTCTTTAATTGCTAGAGGAACATATAGCTTCAGCCGTGCGTCTCCATTGCCTTCGGTTTTCTGCCAAAGTTTTCACTCCGCTCCAAGTCTGCCCACATTCTTTCATCTCCTCTTCACATCACCTCCACCAAGTCACCCTTGCACTGACGACCGATTCGCCGCTCCCCTTTCGAGTTCCACTCGAGCAATGGCTTGTATTGCGATGTCAATTGATGGTTTTCTCAGAGTATGGTCAACCCAATCCACCTCCATTTCTTCCTGCATATTTGCCTCACAATCGGCTCCTGGTTGGTTTGCTCCCAGAGATTCCTGTTGCTGATGATTTCTGGCCAGCCATATGATCTTGAGTATTGAGCAAAGAGAGCTGTTGATGAAGGTCTGTAGTTTGTTTGAGATGCTCTTTATGACGTGCTGCCCAAGACTCTGATCCATATGGTAAGTAGCACTGACTTCATATTGGAGTTGAAAATTCGGACCTTAATTTTGATGCTGAGTGCTGTTGACCTCCACACAGACTTGAGAGTAATGAAAGCTTGTCTTGCTTTCCTGATCCTCGCTGCTTTGATATCCTCGTCAGTTCCGCCTGTAGTTGAAACGATGCCCACCAGGTAGGCAGGTAAAGGAGGTTGTTTCTTTCAGGTTCCTCCCATTTATGCTGGCTGATTGTTGTCTGTTGTTGATGTTGCTGTTGGCCGGGAATATTCATCACCTACCTCTCTTTCCTTTATGTCCACCTGAAGTCCTTCCTATCCTTGATACTTCTTCTACCAACTAGTTTCTTTTCCCTTGCGTATTTTCCGGTTTGTGGGAAATCAGACATATGTCATCATCGGCGAAGTCCAGATCCTCTAAGATTTTTGTGTGTGGGGGTCCATTTTATGCCTGTTTCCTCATTGCCCGTTGTCTGTCGCATTACCCAATCTACTGCAATGGGCTACTCCAATTATGGACTGATATTTTGTGGGACTGTGATTTATAGATAGGTTGATCATTCGGGATTAACTACTGTCATGAGTCTAATCCTTGGTGTTGGTGCTTACTGCATTCCATCAGCCCCAACCTCAATGTGACTGGCAATGGCGAATCACCCACTTCGGTGACCACAGTGAAAAGCAGTCATCACTAGCATCAAGAACTAAATGTATGACACTTGGTACTAGGGAACGATCATTGCAGAGATTGATCCAGTCATAAGACATCAACTTTTCTGCTAATGAGGAATTTCTCAAAACTGATATGCATCTCAGTTTCACTCAGTTTCAGTGTGGTTATTTATTGCTGTTCGAAAAGTAGATGATACGTTTTACCTAATAATCGTGGCAACAAACCAATAAGATTTTGATAATAGCTAACTCATTAAGTCATCAGGATAAGCGAAGCTGTCCCCATCAAAATCTTTGAATTAACCGTTGTAGTTTTCGCGAAACTCATCGACCTAGGACATTATTATAATATAGTCCAGAATTAGGGTCATTGAGTTTCCTGATATATGTAAGCTTGGAAAAACACCTACCTGCTCACGTTTTCAATTACATTACACGCTGAAGCTAGGTTTAAAGGAATCCCCTTTCGATGTATATATACACATATATAAACTTTTCTAGCCTCGGAGGACCTTCCACAAGTTACTCATATGTAAAATGAAACTTAACAACTAAAACTGGCCACACAAGAACACAGTCATTTAGTTTTTCACATCCTAAGTGTATTAAATAATTTCCTCATTCCCTTATGTTTCAAGGAGGGATATACAGCTTCAAGCCTTTCAAAGTTCTGGAGGCGCTAACCTTTTAGAGGTGACATTGCTAGCAACAATCGGAAATTCTTCTAGTAGATGTTTGTGTACATTATGTAATGTGGGAGAATAGTATTTCAGTATGGCGAAACTCTTCATTCGATAATTTCTTCTTCTGGCTGTACAATTACATTTATATATATTTTTATATACATAGAATATTCCAGAATAGCTGTCATTAACAATATTGGTGTTACCTTAAATACTATCGATTTTTTTGAGATCGATGTAATTACCATAGTTCACTAAAGATGCATAAAGTATAACAAGCATAAAAATGTGATATCAAATAGAAGAATATCAAATAAAATTAAGGAAATCTCCACAAAAACAAACTGAGGGTCATTAAACTCTTGATGGCCAAGGTAAGGGGAGTGTCTGAACCAACTAAATTCTTCTGGATACATAAGTTAGGCTTCTTAATGTGAATTTCAACGGCCTCAGCAATATGTAGTAGACGAACTTGTAAGGTGAAGCTGAGATTTGTAGGTATGCGCTAAATAAGTTTGAAAGCCGCATTGTCAATATCAGTCTTGTGTTCTGTACCTACAAGATGAGACAGTATAGAGCTCTGAATGGATTTTGTTTGTCCTTTACTTAACAAGGCAGAATGATGTTTGGAAATTCGACGATAAACACGCCTAATTGTATGGCCTATGTAACTGGCTCACTCACTCCAGAGGAGCACTTAAATTGGTAGATACATGTGGGACTGGCAAAATTAGGCAGTTTTTCTTTAACCCCGGAACGCAAAATAGGAGTGGCTTTTTAGACACAGAATAATTCGGAAGCAGTGATTACTCTTTTTACCTCATTCCTAAAGTGGATTTGTGTTAATATATCTCATTGGTGTCATTCCCGAGGAACTGGGGATTGTAAAAATAAGGCCTTTTATCCCGTTTCGCCCTTGCCATTGACTATTTGTAAATTTTTCGAGTTATCTCACCATATTGTATTAAGAATGATAAGCATGATACAAGAAAGAATAAAATTTTTGAATAATTTTCTATATCTTCAAAACCTTTCAGTTGTCTTCTTAATATTAGTATGAGGTTTTAGGATTTCTTCTATTTGCTATTGATTTGGTCATTTTATTTAGTAATACCATACATAATTTATTATTACTGTATTATTGTTCCCTTGTGTTCCTAGTGGAACATAGGGCTTCAATTGCATGTCTCCATTTGCTTCTGTCTTCTGCTGTACTTTTCGCCTGCATCCATATTAGTCCATATTCTTTCAACTCCTCTTCACACTATCTCCTCCATGTCACCCTTACACTGACGTCCCACTCGCCCCTTGCTTCCCTTTCGGGTTCCACTCGAGCAATGGCCTGACAGGCGCGCGATGTCACCCAGCGGTCTCCTCAGCGAGCGAGTGTCCAATCCATCTCCCTCCACTTTCTCCTGCACATTTGTTAGGCGATTGGTTCTTGTTTTGTTTGTTTGTTCCCATAGTTGTTTCTTGTTGGTGATTCTTTCCGGCCCGGCCATCTGATCTTCAGTATAGATCCAGCGGAGACAGCTGTTGACAGAGGTCTGCACGCAACAGGCTGTTGGAAATATTCTTTGTGACCCGCCCACCCGCCAACTTTCTGATTCGTATGGAAGATTTGACGTTTGTATTGAAAATCCGCCCGAATTTTGTTGTTGTTGATGGTGGCTGAGTGATGAAGATTTCCAGATTGGTTGTTTCAGGGTGATGAATGTGTTTCTCGTCTTCCCGATTCTCGCTCGATTTGACATCCTCGTCCGTTCCGACTTCCTGGAGTTGAGACAGTGCTCTCTAGATAAGTGAGTGAATGAAGTAACCTCTTTCAAATCCCTCCCGTTGATGGTGATTGGCGCTGGATGTTGCTGCTGTTGTTGTTGTTGGTTGGTTATTTTCATGATCCCCGTCTTGTTTATGTTCACCTGGAGTCCTGTCTTCTCTGGCTGCTTCTTCAACCAGTTTGTCGGTTTTCGCTTGTAAGTCTTCGATTGTGTGTGACATCAAACATAAATCATCCACAAGCGAAATCCAGGTCTTCTAGGTTCTTCACGTCGGTCGGTCCAGTATATCCCTCCCTGTCTTCTCGTTTCCCACCCACTGTCTGACGCATAATCCAGTCAGTCCACCACAATTAGGAATATCATTGGTAATAATAAGCAAGCACCCTTGTCTGACTCCTGTGTTTACTCCAAACACCCCGATGAGTTTTCCGTTGTGGATCACTTGACATGTACCGTTGTCGTACAGCTGTTGAATAAGGTTGATGAATATTTGGGCACTGCACGCCGTAGTACTCGAGTAGTTTCGGAATTACTTCGCAGTCAACGCTGCCTGTTGAGGGCCTTCTCAAAGTCTATAAAATTGAGGTAGAGTAAGGTTTGATTGCCATTCCATGCTTTATTCTGTGATGATGATGATGCGTAGAGTTGCGATTTGGTCAGTACATGATTTGCCTGACTTTCCTGAATCCAGCTTGTTCTGGTCGGAGTTCTGTCTCCAGTGCGCCCTGAATTCTCTCCAAGATGATGCGACTCAGGATTTTACTTGGCGTCGATAGGAGCATGATTCCTCGCCAGTTCTTGCAGACTTCTAAGTCATCCTTCTTTGGTAATTTCACGTGGTAACTTTTCTTCCAGTCAGTAGTCACCTTTCATTGCTACCACACCTTTGCAATAATGGAGTTAGCATGTCTGCTGTCGTCTCTGTGTCCGCTTTCAGTGCTTCAGGAGGTATTCCATCTGATACAGGTAGCTGCTTTTCCAGCTATCAGAAGCTTGATTGCATTCAAGACTTCAGCTCTCGTTGGGAGATTGGTGACAAGTTGCAGTCGTGTACGCGGTGTTGTCGGTATTTCTGGACGGGTTGCAGGTGATGGTCGGTACAAGAGTCCTTTGAAGTGCTCCGCCTATTGTTTAATCCGTTTTACTTCCTTGGTAATTTGGTTCCCTTGGCTGTCTCTTATAGGTTTCGCTTGTGTTGGTCTCTTCCCGGGTAGAGATTTAGTTATCTGAAATAGTGTCCTCAGGTCCCTTTAGCCTGCTTCCTTCTCAGCTTCAGTGGTCAAGTTGTCGTAGAATTGTCTTTTGTCATTCCTAGCACTCTTCTTCACTTCTTTGTCCAGTTCTGTGTAAGTTGAACTCAGCGTCTCTTTCTCTTGTCTGTCCTTGCATTGAATCATTTTCTCTTTCACCATTCTCCTCTCTTCTATTAATTTCCAAGTGTCCGTTGAGAGCCATTCCTTGTCTTGTCTCTTCTTTCTTCCTAGAACCGTTGAATACGTTTCGTTGAAAATCACCTTCAGAGAGTTCCAATGGTTACCATACATAATCTTCATGAAAACTGAAATATGTAGCTTAGGTGGATGCTTTTATGTATTTTATGTTTTATGGAATGGAGTCTACGGCCGACACGCTGTTTTATCCTGCCTGTTATTATCTGATGGCTTTTTCTCTTTCGTTTACACTGCCTTTCATAAATAGCTATTTGGAGTAATTCCGCTCGAAGTGCATCTAAATTTATTAAATTTTCTCTGTATTTTATATGTATATATAGTAAGGTTATTTCTTTCACACTACACAGACCCTCCACAACTAGAAAACGAAACGAGAAGCATGAATATCAAATGAAGACTCCATGAAAAAAATTTTCAAATTACTGATAATTGTCAAAAAGTAGTCTATTTTATTGATTGATCACCAAGTAACCAGTATCATGAGTCTAGCTAGTCGTTGGTGCTGCTTCAGACTGAATTTAGTCAGTCAAGTTGGCAGTAGAATGGCCAAGCCTGGTGGTTCCTAACCAAAACACTCTCTCAATCTATATCATATCAGCAGTAATCTGTATGCTTTATATTTGATGGCACTTTTCAGCATGACGCACCTGCAGCCTTGAAAGGACTTATCTTCCCTCTGAAATTCGAAACCATGTTACCGAATACTGAAGCTAGAGACATTAAAACTGGGTTACCACCCATCCCAGTCCTACAGAAGGTCAGTCATGAGACCGAATAGTAGTGTCCGTCACAGTGACATTCGGTGACATGGTTGGAAATCTCAGAGGGATTACAAGTCCCTTCAAGGCTGTAGACGTGCCTTGCTCAAGAGTGCAAACACACGTAAAACAAAGGTAATCTTGACAACAGCCAACAATATTTAAATAAAGCGAGAATAACAGTGATTTGTGAAGAATAATATAGTGCCACCATTTATATCGTTGGCTTCTCATCAGCTAATCACAACCAACATAAATTATTATAAAGTTTATGTAGAGAAGTGTTCTTATATATCTGCACATGTTACATGATATCAGTTGACACGAGGTTCCAGACTCAGCGAACACCGCTCAGAAAATTAGGCTTATATAGTGTTTTGCACAAGCAGTTCAAGTGTAAACAGAGTGAATGAATGCATACAATGGTAAAGGAGTCACGTAATAAAGATTAGAGGTGCTTAAGATGATGAGTAAATACTGAATTGGCTAACAATGTACTTAGTTCAACTTAAATCATAGAAACAAGAGACAAGTGAAATTACACTATATCAAAGAGGAGTGGGTGGGATTAAGGCTAAAGATAACGTAATCAAACGAAAGAGATAATGAAGGCATCCAGCTATCATGGCGGGCAAAGTAAAACTGATAACTGCTTCTTCCTGAACACACACACACATTAACCCGGGTTTCAGGAGCTTCATAGAGATTGTTTCGGTAAACTTGAGGAGGGCAGAGCTTTTTGTCTATTGATAATGGTAAAGGATTTTAGAAATTCTACCTCATAACCCGTATCAAGGAGATGCCTGCAAATGGCACTCTTGTAGGCGTTTGTTCCTTTGAGACATAGGTTTTTCGGTACATGTTCAGAAAATCGATAGTATGCTTTTCTTCTTTCTATTGTCCTAATGTAACTGCTCCCGCAGGTACATGTAAATTTTTGTATACCCAGTTGGAGTTAAAATGTGGAGGGTATCAACTTTTGACTGCACCAAGAAGCAAGTTGGCTGGCAGATAGGAATCAACTTAACTAGCTCCAAGATCAGCTCTGGCTGGTGACGTGCTCAGTCTTCTGTTGACTATTGCTGTATTATTTTCACCTTTAAAATCAAGTTGAATGTAGACATGCTTTTTTCCAACTGTGATTTGTTTGATATTTGGGCATTCACATTTTCTGTATTTGATAATGAATCTCTAGGAGTATTGGTTGCTAGCTCTATCAGACATCTGAAACTGGATTAAGGTGTGTGTGTGTTCAGAAAGAAGCAGTTATCAGTTTTACCTTGCCCACCATGATAGCTGGATGCCTTCATTATCTCTTTCATTTGATTACGTTATCTTTAGCCTTAATCCACCCACTCCCCTTTGATATAGTGTAATTTCACTTGTCTCTTGTTTCTATGATTTAAGTTGAACTAAGTACATTGTTAGCCAATTCAGTATTTACTCATCATTTTAAGCGCCTCTCATCTTTATTACGTGACTCCTTTACCATTGTATGCATACATTTACTCTGTTTACACTTGAACTGCTTGTGCAAATAACTATATAAGCCTAGTTTTCTGAGCGGTGTTCGCTGAGTCTGGAACCTCGTGTAAACTGATATCATGTAAAATGTGCAGATTTTTAAAAAATCTTTAACTGATGAAAAATGCCCATTAAAGTTTTCAAAAGAATAAATACTGAACAAAGAGTACTCTTTTCGATAACCCTTTCATCATCAGGCTCTACAGTTAGTTACATATACATCATAGTGAATGAATGAATTAGTGTTATCAACGACATTAATGTTGTTTAAATAACAGCGAATCAATAATATTGATAGATTACAGCTCAGTAGCATCAACATAAAATAAGCTGAATGTCAGGAAAATTCGGAAGGATGATTTTACGAATTCGTGAATTTCTTGTCTCTACTGAAGGCCGGCCAGGGCAGTAGTAGGGGCTAGCTGGACTTGCTTCTTTTGAACACAGAGCACTGGTTGTTTGAGGCGAATTGCAATAGCCTCTGCTGTTTGAAGCATGCGGTGCTTCAATGATTTCGGCAATTTATTAGGCACCCGGTAGATGATAGAGAAGGATTCTTCCAGGCTAGCTTTGTGGCCAGTTTGCACCGGATGTTCCAATATCGAGTTGTTATTAGTTTTAATTACACTTTTACTTAGCCATAGTGGGAGATGTTCTCGAGAGAGCACGAAAAATCAAGTTCCTAGAGCAACGGCCAATATAACTCGCTCCATCACAATCGCAGTTGGCTTGGTAGATACAATTTGAAGTGGCTAGTCTAGGTACTTCATCTTTCAGTCGAGGTAGCACCATCGGTAGTGTAGAGAATAATACGTGTAGTTAGCCAGAGTTAAAAGTTCTTTGAACTGATTTTCTTAATTTCCTTTTAATTATCTCACTTGGTATATCGCCCTTGAATTGCAGTCGTGTATGTAATGGCTTCTTGTTAACGGATAGAAAGTAGTCTTCCGCTTGTGGAGCGAGTTATATTGGCTGTTTCCTTAGGAACTTTTTTCGAGCTATTTTCGATCAAAATAGCATATACAATGCTTAATTCATCTTTAAATACTTCTACTGAGCATATAGCTCTAACTCTGTGGCTAAGGATCTTCACTACTATTGCTCTGGCCATCAGTAGAAACTATAAACTCATGAATTCGTAATATTATCCTTCCTAATTTTCCTGACATTCAGCTTATTTTATGTTGATGCTATTCACCTGTAATCTATCGATATTATTGATTCGATGTTATTTAAACAGCAACATTAATGTCGTTGATAACACTAATTCATTCATTCATTATAATGTATATATATAACTGTAGAGCCTGATGACGAAGGGGTTATCGAAAAGAGCACTCTTTGTTCAGTATCCATTCTTTTAAAATTTTTTTGTAAGTAAACTTGATAATAAATCATGTTGCCTGTAAGTAGTTGATGAGAAGCCAACGAAATAAGCAGAAATCACTGTTATTCTTGCTTTATTCACATTCATAAAAGGGAATATATATACATATATATAAGTTGAACAAGAGTGTATTTGATTGTTGCATATAAACACGAGTGAACAGCAGCATTCATGGAAAATACTCATGAAAAGACAGTGATCAACCTTTTTTATGTTTGACTTATATGTTTGTTTTGATTTTCCTTCCTAAACGTATTTTTATTGTTGTTTATTACCTTGAATTCCTGGTCCTTTTCGGTCAACAATGAAGTACCACTGCTTCCTACTTTTTTTCAATATTTGGCTACTGAAACCATCTAACATGCACGATTTCAGATAAAGACTGCTGATCGAATTACTTTTCATCCCTATGCACAACGAGTGAAACACAGGGCTTCAAACTAGAGCTTCGAAGTTTCACCTTGTGGTGGTTTTGGTGTTTTTAGAAGGTGGAGCTGGCATCCTCACTCCCACCCTTCTGTGTTTCTCAGGCTTACTGGGAGCTAGTTAAATAGGAGCGCCTAAGGAGTGCACGAGCTGTGAATCAAATCCACAACACGTCAGTGGCTGGCAAGAATTCTACTCTTTAACCATTGATGCAAGCTGTCGTTTAATTCCATCTTCAAATTCTACAGTTCCTTGAATTATCTAATATTTTTTAGTGTTTTCAAATGGATACTAGTCAATTTAGTAGTTTGTTAAACTGTGGGGCCTTTTTCCTAAATGTAAATCAATGCATCAGATGATTTTCGAGCACTGGTTCTTGTACACATCAATTAAAAATGCCCCAGATACTGGCACTTAAATGAACTAAGTCATTTGTGGATTGGATACATATTTAACAATACTATGGCTTTTCTAACAATATAATAGGACGCTTTTTACCGTTCAGTGAAAACTGGTCCCATGTCTCCTTGAAAAAAATATGAATTTAGTCCTCTCAGAAGATAATTGCTTATGTAAGAAGATATTTCTTCCGTTTTAATTCCCTGAGGAATAACTGAATATATATTTATCTTAGGTGGAGAGAAAATAGTTGTTTTCTCTGAAAGTTGGACTGTAGTCTGTTTAGAGGGTCCTAAATATTGTGAAATCTCATCTTAAGTGGGATGATGTATCGATCGACCCATTCTCCATCCATTAGACGAGGTATATAATGCTCTAAAGAAATCATTTATGGATTACTTTTAATATGCCATGAAGATTTTTCATTGCAAATGGTTGTCAGAAAGTTCACTCCACACAGTGTATGAGAATTAGATGGTTAGAAGCAGTCGGCAGGAAGCCTTATTTGACCTAGGTCTCATACTAGCTGGCACTAACCAGTCAGCAAGGAACTCATGTCCCCTCTGAGATTCGAATCCACGTCATGCATTGCTGCAGCCAGAAAGATTAACACTGAGCTTTTTGGGCTTGCAGTTGACCTCGCGTAGGACTCCATTGGATACTACTTAGTAACTAGTGTGATGTCTCGAGTCCTGAGTTAGGTTCAGACTCAAGGGGTATGTTTACTTTAAGGTCGCAGATATGCTTCGCTGACTGGTGAGTACCAATTAGCACGAATTCTGGGTCAAGTAAGCCTTTCTACCGATTACCTTCAACCGTGTAATATCAAAAATTCAAAGTGCAGCGTGTTGGTGAACCACTAAGAACGGTGGCCAACTTGCAAACTTGACTGTGCTAGGACTCTGTCTGGACTAAACAAAAGACTAGATACATTACTCTAGTTACGAACTAGTTTCCAATCGAACAGAACATTGATTTAAAATAGACAAAATAATTAGATACTGAACAAAGATTACTCTTTTTGATAACCCCTTGATCAACAGGCACTACAGTTATATATGCATTTTAGTGAATGAATGATTTAGTGTTTTGAACAACATTAATGTTGCTGTTCAAATATCATCGAATCAATAATATTAATAGATTACAGCTAAATAGCATCAACACAACAATTAAACGGAATGTCAAAAAAATTAGGAAGGATAATATTACAAATTCATGAATTTATAGTATCTACCGAAGGCCAGCCAGGGCAGTAGTAGTGGCTAGCTGGACTTGCTTCTTTTGAATACGAAGCATCGGTAATGTCACGCGAATTGCAATAGCCTCTGCTGTTTGAATCATGTGGTACTTCGATGGTTTTGACAATCTATTAGGCAATAGGTAGATGATAGAGAAGGATTCTTCCAGGCTAGCTTTGTGGCCAGTTTGCACTAGATGGTATAATATTGAATTGTTGATGGTTTTTAATACACCTTTACTTAGCCATACTGGGAGATGTTCTCGAGAGAGCACGAAAAATCAAGTTCCTAGAGCAACGGTCGATATAACTCGCTCGAACACAAGCGCAGTTGAATTGGTAGATACAATTTAAAGTGGCCAGCTGGTCTAGGTAATTCATCTTTAAGTTGAAGTTGCACAATCGGCCGTGTAGAATCAATTCTACATGAAACAAGTAGGTGAACTAAAGTCTCAAAGGTAACAATGTTTACAAAATTATTCTCTCTGTACATTATTTAGAATTATTCATTGAGAGCTGAAGTGTTTTCGGGTGTACAGAGTATTCGACTGGCTTTTGTTAACTTTTGTGAAGCATAAACGTGTGTGTTACACAGATTTCATCAGGAATCGATATTACTTAGAAGGCCATTACAAACGACGGATCACCATTTCCTCCTCGTATACCAATCTGAAAACCGATGTGTTATGGTCTGAATTCAGGAAAGTGATCTTTGCGTTTCACTGTATGCCTGACCAAAACTTCGCTGAGTTACTCACCATCATAAAGCTGCCCTAACAACAGCAAAAAGACAGTTAGTTGAAATAAAGTCTGAAATAATCAACAGTGCCGTCATCACAAGTACTGAGAATCAAGCGAAACATTCAAAATAAGTTGGGACCAAATCTCTCTTAGCAAGCACCACACCCAACATTTGTCACCGGTAGTCCACAGTCAGAATCGATAACTCATTCAAATAAAATCACAGTCCTAGTAGTACTGGACAACTGCTTCGCCAGCCTAGTTTGTGACTCTTCAGCTGTACTCACCCATCCCCAGGGTTCGAACCCAGGACCATCAAGCCACTGGGATCCGATCCAGTGGCTAACCCGTGAATTCAAACTTCTGCCAGTTCACGATATAGCGCTATTGCTAGCCAATGTCTTTGGCGAGTATTTGTCCCCACACGCGGCCTGCTGTACCTAACTAGCCACAAATTCCCACTACAACCATAGGTAACTACCTGGCTGAATATGGCCAGTGGCCGGTGAGCATCTCATTGATTTTCAAGTTTTGGTTTGTAGGGATTTGACTAATTGGTTAAAGCTCATCATGAAATCCTGCAACCAGGTAATTTAATAATAATATTCTGATTCTAGCGACAAACAGAATGTTCAAATAGGTATCGAATATTCTGTTGCTGATGCCGTATTAAAATAAAATAATAATTTTCCCTTCACGTTCCCAGTGGAACATAGGGCTCCAACGTAGTGGCTTGAAGTTTCTGTAGCAGTGTTTATTTTTACAGGATGGAATTGCTGGCCTCATGCCCAACCTTTCCTCTTTACCAGCATTATTTCTGGCTTAGCGAGGTAAAGGAGTGCGTCAGTGGCCGGGGATCGAACCCCGGACCATGTGCATGGTCGGCGAGCGTCTTGACTTATACTACCGACGCACAATGACGTATTGAACAGTGGGAACATTCGAGAATCATATTTCGTGGGAACATATTGTATGTATATCACACCACCACAGTATAAACTGAAAGTTTTTGCTTTGCATGCAGTAGTCCGGAATCATACCTTTTTCACATAATCTCACGCGAATAAGTTTAGGCTTTACTATTCGCTGTTTCGCTGTCCTTCAAACCAGTCTTAGATTTTAGGGAATACTGAAATCCAAGCCAACATAATGGATCACTGCAAATGTTGGATCAGTCACTACGAGGTGGTATGCAGAACCAAACTGAAATATTAAACAACGATAACTATATATCCCTCAGCCATTAGGATTAGCGATAAAGAGAAGAATAGACTTAACTCTTAGAAATCCTCGCTGCATGTAAGCGTTTTGCTTGTGACCATAATGTATACCTCATACACAGATTTCGGTTAGCACATAAAGGGCTAAACTAGCTGTCATTAGCTAGTTGATGATTTCACGTATGTTGGTTCACTCGTTCAAGATTAGCACCATCTCTTGAACACAGGGTGTTGAGTAGTAAAATTTCATAGTTTCATTAATAAATAGGTGAACATATTATTCAGGAGAAGAAATACATGTTTTTTATAGACTTGATGATTAAGAAGCCCAAAATCTTCGTACTTATCTCCCTGTGGCCTTCGTGACATACTAGTTAACGCCTCGCGGTCTGAAATGATGGGTGCAGGGATAGATTCTCAGTGGAAATACCATCACTCGCTAAGGATACGGTTACTTCCAGATGACCAGTCGTAAACTGGATGCGGTACACATCCTGCATTCCACTGCTAGTAACTTCCTGGAATTACACAGCATCATGGAAACACCAGACTTTTTCTATTGATCTATTGTCAGATTTCGTCCAAATCACTAGTAATAATTTCAATCTATTGTCAGAAATATTTATTTGATTACTGATTTAAATTTATATGCATGTATTCATAAACACACAAACACAAAATGCCCTGTGCTCTATTAGGAATTAACTTCGCTATCACCATCTGCATATATCCTTCAGGCAAATCAATTTAGTCGACTATTATTAACTAGGTAATTCACGATGCATCAGATAGTGAGAAACCAGAAGACAGGGATATCCTGGACCGACCGACGTGAAGAACCTAGAAGACCTGGATTTCGCCCGTGGATGATTTATGTTTAATGTCACACACAATCGAAGACCTACAAGCGAAAACCGACAAACTGGTCGAAAAAGCAGCCGGCAAAGACAGGAATCCAGGTGAACATAGACAAGACGGAGGTTATGAAAATAACCAGCCAACAACATCAGCAACATTAGCAGCAACATCCAGCGCCAATCACCATCAACGGGAGGGATTTGAAAGAGGTTACTTCATTCGCTTATCTGGCCAGGAAGCATTGTCTCAACTCCAGGAAGTCGGAACGGACGAAGATGTCAAATCGAGCGAGATTCGGGAAGGCGAGAAACACATTCATCAACCTGAAGCAACCAATCTGGAAACAAATCGTCACTCAGCCACCATCAACAACAACAACAAGAAAATTCGGTCGGATTTTCAATACAGACGACGTCAAGTCAGTTCTTCCATACGGATCAGAGAGTTGGCGGGTGGGCGGGTCACAAAGAATATTTCCAACAGCCTGTTGCATGCAGACCTCTGTCAACAGCTGTCTTCGCTGGATCTATACTGAAGATCAGATGACCACGCTGGAAAGAATCACCAACAAGAAACAACTATGGGAACAAACAAAGCAAGAACCAATCGCCCAACAAATATGCAGGAGAAAGTGGAGGAAGATGGATTGGACACTCGCTGAGGAGACCGCTGTGTGACATCGCGCGCCTGTTAGGCCATTGCTCGAGTGGGAGCCGAAAGAGAAGCGGCGAGTGGGACGTCAGTGCGAGGATGACATTAAGGAGATCGTGTGGATAGGATTTGAAACAGTATGGACTAACATGGATGGATGCAGGTGAAAAGTACAGTAGAAGACAGAAGGAAGTGGAGACGTGTAGTTGAAGCCCCATGTTCCACCAGGAACCCAAGGGAAGAATAATAACAATTCACGATGACTGTTTCGTCCCAACTTGGGATTTTTCAGTAGTACACACTTTTGACCAGCAGGGAATAGAAACTAAGATACACAGTTCAGGAGGTTGGGCCACTGATCATATCCTCTTAGTGGCTGAATAGTATACGTTTCCACCTAGTAACCTCTAGCAATGAGGTCATGGGTGCACACTAGCGAAGATTTTAAAAAACCGTAGGGGGGAAGCTGTCTAATACTCCACAGCTTTCAACAGTTTCCTAAACGAAGCCAGCTGATGATCAACAGATGGAAATACTCCGAATCATTCCTCGTTCATCTCAAGTATTAGTGTTATTATCTGGTGGATGATGATTAGCAGTGAAATCCAGGATGCGTATTTCGTCCGTTTTGGGACTCGTCAGCCATTATTAATCCCGAAACAGAAAAATACTTCCAATCTTAATAAAGACATTTAACGGCAGGACCTAAAGAAGGCACCATATTCTTTGTTCACTTATCTCCGTTTTAACTAGTTTATTCTTTATAGTTATTTGATATCAATAAGAATGATTTCGTAATGTTAACTTCACCAGTCTGTATACAAATTGTCATTATATTTAATCAGATGAGATATCTACTCGATAAACTAGTTCTATTGATTGTTCACCTATCGATTCATTGATTGATTTAAACCAATAGGGAATAAAAATAACCTAAATTATCAAATGAATCTGATTGGAGTATTGTGGCTTTAACACTGAATCTGGGATATTAAAGCAAGTAGAAAAGCTTACAGCTAACGAGATCATTTCGAACCGTGACTCAATAGGGAGCATATGAAGTTTATTGTATTTATCATCCCTTTTTCACTGTAGTTACATGGAAATAAACATTTAGCCCCTTAATTTATGAAGTTTTTTGTTCTGTCCATTTGGAACTTTTAAACTTTGATTTTAAGTTTGTCGTATTCTGTGTTCCAGTATAGATTTCCTTGGGTAAAAGCACCTGTTAGAGAGGTCACTGGAAAAAAGGGAACGGTGGACAGTTGTTCCTTCCTAGTATAGGATTCTTGAGCCATGATGTCATCAAGAACTGAATCTTAGACCTTCGGATTACGAGGCTAAATTGTCATTTGGGCCGTAATTCAGTGGCCTTTGAATTTTAATTGAGTCAAATTGTGATCTACTGCTACCCTCAACCAATGTTTTCTTGGGTGAGTACCCACTTCATCTTGATATGATGGACCCTACTGGTCACGTCTTGCGACTAGAACTTCAGGACATTCATCAAGTAGTCGTCAGTGACAGCTGGAGATTGATATTTGGCCTACTGGTTTTACTATGAACGAAACAGCTGTCCAGGGCAATCTTGTTTGCAATAATCTCTGTAAGTGATTTTGTTTCGTGACAAAATCTACATTGAAATAAATCCGATTTCTTATGGCTCCGAGTGGAAAATAGGGCTTGAACAATACATCTCTACTTTGTTCCATTTCCTGCTGTCCTCTTCAGCTGGATTCATGGTTGCCTATTATCTCTCATCTCCTCCTCGCCACACAATCTCCTCCATGTCACCCTCGCATTGACGACCCACTTGTCGTTTCACATTGGGATTCCAATCGAGGAATGGCCTGCATTGCGCGTGATGCCGTTCGACGGTCTCCTCAGCATGTGCACTATCCACCTCCATATTCTCTTAGATATTTGTTGAGCATTCATCTCTTAGTTGGCCAGCTCCTATTATTATTATTATTGTTTCCTTTAATTCCTAGAGGAACATAGGGCTTCAGTCGCGCCTATCCATTGCGTTCAGTTCCCTGCTAGAGTTTTCACCCGGCTCCAAATCTGCCCACATGTTTTCATCTCCTCTTCAAATCACCTCCTCCAAGTCACCCTCACACTGACGACCAACTCGTCGCTTCCCTTTCGAGTTCCACTCGAAAGTTTCACTTGTCTATTGGTGTCACTTGACGGTTTGCTTTCTTAGAGTATGGCAAATCCACCTCCGTTTCTTCCTGCAAATTTGTTGCACAATCGGTTCCTGGTTGGTTCACTCTTGGAGATCCCTGTTGCTGATTTTTCTGGCCAGCCATCTGATCTTCAGTACTGAGAGAAGAAAACTGTTAATGAAGGTGTGTAGTTTGTTTGAGGTGCTCTTTATGACACGCTGGCCAAGTCCGTATAGTGAGCATCACTGACTTCACATTGAATTTGAAAATCTGAATCTTGATTTCATTTTCATGCTGAGTTCTGTTTACCTCCACACAGACTTGAGCTTGTCTTGCTTTCCCGATTCTTGCTTTGATATCCTCGTCAGTTCCGCTCACCTGTAGTAGAAACGATGCTTTCCAGGTAGGTATAGGAGGTTGTTTCTTTCAGGTTCCTCTCATTGATGCAGGCTCCTATAAAAATCCATAATCTAAAAATTGTGTGTGTTGTCTGAAGACTACGATCATTTAAGAGTTGAATCTGTGGACGGAATGGTAGAGTTATTGATTGATAATTTTTGGGAATAATTTCTTAATAAACCTTATAACTTTGACACTGTGGTAATATGCATTTCCATAATAATTTGTCGAGTAGTATATTTCGACAAAACAATAAGAAGAAGTAATTTACTTGAAACGTGTAATGTATTTACGCAACAATTATCGAACATTCCGATCATACACATACTTTTACATTCGTATTGATATACAAATGACAAATGAGAGGTAGTAAGATGGCATAAGAATACGGGGTAAGAAAAAGAAACGGAATAGAGTGAGAACACAGTTTAATAAACTGAACCATGATTCCAAATTGGATTTAACAAGACAGGTTCAAAGTAATAACAAAAATAATCTTTGAACATTATCTTTGACCCTTTTGTAGCCATGGCTTCAAAGAATTATAGCAAGCGACCTAAACATTTTTTTATGCATGGGTCTAAAAGCATTATTGGAATCAACCTTTTGACTCTTCTTTGTGGTGTGCTTTGGGATAGATGATGTTGGGGCACTTATTTTGCAAGATTAATTGTATCCGGTGATTTAATTTGCTATTGAGACAACTCTGTTGTCAAAACTCATTCGAATTGATCCACTTATTTCGAAGGTGAATGAGGTCAAGTGGATAATATACATAATTCTAAATGTTGTGCATTTTCAAGCATTGTTTATTCTGAGATAATTGTATTTATAAACTACTTATAAGCCATTATATACTCTATGCATATGCGAATCATCTTTGGAGATGTACAATATGGAGGGTGGCAGATATGTATATATAATGCTAAAAAAATGGAAGTAAGTGATATGTGACCCGATTCAAAATGTACAATAGTCTTGAGGAATACATTAAACACAAGGTCAAAAGCCTATCGTATTATTATGATGGCAAGATAAACATTCACACCTTTATATTAACCATATAGTCAGTCTACGTACAAATATTTATAGTTGTTGAAAATACCCCAGACAGGTCGATACTCACATAACAAAAACGATGCTTGAAGGCCCTTGTAGAATCTCAGACAGCCAATCCCATATCATTGAATGTTGGTTTGTAATGATTTGATTGATGACAGAGATTGATTAAAAGCTGACACCACTTCGAGAATCATCGGAAAACCAGAGGGTAATGCATAGTTGTTTCGTCTCCGTGTGGAACTCTTCGGCAGTACTCACAAATCCGAGTTCGAAAAAACAACCTTCGAGTATCACCTAAAATTCATAGACCATTTGATCAAGTCTCACTAGATGGATGATCTACAAACTCGCCATCTAACCTGATCAACATGGATTCCAGTCCTGGTATGCATGCACTCCGGAGGAGTCAGAAACAAATGGGACAGAAAAACTGTCCAGTACACCCTGGGTTTCCAATGATTCTGTCACTGATTTCACCTCCTGATCAAACCTTTGAAAAATTGCATAACAGATGTTGAATTATCATCACCTGTAATCTGGAATCTTCCCAAAAAACAAGTTTACAATACATACTCAAGCATTGTCCAGTACAAAACTGAAAATACTGAAACCAAATAAACTTTCAATTTCAATTTCCAATTTCATCTACATTACCTAAGAGCTAATGCAAAAGACAATCACTACTGGAGGATACAAACAAGGTTTATTCCACTTTTAAACATATTTACTAAATACATAGAAAGTATTCACGTCCAATGTTTACATTACGTTTCCATGACATTATCTGTCAAAAATGGCTGGCATGGAATGATAATTTCCACCGTGTGTGGTTTTCTCTAATCATCCTAACTGATTTTACTACCACACAATGAGACTGGCATTCTGTCACATACTTCTGCTGCTACTTGACGACCTCTATGTCATACGAAGAACTGGTCGTTGTTGGCGTCATCGTCGTCCTGTGTGCATAGCCAGCCAGTTGATGACAGATCAGTAGACGTCACCACTCAGCCTGTTAGACTCTAATATACTCTGAAGGACAGTTAGCAGAATCATTGTTTAGGTGCGGTGCGTCTTACTGTCAACGAGTGAAGAACATTTACGCTAGTTAATGTAGGGATTTTAGTTGAATGAAATTTAGGTGAAATTTCTTTTTATTCCCATGATGATGTCAAACATTTTGTAACATGATTCGTGTGTTATCCAGTTGTCTGCACAAGAAGACAACTAATCACTTTTAATTCTTAGTTTGAGTGGAATAGAAGAGACGCATATATTCGATGTCAGTATATTTTAGACTTTACTCATCCTATGCGCAATGAACGATATTTTAAAATCCAGTCAACTACAGATTATGTTGTCTCGTCTACAAAGCATTTTAATGACAACTGGTTGCACCCATTTTCTTTAGTGTAACTAGGAGATTGATAAGCAAGTTATCGGTTTAAAAAGACAGTTTGTAACTAGTCACTAATGTTGTTTGTTGCAGAAAGGACTAAGCTTCCTAGCATTTCGCTGAAGACGCTGAATATTATGCATATTTCAGCTGTTTGCTTGATTGGTTACAAGCTTAATCAGGAGTTGACAAAAGTCTTAGAATGATTGCAAAACTAGGGAGTACTGACCAGCTGTTTCCTCCTAGTTTTGAGACTGTTTATCAAGAGGCACCCACTGCCAGGGTTTGAGCCCCGGACCTTCCAGTTACAAGGTGAACTCGTAGACCATGAAGCCACTGGAACACAATTCAATGGTCATCCCCTGATTTCCAACTCCTGATAATTCACGATATAGCGCGATTGCTAGCCAATGTAATCCAGAGTGAGTATTTGTCCCCACACCCTTCCTGTTGTATACTATTGGTCACGACTTCTGTTATAGCTGCAATGAATTAAGGTAAACCCCGTCGCCAATTTGTTATAACTGCAATGAATTAAGGTAAAACCCCGTCGCCAATTTGTTATAACTGTAGGGGATTGAATGAAGACGTTTTCACCTTGCTCTGTCTGCGCCTGAACTTATCTACCTATCTGCTTGTCGTACCTTCCGATTTAGTAAAGCACGCAAATATCAAAAGACAAAGGCTGGACTGTGACTGTGTATTGAAGTGCAACAACGATAAAGAAAACCATGGTATTTATACATTTTAAAACAATATGGACAGCTAACAGCATTTGAAATAATTTATCTTAATAGCCAATAACAAAGTGCGTGAGAGATGATAATATACCATATATACAAGATTAGCAGTCAATACCAAAATGTGTGAGAATGATAACATACCATATATGCAAGATTAAACAGTCAATACCAAAATATGTGGGATCCTATCACCTCCCCCCGTAAAGAGTGTAGGACTTGCTTTTTGGATCTATTTGAAAAGGTTTCGGAGCTCTTCTTTGTCGAGTTGACCTTCGCATGGTACTGGATAGAGTGTGATCTGTGTCCCGGGCTTCCGGCTGCGGAAGATTAAATGTATCTACTAATACTTCTAACGTGAGGTCTCGTCTCCCATTGTCAGGTCTATCTGACGCATCTCGTATATGATTCGTGTGTCTGACACATAACTGTCCTTCTACATTCACTTTGTATAAAACCCTTCCTTTCTGCCCCACTATTTGTCCTCGAATCCATCTCGGAGGTGAATAGCGGAAATCTCGTACATAAACTTGCTGATACAATTTGAAAACTCGACGTTTAGCTCCGTGATGGCGATTGAATTGGTTTTCCATTTTTGTATTTCTGCAGCCCTGCTTTACTTGCCTAGGCTTAATTGAGTCGAGGGCAGTTCTGATCTTTCGGCCAAATATAATTTCCGCTGGGGATAACTGATTTGGGGCGGAAGGATTTGGCGTCGTACGATAATGCAGCAAGAATCTATCCAAAATTTCTTCTGTTGTTCCCTCCCCCTTCGCTTTTGCATAAGCACGCTTAAAAGTGTCGACGAAACGTTCAGCCTGTCCATTCGATTGGGGATGATACGGGGGGCTACGAATATGCTGGATGCCAAACTGTTTGCAGAAATCTGAGAACAGTGATGAGGTGAACTGCGATCCATTATCGGACACCAGAACATCAGGCATACCAAAACGACAGAATAGTTGACGTAGGTGGGACACTGTTGCAATTGATGTGGCAGAATGCATAGGAAATATCTCTGGCCATTTGGAAAACGCGTCGACACATATTAAGAAATGCATACTATTGAACGGTCCAGCGAAGTCAACATGAACACGGGACCATGGTTTGTCCGGTCGTGGCCAGGAACATAGTTCTGTCTTGCGTGGACACTTTGATGCTTGAGCACATTTACTACACTTGCGAACGAGGTCTTCGATATGGTCATCGATGTTGGGCCAGTAAACATAACTGCGAGCGATCGCCTTCATTCTCCCAACACCAGGATGTGATATATGAAGCTGCCGAAGCACATGGTCACGAAGATTAGCTGGAACCACAACACGATCAGCAAACATTATGCATTCATTAACGATGGATAGGGATTGGCGTCGCTGGTAAAACTGTTTTAAAACATTTGAATGAACATGTGGAGGCCAGCCAAATCGGATGAACTTTGATACTTGCTGTAAAACTGGATCACGCAGTGTGTGTCTGGCAACCTCAACTGCAGTCACCGGAAGAAGTTGAGTCGCGCCTACCAGAACTCTGTTTACATCATCTTCAACAGAGATGGATGCAATAACAACATCCTCGCTTTCCAACTTCTGATGGCTTAGCAGCCGTGATAATGCATCTACCTGGCCAAATTCAGAGGTAGGTTTGTATTTGATATCAAAATTATATCCCAGTAACATGACAGCCCACCTTTGAAGCCGATTCGCAGTGTACACTGGAACGCCCTTTTTCGAACCAAATATCGATAACAGGGGTTTATGGTCAGTAAATAGGGTGAATTTCCTACCATGAAGCATTTTGTGAAACTTTTTGACTGCGAAGATAAGCGCCAAACCTTCTTTCTCAATTTGGCTATATTTGCGTTCGGTTGTATTCAGTGTTCTAGATGCATGTGCAATAGCTTTCTCCCTTCCGTCAGGAAAACGATGAGATATAACAGCACCAATACCATAGTCGGATGCATCTGCAGCAAGGATGATTTCAAGACTTGGATCATAATAAGTAAGCAGCATGTCTGACTGGAGTAACGATTTTACTTTTTTAAATGCATTTTGACATTCAGGTGACCAATTCCATTTTGCATTTTTCGATAACAGGCGATTCAGTGGAGCACGTATGTGATGAAGCTCTGGTAGAAATGCACTGTAATAGCTGATGAGGCCAAGGAAAGATCGCAGAGTGGCAACATTAGTGGGAGCGGGCATATTCTGAATAGCACGTACATTTTCTGGGTCTGGTCGACGTCCATGTTGATCGAAAATGAACCCAAGATACTTTACTGAATCCATGAAAAATGTACATTTATCCTCTTTAAGGTAGAACCCAAACTCTGACATTTTGGATAGCACAGCGTCAAGTCGATCAAACAATTCAGACTTACTACTCCCTGTGATTATCACATCGTCGAGGTAGACAGCAACACCAGGTTGGTTAGCAAGCATAGTATCCATGATCTGCTGAAAAATTGCGGGTGCTGGTTTCACACCAAATGGTAAGCGAGTAAACTGGTAGAGACCTCTATGAGTGTTGATTGTTAGCAACTCTTGAGACTTTGGTTCAACTTCTATTTGAAGATAAGCATCAGCAAGGTCAATTTTTGCAAAACATTTTCCACCATTAAGTTTGACGAATAAGTCTTCTTGAATTGGTAATGGATAAGCATGGTCCTCTAGAGCATCATTTAACCCAGTTGAGAAATCTGCACACAGGCGAATGGAACCATTTGCTTTGCGTACAACAACTATCGGAGCAGCCCAGGGCGAATACGTTACTGGTTTGATGACACCCAATGCTTCCAGTCTGTCGAGTTCATTCTCAACCAATGTGACAGCAGCATACGGAACTGGACGTTTTGGACGAAAAATTGGCTTCGCGTTTGGCTTTAGAGACAAAACAACTTGGGTAAATTTGCAGCAACCAAGTTTGTCCTGGAAGACAGAAGCGTGCTTTTGACGAAGGCGTTGCAAGAGAGACTGATCAGATACATCTCCGGGAACAACGTTGTGTGGTGAGGACGAAACATTAGAGCATACTGAATTTAATGGTACATTAAAGATATGGAGCTTGTCTAACCAGTCAAGACCAAGCAAATTCAAATCATGGTAGTTTGTAACGTAACATACACCATTGAAGTGATGCTCACCAAACTGAACCTGGCAATTTATCTCACCCACGAGTTTCAGTATATCTCCAGAGGCATTCTTAGCGACATGCTCGGTCGGCAGAATCTGTGGGCAACCAAGTTTGCGCCACGTAGTTCGGGAAATTAAGGTGATATCTGATGCCGTATCCAACTGAAGACGAATATGTTTGCCATTAATACCTAGTGTAATGTACTTACGTTTGCTGGCGAAATCGACTTTGGAAGTTGTGAAAATGGTCTGTACTCGAGGAGATTGTTTCGGCTTGAAACGACTACTTCTGTTCCTCACCGAAGGATTTTTCTGCGGTGGACAGTAACCCTCCTTATGTCCAAAACGGTGACAATTACGGCATTTATGTTCTTGAAAGGACAGAACTTGACAAAATGCCACGAACCACAGTGCCAGCACACTGAAGGAGGTTTAGCTGAATTTTGAGACTGACGTTCTGTGTGCTTAACGGTGATCGGAGGACTTTTCACTGTGTTAATCGAACCAAATTCAGACGACTGTCGTTTGCACTCCACCATAGCAGTATCGTGCTTCAAGTTGATTAAACGTAGGCATTCTGCTGTCACCATTTGTAAAGTCATTTTCGGGTCTTGTTCCACAAGTGACAGAAGTCGAGTTCGTATGTCAGTATCTTCTGGGTTCTTCAACCCACAAATAAAAATCAAACACTTGAACTGATCTGATGTCATTTCGTGTGGTTTGAACCTTTCACATTCCTTGTTCACTTTGCCAGCGTAAGTGACATAATCATCGGAAGGCATTTTTGTCAACTGAAAACATTGATACCGAATATTAAACATGGATGACTGTTCACCAAAGATTTGTGATAAAACGGTGACTGTCTCATCGAATGATAACTCACGTGGGTTCTTAGGCAGAATGAAGTTAACATATCTGTTGTGCTCAACAGTACCAAGTTTTCTTAGTAACAATCGGACTTTGGCAGCATCATCAAACATGTAGCATTCAATACGGAAAACGTCTTCGTAACGATTGAACCATGCATCAAATACGAGACCAGATATTGGGTCGTAGTTGAACTCACTGATGGAATTTGAGATGCTTTCATATTTGTCTGAATGAGATGTTGATGGAACTTGAATGGACAGCTTCTGAGTGAGAGCTTCGATTAATTTTAGTTGAGCTGCTTCATTCTGAACTTGCTGCTGCTGCAAGATAGATTTGAGATCGTCCAGAGAGATAGACATTGTAATTGGGTTGTAATTAACACAGTCAAAAATGTTATATAGTTGCGCTGAACAGAATGAAAACTGTCGTCGTTTGCTTGCTATAACTGCATGAATTAAGGTAAATTGTTATAACTGCAATGAATTAAGGTAAAACCCCGTCGCCAATTTGTTATAACTGTAGGGGATTGAATGAAGACGTTTTCACCTTGCTCTGTCTGCGCCTGAACTTATCTACCTATCTGCTTGTCGTACCTTCCGATTTAGTAAAGCACGCAAATATCAAAAGACAAAGGCTGGACTGTGACTGTGTATTGAAGTGCAACAACGATAAAGAAAACCATGGTATTTATACATTTTAAAACAATATGGACAGCTAACAGCATTTGAAATAATTTATCTTAATAGCCAATAACAAAGTGCGTGAGAGATGATAATATACCATATGTGCGAGGTTGACAGTCAGTAACAAAATGTGTGGGAACGATAATATACCATATATACAAGATTAGCAGTCACTACCAAAATGTGTGAGAATGATAATATACCATATATACAAGATTAACGGTCACTACCAAAATGTGTGAGAATGATAACATACCATATATGCAAGATTAAACAGTCAATACCAAAATATGTGGGATCCTATCAACTTCCCACTAGAACCCAGGTAATTGTCTACCTGAATAGGGAAAGTCGCTAGTGAGCCTTAGATTGATACTGAAGTGTTGGTTTTCAGGTGTGAGGACAAATGCTCATCAGTGATGATATTGGCTGGTTGTAGTGCTACATGTTGAATTGGCAGAAGTTGGAATTCATGGGCTGGCCACTGAATGATGTTCCAGTCGCTTGACGGTCTACGGGTTCGCTTTGCCCTGAGTTCCAACCCCGGTGGTGCGTATTTCTGAGGAGTCCTAAACTAGTGGGATGATACCGCTATTCAGAACACCCTCGTCTTCCAGTGATTCTTTAACCAATATCAGCTCGTAATGAAATCTACTATATATACATATTCGTCTATCAATTCTCAGTTATACTGCCATTATGCAGGTATTCATTTGTCGCATAAATGAATGACAGAATTATAAGCACCTATTCATTGTTTTTCTTCATCGTGCTTGCATGTAATCAGTGAAATAATATAAGGGAAAATATCAAAGGATTTATTCATTTTAGCTCCACGTTTATTATTTTCAATGCCACTGAATAAAGTAGCCCGAAAATTATTGCCATTCATTCCCGAAGATCAAGCAGATTACTGACTATTTACTCATATAACATAATTTATGCAAACAGTCATTCGAAGAAACGTCTAACCATGGAATTTAACTATTCTCAAGATCACAAATCGTGCGTTGGTGGTTTTTTGATAGAATGCTCGCCAGCCATGCATGTGATCGAGAGTTCGATTCACTGCCAACATATTCCTGAACCTCGCTTAGCCGGCATGAGGCCGACGATCTCACTTCCCAAAAATCACCGCTACTGAAACTCTGGAAAGGTTGGAGCTCTGTGTACACTAGAAACGCAGGAAAACGATGAAAACATCCAACTATAAATCGTTAATTAATATGCTAAGAATGCAAAAAGCCAGGTGTCGGTGTTATAGTTAGCCACATTTTTACTTACCCTAGTGATAACTTCAGTTTAGTAGATGTTACATGCGTTTGGCATTTTTAGTTGTTAAGTTCCGGTTTGTGTGTGTGTGTGTGCAGACTGCATTACAACCTGGAAAACTAAACGTGGGTGGTATATATATATATATATATATATATATATGGCGTCGGTGATGTGGCGGTAAGACTCTCGCCAACTAAACAAGCTGCTTGAGACTTGATTGTCGCTCAGTGCACTCCTAAACCTCGCTTAGTTGGTGTTAGGCTCGGTAGAGATGGAATGTTGGGTGTAAGGCCAGTGATTTCATCTTCTAATAATCACCATTACTGAAAGTTTGTAAAGACTGAAGCTCTGGGTTTCATTTGGGACAAAAAGGAATGATTTATTATTAATATTATTTCTTTCAATTCCTGGAGGAACATAGGGTTTCAGCCACACGCCTCAATTGCGTTCGGCTATCTGCAAACGTTTTCGCCTGAATCCACGTCTACCTATATGATTTTATCTCCTCTCTACATGACCCCCTCCAAGTCATCCCACCCTCCACTGATGACCAACTCGCCACTTCCCTTTCGGGTTCTACTCGAGGGCTTGTCTATTGATGTCACTTGCTGACTTCCTCAGAGTATGGCCAATTCACCTCCATTTTTTCCTGCTTATTTGTCGCACAATCGGTTCCTGGTGGATTGGTTCGTCCATTGCCAGAGATCCCTCGATATTGCTGATCTTTTTGTGTCCAGCCATCTGATCTTGAATAGTATTGAGCAAAGACAGCTACTGATGAGGGTGTGTAGTTTGCTCAAAAAGCCCTTTGTGATGCGATGGCCAAGTCTCTGATTCATACTGAATTCACATTGGAGTTGAAAATCCGGATCTTATTTTTCACACTGAGTGCTGTTGACCTCCACACAGGCTGGACAGTAATAGTTGATCGCCTTGCTTTCCTGATCCTTGCTGCCTTGATATCCTCATCAGTTTCGTCTGCCTGTAGTTGAAACAATGCTTCCCAGGTAGGTCAGTAGGTAAAGGAGGTTGCTTCCTTCAGATTCAGTTCCCCCCATTTATACTGGCTGATTGTTATCTGTTGTTGTTGTTGTTACTTTTGCTGTTGCCAAGGAATCTTAATCACCTTTGTTTTCTATATGTTTACCTGAAGACCTATCTTCGGGAGATGCTTTTTCTGCCAACATTTTGTTTTTCACTTGCATATCTTCCAGTTTGTGGGAAATCACACATACATATACCCGCTGAAGTGTTTATCTAAGCCAACATATATTAGATAACTCACTGACCTTTGTTCTGGTCCATATCATATTAATGACTTAGGTCGATGAGTCTCGCGAGAATTTTGATGCGGACAGTTTCTTTTATCCTGGTGACTTAATGAGTTAGCTATTATCAAAATTTTATTGGTTTTTCGCGACGAATATTAGATGAAACGTGTCATCTAATTTTCAAACAGCACTAACCACACTGAAGTCAAACTAAGATGTATATCGATTCTGAAAAATTCCTCATTAGCCGAAAAGTTGATGCCTTATAAATGAATTAATTCCTACATTGATCGCACCCTAGAAACTAGTGTCATACGTCTAGTCCTTGATGCTGGTGATGAATGCTTTCCACTGTTATCACCTAGGTGGGTGATTCGCCATTGTCGGTCACACTGTGGATAGGACTGATGGAGTGCAATCAGCACCAACGCCGAGGATTAGACTCATGACAGTAATTAATCCCGAATGATCAGCCAATCTATAAATCACACTCCCACAAAATATCGATGCAGAGTTGGAATAGCTGATTATTAACATTTCTGTTTGCAGATTTCGCCGACACAAGCTCAAATCCCAGAAAGGATATTATTTCCTTCAAGATTACAAATACGCTTTGCTTACGAGTTTCAGCAAGCATGACATCAACATGTTGGGTTTTCTTACTGATCAACTTTAAACATCTAACAGAATAATCCCTAATGACGAAAAAGATCGAATTCAAAAGGTTGCATTGTAAGTACCTTGGGAATTAGGAATTCTTGCTATTAGTTTTCCACTGTGGTAATCTACACTTCCTAAAGTAAACCACAGTGAATGGCCAGAAATTATATTTCAGGAGTTAATTAATGAAAGTATCCTACACTGAAATATGTTTCTTCCTGTCTGCACTTCTGTTAAAAAATCATGTTGATCCAAAACAGGATTTGAACCCATTCAGAAGTGAACTATGCATATTTATTGATCGTCACCTGGTGACTTATATAACTGTTTTGAACTCGTGACGAAAGTTTATAATATGATTTCTAAGCCTAACGACATGAAAGTGTGATGAAATTAGCTTTATGAATTAAAATCTTATTTTACAACGTTTTTTTTTAATATTTATTATAGCTTGATTCCACCCTGTATTTTTGGTACATGTATGAAATTTTCAGCATATGATATCGGTAGCCCAAATTTAGCAGACCGACCATTGATATCAGATGTGCATCGCCAGGAGACTGAACCCTGGACAATGTGCATAGTCGGTGAGTGTCCTAACCGCTATGCCACCGACGCACAGTGGTCTGAGTGATTTTCTTCACTAACTGTAACAAGCTGGATTACTTCCCAGCAGCTTGCATCAATGAACATCTAATAAAATTAAGGTACAACGACTATTTATCCGGAAACCAAGTTGAAGAAGTCTGACACTGATATATATTCAAAGAGATTGTGTACTGTGTAACAGCAGGTTTCTAGTTAAAGCCATCTAAGTATCAGATAGATACTGTAATTATTCCGTTGTACAGTGGTGACTATCCACGCAAGTGGTATGGGTTCTATTCCCAACTAGTTTACTCCTAATCCCCCCCCAGATTTCTAGCAAGTAAGATGGCCACAAAAGAGGATAGGTTAGATGTAAGACTGGCAGTGTCGCTCAGTGAAAACAATTTTTTTTATTTTATTCAAGATTGACTCCATACAATATTTTTGATACAATTACTAAATTTTCAGTATGTGAAGTCGGTAGCCCAAATTTAGCAGGCCAACCATTGATATCAAGTGTGCGTCAATGGCCGTGGATAGAACCCCGGACTGTGTGCATTGCTGGCGAGCATCCTAACCGCTGTGCCACCGACGCACACCACTCCTAATGAGTCTTCAAAGACCTGAACCTCGGTGTTCCACTTGGACAGCACAAAATGGAGGAAAAAGTGCAAAAATGGTGCATTATAATCTTTAGTTTAACAATTTTTAAGGTATTGTCTTCTTCTAAGATAGGCAATTACTGTCATCACACCTGAAAGCCTAGAATTCTCATCAGTCAGTTCCCTTGTCTTTTTTCTAGTAGTGATATTCAAGCAGATATGATAGCTTAAAATAGTCAGTGTCAATCAAAAAGGGCAATATCCTAAGCTTAATTTCCTGAATACCTTGATTGACCATTTTTTTTAAAATGGTAGGAAATGGGATTATTTAAGTCATACTTTGTTTTTTTGTTTTTTTTTGTTAAACTTAAGAAGCAAACTAAATTTTTAGAAACTGGATTTGTGTGAAAATGACAGATTTAAATGTATATTTTTAATTATTGGAAACATTGTTAGGTAGATAGCACCAGATATCTTCTCCACTAATTTTTTCAATCCATTATGCAAAATCTTATAAAGAAACTTAGGCTTATAGACTATTTTGTTTACCATACAGTCACCAGTAGTCCATGAATTTAACGTTCTCTGAATGATGCGGCTTTAGGAGGATATATATAGCTGAGGGGAAAACTCTGATTATTGATTGTTAATATTTATTTGTGTTCCGAGTAAAAAACAGAGCTTCATCAGCATGTTTCTTTTATTCTATTGTCTGCAGTCTATTTTAACCTGCTACACGACTGCCTTTAATCTCTTATTCCCTCTCCACATGTTCCCCTCCACGTCACCCTCCCATCCCAGCCCAACTCATCATTCCCAAATTGACTTCCACACAGAGGATTGCTCGGAGCTCAGTGTCATTCAGCAGTTCCCTCCCCGTAGTAACATATGCATAAGCCACGTCTATTTTCTTCCGCATCTTTATTAGGCAACAGTTCCTCGGTCCGTCAGTCGCCACACTGCCTAGCTGCTTACCGTTTCTAGGCGGTCACCTGATCCTCAAGAACGAGGCAACAAAGGATGCTATTTTCGAAAGTTGGCAGTAGCCTGTTGAAAATCTTTTTTTCATGACGCTCGTACAACAAGTCTGTAAGACATAGTGAAGCACTGATTACCTTTAAACTGGTGTTGAAAGTCTGAATCTTGTTCATGATGCTGAGTGCAGGTGATCCCTACACTGATTTCAGACTGATAAAGGTATGTATGACTTACTGTTGCAAGCTTACCTCTGACTGTCTATTTCGTGACACTAGTAGTTGACATGATGCTGCCTAGATAGGCGAAAAAGGCGAATTCCACTAGATTTCCCTGGGTGATGCTGACTGATGATTGTTGTTGCTGTTGGTCACGTGTTTTCGCCAACTCTGTTCTGAAATCACTTCTGTGTGTGTGTGTGTGTGGCAAAACTCATTTCACTACGATCAGAAATATTATCACTAATAGTAGACAGAATTGTTTCAATTATATCTTCACTTCAAATAATTCTCTTAACCTTTCTTTATGAATCGCTGTTCATGCTGCCGAAAGTGATATACCTCATCTAAGAATTGTACGACAATGCTGCATGCCAAGTAATCTACAGCAGGAAACTCACGGAGTCCTTCAAAGTGAAGACGGGATTAAGACAAGGCTGGCTGGCTGCCTACTATCTCTAATGATTTTCTTGATTGCGGTAGACTCGATAATGCGACAGACAGAGAGCGGACAGTGAGGAAACAGGCATGAAATGGACGCATACCAATGAACTTGCAGGATCTGGACTTCGCCGATCATAACATATGTGTGATTTACCACAAACTGAAAGATATGCAAGCGAAAAGCAACAGGTTGGCAGAAGAAGCGTCCAGGGAAGATAGGCCTTCAGATGAAGAGAGAGAAAACAGAGGTGATGAAGATTCCTGACCAACAGCAGCAGCAACAACAACGACAGCAATCAGCATAAATGGGAGAAACCGAATCTGAAAGAAGCAACCTCCTTTACCTACCTACCTACCTACCTACCTACCTACCTACTTACCTACCTACCTACCTACCTACCTACCTACCTACCTGCCTACCTACCTACCTACCTACCTACCTACCTACCTACCTACCTACCTACCTACCTACCTACCTACCTACCTACCTACCTATCGAAAGGCGGACAGGAAAGCAATTTAAGCTTTCATTTCTCTCGAGTCTATGTGGAGGTCAACAGCACTCAGAATGGAATATATAATTCCCGGATTGTCAAATTCAATGTGGGGTCAGTGCTACTCACTATACGGATCAAAGACTTGGCGCCACGTCACGAAGGGCGCTTCGAGCAAACTACAGACCTTCATCAACAGCTGTCTTCGCTCTATACTACTCACTATCAGATGGCCGTCATGGAAAGATTAGCAACAGGGATATCTGGCAATGTACGAACCAACCCAGCAGTAACTGATTGTGTGACAAATATGCAGGAAGGAATAGAGGGGGATTAGCCATACTCTGAGAAAACAAACCATCAAGTGAGTGACATCACAAGCCAAGCCATCGCTGTGGTGGAACCCGAACGAGAAGTGGCAAGTTGGTCGTCAGTGCAAGGGTGACATGGAGGAGGTAATGTGAAAAGGAGATTAAAGCGTATAGGCAGACGTGGAGTCAGGTGAAAACATTGGCGGGGAACTGAACGCAATGGAGACGTATGGCTGAAGCTCTATGTTCCTCTACGAACTAATCGAAATAATAACAATAAATAATATTCTAAGTGTTCTTTAGTGATGTAAGGCTTGTCACAAAATAAGTATAAGATGAAAATGGGTCTACCTGTCTAACATGTACCTATTTGATTGTTTCTTACTTAATGAAAAAGGTACTTATCATTCGTTGATATGACAGCGTATTTTTATGAAGAAAAGCATTGATTTGAGCAGAATTATATGAATCCTTTATTTCACAGTGTAAGCATTATTCTGTGAGGTATTGATAAATGAAGATATTTTTATTAATTTATTAGCAACAAACATTTATACAATTTTCTTGAGTTCAAAGTAGGAAATTCATTCATTTTCCATATTTCTAGTATATGCATTGATTCACTACTGTTGCATGTGTTGGGTGACAGAAATGAATTAATGCAGATACAAGAGATTTTGAATAGATTTTTACCACCAGTCAATCAGTCAGTCAGTCAAATCAGAGGGGGATAATAAATAATCTTAAAATTCTATTTCAATTCAATTCACGTACATCACAACATTCTAACAAATTACTCATTATGACTTTATGAACACGCGTCTTATTTTCCATATGATTGTACTGAATTTGAATAAACCAAGAACTACAGTTTTAGCAGAATAAAATGGTACCATCTTTCATTTCCTTGCCTTCTCGTCAGCTGCTTACATGGCAAAGACATTAATAAATATATATCTACAACAACAATTTTGAAATACTTGCCCAAAGAGTTCATTTTAAACAAAACAAAATCAATCGATCAATATACGCATACATTAAAAATATATACATATATAAATATGCAATATTAAACACTATTCCGAACAACAATAATAATCATACACAATAGAAACTTTTAGCATTTCGCATTCGGAAGAAAGAGTGGTGAAAATATCCAGTTACCAGACAGGGTAAAGAAAGACTGATAACCGCTTCTTTCTGGACGCATAAATCAGGTTTCAGGTGATTGATGGAAACGGCTTCAGCAAACTTAAGGAGAATTGAGCTCTTTTGCCTATTGATAATTTTGAACGACTTTTCGACGTCCACCTCATGACCCATGTCAAGGAGATGTCTGGCGATGGCACTGTTTAAATCATTTGTTCCCTTTATAAGTAAGTTTTTTGGTACATGTTCATAAAATCGTAGATATCCCCTTCTTTCTGTCCTCCCAATGTAACTGCTCCCTCAGACACATGTAAATTTGTATATACAGCTGGAGTTAACATGAGAAGGATATCTATCGATTTTTGATTGCACCAAAGAGCGAGTTGTTCGATAGACGGGAACGAGCTCAGCCAGCTGTAGGATAGGCTATGGCTAGTGACGTAGTCAGTCTTCTGTTGACCATTGCTGCAATGTTTTCACCTTTATAATCAAGCCGAAAGTAGACTGGCTTTTTCTTCACTGTGATTTGTTTTATATTTGTGACCTCAGATCTTCCATACTTGTTAATGAACCTTTGAGGGTACCCATTTCTTTTCAACATCTTTTCAAGAAACTTAAATTCTTCCTCTAATTTCTCTATAGAGCATATTCTCCTCGCTCTATAGTACAGAGTCTTGACTAGACCACGTTTAAAGCTATTTGGACAAAAGCTATTAAATTCAAGTATTGTCTTTCCATGTGGGCTTTGGATAAATTGACTTTTGAAGACTTCCGTCTTCTAGGCGATCCATGGCGTTGTCAACGAAGTGAAACTTTCCGTCACTTTCATGTTCCATAGTGAACTCAATATTGGCGTGTGCATCATTGATTAATTTTAGTAAGTGTGAAGCACAACTTTCAGTTTTGTACAGTATGAATGTGTTATCAACATAACGACAGTAGGAAGATATTTCGTTGATTGCATGCTTCAACTTTGTTCTTTAAAGGTTTGACATGAATATGTCTGCTAAAAGAGGGCTAAGTGGACTGCTCATAGCTTTACCATATATTTGGTGGCAAAAAGTATTGTCAAATTTAAATTGCACATCCATGGTACACATAAGCAGTAGGCGTTTGAATTCCGACTCTGGGAGTGGGAGAAGGTCGGACTGCTGACAGATGATCTCAATAGTTTCGTTGATTGGAATCATCGTGAATAGGGACGTTACATCAGATTGCACCATGAAGTAATTTAGAACGTTTATGTGGTTGGCAGTTTCAAAGAAATGAAATGAGACTCCTTAAGTTTGCTGAAGCCATTTCCATCAATCGCCTAAAACCTGATTTATGCGTCCAGAAAGAAGCGGTTATCAGTCTTTCTTTACCCTGTCTGGTAACTGGATATTTTCACCACTCTTTCTTCCGAATGCGAAATGCTAAAAGTTTCCATTGTGTATGATTACTGTTGTTGTTCGGAATAGTGTTTAATATTGCATATTTATATATGTATCTTTTTTTAATGTAAGTGTATATTGATCGATTGATTTTGTTTTGCTTAAAATGAACTCTGTGCAAGTATGTCAAAATTGTTGATGTATATATATATATTTAATAATGTCTTTGTCATGTAAGCAGCTGACGAGAAGGCAACGAAATAAAAGATGATAGCATTTTATTCTGCTAAAACTGTAGTTTTTGCTTTGTTCTAATTCCTTAAGGGGAATAAATGCATGATTGTACATTATTCTATATTGGTTGATTCTTATTCAAATGGCTAATTATCAGTTCCACTCATGTATATGAATGAAGCAAGTAAGTTGTGTGAGCGACTTGATAAGATTATGAACAATGAGGTTTTGTGCTCGAAACGTGGTTGTCATCAGTTAATAATACTACTTTATAACAACACTGTGTGATTTATCAAAATAAAGCCCTATCCATAATGAGGTTATACTCTATGACAGTGCCCAAGTTTTATACTTATACTATTCATCGTTTTGCATCATCACGTAACAGTTATGTTATCAAGTTTGCTCAACGGTAAAGATAACAAAACCAGGTGTAGATTATTGGATTTGATAAGTGTATAAAATTCTAAAAGCAGCATATGTTTACACAATGATTTTGCATATCATATTCGTGTTGATTTTGTCATTTCATGGGGTATGAGTGGGGCTAATGTAACCAGGTAAAATTCTGTTTTATCACATCATTCATATTCGGATAGTTTGGATTTCTGAAAATTTTCAAAATAATTTCAATAATGTCACAATCGATTTTTTGGCCTGATCCTATAAAACATATACTTTCATATTAGATATATTGATTTTTTTTATTCCTATACGTTCCCAGTGAAATATAGGACTTCAAGCTAGAAGCTTGAATTCTTTACGAGTCTTATTACCGGCTTAGCGAGGTAAAGGAGTGCGTTGGCCCCCTGCGTGATCGGCGAGCACTCTACCGCAGTGTCACCGACGCACATGACATGTTGATTTAATCTAATGCAATGTGAGTGACACAGTACCAATAACTGAATGTTGCTTCGAGTGAAATTCACTGTTCACCTTGTTTATATATCAGTTTGTTTACACGGCTTGATAACTTGATTATACAGCAAGTTATATACTCTCAGTTGTCCCTGTGTTTTCTATTGGAGTTTTCCTTACATTATCCAGGATAGACATTACGTCATATCTAATGCACGTGTTTCGGTGTCGATTCGAAAAACGAATATTTGATGATTAACCGCCGACCCCTTTATCTCTCTCTCTCTTTCCTTCTAACTATAATACTTTTCTTTATACATTACTCCTATCTCACACTACTGCGTGATTGTAGGTTTACGTGGATGAATTACGGTAGCCGAGGTTTTTCCTTGACTATTTAACTTCACCGTGTCAGTCATCCTAGACCTAGTTGAAATCGATATGCACGGATAACGCGACTGACTGAGATCTACATTACTGTCATAACTTGATATTTAGTAAATTATATTATTCGGCTTATCAGACATGGTTTATCCCCGAGCAAGCTAACTGATTTCTATGCCATCCTAACCCCAGACATATTGAGAATCCTTATAAGGTTCTCTGATATCCCCTTCTTATGTAGTCATATTCTGAAAGTTTAGATCATTCACATCACTACACCTGTTGTTCTCATTGATCGCAAACCATTTTGTTGAATGAAATCTGGTGAAGGCTGTCATTTGTTTGACTGCATTATTGAAATCTGCTGACTTATTGATCGGGTCTTGAGTTTGATCGCTTAAGCATTCAATAGAACCCACTTTGTTTATCAATTAAACTTATTATGCAACTGGATTTTATCAACGGTCCCTAAATTCTAATTTCACACTACTTTCATACCATATAATCAGGTTGGATAAACTATAACCTCCTACGAATTCTTTAAATGAATTGAAACTTCACATTTTACGGATATTATCTTAATCACAGAGTACACCACCCCGTCTCAATAAATCTATAGTTAAATAAAATCAGATTTTTGCATTTTCACCTCCAGAAAATCGAGAATTATTCTACTTTAAGCTTCTGGTATGGATGTTTCGGCTATGTCTGGCAATCAGGGTTAAGTTATTTTGTTCGATGGTGACAAATACTGGAATTCAGGATGTACATTACCGCCTATTTAGGTGTCATCAGTTGACTGGACTAGAATTCCCAGTAAGTGATGATTACACGCTTAGGCTCACTTGATACTTAAACAATGTATAGAGGGTTCGATTCTCAGTAGGAACACTATCATCACCCACGGGGATGCAGGCGTATTTAGCTGAAAAGTCCAAAATAGGATGAAGTTGGTGCCCTGAATTCTAATCCTAGTCATCATTAACCGAAATCAGGTGAAGAGTAGTTTTTCTAATTTGGCCTAAATGTAAATTTCTTGTAAAAGTACTCTTACTTGTCAAACATTTATCAAATTTAACTATATTTATTACTTTTTGCTACTACTATTTTAATGACAGAAGACAAGGGCCAGGCAACAGATCGTTTATTGAGAAAATCAAGAGATATTTATGGATTTTTATGTACATTATTATTCGTTATTATTAGCAGAGAAACAGCGTCTTCTGGTTGGTTGTTTTCCTTCTGAAGTTTATTCTATCATCTCTTGGTTGCCGTTTCTTAGACATTCTGGTGATATATCTGCGAATCATATGCACCACCCACGCTAAGTCTGTTGTGATTGGTTGTTGAGTTCTTCAAGGTTAGGCTTTGTCCTTGTTTTATTTATATTTATACAGGAGTAAGACAAGGCTGCCTATTATCACTTATGATATTCTTAAATGCGATAGACTCGACTATCAGGCAGGTAGTGCTTTGGTAACAAGACGACAGAAGTACGTCAGACCGACAAGAATACTCGAGAAGATCTGGACTTCACGGACGATTTATGTCTAATACCACACAAACGCGAAGACTTACGGGCTAAAACTAAAAAGTAGGGAGAAGAAACTGCAAAGACACAACTTTAGGTTGACAGTAAGAGAACTAAAGTGATGAAGATAATCAACCAACCACCCAACAACACTATGCATTGATTACTATCAAGGGTTGAAATTTGTAAGAGGTTAATTCCTTCACTCATCTAAGCAGCATAGCTTCAACTACAGGCAGTGGGCACGGATGAGTGTAAAAATCAGAAAAGGAAGAGCAGGACAGACCATCATCACTTTGAAATCAGTTTGTGAATTCTCCGTAACCAGCATAGAGAACTAGACTTCAGAATTTTATCAACAGCTGCTCACCCCATTGCTTTGTACTGACGACCAGAAGACCAGAAATGATTCGCAACGGGGAAATCTAGCAGTGAACTAATCAAGAACCTACTACTCAATAATAATCTTGAAGAAAAAATGGAGACGGATCGGACGCACACTCATGAGATCTTCAAATGACAACATGCGTTAGGCCGTCAGGTAGAATCCGGATGGAAAACAAAAAAAGTATGGCTGCCGAGAGTGACATGGAGGAGATTGTGTGAGTTGGAGATGAGAAACTATTTCCAATAGGGGGATCACAGAGAGTGGGATAAACTGCACGTGTGCTGCTGAAGCCCTACATCTCACTCAGAACCCAAGGGATAAATAGTATTAATAACAATAACATCAACGTATTTGCACTTAGTAAGCTGATACACGATTTTACTTCTCATTGGGTCTTCAGATACATCTAATGTCATCGCAAGGGTTGCAGAAAATTAGAATTTGGCTGAAATTTCAAGCAATCTTACTGACGTGAAAGAAACCTGGAACTGGAAGTTTATTGTATTTTTAAATAGAAAAAGAAGAAGAAGGTCAGGAAAAATTTCTCTGTTCCACGATTTTATCCTGAAAAGCTTTACAGTCTCGTTTATGCTTCCATAGACACAATCAAAACTTAATTCACTCTGATATGGAAGGAAGATTAAGGGAAATAATAATGAAAGGTGTGAATATTAATCGCCAGTTACATAGAAACAAAATTACACAGGATAAGAAAATAGTTCTGCAATACAGTTTTTTTAACGAATTCATGAATGAACAGAATTTGAACAGAAGAGAACAGAAATAGTAGTTCTTTTTCACAATTGAAAATGAAGAAAATGATTATTTATTATTATTATTACTATTGTTCCCGTGGGTTCCTAGTGGAAGATAGGGCTTCAACTGCAGGTCTCCACTTGCTTCTGTCTTCTGCTGTACTTTTTACATGCACCCATCCATGTTAGTCCATACTGTTTCAACTCCTCTTCACACGATCTCCTCAATGTCATCCTCGCAATGACGTCCCACTCACCGCTTCCCTTTCGGGTTCCACTCGAGCGATGGCCTGACGCGCGAGCGATGTCACCCAGTGGCCTCCTCAACGAGTGTCTAATCCATCTCCCTCCACTTTCTCCTGCATATTTGTTGGTTGGCGATCGGTTCTTGTTTTGTTTGTTCCCGGTCAAAGTTTCGTGTTGGTGATTCTTTCCTGCCATGAAGCGAGTGGAAAAGCAAATGAATAAAATCTAAGGCGTCAGGTGGAAGCAGATCTTCGGAAAATGTGGAGATTGAAATAGTTTCTTTTAGACACACAGTTCCGGTTTTTCGATGTACATGGTAAGGGCTTTTTAAAGACAAAAAGCTAGAAACATGCTGTTTAACTAGTTTCGAAATATCATTCATAACACATGATATGCGTAAAGTCTAAAATATACTGATATCTAAAATATACGTCTGTTCTATTCCACTCAAACTAAGAAGTAACAATCATTGGTGTCTTCTTGTGCAGACAGATGAATGACACAAAAATCATGTTTCAAAATGTTTGACATTAATCCAGAGAATAGAAACCAATTTCGCCTAAATTTCATTCGACTAAAAATCCTACATTAACTAGCGTAAATGTTCTTCACTCGTTGACAGTAAGACGCACCGCACTTAAACAATGATTCTGCTAACTGTATTTCAGAGTATATTAGAGTCTAAAAGGCTGAGTGGTGACGTCTACTGATCTGTCATCAACTGGCTGGCTATGCACACAGGACGACGATGACGCCAACAACGACCAGTTCTTCGTATGACATAGAGGTCGTCAAGTAGCAGCGGAAGTATGTGACAGAATGCCAGTCTCATTGTGTGGTAGTAAAATCAGTTAGGATGATTAGAGAAAACCACACATGGTGGAAATTATCATTCCATGCCAGCCATTTTTGACAGATAATGTCATAGAAACGTAATGTAAACATTGGACGTGAATACTTTCTATGTATTTAGTAAATATGCTTGAAAGTGGAATAAACCTTGTTTGTATCCTCCAGTAGTGATTGTCTTTTGCATTAGCTCTTAAGTAATGTAGATGAAATTCAAAACTGAATTGAAGAGTTAATCGCGTTCCAGTATTTTCAGTTTTGTAACAGGCGGTACTTGAGTGTGGAATGTAAACTTGTTTTTTGGGAAGATTCCAGATGACAGGTGATGACAATTCAAATCCTCCATGCAATTCAACATCTGTTATGCAATTTTGCAAAGGTTTGATCAGAAGATGAAATCAGTCACGAAATCACGGGAAAACTAGAGTGTGCTAGACAGTTGTTTTGTCTCACTAGTTTGTGACTATTCGGCAGTGCAAACCCAACAGTATTCCAACCATGGGCTTTCGTGTTATGCATCAAGCTTGTAGATCATTCAGATATTGAGGTTCAATCAAATGATCCATGGATTTCAAATTCTCCCAGAAGATCCTTTGTTCGAACTCGGATGTGTGAGTACTGCTGGAGAGTTCCAAACTAGAAGAAGACGACTGTTCAATACCCTTTGGTTTTCCGATGATTCTCCAAGTGGTGTCAACATATGATGAAACTTTGTGATGAGTGAAATCCCTATAAACCAACACCTGAAGATATAAGACTGCTGGTTGAGTTCCTACAAGGGCCTTCAAACACCGTTTGTCATTTAAGTATCAACCTGTCTGGGGTATTATCAACAACTATAAATATACGTATGGGAATGCTTATTTGTTTATTACAGATATGGGCATGTTTATCTTGCCATCACAAGAATACAATAAATTCTAACCTGTAATTCCATATTAGTTTGTTTATTAGATGTATCACAAAGTCAGTGAAACAGTATTGTTTACTGGATGACGTGTCGAACAAAATTTATTGTGGTTCACAATCATATCAGCAATTGTAATCACACGACTTCGAAACTTGAGTTCTATAGTTTTCTTTGTTTTCTCCTATTTGTCGTAGGGGTAGTAGACTTTTCAAGATATCAGGGACAGGTGACGAATCATTCCTATTACATGTATTTGCCGTTGATTCGATTAACAAAGCTTCTGTTGTCAATCTCTCCCTATACCCTATGACATTAGATTTTAAAACTGTGATCCTATCCCGTCCTATTGTATGGTTGTGTGTGAGTGCATGTAGTGATATAGTTGAACTATTCTCTACATTTCTTATCTTATTCGGGTCAACCCATCTAGATTTTGCTAAGTTTTTATGTTCGACTAGTCTGACTGCTCCTGTTCTACTAGTTTGACCTATATTTGACCTGACAATGATTACAGGGTATTAGATAAACTAAATTGTTTTGTTTTAATGGCTCTACAGGATCCTTTAACCGACAAAGCTTGTTTCTAATTCAGTTTGTGGGTTTGAATGCCGGCCACTTTTATTCCTGCCTTGTTAAGTATTCTGCGTAAGGCTTCCGAGGTTCCTTCCTTGTGTGGAAGTACTTCTGATGATTTAGATTCCTTATTGTCGGTGTTATCTTGCACATGTTTGACATGCATGTCGTCATTAATATCACTATTATCATTATTATTGTTATCACTATCACTACTATTATCATGTATATTATTTTTATATTTTCCTACATACTTCTGGGTAATTATTAAGTTTCAAAGCTTCTCTTATATGTATCACTTCCTGTCTCAGATTTTCCTTGATACTACTTAGTTTTTGTGCCCTATTACTTATTTTTATTTTTATTTTTGATTTACAGCTTGATTCCACACCGTATTTTTGGTACAAGTATGGAATTTTCAGCATGGATATCGGTAGCCCAAAATTCGCAGGCCGACCATAGATATCAGGTGTGCGTCGGCGAGGGCTCGAACCCCGGACCATGTGCATGGTCGGCGGGAGTCCTAACCACTGTGCCACCGACGCACTTAAACATTTCATCAATCCTATTTTTACTGACATAGGCTGGGATGATCGGAAGCCCAAAAATCTGTTTGAATATGTGGGTTTCCTGTAAGCACTAGTGTTTGACTTCCTTTCTACTTTCTTTTTTACGCTACAATCTAACACTTGGAGCTCACTTCTTGACTTTCCAATTCACAAGTGAATTGAATTGCCTCTACCTTCGAGTTGATGTGTTCGAAAAATCTACCTATATCTTGTGTTCTGAGTGCAGTGAATGTGTCATCCACATACCTCCACCATACCTCTCGAGTGGGGGTGAACCTTTGAATCGCTATGCTTTCCCGCCTATCCATGAATATATCTGCTACAACCGGGGATATTGGTGATCCCATGGCAACTCCGTCAGCTTATTTGTATATCTTCCCTTGGAATTTAAATACTGTGGAAGTGAGACATAGCTTCACTCCGAGCATCATGTCCTGGAGTGGCACTTTTGTTCTAAGTCCGAGTTCTTGGTTAGAAATAAGTTTCTGACTGCCTCTTTAGCAATATTTAATGGTAAACGTGTATATAGACTGACAGTTTATTGTTTTCAAGTTGCATCATTAATCAGACTGATGACAATCAGGTCAACGGTTTTTGTGTATTTAAAGATTTAGCTTTCAAGATTTCCATACTAACAGATGTTGGTTTGCAGAGGTTTCATTAGTTACGAGACTGATGAGAAGTTAACACCAGTTACAGAATCATTGGAAGATTAGGGAGTACTTATCTGATGTTTCCTATCAGTTCAGTCTCTTCAGCCACACGTACCTACCACTCCGGGACCTTCTGATTACAAGGTGAACTTGTAGACCATTAACTCCATCCACGAACAATTCACGAATAGTGCCAATATATTTATAGTGAACAGTGGTGACTGGTGGGGTACAACAGACGGGTTGTTAGCCCAAATACTCGCCACCCATGACATTGTCTAGTGGTCGCACTATATCGTGAAGTAGTAGACTTCGGTGTTCATCGATTGCAAATTGAATCGGATCGCTTTGGCTCAATTGTCTGCGAGCTCACTTTTTAACCTGAATGTCCTGAATTCGAACCCGAACCAATGCGATGACATAACAGTCCACTACTTTGTGCTGGTTTTCTAATGCTTCTCTAACCAATTTCATTTCATGATCAAATATTTGAGTAACCAAATCCCTGAAAATTAACACTTGAATATTTAACTTTTGTCTGTAATGTGAAATATTGTTGCCTATTTTTACTAGAAGTAGGATTGTGAGTTCTTGATTTTACAAGACAGGTATCAGTACTTATCATCACCTAGTAAAATCAAGTGTCAGTATTCTTTTACAGGGTAACGTTTTTTTAAAAAACTTCAGGCTTTCGTCAAAGAATTCAAGCTAATTTCTTTTACAGTAACTTTCTCGTCATCCATCCAACGTGGTGCTGTAAGAAATACGCCTGTATGGAGATTAATAAATTACATTTCGTCGACTGAGAGTTTGTTAATCTATGGTGGAATACATATTTGCAATTTCTTTCGGAAACCAAATTTTCTCAGATCACAAAAAACTTTGTGATCTGTCATATGAAAAAGAGAAGACGTTCGGCGAAGAGACTCTTGTCGGCGGCGAATTCATTCACATAGCTGTACAATCGCATTTATTAACAATTATTTGTGTGCGTACGTGAGGTTTGTCAAGTTTAGATCATTGATCAGGCAATACAAGAATTATCTAATATAGAAACAAAGTCAATCATACAGCAACTAAAGTAAAGTTGAGCTTTTAAGTTAGATGACGTAATATAATTGACTAAAATGCTTCAACTCAGGTTAGGATAGAAAGAGGTAAAAACAGGTAAAGACTAGATAGAGGTGGGGTAGATAATAAAGTCATTTAAATTAGTACTAAAATTGAGCAAATAAATTGGATCACATAATATAAATGACTAGAAATTGAGCGTTGTTCGAGTCAATAACAGTGGTAGTGAGGTGTAGAAATTAAATCGGGTGGGGGTAGAGAACAAGAAAGTTGAAAATGCAAAATATTACAATTGAGAAGACAAAATAATACTAATGAAGAGACAGAGGAGAAAGAAAAAGATTAGGTAGATTTTGCCTGTCGAGTAATAAGATAGATTACATCCATTGCAAGTGTAGTGATTGAATGAACTTCTTCTGTATGCAGAGTTCAAGATTTTGCGAGTGAATCGCCATTGCTTCTGCAGTTTGAAGAAGTCTGATTCGTACACTTCTAGGAAGACTACTTCTTACTCTATAGACGACTTTGAAGTTTATTTCAGGTGCAGCTTGTTGTTCAGATTCTATGAGATGTTCTAAAATGAAGCTGCAGGGGCATCGTTTTCCTCCCTTGTAAAACTATGCCGCAAAATGTTCGGCGATACGTTTGAAAAGCGAACTCGTGGTACGGTCGACATACCTGGCTCCACACAAGCAGGTGAATTGATAAATACACATTGATGAGGCTAGCAGTGGTGGCATATCCTTCCCGTTTACATGAATCATAGGTTTTGTGGAGAAGGTTAATCGTAGTTCAGCTGCAAAAAATTTCTTCTTAAGTGAGCACGACAATCGACTTTTTAGTGTTTCCGCGGATGCTAGCAAACCCATCCCATAGAATTAAAAAAAAACCCAATGCTACTGAAACTTCAAGCCTCTCACTTGAAGTCCTATATTCCACTGGTAACATCATGGAAAATAAACAACATATTACTGGTTGGTTGAGATGAACACTCACTCACATCAATCAGTAGTAGATCAAGTTGATCTGAACACTTAACGGTCGTTTCCCTCGTTTGCAGCTGGCGCTTGTCAGCGGTGTACTTCATATGAAGTAGCTGTTTTTCAGTGAGTGGGACTTATCTCTTATATTGATGTATTTAATAATATTAAATAGCAGTAATTCTCTAACTTCTTCTTCCTTAATTTTATAAATTATCAATTTTTTTTATATTCTTTCTTCTCTATTCTTCAGAACAATTCACCTCATCACCTGAATGATCATAGTGATCTCAACTCACAGCTGAATAAAATAGTTCAAGTAAGTTAGAAGAGATAAGATGCTCAAATCGTTTAGTATAATGTATCTTTCATTGTTCTGATGATGACTTTATTGACCCTTTTAGAGTTTATCCAACAAAACATTTTTAATCTTCTTAAGGAAAGACAGCACAAGAAATTATAATACAAATAATAATACTATTATTATCTTTTTTTATTCAACTTATTCTTTTTATAGATATGTCTAAAGTTTAAAAGTTCACATAACGAGTTTGATAACATCATAGAACTTCAAAGGCATATAACCCCACCCACCGTCCCTTCAGCTCAAAATGCTCTAAGAATATTTCTAACTGCATAGTAATCAATATAACTTAGTATTTATCTGAAGGAGAATGTTTCAGTATCAAGCTAGATAACTTTATCAATTTTTAATTTACACTGTCACTGTCAGTGTCTTACTTACTCATAGAAGAAGTACAAGACGAAGAGTAACAGCAGAGTAGTTTAGATTTTAATCGAGATGTCTTAATATTCTGTTGTAACATTCTATGAATGTAGCTGGCTAATATGATAGTGCTCAGCTGAATGAATGTTCTTCAAAAAGCCGTTTTTACGAGTTTGATCACGGAATTGATATCGGTTAGAAACCATTGATAACCATCAGGGAGGAGTATTGGACAGCTGTTTCATCCCACTAGTTTGGGAATCATCAGCAGTGCATATCCACCAACAGGGTTCGAACCCAGGACCTTCCGGTTAAAAGGGAAGCTCGTATAGCATTCAGCCACTGGGACCCAATTCAATGGCCAGTCCATGAATTTAGCGCTACCACCAACCAATGTCATTGGTGCGTAGTGCTGACGACTCCCAAACTAGGATGAAACAGTTGTTCAGTAAAATCTGGTTTTCAATGTTTCTCTAACTGATATCAATTCGTGGTCAAACTCATCTAATCCTTGCAAAACAAACTTTTGAAAATTAATCTGATGCTTGCTAGTGACTTGCTACAGGATGGAGTTTCCCTGAGTTCAGATGTTTACCCACCACCCACCCACCCCCGCCCTTTCCACACCCATGAAGTGAAGCAGGCTGTCTATACGACTAAAATTTATCAATGATAGAGTGAAATAACAAGCCATCTAAATTCTCTTTCTACTCACGAAAGGTTGTTATTAGTCATTCATGATAACTCATGCCAGTGTGAACTCTATGCAGTAAGCAGGGTGTTGTCTAGAAATTATTTTCCATAAAATGCTGACATTTCACAACTGGTAAAAATTCCTTTCTTATTCTGTTACAAAGAAGTTTTATTCTTCTTTCCGTATTGTACTGTCTAATTCCTATTCTCCTAATTAATGAAAAACAGCCTCATATGCATGGCTGAATTGTTTTCATTGGTGTGTTTAATTAAATCGAGGAGAATTTACTCCTTCAAAAAACACTTCATACTATATTACAGACAATTGATCAATCTTATATATATATATATATATATATATATATATATATATATATATATACAAAAGGCTAAATTACTATTCAGGCATATTTATTGGGAATAGATATTTGCTCTGACTACACTGCACACTTCCCTCATAATTTGCATACATACACTCACGACCGCACAGTTGATATACCAGTCTCTTAGCGTACAATATAATAAGCATGAAAATTCCCATGTCATGTAACTAAAAATCTCTGTACAGTCATCTAGGGTGGTTACATCTGTGGAACATCGGTGGAATTGGATACTCCACATACATGGATAAATATATATATATACATATATATATATGTACCACCAGAGTTGCACTGAGACATATAACACTGATATATAATAGTGGTAATAATAGTGTGGTGAGAGCAGTCTGCAAGCCAAAATTATAGGCAACAGTTTACGTCAATGTCCACGTCTCGAATCTGAATCTTGAGGAAAAACAAGAACAAAGCCTAACCTAGAGAAACTCATCAATTAGTCACAGTAAACTCAACGTGTGCAAATACGATTTGCAGGTATACGGCTTAACTTTCTAAGAAAAAACTACAAGTGGCACAGAATTACTTGAGAAGGAAAACACTCAATCAGAAGACGTTACTTCCCTGCTAACAATAAAGCTAATAATATTGTACATAAAAATCTATAATATCTGTTGATTTTTTCAATAAACGATCTGTTGTCTGGCCCATGTCTTCTGCCGTTACAATACCACGAATGGTATAAACACTAATATTAATGTTGAAAAGAGTTCAGATAATGGTAATGATAAAAATAGTTTTAAATGAGTCAGAAATAGTAACAGTAATAGCGTGTTTACCGAAGCAAATAGATAGATAGTGCAGAAAGACGATTGTCTGTTCGCTTGATGGAGCATTGTCCAGCGTAGTCAAAGTACCTAAAAGTTCGATAACAAAGCATCCTGTGGACTTTGGACATAATATTGACGCTTTCAAGTCATTCACTATTATCAGGAGGCTGATAAACAGTAAGATGCTTGCAGCTGCGGAAGCTTGAACAATTAGAATTTATAAACTAGGCATCTGTGTACAAAACGAGGCGGTATTCACTCTTAATCTACCATGGTAATATGTTTTGTTTATTAACTGATATTATTATTTTATTATACCCCTTATTATTACTATTTATGACTCATCATTAACATTATCTGAAATCTTTTGAACATTATTAATATTATTATCACCATCAATAGCATTACTTTTGTAACAACAGAAGACAAAGGCCAGGCAACAGATCGTTTATTGAGAAAATCAGCAGATATTTATAGATTTTCACGTACATTATTATTAGCGTTATTGCTAGCAGAAAGATAACGAATTCTGATTGGTTGTTTTCTTGATGAAACAATCCAGTTACTAAGTAAGGAGAACAAGGAAAGTGGTGGACTGATTATATCAAAAAAAGTCTTGAATCAACTACCATTAGTTCAGAAATACAAACAATAAATACAGAACTATCAGCAAACGTCGACTCTTTGACCAAAGCAAAGATTTTGAAGGCTATAAGAGTATTGAAGGGCGAGAAACTAGCAGGACTTAATGGAATTCTCACATAACCATTAAGAAATGACCCGAAAATCTACATGCTCACGCCTACGCCATCAATTCACAAGATGTGGAAGGAAAGAAATTCACAGATTAAAACTAAATTCAGTCAACAACTGATGATGAACTATGCTCCTGTCCATCCTAAACAAAACCCTAAATGACATCATCCTTGAAAGAATGAAAAGTTCACTGGATGGAAGACTTCTTTGTGAACAGGCTAGATTTTAAAGAAACAATTCAAGTGCGGATCTTATTCTGACACATTACATCGAACAGAGTCTTGGTTGGCAGTCATCTTTTTACCTCAAATTTATTGACTTTGAACAATGGCAACATATCGTTGAGAGTGGGAAGACGCGGATATATTGGACCGACAGAAAGAGCTAGACCAGGATCTCTCAGATGACTTGTTTCTCATTGAGCACTGAGAAAACAAATTTTTGTATCAAGGGCTTCGATATCCTTGAGTTCAGTTTTTCGAATTCAGGAAAAATTATCTATTCAATGATTATTTACTTTCACTGTTTTCGTAATCGATATAATGTCCTGGTGAGGAATTCTGGGAATCTTAAGTAGTCACTCCTCATATTAATTATCTAGTGTGCATTAAAGAATTCTGGTTATACAAATATTCTTTAGACTTAACAAAGCTAAAACCAGTTCATACTGAGTAAAATCGGCTTCATTCAGCTTAAATAAACAAAACCATTAGAACACGTTAAAATACTTATAACATTTCTCTGCACAACTTAAAAGCTCTGGAGTACTTTGAAGTAGAGACTGGTGTAGATTACGACCGGACTGATTTAGACGTAGGAAAAAGATATCATTGTTTTCATTTGTGTCCAATGAATCCCCCCCCTATAAAATGAAGTAAATGCCCCCATTTTATCATATTTTTAATACTTTTCAAAATGACACGAATCATTATTGGTCATCTGGACACAGCTAGCTTCTCTGGTCCAGCAGTAGAACGCTTTCCAACTACTCACATGGTTAGGCGTTTGACCCTCGGCCAACACACTCCTAGACCTCACGACGCCGGCATTAAGGCCGGTAATGTGACAAGATTTGGTGTGAGGCTAGCAATCCCACCCCGTTAAAGTAAAACAACTGCTGCTGAAAGTTCAATGCTCTTCCTTGAATCCATATGTTCTACTCGTAATGCACAGGAATAAATGAAATAAATGATAAAATAATGGTTACAACGAAGATTTTTTCCGTAAGACTAACTGTCGCTTGTACATATTACTAAATTTAGAAGTCAGTAGGTTTGAGCAAAGAAATATGTCCTCAGCTAGATCCTCAACTATGGATCTACTCTAACACATATAGCATTTTTAATACAAAAAAGGATTGCCAATCAAGTTAGGATCCAGATCAGTTTCTTTCTGTTGAATTTCGTGATCAACAAGAAATTCAGAGAGAGAGACCACTGAAAACTGCGAAACACTACGGAGCTTAAGATTCTCATTATTCAGTGGAAGTGATCATCCAGATAACTCTATTATGGATAAGATTTTGTTTTGGTGAATCACACAGTGTTGTACAGTAATATTACCTGATGACGATTCGAGCACAAACTATTGCTCATAATCATAATCACAGAACTTTATATGATTATGAGCAATAGTTTGTGCTCGAAACGTGGTCATCAGTTAGTGTTACTGTATTACAGTGTGTGATTTATCAAAATAAAATCTTATCCATAATGGAGTTATACTCTACCACAGTGCCCAAGTTTTATACTTATATCAATAATCATCCAGACAAGTTAGTTCATAAAAATTTAAATTCAGTGCCAAGACAAATCAGCTTCAATGAAGCTCTTGCTCATAAAATTGCAGCCTCCTGGTGAAAAAGCCAGTGAAATTGTAACACTCGGCGCCTAAGGAATCCAGTGGAAACGGCATTCAATGCAGCAGATCTAAAAACTGCTCCAGTTTTACTTTCGAGAAATAAGGATTAACTACCTAATTTCGCCTCCTCCGTATGTATCTACCAGTATGACTGCTCCTGTAGAGATAGTTGGTCAACGTATTTCCAAAAACCATCCCGCACACTTTGTTGATAATGAGAGTAAATCTGGTTATTAAGTACTTAAACACATAACAGTTCCAACAGTTGCTATGATCACAGGCAGTAGTTTTGCTCAAAAAATTACCAAAGAACGAAAACTTATTTTTTCTATTCCACAATGCTCAAACCGTATAATAATATTTAAAGTTTCATTATTTTATTTCGACTAATATTTACTTTGCTTTACGAGTTCGTCTTCTAAAGAGAGAGCTACAGTCATTGGAATCCACTTGAAGAAGGCAGACTTGTGCGTTCAAAATAAACTCGAACAAACACTCGCCCTACCGTGGCCATTATTACATCGATGTAAAGACTGAATATTATTCCCCCCCTGAATTTTTTCGCTAGTTATCATTCTCCTGATTATTTCATTATTCCGCCTACTACATCTTTAACTGCCTATTGTGTAATCAGTTTGAACACTCCTCACTTGTTGAATTGAATTCTTGATTTCCCCGTCGATTGATTGGACCGAAGTGCTCGGTCTCAGGTTGACATGTCGGCTTCTTGTGCAGATGATTCGACGATGTCTGGGGATTTGATTTGTATACAATTGGTGGCCCAAGTGGTCTAGTAGATAACGCTAGCAGTGGAATCCAGGATGCGCATTTCGTCCTAATTGGGACTCGTCAGCCAGTGGATGTACCTGCATTTCTCAGTGAGTGATGATGTTCCCACCGAGGCTCGAACCCAGTGCCCATAGTTTCAAGCGCCAAAGCGTTATCCACTAGACCACTTGAGCCACGAGAGCCACCTCTTGTGCAACGGGTCATATTAATTATTGAATTGAATTCTTGATTTTCCCATCCACCATCCACCAATTGTATACAAATCAAATCCCCAGACATCGTCGAAGCACCTGCACAAGAAGCCGACATGTCAACCTGGGACCGAGCACTTCGGTCCAATCGATCGACGGGAAAATCAAGAGTTCAATTCAATAATTAATATGACCCGTTGCACAAGAGGTGGCTCTCGTGGCTCAAGTGGTCTAGTGGATAACGCTTTGGCGCTTGAAACTATGGGCACTGGGTTCGAGCCTCGGTGGGAACATCATCACTCACTGAGAAATGCAGGTACATCCACTGGCTGACGAGTCCCAATTAGGACGAAATGCGCATCCTGGATTCCACTGCTAGCCACCATCCACCAATTGTATACTCCTCACTTGTTAATTACTTCCATTATTTCCCCAAAATTATGCATTCAGCAATCCACTTATTTCTATCTTCTGACTGTTACATCACTTTTTTGTTTAATTATCAACCCTTTGATATGTATATATACCACAGTAGAGTAATTGCGTCGGTTGCACAGCAGTGGATTGTTCGCCAACCACATGGATGGTCCGGCGTTCGATCCCCGGCCGACGCAATCCTTTCCCTCACCAAGCCAGTAATCAGACCGGTTAAGAGGTTCCGCATGAAGTAAGCAAACCCACCACGTAAAAATAAATAAATTTAATTTCCTGAAAAGTTCTTTAGATTGATTATATGTTGGTGTTCCTGAAAGCATAATGATTGGTCATAGGGGAATGTTATCCACAAAATTTCATCAAAAAGAGTTTTTTAAATAGAATCACAACACCAACAATGAACCATCATCAAAGACCACAAGAAAATTCATCCTGTCTACCGTACATGAGAAATATCTCTGAAATGACACCTAGAATATTGAAACCGTTTGATATAGATGTAGCACACAAGCCAGTCAAATCGCTAAAATTTGATATTATGCAAACCGAAAGATCCAACAGAAAAAGGGAATAAAATTAATTCAATTTACAAAATAAATTGTATGAACTGTAACAGGCATTATATCGGTCAGCAGAGTGAGCGTCCCCTTCGAATTAGAATCCAAGAACACAAATCAGCCGTGAAAAGACACGATATATATTCTTTAGTATCAATGCATATAGACAATTATAGACATAAATTTGATTGGAATAATGTTGACATCTTAGACAGAGGAAACACCAAAAGTGCCAGGGAATTCCTAGATGTCTGGTACTCAAACGAATATGCAATTAACAAACACATTAATATAGATCAAGTATACCAACAAATACAAAGTAAATCAGGTGACCAGAAAGTTTAAAATCCAAGTCAATAGAAAATGATGAATACACATGTTAAGATGGTTACCAGGAGACGTAATTATATCACTCATGAAGAAATTTAGATCATTTCACTTCATGCTAAATATGGCCCTGATGCTGTTGTCCGGTAGGATGACGAAAGCTCCGCAACTAGAACAACCAGCTCAGAGAACACTATTAATTGCAAATCATCCACCTGAGCTACAAATCTTCCCTATTATTTCAAATACCACCGCTACCGAAACTTCAAAGCTCTAGCTTGAAGCCCTTTATGTTCCACTGGGAAAGTAAGGGAAAAAAACAATGGCAAAGCCCTAGATGAAGATCTAACTGAAAAGTAAATATTTCCCCACCCAGTACTCTTCTCTTCTAAATGTCTAAGCATGGATTTTTTGTATATGCACAAATGTTGTTATTTCGTTATCATCTTACTAATTTTATCTGTGTCACTACTCACTTAACCCCTCTATAGAAATATGCACGACAACTATGTTTGGATCAGTCTTTGGAGACAAAATCGAATCTAATAAATCAGAAACCGTCTAAGAATATGTCCTATGAATCTGAAATGGAAAAAACTTTACAGGTAATTTTCTACATGATTTAATATGGATATAACTTTTCAGTAACTTGAATATTCCCATAATTTATGCGGAATAAAAATAGTTCGAGCGAACAATTGTACTCTCAATAAATTCTTCTTCCTTAGGCTCTGCAATTATAACCCTTTTAATTTAAGCAAACAATAGCCAGTAAAAGCAAATTAGAATCATATCAGAAAGTGTATTGTGGAACAAGTATAGGATGGAATGGAACAATACTCAGTAAGTTTTGAATGTGCATGGTCAGTGAGAACATGAGGTGAAATGAAATGAAATAGTATAGTCGACTAAAGTACAGGTTTCGAGAGTGAATATAATCAGTGGTGTGTGAGACAATATGAATACTTTGATAAATTTGAATAAGGCAATAAGAAGACAAATTTCGCGAGATGATATCGTCATTTCGTAGTTTCTTTACAACCGCTTTACAACTAACATGGTTAACAATGATAAAATAAAGTTCATGAAAATTACTCAGTTAAATAAAAACAAAAGTGCATACTAATGACCAACTTTATAGACAACTTAAAGCAATTGGGTCACATACTCCTCAGCTTTATGGCCTTCCGAAGATCCACAAGACTGGGAGCCCACTGAGACCCATCTTAGATATGTCAAATTCTCCTTATCACAAAATCGCCAAATGGATTACAGAGGTCCTTACGCCTGTAAGAGACTCATTATCAAATCATTCTATAAAAAGTTCATTTGATCTTACAGAAATGCTAGACACCTTGAACATTAATGAAAAGGTTATGTGTTCAATCGACATAGAATCTTTATTCACCAATGTACCCCTTCAAGAAACTGTTGATTTCATTTGCGACTACATCACAAGCAACGGGATAAACTTACCTATTCCTGTAACGTACATCAAGGACATCATCTTAATGTGTACAGAAAATATTAGATTCACATTCCAAGGAAAAGCATACAAACAAATCGACGGTGTTGCAATGGGTAGCCCTCTGGGGCCCCTGTTAGCAGATATATTTATGTCGAAATTAGAGAAACAAATGCAAGGTATGCTTGGAGAATTTATGCTGTACAAACGTTATGTAGATGATACTCTTATTATTAGTAATAATAGCAAATCTATTGAAAACTTTATCACCCTATTTAATCATATCCATCCAAATATTCAAGTGACCTCTGAACTAGAATCCAATAACAAACTCGGTTTCCTGGATATTACTATGACTAGGAGAAATGATGGAACGATTCAGCGCTCTATTTTTCGTAAACAAACATGGACTGGACAATATCTTCATTTTACCAGTTTTGTTCCTATCCAGTATAAACGTTCCCTGGTGAAATGTTTGTTCTTAAGGGCTCGAAAAATATGTACGAGTGACACACTGATGGATGAGCTTCGACATATACATTCAGTTTTACTAGCCAATGGTTATCCAGAAAACTTCATCAATTGTCACGGTAAGGATAGACCACATCTTGAAAAGACAGCCTCTGTACCAAAGAAAGCCATCTTTATTAATCTACCATTCAAGGGCGACCAGATTATGCAGCTGACAGCTCAAAGACTTCGGTCAGCCATCAAACGCACATTCTACGCCGCATCTCTTTTTCTCACATCCCGAACATTTTCGATCCCTGTACCTACGATTAAAGGACGAAATTCTGTGGACTCTACTTCCAACTGTATCCACAAGTTCACCTGCAGCTTCGGTGACACCTATATAGGTAGAACTAACAGAATGTTCCAATGTCGTCGAAAAGAAAATGTTCCAAAATGGCTAATTATTCATATCGAAAATCCTAACGCGATTAATTTTAGTAGAAATCCAGCATCATCCATTGCAAAACACTTATTAATGTCTGGTGTCAAAATCAATATTAATGACTGTTTCACAATTATTTCACATAACTCTAATTCAAGGTTATTGAAGGTGATGGAAGCACTTTGGATTAATCACATACAGCCTAAACTGTGTGTACAAAAATCAATAGACTTCAATCTTCGCCTACCCTGGACTGCATGACCTATCTTAATGTGATTGGTCATTAGTATGTACTTTTGTTTTTATATAACTGAGTAATTTTCATGAACTTTATTTTATCATTGTTAACCATGTTAGTTGTAAAGCGGTTGTAAAGAAACTACGAAATGACGATATCATCTCGCGAAATTTGTCTTCTTAATGCCTTATTCAAATATGAATACTACCGAAACTTAACCAACGAATTGGGGGAGGGGGAGTAGACATAAGTTCAAGGGTGAAGATAGGGACAATAATAATGATTGTGAAATAATAACCGTGATATGATGTAAACTTAAAAGTACTATTGGTGAATGATTGTCAAATAATAATAATGAATTTTCAAGCTTTACCAAGGAAATATGGTCCACTTGAAAGTACGATTAAGGGGCTTGACTATTATTGTCGATATGTAGATGATACCTTATTCATTTGTGGTAAGAATTTTAATGAACAAGGGCTTCTGAACGGTGTTCAAAGTGTCCATCCAGGTATTCAGTTTGCATGTGAGGAAGAAGAAAATAACAGTAAACCTTTTCTAGACATCCTCCTCACCATGAGGACAGACGGATGTCCACAAAGGAACCTATTTAGAGAGAAGACTTGGACGGGTCACTACACCCATTTTCATAGCTTTACATCTATTCAATACAAAAAAACTTAGTTAAATGTCTTCTCAATAGAATAAAAGGTATATGCTCAGAGGAATGGATTCAGGAAGAAGTGTGTAAACTGATACGTACTCTACAAAAAGTGTATATTTTAATACTCAGAGACCTGATGCTTCCCGAAAACCACTCCCAACAGACTGCTGCAGACATTCATTAATAAATGTATTCACTCCACGCCGAGGACGAGATGACTGACGGGAAATGATAAGCGACAAAGAAATTCAAAAGCGAACTAACCAAGAACTCACTGCCCAGATACACGCAGACGGAAAAGCAGATTGGTTGAAGATACACTAATCTGAGGAAACGTTCAAGTAACATCACACACTAGACCATTGAGAGAAAACCTCGTCTGTTTAGAAGAGAGTTGGACAACGGGGATTCAATGGAGGAGATTGTGTGAGAAGTGAATAAGTGTAAATGGGTATTTGTGGGGCTAGCTGAAAGGGACAGCAGAGAATCGAGAGGAATAGCTATTTGCTGATAAAGCACCCTGTTCTATTCGGTACCCAGGAGAATAATAACAGTCGAGCCCCAGTGAGTCGGTACTGATTGAGAGTGCTAGACTAAGACATAACTGCTCTCTATTACACCCTAGTTTTTCAATGGATCTCTAAGTGATGTCACCTCATGTTGAAACCTGCAACCAGTCGAATCCCTGCAAGCCAACACTTTAAATATACATGCTGCATTCGGCCTCTGTCAGACGAAACCACAACTGTTGTTCGTGTACTGAATCACTTGACAATATCGTTTAAAACTGGTGAAAAAATTATCTCGGAAGACTTTTTAGCGTCTGACACAAACGCTCATCTAAGGGTTTCATTTAAGCTTCCGCATATCATCCGACAAGAGAAACTTTGCCAAAAGGTGTTTAGTACAAATATTTTTTTCAGCTGGTGAATTGCATGCTTTTCATTCAAGCAAAATGCTGTAACTCACTGACTGACTGACAAGTAACAATCGAAATTTCGCAAAAAAATGCATCAGAATTTGAGGAAGCACATATCACAATTAAATAACAGATATATAGTCAAATTGTTTTCCTGAGATAGGGAATAACATCGTGAATAGTATTAGACACTGTACAGAGTCTGTATGTCGAGAAACAATGACCGCATCCACGCCATTTTGAACCCGTTTGAGTCATGCTAGCAAGGATCCTCAATTAACAACTCATGGGATCTTAACTACTTGAACCCAGTGCATTTCTGATTCGTAGACTATTCAAATAACTTAGATTTCCTACCTAACTCAGCATTACCTATCTTGTTATTATATTCAATATGTGCAGCTGAAAAATACACATATACTTCATAGCCAGTATTCTTCTCATATCTTCTAGCAATGACAGCTTAGAAGACGAAACGGACTGCTGAACACTACACACGACTATTGATGACTCCATAAAAATTCCTCTTCTTGGATGAGGATGCGAAACAGAGGATATCAGACGAGCTTCAGAGATGTCTGAGGAATAACCTGAAGTGATGTAGTAGATGGTAACTAGCATAGGAATCCAGAATGAGTATTTCGTCCTATTCAAGACTAGTCTGCTGGATATACATGCGCTCTCCAGGGAGAGATGGTGTTCTCACTGAGGTTTTAACCCAGCATCCACCACCAAGTGATGTAATGGATAACGTTTTGCGGTTGAAATAAGATATATCACACAGTGAAACGGTATTATTTACTGGATGACGTTTAGAACAAAATTTATTGTTCAGAAGCATATCAATTATAATCACACAACTCCGAAACTTCCCTCTTATAGTTTTCTCTGTTCTCTCTTATTTGTCAGGAAATAAGGCATTTAAGAGAAGCTTTGAAACTTAATAATTACTTGGATAAATTAGTCAGAAATTATGTAGAGAAATAGAAAAGTTAAATTAAGTAATGATAGTAGTGATAGTGATATTAATAATATTAATGACGACAGGTATGTCAAACATGTGCAAGACAACAACAATAAAGAATCTGAATCACCAGTAGTACCTTCAAATAAAGAAGGAACCTCAGAAACCACTTCACGGAGAATTTTTAACAATGCAGGCATAAAAGTGGCATTCAAACCCGCATTCAAACTCATAGGGTTTGTTGGTTAGAGGTTTAGTCCTGTGGAGTCAATCAAAGGAGACAATTTAGTATATCTAATACCCTACAGTGACTGCCAGGTCAAATACACAGGGCAAAGTAGTAGAACAGGGACAGTCAGTTAGTCAGACTAGCAGAGCACAAAAGCCTAGCTTAATCTAGATTGGTTGACCCTGATAAGATAGCAAGAAATCTGGAGAAGAGTTCGGCTATAGCACTCACTACATGCAATTTCACACAACCATACAATAGGATCGAATAAGATGACAGTACTAAAATCTAACGTATCAGGGTGGAGGGAGAGATTGATAACAGAAACTTTGTTTATCGAATCAACTGCAAACATGTGTAATAGGATTGATTCAACACCTGTCCAGCCGAACATTTGGAAAATTCTACTCCTCCTACGAAGAATAGGAGAGAACACAGAAAACTATAAAACTCAAATTTTGAACTCGTGTGATTATAACTGATATGATTATGAGGAGTAATGAATTTTGTTCGAAACTTTGTCATCCAGTAAATAATACTGTTTCACATTGTATGATATATCCAATAAACAAACTAATGTGGAATTGTGGTGAGAGCAGGCCGTGAGAAAATATGAGCAAGGCTGATTCAACAACCAATCACAGCAAAGTTAACGTGGCAAAATATGATTCGCAGATAGAGAACTCTATTTGTCGAGGAATCCCGAAACAACCAATCAGAAGCCTGCGTTTGTCTGCCTAACTTCTGATGAACAACCAATCAGATAACTGCGCTTGTCTACTTGCATAAGCTTTAATAATGTATGTGAAATATGTATAAATACGTGTTGATTTTCATAATAAAACGATCTGTTGCCTGGCCCTTGTCTTCTGTTGTTACAGAATTACTTACCATCACAGTGGTCAAGTTTTACACATATATTGACGTTTGAAACGTTGAATAACAGGTTCGAGCCTCAATAGGAACACCATCACTCACTGGAAAGTGCACGTACATCTAGCAGACGAGTCTTAAGTAGGACGAAACGCACATCCTGGTTTCTACTGCTAGTCACTGTCCACCAAAAAAAAACTTCGAGTTTCATTTTTATGCGTTCTGAGATGTGTCAGTCAACTGATGCAATTTGTGAGTAAAGTAAGTTCAGAATCATCCTAGAGATGGTCATCACTGCAATTATTAATACCTGTTCTGTAAGTAGTTTCCAAAGGCACAACAATATTTGAGAATAGATGCTCTGCCGCAACACTGGCGAAATGTAATCAAGTCGTTACAGTTTGGAAAAAACGGAGAACATTATTTAGCAAGGTTAATTACAAAAAAGGAAATGAGAAGAAAGTGTCAGCAGGCTTATTTCTCTCCCGTGAAATACATGTGACTGACCAAGTTTTTTAAAAGAAACATTCACTTTCCTTTGAATTTTTTAAGTTTACCTGGAAGAGTACTACTTACGCAGAGAAAAAAGGAGACTGGTTGGGTCTTTTTAAAAGAATACATTTTGAAATTTGAAACACTGAGTTGTTAGAATAATATGAAGAGAAGAAACTGTACACGTATTGGTATTTTCACCTAAAGTTTAGGCTTGTTTTATCTTGACGATCAGGAAAGTCTTAGCAGACGCAAGAACCCTGAAATTCTCTCTAATTAGCAAAAAGCAATCAGCGTTATGTCTCACACAAAACAAAAACCATTAACACAGGAAGGGGTAGGTTAAAAAGACTCCTGGTCAATAAACTTCTAAATGCTGATAAGTTTACTTGTCGGTAGGAAGCCTAGATAAGAGAGGAGGTGGCGTGCTTGCCTAGTAACTCCCATAAATGCCAAAGAAACCTCAATTCTTCCAGTCATATATCCCACTCGTAATGCAAAGGAATGAATAAAATAAAATAACGTCTCCATCATAGCATAGGATAGCTACATACAAACAGAAGATCAAGTTTACATTAGGATTAAGAAGACTAAGATCGGGAAAGCCAGACACGCTTTCATTACTCTCAAGTCTGTGTGGAGGTCAACAGCACTCAGCATCAAAAATAAGATCCGGATTTTCAACTCCAATGTGAAATCAGGGCTACTTATTGGATCAGAGACTTCGCGAGGCATATCGTAGGGCACTTCTAACAAAATAAAGAACTTCATCAACAACTATCTTTGCTCACTACTCAATAACAGATGGCCGGCCAGAAAAGATCAGAAACAGGGATCTCTGGCACTGAGCGAACCAACTCAGTAGGAACCGACTATTCATCAAATAAGCAGGAAAAAATAGAGGTATATTGAAGGCCATACTCTGGGAAAACAAACCATCGAGTAACATCACACGCCAAACCATCGCTGTGGTGGAACCCGAACGAGAAGTGGCAAGTTGGTCGTCAGTGCAAGGGTGACATGGAGTAGGTCATGTGAAGAGGAGATGAAAGCATGTGGGCAGATGTAGAGCCAGGTGAAAACTTTAGCAGAGAACTGAACCTAATGGAGAGGTGCAGCTGAAGCCTTATGTTCCTCTAGGAATTAAAGGAAATAATAATAATCCAAAGCTAACCTAAGCTTTAAAAAGCATTTATATCTACTTCAGTTGTAGGATGGATGAGTTGATCAGAATGTGTAATGGATTTTGCAGAACATCTATTATATAACAGACTATTTTAATACAGTTTTTAATGATTTTCGCACAGTCGACTGTAATATTGCTTGCTATCCTGTAAATTACAGTATTCATATTGTAGGTCATAAAAATATGTTGCACAATATATTAATTCCAAACCATTCACTATAGGTCTAATCAGATTAATGGTATATTCATGGTTTATACTTCGTAGCTACTTTTCTTAAGCCATTCGGCATCTACATTCATCATTGCATGTCATTTCTTATTTAAAGTGGCTTGAAAACTGCTTAAACACTATAGATTCCCCTAGACTACTATCAACCTCATTCAGCGTCTATGTGATAGTAACGAATGTCAAGTGAATCATAAAAGAAAGCTCAGTGAAGCGTTTGAAGTCAAGACAGGATTTAGACAAGGCTATCAGTCCACAATCGCCTATTATATTCCTGGTTTTGTTGGGGAGTGAAATGGCAGGAATACGCTAGGCTGACTAAAAGACTTTCGGAGATCTTGATTTCATGGTTGGCTTATGTCTAATGTTAAACGAACAAAAAGATGTACAAGTGGAAAACAATCAGTTGGGATAAGAAACGGCGAAGAAACAACTGAAAGAAAGGGAAGATGAAGATATTTAACTGACATTAACAAGCATGAGAATCAACATCAACAAATGGGATCTAAAGGTAGCATTACTTTCATTCTTCTTCCAGGGTTTTCACCACCAGTGTTAAATCACATCTCCTATATGATTCAGAGACCTGGCAATGTCATCAAGATTATTTTCAGCAAGCTGCAGACTATTATTAACAACTGCATTCGCCTAAAACCTAAGATCAGATAGCCAATGTGAAACGATTAGCAACATGGAACTTTGAGAAAAAACCATCCAGTGACCCGATACCCAAAAAATTTGACGAAGAAAATGCAGATGGTTCGGACACCCACTGAACAGACCGCTGAACGAAACAGCGTGCAAGACGGATCCTCGAATGGAACCTGAATGGAAGGCAGGGAGTTGGGCATCGGAAAGTGACATGGTGGATATTCTGCGGGGAGGAGATGGGAGCTTATAGACAACCAAGGGGGGCAAACAAAAACGACCAAGGAAAATGTGCCGTTGAAGCAACACAAGTTATTTTGCATTTAGAAAATCACTAGTTTGGATCCATATTCGATGGTCAATCCAAGCTGTCTTTCAAATACAATTGTAGACGTGAATGGTAATAACATTGAAAGCTACTGAACAATATAAAACCAATAGTGTACAGCTAATTCATAGCTCTATAATTCTTTTTTCACGGATTCATTATACTAAATATGAACTATAGCGTTATGTGAATAAATAATGAGAAAGTGTTTTTCTATTTCTCAATTTCTTTCTTTTTTTGCGTACAGAAGTTAAATGATGTTATCCAGTTAAGGCAACAATTACTTCAGGAACGTGCAACGCTAAAATATCAGTTAGATAAATTACTACAAAGATCTGTAGATAATGCAAATGATGATGTTGAAGACGTTGGTGGTGACGGTGATGAGGGTGGTGACGGTGGTCGATTCGCTAATGATGACGATGATGATGTCGACCGTGGCGACAGTAGTATGCTGCATGCAAAACAAGTGAGAGAGGCAATTTTTAATAAATGTTTTCAAGTGTTTTCAAGATGCTCACTGGCGACTGGCCCTATTCAGGTAGGTAGTTACCTGGGTTCCAGTGGGAAGTCGTGACCAGTAGGGTGCAGCTGGTCGGGTGTGAGGACAAATACTCGCCGCAGATGACATTGGCTAGCGGTCACGCTATGTCGTGAATTGGCAGAAGTTAGAATTCAAGGACCATTGGATCGGGTCCCAGTGGCTTAATGGTATACGAGCTCGCCTTGTAACCGGAAGGTCCTGGGTTCGAACCCTGGCGGTGTGTGCGTACTGCTGAAGAGTCCCAAACTAGGACGAAACAGCTGTCCAGTACTCCCAGGTTTTCCAATGGTTCTCTAACTAATGTCAGCTCATGATGAAATCCTGAAATAAATGTTTTGTCTAATGCATTTCTTATCACCACTATACTAAACACTGTACACGTGGAATGTATATATTCAAGGCGCTATTAATTGTGATATAGAATAAGACCAGGACAGTCAGATGAAGGTATTAAACGGAATGTTAGGTAATCGGTTACTTTCATTAAAGCTAGTTAACTCCTATAGTTGATGACTAGTGGTTGCTTCGTGTGTCAGTGGCACAGAGGTAGAATGCTCGCCAACCACGCCTCATGTAGTTCAGGGTTCGATCCCCGGACAGTGACGCACTCTTTCACGTCGCTAAGCCAGTAATAAGACTGGTAAAGTGGTAAATAATCACCACTGCTACCGAAAATTCAAGCCTCTATCTTGAAGTCCTATGCTCCACTGGGAACGTAAAGGAATTAAATAAATAAACGATACTTCCTTCGTCAAGACAATTACTTCATGGAAGTTGACAACTTACCGTTAGTCAAAAAAGAATTATAAATTTTTAGGCTTAAGAGTGGTGAAAATAATTACAAAATTCAACAGTCTATTAGAGAAGGAATTATCTTGGAATTCCAGTGAGAAATCATAACCAGTGGAATCCATCAGGTTCGGTGTGGGGAAAACGTCTCACCGATGATATTAGCTGGTGGTGTGGCTAAAAGTCGCGAAATGACAGAAGTTAGAATTCATGATCTGGTCAATGGATTCCATTCTAGTGGCGGAGCAGTCAACGAACTGTCCTCGCAATTTGAAGGTAATACATTCAATCTCACTGTGGGCTCATGGGTGCATACCGCCGAGGATTTGCAGCCCAGGTACTCCAACTGACATCAATTAGTGGTTAGGCTTGAAATCAGTTAAATTCTTACAAATTGACAAATAAAATTTTGTAAAATAATGATTACTAAGACGAACAGGTAAATGAATTATGGAAGCATAACAAGATATAAATATTCATTACAATAAAGGTTTTTTATTTCCCAATGAATGTAAAACAAAATGATATGGTTTTTACTGACGTTTCGCTATTTAATGCTAGTAGCTTTATCAAAGTATTATTAAACCGGAATTTTGACAGCGTTATTAGAAGACGGAGATTATCTGAAAAATGTGATGTATTAGCGCTATACATTTCGAACAAGCTGATTACACATTTACTTGTTAATTCAATATACATAGAAAGGTTAAATTAAACAAAGTGAGAGAAAAAGGAATTAAGAATAATTAACACAAACGTTCGGCAATCCAATCAAATAAGGATTACCAAAGTAGGTTAAGAGTAATAACAAACTGTTTTTGAATACACAGGGTGAGGCTTAAGTCTATGAATAGCTATAGCCTCAGCGTATTTCAGTAAACGCCCTTGACCGTTTTTATAGATGACCTTAAAGGCTGAGTTAACATCAATCTTATGGTTCATCTCGATTAGATGTTTAGCTATAGACGAATTTGGTAGTCTGACACCTCCATCTATTAGCTTGTCACAATTCATTGGTTATTTGTGTGGGATTTGACAGAATCACTCGTGCACTTTTGAGGTTTACAGTGAAGCATATTTTTAGCTTTTTCCACAATTACAAGCTGGGCTGCATAGTAGGTTCTACGGATGATTGAATTCAACCTTTGTCTCACAATCCTATTGTTTATTTCCCCGTTATATGGTAATTTGATAAAAACCTTTTTCTTAGGGACGGTATGGATTGTAGGTTTAGAGGCTAGTTGACTTCTACACCTGTTTAAAAATTTCAAAGGATATCCGTTTTCAACAAGAGTATCCATTAATATTTCGTTTTCTCTGTCCATAACATCAGCCGTGCAAATACGCTGAATCCTCTTGAATAGACACTTCACCAAGCCTCTCTTATACTGCAATGGACAGAAGCTGTGAAAATTAAGGTATTGCCCTGTCCAAGTGGGCTTTCTGTAGATAGACCGTCTTATTGAGCCATTATCTCTTCGACTCAGAAGTATGTCTAAAAATGCTAGCTGGTTGCGACTTTCTTCCTCACATGTAAGACTAATATGATTTTGTACAGAGTTAAGTCTGTCTAATAGGCGACTCGCATCTTCATGATCGTCACATATCAAAATGATATCATCTACATATCTCCTATAAAAGGGCAATTTTGAAATTAAATCAAGGAATAAGTTTTCAACATAAGACATGTACACGCCCGCTAACAAAGGTCCTAATGGACTCCCCATAGTAACGCCATCTGCTTGTCGAAAATGTTCGTCTTCAAACGTGAAATGGACGTTGTCAGTACATATAATAATAATAAATCTTTCAAATAAGTTAAAGGGAAAGGGAATGAAAAACAACTAGAAGATATATAGTCACAAAGAATATCAACAGTCTTAATCAATGGTACATTAGTAAACAAAGAATTAACATCAAATGAATACATTTTCCTATCTTTTATGTTCATATCTACAAGACAGTCAACAAGTTCAAATGTATCTTTCAAAGTAAACTTACATAATTCATTGCGTACTGGACTTAAAATATCAGCTAACCATTTTGCTAGTTTATGTGTAGGAGAGTTACACATTGAAAGAATTGGGCGTAATTGATTGTCGACCTTATGAATTTTAGGTAGTCCATGGAGGTTTGGAAAATCAGATCCCATGGGTTTCAAGGAGTTAAACTCCTGTTTATCGATAACGTTCATGCCGCGAAGTTTTACTAAATGAGAATTTAATTTTCCTTCCAATTTTCTGATACCATCCGAAGGAACATCGGCTATGAATTTGCTTTTCTCATTAAGGATGGCTAACATTTTTGTTTTATAATCATTTCTGTCCATTACAACTACACCAGATCCTTTGTCAGGTTTCAAAATAACTATATAACTATAAAAAAAATCTAATACGTAATTCCTTTAGGGCTTTAAAATGACTTGGTGTTAAAATACTTCTTTGTTTCCGACTTGAATTACAGAATTGGTGTGTTACATCTACAAATTTAACTTTCAACCAACTTTGGTCATCTGTCGAGGAAGGATTTAGAGAACTCAACTGATCATACAAATTTTCAAACTGAGAATCAATTGCTAAGTCCGAAATATTGTTTAATGGGATATAAAAGTTGAAACCAAGTGATAGCACACCCTTTTCATGTAATAAAAGTTCAACCGATGACAGATTTGTCACATACTTATCAGGATTTAATGGGAATTGCTTTAATTGAAGGTCAGAGGTACAAGATCCAAGCAGTCTCAATCTAGTATTCTCTTTCGTCTTATTAACGGCAGAGCTACAAAAATTAATGAACTTGATATGGCAAATTATTGAGATATCAGACAATATATTTATTATTATATTATTATTATTATTGTATCCTTTAGTTCCTAGAGGAACATAGGGCTTCAGCTGCGCACCTCCATTGACTTCGGTTTTCTGACAACTTTTTCACCCTGCTCCAGGTCTGTCCACATGCTTTCATCTCCTCCTCGCATGACCTCCTCCAAGTCACCCTTGGACGACCAACTCGCCGCCTCCCTTTCGGGTTCCACTCGAGGGCTTGTCTAGTGATGTCACTTGATGGTTTCCTCAGCGTATGGCCAATCCATCTCCATTTCTTTCTGCCTATTTGTTTCACAATCGGTTCCTGATTGGTTCGCTCCCAGAGATCCCTGTTGCTGATCTTTTCTGGCCATCTGATCTTGAGTATTGAGCGGAGACAGTTGTTAATGAAGGTTTGAAGTTTGTTTGAGATGCTCTTTATGACTCGCCAAGTCTCTGATCCGTATAGTAGCACTGACTTCACATTGGAGTTGAAAATCCGGATCTTATTTTTGATGCTGATTGCTGTTGACCTCCACACAGATTTGAGAGTAATGAAAGCTTGTCTTGCTTTTCCGATTCTGGCTTTGATGTCCTCGTCAGTTCCGCCTGTAGTTGAGACGATGCTTCCCAGGTAGGTGAAGGAGGTTGTTTCTTTCAGGTTCTTCCCATTTATGCTTATTGTTGTCTGTTGTTGTTGTTGCTGTTGATGTTGGCTAGGAATCTTCATCATCTCTGTTTTATCTATGTTCACGTGAAGTCCTATCTTTGATGCTTCTTCTGCCAACTTGTTACTTTTCACTTGCATATCTTCCAGTTTATGGGAAATCAGACATATATCATCGGCGAAATCCAGATCCTCCAAGTCTTTTGTGTCAGTCCATTTTATGCCTGTTCCCTCGTTGGTTGCCGTTGTCTGTCGCATTATCCAATCAATTGCAATCAGGAAGATCATTGGTGATAGTAGACAGCCTTGCCTCACTCCCGTCCTCACTTCGAAGGCTTCCGTAAGTTTCCCGTTGTGGATTACTTGGCATGCAGCATTGTCGTATAACTGTTGGATGAGGTGTATAATTGTCGATGGGACCCCGTAGTAGCGAAGTAGTTTCCAAATGACCTCTCGATCGACGCTGTCGAAGGCCTTTTCAAAGTCGATGAAGTTGAGATAGAGAGGTGACTGCCATTCCAAGCTTTGTTCAATGATGATCCGTAGAGTGGCGATTTGATCAATACATGATTTGTTTCTCCTGAATCCAGCCTGTTCCGGACGAAGTTTTTCATCTAGGGCTTGTTTGATTCTCTCCAGGATGATGCGACTTAGTATCTTGCTTGGAATGGACAGAAGCATAATTCCACGCCAGTTTTTACATTGACTTAAGTCTCCTTTCTTTGGAAGTTTGAATAAGTAACTGTTCTTCCAATCCTCGGGTACTTTGCCCTCTTTCCACACCTTCTCCAGTAGTGGTGTCATCAAGTCCGCTGTTGTCTCTGGGTCTATTTTCAAAGCCTCTGCTGGGATTCCATCTGGTCCCGGTGTTTTCCCAGTTTTAAGCATCTTGATTGCATTCAGGACTTCTGATTTCGTCGGGGGGTCAGTGTTCACTGGTAGTTCTGCTTCCGTTGTTGGTATTGCTGGACGTGTTGTAGGTGGCGGACGATTTAGAAGTCTTTTGAAGTGTTCAACCCAGTGCTTTCTCTGTTCCACCTCTTTGGTGATTGACTTTCCATTGTCGTCCTTTATTGGCTTAATCTGTGTCGAACGTTTGCCCGAAAGGTTCCTAGTTGTTTGGTAGAGTGTGGCGAGGTCTCCTTTGCCTGCAGCTTGTTCTGCTTCGTTTGCCATGGTTTCATAATATTTTCTTTTGTCTTCCCTGGCACTTTTCTTCACTCTTTTGTTCAGTGTATTGTAGCTTGCATTCAGCTCCTGTTTTTGTTGCTCGTCCGTGCACTGGATAATCTTTTGCTTCACTGTCCTTCTCTCTTCTATTAGTTTCCAAGTGTCCGTAGTGAGCCACTGTTTGTCCTGTCTCTTTTTTCTGCCTAGAATTTCTATGCAGGTTTGGCTCCACACCGTTTTCAAGTTGTTCCAGTGCTTTTCGACGCCGACCTCTTCGCTAGTGTTGATTTGTGTCTCGGCTTTGTCCTTTATGCTTGCAATGAAGATGTCCTTTGTAGCCTGGTCCTTCAGCTTTTGAGTGTTGAACTTGGCTTGTGGTCTATCTGCAGCTCCTGATTCCCTGAAAGCTTTTAATTTGATTTGGATTGTCCCTTGTACGAGATAGTGGTCTGAGCCAACGTCTGCTCCTCTTCTTGCTTTTGTGTCCAGTAGGCTGCGCCTCCACTTCCTTGAGATTGAGATGAAGTCGATTTGGTTTTTGGTTTGCCCGTCTGGTGACACCCATGTAGCCTTGTGGATATCTTTGTGCTTGTATACACTGCCACCAATCACCAGTTCGTTGAAGGCGCAGAAGTCGGCGAAGAGTTCTCCGTTTTCATTCATTTCTCCTAGAGCTTCTCTACCCATGATGAGTTCCCTTCCCGTATTGTCTGGTCCCAGTTTGGCGTTCATGTCTCCCATTAGTATTTTCATGTCGCCAGCTGGAGTATTGTCCATTGTTGCCTGTAGTTGCCTGTAGAATTCTTCTTTCTTCTCGAGGTCTGCGTTGTTTGTGGGTGCATAACATTGTATGATTGACACTTTCCTTCCTTTGGAGTTGAACCTGGCGGTCATTATCCTGGACGAAATCGCCTCCCATTGTATCAGGGCTTTCGTTGCCGTTGGTGACATCATGATAGCCACGCCCTCGGTGTGCGTGTGGTTATCTTCTGGGTGACCGGAGTAGATCACTGACTCACCTGTTGACAATTTGGTGAGTCCACTCCCATTCCATCTGCTCTCACATATTCCCAGCACTTGTATTCCGTATCTTTTCATCTCGTTGGCGATCTGGGCAGCTTTCCAGTCTCGTACATAGTTCGGACGTTCCATGTTCCTACACAGACTTTTTCTTTTGGTGCAAGGAGGTTCAACATACTGAAGTTTCTGTAGCAATTTTTGTTTACAGGGTGGGGTTGCTAGCCTCACGCCTGAGAAAAGAATGATTACATTAAGTAAAAGTTTAGAGAGAAGCAACTTTTTGGGTTGCTCCCCTCAAAATCAGAAAATAACGGACAAACAATGAGAACAACATCAACAAAGGAAACAGTTCACAGAAAAAAGGGCAAAAAGCGACGACAACTATACAATAAGACAACATGCAATATAGTTCAGTACATTTAACTAAAATGATATCTTAACCATAAACTCACTGACTTGGAGCAACTTGAACATATAAATCCAACAATATATACAATTATAGATGTGTTTATGTTTAAAAATTCCACAAATCCAAACAGTGAGTTATGTGTATTATCTGTCAATAAGATTGTATTTTTTGGATTCAGTGTTCGAAAGGTTAATAATTGTGATAATTTCCGCAAACACTTTGCATAAAATTTTAGAGTAATAAGAGATTTTATTTATGACCAAAATGACAATATATTTGGTGATGATAAATGGAGTTCAGTCAATCCACATAACTTCTCATTAAGCTGTCAATGTGTAATTTCGTAAGGCGAATAATATTTGAAATATTTGGTTGAACTTTAGAAGATCGAAGAGATTTGTAAAATGCTTTCGGGAATGTGTGACTTGAGAGACAAGATTTATAAAAATCAAATTTCACCTTTTCAGATGCTACTTTACACTTTAGGTTAAAAGTCCATCTAACCGTTTGATAGTGCATGGAGGGAGTCTTCTTTTCAAAAATTTAAAACAATTAGTACATTTTATAAATTTTGATAGCGTTATTAGAAGACGGAGACTATCTAATACATCACGTTTTTCAGATAGTCTCCGTCTTCTAATAACGCTATCAAAATTTATAAAGGCAACTTATTGTTTTAAGCCGGAATTTACAAAATTTCAGAATGTATATATATATATAACAAAGAGTTACGTCAAGTTAAATGGACTTATTGAGAGTCAAAATAACAATGAAGATCACTAAACCAAATAAGAAAAGTAAGAGTACATCTGTTATGGTATCAAAACAAAGTTTACGAAATTGATCATCGTTCGTCAGTCTGGCATCATGTTTCTTTGTCAAGTTGGTCAATTAATAAAGATAACAATAGCAAGTGTAGATTGTTGGATATGATCAGTGTGTAAAATTATAAAAGTAGTGCGTGTTCACATGATGAACTTGCTTATCACATTCGTGTTGATTTGGTCACTTCATGTAGGCGAGCGGTGTTGTAACCAGGTCAGATTCTGTTTGAGTCCATCATTCCTATTCAGACAATTTGGATTCCACTTGATATGAAGTGCTTCTGATGGTATTAGACGTTCTTTGTGATTCCTGAAGTTTTTCTGGATTATTTCAATATTGTCGAAATCAATTTTGTGGCCTGATTCTATAGCATGTAGACCTATGGCTGATGATTTTTCACGCTTTTCTAGTTCAACTGGATTTCTCTATGGTCGAATAGATGCTGCTCTATGGTGTTCATTTCTTCTGATTTTGATTTCTCACTAGCGATGTTTGTCCGATTTATATCGCATCACATTCCAAGCAGGTATTTTATTTATAGACACAATTAAATAGTGAATCTTTAGGGATTTAGTCATTTATTATAGAAAAGGTTGCTCTGCAGTGTATGTTTGAAGGAAACTCTGATGCCGAGCTTATTGAGTTTTCTTCGGATATCGTCTGATATCTTTGACCTATATGAAATGACAACTGTTGAGGCCCATGTTTCTGGGATACATTTTCGACCATACTTAATGTCTGTGTTGATTTTGTTGATGAAGTTCCTTGGGTAGTTGTTTTACTTGAGAATTTCAATAATGTTTGATATTTCTTCCTCTTTTTCTTGCTCATCCGTTATCAGAGAGTGTTTTCGTCTAAGAAGACTTAAAACAACTGATGCCTTTGTGCTGATGGGGAGTGATGATTTGAAGTCTAAATATTTATTGGAGTGGGTATTCCTCCTGAATATGTCCGTGTTTCCTTTCTCTTAACTAGGCAGTCTAGAAATGGTAGTTCACAAACGTCTGATTCTGCTTCCGAAGTGAACTGGACTCTGGGAGCTACACAGTTTATTTTCTCCAGGAATGAACTGTGTAGATCTCGTTTTAGCACTAAAGAAATATCATCTACATATCTTAACCATATTTTAAGAGGGAATATTCTTGAAAAGAAGTTATTTTCGAATCTATTCATGAAAAGGTCAGGGACTACTGAGGAGACTGATTAACCCATAGCAACACCATTTGTCTGTCTATATAAATTCCCTTTAAATTTAAAATAATTGCTTTCAAGACAGAATTTTAAGCTCTTAATTATTTCATTGGTGTCCAGTGGATATCTTTGTGATAGTGTTGTATCTGATTCTAGTAGACTGGAAATGATGTCAAGACTTTTGGTAATAGGGATACTAGTATATAATGAGTTAATATCATAGCTTACCATAATGTCTTCTTTATCAATTTCTCAGTGTTTTATTCGGGATTTGAAATCATATGAATTTCTTACAATATTGTGAGTGTCATTTTGTAGTGGTTGTAGTAACGAGATTAAGTACTTAGAGAAATTGTATGTCTATGAGTTGATGAAATCTATTACTAGTCTTAATGGAACTGTGGGTTTACGTATTTTTGGTTGACAGTGGAATCTTGAAGGTACATAAGATTTTAGATTTAGTTTAAACCAGAGAGAATTTTCAATTGTGGGTTCCATTTCTTGAAGGAGTCTGTTGGTATTTACTTTCATTTTGTTGAATTCGGCGGATTTCTTCTTCACTTCAATGACTAAGAATGGTCGTTCAGATAAATATTCAGTCGCCTTCCTTTCATGATCCGTTCTCTTCATTATCACAGTGACGTTTCCCTTGTCGGCTTTCGTTATAACGATGCTTTTGTCTTTCTTCAAATTTCTTATTATTTAATATTATTATTAAACATAAATCATTGCCGCGCGAAATCCAGGTCTTATAGGTTCTTCACGTCGGTCTAGGATATCCCTCCCTGTTTTCTCGTTTCCCACTGTCTGGCGCGTAATCCAGTCAATCCACCACAATTAGGAATATCATTGGTGATAATAAGAAAACACCCTTGCCTGACTCCTGTGTTTACTCCAAACGCCTCGCTGAGTTTTCCGTTGTGGATCACTTGACATGTTCCCTTGTCGTACAGCTAGCTGTTGAATAAGGTTGATGAATATTTGGGCACTGCATGCCGTAGTACTCGAGTAATTTCCAAATTACTTCACGGTCAACGACGTCTGTCGAAGGCCTTCTCATAGTCTATAAAGTTGAGGTAGAGTAAGGTTTGATTGCCATTCCATGCTTTGTTCTGTGATGATGATGCGTAGAGTTACAATTTGGTCAGAACATGATTCGCCTGACTTTCCTGAATCCAGCTTGTTCTGGTCGGAGTTCTGTCTCCAGTGCGTCTTTTATTCTCTCTAGGATGATGCGACTCAGGATTTTACTTGGCGTCGACAGGGGCATGATTCCTCACCAGTTCTAGCAGAGTCCTAAGTTGCCCTTCAACATGCATGTTAGTACTGAGTTTTAATTTATTTTCACACTAATTGACACCTGCTGGTAAATTTGTGCCTATAGTTGACTTACTCATGAGTATAATTATAATTCACTTGAGTTTCGAGTGAAACATAAGGCTTCAACAACACATCTCCACTTTGTTCTATTTTTTTATGCTGTCCTCTTCAGCTTGGCTCATGATTGGCCATAATCTCTTATCTCTTCTACGCCACGCCATCCTCGCCATGTCACCCTCGCACCGATTACCCACTCGTCGCTTCCCACTGGGATTTCACTTTAGCATTGACGTGGTGGGCGATATCATTCGACAGCCCTTTCAGAGTGTGACCAATCCATCAACATTTTATCCTACACATTTTTAGAGCAATCGGCTCGTGGCTGGTTTGTTCTCGCTGTTTCTTGTTACTTATTCTTTCTGGCCATTTGATCTTTAGTATGGAGCGAAGGCAGCTGCTGATAAAAGTCTTCAGTGGTTTGCTGGAAATTCTTTTCGTTACAAACTGGTTTGTTTAGTTTTGTCCATCAGTTTCTGAATGTTGAACTTGAATTTTTTGATCCGTCTCCAGCTTTTTTGAGGGATTTAAGCTTCACCCTGAAGGTTCCTTGAACTACATGATGGTCTGAGCCCACATCTGCTCCCCTTCTCGAATTCGTATCCAGCAGGCCGACTGCCGGATTGAAATTGAGATGAAATCTGTTTGGTTTGTGGTATGTCCGTTGGGCCAAATCCATGTTGCTGTATATATCTTTGTGTTTGTACACGCTCCCTCCGATCACCAAATCGCAGAAAGAGCAGAGTTCTGAGAATAATTCTCCGTTCTCATTCATTTCTTTGAGAAACAGCCTGTCGACCCATGATGAGTTCTCTTCCTGTATTATCAGGTCCCAGTTTGGCATTCACATCAGCCATAAGTATTTTGTAGTCACCATTTGGGATGCTATCCATTGCTGTTTGCAGTTGTCTGTAAAAGTCCTTCTTTTCTTGTTCCGCGTTGTTTGTAGCATTGGATAACTGTAACCTTCCTTCCTTCCTTTGAAGCTGAATATTACTGTCATGATCCTGGGTGAGAAGATTGGTTCCTACTGCATTAAGGGCTTTGGCTGTCACTGACAACATCATTATAGCCACTCCATCAGTGTGTTCGTGGTTGCCGACTGGTTGGCTTGAGTAGGTTACTAGCTCTCCAGTTGACAATTTGGATAATCCACATTCATTCCATCTGATTTCGCAGATACCCAGCACTTTCAAGCTGTATCTTCGCATATCTTTGGCTACCTGGGCATCCTTCCCAGCCTCGTACGTCACACGGACATTCCACATTCCCATTCGTATTCTTGCTTTCATGTAGAGAAGACATATTGGCTGACTGACTTCCCGAAGGCTTTCGCCAGCCCACTGTGTCATTTTGCCTCTCCAACTCCAGCGAAGAATAAGATCGTTCTTTGAATTTCTTATATTTTTTAATATATTTTTTGTGTGTTGAGGTTTCAGTAGCTGTTTGATAGGTTTAGTGGTATGGGGTTGCTATTCCTACACCCGACCCTCCTTCTTTACCTGGGCTTGAGACCGTCTAGAAAACTAACGAGCTAGTTAACTAGGCGATGTTCTTATTCACGGTTGACAGTCATTTATGCTCACAGATTATGCAAAATGAAGCCTTATTTTTTAATAAATTTGACTATGCGGCTAATTTGTCGTCAGATATTATTTTTCTTCCACTGGGCTGGTTGATACACACAGAATGTACATTCAAAAGGAACCATTCATGTTTGTCTTTTTGTTACTGCTAAGTCTATTCTTACGGGTTTTCATTTATTTTTTCAATTCCCTTTTAGGAAGCTGTAGGTCCGAAATCCAGAGAAACTGTCGAACAACTCAAAGTAAGTAAAAAAATATTTTAAAAATATCGACAGTTTTATGTTGCCTAGAAATTATTTATTCAGTATCTGCCATTATTAATCAACTTATATAGAAATGGGAATATTCGCAAAAGGACACAGTTGACTGGCTAATATAAACAGTTGATCATCAGCTACAGATAAAAATAGGTCAAAGTGGTTGGATCAATAAACTCTTATTGTGTTAGTGTTTTAGGAATGGCTCAACTCTGGCTTATAAGGATTGCATTAATTCGAACAGGCATGATGTTTAAGCTACTTATTGTTTTTGCTTTGCATTTTTAGTATACTACTGAAATTATATGTCTTATTCTCCTAATCTGAAGGTCTCCTATTCTCTCTCTCCAGCTGATTAGTAGGTGTGAGCTAATGGAAAGCTGCAGACTGCAAGGAAACAGCCATCCAGTTTACTCAGAATTTTTAGTGAAATATGTAGAGAAACTATCGATTTTTTATAAATATTATAAACCACCTGGGAAATGAATCACCATATATACATAGTGACACTATGCACTGTAAACATAAAGAATTCAGGTATTAGAATGTACAACAATCAAATTTATAATTTTAGGATCCAAACAGTGTTATCAATCCGGTAAGGGAATTGAATCATGGGTGTGAATGCATAAAATAATAATAATAATATTAGTATGAAATGCGGTTAAAATATTCGTGTTTATAATCATAGTTAAATGTCAAGTGGCAAAACAAACAATGTCTTTATATATATATGTAGAATAATTCATAAGATGTATAGAACTTGGACGGGGTATACGATTATAGGATTAGTAGGTAAATGGAATAAAGTAGAAATTTTTTCGATTTTTTTTTATTACTGTACGTTCCCAGTGGAACATAGGATTTCAAGTTAGAGGCTTGAAGTTTAGGTAGCAGTGGGGATTATTTTTACTGGATGCGATTGCTAGCCTCATGTCTAACCTTCCAACCTCTTTACCAGTCTTATTACTGGCTCAACGAGGTAAAGGTGTGCGTCAGTGGCCGGGGATCGAACCCTGTACCACATGAGGCGTGGTTGGCGAGCATTTTACCGGTGTGTCACCGGTGTACAAAATAATAAAATAAAAACGTCACGTAATATTGTGTCACTTGTTTTGATTTTCTATATGTTACAATGGGAATTTTCCATAAAACTTATAAAAAAAGACAAGCAAACAGTATTCACCATTCACAAATCTGCCTCATCCCAGAATGTTTATCACGCTGATTTACGAAAGATTTATACTGAGATGTTAGAAACAACTTGAAGTGAGCCAGTGACAAATTTGAATAGAGTGGATTCTTTTTTGATTTACTCACATGTCTACATTTCTCTTGGTGATACTGTGATGGAGTCTTTTTAAACGTGTGTCTAGAAGCCTAAATGGTAATATGACAAACACTATTCTGTGTGTTATCAGCCAGCATTTTCGGAAGTGAACACTCTCGGACAATGTGGAAGAATATGTGTGTTGATCATAGTACATCCGACTGCAGGATGGATATATTTTAAATAATTGTGTATTAGGAATTATGATCACATATGAAACAGCTTATCACTGGTTTTTCATACTATTCTATTTGACATAATCTAGGAATACATCCGATCTTGTCTGCATGATTTCTTTTTTTTTGATTTACAGCTTGATTCCACACTGTATTTTTGGTACAAGTATGGAATTTTCAGCATGGATATCGGTAGCCCAAATTTTGCAGGCCGACCATAGATATCAGGTGTGCGTCGGCAGGAGATCGTACCTCGGACCATGTGCATGGTCGGCGAGAGTCCTAACCACTGTGCTACCGGCGCACATTTCATTCTTATTATTCACTCATTCGTACACATTAAGTCGAAATCTATTTCTGATTGGACACCAGTCAGTAATTAGTGTAATGTGTCTAGTCCTATCTTCGGTGCAGACTGAAATCTATCAGTCAAGTTTGTATTGTCACCACCATACTAGATGGCTGGCTATTACGGTGAATTTTTAATTGTTGATATTAGATGGTTGGAGGCTATCGGCACGAAACCTTCGACCTGGGTTTCGTTCTAGTTGACACTCAACAACAAGGCGTATCTGCAACCTCGAAGGAACTCTCATGTCTCTCCTGAGATTCGAACCCGCATCACCGAGTGACTACTGCAGTCAGAGACGTTATCGCTGAGCTATTAGGCCTGGCTCTCGATTGACCTCATGTAGGACTGGACTGGACTGATAGAATTCAGTCTGCACCGAATATAGGACTAGACATGTTACACAAGTTACTGACTAGTGTTCAATCAAAAATATCCAGTACAGTCCTACAGAAGTAGCGTCTCTGTCTGCAGTAGTCACTGGATGACGCGGATTCGAATCTCAGAAGGGACATGAAAGCTCTTTCGAGGTTACAGATACGCCTTGCTGATGAGTGCCAACTAGCATGAAACCTAGGTCGAAGGTCTCTTGCCAGTAGCCTCCAACCATCTAATAACTCGAAATCTGTTTGTCACAGGCATCAAAATACGTACTTTGTTTTATACATAAAATTATGCTTTTTGGAAAGAAGCTACTATCACATTTAACCCCAGATATAAATGATTCACTAACTAATCCTTTATGAGTTATTGTCAAACAGTTTTTATTTATTTATTTATTTATTTTTGATTACAGTATGGAATTCTCAGTGTGGATATCGGTAGCCCAAGTTTCGCAGGCCGACCGTAGATATCAGGTGTGCGTCGCCGTGGGCTCGAACCCCGGACCATGTGCATGGCCGGCGAGAGTCCTAACCAACCGACACGTTCTATGTGTGTTTCGCTGGAATATCAGAAGTTTTCATAGCCTCATTGAGTAGTATAATTATTTATTTAATCATAAAAGTAGCAAACTTTTGTACAATAGTTTCTCAATCGTATCATTTTCTTAAAAAGACAATAATCCTATTACATTATCTCGCTTATTCACTAATTTTACAGTGAAAAATAACTTAAATTTAAATTTTTTGATTTTAAAGTTTCGAGAAAAAACATTAAAGGGTGATTATAATAAGATGAAAGATTAATATTTAACTGAATTTTAGATATTCCCGTCGATTGCTTGGACCGAAGTGTTCAGTCTCAGGTTGACACGTCCAGTCATTCTGCACATGCTTCGACGACATGTGGGCAAGTAATTAGAATTTATTTGGTGAATGGTGACTAGCAGTGGAATCCAGGATGCACATTTCGTCCTATTTGGCTAATGAGTCCCAAGTAGAAGAACTTGACATGTCAAACTGAGACCAAACACTTCGACCCAATCAATCGACGGAAAAATCTAAAATGCAATTAAATAATTAATATGACCCGTTGCACAAGACGCAGTGGCTCTCGTGGCCCAAGTGGTCTAGTGGCCAATGCTTTGACATTTAAAATAATGGACACCGGGTTCGAGCTTCAGTGGTGGGAACACCATCACTCACTGGAGAATGCAGGTATATCCAGGTGACGAGTCCCAAGCAGGACGAAATTGGAATCCTGGATTTCACCGCTAGTCGCCACGCATCAATTAAATGAAAGATTAATATTCCTTATATTATTATTCGGAACGGAAATTACGCCTTCAGCGGCACATCACCATTCCACACTGTCCTCTAAAGTCTCATTTAGCTGGCTCCACAATTACCCATAATCTTTCATTTCTTCAATATAAAATCTTCTCTATATCATCCTCTGATGCTCAACTCGTTATCTACTAGGGTTCCACAAGACGGTGTAACTGGAGCACGATGTCACTTAACAGTCTCTTCAGTGTGAGTGTATGTCCGACCTAACTCAATTTCCTACTACATACTTATGGGCGACAGGCTGTTAGTCGGTACGCTCCCACAGTTCTTTGTCGCTTATCCCTTTTTGTCGGGATTCTCACCTTCACAGTGAAGTGAAAACATCTGTTCATGAAAGTGTGCACCAGGATGTTGGAAATGCTACAACTCTGTGAATCATATAGTAGAGCTAACTGACCTGATAAAAATTTCGAACTTTGCTGAGTTCAGAGCGGATTTCCACAATGAGATTTCAGAGTGTTGAGAGTCTTTCTTACTTTAATGATGCTGGCTTTGAGATCCTTATCCATTCCGCTCGTACTGAGGTGGTAGATAACCTTGAACTGAAATGAAACCCTATCATAAGCGAATATCCATAAATTAGTCAACTAGGCAGTTGGTTACCGTTAAAACTGCTAAGGTTTTCTTCGCTTTCCGTTGTTAAATTTGCTATTCTATTGAAACAGAGCTCATGATTAGATTTTAAAAATACACAATTTTACAAAATATGACGGATTTATTTTTAGTTCCTCGCATTCTAAGTGGATTATATGCCTTCAAGGCTTAAATTTTCAGCACACCTGATGTTGAATTAATTGGGTGAACTTATCAGCCTCACATTGAACATTTTCTTTTTTACCAACAGAAACATCGTAAAAGATAACATACTGCCGAAAACTACATAGGTTAAACCATAATATTCGATCGAAAGACACCTAAACTTCTCTCTTTTTCATTGATATACATGAGTGAAATTGACGATTAAACATTTGAATAAAATCAATATAAGATGATATACATTCAGAAATAATAATATGAGTTTTATCAATCAAGTACAATCAGATGGGAAATAAGATGTTTCATAGTAAAATAAAGCAAATAACTTGTTAGAATGTTATAATGTGAACTGAATTGAATACATCTTAACATTATTTATTATCCTCCTCTGATTTGACTGGCAGTAACACCTTCGATATCTCTAGTATTTGCATTGATTCACTTCGATTGCATGTGTTGGGTGTAGACTCGTTGAATCAGGATCCAGTAATCAGTCTCTTTCTCCACCTACATAGATTACTTCTTAGAATTTCAACCCTCTCCCACCCACCACATTGTGTGATTGTGTGTTAGTGCATGCTGTGCAATGCGGTGTTGAGCTTTTTCCAAAACCACTTATCTTCGAGGGATCAATCATTCTAACTTTAGCTAAATTCTTATGTTCCGACAATCTGATTACCCCCCGATCTACTAGTGTAATTTATGCAGCTGACTTAACTCACAGTCATTACAAGGTATTTTGTAAATTACATTATTTTGTCTACTTAGGTCTATCTGGTCTTTCAACCTACATAGCTGGTCACTGGGTGAATTTTTAAGTTTAAATGCCACCCTAATTTCTACTTTGTTGAGAATCCTACATAGGGTCTCAGATGTCCCCTCCTTATATGGTAAAACAACTGTAGATGCCTTATATTCTTTCTTATTTATGTTATCATTATTAGTTTCACTATTATTTTCATTTCACTTTTGACCTATTCTGATCTTCCAAATGAATTTTATAGGATAGATATTTAATACCAACGCTTCTTTTATCCATTTCATTTCATCATTTAGGTCTTTCCTAGTACTACTTAGTGCTATCGTTTGATTTGTTAGACATTTAACTAAGCCTGTCTTTAAGGATAACAGATAAGGTGATGAATTCAAGTCTAAATATATCATTAAATGGAGTTATACTCGACCACAGCCTCCAAGTTTTTTCCTTATATAGTAGTAGAATATGGATGTATACATCTCATAAATTTGAATCAATAACTTCATAATCCATCGATCTGTATTGGGATAGGAAAGATAATCGATTTAAATTATTTCAACTAGTTCATATACATATGCATATACATACATATAGGACATTAAGAAAACATTTCACATAGGGAAAAAACTCAAAAGAATACAACAAGTATTTTTGAAAAAAATAATTCAACAAATCTTTGCTAAAAGAAAATAACAAAAAGTCGTGAAAATAACTAAGGAAAATAACAATCCTAGTTTTGCAATGAATGCATTGAAAAGAGAGTAGATAAAATCTCAGGCTTAGCCTATGCCTTCAGATTGAATTTATATAATTTCACTGTTTTGCTGACTGACTCTACCGGACCGAAATGATCAGTCTGTCCTGGCCTCTAGACTGAATACCTCAAAATTGTCTTTAGGTTAGCATTCAACACTTTTGGCTGGAATACATTGGATGGTTTCCACCATATTTGAGAGTCGTCAACTGGTTGTACTTGTATCTCAGTGATAACGACTTGGCTTTCAGAATGATTGGTACTGACTTTCAGTCACAGTTAGAAAAATACGACTCTCTGATGATTACCAAATAGGAGGGAAATGCACATCCTGGATTCCAGTGTTAATTACCCCCCCCCCACCCCATTTTAAACAATATGACTTTGAAGAACTTTTCAAATAAAGCTGAATGTCTTGAGTTCACAAAATGTTCTGCCACCGAATTATGTACACCTTTGCGTCCTCGCTTCCTGGATATTTAGCTCCATTCGGAGAGTCCTTCAAAGTCGTGTACAAGATGCGGTCAAACCTCACAAAGGTAGTGAAATCAGGAAATAATAGGAATAATCTACTTTATTCCAAAACGGACAGTACTTATAATACAGAATGGAATTCCCCGCATTTGTCACAATATTGCCTCTGATTTACTTAAAATATAAATAAAATTAAAAATTAAAACAAAAGAGACCAGAGGAATTTGTCCACGTTTACGATATAAAGTTAAAAAAATATTCGAAGCATGAATTGAGAATATTAAATAAAATAATAATAATAATAACAGTGGGTTTGTTTCAAACAGTATTTTCGATTCAGTTTGGAAACTTGAGCATGTCATAGATTATTGGATCTTATGTTCTGTTGATTTAGTATAGTGAGGGGAAATACAAAATTAACAGTTGTAACGCAGATTAAGTCATGTTTACACTTATGAAAAATAAATAAATAAAAACAAAAAATTCAGACGATTATAAATATAAGAAATACAATAACAATAAAGTTTGATGCTATAAGGGTGGAGCAAATGGTTTATTTAGTAGTGCAAAGAAGGTTAGTTAGTTCATACCTGACACTATTTTCATCACATAAAGTACGCGCCATCAAATATGGTACAGTGGAATTTTGATACCTAGGCGTACATGCATAAAGTCTACTGAAAAGACTTCCTGTTTTACCTGGGATTAGCTGAGTCACTAGTTATCCAAATTACAAGTCCCAACTATCTATTCAAAATATATTTAAATTATGCTCAAGTTATGGACTCGTTCTTCTTGCTTTCTTTTCATTCCTTTGCGTTCCGAATCGAATGTCAGGTTTCAGACTTGAAGACTTGAAATTTCAGTGTCGCTGGCGTTATTTTAAATGAGTTGAGGTTGCTAGCCACAGAGGCCCAAACGTCTCTCCATCCCAGACTTTTATTTCGGCTGGTAAAGCAGGCAAGTACTAGGAGTGCGTCTGCGGGGAATAGAGCGTGAACTACAGGCGTGGTTGAGTACTATTCTACATCTGAGCCAGTGACCTTCTCGGTTTAATCAGACAGTTACAGTGAACATCCGATTATTCAGGACTGAATAGGCATTCAACGCACCCTACTATTTTCTTGTACATTTCGAAGTGAACAGTGATTTTCTATTCTGAAACTGTTTCTACATTTGTAACAGGACAGAAGACAAGGGTTAGGCAACAGATCGTTTATTTAAGAAATCAACACTTATTTATATATTTTCATGCACATTATTATAGATTATTGTTAGCAGAAAATTACAGTCCTCTGATTGGTTGTCTCTCACAGTAAGTTAACCTTGCATCTCTTAAAGACTGTTTCTTGAATGTCAGATCATCTATACGTTAACTGTATCCGCCTACGCAAGGCCTTTGTTCTCAATTTTCTCACGACCAATATTGGGGACATGAACATTGATGTAAATTACTGTTCACCAATTTTGACTAACAGCCAGTTTTCACCACACTAGGAAATAGTCCTTCAAAAATAATTTCATTGTGAAATTCACACTTCATTACTGATATACATGGGTGATAGATTCATCCTTTGTGAAGAAGATCATTCAAGTGGGCTGACAATATTAGTTCAATTCAGTAGAGACACATCCAGCTTTGAAATTCACATGTGAACAAGGACAGAATTCCATATAATGTGATGGAATTATCCGCCTTCCACAGTGGCCAAGTTGTATTTGTATCTCAAGCAGTATTACTGCTTGATTCCTTATTCATGTGATCGGTTTTTTTTTCGAATGGGGTGACACGGTATCTGTTGTTGATATTAAAAGAGTCTGGAGGAAATGATTTGCTCTTAATGTATTAAATCAAATTGATTCGGTATATATATATATATATATATATATATATATATATATATATATATATATATATGACGATGATTTACAGATGATATAGGTCCCTTATTTACTGCAAAAATATGTCCCAGTTTCTCATCCATGTTCTTAACGATAATATCAAACCAGCTCTATGTGTGAATTAATGGTTACCATCAGCCCCAACGGGTTGATCTCTGACAAAATCTCAGCATGGATACAGAAGCCTAGTTCCGTATATGCCATATTCATCTACTTATTCTGTTATGTATTGGCCGACATTCACAAATACCACCTTCTATCCCCAATATCAAAATCATTCTGACATGTTTTTTTCATCCTGTGTATGAATAAATCGATACAATATTAATTAATATACATTTTCTGGATGAGAGCTTCCACTGGCATTATTAGTTAACAGACAATCGACTGGCTAAAAGTTAATTACAATGACTAAAAGCTACAATTATTACATCAACTATTCAACTATGATAGGAGAATAACAGTAGGACTGTCTGTGTATTCTCTTCGGCATAGGTGAAGCAGAATGGAGTTCGTTGCTTATTGAAGAAATCCCCTGTCCAATCAAAAAAATCATCCTACACAACGACTTCATTTTCAAGCTGTATAGTCGTATTTATATTATGCAAAATGCTATTAATTGCTCAGTCAGTAAACATGACTGATACCCTTGAACAATGTGAAGGTTGCCACCCATCTATTGAAGTAAAGTCCGATACCAAATTTTACATATTAAAGATTAAAACGTTTTGTCTACTGAAAGTTAACCTTTATAAGACAGTAGACTAAACTGAACCTTTGAGTAACTCTAGAAAGAAAAAGAAACCGTCTTCAATCCCCATATTCCAGACTTCTGAAAATCTACTCTATAGATACAGTTGACGATGAACTTGAAAACTTTCGTTCAAGGCTTTTGAATAAGGAATTACTATTTATTACTGTTTCCTTTAATTCCTAGAGGAATATAGGGCTTCAACCACACTTCTCCATTGCGTTCGGTTCTCTACCAGCGTTTTCACCTGACTCCACGTCTGCATACATACTTTCGTCTACTCTTCGCATCACCTCCTCCATGTCACCTCGCACTGACGACCAACTTGCCCTTTTGGATTCCACTCGATCAATGGCTTGGCATTTGATGTCACTTGACGGTTTGCTTTCTCAAATTGTGGCCAATCCACCTCAATTTTTTCCTGCTTATTTGTAGCCCAGTTGGTTTCCGCTGGGTTGGTTCGATCATGGCCAGAGATCCCTGTTGCTGATCTTTTACTGGCCGTCCACCTTATCTTGAGTGGTATTGACAGAAGATGGCTGTTGATGAAGGTCTGTAATTTGTTCGAAGTGGCTTTGGTGAGGCGCTGGCCAAGTCTCTGGTCCGCATAGTGACTAGCACTGACTTCACATAAGAGTCGAAAATCCGGATCTTATTTTCCATGCTGAGTGCTGCTGATCTCCTCCATACTGACTTGAGAGTAATGAAAGATTATCGTGCTTTCCCGATTCTCGCTGCTTTGATATCGTCATGAGTTCCGTCCATCTGTAGTTGAAACGATGTCGGGTAAAGAAGGTTGCTTCTTTCAGATTTCACCTATTTATGCTGGCTGATTTTTGTCTGTTGTTGTTGCTGTTAGCCAGGAATCTTCATCACTCCTATTTTCTCTATGTTTACCTGAAGTCCTTCCTATCTTTGATGCTACTTCTGCCAACTTGTTTCTTTCCACTTGCACATCTTTCAGTTTGTGGGAAATCAGACATATATCATCATCGGGAAGTAGAGATCCCCAGAGCTTCTTTTGTGTGTGTCCATTGTATGCCTGTTTCCTCGCTGCCCTACCCTCTGTCTGTCGTACTATCCAGTCTGTTGCAATCAGGAAAATCATTGGAGGCAGTAGGCAGCCAGTTTCGTCTTACGCCCGTCTTCACTTCGAGGGATTCCATGAGTTGCCTGTCGTGTATTACTTTACATGCAGCATTGTCTTACGACTGTTGGATGAGATGTATAATTATTGGTGGCACCCCGTAGTAGCGAAGTAGTTACCAAACCACCTCTGAACTGACGCTGTCGAAGGCCTTTTCAAAGTCAATAAAGTTGAGATAGAGAGCTGACTTAAAAAGCTTTGAGGAAAGAAATTATTCTCAGCTAAATTATCGTGCTAAAAAAGACACTAATTATGAGATTGGTAACCTTCACACTGGAGCAATTAAAATTTGTCTATCTAAGTTAACCAAACTCTCTTTGTGTGCCGCCAACTTACACTAAGTATTCTCGGAATGAAGTATTAGTCGACACTGCATAGAAGATGAGCTACACCACTTATGTCAACATACGCGTGTGGACCTGAATACCTTGGACTTCGTAAGCGTGTTCACCGGAAAAGTGTAACTGAAATATACTAAGTTTGGCCGATGAAAGCAAGCATAGAGTGATAAAAGTTCCTCCCCATCAAAACCGTCCTTAGTTGCGCCATTTACTCCCGTGCCCTTTATACATTGAAGTTATCCAAAGGGCTAAATTGAACCAATGTAAGATTTTATGTTTTCACCACTTATGTGCAACTGACTCGATTGACAATAATGAAATAAGACCCAAACTCTGTATTCACCTTAGTCGTGATAGTGTTTTCTTTGTCATTTTAGTCGGTTCAAGTCATTCCACTTCACTTTATCTTTGCCTTCGTTATATGGTACTGTGTGATATTATATCCGTTTGTTTATTAGATATGTCACACAGTGTGCAACAGCATTAGTTACTGGATGACAAAGTTTCGAACACAATTTATTACTCCTCATAATCAACTCAATTGTAATCACATGATTTTGAAACCTGAGTTTTATAGTTCTCCTTGTTCTCTCCTATTCTTCGTTGTGGTAGTAGAATTTTCCAGATGTCCGGCTGGATAAGCGTTGAATCATTTGTATTATACGTATTTGCAGTTGATTTGACGAACAAAGCCTCTGTTATCGAACTCTTCCTCCACCCTGCTACATTAGATTTTAGAACTGTCATCTTATCCCATCCCACTGTATGGTTGTATGTAACTGCACTTAGTGAGTGCTATAGCCGTACTATTCTTGAGATTTCTTGCTATCTTACTGGGGTCAAATAATCCAGATTAAGCTAGATTTTTGTGTTCTGCTAATCTGACTAGCTGAATCCGTTCTACCCCCTTGACCAATGTATTTGATCGGTCAATCATTTTCTTGGTATGTTTTTTTTAATTTTTTTTTCGTTATCAGTGGAACATAGGGCTTCAAGCAAGAGCTCTGAAGTTTCAGTAGCATTGGTGTGTTTTACGGGAAGAGCTTGCCAACCTCACACCAAACTTCCGTTCTCCATTGGGCTTACTACTGGCTACGCTCATTAGAGGAGTGCACCGGCAAGGGATTTAACCGCGGACTACTTTCTTGGTTAGGCAGTGTCCCAACACTGAACCACCAACGCGCATTTCTGGGTACTAGATAAGCTAAACTTTTTTGTTTACTTTACCGTACTTCTTAACCTTTTATGCTACAATCTAATATTGAAAGATCCCTTTCTTAACTTTCTTAACTGAATGGCCTCCACCTTCGAGCTGATATGTTCGAAAACCTATTCATGTCCTGTGTTCTATGTGTCACCTACATTCCTCCACCAAACGTATGTGGTTGGGCTGAATGTTTCAATCGCTACGTTTTTCCACCTTTCCGTGAATATGTCTGCCACTATCGGGGATACTGGTGACCCCATGGTAACTCCCTCTGTTTGTTTGCAAATTTTCCCTATGAATTTAATTGCTCTATATGTCAGGCATAGCGGCATTCATTCACCTTCATTATTTTTATCGACACCACACTTCTTACTTCTAGAAATATTTCTTCGCTGGAGATACAGGCTGTGCCTTAACTTCCCGGCAAAAACCCTTGTAATTAATACTGTTTGTCTACACCATCGTACAAGCCGCTACCCTATCAGGTTTTCTCATTTCATAGCAGATTATACAGAATTACAGAGTTAGATCGGGTCAAGTAAAAGGACGCCGAGTGGCGATTGCGCTAAATATATACCACGAACTGACGGAAGTCGGAATTCACGGAGTGTTCGATCCAATCCCAGTGGATAAATGGTCTACGAGCTCACCTCATAACCAGAAGGTCTTGCATCTGAAGGCTGGCGGTGGCTGCGTACTGATGAAGAGTTCCAAACCAGGAGTAAACAGCTGTCCAGCACTTTCAGATTCTCTAACTAATATCAGCTTGTTATCGATCCTGAAATTACTCATTAAATTTAATTGGGAAAATATGATGCGTCTTTTAAGTAGCTAGTTGTGTTGGACATCATTCCATAAGAAATAACTGTATAATAGTCAAACTGTCTCAGATAAGCTGATGTTAGCCAGCCGCATTTAATGTATAGATTGATGTAGAGAGATAAAGTGAAAATATTGGTCACTGGCGGATTTACTGATAATAAAACTTGCAGTATTTAACATAAATTCATACCCAATTTCTAATCGGTAGCTAATAGAAGTTTGACTTCATATCTGCGATCTCTCTGCTGAAATACGAGTACAGCTGTGATAAAATGTCTCATTGACAAGGAACCGATAATATATTAGATGAATCCATTTTATTCAACTAGAAATGCTGCATCTAACTGTGTCAGGCTCATAAAAAAAAATTGTATGCATAAAAAGTGGGAGTCAAGTAATCGAAAATTAAAGGCACGAAGTCATCCACATACGACTGAAAGAGAGCTATTCAGTGACTCTCTGCAATGGTTGGGGTGGTCGTTTAAAGCAAATATTCATTGGCTATTATTTGAGCCAGAAAATGGGTTTTGAAAACAAACTTTTGCTCTTTAATTGATGGATGGTGACTAGCAGTGGAATCCACGACGCGCATTTCGTCCTATTTAGGACTCGTCAGCCGGTGGATGTAACTGCATTCACCAGTGAGTGGTGATGTTCCCACCACCGAGGCTCAAACCCAGTGCCCATAGTTTCAAACGCCAAAGCGTTATCCACTAGAGCAATTGGGCCACGAGAGCCACTGCCTCTTGTGCAACGGGTCATATTAATCATTGTTTTTAATTGAATTTTAGATTTTCCCGTTAACTGATTGGGAACACATTATTCAATGGGAATGCATGTCCATCCTTTGGCTGACGAGTCCCAAACAGGACGAAATGCACATCCTGGATTCCACTGCCAGTCACCATCCAGAGAGAAGGAAAGTTGATCGTGTGGCTGGCAATCCTACTCCATAAAACAATCAACAGCATTGCTAGTGAAAATTCAAAGCGCAGGCTTAAAGGCTCACATTCCACTTGGAATGCAAAGAAGCAGAAGCAAACACAAAACACCACATCAAAACAGACAGCTGAATGGCTTCCGTGGAAGCATTATTTCTTATTTCCCTATAACCACCATTCCCTTTTTTTTAGGCACATTATCGATTAGCAAGCTAAGCCAGATTTATGAATATATTGACCGGGAGTGAAACGAGGGCCTCCAGCCCGGTTCAAATTTTAATCAAATCTTTCTTTCACAGTTTCATCAATGAATTTAGAACAGTCTCCGTTACTTTAGAAAATGAACTGAAATTTATATTTTAAAATAATATGCCTTCGTCAAAAAGTTATCAGTGGAACATTTCCTTCTGTTATGTGCTTTTCTTTTTCTCTCTATCTTATAGTCAAAAATTAAAGAGCTGGAGAAACGCTGTCAACTACAACTGCTAAGACATGAAGAAATTCTCCTAGAAATTGAAGATGTACGCAAAAGAAGTTGTACAAATTTAGGCAATGCCTCAACTTTTTCCTCATCAGCAACAATATCTCCGTCAGCGCTCAACACAACATCGTTATCACCAAATTTTGTACAGAATCAAAATCACTATCAGAATGCTGTCAACACGCTTAACTCGTCGTTATCCTCGTCACTATGTCTTGTAGATATACCCACCTGTAAAACACCTTTAACCTTAGGTATACCTAAATTAGATCAAGTAGTTAAAGTACCCGGACGATTGTTAGAAAAAACTGGAAAACAAAAAAAATCAATACAATCAGCTGAAATGCATTCACTGCTGGCTCAGTCATCAATGAGTATTGAACCAAGTAGTATATCAACACCATGTAAACAAGTTAAAGGAAGACTGTTTCGAAGTAATACTGAACCTCAGGTTTCTGGTAGGTTTTAAGTGTGTGTGTGTATAAATGTAATTACATCCTATGTGATTTTCTTCTAACTATTTACCCATATTTTCAACAGGAAGTCTTTAAAATAGAGGCTTCTATTCAAATACTAGGGGTAGTGACTAGGATTCCCTTTTCATCGTATTTAGTACTTGTCCATTGGATATACTCGCATTCAGTAATGTTTAATGATGAACACGTTTCCAGCACAATTTATTGCTCATAATCATATCAAGGTACTCATACAACTTCCTAACTTCATTCATATATAGTTCCATTATTTCTCACTTGATTTTCACTTGACTTGATTGGTAGTAGTATTTTCCACATTTCTGGTATGATTGATGACTCATTCCTATCGCATGTGTTAGATGTAGACTCGATGAACCAGGATTCAGTAATCAACCTCTCTCCTTCTCCACCTACTTATATTACTTTTCAGAATTAAATCCAGATCCTGAACTCACTTATAGGACGAAGCTACCCATTGAAGGAATTATTTTAGGAACTCAGTTATACCTCACATCTACTATGTTTAAATTCCAAGGCAAAATAAATAGAAAAACAGAAGGTGTAGCAATAGGATCACCAATATCCCTAATCGTAGCAGATATATTTATGGACAGCTGAGAAAATATGGCTCTTAATACGCTCAATCCTACTCCAAAAATATGGTGGAGATATGTGGATGACACTTTCACAGTGTTAAAAACAGAACATATCTCTAGATACCTAACGCAGATAAACTCACTGGTGGAGGGAATAAAATTCACATTTGAATCAGAAAATGAACAAGGAGAATTAGCTGTGATGTTAGATTGTAAGATGAAACGAATAGAAAAAGGCAAGCTACACACTAGTGTTTATAGAAAACCAACTCATTCTAATAGATATTTAGGCTTTAGTTCATCTCACCCGTTAACTGTTAAGGCAGGCTTAGTTAAGTGTTTAACAAACCGAGCAGTAGCACTAAGTAGCACAAGAAAAGACCTAAATGATGAAATAAAACAGATAGAAGAGGCGTTGATGTTAAATAACTATCCTTCAAAATTCATTAGGAAGGTCGAAAAAGGACAAACGAAAAATAAAAATAATTGTGAAAATAGTAATAATAACATAAATAAGAGGGAATGTAAGGCGTCTAGAGTTATACCATATAAAGAGGGGACATCTGAGACCCTACGTAGGATTTTTAATAAAGCAAACTCATTCAGGGACAAGCTTTGTGGGTTAAAGGACCGGTGGACCCAATTAAACATAATAAAATTTACAAAATACCTTGCAATGATTGTGACTGAGGTCAACTACATTGGTCATACCAGTAGGTCAGGGGTAGTCAGATTGTCCGAACATAAAAATCTGGCTAAGGTTGAAACGGTTGACCCCGAGAAGATAAGTAATTTAGAAAAAACTCAGCATTAAATCGCACCGCATGCATTAACACACAACCACACAATAAGGTGGCAGAGGTTTAAAATTCTAAGAAGTAATCTAGGTAGGTAAAGAGACAGGTTGATTACTGAATCCTGCCTGGTTCATCGAGTCTACACCCAACACATGCGATAGGAATGATTCATCACTCATACCAGAAATGTGGAAAATACTACTACCAATCAAGTCAAGTGAAAATCAAGTGAGAAATAATGGAACTATATAAATGAAGTTAGGAAGTTGTGTGAGTGTGCTGAAAATTCCACACTGTACCACAAGTACTGTTTCTGGTATAAAGCGAAATTGTTATTATTATATGATTATGAGCAATAAATTGTGCTGGAAACGTGTTCATCAGTAAATATTATTTACAGTATAACACTGTGAGACTTTATCAAAACAAAATTTACCCACAATGGAATTACACTCTACCACAGTGCACAAGTTTTATTCTTATATACTCGCATTCTTATATGGTTTTCCTCACTGAGATTAAGGCCTGGCTGTTATCATTACAGACGCCAAACATTATACACTAGTGACTGAGCTGTTAACTAATAAATATACATTTATTGTTATTCATTTCTACAGACCGAAATGACAGACCTTCGTGTATCACCACGTCATATGAATCTCCACTTAGACTTTAGCTTTAATTTGGACGTTATTTTATTTATAGTGACAGCAATGGAGGCGATAAACAAAGAGCATGACGAAGAAACTTTCAAAGGTCTTAAACAGTTATATAACTGCACTAAATAGTTCGTTTAGTGAATGTCTCCTAACGAAGTAGTATGCCAAATGATAGTACGAAAATTCCACTGTGCAACAAATCGAGTGAAATTATTCACAAAAGAACAGATTTGTTCAGTCGTTGTAAAGTAGTCCTTTCTAATTGTTTTACGCAGAGAGCCACTGAAGAGGCAGTTCACATTTTGAAAACCTTTGGGTTTACAACAACAATTCCCACCATCGAAATGGCATGCGACTCAATAAAGTCGAATTCTGACGAGTTTGATGGCTTCAGTTTGATCATTTGTGAGTTTCTGGAGGTGTAGTAGTCAGAATTTCTAAACTATGGTCAAAATAATCATGAATTGTTAATCCTTTTCTGGTCAGCGTCAGTTCTTCACATACTCACGTAAATACTGCACCTTCAAAATTCACTTACTCTGCATAAGTCAGCCTTAAGCATTATGAAAATCTGGAACTTCATTACATGTTAATTTGTTTATTAGATGTGTCACACAGTGTGAAACAGTATTATTTACTGGATGACAAAGTTTCAAACACAATTTATTACTGCTCATATTCGTATCAATTATAATCACACAACTTCGAAACTTCCCTTTTATAGCTTTATTTGTTCTCTTCCATTTGTTGTCGTAGGGGTAGTAGAATTTCCAGATATCCGTCTGCACAGGTGTTGAATCATTCCTATTACACGTGTTTGCAGTTGATTCGACAAAATATAAAGCTTCCGTTATCAATCTTTCCTTACACCCTGTCACATCAGATTTTAGAACTGTCATCTTATCCCATCGAAAACTAATAACCCCACTAGGATGTATGCTGTTGTCAAAGTTCATAAGTCATGATACACTATCAGACGTATATTGATTTTAGAAATTCACCCACTTCTGGATTTACTATATATTTAGCCATGGTATTAAATCCCCTCAAATGCCGCTCAAAAAATCAAGACTTACAAATTCTTATGAACCAAAAACATTGTCAGTTTATACACACGTATACCGAAAAATTTGGCTATAGAGGTAGTCAGAAACGGACTCATTTCTGACCAAGAACTGGAACTTAGGACGAAAATGCCACTTGAGGACATAATGCTGAGAGTACAGCTATGCCTGACTTCCACAGTATTTAAATTCCAAGGGAAAATATACAGACAAACAGAAGGAGTTGCCATGGGGTCACCAGTATACCCGCTTGTGGCAGATATATTCATGGAGAGGCAGGAAGACATAGCGACTGAAACGTTTAGCCCCACCCCAAAATTATGGACAAGGTATGCAGATGACACATTCAGTGTAGTTAGAGCACAGGATATAGATAGATTTTTCGAACACACTAACTTAAAAATGGAGGCAATTCAATTCACTTGTGAATTGGAAAGTCAAGAAGTGAGCTCCAAGTGTTAGATTGTAGCGTAAAAAAGAAAATAGAAAGGAAGTCAAACACTAGTGTTTACAGGAAACCCACATATTCAAACAGATTTTCGGGCTTCCGATCATCCCAGCCTATGTCAGTAAAAATAGGATTGGTGAAATGTTTAAGTAATAGGGCACTAAAACTAATTAGTACCAAGGAAAATCTGAGACAGGAAGTGAGGCATATAAGAGAAGCTTTGAAACTTAATACTTACCCAGAAGTATGTAGGAAAATATAAAAATAATATACATGGTAATAGTAGTGATAGTGATAACAATAATAATGATAATAGTGATATTAATGACGACATGCATGTCAAACATGTGCAAGACAACACCGACAATAAGGAATCTAAATCATCAGAAGTACTTCCACACAAAGAAGGAAACTCGGAAGCCTTACGCAGAATTCTTAACAAGGCAGGCATGAAAGTGGCATTCAAACCCGCAAACTCAATTGGAATTAAGCTTTGTCGGTTAGAGGATCAATCCTGTGGAGCCAATTAATGGAAACAATTTAGTCTATCTAATACACTGCAATGAATGTTTGATCAAACACATGGGGCAAAGTAGTAGAACGGGGACACTCAATCAGACAGACTAGTGCAGCACAAAAGCCTAACTAAATCTAGATTGGTTTACCCGAATAAGATAAGGAATCTAGAGGATAGTTCAGCTATAGCACTCAATAAATGCAATTACACACAACCATCCAATAACATGAGATAGGATGATAGTTTTAAAATGTAATGTCACATGGTGGAGGCAGAGATTGATAAGGGAAGCTTTATTTTTTGTCGAATCAACCGCAAACACGTGTAATAGGAATGATTCTGCACCTACCCATCCAGTCTTCTGGAAAATTCTACTACCCTACGACGACAAATAGGAGAGATCAAAGAAAACTATAAAACTCAAGTTTCGAAGTTTTGTGGTTAAGCCTGATATGATTATGAACAATAGATAAATTGTGTTTGAAACTTTGTCATCCAGTAAATAATACTGTTTCACACTGTGGGTGTGATATATCTAGTAATCCTACAACCACGGCACCCAAGTTTTGCACACATATATTGATGGAACTGCATTGCTTTCTCTATCTTTTATCAATATTTTAGAAGGCAATGATCCCAATCTTGTTGAATTATTCCAAGTGATTGAAGAGTCCAATAAGTCAACAGGTGAGTATCACTTCATTATCTCACGCAGCGCGATAATTAATTAGTCATTGCAATGCAGATTTTATGAAAAATTGGAACGCTGAAAACCATAATGTCTAGCTTTTGTTTACCTGAAGCTGGAAAAAATAGTTCACATCACGATAACTACCACAATTTTTAAGTAATGGTTTGCAAGGATTTGACTAGTCACAGGTTTTGTCCTGAGATGACGTCAGTAAGAGTAGTATTGGAAAATCCGGGAGTACTAGACGGTTGTTTCCTCCTGGTTTGGATGTACTCACTCGTCAGGGTTTGTATCATGAACCTACTGTCTAAAAATTGAACTCGAAAAGCATTCAGATACTGGGACCCGACTGAATAGCACTGGAATCCCAGCTTCTGCCAATTCACGACATTCATAGAGCAACCACCAGCCAGTATCGTCGGTGAATAACTGTTCTGTCCCCTGATATGGTGGACTCCGTTGATCACTACTTATCAATAGAACTCCAGGTAACTTCTTGTATACAGCCAGTTTCTAGTGAGCATCAGATTAACTTTTAGGTGATCATGCATGATGTCTAGTACTCCTTGATTTTCAAATAGTTCTCTAAATGATGTTAGCGCGTGATCTAACAGTCATAATCTTCATTGTGATCCAGTGATTCATAATGCAGAGCAATAATCCTCAGTCTGACTGTAAACTGAACTAAAAGAAACTGTTTCTCACTATGATCCACTTCCACCCGAAACCAATTTAAAGGATTTCAACATTGAACTTTACACAGATGTATGACAATTTGAGTTGCAGCTCTCCATTTAACACATATAGCAAGAGGAAAGAGTAAAGAGAGACTCAAAACAGAGGTAAAACCAGGAGTGTGAGTGAGAGAAATAGAATAGTAGTACGAAGAACGATAAAACTTCATTGCATATGACAAATCACAGAGGTGAACGAATCTACGCCATCATCGAGAACGATTTTGAGCCATATCACTAATTGTCTCCAGCCACTGGTTTTCACCACCCTTAGGACTCAAACAAGTAGCCTAAATCTCCCTGCTTGACTTGAACCAACTGTTGAAGACTTCATGGACTGATGCCATGTTTTCATTTGACCACCACTAGTTCTTTTCCAACCTCATTGATCCTATGTAAGCTAAAATCGCCCAATGAGGAAAGAGACGGCTAGGGATGCATGCGTAACACATGTTGCGACTATCTCAATCGGTGTAACTTCACAACCTCATCGATTGATTTCCCCTGCTAACCTAGCACTCGACCGATGCCTAACCTCAATATTTTTCGCCCCATTATACAACTTAACACGGAAGATAGGCCGCAGACACCTTTGATCAAAAACATCTAGCCGGCCTTTTCTTGCCCCACAGCCATAAAACATGATGAAGTGGACTGCTGATTACTACATACGTCCTTTAGTTGACAGCCAACCGGATATCACCTCTACTAAGCCAGAGATGGCGTACATTGACAGATAAATGCTAAACGAGCCCTCTGCGTCGGTGCTGAGATTTCGCCAGTAATTAACCTGTTGGTGCATTGGTTGATGCATTTCCCCGAATAAATGAAGTGGTCAACACGCTCCATCAATCACTTCACCCCCAATATTTAATCTAGGTGCTAGTCAGTGTAGTCCAGTCCTGTAGATTCATCTAACATTTGACAAGAAAGAATCGCATGCCAAACTGTCGTCTTTGTATGATATTTTATTTTATCATTGGAGTAAACAAAGACCATGAACACTGTTCATTTATTTAAGAATTAAAACAAGTGTATAATAAAACTGACGATATATATGTTATGAATTTATAGAAACATGCAAGGTTATGGGTCCGTTAGAATAAGGAGACACTTACTCTGCTAGATTTTTAACAGTCTCTTAAAGTCTGATACCATCAGCCTTTTTGATAAAAAGTCATTTCTGAACCACTTAGACATTCATATACCACTTTATTTTCGCTTGAAAACATCGTTAACATTATTAAGTTAAACATAAGTCAAACAGGTGTTTCAGTTACATAACAGTATGACGTTTTCTCAAGATTCAACCTAGTACATCCTATTGTCGTAGTACGCATTTTAATGTCACAGATTCTTTGTAAACTGTGATTGGATGATAAATAATAATGCTACATTTCAACTCAGTAATTACCAAAAGTAAGAGTTGACGACCCATTGAATACTGTCCCAGTAGTTCAATGTTAAGTGAATTCACTGTGTAACCCAGCTGACCCTTATCACTCCTCGACTTTTGATGGTTCCCAAACTGAAGTCAATCAAAATTATTTTCATCAATCAGCCTTACTTTCGTTTTCGCCTCTTTACTTCCTCTTCCTTTCACTACTTCAGATGTCCCAGCACCCCGTTCGATTACATTAGAGCGACAGTTATTTCAAAGTATCCTTATTAGTTGGAAACCACCGGAGTTAAGCTCAATGAATGATGGTAAAATTGTCTCAGCCTACCATATCTACGTGGATGGACAATTCCGATTAGCTGTAATGGCTAAAGAGAAAACACGGGCGCTAATCGATAATGTTGATGCAGACAAGGTATGTGATTAGAAAGAGGCACTTTTTTAAACGAAAAATTGTTACTATGTCTGCTAGGATACGATCTGTTTGTAATATTTTAAAAGTTTTATTTCATTACCGAATTAAACGCTTCAAAATTTCACTGAGTCTCTCAGAATGGTAAGTACTCTAAAGTATATTAGGATATTTCAAGTCATCGGAAACTAATACTGACACTCAAGTTTGGCGTCCCGAAAAAGCTGCTCTACATGGTCCTTAAATTCAATGGAGATTCATCTGCGGAGATATTGAGAAATCGACTATCATGTTCAGTTAAGAAAACCTTCTTCGCAGCTGAACTACCATAAACCTTCTTCACAAAACCTGTGATTCTTATGAACGTGAAGGATAAGCTACCACTACTGGCCTCATCAATGTGTATCTACCAATTAATCTGCTCGTGAGGAGCTAGGTATGTCATCTGTACCCAGCGTTCGCTTTCCAAACGTATCACTGAACACTTACCAAAATAGTTTTACAAAGGAGAGGAACGATGTCCCCGCATCTCTACTTTAGAACATCTGATAGATTCCGAACACCAAGCTGTATCTCAAACAAACTTCAAATTCATCTGCAGAATACGAAGTAGTCTTCCTAAAGGTGTACGAATCAGACTTCTTCAAACTGCAGAAACAATGGTGATTCACTTGCTAAGTCCTGAACTCTGCATACAGAAGAAGTTCTATCAATCACTACATTTGCAATGGACTTAATCTATCTTATTACCCGACAAGTAAAATCTACCTAATCTTTTTTTCTGTCTCCTCATTAGTATTATTTTGTCTTGTCAATTGTAATATTTTGCATTTTCAACCATCTCATTTTCTACCCTTACCCCATTTAATTTCTACACCTCACTACCATTGTTACTGACTCGAACAACGCTCAATTTCTAGTCATTTATATTATGTGATCCAATTTATTTGCTCAGTTTCAGTTCTAATTTAAATGGCATTATTATCTGCGCCACTTTTACTTAGTCTCTACCTGTAATTACCTCTGTTGCTACCCTGACCTAAGTTGAAATATTTTAAAGTATTGGTCTTGAAGGGATTTTGTTTGATTGCATGGATGATTTCATCATAAGCTAAAATCAGTTAGAGAATAGCTATTCAGTACTCCAAGGTTTTCCAGTGGTTCTCTAACTGATGTCAGCTCATGATGAAATCCTCCATGCATTGAGACATTTTAGTCAATCATAATACATCATCTAACTTACTAACTCAATCTTACTTTAGTTACTGTCTAACTAAACTTGTTTCTATATTAGATCATTCCTGTATCACCTGATTAATTATCTAAACGTGACAAACCTCATCTACACAATAATTATATATAAATGCGATTGTACAGTTGCTACGTGAATAAATTCTCCGAAAAGAGTCTCTTCGCTGAACACTTTCTCTTTTCCATATGACTCAATGGGGATTTTAGGGTACAATACGGACTAAGTTGTGTTCTTTCAACTGGTCAGTTTAATTGCCAAGCTTTCGTCGTCCTTCTAGACGACATCCTGTACGCGGGTTTCAGCATTAAGTGAATTTATCTGAACTATCCATGAATGATGATATCATTGGATCGCCTAGCAACCACTGTCGCGACTGATTCTTAATTTACATTTCTGTTGATCATATTTTTATTGACTTGAAATTCAAACTTTCTTGTCTTGTGATTTCCTTTTTACTAGCCAATAAATTTGGTCTGCAATAAAATGTGTGCTTGTCAATCTCTGGCTGATTCACTTGAGTACCAGGAGGCTTCTAGAAATTCCCTGACATCACTTTCGATGTTTCTTCTATTTAAAATATGTCTACACTATCCCAATCATCAAATTGGTGTCTATAATTATCAATATGCATTGATATGAAAGAATGTATATATCATGCCGCTTTACAATTTATTTGTGTTCTTGAATGAGGAATTCAAGGAGATGCCTACTTTGACGGATGTCATGTTTATTATAGTTCATACAGTTTATTTTGTAAATGATCGTAATTTTATCTTCTTTTTCTGTTGGATCTTTGAGTTTTTGCACAATATCGAATGAAGTGATTGTGCTGGCTGGCTATATCTGTTTCAAACGGTCTTAATATTCTAGAGATATTTTTATATATGGTAGAATTAATTTTCTTGTAGTCTTTGATGATGGTGTGTTGTCGGTGTTCTGACTCTAGTTTAAACACTTTTTGATGAAATTCTGAGGATATGCATTCTTTTTGAAGACGGTTAGTAGGTGTTCTTTGTCTATTGTCTTCAATATCGGAGTACTACAGAATGTTCGGACTCTTTTAAACAATGCGTGCACACAGTTTCTCTTGTGAGTCATTGGGCTATTGCTATCATAGTTGAGTATTTGATCTGTGTGTGTGTTGATTTTCTCCATGTGTTTATAAATTTCTTGTCTTAGTTCTTTCCATTAAGACATGTGGGAATGGAATTTTGTTGTCTAATTCTTCTTCACTCATGGTGAATTTAGTGTCTTCAAATATGTTGTTTATTCACTTGTGGGTATATTCCAAATCATTTCTTTAAATTATTACATATGTGTCATCAGTGTAATGTACCTAGATTTTTGGTTTAATTATAGGTAGGGCTATTAATTCTAATCTTTGCATAACGGTTTCAGCTGTTTGCCCTGATATGGGTGTTAATATTTAGCGAAAATTAGAAAACCATCAATCAGCTGGACACTTGTTTCGTCGTCGCCTGAAACTCTTCAGTCAACCTCACTCAAGTCAATACTACGCATATATATATATATATATATTTATTCTGCACTACTTGTAACCGTTTCTTAGAAAGTTAAGCCGCATATCTGAGAATCTTATTTGCACACGTTAAATTTTCTGCGATTGATTGGTGAGTACCTCAAGGTTAAGCTTTGTTACTGTTTTTTCTCATAACCCTGATTCGGGATGTAACATTCACGTAAATTGTTGTCTACGATATTTGACTTTCTTACAAAGTAAAGCCACATATCTGCGAATCGTATTTGCACACATTAAGTCTGCTGTGATTGGTTGTTGAGTTTCTCATGGTTAACCTTTGTTATTGTGTACTCATGACCCAGATCCGCGATGTGAACGTAAGTTGTTGTCTACAATTTTCATTATTATTAGAATAAACTAAGAGAATTGTCGTTGTTTAGCTTTCTGTGAATCATAACAGTTTGGATTCCCCCATCTAATACATAGTGGAACTGAGCTCAAAATCCGTTCTACTTATAATGGAATACATTTAATGCATGGCCAATAGTATTACTGATCATTTTTGCCCATCCGTCACCAGGCTATTTAGTATTGTATTACGCCGTTTCTCAACCTGATGAATTTCAGTTATTAAGAGGAAAGCATAAACATTTTGAAGCTACAGAATTTCACCATGAGCTGACATTGGCTGGAGGATCCTTGGAGAATCCAGGAGTACTGGACATCCATTTTGCCCCACCTTGAGACTCTTCACCATTACGCACCCACCACTAGAGCTCGAACCCAGGACCATTGTGTCACTGGGACCCAATCCAATGGCCAACTCATGAATTTCAACTTCTGCCACCGGCAAATGTCATCTCTGGCTAGTATTTGTCCTCACACCCAATCTGCTCTAGCCCACTGGTTACAACTTCTCACTAGAACTCAAGTAAATGTGTATCTGAATAGGGTCAGCCTCTTGTGAGCATCAGATTCATATTAGTTAGGAATCTCCTAGTTTTTTTCAATGGTTATCTAACCGAAGTCAGCACATGATCAAAGTTCTGTAACCAATCAAATCGAATTCCTACAAACCAACAATTGAATACATTTTGAATGCATTTTCATGTTTAACTAAGTATCCACCCTTATAATAAAACACTGCCATTTTCGACTTTTTTTGTTTTTAAACCAGCCTCATAGGATTTCCATTCGTTCTATCTCTTCTCATGGTCAATCGAAAGATGCACAGTGTACATTGGTCGTTGGTCGAGGGATGACAGCTACACCAGCCCGATTGAAAGCGACACAAATTGGAACAAAATCAGCTAAATTAAGTTGGATTCCCGGGAATAGTAATTATTATCACCGAGTTTACCTGAATGAATGTCCACTACACTTATGTAAACCCGGTGTGTATAAATTACATCTTACAGGTTAGTATTTAGAAGATAACTTTCTCAAAACCAATATATTTATTGCATAACCGCTTTTAATACCTTTTTATATTTTTGCTTTGCGATTGGAACATAGGGCTTCAGAATTCAGGTTTTTGAAGTTTTATTGGAGGTGGTGTTGCTGTTTTTCATGAGGTGTGGTCTCTAGCTTTTCCTCTTTTCCGGGTTTAGCATTGGCTAGATGAGGTTTGAGAATGCGTTATCTTTAACATTACATCATTATATGCAAGGCTGTCGGTCCATCCGGAAGAGATACTTCCTTTGACATAAAATTCAGTTTTCTTTTTGTTAAAACCCTGGACTTTCTGTTGTTTATCCCTACCAGGTGTGTTGACGCCTTGTAAAGAGACTTCAGCCAGGCCTGTGATTTCCAACTGCATGTTAATCTATAGGTGGTGACTAATAATCAAGTAGCGCCTTCAAGCATTTTTTGGTAGTACTGTTTGATATTTTATAATCTTCCTCACATTAATGATTTATTTATGATGCGGATACTGTTAGTTGCATGGGCGTTGTTTCCCATCTGAATTTTGTATTTAGGGCGCTTTGCGACTGGTTGTAAATATAAGATTGGGGAAATTATCATTTACGAGTTGATCTTGGATCGATATCAGTTAGACAACCATCGAAAACCAGCCATGGAGTACTAGACAGCTGTTTCCTCCTAGTTTGAGAGTCATCGGCGGTACACACCCACCACCAACAGGGTTCGAACTCAGGTGCTTACGGTTACAAGGCAAGGTGACTCGTATACCATTCAGCCACTGGGACCCGATTCAGTGGCCAACCCATAAATTCTAACTTCTACCAATTCGTGATTTAGCGTGACCCCAACCAGTGTCGTCGGTGGGACATCCATCTTTACACCTGACTGAATGGATCTCACTGGTCATGACTTCTCACTAGAACTCCAGGGAACTTCGTCCTGTAGTAAGTCACTAGCGAGCATCAGATTAAGTTTCTGCAGTGAGAAGTCATGACCAGTGAGGTTTATCCAGTCACGTGTGAGGATGGATGTCCCACTGATGACATTGGTTGGGGTCACGCTAAATCGCGAATTGGCAGAAATTAGAATTCATGGGTTGACCACTGAATCGATTCCCAGTGGCTTAATGGTCTACAAGCTCGCTAGCCTTGTAACCAGAAGGTCCTGGGTTCGAACCTTGTTGGTGGTGAGTGTGTACTGCCGAGAATTCCCAAACTAGGATGAAACATCTGTCCACTACTCCATGGCTGTTTTTTAATGGTTCTCTAGCTGACATCAATTCCGTCGTCAAACTCGTAAAAACACAACTAATCGTTACAAGCCAACTATAGGAAATTATCATTCTCTTGGATTCCTCGCGGAACATATGTGCTTCAGCAGCACACCGCTATTCTATTCTTTTCTCTGATGTCTTTCACAACTCACTCCTCAGTTACACATAATCATTCATACTATGCATTCGTAGCATCCCAACAGGATTTCACTCCAGAAGCCATTGCGTGATGTTGCTCAGCAGTATCCTCATATCCACCTCACGCTTCATATTTGCTGTGCGATAGATTCTTTGTCCGTTAGTTGAGAGAGACAGAGAGAGAGTTCGTTTTTGTTTATAGATTCTGGCCGATCGTATGATCCTCAGCATCGAAACAGGGGAGGTAGCAAATCATAGAAAACTACATAAGGGTGCTGGGATTACGTTCTGTGACAAACCTAGTCTTTGAACTATATGATACCTCCATCTTGATATCAGTGTCAATAATTCAGATCTCTTGCCTTGTGCTAAACTGCCCAGATTTTCACACAGACTTTAGAGCAATGAATGTCTATCTCACTTTCCCAAACTTGGCTTTGACAGAAAAACATCTTGAGGAAGTTATTTATTTATTTATTTATTTATTAATTAAGTTTAAATAGATAATTTCTTGTGTCAGCAGCCGCTAGCTACCTTCAGCTCTCACACCTATGCTGTGATTCTGTCATATTAGTTAAGCTTAATAAAAGTAGATACCATATAACCTGGGCAATCAACATTATGTTAATTAATCAGTCACATGTTCATTATGGCTTATAAGTTTCCGTAAGCCATGTGATTATTCTTTGTAACGGATTGGTCAAGCTTACCAGTGAAAACAAATGCATGAGGCATTATTTCATTTGCCCAAGTTAATATGGCTCTCGTGATCTGCTGGTTAAGTGAATAACGCATTAGCATTTAGAAATATGCATGCGCAGATCGACTAGGGAACAATATCATTCACTGGAGAAGGCGGGGACAGATACATCCACCTGACAAATCTCGGATTCCAGAGTTTATCATAATCAACCAAGTGACATTTTATTACCGTCTCTTAAAAATAGCTATGAAGGAAAACCTCTTCGATTTCTTAGGAGGAATTCTCTTCGGATTCTCTGTTGTTACCTCATTCTTGAACTCTTGATAGAAGAAGAATGGTCACAGAATAAAGAGCACCCTTTTCGATAACCTCTTCATCATCAGGCTCTACAGTTATACATACATTATAGTGAATGAGTGAATTAGTGTTATGAACAACATCAATGTTGCTGTTTAAATAACATCGAATTAATAATATTGATAGATTACAGCTCAAAAGCATCAACATAACAATAAACGGAATGTCGGAAAAAATATGAAAGATAATAATACAAATTCGTGAATCTCTAGTCTCTACTGAAGGCCAAGGCAGTACCATGAATGTAAATTTCAAATATGACGGCACACTTTGCAGACAAGTGGACAGCGTAGCGATGGGCTTTCTATTGGGCCCCATTTTGGCAGATTTATTTCTAAGTTAACTAGAAAATACACCTTTGAACAATCTTATCAGAAAGTTTTCATTTTATTGCCGGTATATTGATGACACCTTCATTCTTTGTGATAATGATTCGGATAGGAGTACAATAATAACTGAATTCAATAAAGTACACCCATGTGAAGATCAACCCCAGAACAGAATCGCCTTTCTAGATATCCTCCATACAAGAAAACTAGATGGTAGCATAAAAGGATATTTCCATAGAAAAAGTACTTGGACAGGATAATATACACATTTTCACAGCTTCGTTCCTATCAAGTACAACAGAAATTTAATAAAGACCCTCAGTCACAGAGTTACAGCCATATGCTCAGAAGAAGTAAGTGAAGATGAATTAAGCATTGTATATGATACTTTGATCGAAAATAGCTATCCCGAAAAATTTATCAAGAAACATATGACAAAGAAGGCGGCGGAAAAAGACTACTCACTATCTGTAAACAAGAAGCCACTTTATATACGACTGCAATTCAAGAGCGATATACCAAGTGAGATAATTACAGGGAAATTAAGGAAATCGGTTCAAGGAACTCTTAATGCTGGCGAACTACACGTCTTATTCTCCACACCACCGATAGTGATTCCTCGACTGAAAGATGAAGTACCTAGACTAGCTGGCCACTTCAAATTGTATCTACCAATTCAACTGCGCTGATGGTGGAGCGAGTTATATTGGCCGTTGCTCTAGGAACTTGATTTTTCGTACTCGAGAACATATTTTTTTATTTACAGCTTGATTCCACACTGTATTTTTGGTACAAGTATGGAATTTTCAGCATGGATATCGGTAGCCCAAATTTTGCAGGCCAACCATAGATATCAGGTGTGCGTCGGCGGGGGTTCGAACCTCGGACCATGTGCATGGTCGGCGAGAGTCCTAACCACTGTGCCACCAACGCACATCTCCCAGTATGGATAAATAAAGGTGTAGTTAAAAGATATCAACAGTTCGACGTTAGACCATCGGGTGCGAACCGGCCGCAGAGCCAGCCAGCATGAAAGAATCCTTCTCTATAATCTACCGGGTGCCTAATAAATTGCCAAAAACATCAAAGCACCGCATATTCCTAACAACAGAGGCTATTGCAATTCGTCTCAAACAACCAGTGCTCTGTGTTCAAAAGAGGCAAGTCCTGCCCCTACTATTGCCCTGGTCGGCCTTCAGTAGAGATTACAAATTCACGAATTTGTAATATTATCTTTCCTATTTTTTCTGACATTCAGCTTATTTCATGTTGAGTTATGCTATTTAGCTGTAATCTATCAATATTATTGATTCGATGTTATTTAAACAGCAACATTAATGTTGTTCATAACATTAATTCATTCATTCACTATAATGTACATATAACTGTAGAGCTTGATGATGAAGATTATCGAAAAGAGTATTCTTTGTTCAGTAATCATTCTTCTTAAAGAAAAAATTCTAATGGAAATTTTTATTCAGTTAGAATATTTAAGAGTTCTAAACAATGTGTATTTAATAGTGTAAAGAAATAATAAATACCACCAGTGTGTTGTGGAGTGAACTCCACGTATTATGATAGTCTTTTCTAACCAGACCCAGAGAAGAATCAGGAGGAACAATTAATAAAACAAGGGTGTGGGCATCTCTGAAAAGATTCACTCACCAAAAACGTACGTGGAACGGACAATCAACTAATTCTTATGATTGGGTGCCTATCTCCAGGAAAATGGACCTAATTCATTCGCTCTTCTTTAGGATAAGGAATATTTGAAGTTCTGACTACGTTGACTCAGAACTTGATTTCTTAAAAGACGCGCTCGCCAAAAGCCGTTACCCTAACCGATTTATTGACTGTATCATGAAAGATAAGCAGTCTAAACTGATTACCGACTCAGTTTCAAGTAAACCTTATTCATCAACTTGGAGTTTAAAGGTTATCACACCTATGATTCAATTCCCTCACCGGATATAATTTTTTAAAAACCATATTTGTATATACAATTTTATAGCTTGATAATAAATTTGTTGATAAGAGTCCCTTCGCTGAATAATGATACAATGGGAATTATTCAACTATTCTTATATTCACATTAAAGCAGATTATTTATCGGAACATCAGTAAACAGTGCGTACATCTTCAACGACATAAAGTGCACTCGCTTTGCGTGACTACATAATTTAAGGCCATAAATTCGCCAGCATAAGTAATTTGGTCTTCATTTCATCATGAGATTCATAAAACGCCTTTATTCCTCTTTTTCTTCTTTATTACTCCACGGTGCTTCAATTTATTTATACTCTGCAGTTTATATGCATTTATTTTATTGGCGACAAACCATCTTAGTTGTTTTGTGCAACACAAAGATGCGTGTTTTACTCCAAAAAGAAATTTTCCAGCCGGTTGTAAATAACTTAGACCGTAGGATATTAAAAAAGATAATTTCAAAAGAGTAATTTTAAGTGTTTATGCAAGTTAGCCAAAGAGAGAGGTAAAGAAAAACTGAATGAACTGAATGACCATGAAGTAATTAAATACGCTGGATCTGCGATTTTTATTTATCTCATTTTACAATTGCATTTCTGTTGTGTTTTCTTTGTTTTACTGAAGTAATTCACCTCACCGCGTTTATGCCGTAGCACACATACAACCTACCCGAGCATCTTCTCAATGTTTGTTTTATTCATTTTGTTTCATGAAGTGAATATCTGTGCATAAGTTACATTTGGATATGCCATTGTTGGTCTCTGTTATTGACATGTCTGCTCCTAACACGGATGTTTCGACAGTTTCTCTAAACTAATTATTATTATATTATTGTTCCCTTGGATTCCTAGATGAACATAGGGATTCAACTGCACGTCTCTTTTTACTTCTCTCTTCTTCCGTACTCTTTCAACTCCTCTTCACACGATCTTCTCCATGTCAACCTTGCACTGACATCCCACTCGCCACTTTCCTTTCGGCCTGGTTCCACTCGAGCAATGGCCTGACGCGCGCGCGATGTCACCCAACGGCCTCTTCAAAGAGTGTCCAATCCAACTACACTTTCTCATGCATATTTGTTGGTCGGAGATTGATTCTTGTTTTGTTTGTTCGTTTCCATAGTTCCTTGTTGGTTATTCTTTCCAACCCGGCCATCTGATCTCCAGTATAGATCCAGCGAAGACAGTTGTTGATAAAGGTCTGCGACAGGCTGTTGGTGGAAATATTCCCGCCGCCAAGTTTTTGATCTGTATAGCAGAAATGACTGACTTGACGTTGTATGTATTGAAAATTCGACGGAATTTTTTTGCTGATGCTGACTGAGTGACGAAGATTGGTTTCCAGATTGGTTTCAGGTTGACGAATGTGTTTCTCGCCTGCCTTCCCGATTCTCGCTCGATTTGACATCCTCGTCCGTTCCGACTGCCTGTAGCTCAGACAATTCTTCCTAGATAAGTGAGTGAATGAAGTAGCCTCTTTCAAATCCCTCCCGTTGATGGTGATCGGTGCTGGATGCTTTTGTTGTTGGTTGGTTATTTTCATAACCTCAGTCTTGCCTATGTTCACCTGGAGTTCTGTCTTCACCGGTTGATTCTTCGACCATTTTGTCGGTTTTCGCTTGTAAGTCTTCGACTTTGTGTGACATCAAGCATACATCATCCGCAAAATCCAGGTCTTCTAGGTTCTTCACGTCGGTCCAGGATATCCCTGTCTGCTCGTGATATCCTGGACCAACTAAAGTGAAGTTATTTTGGTTTCTGGTGTCTAGCAGTAGAATCTAGGCTGCGTATTCTGTTCCAATTTGGAATCGTCAGTTGGTCGTACTTGAATTCCTGAGGAACAATGTTTTTCCTAATGGGTTTTGAAGCTTGCACTCATTGTTTCAAACACCAAGTCACTGCAGAAGAGGTGACTTTCATGGCTGTCGAAGTCTATTGGATAACAGGTCACCGTTTGAAATGATGTGTGTAGGGTTCAAGTCTCAACGACAGCACTACACTACTCACTGATAATTCAGGTACATCCAACTGACCAGTCCTTAGTGAGGAGCAAGTGGACGAACCCGCACAATCAACCAAATTAACTTCAAAATAGATAATACAAGCTCTTTATCTAATTAAATTAAATATACCTTTCTATAGTGCATCTTAATTCAAGGGAAACAGATTATCATTCACTTGATTGACTCCTATCTATTAACCAGAAAAAGTAGACTCATCACTAATGAATCGGTGATCATTTGCATAATTAGTCAATTATCAAATGAACCAATATACGAAGGTCAGATTAATTTAAAAATTATATTTCTAGAAAAAGGAACAAAATTTGGTCAAATCGAAAGTGGACTTCGTCAGCAAACTCTTTTATTCCTAAAAAAATCGAATCAAAATATCAGAAATATTTGTTTCATAGTCTGATGATTTTGAAAGAGATGGAAAGCTTACAGATATTTAATGCATTTATTCCCCTTGATGAATTTGAATAAAGCAAGAATAACAGTGGAAGTTTGTGCAGAATAAGATGATGGTACTATCATTGATTATTTCGTTGGCTTCTCATCAGCTACCACTTTAAGCCTAAATAAATTATGACGTTTAACCGAAGAGAAAAGTTTTAACATACTTGAAAATTTCACATGATGTCAATCGACAAAAGGTTCTGGAATTAGTGAACAGTGCTCAAAAAATTGTGCTCATATAGTATTTTTTACACGGGCAGCTCAAATTTAAACAAAATAAATATATTCATACAAAAGCAAAGGGGTTACGTAATAAAGACGAGAGATGAGTAAGATGCTGAGTGACTAATAAATTAGGTTACAGTGTACTGAGTTCAACCCTAATCATAGACGCAAGAGACTAGCAAAATTACACTTTTTCAAAGAGGGGAGGTGAGGTTAAGGCCAACGATTATGTAATGAAATGAGAAAGAGAATTAAGACATCCAGTTATCAGGGTAAGGAAAGACTGATAACTGCTACTTCCTGAACACACAAATCTGGTTTCAAGCGTTTGATGAAAACTGCCTTGGCAAATGTGAGGAGAATCATGCTCCTGTGTCTGTTGATAATTTTAAAAGGATTTCACTATTTCCACCTCATGATCCGTATCGAGGAGATATCTGGTAATAGCGCTACTATAAGAGTTTGTCCCTCAAGATGTAGGCTTTTCAGCACATGTTCGGAAAATCGGAGCTGTTCCCTTCATCTTTCTATTCTCCCAATGTGACTGCTCCTACAGATACACGTAAATCTGCATACACAGTTGCAGTTAACATGACTTTTGATTGCACCAAACAGCATGTTGTTCGATGGACGGGAACCAACTTAGCCTCAAGATGGGCTCTGGCTAGTGACGTACTCAATCTTCTGTTGACCATTTCTGCAGTGTCTTTACCTTTAAAATCTAGTTGAATGAAGACAGGCTTTTTCCAACTGTGATTTGTTTGATGTTTGAGCCTTCACATCTTCCATATTTGTTAATGAAGGATAACCTTTGTTTTTCAACACCTTTTCGAGAAACTCGAATTCTTCCTCTAGGTTCTCTGCAGAGCATATTCTCCTCTCTGTATAGTGCAGAGACTTGACTAGTCCTCGTTTATAGCTACTTGGACAAAAGCAATAAAAATGTAAGTAGTGTCCGTTCCATGTCAAATTTCGGCAACTTGACCTCTGGAGACTACCATCTTCCAGGCGTTGCATAGCGTTATCAAGGAAATGGAATTTTCCATCATTTTCGTCTTTCATAGTGAATTCAATATTTGTCTGTGCGTCTTTACACAATCTGAGTAGGTAGGAAGCATAACTTTCATTGTTGCACACTAGAAGTGTGTTATCAACATAAAGACAATAGGAAGCTGTTTCTTCAGTCGCATGCTTCAACATTGTTTTCTCAAGGTTTGGCATGAAGATATCTGCTAAAACAGGGCTAAGTATACTACCAATAGCTACACCATCTATTTGTCAGTAAAGAGTGCTGTCAACCTGGTATTGTACACCCGTGGTTCACATCAGCAGTAGGCGTTTGAATTCCTTCGCCATTATACACATACATTTATTTTGTTTAAACCTGAACTGCCCGTGTAAAAAATACTATATGAGCACAATTTTTTGAGCACTGTTCACTAATTCCAGAACCTTTTGTCGATTGACATCATGTGAAATTTGCAAGTATGTTAAAACTTTTCTCTTCGGTTAAACGTCATAATTTATTTAGGCTTAAAGTGGTAGCTGATGAGAAGCCAACGAAATAATCAATGATAGTACCATCATCTTATTCTGCACAAACTTCCACTGTTATTCTTGCTTTATTCAAATTACAGATATTTTGCGAGCACCACTCTCCAACATTTCTTTAGTTAATATTGCTTCATTATTAAACTTACCCTAAAATGTCGACAGGTTAACACAATTCAAAGCATTCAGGTCACATACATATTGATTGCTAGAGAATAGAACAGCTCAATTATCTGCAAATGCTTCATCTGTGGAGGGAAATGGATTAACCTTTTTCCACTTTCTAGAAAACGTGTCGAAGAGTCATAAAAGAAACTCAACAATATTTTATTTGCAAAGTTGGCAAAACTATGCCCATTACTGTAACAGAAGGGGGCTAAGTGCAATAGAGTGAGGGTAAGATGGAGAGAGATTAATTTGAAGAAAACTGAAAGACTTTTTGTTGGTGACCTCACCACATTATTAAGATAATTCCAAGGGAAAGTTAGAGATAAAGATTGATATCTATCGTTGACATTATGACTCTTATAATAATAATAATAAGGATATATAAGGCAAAAAAGTATGAGTAGAACAATGAAACACTGAATAACCTTCATTAATGTCAAATAGTTTAGCAATCCACTATTCATACTTACCTATGTTAGATACTTCAACTGCATAAGGTCTGAATACAGCGAGGCTATTTGTAAATCACTCAGTGACCAAAAATATCGGTTGGTTAAACATCTTCCGCTCAGATGCACATCTTATGCACTTTCAGTAACTACCTGGTGATTCAGAACTTGTGTTTAAAAATATTACAAAACAACACTTAAATGACAGAGCACAAAAACCAAGTAGTGCCAAGGAAAATCTAAGACAGGAAGTGATACACATAAAAGAAGCCTTGAAACTTAATAATTACCCGGATAAATTAGTCAAGAAATATGTAAGTAAATGTATAAATAAAATAAATAATGATACTAGTGATAGTAACGATAATGATAATAATAATAATGATAACAATAATAATGATGGTAATAATAATAGTGATAATAATAATAATATTAATGACGACACCAACAATAAGGAATCTAAATCATCAACAGTAATTCCATACAAGCAAGGAACCTCGGAAGCCTTACGCAGAATACTTAACAAGGCAAGAATAAAAGTGGCCGGCATTCAAACCCACAAACTCAATTAGAAACAAGCTTTGTCGGTTAGACGATCCTGTGGAGCCATTTAAACAAAACAATTTAGTTTATCTAATACCCTGCAATGATTGTGAGGTCAAATACATAGGTCAAACTAGTAGAACAGGGACAGTCAGACTAGCCGAACATAAAAACCTAGCTAAATCTAGATGGGTTGACCCAAATAAGATAAGAAATCTAGAAAATAGTTCAGCTATCTCACTACATGCGGTTACACACAACCATACAATAGGATGGGATAAGATGACAGTTTTAAAATCTAATGTCACAGGGTATAGGAAGAGATTGATAACAGAAGCTTTGTTTATCGAATCAACGGCAAATACATGTAATAGGAATGATTCTTCACCTGTCCCTGATATCTGGAAAAGTCTACTACCCCTACGACAAATAGGAGAAAACAAAGAAAACTATTAAACTCAAGTTTCGAAGTCGTGTGACCACAGTTGATAAGATTATGAACAATAAATTGTGTTCGAAACATCATCCAGTATACAATAATGTTTCACTGTGTGATACATCTAATAAACAAACTAATATGGAAACAATTACTGCGTGAGTGTCATTATGAAATGGAACAGCAGCTTACTGATAATACCCTGACAGTTTTGAATTTTTCGAGAAATGCTAACGCAAACGTCTTACCTCCTCTTTTTGTTTTATAATGTAGTTCGAAGTTGAACAGCAAACTGACTTTTAGTATTATCACCTGGAAAGATCTGCATGGTTATTTTTCATTATTCATGAATAATCCCCATCCAGGCATTAATGAAAACAAAACACGTAGTTCAGCGAAGAGTCTCTTTTCGGTGGCGAATTCACTTTCTTAGCTGTACAATCGCAAATATATATACATGTGTTATTTTGTATGTATGTATGTGTACATTAAGTTTGTCAAACAAAATTACAATTGGTTATGGTTATTTAACTTAAACAGGTGAAGATTGATAATACAAGTCAAGAAAATTAGGTGTTAATGAAACTAGGTTGGTAACAAAGGTGATGAGTTGTCACAAATAGTTATTAAAAGAAGTTATGTATTAATATGAATGGTTTGATGAGTGAGTTTTACTCAGGATGCACATAGAAGCAAAGTAGATAATACGAAATTACGTAAGAGTTCTAAATCAATGCAAGAATTCTAAGCAATTAAAGAACAGACAAAGAAACAAAATTAAGTCATCAAAATAAAAAAAACTCAAATAAAATAAAAAAATCAAAAAAGGTTGTTACCATGACAGTAGAAGTTGTTGAGTAATTCTCTTTTGTATGCACAACTCCGGTCTTTCTATGTGAATGGCCAGAGCTTCAGCGATACAAAGAAGACGAAACCGTATTACCTTTGATAGGTTATTCTTGACTCTGTAGATTACTTTGAAGGACGTGTCTGTTGAAATGGAATGATCAGTGTTAACTAGGTGTTCAATTATTGCACTTCTTATTGCACCACTATTACCTCTTCGCAGCCATACTGGATAGTGTTCTTGAATCCTCTTGGACAGGGTGCGCGTCGAACGACCGATGTACCTGGCTCCACAGCAGCAGGTGAACTGATATATGCACATAGAAGTGGTCAGATGCGGGATCTTGTCCTTGAGGCTTCTGCAGATCACTCGGCGACTGGAAACACTATTCTTAGCGTTGCTGCAAAGAATGTTTTTCTCAGAGACGATGTGATCCTTCTCTTGAGAATATCGCTTGCTAAATCTACCTTGAAATCCAAGTTCATGTAAAGTTTCTTTTTAAGCGCAATTAAAGTTTCGTTTCTCCGAATTATTGGTTTGATATTTTTGTCGATGAACCTTATTGGTTATCTCTTAGAATATCTAATTCTGTTTCCAGAACGTCGGGACTACAGATGCGTCGGATGCGTCATTATTTCACAGCATTTTTTAGTTACTAAAAAAGCAGCTCGAGAATACTGCAGGAATGATTGGGTGGAAGATGTCCGTCTTCAGCATTGCTTAGATCAGTCAGTACACAGAATAAAGCTTATGCGGAAAGTGCCTAATAGTATAAGAAATGTAATCACTATGGTTATAGCTCTCATCATCTACTGTAGATGGTACATGTGCCATACATGCCTATTCACCATTTACCTCAAAGTGTTGTTTATTTCTTTCAATAAATGTAGTATTAAACTGAAAGACAGCGGACTGCTTCAGGACCAAAGCATGAAAGGCATCAATCAGTCAACGAAGTCAATGGCAGTTGATATAAGGAGTATGAAAAAGTGTAGATTAATTGACTAAAATTAGAGATATGTAGGCAGTTTATGTTTGGCAACAATCAGTGACTGCTTACGTATACGTTTATATAATACACTAATTACTAAATATAACTGAATTTTTTTCATCTCATTCCAAATCTCCTCAACTGTTCAGACAAGTGATAAACACGTTTGACTCTTATTCGAAAGTAACGAAGTAAAAGTACATTGTTATCCTATAGTGATTTTTTGAAAACAGTTGAAATTTTTTATAAGATTAAAATTAATGTATTATTCTTTTTCCTCTGTTCCCCAACCGGAACATAGAGCTCTAGAAGAATACCTAAACTTTGTCCTGCCCTCTGCACTCCTGCTTAGTTGTCCTTAAGATTGCCCAGAGACTCTCATCTCCTGCCTAAACAACTTCCTCCATGTCATCCTCGGACCAAGGTCCAACTAGTCGTTCCTCATCGGGGTCCTGATCCAGGGCCTGCCTGGCATGTGATATTGCTCAATACTCTCCTCAGAGCATGTCCGATCCGTCCTCATTTTCATCAGAATATTTATTGAGCAATAGGTCCTTGGTTGGCGGGTTCCTTTTTGCTAATTCTTTCCACCGGCCTTTCGGTCTTTCATATGCAGTGAAGACAGCCTTCTAAAGATGGTTGCAACCTTTTGGAAATGGTTTGTGTGACGCGGCAAGCTTCTGCCTCATATAGATAGAAGTGATTCAGTTAAGTTTAGATAGCCGCCAATTGAAGTGTTTGAAAACCAGCAGGATACACACAAGCAACACTGAGAATATCTCTCAATGGGACAGTAGTCAACGCTTTAATCCATATCTTTTTTCTTGTCTCTCCTTTTATTTATTTACTTCTGTGAACAGATTTACCTCCAGATACTTTGCATCAGGTTTGTGTTCAAGCCTTACCATCACCGATTAGTACGCCTGAACCTGTTCAACAACCTCCATCTTGGATTAATGCTAGTTGGAGTGGTGTATATACACAAAAGTTAGCTGCTTTCATTGAGTTTCGTACACTTCCTATAGGTGAGTTTACACTGGGTTTCAATGTATTTCTATTTCCTAATAATGAGATTTTGAAACATTTTCGACTTGTTTAATCTTTGCCTTTGAGAGGTTTACAGGCGACGAGGTGATACTCGATTAGCTCGTTTCTCTAGTTGATATTATTAAAAGAATGCTCGAAAACGATAAAACGAAAATAACATCTGTACCTTAGACCGTATATAGGTGCACTTCGAATTCGTTAAAGGACTATCCAGCTTCATGACTAACGCCTTATCACTAAGGCATAATTACTATTTCATACTATTTGTGTGTTCATCTTTCAATGTACACTCCACGTGAATACCACACTGGGGTGAAGCTACTTTGTTTAACTGATTTTTCCTTAAAGACGCTAGTTTATTATGAGAATTACAGTACACTTGTTTAAAGCATACTATGTCATAATGACTTCAGTTCACTTAACTTTATGAAAAAATGTCCACGGACTGTTTACCCTACTTAATCGTATTCAAATAGGTGTATCTTATTTTGATGTAGGAAAAATATTCATTCAGATATCTATAAAACACAACGTAATCGAGCCAGCAATATTTAGTAATCGAACTCTTAAGGCGAAGCTGAGATTTGTTGGTATCCGATAAATAACTCTGAAAGCTTGGTTAACATCAATCCTATGTTCTGTATCCACCAGATGAGCCAAAATAGCGCTACGGATAGATTTATTTGGCCTTTGCTTAACCACGCAGGGTGATGTTCGGCCGCACAATTAGGCGTGTTTCTCGTCGAATTTCCGAACATCACCCTGCGTGGTTAAGCACAGGCCAAACAAAATCTATCCGTAGCGCTATTTTGGCTCATCTGGTGGATACAGAACATAGGATTGATGTTAACCAAGCTTTCAGAGTTATTTATCGGATACCAACAAATCTCAGCTTCGCCTTAAGAGTTCGATTACTAAATATTGCTGGCTCGATTATGTTGTGTCTTATTTTGATAACTTTTTGTGAAGAGAATAAAGCACTAACAGTATTTTATGAACTCGGGTATAGGCTTCTACGAGTTAGAGTTAAACGATCCGTTCATGGAAAATGCAGGATACGTAATAAGGCGACTAGGCCAGAATAATTCATCGCTATGGCTTAATAAATTATAATCTTGTAAGATAAATGAGACGTCCACTTATAAAGATATAAATTTATGATAAACACTTTATTCCAAGCGATCATAATTATACAGAATGGAATTTTAAGCCTTTTCCTTCTTATTTCAACAATTTAGTTCCATTTATAAGTACGTTAATACGTAAAACTTAAAACCTTATTACGTTTCCAGCAAAAAATAATGGTGAAACTAATAATGATAATAATATAATTTTCAAGTATTGGTTTTGTAGGGATTTTGTTTGATTGCATGGAGGATTTAATCATGAGCTGACATAAGTTAGAGAACCACTGGAAAACCTGGGAGTACTGGACAGCTGTTTCGTCCTAGTTTGGGACTCTTCATCAGTACGCAACCACCGGGATTCGAAGGTCCTGGTAACTGATGTCAGCTGATGATGAAATCCTCCATGCAATCAAACAAAATCCCTACAAAACCAATACTTGAAAATTAATCTGATGCTCACTAGTGACTGGCCCTATTCAGGCAGTTAACCTGAGGTTCTAGTGGGAAGCCGTGACCAGTAGGGTACAGCAGGTTGAATATGAGCCAGCAGTAACTCATCGAAGAAGATATTGCGAAGTGGTAGCGCTGTACTGTGAATTGGAGGAAGTTAGAATTCATGCACTGGTTGGCCATTGGATCGGGTCCCAGTGGCTCATTGGTCTACGAGCTCGCCTTGTAAGTAGAAGGCTCTGAGGCCGAACCCTGGCGATGTGTGGGCACTGCTGAAGAGTCCCAAACTAGGACGAAGCAGCTGTCCAGTACTCCCAGGTTTTCCAGTGGTTCTCTAACTGATGTCAGCTCATGATTAAATCCTTCATGCAATAATATAATTAACATAAAGTATAAGGCATCTACGGTAGTTTTACCATATAAGGAGGGTACATCTGTGACACTACGTAGGATTTTCCATAAATCAGGAATTAGAGTGGCATTCAAACCTACAAACTCACTCAGGTGGGACAAGTTCTGTAGGTTAAAGAACCGTGTCGGTTGACGCAATTAAACAAAACAATATAATTTACAAAATACCTTGCAATGACTGTGAGTTAAGTCAGGTACATAGGTCAAACTATTAGATCGGGGGTACTCAGATTGTCGGAACATAAGAATTTAGCTACCGTTAGAATGATTGATCTCACGAAGACAAGAAAGCTAGAAAAAATTCAGCACCGCTTTACACTGCATGCATTAACACACCATCACAGGGGAAAAAATTCTAAAAAGTAATATATGTAGGTGGAGAGAAGAGAGACTGATTACTGAGTCCTGCCTGGTTCATCGAGTCTACACCAACACAACACATGCAACAGAAATGACTCAATGCAAATACCAGAGATATGCATGGAAGATATTATTACCACCAGTCAGTCAGTCAGTCAAATCAGAGGAGGATAATAAATAATCCCTAAATTCTATTTCAATTCAATTCACGTACATCACAAGATTCTAACAAGTTACTTATTTATTTTGACTATAAAAACACTCATCTTATTTCCCATCTGGTTGTAATTGATGAATAACACTCATATTATTATTATTTCTGAATGTACATTATCCTATACTGGTTGATTTTTTATTCAAATGTCTAATCATCAATTCCACTCATGTATATAAATGAAGTAAGAAAAAGTGTTGGGAGTGAGTGACTTAATATGATTATGATTAGCAATAGTTTGTGCTCGAAACGAAGTCATCGGTTAATATTACTTCACACAAAACCCATGCTAAATATGGTATGGTAGAATTTCTACATTTAGTAGCTGTACGAGCACAAATTCTTATTACGTTTCTTCTGGCTTCACCCCCGTAGATATACAAGGCAAAAGTTGCGAATTACTAGACAGAATGTTCGGTATCAGACGAGATAACCTTAGCCAGCTACCTGTAAGAATCGAAGTGCCTACTGAAAATAGTGTCAGCTAGTTGGGTCACAGGCACACCACTAACCCTACTTACAGTGGTCTACGTGAAATGATATGATATGGTCTTTTCTGAGAAGTCCAAGGAAGAATAGTCCGGGTTGGGAGAATAATAATACAGTAGGATGGGCAGAATAAGTGGATTAGTAAATTGTAGGGAAATAAGTGAGTTTGAGTTATGCCAGCAGTAAGTCTCAACTTCTTTATTGTGCAATAAGTCTAACGAAAAATAGCATTCTTAGAAATCAACAGGATATGTGACTACCGACAGAGATTCAAAGAGAAACTGATGGCAAGATAAGAGATATTCGAATCATCCCCAATCATAGGGCTGTCAATAATACAGTTACACTAGGAGTGAATCAGTACACGTAAGTTTTTCTCACATCTGAAACTAAAGTCAACAATATGACATTAATTTGATGGTGTTAGATGGTTGGACGCATCAAACTAGTTACTAGTGTCAAATCAAAATATGAAATTTAGGTGAATTCAGTTCAAGACCATTCAGGTGAGACCACTTGTTAACTTCAGATAAGAATCTATTCATATAAAAATAGTCTGAAGCCGAAAGTACTAGGATAGAAATGGTTCAATCATCGGCGTATTTAATCAATGCTATAGGAAATTAATTTGGGAATCACCGGCACTTAATCAGTTGGCGAACAGTGTCTGTAAGTATGGTATGTGCTCTGCGCCGTCTAAGTGCAAAGTACTGTTACAAGATTGGCAGGAGCCTGTACCTGCACTCACTCTTGCGGGTGAACCGCTTGGAGTTGTTGATAAGTCTGTGTACCTGAGTAGTTGGGTGAGTGCTGGTGGAGGAGTGGCGGATGAGATTTACAACCGTATAATGAAGACCAAGGTGGCATACATCAACTTGAGCCCCCTATGGCGCCTTCGTGACGTTAGCCTGACTGTCCAAGCTCGGGTGTACAATGCTTCGGTGCGGGTGGGCTGTCTTGCTCTACGCTTGTGAAACCTGGCCTCTCCGAGTAGGCTGAGGATGTCCGGCGACTCTGCGTGTTCGATCATCGGTGTCTCCGCAGGATTGCTTGTGTTCGATGGCATCATCGCGTAAGTAATTCTCAGGTTCGGCGGCGTGTATTTGAACACAGTGGAGATTACCATTCACTGAGTGTCGTCATCTGGAAACACCGGCTCCAGTGGCCTAGACATGTGCTGCGAATGTCATCTCAGAGGCTTCCGTACAGGTCTCTGTTCGCTAGCCAGCCCTGAGACGGGATGGAAAAGTCGGAGGGGTGGTCAGTCCATGAAGAATGTTTGTGCTAGATTGAGGTGTTCAGTCCATGACGTGGCGTCGTGGGATGAAGGATGTTTGTGCTAGATTAGCATCGGTTGTTGTGTCACGACTCCCTGGTTAGGATCCGCGAGATAGCTCGAACCGATGGCTCGAAACGTTATCGGATATGGCCAAGAATCGTAATCAATGGCCAACGTGTTTCAATTACCTTCTTTCTTCCCTTCCCGATGATAGTAAACGAATACTGTTTCGACTTGTTAAGCATGACTGTTTACCTTCAGACGAAGTTCTTTATCCGTTCTCTACTTACATATTTTTACTTTTGATCTATCTTGTTTTATTATTATTGTGTGGAGTATATTTCTTGGTGCCATATTGTACCAAGTTTCTTTTTCTGCGCTTTAAATAAAATAAAATAGGACAGTAGTCAATCACTCTTTTGACATGATACTTTTGCTTCCCTGCGCTCTATTTTAATGCCTGAGAGACTACATATAACATATATCCCTTACTGCATACACTTTCATGTACTTCGTTACGTATTGTATTGATGTTTAGTCTGAGAGTCTTATTAGCATTCATTATACTCGGAAACAAAGTATTCACTTTTAAAAAATAAAGCAACAAGTGAAAAAAAGATAAACTAACTGATCCATACCTGAAATAAAAAGTAAAAACTTACCTAGAGATGTCTGTCCTGTTTTTACAGTGATATAAATTTAATTCCAAAGCATTAAAAATGTCTACAACAAATGCCTACGGCTGGAAGAAATATATTGATTTCTATTTCAGGCGTTTCCCTTCAATTCTCTCATTTTTGTTATTGTTTTTATGACCAACAGTTAATTCATCAGTAAGTCATTAGACATATCAGATTAAGGCTCATTTCAACAGGTGATAAGGTTTCTTTTTAGTACGGTTGTTTGGTTATCTAAAATCGACCGCCTTCGTTATGTTCCCATGGAAGATCTTCAGAGCTGAACTGACTGTGGAGATTTTAAACTACGTTTGAGAGCATCACCTGTAGTGGTCAACTATTGTTACTTCTATCATGACACTCACATAATGTTAATTCACAGACATGGTGGAAGCTTCCTTATTAGAAGCCAACATGTAGACGGATGGTGACCAAACGTTTTGGTTCGGCAAAATCAGTAGACGGGGAATACAAAAATTCGACTGTCGCGCTCACTTAAGAAAACCTTCTTCGCAGCTGAACTACGATAAACCTTCTCCATAAAACCTATGATTCATGTGAACGTGAAGGATAAGCTACCACTGCTGGACTCATCACTGCGTATTTATCAATTCACCTGCTTGTGTGAAGCCAGGTATGTCGGCCGTACCCAACGTTCGCTTTCCAAACGGATCACCGTACACTTACCAGCATGCATGGTTTTACAAAGGAGAAAAACGATGTCCCCGCAGCTCTATCTTAGAACATCTGATAGATTCCGGAGACCAAGCTGCACCCCAAACAAACTTCAAAGTCGTATACAGAGTAAGAAGTAGTCTTCCTGAAGGTTTACGAATCAGACTTCTTCAAACTGCAGAAGCAATCGTGATTCACTTGCTAAGTCCTGAACTCTGCATGCGGAAGTAGCTTGTTCAATCACTACATTTGCAATGGATGTAATCTATCTTCTTACCCGACAGGTAAAATCTACCTAATCTTTTTGTTTCTCTTCTGTCCCTTCATTAGTATTATTTTGTATTCTCAATTGTAATATTTTGCATTTTCAACCCTCTCGTTCTCTGCCCCGAACCCGATTTTATTTCTGCACCTCCCTACGACTGTTACTGACTTGACCAACGGTCAATTTCTAGTCATTTATATTACGTCATCCAACGTACTCCCTCAATTTTAGTTGTAATCTAAATGGCATTATACTCTACCCCACTTCTACTTAGTCTCTATGTTAATTACCTCTGTTGCTACCCTGAAGTAAGTTGAGATATTTTAGTCAAGTATATTAGGTCATCTAACTTACTAACTCAATTTTACTTTAGTTGCTGTCTGATTACCCTTGTTTCTATATTAGATCATTCTTTATTACCTGATTAATTATCTAAACTTGACAAACCTCATGTACGCACGCACACACACAAACGCATATAATTATAAATAAATGCGATTTTACAGTTATGTGTATGAATTCGCCGAAGACAGTCTCTTCGCTGAAAGTCTTCTCTATTTCATATGACTCTGGGAATTTTCAAGAACACAAAATTATTTTAAACAAATAATAAGTGTTGTAGTATAGTGATACCACTTTGATTTTCAAAGTATTGGACGCAGCGTTCGAGTCTCAATGGAAACACAGGTAATTTTGGAGAATTAAAGAGTGCACCCATTAGCTTACGAGTCTCAAGTAGAATGAAGCGTGTAATCTGGTATCCACTGCTAATAACCATTCGTTACATAACATCTATCATATTGATGTGATGAATAGTGAATCGTATCCTTGTTGCATTAAGCACTAGCTGTTATTTGTAGGCTCATATGTTTTTTGCTTTACAAACCTGAAATAACTTAATTTTGTGTAGAGAATTGACACTCTCACTAAAATGCCCCTATTTCGCTTCCACTTCGTCCTTTTGTTGTCATCAATGAACATGAGGAGGTGTTCTAAATGGGAGGATATTTAGCTCGCGAGTTCAAAATGGAAATAGTAGTCGGAAATCTGTAAATGAACCAACACAGATTGACTAGTATAATCTATAAACCTGAACAAGAAAACAGATACAAGTGTTTAAACATTATAATCGTATTGCGTACTCTTTACTTTGAACCGTAACAATGTTTAATGTAGTAATATACTAAAGAGAAATAGAATTTATGGTGAAGTTTAACAATAGCCTCCCAGGAGTGTGAACGCTCCATGACCTTGAACGCATCCTGGTCATTGGCTAACGGCATCTGTCATTATCATAGATGAAATATCAACACTGTTCATCAACTTAGGAGCAAATTTCACCCAGATCACGTTTTTAAGCACTGTTTTTGGACAATGTGTTAATAGCTCGTTAGAATTAGCATTAGAGTTAGAATTACGGTTTAGATAAGGGATGGGATTAGGGTTAGGATTAAAGTTTGGGTTAGTGTTAGGGTGAGGAATAAATAAGCTTACGGTTACGATCAGGGATAGATTTATAACTGATGTCATTTATTTTAATTTGTTTTATTATCCACGTTTTCCTGGTAAGTAGTCGTCTATCCTCTTTCTGGAAACCATAATAAATCAACCAAGGGCTCTTTTGAAAGACTGCAAACAGGATCAGAGAGATAAACGATTCACAAAAACAGTTTATCTGTAGTTATCTAGGTGAATACTGATAGGATCCCACATATTTTGGTATTGACTGTTTAAACTTGCATATATGGTATGTTATCATTCTCACACATTTTGGTATTGACTGCTAATTTTGTATATTATCATTCTCACGCATTTTGGTAGTGACTGCTAATTTTGTATATATGGTATATTATCATTCCCACACATTTTGTTACTGACTGTCAACCTCGCACATATGGTATATTATCATCTCTCACGCACTTTGTTATTGGCTATTAAGATAAATTATTTCAAATGCTGTTAGCTGTCTATATTGTTGTAAAATGTATAAATACCATGGCTTTCTTTATCGTTGTTGCACTTCAATACACAGTCACAGTCCAGCCTTTGTCTTTTGATATTTGCGTGCTTTGCTAAGTCGGAAGGTACGACGAGCAGATAGACAGATTAGTTCAGGCGCAGACAGAATAAGGTGAAAACGTCATCAATCAATTCCCTACAGTTATAACAAATTGGCGACGGGGTTTTATCTTAATTCAGTGCAGTTATAACAAATTGGCGACGGGGTTTTATCTTAATTCAGTGCAGTTATAACAAATACACATGTACAGAAACTAGTCTAACTTAGCAACTGATACTCTTCGTTATAACTAGGACGTATTTTTAAGGCATGTCAGAGAAAGATAACTGGTTTATTGAGTTTTCAAGCATTTTCTTGCCAATATACATTAATTTTTGAGCAAACATTCCTCATTTTTATGATTGTTCAACTGAAGGTCACTCGTGGAACGCTATTGTTGAACTTTGCCGAATTTATATTAATAAAACTTCACTTTTTTGAATAAGTAATTTCAGTGTATAAATATATATTGTATTCTGTTATATGTGTATATTCTTAGGTTTACCAGATCCCCCCAGTCATGTACAGATAGAGGCTGGACCTCAAGATGGAATGCTGCTTATCACATGGCTTCCTGTCCCACAGGATAAAGGTGCAGCTGACGCTGTAACAGCTGCTGGCGCTGGTAGTAGTTTACCTGTGCAAGGATATACTGTCTGCTTAAATGGTCAAGCCATTATGGAGTTGCAAGGAGCTTCAAGTAAGTCTATACAATCATTTGAGGGGGGGGAAGGGGGAACTACACACACTTGTTTATCTCTATATCTACTATATAACGTTTAGGCGGTAAAATTAAATAGCTACAATAGAATTCATAATTGAAATATTACCCATATATCAATTCATTATTGGTGTTAAATAACTATCTTATAAAATTTATTAGGAAGATCAGAAATGGTCAAAACCAAAGTGGATATAATGGTGAAACCAATAATGATAACATAAATAAGACAGAATTATAAGGAATCTACAGTAGTTTTGCCATACAAGGAGAGGACATCTGAGAACCTACGAAGTAGGATTCTCAATAAATCAGGAGTTAAGGCGGCATTCAAATCTACAAACTCACTCAAGTGGGACAAGCTTTGTCGGCTGAAGGACCCGGTGGACCCAATTAAACATAATAATATATTTTACAAAATACCATGGAATGACTGTGATTGAGATCAACTACATGGGACAAACTAGTAGATCAGGAATTTACTAAGGTTAGAATGATTGATCTCACAAAGATAAGTAATTTAAAAAAAAAGTCAGCAATTGCACTACATGCATTACCACACCACCACCGAGTAGGGTGGAATAGAGTTATAATTCTAAAAAGTAATATAGGTAGGTGGAGACAAAGTGAGAGATTGCTTACTGAATCCTTTTTCATCCAGTCTACACCCAAGACATGCAACGCAAGTGCCTCGATGCAAATACCAGAGATATGGATGATGTTATTACTACCACCAGTCAAATCATAGGACAATAATAAATAATGTTAAAATGCATTCGACTCACACTAAAACATTCTAAAAGGTTACTCATTTTGACCATAAAACATCTTATTCCCCATCTAATTGACTGACAACACTCGTTTTGTTTTCCATCCTATTGTATTTTATTGATAACACTTATATTCGTTCCGAAAGTACTTTATCTTCCATTCTGTTTCACGCTTGTCTTATATTGATTTTTATTGAAATGTCTAATCAATTTTTACTCATGCATACAAACGAAGCAAGAAAGTTATGTGAGTATTGTTTTGATATGTTTATGAGTGGCAGGAAATTGGGCTTGAAATGCGGATATCAGTGAATATATTACTGTGTAACAAATACACTGTGTGACTTCATCAAAATAAAATTTTATCCATAATGGAGTTATACTTTACCACATTGCCAAAGTTTTATCCTTCAATTTCATACATTTATTCCCCTTAATGAATTTGAACAAAGCAAGAACTACAGTTTTAGCAGAATAAAATGGTACCATCATTGTTTATTTCGTTGCCTTCTCGTCAGCTGCTTACATGGCAAAGACATTATTAAATATATCTACAACAACAATTTTAACGTACTTGTACAGAGTTAAGTTTAAACAAAAATCAATCGATCAATATACTCATACACTAAAAATATATACATATATATATATGTAATATTAACCACTATTCCGAACAATAATAATCAAACACAATGGAAACCTTTAGCATTTCACATTCGGAGGAAAGAGAGGTGAAATTATCCAGTTACCAGGGCAAAGAAAGGCTGATAACCGCTTCTTTCTGGATGCATAAATCAGGTTTCAAGCGATTGATGGAAATGGCTTCAGCAAACTTAAGGAGAATTGAGCTATTTTGCTTATTGATAATTTTGAACGACTTTTCGACGTCCACCTCATGACCCGTGTCGAGAAGATGCCTGGTGATGGCACTGTTTAAAGCTTACGTCTAAAGGGAACAAATGCTTTAAACAGTGCCATCACCAGGCATCTTCTCGACACGGGTCATGAGGTGGACGTCGAAAAGTCGTTCAAAATTATCAATAAGCAAAATAGCTCAATTCTCCTTAAGTTTGCTGAAGCCATTTCCATCAATCGCTTGAAACCTGATTTATGCATCCAGAAAGAAGCGGTTATCAGCCTTTCTTTGCCCTGGTAACTGGATAATTTCACCTCTCTTTCCTCCGAATGTGAAATGCTAAAGGTTTCCATTGTGTTTGATTATTATTGTTCGGAATAGTGGTTAATATTACATATATATATATGTATATATTTTTAGTGTATGAGTATATTGATCGATTGATTTTTGTTTAAACTTAACTCTGTACAAGTACGTTAAAATTGTTGTTGTAGATATATTTAATAATGTCTTTGCCATGTAAGCAGCTGACGAGAAGGCAACGAAATAAACAATGATGGTACCATTTTATTCTGCTAAAACTGTAGTTCTTGCTTTGTTCAAATTTTATCCTTAAATTAATAATTCATTGTTAAAGTTAATTGTCGCCAACCACAAAAAGTTTAATGATCCTAAACAAGGACACTACAGTTGTCCTTTACTCCTTCGGTTGTAATGGTTCTCTGACTGTAGTCGAATTTGAAATCTTTCAAAATCTTAGAAACTAAAACCTAGAGTTTTCATCTGAATGCTTTTTTGTCAACTGATAGTTCAGATAACTTCGAACTTATCACTGGCATATAATTCCATTGAAGTGGCATTTTCTAAACAAAAAGTCAATCCTGAATAAATAGTATTCTTTTCAGGTTCTTACAATTATAAATTATAATATTTAGTTTTTTACAATAACGGTAAGGTATGCAGCGCATACATTTTTTGCGTAGAATAAGAGATAAGTTATAGACGAACAAAATACTTGATTAACAAACATGCTAGGCAGAATCCAGTTACAAAATATTGTGAGATACGAGGCAATGATGGTGATTAGTGATCATAATAGATTCATAAAATATGGGGAATGAAAACTGACAAGTGAGTTCATGGTTGTAAAAGGTGTCAAGTGAGTGGCTAGTATAAAATAGTATGCATTAATGAGTAGGTAGTAAGACTGTGGTGAAATAATCAATGTGTGAAAAAACCAGGTGGTAAATGACATCACATCACTAATAATAAGTCCTAACAGTATCAATGAAAACTTCGACGGTATTGGGAGATTGGCTAACTGTTGTCAACTGTACCACATTGCGGCTAAACACCGTTAGGATGAATATAAAATGAAACAAAAAAAAACAATAAATCAAAGCAAGAGAAAGAACACTGTTGGAGGGGAGCAGTTTTTAACTCAAAAGCTTGACCACTGTAGAAACATAGCCTGAACCCTAAATTAAATTCATGATTTGCAAATCAGTAAGCAGTTCACAACTTACACAGTTCCAGGGGTGAAATTTCGTATAATTTGGTTTCTGAAGGGAACTACGTTGAAATTTATGGTAACACCAGTTCGTTCAATTATTAGTTATCATTATATCTTCCTTGCGTTCCGAGTGGAGCATACGGCTTCAACAACATATCTCTACTTTATTCTACCAGCCTCTTCAGCTGGGTCCACATTTGACAAAACTTTCTTACCTCTTCCTCACATGATCTTATTCATGTCACCTTCTCACTGACGACCTAATTGTTGCTTCCCATTGGGATTCCGCTCATGCTATGGCCCGACGCCCGATGTCATTCGGTAGCCTCCTCAATGCATGCCTGATCAATGCATATCCACTTTCCCCTCCATATTTTTTGAGCGATCGGCTCTCGCATGTTGGTTTGTTCCACTGCAGAGTTTTTTGTTGCTTATTCTTTCTGGTCATTTGATCTTCAGTATAGGGAGAAGTCAGCTGTTGATGAAAGTCTGCTGCAACAGGCTGTTGGAAATCCTTTTCATGACACGCAGTGCAAGTTTCTGACCCGTATAGAAGGACTGACTGACTGACTGACCTCACATTGGTGTTGAAAATGCGATTCTTGTTCCTCATGCTGAGTAACAGCAGAAAATTTACAAACTGGTTTCAGGCTGATGAGGGTGTACCTTGCCTTGCCTTGCCTTTCCCATTCTGACCTTCACGTCTTCGTCCATTTCGCATGTAGTTGAAACGATGCTTCCTAGGCAGATAAGTGAAGGGGGGAACCTCTGTTAGATCTCTGCCGTTGTTGGTGATTGGTTTTAGTTGTTGTTGTTGTTTCTCAATTAGTTAGTCAGAAATCAGATGATTTGAATTGATTCGATCCTCTGAGCTGAGACAAATGGCACACACACACCTGATGAGCTCAATCCCAAATGAACGGAACTGTCATTCGGGGTTTAGATCACCTTGATCTGGTTAGCAAGCACTACTAATTGATAAACGTTGTATGCAACTACTGAATTTCCATGACGACCATGGTAGAGGGACAATAGCTGGATGTATTTGTTTTCAACCCATAGAGTAGGCACCTATTCCTAGATGCCTTTATTTCATTCCATTTGGTAGATAACATTGGATCTTGTATATGACTTTGAAGGACTTGTTAAATGAACCTGAATGTCCAGAATTCACCAGAGGGGCTCTGTTACCATACTATACACTCCCTTGCGTTCCCTCTTTGCTAACCATGCTGGATAGTGTTGCTGAGAGCGTTTTATAAGTGGACGCATTGTACGACCAATTTAAACAGCTCCACACGACCAAGTAAACTAGTGTATGCATGTTGTAGTTTCCCATTGTGGTAGCTTGTCTTTCACATGCTGGTTGAACAGTTATTTATTAAACTTAGGGTAATTTTATTAATTTAACCTTTGACCAGAAATAATTGTGCAACTTTCTCATACATTTAGTATAAACACACGAATGTACAGCCTAGTTGACGACTTCGTTGAAAAGAAAATTTTCCTCGCTGCAACCGTCCTTGTAATAATTTCAAATTTCCTGACACTACGGGAAGGCTACACAATGTAACAATGATTTCACTGTCTGTACAGCTGGATTATATATGAAATCCAATGATTATATACTAAAAAGCAATGTATTTTCCCCCTTAAAGGGTTGCCATTGAATGATGTAATTTACAATTACAGGAGAAATATGAGTTTATTTGATTCTCTTGGACTGAGTAATCCACATCGTCAAATTAGATTAAACACAAGACCGTATGTCACCACAGACAGCAGGATTAAAATCCCAATAGTTCTCATCTAGCAGTTATTCATAAAACATCCAAATTATAATTCATGCTGTATTTGCTGACATATTGTATACTTTTCCATTCAGACCATTAGCTTTCCCTAAAGTCCATTACACAGGAGTACAAACAACATCCATTATATATGTCCAAACCAAGTTTACTTTTAACAGTTTGAAAAATTTGGGCTTTGGGTATATGATATTCATTATAACAAAAGGATTTTGTATTTCCATTGGGAAATACAATACAAAACAACATTGTTTTTCTTTAGTTTGGTCTGTAAGGGTTGGTTATATTTTTACAAGTTGATCACGGATTGATATCAGTTAGAGAACCACTAAAAACCAGTACCACAGTACTGGACAGCTGATGTTTCATCCTAGTTTGGAAATCATCAGCAGTACACACTAACCACCAACAGGGTTGAACCCAGGACCTTCCGGTTACAAGACAAGTTGGCTCACATAACATTCAGCCACTGGGACCCGATTCATTGGCCAACCTATGAATTCTAACTTCCACCAATTTGGGATTTAGCGCGACCCCAACCAATGTCTTTGTTGGGACATCCATCCACACACGTGACATCTAACTGGACCTCACTGGTCATAACTTCTCATTAGAACTCCAAGAAACTCCATCCTGTAACAAGTCACTAACGAGCATCAGATTAATTTTCTATAGCTTGGTTTGTAAGGATTAGTTATGTTTTTACCAGTTGATATCGTTTTTACGACGTTTCGCTATTTAATGCTGCTGCTAATAGCTTTATCAAAGTATTATTAAACCGGAATTTACGAAATCTCAGCATATATATAACAAAGAGTTAGGGGATGGGAAAATAGACTACTCAGGTGAAGTTACAGGGATATATTGAAACAACCTTGTCCACATAAAAGATCAAATCCCTAAAGATTCTCTATCTAATTGTGCCTATAAAATAAAATGCTTGGAATGTGATGCGATAAACATCGGACAGACATCTCGAGAAATCAAAATCAGTAGAAATGAACACCGTAGAGCCGAGTCTGTCCGATCACCGAAAAATCCGGTTGAGCTAGAAAAGCGTGAAAAATCATCAGCCATAGGTGGTGGTCTACACACTATAGAATCAGGTCACAAAATTAATTTTGATAATATTGAAATCATCATCCGGAAAAAAACATTTCAGAAATCACAAAGCCCGTCTAGTATCACAAGCACTTCATATGAAGTGGAATCCAAATTGCCTGAATAGGAATAATAGACTAAAACATAATTTGAATTGGTTACAATACCTCCCTCCTCTCCCCCATGAAGTGACAAAATCAACACGAATGTGATATGCAAGTTCATGTAAACACACACTACTTTTATAATTTTACACACTGACCAAATCCAACAGGCATCTATACTTGATTTTGTTATCTTTACTAATTCACCGACTTGACAACCAAAAATGACCCCACGCTGACGAACGATGATTAAGTTAGTAAACTTTATTTTAATATCATAACAGACGTACTATTTATTACCTTTGTTATTTGGTTTAGTGATCTTCATTGTTATTTTGACTTCCAATGAGTCCCTTTAATTTGACCGAAGTAGTCTATTTTCTCACCCCTAAACTCTTTCTTATATATATGCTGAGATTTCGTAAATTCTGGTTTAATAATACTTTGATAAAGCTATTAGCAGCAGCATTAAATAGCGAAACGTCAGTGAACACAATATCGTTTTGTTTTTCATTCATTGGGAAATACAAAAACCTTTATTATAACAACATCTATGTTGAAATTGATTAATAAATCACATTTTATTATCGAAATTATACATATATAAACCCTTGGGATAAATAAAGCTAACTTCCCTTCTTTAGAAGAAGACGAAAACACTTACCAATAGATCTGACTTACTGATCTCGTAGATCGCTATGGTCTATCATCTTTCATTTCTGCATTCCGTTGCATTTCGAGTGCAGCATAGGGCTTCTAGTCTCGAGCTTTGAAGCTTTAGTAGTAGTGGTGTTGATTGCTAGCCTCGCGTCCAACCTTCCCTCGTTTATCTGACTTACTCTCTGCTAGGTGAGGGGTAGGAGTGTGTCAGACGGGAGTCGAACTCGGACTGCTTTCGCGATTGTCAAGTACTCAGCCAATTAGGCCATCGACACTTTTTTGCACTACTGCACAGCATTCCGGCTGGAAAATAACGACTACTTCTTCCAGTTATTGTGAAAGTAATGGGTATGAACTATGGGCTGAGTAACTTTGAGCGGAATTTCCACTCTGTTTTGTAGGTAACTACTACTCTCAGTGATAAAATCGATAATTTGCTTCATGGTAAAATTAATTAAACAGGATTCTTTCAATAAGACTACTGATGATTTCATGTTTTTTGTCTTTCTTCTTTTCTTTCAGGAGATCATGCTATCCTAAAGTTATCCACTATTAAAGATCATGTACAAAGATTAATGAGTATTTCAGAGCAATCAATTTTACCCTTGAAAACAACAATAGTAATAATACTACTAATAATAATAACAACAATAATATTGATTTCAACAACTATCCTGTATCAAATCAAGTCAACTCAAGTAAATTCTCCAATCTTTATACACTTCTGGGAATTCTTCATCGATTATCGAATTATACATAACTGTACATTCCACAGTTCCTTTGAATTCTCTAAAGACTAATTTAAACCAGTCATCCATGGCAGGATTATCTGAACAAGGAAGTAATCCTTTAAAGTCTTGTCATGTTGTATTAAAAGGTTCCGAAGGTCCTGCGTCGAAACCAATACGTTTAACTGCTTGTTTATTAATTGCTGCAGCTGGTTCTCTTGAGGCGGCGTACACTGTATTCGGACCAAGTCTTGCAGTGAAACTTGGCATTGTAAGTAGTATAATGTGCTTTTTTTCTCCTCTGTTTTTAAGTGATTATTTTCAAATCTATTTATTAGCGATTGTCTGATAAGTTGTTCCGAATCTCACGACTATCATATCACACCAATTCATGTTTGGAATCCTTTCACCAACTAAAACAATACTGACTAAAATACCCATGAAGGCATTGAACGGGGAAGAGCGAGAAGCTCAGTAAAGGTATCCTCTCTAGACATCTTAGTATCTTATAATGAATAGATATGGAAAATAAATATACGAATCCAGCAGTTTGCAGCCATGGGCAAGGTTCGAACCCAGGACCTACTGGTTACAAGGCGAGCTCATAGACCGTTAAGCCACTGGGATCCGATCCACTGGTTCAAGAATTCCAATGTCTGCCGATTCATGATGTCATCTCATAATGATGAAATCCTGAAACCAATCAAATCCATGCAAACCAACAGTTGGATGAGTTGTAATTAGGATGCACACAAAAATGAATGAATTATGTTAGAGTAGTAAAGTCAAAACAAGACTTTGAGCGAACAACTGTAGTTTCGATAACTTCTTCTTCAGGCTCTCCAGTTATAAATCCATGAATAATCGAGTACATATAGCCAATAAAGGCAAATGAAAATAATATCAGAAACTGTATTGGGGATAGTCCATTAGTTAGCATAGTCAATTAAATGTGTATAGGGTGTTTAGTCATAAAATTGTGATGAAGTGTTAATGAACAATTGGGTGATATAGTGTTGTTTTATAGTTACAGAATACAAGTGTCCTTGGGATGAGAGATATACGATAACCACAAAATACACACAAACACACTTTAACAAAGGAGGCACTGAATGTGAGGCCTGACCGATAATGCCTAGTGATAAAATAAAGAGGCTAAATTTTAAATTGTAATAAGATGCTACAGAATTGGTAGGCTTAGTATAAAATCATAAAGGTTGATAAAAATTAAGGGTAACAATGAGGTGAAATAAACTGGGTGGAGAAATGAACAATAAAGACATGATATCACAAAATGATAATAATGATAATAGTAGTACGAAAAATTATGATCCTGGTGACCTTATAGTGGGCCAGGGTAGACAAAGAGTGTGAATAAGTTTTTTTCTGTACACATAGGTCTGGTCTCTCGCTCTATTAGTCTCTAAAGCCTCAGCTATGACTAGGAGGCGTAATCGTGTGTCTTTGGGGAGATTGTTCGGTACTCGATACCACAATTGTAAATGACTCATCTACTTTGATGCTGTGTTCGCTATCCACTAGATGAGACAGAAATGCGCTATTTAATGATTTGATTGCTCTTTTCCCAAGCCAATAGTGACAAGGAGTTTAAAAAATGAACGAATAAACAGAGATTAAGTCAGGAGAAATCAACAAAGTTGTTACCATGATAGTATGAGTGGTTGAATAATTTCCTTTTGTATGCATAACTCTGGGTTTTCTGTCTGAATGGCTAAGGCTTGAGAAGTGCAAGGGAGGCGAAAGCGTTTTGTCTTTGAAAGATTGTTCTTCACTTTGTAGATTACTTTGAAGGGAGAGTTTTCTGAGTAGGGGGGGAAAGACCAATCTTGACAAGGTGTTCGATTATCGCGCTTCTTACAGAGCCACTACTGCCTATCTGCCACCATGCGAGATAGTGTTCCTGAACCCTTTTAGACAGGATACTCGTTGAACGACCAGTATACCTGGCTCCACAAAAACTGGTGAACTGATGTATGAACAAAGAAGTGCTTAGGTGAGATCTTGTCCTTCAGACTTCTACAGACACTACTCTCACCGTTGCTGCAATGAAAATTCTTCTCAAAGGATACGAAATTCTCCTCTTATGGAAATCAATGAGTTGGTCATTTTTGAAGTTAAGGTTCGCGTAAAGTTTCTTTTTTGGCACGAATGACACCTCCTTTCTTTGAATTCTCTGCGCTATGTTCCTGTCAATCAGTCTTGGTGAGTATGCGTTTCGCATGAAGATTTCTTTCGAAAAGTGTAATGCTTCTTCCAGAGGATCAGGGCTGCGGACGCCACTTGCAGGATATACAACTAGGTGTCGTTTAAGATTACAATTAAATGCTTGGCTTAGTCAATCTATGACAATGTGAAATTAAAAAGATGGTCGATCGCAGTCGGCAGCCGATATTTGTTTCCTCTCTTCTGCCATAACGAGCAGAACCAAATTACGATGTAACGTCAGTATTTGCGATTATTATTTACTATTATTATATCCTTTAATTCCTAGAGGAACATAGGCCTTCAGCCGCCCAAGTCTTCATTGCGTTCGGTTCTCTGCTCAAGTTTTCACCTGGCTCCAAGTCTTCCCACATACTTTCATCTCCTCTTCACATCACCTCCTCCAAGTCACCTTCACGCTGATGACCGACTCGCCGCTTGCCTTTCGGGTTCCACTCGAGAAATGGCTTGTCTAGTGATGACACTTGATGGTTTTCTCAGAGAATGGCCTCCAATCCACCTCCATTCCTTCCTACATATTTCTTTCACAATCGGTTCCTGGTTGGTCCTCTCAGTGCTAGAGATGCCTGTTTCTGATCTTTTCTGGCCGGCCATCTGATCTTCAATAGTATTGAGCGAAGACAGCTGTTGGTGATCTGTAGTTTGTTTGAGGTGCTCTCTATGACGCGCCAGGTCTCTGATCCGTATAGTAAGTGGCACTGACTTCACATTGGATTTGAAAATCTGGATCTTCTTTTTCATGCTGAGTTCTGTTGACCCTCACACGGACCTGAGAGAAATGAAAGCTTGTCTTGCTTTCCCAATCCTTAATTTGATATCCACGTCAGTTCCACCTGTAATTGAAACGATGCTTCCCATGTAGATAGAGGAAGGAGGTTGCTTCTTTCAGGTTCCCATCATTTTCGCTGATTGTTGTCTGTCATTGTTACTGTTGGTGTTGGCCAGGAATCTTCATCACCTCTGTTTTCTTTATGTTCACCTGAAGTCCTATTTTTGATGCTACTTCTTCCAACTTGTTGTTTTTCACTTGCATATCTTCCAGTTTGTAGCAAATCAGATATATATTATCATCGGCGAAGTCCAGATCCTCCAAGTTTTTTGTGTCAGTCCATTTTATGCCTGTTTCCTCATTGCCGGCTGTCTGTCGCATTATCCTATTATTATGAAACCAGAATTTTAAAAATCTCAAATGCTTTTACCTTGTCAATCTGGTCAAGTGATAAAGGCAGCCAAACCATGTGTAGATTGTTTGATTTCATGTGCGTATAAACTTATAAGAACAGCATGTGTTTACATAATGAAAGTGCATATCGCACTAGTATTGATTTTGTCACTTCATGGCAGAGGCTATTGGAATAAATGCAAATTATGTCTTGGTCCATCATTTCTACTCAGACAATTTGGATTCCATTTTATATGAAGTGGTTATGATATGAGACGTCTGCTGGATAGTTTCAAAATAATTATGGAGAAAATTTATTTTTATAAAACACAACATAATCGAGCAAAGAATATTCTTTTCGATAAATTCCTCTTCTGGTTCTACAATTATATATATATATATATATATATATATATATACATGTTTATATACACAGAATATTCAAGGTTGGTAGTTAATAACAATATTAGTGTTTTTTAAATAATATCGATTTGTAAAGCAAGATCAATGCAATTACAGTTCACTAAAAATACTTAAATTATAATAGTAATAAAGATATAATAGCGAGGAGGATATCAACTAAAATTAGGAGATTTTCAAGAAAATTGAGAATCATTCAAACCTAGATGGCCAAGGTAGGGACAGCGTCTGAACTGACTTCTTTTGGACGCACAAATTAGGCTTTTTAATGTGGATCCCAACAGCCTCAGCAATATTTAGTAATCGAACTCTTAAGGCGAAGTTGAGATTTGTTGGTATCCGATAAATAACTCTGAAAGCTTGGTTAACATCAATCCTATGTTCTGTATCCACCAGATGAGCCAAAATAGTGCTACGGATAGATTTTGTTTGGCCTTTGCTTAACCACGCAGGGTGATGTTCGGAAATTCGACGAGAAACACGCCTAATTGTGCGGCCTATGTAACTGGATCACTTCACAGGAGCAGTTAAATTGGTAGATACACATGGATGAGGAGAAATTAGGCAGTTTGTCTTTCACTCCCGAAAGCAGAAGAGGAGTTGTCTTAAAGATACAACGTAATTCAGCAGCAGGGAATGCTCGTTTTACCGCATTTCTAATGCGATGTGTTAGTATCTCGCTGGTGTTGTCCCCAAGGAACTGCATCTGAAAGAATAAGGGCTTTTTTGGAACTGTTGTTAACTTCGGCTGCTTTGCTTTTAAATTCATATTCTTATCAATAAACTTTCCAGGATAACCATTCTCACTTAGCAACTGTTTAATATTATTCAGTTCTTCATCAAGACATTCGTCCGAGCAAATCGCTCTTGCTCTGTGAACTCGCTATTATATCTTTATTACTATTATAATTTAAGTATTTTTAGTGAACTGTAATTGCATTGATCTTGCTTTACAAATCGATATTATTTAAAAAACACTAATATTGTTATTAACTACCAACCTTGAATATTCTGTGTATATAAACATGTATATAATTGTAGAGCCAGAAGAGGAATTTATCGAAAAGAATATTCTTTGCTCGATTATGTTGTGTTTTATAGATATCTGAATGAATATTTTTGCTATATTAAAATTTATTTTGCTGAAGTCCTACAGCGTCACACAGTATTATTTACCGGTGACGTTTCGCGTATAATTTTTAGCTGCTCATAAGCATATCAAGTTGTCCACACAAGTTTCCGACTTTTTTATATAATTCCACTATTTCTCGTCTCTTCATCTGATTGGCAGTAGTATTTTCCTAATTTCCGGTACGAGTGATGAGGATGCGTGTTGGGTGTAGACTTGTTGAACAAGGATTCAGTAATGAATTTCTCTCTCCATCAACCTAGATTACTTTTTAGAATTTTAACCCTCTCCCACCCACCATGCTACTGTGTGGTTGTGTGTTAATGCATTCAGTGCAATGTAGTGCTGAGCTTTTTTCTAAATTACGTATCTTCTTGGTGTCAACCATTCTTACCTTAGCTAAATTCTAATGTTCTGATAATCTCACTACTCCTGATCTACTAGTATGACCTATGTAGTTGACCTCACTCACTGTCATTGCAGGGTATTTTGTAAATTTTATTATTTTGTTTAATTGGGTCCACCGGGACTTTTAGCCTACAGAGCTTGTCACTGAGGGAGTTTGTAGGTTCAAACGCCACTCATATTCCTGCTTTATTAAGAATCCTACGTAGACGGTCTCAGATATCCCCTCTGTATATGGTAGAACTGTAGATGCCTTATATTCTCCCTTATTTATGTTACCATAATATGCTTCACCATTATTACTTTGTGACCTTTTCTGATCTTCCTAATGAATTTTATACGATAGATATTTGATTCCAACGCTTCTTCTATCTGTTTTATTTCAAAGTTTAGGTTTTTGTTGTACTACTTATTGCTACTGCTCGGTCTTTTAGACACGAATAACTAAACCTGCCTTAACAGTTAACAGATGAAGTGATAAGATTATAGTAGCCGGCCCAAAAATTCGAACAGGCCGCCAAGGTCAAGGTCAAGAAAGGATGATGATGAATTCAAGTCTAAATATCCAATAGAATGCGCTGGCTTTTTATAAATACTGGTGTGCAGTTCGTCTTCTGTTTGTTTTATTTTACGACCGAACATCACAGCTAATTCTCCTTGTTCATTTCCTCAATTAAATGTTTATTTTATTCCCTTTACTAGTGAGTTTCTATGTCCGTGTATCTTCATACATTTAATCCTACTTCAAAGATACGGTGGAGATATGCGGATAACACTATCACAGTATTAAAAACCGGAACTGATTTCCAGTTTCTTGTTCGAATCAGTCACTAATTTAATCCATCCCTGATGGTCTTGTTGTCATAATTGCCATATCTAGTTTATGGGGGTTAGGTTGAACAACTTGACTGTTATTAGATCGAATATGTTAACCGGTAGCTGGTTCCATGTAAGTGTATGTTACTAACTAATAGCGGTTAGAGAACTACTCAAACTAAAGACGTTTAGTTTGAGTTACCCAATAGGTTCAAGTTACATCTCTTATGAGACCAATGACACACGCCTCTAACTTGGATAAGACAGTTGTTATTATTATTGCTCCCTTGATTTCTTGGTAGAACATAGGGCTTCAACTGCACGCCTCCACTTGCTTCTGTCTTCTGCTGTACTTTTCACCTGCAGCCGTGTTAGTCCATACTGTTTCAACTCCTCTTCACATGATCTCCTCCACGTCACCCTTGCACTGACGACACACTCGCCGCTTCCCTTTCGGCCTGGTTCCACTCGAGCAATGGCCTGTCGCGCAAGCGATGCCACCCAGCGGCGGCCTCCTCAGCGAGTGTCCAATCCATCTCCACTTTCTCCTACATATTTGTTGGGCGATTGGTTCTTGTTTTGTTTCTTCCCATAGTTTCCCTTAGTTGGTGATTCTTTCCGGCTCGGCCATCTGATCTTCAGTATAGAATTGTTGTGGAATAAAGTGATTATTATTATTATAGAGCCAGCGAAGACAGTTGTTGGTTGATTAAGGTCTGCAACAGGCTGTTCGAAATATTCTTTGTGACCCGCCCGCTCGCCAACTTTCTGATCCGAACTGACTGAAGAACTGACTGACTTGAAGTTTGTAGTGAAAATCCGACCGAATTTTGTTGTTGATGCTGGCTGAGTGACGAAGATTGGTTTCCAGATTGGTTTCAGGTTGATTGATGAATGTGTTTCTCGCTCGCCTTCCCGGTTCTCGCTCGATTTGACATCCCCGTTCGTTCCGACTGCCTGTAGTTGAGACAATGCTCCCTAGATAAGTGAAGTGAATGAAGTAACCTCTTTCAAATCTCTCCCGTTGATGGTGATTGACGCTGGATGTTGTTTTTGTTGGTTGGTTGGTTGGTTTGTTGGTTGGTTGGTTGGTTATTTTCATCAACTCCGTCTTGTCTATGTTCATCTGGAGTCCTGTCCTCGCCTGCTGCTTCTTCGACCATTTTGTCGGTTTTCGCTTGTAAGTCTTCGATTTTGTGTCGCATGAAACATAAATCATCCACAAGCGAAATCCACGTCTTCTAGGTTCTTCGCATCGGTCCAGGATATTCCTGTCTTCTCGTTTCCCACAAGACAGTTGTTAACTGATGCCAATTCTTGACAAAATCTCCTTTTATGATCTATATCACTGGAGAGACAGCGGATTTCTCCCTTTCAATAACAAATTATTTAAGATAATCAAAATCTCAACTTAAAAATTTATTTAAATTTGAAGTGGAAATTTATAAGGCAGAATAATTAAGGGGAAAGGAATTATCCACTGTCCAGTTACCCTCCTTGTATAATTAATTATTCATTTATTTTTTCCCTTGAATCACACCCTCAAGTTATATAGACACTCAGTCAGTCAGTCACTCACTCACTCACTTGAATTGATACTTCAAAAATATAAATTAACAAGAAAACCCAACTGGAAGATACTTGACAAATGGAAATTAACACGTGAAATGTAGAAAAATGTATCATAAATGAAACAGGGAAGAGAAGCCGAAATAAGAGGCTGAACCGACACAACACACACAGGCACACACAAGCGCGTGCACACACAAAGACCGACAGCCATTGAAATTGCTTCAGAAGGATACTCAACTTTCTTTTATGTACATATTATTGTTGGGAATTATTTTCTTTTGCTTAATATTTTATATTTTAGTATGTAGAAACATTTCTTTCTCTTCAATTAAGTGCTTTAGTTGAGTTTCCTAGGGATTTGGTCTGTGCGAGTTGATTTCTATAAACTTTCTAATTCCCCTGCGGTTGTTCTCTTGACTAAGACGTCCAAAAGTGGGAATTTGTTCTCGGATTCCTCTTCTCTTGTGAACTTGATGCCGTTGAAGACGTTGTCCATTAAGTTGTGTTATATTAAATATGACTATTTTAAAAGTGTGGAAATGAGAAGATGGGTTTACTTTGAACTGACCAAAAGGCACCCCGAAGATCTGGCTTTCGTGGATGATTTATGTCTTGAGTCACACATAGTCGAAGAGTTGCAATTGAAAACTAGACGTTGGTGGAACAGGCAACCAAAACCAGACTTCAAGGGAACATGGAAAAGACAGAAATGGCAACCGAACAACAACAGCAACAAGCATCAATCATTATAAATGGAGGAAATCTAAGGGAAGTCGTCACTTTCACTGGCTTGGTTAGCATGGATGAGATTGTCAGTGCCGGCCATCATCGAGAAAGCAAGATGGTCGTTTATTTATATGGAATCAGTAATGGAGATTCACAACACTCAGCACGTGGATCAACATCGGGAATTTCAACACTAGTGTTGAATCAGTAATTTTATTTATTTCAAGGACTTGGCGTGTCACCGAAAACATTTTAAACAGGCTAATGAAGACTTCCGTAAACAACTGCTATCGTTGACGTGAAACCTAAGATTCGAAGGCCATCTAGATATGATATTCACCAGGCCGTCAGGTGGAACCCGAATAGGAAGCGAAGAGTTGCATGTCTGAGGGTAATACATAATAGATCATGTGAAGAGGAAATCGAAGCTTGTGCGAGGTTATAACCCTGGCTAAATACGATATCAGGCAAGAAAATGCAATGCAGACGTGTTGCTGAAATCCTATGTTCCACTCGAAACTTAAGGGATGATAACATTATTATTAGCACTATTACTACACATATGGCTGCAAGACTTTATCATGAGCTGATACCGGTTAGAGAACCGTTGGGAAACTAGGAAGGAATACTAGGCTCCTCAGCATTACGCACCCATAGCCAGGGTTTGAACCCAGAACCATCTGGTTACAAGCCAACTAGTAGACCATCAGACCACTGGGACCCAGACCTATCCAATGGTCAGTCCATCAATCTCAACGTCTTCTAATTCACGATATGGCTTGACCACTAGCGGATGTTACCGCTGGCGTGTATTTGTCCTAACACCCTACTGGCTGTACCCCACTGTTAACAACTTCCTACAAACCAGTACTTTAATATCAATCAGATGCTCACCAATGACTGGCCCTATTCAGGTAGGTAGATACCTGGGTTCTAGTGGGAAGCGGTGACCAATGGAGGTACAGCAGGTCGGGTGCGAGAACAAATAATCGCCACGGATGACATTCGCTGACTGTCAAGTTATATCGTGAATTGGCATATGTTGGGATTCGTGAACTGGCTAATGGATCTGGTCCCATTTGCTTAATTGTCTAGGAGGTCGCCTTGTAGCCAGAAGGTCTTTGGTTCGAACCCTGACCATAGATGCGTAATGCTGAAGAGTCCTAAACTAGGAGAAAACATCTGTCCAGTGCTCTCTTCTGGTTTTCCAAAGGTTCTCTAACCAATGTCAGCTTATACCGAAATCCTGTCACCAATCTCCTCACACAATATTTGTTTAAACGAATCAAAGTGATTACAAGATCCCTTCACTAAATCAAAGGACTAATTCTCATCGAAATTCATATTATTTTGAACTTTTCGAAGGTGAAATCTGAAGGACATCTTTTCTAACAAAATGCTTCACATCACTAAGGTGTATTCAGCTCTTATCTTTTGTAAATTAAATCTACAAACAAAAAAAGTTGAAATTTTAATTCATCAAAATTGATTAAATACGATTATTTTGTTCTGACTGAATAATTTTAATTTAACTTTAGAACCATTCATGCACAAATGATCCGTATTGAGGATATTATGAAAAGGCAGGCAGTAGTTTCAAAAATTTATCCACATGCACAGTTGAAATGATTTACACGCCTTTAAATTTTCTTAAGAAACACAGTTTTATTTAATAAGTAAAAACACAGTTTTTGTTCAGCGAAGAAATTTCTTTTCAACGACTTCATTTTCAAGCTGTACAGTCGTATTTATATTACAGAAAAAGGTTATTAAGTGACACTAAATAATTGCTCAGTCAATGTACGTATATATGTGATAAAAGTTATAAGGGGTAGAGTTGAAGTGGATAAATTACAAAAATATTAAAGATTGTTTTATAACAAAAATGTCAAGTGTTGTCTAAAAATTTTGAAAATTATGAGTACGATTACGATAAGAATGAAGATGCGAAGTGAAGTGGAAAGAATTCAAGTGGTAAAATAAAATAAAAACTAGAAAGAACATTATTATGACCAAGGTAAAGAAAGGGGTTTGACAAAACGCTTTTGAACACATAATTCAGGTTTCTGTTCATGTATAGCTAAAGCTTCGGCTATGCATAAGTGAAGAAAGCGTAAACTTTTGGATCGATTCGATTTTGCCATGTAGATGAATCACGTGGGGCTAAATGACCAGACTCTAACAGGTGATCACAAATAGACGACTTTGCAGTTCTACGGTCGCCTTTCATTAACTAAACCGGATAGTGTTCAGCTACACGTTTTCGGAGATTACGCTTACAACGTCCAATATAAACAGCTCCACAAGAGCAGGTAAAAGAGTAAATGCACATGGATGTGGACAAAAGCGGTAATCTATCCTTGACGCATTGTCTAATCATATTTCGGCTGGTAAAAACTAGCTGCAGGTCGGCTGCAGGAAAAGTGCGTTTAACACATTTAGATAAACGATTTTTATAGTTTGGTTTGTAAGGATTATTATGTTTTACGGGTTGATCACGGATTGATATCAGTTAGAGAACCATTGAAAACCAGGGAGTACTGGACAGCTGCTGTTTCATCCTAGTGCGTACTGCCGATGATTCCCAAACTAGGATGAAACAGCAGCTGTCCAGTACCCCCTGGTTTTCAATGGTTCTCTAACTGATATCAATCCGTGATCAACCCGTAAAATGATTTTTAATCAATTCTGAAATGGTGTCACCTTTGAATGCCAGACTCATAAACAGTTTTTTCTTTGGTACTGTGACTTGTCTCAGGGCGGATTCTTTCTTGATGTTACGTTCAATGAACCTTGTGGGATAACCATTGTTAAGGAGATTTGATCGAAGGTTATCTAGTTCCCTATCGATTGTCTCTGCAGAGCAAATTTTACGAATTCTGGAGCATAAGGAATGAATAAGATTTCTCTTTCTCCCTAAAGGTACCCAACTGTTGAAGTTAGTGTACTGCCCAGTGAATGTTGGCTTTCGGTAAATTGACCTTAAAAGCGTTCTATTCTTTCTTCTATCTAGCTTAACATCAGTTTGATTTCCTTTGTAGTTTAGTAATATTTATAACTCTAGTGTACACCCCAAATTACTGCGCAAATAGATACTATTCATTTGGACCACGGACACCAAGTGATTACTTTTCAGAGAGCACAGTGAGGACTTTGAATTGAAGGTAAGAGTTGGAAGAGGCTGCGTAATATCAGCGGTGATATCACTGATTGAAATGGACTGCATCACACAAGAGAGAATGAAGAGTCAGAAGACAGGAGAATACATTGAAACCAGAGAAAAACTTTACAAGATAACAACTTGATAGATGACGTTTATGTTTAGTGTTGACAAAACTCGAGGCGGAGCAGAGGAAAACTAAGAAGCTGGCAGAGAAACACTGCGAAGACAATAAGCCAAGTAAACGTCTAGAAAACAGAGGTGATGAAGATATCTAGCTAGCAGCAACAAGAAGCATCAATGTCAATGGATCATGAATTTGACTAGCGCGTCACGAAAAGCATTTCTAACAGGTTGCAAATTTCTTTCAACAGCTACCTTCGACTGGCTTTATATTCAAGATCGAATGGCCAGCCAGAAAGAATCAGCAACAAGGAACCTTGGGTAAGAGCCAATAAAGAACGTGTTTTTCAACAAACATGCGGAAGAAAATACAAATGAAGAGAACACTTGCTGAAGAGACTTTCGAATGACATCGCGTGTCATTCCCTCGAGTGAAGGCCTAATGGGAAATGACGACTGGATCATCGAGGGTGACATGGAGGAGATCGCACCAGGCGAAGTTGAGAGACTGGCTAGCATCACTCCCACACTTCTCTTCCCCAAGATTAATGTCGTTTAGTCGACTAGGCAGACGTTTGGAGTCCGTTGGACGGGAACTGAACCCTAACTTTCCGCATGGCTAGAGGTGTGTTCTCAACATAAATAATACCACTACCTCCATGTGTTAATTAAATATCCGTACAGAATGAAAACAAGTACAGTTTTGTAGGAAGTAGCTACAGCTTGAATTCAGACTGATTGAAGAATCTATGGCACGATCGTTAACAATATAAGGGGTATATCATGGCGTATGTATTTAATCACCGTAATTTTTTCTGCATTTATTAACGAAGTGTATTCAGGGTCATGAGGAAAACCCGTTTCCAACGCTCAGTTATACCGTAGTTCATATCGTGTGTATATTAATTCCTTTTTGCTCCTCTGCTTTCCAAATGGTCAATAGGGACCCAAGCTTGAGTCATGACGTTTCTGTAGGGATTGTGTATTTTTTACCGAATGAGGTTCCCAGCCACACATCCAACCATTCCACCTAACCTACACCAAGTGAGGTTTAAGAGTGGATGGAATCCTAGACCCATTATGCATGGCTGGTGAAGATTCTACCGTTGAAGCATAGGCGCACGAAATGGACAGTGTTCCAACTTTTATTGTAGAACCACCGAGCCATTTGTAATCCCTCTGAATATATATATATATATATATACATCTGTATAATTTCGCCTAAGCTGTATTAATCGATATTTTTGTTTATTTGATTTTGTACGTAGATTAGCTTGACAACTCTATTTTGAAACAAAAAATTGCCTAAAAATAATTTTGTTAAGTTTGACGCAAGCATAATTCACATTTCCCATTATTAATACTCAATGGGATTGTTATTATCTGATTTCTACTGTCAGTTTGTTTTATCGTAGCAGTTGACATAAGACAGAGAGAGAGAGAGCGATAGAGAAATGACATAATTATGATTATTAGAGGTAGCAAGACAACAAACTATTTCTCCCTTGAAATAAAGATTACTCAGCGTTAAGCGCATTAGGCTGTCAACTATTTCCATTTTTGATAACAACTTACTTCTTATTCGCAGGCAACAGTTTGTTTTTCTAATATATCGTCATAATCCATTTCCTGGGTAAATTTTAGGCAGGTTAAGCTGACAATACCGTGAGAATTGTCAGATGGGAATCAGCGCTGACTTATTGACTCAGGAGAGCTGTGTGTGTGTTTTTGGTAGTGGGTGGGTGGTTGTCAATTCCCGACTGCTGACACCGTGGAAGTTGATTTTCTGTCAGTACCTGAGGTAGAAAGAGCATTAGCGTTGCATGAGTGCAGACCACAGGGAACAATACCTGTGGCTAATCATACACAACCATTGGGAATTACTTTTTGAGGTTATGTCCATATTAAGATCCTACCGCCGGCTATGGACAGCCACAACGTAATTCGTAATGCACAATTTTCGAAGTCAGCCTTTTCTAATCTTCATCTTTCTAAAGCGCAGAGGCGGCATAGCTAACATGCTGTTCATCTGAGCGAAACGCCTTGCTGCCAGTTCATCCCTATTCTTCAGCAGTGAAACTTTACACACAGACACCAAGCATAGTGTAAACAACTTACACTGTGGTGGTAACTTTTTTTAGTCTAACCGCTACAGAAACAGTCTTCCTTCAGCAACATTAGTTCCAGTCATCGTAGCTCATTGGGTCATTGAGATATGCAAACCCGACCACCACGTCAATGTATCACCTATCGATCGAGCAGCCAGTGCAGCTATCTCCAAACATTGGTCAGCTGATCACGAAGCATCGATCATATATGTATCCTTTAGCTAATGACTTCACGTTAAATGCATGAAACAGTTAGTGTGGTGGCGATTATTTTACCCCCAGGCATAAAGAAAACGATGATCAATTCTTGACTGGCCAGATGTAGTGTATTTCTTAAAAAGAGTAACTTGACGGTGAATTCGTCGACGTTGTTATTGATTGAAGCACGGTCAAATCACCGAGATAATTTAATTATCTTCAAGGTTACAAGAAAACCTGTGTAGAACAGTTCTAACACGTTGGAAATCTGGATAACCTTGAGATTCCTGCCGATTGATTACCTTTCAGATAGATAAACAAAGATGTTGCAACAAAGTAGACTGCTATGAAGTGGCTAAAATGAAGATAGATATTTTATAAGGTATTCCCTTCAAAGGTAGAAGATTTTATGTCTCAAATTTGGACGTATGATAGTTTCATTGATCAGTTTTCAACCTTATACGACACTTCAATTTCTAACAAAACCCATTAAAAACCAGGGAGCATTGGACAGCTGTTTACCCCAGTGTTTTGGGACTCTTCATCAGCACTCAACCCTAACTCCACAAAGGATCAAACACAGGAACCTCAGATTGTGCACTCAGCTTATCAAATCGTTTAAAACTGAACCCATAAACTTTCTTTTTATCACACACACTACAACTACCATGGATTGATAATTAAACTTCACATACAACTGAAAAAATATAAGTAGTTGATTTCTCTTGAATGGTTGTCAGTGGAAATAGCGTTAATTACTTCTCATTACTGGAGTTCCGAGTGCAACACCTGACTCAAGGCTCTAAAGTTTCGATGTCAGCAATGTTGTTTTTGTTTAGTAGGGTTTCTAGCCTCAATCCTAACCTTCTGTCTGTTTTCAAGTATATTATCGGCCAGTAAGCCAGGTGAAATTTAGGTGTTTGTTGACTAGGAACAGAACCCGGATCTCTTGCGTGATTAGAGAACAGTCTTCCAATAAACCACAGACTCTCAAGCACTATCACAGTAAAACGCACGCATGTACCATACATCCGCATGGTCGCGCACTGTCTCATCACCCTTGACACATACAGCAATGAAAATTCACGGGAGCATTCTGGAAATGCCATCTCAATTGGACTGAGTTAGAAGTAACTTTTTAACTAAACATTTTCAACTCGACTTATATATTTCTGAATTGGTTCTCTGTGTATTTAAAAAAGATAAGACTTCAATGAAGTGAACGAGTATGGCTGATTATTTTTCCAATAAGCAATAAATGCTGTCATGATAATTCTTATAAGGGTCCCATTAACTGAATGGTCTTCAAGCTTGTCTAGTAACCAGATGATCCTAGGTCCAAACTGAGGTGGGTGTGCACTGATGAAAAGCAGCAAATTATGATGAAACAGCTATCAAGTAGTCCCTGATTAAAGGTGTGTCACTGGTTCAGGAGTGGAATGTTTGCCAACCAAGAATGTAGTCGGAGTATAGTCCTAAACTCACACCGGTATTAAGACAGGAAAAGAAAAAAGTCTGGGTGAGAAGCCAGCAAACCTGCCCTTTAGAAAACTTAAAGTCTTAGCGCTAGAAGGTAGTTGTTCCCCTCACGACACAAAGAAATATATATATATGAATATAATTCTACTATGCTGTAATTCCACAATTTATTACAAAGAATTCAATGAATTTTCTACGCATGTATATAAACAAAGTTAGAAAGTTGTTTGATTAACCTGATGTGATTATGAACAAAAAATTGTGCTCGATGCCTCATCAGTTAGTGTATAGCAATGTGAAACTTTATGAAAATAAAATCTTTATCCATAAAGGAATTATGCTTAACCACAGTGTCAAAATTCTATCCCAATATCAATAATAACAGTAACAGCTTTATTCTGAACAATGTTTACATAATGAACAGAATTTTCAGCGGAATTTATTGCAGTGAGAGCATACTGGTGAATACCGCTTTAGAACTAGGACAAAACAGATATCCAGTACTCCTGGGTTCCACCATGACCCTCTACTCAATGTCAGCTCACGATGAAATTCTGTAACTTCAAAATATTTACGCTCTTCTCCTAACAACTGAAATTCATCCGGTTATGAAACGGCGTAATACAATACTAAATAGCCTGGTGACAAATGGTCAAAAATTATCGGTAATACTACTGGCCATGCATTAAACGTATCACATTATGAGTAGAACAGATTTCGAGCTCAGTACTATTAGGTATTAGATGGGGAATCGAAATTTTTATGATTCGCAGAAAGCTAAACACGACAATTCCTTCTGTTTATTGTAGTAATAATAATGATAACAATAATAGCATTATTCTGCACTATGTTTATATACTGTACGGAAACCGCAACAGAGTTTATTGCATTGTGTTTTCTCTTGGTCTAGGATCTTTCAGTAAAAGGTTAATTAACACCAGATCGTGCAGTTCAGTTCTATATGACCTGAAGCGCAAACTAATCGATGGGAAAGTCTAAAAATTGAATTATATAATTATTAAGACGTATAGCGCAAGAGGCGACTCTCATGGCCCAAGTGGTCTAGTGGATAGCACTTTGCCGTTTGAAACTATGGCCACTGGGTTAGAGCCTCGATGAGAACAAACACCATCATCTACTGGTGAATGCAGCTATATCTAATGACGAATCCCAATTAGGACGAAATGCGCATCCTGAATTCCATTGCTAGTCACTATCCAACAATCGACCCTTTCTTTTTATCCTTCGACAGAGTAAACGAATTGACCTCTCACACAAACAAACAAAATCACTTCACTCAGCTGGCTCTGTGTCAACCAAAAGACTCAACAGCGGAAGAAGATAAAACCAACATCTTTTGCAAAATAAATTGTAACAACTGCGGGAAACACTACACTGGCCAAGGTGGACGTCCGTTTCATCTTCGTATCCAAGATCATTAGCTAGCCGTCAAAAGACATGACATCCACTCCACCACTCGTATCACTACATACAAACAACCACGGACATCAGTTCGACTAGGACAACGTTCAAATATTAGACAGAGAAGTTTTAGAAGCCAGCCTGGTATTCCAGTGAATCATCAACCAATAGACACATCGAGATAGACAAAATTTATCAACCGATCAAAAAGAAACCTCACAGACAAAGGGTCAAAGTTCAAGTCAAAGAAACAACCAATTCCAATACATGTAGCCTAGAGGGTGTTAGAACGCACAAAAACAATCAATCACGTCCAAGTCATCCGTCAGGAGAGATGATTAATAAACTCGTGGAGAAATCGAAAAGCTGATTTCAATAGATTGAAGTATGCACTGAAGATGTTGCCTAGTAGGGTAGATCGATGAAAGCTTCGCGAATTATCTATTTAGCTCAGAGAACACAACCACATCAAAATAAACGACATTCTGTTGAGTGGTAATTATAAGAAGTTCAATAGTACATTTCGTAAACCAAGGATACCACTCAGGAACGGTCATCTCATGTAGTGAAATAAGCTGCCATCGAGGATAATGCTTTTCTCTCATATTTAGTAGAAACTTACAAATGAGCAGGTTGTAAATGTTTGAAATACTCGCCATAAGAGGCCATATTTTACTAGATTTGAACAAACCAAATAAGAGAAACTATATGCAACATATGGATGGAGATTTTCGTTAGCCCAAATTTTAATCAGACCGCCAATAATCATTAGGTTTTAAACATGCATAACTATTCAAATCATAAAACTTTTGAAAAAAAAAATGGTCAACTGTCATGTAGCTATTCTGACAGGGAACCAATTCTGTTCGATTTTTCAGTCTCAACTTACACCAACCTCATGAATTACATGTTCAGTTAATTTCAAATAACAAGTAATTATGTCAACATCACGTTAACTTTTCTTTTTCATATTTCTGCTTTTTTTTTCTTCAATTATTTCATAGAATGAAGATTCAGCAAAAACGGCCGGTGTATCTTTGTCGTCAGTTGATGGCTTGCATGAAATTACGTCTTATCCAAATGCTGAAAATTTGAACTTTGATGATAATCATGGACTATTGATTGTATCCGCTGGGACAGTTACACGTAAGCCTAGTCCAACTGCAGATGCACTGGGCTCAGCTGAAGTAAGTTTCAGGATTACGAAAGAACGAATAAGCTATACCTATGCAAAATAATCTTAAAGCTAGGGATAATATGATCTCAAATTCCAGCTGAAAGACTGGATGTATATGAGATAATTTTTTTCAACTGTGTGACAAATCTTAAAGTATGTTTATTATTATTATTATTATTCATTTGGGTTTCGAGTGGAACATGGGGCTTCAACAACACATCTCCACTTCGTTTTCATTTTCTGCTGTCTTCCTCATTGGGTCTAAAATTAGTCAAAATCTCTCATCTCCTCCACATCACAAGATTTCCTCCATGTCACCTTCGCATCGACAATCCTCTTGTCGTAGTCCATTTGGATTCCACTGGAGGGTCTGACTTGCGATGGTATCCGATGGTTTCCTCAATGTATGCCCGATCCATTTTCATTTTCTCCTTCATATTTGTTGAGCAGTCGGCCGGTTTTCGGTTCACTGTCGGCCTAAGTTTCCATTTGCTAATTCTTTCTGGCCGGCCATCTAATCTTCAGTATGGAGCAAAGGCAGCTGTAGATAAAAAGTCTGCAACGGGCTGTTGGAAATCTTTTTCGTATAATAATTAATGCTAAACACCTTTATCAGTTTGAATGAATCGAGGATTTCGTCATGAGCTGATACCAGCTAGAGAACCAATGGAAAACCAACTGGGAATACTGGACAGCTGCTTCATCCTAGTTTGGGACTCTTCAGCAGTGCCCACACATCGCCAGGGTTCAGACTCAGGGCCTTCTACTTACAAGGCGAGCTCGTAGACCAATGAGCCACTGGGACCCGATCCAATGGCCAACCAGTGCATGAATTCTAACTTCCTCCAATTCACGGTACAGCGCGACCACTTCGCAATACCTTCTTCGATGAGTTACTGCTGGCTCATATTCAACCTGCTGTACCCTACTGGTCACGGCTTCCCACTAGAACCTCAGGTTAACTGCCTGAATAGGGCCAGTCACTAGTGAGCATCAGATTAATTTTCAAGTATTGGTTTTTGTAGGGATTTTGTTTGATTGCATGGAGGATTTCATCATCAGCTGACATCAGTTATCAGTTATTTTTATTAACTTAATTACAGTCAGCGATTCACTGATAAATTCGGCTCAGAATAACAGTTATAGTAATAATCCCTTAATTCCAAACGACAATAACACTTATACAGAATAGAATCTTCAGCGTTTAGATATATATATATATGTATATAAATATATTGCCACAATTTAGCTCCTTTTACAAATAAGTAGTTACATGAAACTAGAAAATATTGACGAAACGACAAAAAGACTGAAGGTTAGCGGGAATATAATGATATTCAAGTGTTGGTTTGCTAGGATTTGATTGACTGGTTACATTATTTCATCATCAGCTGACATCGGTTAGAGGTTAGACTATTAGACTGTAGGTTAGACTATTGGAAAAACTGAGAGTACTGGACAGCTGTTTCGTCCCGCTAGTTTGTGACTATTCAGTGGTACACACCCGCAACCAGCGTTCGATCGAATCCAGGACCTTCCGGTTAAAGGCTAATTCTTTGACCATTAATTCCAACTGCTGACAATTCATGAATAGTTTCGATATATTTTTAGTGGGGAGTCGTGATCAGTAGGGTGCTGCAGGTCGAGTGTGAGAACAAATACTCGCCATATTCGCTAGTAGTCAAGCCATATCGTGAATTAGCAGAGGTTGTAATTCATGAACTGGCCGCTGGATCGGGTCCCAGTGGCTTAATTGTCTACGACCTAGCCTTGTAACCATAAGATCCTGGGTTCGAACCCTGATGGTGGGTGAGTAATGCTGAAGAGTGACAAACTAGGCGGAAACACCTGTTCAGTACTCCTTGCTGGTCTTCCAACGGTCCTCTGACCGATATCAGCTCATGCTGAAATTCTGGAAACATTATCAGTTATAAATACATAATATGATAGATGATACATGTAATAATAATAATTTCTGCTTGTACCTTGCAGTCCAGTAACTGATTTGAAAAGTTTATAAGTTCTTTTCTGACATTTGAATCCTCACACAAAACCCCTACTAAATATGATATGGGGAATTTCTATATTTAGTAACTGTAAAGGCATAAATTCTTATGAAGTTTCTTCTCATTTCAACCCCCAAGATATACAAGACAAAAGTTGAGAGTAAGTAGAAAGGATGTTCGGTATCATACAAGATAACTTTAGCCGACCACCTGGAAGCATTGAAGTGCCTATTGACAATAATGTCAGTTAGTTGAGTCACAGGCACACCACTAATCCTACATACAATTCTTAAGTGTTCTACGCAATGTGATATGATATAGTCTTTTTTGAGATGTCCAGGGAAGAATAAGTTGAAGGAGGGGGGACAGTAATGAAGTAGAATGGCCAGAATCTATTAATCAGTAACCTGTAAGAGAAGAGGTGAGGTTGAATTATTGCCAGCAGTAAGTCTCAACTCCTTCATTGTGTAATAAGTCAAACGAAAATAATAGCATTCTTAGAAATCAACAAGATTTGAGACAACACCTTTAGAGGAGATCTGAAGAAGAACTGATGGCAAGCTACCAGATATTCGATTTACCCCCTATCCTACAGCCGTCAATAATACAGGTACCATGAGACTGGATCAGTCCACGTAAGTTTTTCTCGAATCTGAAACTAAAGTCAACAGTATGACATTTAGGTGAATTCAGTTTAAGACCATTTAGGTGAGACCACTTGTGTACGTCAGATAGGAACCTGTTCATGCAAGAACAATCCGATGCAGAAACTATTAGGACCTGAAAACCACATATTGAAGGTCACAAAAGCAGATGCAGCAATTTAAACGTTTTGAATGAATGGTTCTGAAGAATCTATTTATAACTCAGCAATACTACCGGACAGAAGAATTAAAATCCAATTAATAGGTACCCACTATACTCCTGTAGTACCGCTTAGGGTGTGAAGTCCCCTAATTACTGATGATGTAGGACAGTGTTTATTGTACATTTGAAATAGTCAGGAAGACTTTAACAAAAAGTAGGTATTATTTGAACTTAGAGGGTGAATGATGACATGATGTTGACAAATCTAAAGTGCTACCATCTAATGTTATAACTGGGGTTTGAATGCGTGCTGATGTGATGTCAGAACTCAAAACAAACTATCTGTTTATCACACTTTGATGTTGATGATTTTTCACTTGGTACCAGACTGCGGTAACAGGGAGTTTTAAGAATTTCTTGACAAACATGAAATAAACCAGTATAGTCTGTTGTAAGCTCCGATCTGCATTCGATACATTCTTTACGGTTTATCAATTACAACAGAACGTGAAGCGAGATTTCCTTTAAAATGCTCAAAACATTTACTGAAAATGGATTATGAATTTTGATGTGGTTGTGTTCTCTGAGCTAGATAGTTAATTCGCGAAGCTTTCATCGACCTACCCCTACTAGGCAACATCTTCAGTGCATACTTCAATCTATTGAAATCAGCTTTTCGATTTCTCCACGAGTTTATTAATCATCTCTCCTGACGGGTGACCTTTGATGTGATTGATTGTTTTTGTGTGTTTTCACACCTTCTAGGCTACATGTGTTGGAACTGATTGTTTCTTTGATTTGAACTTTGACCCTTTGTCTGTGAGCTTTTTTCTCATCACTTGATAAATTTTGTCTATCTCGATGTGTCTGTTGATTGATGATTCACTGGAATACCAGTCTGGCTTCTAAATATTCTGTAGCATTCTTGTTGTTTCGACTGGGACAATGTTCAAATATTAGACAGAGGAAACAACAAGAATGCTAGAGAATTTTTGGAAGCCAGACTGGTATTCCAGTGAATCATCAATCAACAGACACATCGAGATAGACAAAATTTATCAACCGATAAGAAAGAAACCTCACAGACAAAGGGTCAAATTTCGAGTCAAAGAAACAATCAGTTCCAACACATGTAGCCTAGAAGGTGTGAAAACACACAAAAACAATCAATCACGTCCAAGGTCACCCGTCAGGAGAGATGATTAATAAACTCGTGGAGAAATCGAAAAGCTGATTTCAATAGATTGAAGTATTCGCTGAAGATGTTGCCTAGTAGGGGTAGATCGATGAAAGCTTCGCGAATTAACTATCCAGCTCAGAGAACACAACCACATCAAAATTATCCCCACCTGAGCTACAAATCTTCTCTATCATATGGATTATGAATGCACTGATTGGCATTTATACTTTCAGTTTTTTCATTCCTTGCCTTCCTAGTGGAAGTTTCAGTAGTCGAGGTAAGGTTTTCACGGGGTGGAAATGCTAGCCCCACACTTAACCTTCCTGCTCTTCATTGAGTTAACTACGGGCTAGTACACTCAATAAGATTCAATAGTGAGTCAGTGGGAATCAAATCATGACCACCTAATTGGCTGGTGTGGATTTTGTCACTAAAATTAAATAGTTTATCATACCTTTTTGTTAATGCGGAAGTTCTTGTATCATAGTGAAATCTCTACTATAGTGTTATCATATTATTATTATTACTCTAATATATATCTTTTCTAGGCTTTATTACTACGCCGTAAACTAGAAAAACAAGAGTTAAGTGATGATTCACAAACATCATCAGACCATCATTCAGGTAAACCGATAAAAAGTTATAGTCAAACACAGAAAGTTAGGGGTACACCACAACAATCATTCTGGGAGACACGTAATTCACAAAAGACATCAACTGATCGAAGTTATGATCATCGTTCCCATTATTCTCATTCTTATCATTCTCACCATCAACATCCACAACAACGACACTATCATCACCAGCGTAACCATAAACACGCAAAACACAGACTTCGTCAGACACGATCAATCTCAGATGATTATGAATTGAATGCAAAATATAGTCTTCCTAAAGATGCCTATCATAGTGATGAAGCTTCGCTTAACAGTTCTGTTTCAAGTGAATCGCTCAAAGAATCCGCCAATCGTTGGTTCCGTACATCTTCTTCGTATAATTTAACGACGGACTATCCAAATCGTCGATGGAGACCTCGAGGTGGTACAAGAAGTCATTCCGACAGAGGATATCCGCATGAATATCATAGATACTTAACTAATGAGAAAATGAATAGAAAAGAAGGCATACCACGTAAACAACTGCACAGTCTTTATGATAATGAAGCGTACCCTGTACATGTTGATCAACAGTCCAGTTATTCAAGTAAACATCCAAAGTCTTTCAAAAGTTTCACCTACAGTGGAAGAATATCACCAGATCCTAGACATGATATTATAAGCAAATATGGTACAAAAATATTACTGGATCACTACTATCCAGACAGTCGATATACAAAATATGATATGAATCCATTTTCCTCATCATCTAATGAAGAAAGATATCCTGAGACTATTTACAGTAGTCGAAGTCATCTCAGTCATAGAGATCGATATAATAGGCTTCCATTCTCTAATATTCTAACGCCTCAAACTTATCCAGTGAATACAAGAAGTCGAAGTACAAGTCCAAAGCATATTCATAAATTCAGTGTACCACAACAACCAACTAAAGTTACAGAAACAAATTATTTTAGTTTTCCAAATGTTCCTATCCACAGAACACCTAAACATTATCGGCCTTTAGCTATGGGTTCAGAAAGCCGACGATGGCCAATCAGACAAAGGGTAAAATGTCTTGAAACGTGTTGTCATACGCTAAGATGCCTAATATATATATATATATATATATATATATATATATATATATATAATCGTTGTATCTGTGTTGATTTCTGTTGTCGTCATCATTGTGTCGTCTTTTCCTTTCGACAGATAAACTTCTTGAGGCCCAACAAAGGTGCAGACAATACGAATTTAAAATTATTAGATGCATGCTGAGACAGTACTGTTATTCATTGAAACGTTCAGTGTTAGTGTTTTGTTAGCCAAACTCTTGATATAAGGCATTTCACCTGATTTGATGAGAATAGCAATCAAATAATTGAGATAATAATTTAGAAAGTTATGAGGTTACCTTCGGGCCTGTACAATTTTGTTCCGAGACGAACCAGCCAGCACTCTGTGACGAGAAAAAGCCCTTTTTTTACAGTCGTAAGCAGCTTTGGGCAGATAATTTTTAACCATTTGCGTGGAAACATAATTAGATACTTCCACCAAGTGTTTTAAACTTTATTTTACTTTTATGCATTCCAAATGGAAAGTAGGACTTCAGGATTGAGCTTTCAAGTTTTCGTAAAAGTGGGCAAGTCCAAACTTCGCCCTTTACTGGACTTAATTCCGTTTAGGCGAGGTTTAGGAGTGAGTTGGTGGGGCATCGAGTCCCCGACCATCCCATTGTCTTGGGGCTATGTCTGATTGTAAAGATTTTTCCTCCGTCGCTGAAATAGAAGATGTCGTCTTTAAAGTGATGCTTCTGCATTATTTCTGTCTCAAATAAGTACCCTGCATTCCCCTTGAGATGGAGATCTTATTATCGTTTCCGTTTTCAGTGTTTTGTATGCGATACATATAACGTGTATAGTTATCACTGTTGTTCGTGAGTTAAATGTTGTCTTTTAATATAGTAAAGCTGTAGAATTGATACGTTCAAATGTTCTTTCTACTTATCAAACTATCTTTTCTTTTTGTATTCACAGTATTACTCCGCTCATGCTAATCCATATGAGAATCTTTCATTACCAGAAATACGTAAGTGATAAACACAAAATGTCTTGATGATCTTTATTTTGAACCATAACTTGATTTGATTTTAATGACGTTGCCTACCATCGACGATAGGAGTCAGTTACCAAAATACTCTTTCCCTTCTAGGCGCTGATTATGGCGGTAACGACTTTTAGCAAAACTTCAATTCACGGATTACTCCCTGAAGTGTAACTAGCTTAGTTTGTTCAGTTAAGTTTGCATTATGGTCACTAAGATAGAAGATTCCTTATTGCAGTAGACTTTGAATATCATCTAGATTATAGTTTCATTGGAGGTTGTGAATACTCTTTTCTGACAAGTGCCAGAAGGCACAGAATCCTATCGATTTTCTCCAAATGCATAAAATCAAGACTTATCTGGAATGGAAGATTCCAGCTGGCATTAGTCAACAGTAGGATCAGAAACCTTACCATTAGTCTAAGCACACACAAAGATTTTGACTCCTCTTCGGAAGTAAATCATTTATAGTAACTAATCTTACGATATAGAAATGTAGGATCTCGAGCCTCACTAGAACTTTCTGCTGAATCTATTCGGACATTAAAGATTGTGCATCCTAATATCATAAACTGAGGTTTATTAATGTACTTCAACGTTCGCGCATTCATTTAGCTGTGTATCAGATATTTAGAAAATCAAAACAAGTGATTCAGCGAAGAGACTCATCTCAACAACGAATTTATCATCAAGCTGTACAATCGTATTTATATGGATTTTTAAGAAGTTATATCCTGTGAGAGAATTGAATCATAGGTGTGAATGCATAAAATAATAATACTATAAAATACGATTAAAAATGAAATGTTTGTGATTATACGCATAGTTAAATGTCAAGTGGCAAAGCGAATTAATGTCGTATATAGAATAATTCATAGGATGGATAGAACTTGAAAAAGGGTGTGCAATTATAGGATTAGTAGACAAATCGAATAAAATAAAAACGTTACGTAATATCTTGTGAAATTTGATAGCAGAGAATTTAATGTTGTAAAAAAGAATAGATTTAGAATGACAAGTGGAACAAGTGAAATAACACCGGGGACAGTTCAAAGTGAGAGTAGTAATAGTAACAATTGACGTAATAAGCAAGAGACTACAAACTGAATAGACAAAATGAAAAATCGGTAGAGCTAAAATATGATTGGGGATTGCCGTACTTTAGCATAGAGGGATTAAGACCATGAAAATTGGAGGGGTTGAACGAACTTTTTCTGTACATAGAGATCTGGCTTTTCTGTTTTGATAGCCAAAGATGGCTTCAGCAATGCAGAGCAGTTGGGTACGTAGGGATTTGGGTAAATTACTCTTTGCCTTGTAAATGACTTTAAAGGTGGAGGCTATAGACATAGAATGATCATTATCAACCAGATGTTCAATGATCGCGCTTCTTATTGCTACACTTCCACCTTTTCGTAACCATGCAAGATAGTGTTCTTGCACCCTCTTGGACAAAACTCGAGTCGAACGACCGATATACCTAACTCCACACAAGCAGGTAAATTGATAAACACACATAGAGTTGGTCAACAGCGAGATCTTGTCCTTCAGGTTATTGAACAGTAATGGTCTACTGGTAAAGGCTATTCTCAGAGATGCAGCGGATATTTAGCAAGTTCGTATACAACATCACCCACTGGCGTTGCAGATACATCCGGATGACGAGTTTCAAATAAGACAAAATATACATTCTGGATCCCACTGTTAGCTATCGTCAATCAAAATAAATTCATTTATCACCTAATAATCAAGCCATGTTAATGACAAGATTCTCGTCTCTTATAGGAAGACAATGAGAATACTGGAACCAGGTTCATCTGTAAAACAGGACAGAGTACACACTGACCAACTAACCGACATGATACACAGACTAAACAGACGAAAAACATGAAGCCTGAAAATGAGGGGAAAATACAGACTAAGACGCGAAAATGTGAGATGCAAGCTTAGAGTCTCATCATTTGTGTTCAGTAGTAGTAACTTCTCTAGCTTCAGCTCTGGGTGCCACAGGTTAGAATTTCACAAGCGACATGAGTTCTTTTTAAGCTTGATCATATGTATATATATACGCCTGACTGATAAGTGGCAACTAGAACAGAATCTAAGTCAAGCAAGGCTTCCTAACGACAGATTCGAACCACCTTATATCAACAATTCACAGTGTACCATGATGGAGAGCCATCTAGAACGGTGGCCACATTGCGACCTTGACTGATAGAATTCCATCTGCAGCTAACAAAGGACTAGGCAAGCACTTTTTTAGTTAATGATTAATGTCCAATCTAAACATCATTCGACAGTTATTATTATTATTGTATCCTTTAGTTCCTAGAGGAACATAGGGCTTCAGCTGCGCACCTCCATTGCCTTCGGTTTTCTGACAACTTTTTCACCCTGCTCCAGGTCTGTCCACATGCTTTCATCTCCTCCTCGCATGATCTCCTCCAAGTCACACCTGGACGACCAACTCGCCGCCTCCCTTTTGGGTTCCACTCGAGGGCCTGTCTAGTGATGTCACTTGATGGTTTCCTCAGCGTATGGTCAATCCATCTCCATTTCTTTCTGCCTATTTGTTTCACAAACGATTCCTGATTGGTTCGCTCCCAGAGATCCCTGTTGCTGATCTTTTCTGGCCATCTGATCTTGAGTATTGAGCGGAGACAGCTGTTAATGAAGATTTGGTGTTTGTTTGAGATGCTCTTTATGACTCGCCAAGTCTCTGATCCGTATAGTAGCACTGACTTCACATTAGAGTTGAAAATCCGGATCTTATTTTTGATGCTGAGTGCTGTTGACCTCCACACAGATTTGAGAGTAATGAAAGCTTGTCTTGCTTTTCCGATTCTGGCTTTGATGTCCTCGTCAGTTCCGCCTGTAGTGGAAACGATGCTTCCCAGGTAGGTGAAGGAGGTTGTTTCTTTCAGGTCCATTGAATTCTCATGGCCTCATTTACAACATTAAATAAAGAAATAGGACAAATCAGCACATATGTGTGCTGTAGAGGAGAAAATTAAATTTAAAATTAGACAGTTTTTTAAATGATAAATAGTTGATGCATCCGCTAAACTGTAGTGGATCTTTAGCTTAGTAACCAAGAATCACTCGATATATTAAATTCTGGCATCCTGATACACTAATTCAAACAGTCTCTTATGTCTGACACATTAATATGACTACCCTAAACACTTTAGTTCCCAAGCAAAATACAAGGGTGCATCATCCTGGATAAAATCAAACAAGCCACCCTGGATGAGAAACTTCCACCGGAATAGGCTGGATTTTTAGGAGAAACAAGTCATGTATTGATCAAATTGCCATACTACAAATCATCATCGAACAGAGCTCCGTATGTCAGTCACCTCTCTATCTCAACTTTATTGACTTCGAAGAGGCCTTTGATAGAGTCGATCAAGAGGTGAATCGGAAACTACTTCACTAATATGTGGTGCCGCCAACAACTATACATTTGATCCAACAGTTGTACGACAATGCTGCACGCCAAGTAATCCACAATTGGAAAATCATGGAATCCCGTGAAGTGAAGACGGAAGTAAGACAAGGCTGGCTGACTGCCTAATATCTCCAATGATTCTCCTTGTTGCGATAGACTAAATAATGTGACAGACAGCGGTTCGCAGCGAGGAAAGAGGCATGAAATGGACCCACACACACAAAAACGTGGAGGATATGGACTTCGCCGATGATATATGTCTGGTTTCCCACAAATATAATAATAATAATTGTATAACTGTTTCCAGTTCTACTTTATGAGATATGAAGATGCATAAAGAGAGTGATTAGATTCCTTACAGGATGCTTTTGGTAATCTCTTGCAAGAGTTCAACTGTCTGGATTAGGAGCACACTCGACACATAAACGATAGCCTTTAGTAACCTTTTCAATGTTACACTGGAGATCTTATTGAGTGATTTCAACGGTTATTCCATTCAGATTATACTACATGTGTGGGATTGGGAACAATGGCAATAGTCAGATTTTAAACAGCATTTTGCCCCAGCTCTGGTCTCTTCAGCAACACAAACCAGTTCATCGATGGCCACTGAATACAGGCCTGAAACTATACTGAGAAGTCATGACCATTTGAGTTCGGCATGTCAAGGTGAAGTGTATACTCACCGATGGGATTGCTGAAGGTAGGGTTAGATCGCCAGATAAGAAAGTTAGAATTCCCTGGTCACTGAACTCCATCCCAAGTCGGTGAGTAGTCAACGAACTTTCTCTCTTGTAACCTGAAGGTCTCTAGTTCAATCACTGACAGAGTCGTTCGTTCACACTGTTGAAGAATCCGAAACTTCGACATAACAAATGTCTAGTGCTCCACGGTTTTCAATAATCTTTATAATTGATGTGGCTTCACGCTCAACCGCCTCTCATTCTAGGCTTATTATCAGCTAGGCGAGATTCGGGAGGATATCCACCAGGTATCAAACTCCGGTGGTTGACAAGTATTGTCAGTAGAATAATTTGAAGCTCTCTTAGTCAACGCTGTTAAACTTCATGCTGCCTTAAAACCAACTGTCTCCTCGAATAAAAATCATGCTAAATGCTTATAGCCTAAAAAGTCACTCCCTCATATTCAAGCATTTATAATTTAACCGTTTCACTAAATATTTCCTTCAATATGCTACTTTTCGGCCCCCAGGCACTCGGTTTATTCCACCTCATTAATTACACACATTTAAGTGTGAGAGTAATTATTTGTCTTAACATAATATTTGTCAATGTACCATGATATTATCAGAAAAAATAATATATAAGTAGAAATGTGACAAAATAGTAATTAAATATGTCGACTGATAGGGGAATTCTTTCAAATCAATACGAATAATGCTGTTCACCACTTGCCTGGTTTCCATAGTACCCTAGCTCAAATAAATAGATACATTTGTAACCTAATTCATTCATTTAACAAAACAAAATCCATCGCTTCTCTCAAAACAATCTCTTCGTGAATAAACTCCTATTTATTTAGGTAAAGATTACCTAATCTATACAGCTTAAAGGTATCCTTGACTTCAGAAAATAAAAGTACTGTATTATAAGGTCAACTGAAATCTCTGCCTGAAACAAAACAGAAAACATAATAGAGTAAACTTATTTATTTATTTATTAACTGTTAAATATAATTTAAAATATTGATTTGACGACTGCTGCAATCACGAAAAGTTATATGCATTGAGTAAAAGTGTTGAAAGCTTGGGAAGTGATGATCACTTAACAAATTTTACAATGGAATCCAGGACGATGCGCATTTCGTCCTATTTGGGACTCGTCAGCCAGTGGATGTACCTGCATTCCCCAGTCACCGAGTGATGATGTTCCCACCACCGAGGCTTGAACCCAATGTCCATAGTTTTAAACGCCAAAGCGTTATCTACTAGACCATTCAGGCCACAAGAGCCACCTATTTCTTGTGCAACGGGTCATATTAATAATATAACTGAATTTTAGATTTTCCCGTCGATTGATTGCACTGAAGTGTTTGGTCTCAGGTTCACATACCTGTTGGCTTCTTGTGCAGATGCTTGGACGATGTTTTGGCATGTAATTAGACGTTAACTGGGAGATGGTGACTAGTATACGCTATTTTTAGTGGTTATTGATTTTTATTATTTTTGAGAAATGTTTTATCATTCAGTGGGAAAAACCATCTAAAAAACAATCATCTTACTCCAAAGAAACATACTCAACCTAGTATAGTTATTAACTTTGTTCTATTGTATTCCGTTTTAAATTTTGTGTCATGTCACACTGGTGAAAGTTAAGGATAAAAAATATAAGAAGAAGACAACCAACAGGAATTATGTGTAACAGATCCGTGTGTGGGAACTGTGACGCTGTTATGTAAGAGAAATTTTTACAGACAGTGAATAAACAATGTCTAAAGGTGGTTCCAATGACCTCTGCAGACTTGAAGAAGCTAGAAAAAAGATCAGTGATTGCATAGCACTCAATAGAAATGGAACACAAGGACGACTTTGATGATAGGACTAAGGTTCTACAGAAAGGTTTTGGTTAGGATAGAGAAAGACTGACTACAGAAGCCTTACGTATATGGGTGATGTTAGCTTATGCATGGCAAATCCTGATTTGTAAATAAAATTGGATAGGTATCACTAATTCATCATACTTGGTCTGAACTCTTGATTGTCTAAATCTTTTTATGGAGAGGCCAACAGAGATTTACAGTTGTTGCCGTATACACACATGCACGCCCGCCATTGTATACTGCGTCGGTGGCACAGTGGTTAGGACTCACGCTGACCATGCACATGGTCCGGGGTTCGAGCCCACGCCGACGCACACCTGATATATATGGTCGGCCTGCAAAATTTGGGCTACCGATATCCACTCTGAAAATTCCATACTAGTACCAAAAATACAGTGTGGAATCAAGCTGTAATCAAAAATAAAATATACATATATGTTTTTCTCATATTCAGCTATCTACGAACATTAACCTTAGTCGAATGTAATCACTAGAAATCTGATGCAAAAATGTAGCGACAGAAGATAAGGGCCAGGCAACAACAACAGTTTGTTGAGAAAATCAAGAGATATTTATAGATTTTTATGTACATTGTTATTCGTTATTATTAGCAGAGAAACAGCGTCTTCTGACTGGCTGTTTCCTCGCTGAAAGTTATTCTGTCATCTCTTTATGGCCGTTTCCTTGAAGGTCAGACCATATATATCTGCGATTCGTATTTGTGCACTTTAAGTTTGCTGTGATTGGTTGTTTAGTTCCTCAGGGTTAGTCTTTGTTTATTGTTTTATCTCGTGACTCCGATTCGCGAAGTAAACACTGACGTAAACTGGTGTCTACAAATTTGACTAGAGAACAGCTCTCACCACAAAAGTGCAGGGTTTAACAAGAGTACACTAATATTTGTAAGTCTGGGGTAATGAAGAAGATCCGTAGCTCAGATGGATGATATTGAATTAGTTGTGTTCATTGAGCTGGTTTATTTAATTGTAAAGATTCTGTCGTATATCTTCTAGACAACATCTTCAGCGAAGGTTTCAGTATAAAAAGTGTGAAGTCAAATTTTGATCACAGTTCATGCAACTGATTGGAAATCCTTTTTATGTATAAACCTTTGTTCCTTAAAATTCGATTAATCTCCCTATGGAAGTTCAGACTAGTTTGCCGAACAAAACGTTGGAATTACGCATTTCAATTTGGCTGAAATTTTAAAGGCATAATTTTTATTGATATAAGGATAAAACTTCGACACTGTGGTAGAGTATAACTCCATTATGGATAAAATTTTGTTTTGATAAAATCATACAGTGTTGTTATACAGCAGTAATATTTACTGATGACCACGTTTAGAGCCCAAATTATTGCTCATAATTATTTCAAGGTACTCACACAACTTGTGTCACACAGTTATTAAAATATTCTGATAAAACTCCACGTTTTCTTGACTGTGGAAGTATTCTCTTGTGGCTAGATCGAGTGACTCAAAACAAAAGGTTTGAGGCCTATGGTCTAGAATCCTTGCTTCAATTGTGCCGTTTAACACATTCTTCGCAAGTGTTGACAGCATTTGAAGCATAGATTTCATCATGAAACAGCACCAATTAAAGATCACTGAAAATTTGAAGAGTACTAGACATCTGTTTTTTCCTGGTTTGGGATTCCTCAGCACTGGGTACAAATCAGAGATCAAGCCGGTAGCCTTCAGATTACAAGGTTAAGCTGGTTGATCATTCAGTCACTTGACAAAATTGTTATGTACTCGTCGCTAAATGTTATGTACTAGTTTTCCCCGTCGCCAAATTGTTATGTACTCGTCGCTAAATTATTGTTATGGACTGGTCGAGAAACTAATAGTCCTGACGCGAGAAGGCGGAAATCAGAAGACCACTAGGTTTGCGATGATACTTCTATTGTCCAACACAAGGAGACGAAAATTAAATGGTCTCACACCAAAGTGGTAAGTAAGTAAAGTAGTTCACACGAAATGTGTGAACGAAATATATATATAACAAAATATATATAGCAGACATGTCAAACAACCATATATGGATATATGTCACTAAGCAACGGACTGTCAACAAACACTCATATTATGTATAATATAAATGGAATATACATTGTTAACGGAGACAAGTGAAATGGTCCCAGAATAAGCGAGCAAATAGAAAGAAAGACCAACATACACACACACATAAATATATATATGTGGATACATATCAAAAATGTACGCTGAAATTAATCCAAATTCTTTCAGAAATCCATAACCTAAATTGCTAAAACTGCCAACTAATGATGACTAGATTCTCCCTCATACACCTAGACCTTAGTATGTCACACTGTGTACTAAATATTGCGCCAATTTTCTTTCATCAAAATATGAAGATTCGACAAAATAGACATTCCTACGAAGCTTTTAACCCGTATCTCTCAATAATATATATATTACTTTGAATGAAATGTCGTCAAGATTTGACAGAATAGTTGTAAAATATTTGGGCGTCGAGTGAGAGGTAGACATTTGTAAAAAAAATCATAATTGTAAAACCTCAGCGAGATTGAAATGAGTAATTCCAACGTTCCCTCCATTCGGCAATCTGGTCCGAACTTCTTCAGCGAAATTAATCGAAATTAGCATAACAAAGGTTTATATATAAAAAGAACATCTATTGTTTTTAAAAACTTTGTCCAATCATGAGTCATGAACAAGTATCGATCAGTATAATAAACAAAATTGTATGAGCTGTGATCGAAATTTGACCCGGGACTTACAAATATTGATCTACCTTTGTTAAATACTTTAAACACAGTGTGTATGTGTGTGGGTAAACAGTTGCAAAACAATATCTTAACGTCTCCATAAGTAGATATAGACAGTCGGGAAACTTTGACCAAGTATTATAAATTAGTGATACATATCCATTCTTATTTAATAATCAGGATTTCCTATGCACCAGCTAACACCACACCTTCATGTCTGTTAGTATCTGAAATTTTATTATTTGACATAATTTCAAAATTATTGTGTTTAGGATTAGAGTTTACCTGAAGCAGGGTGTCGAACTTGGTCGAAACTGCCGACTGTCTATATCGTTTTATAGAGACGTTAAGAAATGTTTTACAACTGTTTACCCACACACATACACACTGTGTTTAAAGTATTTAACAAAGGTAGATCAATATTTGTAATTAAAAGTCAATCTGAACGAAGAATATTCTTTTCAATAATTTCTCTTCAGGTTCTTACAATTATAAAATATAATATTTGTTGTCGTTACAATAAAGGCCAGTTGTGCGGTGGATAAATTTTTAACGTGGTATTCCACGTTAGTTTTCAGGTAACAAAATTAATAGTGTTTACGTGACAAACGTGCTAAGCTGAAATCGGTTACAAAATATTGTATAGAATGTGAGACAATGGTGGTGATTAGTCATAGTAGATTCGTAGAATAAGGGTAGAAAAAACTGACAAGTCAGATCAAAGTTATAAAAGGTGTCAGGTGAGTGGCTAGTACAAAGTGGTCTGTGTTAAACAGGAGATGGCATCAATATTTGTAAGTCCGAGGTCAAATTTTGTTCACAGTTCATAAAATTTTGTTTATTATACATGTTGATGTCTGTTTCATGACTCATGATTGGACAAAGTTTCAAAAACAAAAGATGTTCCTTTTATATATAAACCTCTGTTGTTATGTTAACTTCGATTAATTTCGCTGAAGAAGTTCGGACCAGATTGCTGAATAGAGGGAACGTTGGAATTACTCATTTCAATCTCCATGAGGTTTTACAAATATAATTTTTTACAAACATATATTACTGATTGAATTGAATTCTTGATTTTCTCGTCGATTGATTGGATCGAAGTGCTCGGTCTCAGGTTGACATGTCGGCTTCTTGTGCAGATGCTTCGACGATGCCTGGGGATTTGATTTGTATACAATTGGTGGATGGTGGCTAGCAGTGGAATCCAGGATGCGCATTTCGTCCTAATTGGGACTCGTCAGCCAGTGGATGTACCTGCATTTCTCAGTGAGTGATGATGTTCCCACCGAGGCTCGAACCCAGTGCCCATAGTTTCAAACGCCAAAGCGTTATCTACTAGACCACTTGGGCCACCAATTGTATACAAATCAAATCCCCAGACATCGTCGAAGCATCTGCACAAGAAGCCGACATGTCAACCTGAGACCGAGCACTTCGGGCCAATCAATCGACGGGAAAATCAAGAATTCAATTCAATAATTAATATGACCCGTTGCACAAGAAATAGGTGACTCTCGTGGCCCAAGTGGTCTAGTGGATAACGCTTTGGCGTTTGAAACTATGGGCACTGGGTTCGAACCTTGGTGGTGGGAACATCATCACTCACTGAGAAATGCAGGTACATCCACCGGCTGACGAGTCCCAATTAGGACGAAATGCGCATCCTGGATTCCACTGCCAGCCACCATCCACCAATTGTATATATTACTGATGATATTTATTTGAGTCTCCTTTAACCTCATTATAAATGAGTTGAATTAAGTAACCAGTTGACTGGAAGTTAATCATTGTCACACTAAGTAATGAACTTCTTCATGTCAGTTGCTCAAGTCACAATACTCTGCCTCACTGAGATTCACACCCAATATAGTGTATTTACGCGACAGCCTAATTATATATATATATATACATATATATATGTTCACATGCGTATAACAGATTCTTGACACGAAAATTCATTAAAGTAACATCCTAGTCACAAGATTAGGTTGTTGAACAATTAAGCCTGTTGAATGTATGCTTCCGTATTTCCACGACTATATCAAAGCCAAAATGTTCTCTCAAAACTAAACCTAAATAAATAGCTCTTATTCACTTAGTTCACTGAGTGACATCCGTGGTACAGTGGTTAGGATGCTCGCTGACCATGCATATGGTCCGGGGTTCGATCCCCGGCCACTGACGCACTCCTTTACCTCGCTAAGCCAGAAATAAAAAGCTAGTAGAGAGGAATGGTTGAGTATGAGACTAGCAACCGCATCCTGTAAAAATAAACACCACTGCCACAGAAACTTTAAGCCGCTAGCTTGAAGCCCTATGTTCCACTGGGAACGTGATGAAACAAAGAAACTGATTGGCGACCTAAGGAGAGATGAACAGCGCGATCTCAGAAGGACTGGAACGAACTGTAGCTACTAAAACCGACATTTGTGGCCTCAACCTGGAGAAATAATCTTCGCGTTCTACTGTATAGCTAACAAAAAACTTCCTTGAGTGATGCACTTTCCCAAGGTGCCATGACAAGTGCAAAAAGAAAGTTATTTGCGATGATATGTATGGTAATATTTAGCTATAATAACACATCAATAACTCAATTTTAACTCAGGAATGCCGTTAGGCAGATGTACAGGTGAGAGAATTCTCTAGCAGGAAACAAGTATTGAACAACAAAATTATTTAACTATAAACCAATCGTAAGCAGTACTTGAGAATCAAGTGAAATATTCCCAACAAGATGGTACCACCTCCAAGCCAAGTCTTCTCTTATCAGTCCTAACCACATACTGAAGTGGAAGAGAAGTAGTTTTGTGATTTTTATGGTAAGACTATTTGAGATAGCCATAGGTTAGTAGATTATTGATGCTATCTTAGTTGTTATTATAATAAGTGATAAGTGCAAATGAAATGAAATTCTGGAAGGTAGCTTAGCTAATTGTCGCGTCACACAACCCAGCTGGTATAGCAACCGAATGGTAATTTATAGGCCACTGATTCGATTTTCCTCCAACGATTCATACTTTCATTTGGAAACCAGTACATCATCACCCAGTTCACCAGTAGGAGCCTGCTAATTCAAAGTTATCTAGAATGGTATCATCATCAATTAGTCTACTTGTTTTGAGAATAATAATAATCTACTTTATTCCAAAACGGACAGTACTTATAATAGAGAATGGAATTCTCAGCATTTGTCACAATATTCCATCTGATTTACTTAAAATATAAATAAAATTAAAACAAAAGTAACCAGAGGAATTTGTCCGCATTTACGATATAAAGTCAGATGTATTCAAAGTACGAAATGAAAATATTAAATGCTGTTATAATAATAATGATAATAACAATGAGTTTGTTTCAAACAGTATTGATTTTCTTAACACACTGGGAAATAATTTATAATGAGTATTGTCGATTCAGTTTGGAAATTTTTAGCATGTTACTATAGAGTATTGAATCTAATGTTCGGTTGATATAGTATGGTGAGAGGAAATACAAAATTAACAGTTATAACACAGCTTGAATGATATTCACACTTATGGAAAAATTAACAAGTAAAAACAAAAAGAATTGAGGGGACTATAAATATAAGAAGTACAATAGCAATAAAGGTTGGTGTTGTAAGGGTGGAGGAAATGGTTTATTTAGTAGTACAAAGAAGGTTAGCCAGTTCATGTCTAACACAATTTTCATCACACAAAATACGTGCCAAATATGATATAGTGGAATTTTTATACTTAGACGTATGTGCACAAAGTCTTCCGAAAAGACTTCTTGTTTTACTTGAGGAGACACAAGGTTGGATCTTCGGGTGCTGTGGTGGGTGCTCAGTCTGACAAAATTCCTTTAGCAAATTTGTTGCATGACATCAAGTGCCTATCAATGACAATGTCAACGATATGGTCCAATGGGATACCACTCGTCCTACTGAAACTCTTCAGAGTTCTGCGAAGTATGACATAGTCTTTTTTAAGCAATCCAGGAAAAAATAAGGGTGAACAGTAAAGAAGAATAGGTAAGATGCACGAGTTGACAAAATTTAAGAGAAGGGGTTTGGTTATGCCTGGGTGCCTCAACCTCTTAATGTAAAAAGTCAAACGAAATATTCTTTTAGAAATCGCTAAGACATGGGAAGACCAGGATAGGTCAGTAGAAAGAATTAATTCGAGATACTTAACTTCAGACTTGATTTCTAGATCACTATCATCAATTTTGCAACGGTCATAGGAACCAACAGCTTCATTTAACTTTAATTAACATCGAAACTGAAATTAGCAGTCTGACATTTGGAAGGATTTAGTTTAAGGCCGTTAAACGAAAACCATTTACTTATTCCGATGGAAAGCTGTTCATCTTAGTACAGTCTAGCTGCGAGTTAACGGACATTGAAACAGTTTAGAACGTCGGCATACTTAACAAAGTTCATTTTACCAGAGTGTCTATATTAAAACTCTTTCATCACGTTGGTTACGCTTATCAGTAAAATCTGAACCAGCAAACATTCTATACATATCACTAGACTCAATCTAGTAGAGATTCGTACTTCTCTTTATTCCCAGTGGAACTTAAGGCTTGAATTTTAGGTAGCGGTGTTGTTTTCTTATTGAGAGAGGTCACTAGCCTCACTCCAAAGCTTACATTTTCACCGGACCAACTTACTACTGGCTAAAGGAGATGAAGGAACGAATCGGCAGGGAATCGAACCCTGTGCCACATGGTCGGTTGGCGAGCATCCTGCCACAAAACTACTGACTCACATTGTAGGAGAAAATCACTTGTAACATTTTTTTTACCTGGTGATCGTCCTATGTATTAACCACGGTATGCTTAGAAATAAACAACTCTGTTTTTATAAGATTTCATTTCCGGTTAATTTCGTCTTATATACTGAGTCACTAGTCAGCTTTAGATCAATTTTCACTTCTTGGTTTGAAGAGATTTGACTGGTTCTAAGTTAAACAATATGGCTATCCAGTACTTCTTGGTTTTTAGTGGTTGTCTGAGTGATGAAAGTTTGTGATCTAGCCTGAAAGTTTAAATTTGTGTAAATAAATATATATATTCTCCCAATTATTTAGAGATAACACGAAACAGTAGTTTATCAGACAATGAACGTCAATTTCAAGTATCCGATCAACATCAACAATCACAATATCCTTATCAGAATATACGTGGACCAATTCGGCCAATTCGATCACGTTTTATGGATACCAGACGACATGGTTCACATGATCCTCAAACACTACATCATGATCCAGCATATTCACGACAAATGATCCCAGCTGATGCAACTTCTGCATCAGGATCAAAAAGATCTCTTTATCATAATATGCCATCATTACCAAATAATCAACATGAGCATAAATTGTCTTTAAATCAAGTCAATACTAAAGGTTACCGATCAGGGGATCAAGGATATGATCCTGCATTAGTGAAAAGTGGTAACCTCAGACAGCCTGTTGGAGCACCACATCATCAACAACAACAACAACAGCAATTATCATCACAGTATTCAAGGTCTGGGAAGACATTTACACAAGATGAACAACAATATAACTTGATACAAAGACGTAAGAAATCTTTTTTTATTTAACCCAAACATTTTGTAATCTACATTTTTTCTAGTAGATTAGAGTGAAGCGTTTAATCAGCCTATTGAAATACCAGTCAGGGTGGTTTTATTAACTTTATTTGAGTTACAGATAATAAGGTGTAATATACTGTGACTGAACAAAGTAAAGGAATAGTAATTAATAATTAGTCTCAACTGTAACGAGTGAAAACCAGTGAACCAGTGAATCCAAGTGGGTGCGTACTGCCGATGATTCCCAAACTAGGATGAAACAGCACTTGTCCAGTACTCCATGGCTGGTTTTCGATGGTTCTTTAACTGATATCAATCCGTGATCAACTTGTAGAAACATAACTAACCCTTACAAACCAAACTGAAGTAAACCATTGAATTTGTTAACAGTTATACTGAAGGAGTGGAGATGCGTTGAGCATACGCTGAGGAGACACACGCCATACTCTAGAATGGAAGCGGATAGGGTAGTGATGGGTCGGATATCCTAAGGTGAGATGGATAAAATCATGTGAGGAGAAAATCAAAGCTTGAAGGCAGTTTTGAAGCCAAACGAAGGTGACTGTAGAAGACGGAATGCAATAGAGGTGTGACTCTGGAGCCCTAATATCCTATATGCACTTTTGGAAGTTCCCAAACTAGACAGAAACATCTGTCTAGTACTTCCCGGTTTTCCAATGGTCGCCTGATTGATTTCAGTTTGTGATCAAACTTCAAATCATTCTCAAAAGTTTATTTGTTAAGATCGCGTATTGATAACAGTACTCCCAGGTTTTCAGTGATACTCTAACTGACATCAATCTGTGATCAAAACTAAGACCATCCTATTTGAGTAACAGCTCATAATGATAAAAATAATGAAGACCGTTAAATAACATTCGTATAAATGCCTTTAGCGTTATATTATTCCAATTGTGAACCACTCACCTATAAGAATCTTTCTTTGCGGTATTGGTTTTGTAGGGATTTTGTTTGATTGGATCGAGGATTTCATCATGAGCTGACATCAGTTACAGAACCTCTGGATAACCTGGGAGTACTGGACAGTTGTTTTGTCCTAGTTTGGCGCTCTTCATCAGTACGCATCCAGTGGCTCAATGGTCTACGAGGTCGCCTTGTAACCATAAGGTCCTGGGTTCGAACCCTTGTGGTGTGTGAGTACTGATGAAGAGTTCCTAACTCAGATGGGATAAACAGCTGTCCAGTACTCCCAGTTGGTTTTACAGTGGTTCTCTAACTGATGTCAGCTCATGATGAAATCGTCCACACAATCTTCTTTTGCTCAAATAATAAAAAATAATTCAGCTCTGTATTATTTGAGTAGATACGACCCTTAGGTTCCGTGATTCCACGTTTATATGGTCTGCAGAAAGTGCACAAAGAGAACATACCACTACGTCCAGTCTTGGATATGACAAATTCCTCATATCTTGATACTGCTAAATGGCTCGAAGACATCCTCCTACGTATAAGAAATAATGTAAACTGTAATTCTTCGCCGTTTAACTAAATTATTCTCTGAATATATTCCTGGAGATTTCGTAGTTTAGTTTATCTTTATGGTCATCATGATGAGGGTTGATTTAATGCATACTTCGACGTATTCTTAATTAACAAGAAACTACAAACAAAATTTGACTGAAAGAAGAGAAACAATCCCGACTATAATTTGTATTCACATCCCATGCAGCAGTTGACTGAATTAAAGAACTCAAGAAATTCTCCAGAGTTGGTTTGTAAGGATTAAATTTGTTTTTACGAGTTTGACGACGGGTGGATTTCAGTTGGAGAACCATTAAAAACCAGCCATGGAGTAGTGGACAGATGTTTCATCCTAGTTTGGGAATTCTCGGCAGTACACACTCACCATCAACAGGGTTCGAACCCAGGTGCTTCCGGTTACAAGACAAGCTGGCTTGTATACTATTCAGCAACTGAGACCCGATTCAATGGCCAACTCATGAATTCTAACTGCTAACAATACGTGATTTAGCGTGACCCCAACCAGTGTCGTCGGTGGGACATCCATCTTCACACGTGACTGGATGAATCTCACTGGTCATGACTTCTCACTACAGAAATTTAATCTGATGCCCGCTAGTGACTTGCTACATCATTGAGTTTCCTAGAGTTCTAGTGAGAAGTCATGACCAGTGAGATTCATCCAGTCACGTGTGAAGATGGATGTCCCACCGACGACACTGGTTGGGGTCACGCTAAATCACGTATTGTTAGCAGTTAGAATTCATGAGTTGGCCATTGAATCCGGTCTCAGTTGCTGAATTGTATACAAGCCAGCTTGTCTTGTAACCGGAAGCACCTGGGTTCTAACCCTGTTGATGGTGAGTGTGTACTGCCGAGAATTCCCAAACTAGGATGAAACATCTGTCCACTACTCCCATGGCTGGCTTTCAATGATTCTCTAACTGATATCAGTCCGTGGTAAAACTTGTAAGCACTCAAGAAATGTAATATTATGATAACTCTTCACATCAAAGTCTAACATCCGTCTTTATTCCGTGTTTACAATTACTCAGTTGTTATTTATCTGCATATTCATTTGCAACTGCACAAACATGGTTCATTAAATTTTCTTGGTTGTATGAGCTAAAGGCAATAGGTTTTTAAATAACATTGATCGATATTTAATCAGGTCTAGATAACTAGATAGCTGCCTGATCTCCAAAAGTGGTCTATCCAACCATTCAGAAACCCCGATTCTCATTATTTACGTTATTCATAGCCATTTGGAAAGAGATTTTCAGTTTTCCTACAAGAAGGTTGGGGGAGCGAGAATGGCCACTAACCCTGCCAATCGCCTAGGTTCGATTTCACGCCAACACACACTCGCAAACCTCACCTAGCGGGCAGTAAGCCATGCAAAAAGGGCAGGCTGGAAGTGAGGCTAACAACCCCATAGCTACTGAAACTTCAAAGCTCACGCATAAATTCCTACATTTCACCAGGAAAGCAAAGGCATAGAAGAAATTTTAACACAATCTTACAAATCTTATTTTCTGTATTTGTCATTATCAATAACCTATTCTCCGGTAAATTCAAGAATGATTAATTTTTTCACCTTAGATTCTAATGAAGACTATCCAGTTCGAATGATGCCTGGTGAATCTAAACCAATCCAAGTTGTAGTCGCACTGTATGATTATGATCCAGCTACTATGTCACCAAATATTGACGGTGTACAAGAGGAATTACCATTTAGAGAAGGTCAACTAATTAAGGTAAGTTAGTTAGTTACTTATTGAGGTGCAATCGTATTTCATAAGAATCACTTTCAGATTATTGTATTAGGAATACTTACACCTAAAAGGTTATTTACTTAACTAGAAATATTCGCATGACAACATGATAAGGCCTCAAACTAGATCCTTGAGGCTTCACTTGCATTAGTGTTTAATAATAATAATAATAATAATAATAATAACAGCTTTATTCCAAACGGTATTTGTGGTACAGGTGTGGAATTTTCAGCGTGCATTACAGTACATTGCATCTAATTACCTCATAAATTTTATAAGATTTTTAAAATCAAAGATAAATAAATAGAAATAAATAAAAATAAAAAAACAGCGTAGAGTTTACATTTCAAACATTGCACCACAGGATATGAAATATAAAGTTGATGTGTAATAGAAGATGAGAACAACAGTTTAATAGTAACGAAGAAAGGAAAACAAAAACTAATGGGACTATCTGTTAGAGTGCCGCAGTAAGTTTATCGTGTCATACCTAACGGATTTCTCATCACATAACAGCTGGGCCAGATATGGTATTGTGGAGTTTTTGTACTTGGTGGTAGTCCTAGCATATAGCCGCCTATAGCTGCTTCTAGTTCTACCAGATGAAGTACAAGGAGACATCTGCGTACAGAGAGGATGTTCCGGGTCTGACAATATACTATTCGCTAGTTTCTTACATGATATAATATGTCTGTCTACAATAGTGTTAACCAGTTGGTTTAACGATATCCCACTTGCCCTACTAACGGCTTTTAGTGCCCTTCTCAGCGAAGCAAAGTCTTTCTTAAGTAGTCCAGGAAAGATTAATGGGGAGCAGTAAAGAGGGATGGGTAGAATACAAGAATTTACAAACTGAGAAAGCAAAGACTGCTTTATGATAGACTGCCTACATTTCCCAATGTAGAACGTTAAGCGAAACATCTTTCTAGTAACTAGCAAGATATGGGAAGACCAGGAAAGATCGGCAGAAAAACTCAGCCCAAGGTACTTGACATTAGATGTATTTTCAACCTCTGTGCCGTCAATGATAGTGGGGCCATGTAAGCTAACTAGTTGCTGTAGGTCACATTTACGTCTGAAAGTGAAATTGACTACCTGACATTTAGACGGATTAAGCGTAAGTCCGTTTGAAGAGGATCACTGACCAATTTCCTACAGAAGGTTATTTAATTTGTAACAATCTGACTGAGAGCTGACAGGCATAGAAACCGAGAGGTCATCGGTATACTTAACAAAAGTGGCTACATCAGAATGAGGCAAGTCATGTAAGAAAAACGAAAACAGAAAGAGAGAAAGAACAGCACCTTGAGGAACACCAGCTAAAGTCAGTGAGGTAGTGCAGTACTTTCCATTGTAGACGGTGTACTGCTTCCTATCAGAAAAATAGGAATGCAACCACTTATTTTTTTAATAGGGTGGGGTTGCTAGCCTTGCGACCAGCCTTCCCTCTTTACCAGAATAACTACTGGCTTATAGAGGTATAAGAGGGCGTCGACTGAGGACTGAAACCTGGACCAGGCGCATGTTTGGCAAGCATCCTACCTGTGAACCATAGACGTATAACAACGTAACAGTTGGGATTCTATTTCTTGCTAAACTATCACCAAAAGACATTTTAGTCGAGTCTCATAAACCGTCAATGTCCAGCTCTTGCTACGCTGGGCCTCACGCTGTCCCCTGAAGATTTTCAGAAACGCTTAGTATTAACCGACGCGAAAACCAAAATACTGTTTGGCGACTCAAGAATCCTTTATTCTAACGCCAACATATAACCAACAATACTGTTATTACAGAGGTTTCTGATAGTTTTTAATCTTCCTTCTGAACAGCAACCGATGAGACGATGACATGGATTGATGACTCCGTAAAAAATATGGGGAAGTTGGGTTTGAGCAAACAATCATGAATTGATCGTTCAATCTTCAACTACATTGACAAGACAGATGTACAATACCATTCCTTTTAATTCAACTAACAGGTTAATATGTTATCGCACCATCATTGTAGACATCTTCCGGTCTGCTATTCGGTAATTAGAAGGTAGTTTGAAAGATGACATTCCTTCAACTTGTACTCATTCAAAGTTAAAAGGTAAAAAGTGTTTGCTCTGCATCATTGATAACAGAAACTGAAAGAACACGGCGTGAATAGGTGGTCCAAGTTTGAATGCTTGTCATTCACTCACTTAGTCAGCAATGGATTCCTACCCGGCGCAGTGCTAAAACGCGTCTGGATTTGTTAGCCTGGATAGAAGAGATAAGGTTAAGCGTTAGGCTAGACGCTCCACCATATAAAAATAGCGTCACTGCTACTGAAAATTCAAACAAGCTTGATGCTTAATGTTCCACTTGAAACTTGAGGAATGGAGAAATAAACTTCAGGCAAATTAAATGTTTCTTGTCGTATTATTAACAAGAATTAATGATAATTTCAGACAAATAAATTATCCATATTCTCCATCGTTTGATGCGTGATTACTCATTTGACATGAAAAAAAAGATGAAATTTAGAAGTGAACTGAAATCAAATGTGATTTAGAAGTTGCTTAATGTTAAATAATTGAAATAATTTAATAATTCCCATTGTAACATCGTGCAATGGTAGTTCAGTGGTAGAATACTGGCCAACCACGCTAATTGCCCGGGATTCAACCTCCGTCTGGCGCACTCCTTCACCTTGCTTAGCCGGTACTATACCAGGCAAAGAGGGAAGGTTTCGGGGTAGGGCTAACGACACTAACCTGTAAAAAAAAAGCACCACCGCCACTGGAACTTCAAAGCTCCAGCTTGAACCCCTATGTCCCACTGGAAAATAAAAGGAATAAAGAAAACTGTAAAGTTAAGGACACGATATTCAGTGAAGAGACTCTTTTCTACGAATTTAGTATCAAGCTGTACACTCACAGAAGTATGTTTTTTTTAACAAACTAAGTCCCATAGGAATATTTAAACGAAGATGTCACTAGAAGATCTCAATTTTGAATTCCAGTGTGTAAGTAATGCCAATGAGTCACAAACTATGGCGTAAGGTATAAACAGTTTAAAATAATAATGGGAAATGCGATTTAAATATCTGTAATAAGGCGAATAATAATCCATACTTCGTAGAATGTACAGATTTTGGAAAGGGGAGTAAAAAATTAACAGGGTAAATATGAAGAGTATGCAATCAAAACACTATCTAACATAATGAGAAGTTAGATAAGATAGGATTTAAAAATGCAAAGAAATTAGTATACAATTGGTGGATGGTGGCTAGCAGTGGAATCCAGGATGCGCATTTCGTCCTATTTGGGACTCGTCCGCCAGCTGGATGTACCTGCATTTCTCAGTGAGTGATGATGTTCCCACTGAGAAATGCAGGTACATCCAGCTGACGAATCTCAAATAGGACGAAATGTGCATCCTGGATTCCACTGCTAGCCACCATCCACCAATTGTATAGTAATTAAATACCCAGACATCGTCGAAGCATCTGCACAAGAAGCCGACATGTCAACCTGAGATCGAGCACTTCGGTCCAATCAATCGACGGGAAAATCGAAAATTCAATTCAATGCAAAGAAATTATTGATTTGAAACAATAAATAGGACAAGTGGAATATAATACTGGAAACTGTTCAGGGTGAGAATCACAATAATACCAATCAATAAGTTCCGAGTGGAACACAGGACTTCAACAACACATGTTCACTTTGTTCTGTTTTTCGCCGTCTTCTTCAGCTGGCTAGGTACACGATTGACCAAACTCTCTCAACTCTCTCACCACCACACGAGGTCTCCTACATGTCAGCCTCGCATTGACGACCAACTTGCCACTTTAAATTTGGATTCCACTCAAGCAATGGCCTGCATTGCATGGGATATCATTCGGCGGCCTCTTCAATGTATACCCGACCCATCTCCACTTTCTCCTATATATTTGTTGTGCTATCGAATCTTGTCTGTTGACTTGTTCCACTGCAGAGTTTCTTGTTCATTATCTCTGGCCATTTGATCTTCACTGTGGAGCGAAGGCAACTGTTGATGAAAGTCTGCAACAGGCTGCTGCAAAATCATTTTCGTGAAACGCTAAGTTTCTAAACCGTATAGAAGCATCGACTTCACATTGGTGTTTAAAATGCGAATCTTGCTGCTTATGCTGAGTAACAGTAGAGGATTTCTAAAATTGTTTTCAGACTGATGAAGGTGTATCTTGCCTTTCCCATTCTGACTTTGACATCTTCATCTGTTCCGACTACCTGTAGTTGAAACGATGCTTCCTAGCCAGATAAGTGAAGAGGGTAACCTCTGTTAAATCTCTCCCCTTGATGATGGTGATTGTTGCTGGTTGTTGTTGTTGCTGTTGACTGATTATCTTCATCACCTCCGTCTTCTCTATATTCACCTGGAGTGTCCTCTCTTCGTTGCCTGCTTCTTCAGCCGGTTTGTTGATTTCCTCCTGCAAGTCTTCGAGTTTGTGTGTGAAATTAGACGCATATCAACCCGACGTGAGATCCAGATTTTCTAGAGTCTTCTTATTGGCAGTCCAGCGTATTTCTGACTCCTCTTCCCCAAACGTCTGACGCGTAATCCAGTCCACCACAACCAAGAATATCATCGGCGATAATAGGCAGCCTTTTCTTACTCTTGTATTCACTTCGAACGCCTCGTTGAGTTTTCTGTTGTGGATCACCTGACACGTGGAATTGTCATCTAGCCAGCTGTTGAATGAGGTTGAAAAAGACTTGAGGTACGCCGTAGTTTTGAAGTAATTTTCAAATTACTTTTCGGTCGATGCTGTCTATTGAAGGCCTTTCCGAACTTGAAGAAGTTGAGGCATCGGTTTGACCATTATTCTATGCTTTGTTTTGCGATGACGATGCGTAGAGTTACAATTTGATCAGTACGCGACTTGCCTTTCCTGAATCCAGCTTGTTAGTTAGTTTGAATTTGATGGGTGGTCTTAAAATCATCTCCCGGGTGGGTTGGATAACAGAAGTCTGTGAAGTGTACTAGAATTATGAGCTTCTCACACATTTTTCCTTTCTCCTTTGTAAAACCATGCTGGAGTGTGTTCTTGTATACGTCTGCAAAGCATTTCATGACTACAGAAGATGTACCTTGCTCTACAAGAGCAGGTAAACTGTTAGGTGTATATGGAAGCGGCCAGACGACAGAGCCTATATTTTACAGAGAAGGAGAACAACTTATGGTTGGCGAAGGTCATTTGTAATTTTGAAACAAAGAAAGTCTTACTGATCGATTTAGAAAGATGGATTTTGAGCGTATCTGAAGCCTGGTCACATTTGAATTGCAAATTCATGAAGACAGTTTTCTTTGGTTGTGAGTCAGTGACCGGTTTGGATTTCTTAACTTTTTCCTGTCTTTTCGATGTCTCACTTAAGGTAACCATTTTTTCCAAGCTTGGCTTTTAAGGAAGAAAGTTTTGCATAAATACTTCAACAAATCTCAGGGCAAAATCCTACCTTTCACTCCGACTCTACGTCTCGGCCTAAGAAGTCATAAAATTAACCCCGTCTTTCAGAATTAGTTACACCTGCAAGCATTGTAATACTTGGTTAGTTTTCATATTAGGCTAGCTGAAAAAAATACCGAATACTAGAAATCGTGTGTTATCGGAAGACTTACTGAAACTATTTGCCATTCAACACACACTCGTACACATTCAAACACTATCCCTTCTTTAAAATCTAGAACCTTCATGATCTTCTGATAATCAAACTGATTTTAAATCACCGAAAATACCCATTGAGTCATGAGGGAAATAAAAGACAGATTCAGCGAATAAAATTTTCTTTATCGATGAAATCATCTTCAGAGGCTGTAGAGTTCAACAGCTGCCATCATGCCATGAAGTTCACGTTAGAATCAGAGATTAACTCGGAACTCCATTTTTTGGACGTTTTTCTAAAGAGGAGATCTTATGGTTCTCTTCAAAGATTGATCTACAGAAAACCAACATGGAATGGTCAGTACACAAATTTCCATAGATGGGTCCCTTTCTAGAAGAAAGAAAAATTTGATTCATTCCCTATCCTCAAGAATAAGGAGGATATTTTCCAGTGATACTCTTAAGTCTGTGTGGAGGTCAACAGCACTCACCATCAAAAATAAGATCCAGATTTTCAACTCCAATGTGAAGCCAGTGCCACTCACTATACGGATCAGAGACCTGGCGCGTCATAAAGAGCACCTCAAACAAACTACAGATTACCAACAGCTGTCTTCGCTCAATACTTCTCAAGATCAGATGGCTGGCCAGAAAAGATCAGAAACAGGGATCTCTAGCACTAAGAGAACCAACCAGGAACCTATTGTGCCACGAATATGCAGGAAGAAATGGAGATGGATTGTCCATACTCTGAGGAAACCATCAAGTGATATCACCAGACATGCCATCACTCGAGTGGAACCCGAAAGGGAAGCGGCGAGTTGGTCATCAGCGTGAAGGTGACTTGGAGGAGATCATGTAAAGAGGAGATGAAAGCATGTGGTCAAACTTGGAGCGGGGCGAAAACATTGGCAGAAAACTGAAGGCAATTGAGACGCGCGGCTGAAGCCCTATGTTCCTCTAGGAATTAAAGGCTATAATAATAATGTTCCAGTGATACAATAGATGGGGAATTGGGGCAGTTCAAACAAGTTCTCATAGAGAATGGATATCCTCCAAGATTTATGGAGAAAAACATGAATTTAAGGGAAAAGCCTGAAAGAATCCAGACGGTGACGAAGAAACTGCTCTTTATGAGTGTTGAATTTAAAGGAGATACCGCAGCCGAGATCCTGAATAATCGCTGCTTATGCAGATCACTGAGGAAAGCCTTCTTTATACCTGAGCTACGTATCAATTTCTACAGCTGACAAATGATCAACGGATGTGTGGAGGATAAATTGCCGCTTTGAGCCACCTCAATGTTTGTGTGTGATTTTAATGGCTCAAAAACTAACACTGCTAAACTCAAACTAAACTAATTAACTTATCGACGATGCTCTGTAATACCTCTTATTGACCGACAACTTTTGCTGAATCTGTCAGTTTACAAAATCGATGATTTTGATGGATTATACCGCTGTATCCTTCCAAAGAACTTTAAATTATCAGATTTAATACTTTATTTTATATAATAATGAATTATTTTCTAAATATGTAAATTTAAAATTATATAATGACCAAAGAAAATGATAAAAACCACTTGATAAAATATCGAACAACAGTATTTCACTTAGTATGTAATATGAACTGACAACAAATATCCGCATGTCATTATAATTCTATCAAAAACAGAAAAAACTTTGAGTAAAGCTTATTAAGACGCGCTTATCCGATGAAATGAGTTATCGATGGTAAATGAATTCGCTTCTAACTGAATAACAATTCATTTCTGATTAGTTTTCTGTTCATAAATCATAATGAGAAGATGTGATCGGTGAAACCAATCAAGTGTTTTACAAATTACCTCTTGAAGATTAATCTGATGCTCAACTAATCACTGGCCACAAGACGTCAGTTGCCTGGAGTCCTAGTGAGAAGTGGCCTGTAGAGTCAATCAGGTCCCACGTGTGAACAAATACTCGCCGATGACACTGACTTGTAGTTGCGCTAAAATCGCAAACTGGTAAAAGTTGAAATTCTTGGGCCACTAGATCGAGTCCCAGGGGATGAATGGTCTAAGAGATCGCCATGTAACCGAAACTTCCTGGGTTCAACCTCTAGTGGATGTGTGTTGCTGAAGAGTCATAGACTAGGAGGAAACAGCTATCCAAAAAACCGATAAACTTGGTGGTGAGGACAGCCATTTCATAAAAATCTTGATTAATGACTGCGGTATCTAATGAACCACCTTGTATTGGGTAAGTGCAGCCTATGGTTGGGATCCGAGATGGTATCATAGTTGAGTAATGAGTAATCTTTCCCAACCATGGAGCTAACTAGTTTTATTTCACGAAAACAACTACATTAAACAAAAATGACACTCGGTGTTTTTCAAACTTGTTAGACATTCAATAAAACAAAGTCGTATGCTTGACTGTTTGTCAGCATCACTGTGATGTTTTGATTGCTGCATTGTAATGTAAGTGAAATCCTCCATGTGGGTTTGTCCATTTTGGAACGACAAAGCTTTTAAAACTTTTTTCCAAAGCAAATAGGTTGTATGAATAAATAACTATAACTCTTCGCTAAACCGATCAGCCTAATTTACTCCCTTCCCTGTGTGTAAATAACATTTCCATTGTAGATTCTTTCTGAATGTGATGAAGATGGATTCTACCTTGGTGAATGTAACGGTCTACGAGGATTAGTTCCATCTAACATGGTGTCAGAATTAGAAGGTGATCTGTCAAGAGTACAAAAATACAACCATTCTCTTGATCCTCGTACAAATCTGACAGAATCAAATTTTATCCCATCTGGTCAAATGAGTAAAACACGTTCAGTGGATATTCCATCACAAGGTCAAGGCCAAGGACAAGTCAACGCATCTAGTAAGAACTATTACATGAGTAGAACACATGATCGGATGATTCCACAAACTCATTCTGCACCAAGGAATGTAAGTATGAGTGTGTAAATATTATATTTTGATGTATGCTTTGATTATTCCAATTATTATTATTTCCTTTAATTCCTAGAGGAACATAGGGCTTCAGCCGCGCGTTTCCATCGCGTTCAGTTCTCTGCTAACGTTTTCACCTGGCTCCAAGTCTTCCCCTCATACTTTCATCTCCTCTTCACATGATCTCCTCCAAGTCACCTTCACGCTGATGACCAACTCGCCGCTTCCCTTTCGGGTTCCACTCGAGCGACGGCCTGGCTTGTGATATCACTTGATGGTTTCTTCAGAGTATGGCCAATCCATCTCCATTTCTTCCTGCCTATTTGTCTCAAAATCGGTTCCTGGTTGGTTCTCTTAGTGCTAGAGATCCCTGTTTCTGATCTTTTCTGGCCAGCCATCTGATCTTGAGAAGTATTGAGCGAAGACAGCTGTTGATGAAGGTCTTTAGTTTGTTTGGGGTCTTCTCAATGACGCTCCAAATCTGTGATCCCAAAAGTAGCACTGGCTTCACATTGGAGTTGAAAATCCGGATCTTATTTTAAATGCTGAGTGCTGTTGACCTCCACACAGACTTGAGAGTAATGAAAGCTTGTCTTGCTTTTCCGACTCTTGCTTTGATATCCTCGTCAGTTCTGCCCGCCTGTAGTTGAAACGATGCTTCCCACGTAGGTCGGTATGTGAAGGAGGTTGCTTCTTTGAGATTTCTCCCATTTATGCTGGCCGATTGTTGTTGTTGCTGTGGCTGTTGGTGTTGGCCAGGAATCTTCATCAACTCCGTTTTATCTATGTTCACCTGAAGGCCTATATTCTCCGGATGCTACTTCTTCCAACTTGTTGCTTTTCACTTGCATATCTTCCAGTTTATGGGAAATCAGACATATGTCATCATCGGCAAAGTCCAGATCCTGCAAGTCTTTTGTGTCAGTCCATTTTACGCCTATTTCCTCGCTGCCCGCCGCTGTCTGCCGCAATATCCAATCAACGGCAACCAGGATAATCATTGGAGATAGTAGGCAACCTTGCCTCACTCCCGTCCTCACTTCGAAGGATTTCGTAAGTTTCCCATTGTGGATTACTTGGCATGCAGATTGTCGTACACATGTTGGATGAGATGTATAATTGTCGGCGGCACCCCGTAGTAGCGAAGTAGTTGCCAAATCACCCTCGATCGACGCTGCCGAATGCCTTTTCAAAGTCGATGAATTTGAGATAGGGAGGTGACTGTCCTTCCAAACTCTGTTCGATGATGGTCCGTAGTGTGGCGATTTGATCAATACATGACTTGTTTCTCCTGAATCCAGCCTGTTCCGGTCGAATTTCCTCATCCAGGATGGTTTGTTTGATTCTCTCCAGGATGATACGGCTTAGTATTTTGCTTGGGATGAACAGATACAGTTGGCAAAAATGATACCAAAATCATAGACTCACTGATTTGAGCCAACTTGAACATGTAAATCCAGTAATATTTACAATTATAAATATTAGTTAGTATTAGACAGTCCCAAAATGGCAAGCAGATAGTTATAGGTATTATCGGTCATCAAGATTATATCCACAGAGAGATTCAGTGTTCGAAAGGTAAATAATTACAATGGTTTCCGCTAATTCTTGGCAAGAAACTCCACAGAAACAAGAGTTTTATGTAGCTACGTGAATGCAGCGTGTTAATCCAATACTGCCCTGTTATTGTTACTTCTATGAGTAGTAGCATTATTTGAAGAACACAGTGGTATTTGGAAGCAGAATGTTTATTTGATCAAATGATGTACAGCTATAAACCTTGCTTTGAAGTCTCTATTTACAGATGTTCTTCATTTTGTGCTCCCTTTACCTTCCTTTCATGCTTTCTACATTGTTTCCCTAGGATCTTTCATTTCTTCCTTTTGCAATTTAATCTGCCTTTCTGTCATTCAATATTCTTGCAAAAGACAATACACACACAATATACTACTTACGAAATTTTGTCAGTAGTACAGGCCACATCTAGAAAGTTTCAAACAAGGCCGCTTCAACCTTCTTGCTGCCAGTAACAACAGTGCTATTCATTCCTTGCGTTCCCAGGAAAACATACGCGCCCACTTGTTTGCCATCACTTTTATTTGATTTCATGACTGTTCACTCAATTTCATTTCTCCTAAACACCATCGTCTGTCTATCACCCTCTGACATCCAGCTCATTACTTCTCACTGCAGTTCTACTCTACGGCATAGCTTGTGATGTCACCTGAAAATCTCTTCACCATATGTCCAATACATTTCCATTTCTCTCTGCATATTTGCTGGGTAATAGTTCACCACCAGAATTCTGAATTTCTTATCATTTCTCGCCGACCATTTAATCTCTATTATCAAAACTGTTAAGTCAGGTATTGACGAAAATCTACAGCACGCTACTGGTAATGATTTCCCTGAGGCATCAAATCTCTCGAGCATATAAAAGCACTGATTCAATTTACATTAGTGTCGAAAATCTCGTTGCTTATTATTATTTTAGTTCCCTTGGGTTCCTAGTGGAACATAGGGCTTCAACTGCACGTCTCTACCTGCTGCTGTCTTCCTTCTGCTGTACTTTTCACCTGTATCTATGTTAGTCCATACTCTCTCAACTCCTATCCACACGATCTCCTCCATGTCAACCTTACACTGAAGACACACTCGCCGCTTCCCTTTCGGCCTGGTTCCACTCGAGCAATGGCCTGACGCACGCGCGATGTCACCCAGCGGCGGCCTCCCCAGCGAGTGTCCATCCAATCCATCTCCACTTTCTCCTGCATATTTGTTGGTTGGAGATTGGTTCTTGTTTTGTTTGTTTGTTTGTTCCCAGCCAGAGTTTCTTGTTGGTAATTCTTTCCGGCGTGGTCATCTGATCTTCAGTATAGATCCAGCAAAGACAGTTGTTGGTTGATAAAGGTCTGCAACAGGCAGTTGGTGGAAATATTCTTTGTGACCCCCCCACCCGCCAACTTTCTGATCCGAACTGACGGAGGAACTGACTGACTTGACGTTTGTATTGAAAATCCGACCGAATTTTGTTGTTGATGCTGGCTGAGTGACGAAGATTGGTTTCCAGATTGGTTTCAGTTAGTTGATGAATGTGTTTCTCGCCTTCCCGATTCTCGCTCGATTTGACATCCTCGTCCGTTCCGACTGTCTGTAGTTGAGACAATGCTCCCTAGATAAGTGAGTGAATGAAGCAACCTCTTTCAAATCCCTCTCGTTGATGGTGATTGGTACTGGATGTTGCTGCTGTTGTTTTTGTTGTTGTTGTTTTCGGCTGTTTATTTTCATCACCTCCGTCTTGTCTATGTTCACTTGGAGTCCTGTCTTCGCCGGCTGCTTCTTTGACCAGTTTGTCGGTTTTCGACTGTAAGTCTTCGATTGTGTGACAGTGACATCAAACATAAATCATCCACGCGCGAAATCCAGGTCTTCTAGGTTCTTCACGTCGGTCGGTCCAGGATATTCCTCCCTGTCTTCTCGTTTCCCACCCACTGTCTGACGCACAATCCAGTCCACCACAATTAGGAATATCATTGGTGATAATAGATAGGCACCCTTGTCTGACTCCTGTGTTTACTGCAAACGACTCGCTGAGTTTTCTGTTGTGGATTACTTTTCTTGTGCCGTTGTAGTACAGCTGTTGAATAAGGTGGAGTAGATTTTCACATGGATTTCAGAAATAATGGTTTATCTTGCTTTCCCGGTCCTGACTCGCTTTCACATCCTCATCAGCCTTTTGTTGAAACAATGCCACCTTTATATAGGTGAAAGAAGTGTCTCCGCTTAAATCCCTCTCGTCTATGGTGAGTGGTATCTGTTAGTGTTGTTGCCGGCTAGATGTCTTCATCACCTATGTCTTTTCGATGTTCACTCGAAGTCCTGTTCTGGCTGTCAGCATCTTCTAACGACTCGTCAGTTTTCCTCTGTAAGATCTTGGAGTTTTGCATGAAATCAGGTATAAATGACTCCTGAAGTCCAGATCTTTCTAGAATATTCTTGTCAATCAAATTTATGCCCATCTTATCGCTACACAACGGTTTCTAACATCATCCAGTTGACAAGAACTAGGGAAAAGCCATCAACGATGACTCTCTGCAAAGTATGATCATTTTTCTTTCTTGACTTCCCATCACAATGATTAGCTTTCTATTACTTAGCATTATTTCACTTTGTTGTGTGTGGAAATTAAATCAGATCATAAAATCACTTGGCCATCATTCAGTACTTACCTTTCTTAGTTAATGTAATCTGAATGAACAGTATTCACTAATTTATGAATGATGAATCTATTTTCACAGATATCAAATATCATCATATGAAACAATCAGCAATAAACAAAGAGGCTGTCAACTGCGTGAAGAATACTATCATGCAACAATCAACCTTCTTGTTGTCCAATTATGTATAACTCTTATATTTATATGTATATATATTATATGCGTTATTTCTCGAAAACATCCTTTACTTCTGTGTTGGTAGTAAGCAAATTGCCAATTTCTAGAATCCTTTTTTGCTCTGCTCTGCTTTGTTTTGTTTTGTTCTGCTCTGCTTTGACGTTTTGTTACAAACTATTAGGCTCTACTCATTACTCAACTTACTGGTGGATGTTTTTCTAGTGTTTGCTTAAGTTAAACAAAACAAAGCCTGTTCTCTGTGTGACAAAATAGTTTGAGAATTAGGGATATGCCTTTTTTTCGGAGTTAGAGTTGTCATTCTCTTGTAGAAGATGATAGAAAAAGATTGTTCTTGGGTGAGATGAACTAATAATGCCTTCGGAGTGGAAGATTACCACCATTTGCTACCATCTGTGCTACGATACCAAGATATGCTGAAATTCAATCTGAAATGTACAGAAACAGAACACTAACACGTGTGTGTCAGTATGGTTACTTCCTTACCAATGAAAAACAAATGCAAACCTTGATGGAAATTATAGTTCCTTGTTTCCTTTAGTTCCTAGAGGAAATAAGGGCTGCAGCTTCATGTTTTCATTGCGTTCGATTCTCTGCTAACGTTTTCATCTGGCTCCACTTCTGGCCACATGCTTTCATCTCCTCTTCACATCACCTCCTCCTCCATGTCACCTTCACACTGATGGCCAACTCGCCGCTTCCCACTCGGGTTCCACTCGAAAAATGGCCAGGGGGTGTGATGTCACTTGATGGTTTCTTTTCTCAGAGTGTGGCCTCCACTCCACCTCCATTTCTTCCTGCATATTTGTTGCACTATCGGTTCCTGGTGGGTTAGTTCGCTCCTAGAGATCCCTGCTGTTGATCTTTTCTGGCCGGCCATCTGATCTTGAGTAGTACTGAGATAATACAGTTGTGTTATGAAAGTCTGTAGTTTGTTCGAAGTGATCTTCATGACGTGTCAAGTCTCCGATCCATATAGTAAGTAGCACATTGGAGTTTATCTTATTTTGGAACTTATGGTGGTGAGAACATCATCACACACTGGGGAATGTAGGCACATTCAGGTGACGAGTCCCAAACAGGACGAAATGCACATCCTGGATTCCACTGCTAGTCACCATGCGCCAATTAACTTTGAAAAGGAAGCATTTGGTTTTCATACCCACCGACAATTAAAAAAATGGTGATGAAACCGAAATTGAGATTATTACAAATCGCTACAAAACTCACAGCTGACTGCTGGCCCCTGGATTAAGATCATAAAGTTGTAATCACAAGTCGTAGCCAGTGGGGGCCACCAAGTTAAGGCAGAGTAGATGCTCATTGATTATACTGTTTGACTGCAGCGCTACATCACGAATTGACAGTGCCGGAGTTCGCCGGTCACTGAAATCCAATCCAGTTGGATAAATTGTCAACGAGCTTGGCCTTGTAACTTGAAAGTCCCAGATTTGATCCGTATTAAGCTCATGAGTGTGCACTGTTCGAGAGTCCGAAATTAGAATGAAACAGGTATTCGGCTCTCCCTGGAATTTTGCGATTCTCTGACGGATGTCGGTTAGTAACAGAATTTGCTCTGAAATTAATTCAAATCTCGACAAAACCCATTATCTAATTAAAAATGGGTAGTTTTTGATTTGACACTAGTGACTAGTGTGATGTGTCTAGTCCTCTCATTGGTGCAGACTGAATTCTATCAGGCTTTCTGCCGATTGCCTCCAACCATCTAATATCCATAAATCAATGTGCACCGTGATGGCGAGTCACCTAGAATGGTGGCTACATTGCAAACCTGACTGATAGAATTCAGTCTGCACCAAAGAAAGGACTAGACACATCACACTAGTTACTAATGTCAAATCAAAATAACCACTACAGTCCTACAGAACTTCAATCGCGAGCCCGAATAGCTCAGTGGTAACGTCTCTGACTCCGGCGCTCACTGGGTGACGCGGGTTCGAATCTCAGAAGGGACATGCATTCCTTCATGGTTGCAGATACGCCTTGCTGACTGGTGAGTACCAGCTAACACGAAACCTAGGTGGTGTTCAAGGCTTCTCGTGGCCGATTGCCCCCAACCATCTAATACCACCAAAAATGGTTAGTCTTTTGAAATCAGACTATTTAGAATGAGTTAAGACTTACATCTCACAGGTTTGTGGTCATATACGTTAATAAGGCTCTTCACTTCGTGAATACTTCTACCAAATGCGTAGTATCAAAACAATATGCATTATGGTGATTAGTTTACTGGGTGGATGGTCACTTCAAAAGGTTTATTGATGAATTACGCTTTATACCGAGGATTATACTAAATGACTGAGTACCTTGATATGATTATGAGCAATAAATTGTGCTCGAAACGTCATCAGTAGATATAACTGTAAAATGCTGTGTGATTTTATCAAAATAAAATGTGCTTCCATAATGAAACCGCTGACCAGTAATCCGAAAATATTCTATATTAGTGTGACCTTGAGCCAGGAAATATGTCATGCAGCCTCGATCAAGAATTCAGACACATGATATGCGGATATGAATTTTTTTTACTCCATCACGTTCCCAGTGGGACACAGGGCTTCAAACTAGAGGCTTGAAGTTTCTGTAGCAGTGTTTATTTTTTACAGGATGGGGTTGCTAGCCTCATGCCCGACTTTTCCTCTTTACCAGTTTCTTATTTCTGGCTCAGCGAGGTAGAGGAGTGTGTAGGTGGCCGGGGATCGAACCCAGACCATATGCATGGTTGGTGTGCGTCCTAACCGCTATGCCACCGACGCACGGATATGAATTATGCAAACATATGCATATTCACATTATCAGCTTATCAATTCTAACTGAAGAAGGGGAAAGACTGAGGAGAACAGATCTAATGTTGAACCTTACATTGATTTTACTCTTTAAAAATAAAGCATATCATGCGCTGGTCACAGTGATACGCATCATCGTCATCGAACACAGCGTAGAATGGCAGTCAAATCTCCACTTTAACAGCATCGACTTTGAGAATGCCTTCGATATCGTCTACCCTGGAGAAATTTGGAGACTACTGCAATATAACAGTGTCCTGAACCCTCATTAATCTTATTCAACAGTCATATGTCAAGTGACTCACAACAGAAAATTCCACAATCACTTTGAAGTGAAATGAGGGATAAGAAACGACCGCCTACTAACAGCGATGATATTCTTGACTATAGAGGACAGGATACTGGTACAAAAAGAAAATAATATCATAGACAGGACTCCAAGTGAACATAGACAAGACGGAGGTGATGAAAATAAACAGCCGAAAACAACAACAACAACAGCAGCAACATCCAGCACCAATCACCATCAACGAGAGGGATTTGAAAGAGGTTGCTTCATTCACTTCACTTATCTAGGGAGCATTGTCTCAACTACAGACAGTCGGAACGAACGGGGATGTCGAATCGAGCGAGAATCGGGAAGGCGAGAGAGAAACACATTCATCCATCAACCTGAAACCAATCTGAAAACCAATCTTCGTCACTCAGCCAGCATCAACAACAAAATTCGGTCGGATTTTCAATACAAACGTCAAGTCAGTTCTTCTATACGGATCAGAAACTTGGCGGGTCACAAAGAATATTTCCAAAAGGCTGCAGACCTTTACTAACAACTGTCTTCGCTGGATCTATACTGAAGATGAGATGGCCGGGCCAGAAAGAATCACCAACAAGAAACTCTGGCTGGGATCAAACGAAACAAGAACCAATCGCCAACCAACAAATATGCAGGAGAAAGTGGAGATGGATTGGATGGACACTCGCTGAGGAGGCCGCCGCTGGGTGACATCGCGCGTCAGCGTCAGGCCATTGCTCGAGTGGAACCAAGCTGAAAGGGAAGCGGCGAGTGGGGGACGTCAGTGTAAGGTTGACATGGAGGAGATCGTGTGGATAGGAGTTGAGAGAGTATGGACTAACATGGATACAGGTGAAAAGTACAGCAGAAGGAAGACAGAAGCAGGTAGAGACGTGCAGTTGAAGCCCTATGTTCCACTAGGAACCTAAGGGAACACTGACAATAACAATATCCTTTTATAAGTATTACACACCATAATGCTACAAATAATTCACCGTGATTGATTTTGATTCTGCTTTCTTTGTATTATGAATCCATAGTTGGACATGGTGAATGAGCATACATTCCATCCAAGCGCAACATTACCCAATTATTCTGAAGTCAAAGATATCTATCCAGATGAAATGACAGCAATGGATAGTAATCTTCAATCACAACAGGCTCAATCGAAATACACCGATTCTATGCATACACCACGTGAGTTATAATACATTATTTCCTCATAATCTTCAATGAACAATGTTCATATTTATTTGTTCGTTTGTTTGTTCCGTCCATCTAGGTACACTACAGAATAAACCATTGGAAAAAGTTAAACATCCGCCAGATCAGGAAGCCAGAATTATGACTGCCATATATGATTATGATCCACATGTATTAAGTCCAAATGCAGATATTGATGTAAGTTGGTACTTGTAAAGAGATAAATGTATCTACTTCTTCTCTTATTGATTTTGCAACTGTTATACCGCATGAAAACAGTCAATCAATATCTTGTCTAGTCTAAAATCGTTTTTCTTCCCACTACACTAGAATTTTAAAACAGAAAGGTTGTATTTTGTTCTACTAAAGTAAATACGCTAATAGGATGAGGGGGGTGTGGATTTTTTTTCTAATTATTAATGTTTTATAGTATAATACTGTTACTGTTATTCTCTTGGGTTTCGAGTGGAACACACCGAGGTCTCTTTTAGCTAGCTCCACAACTGCTAACACAGACTTACATTTCCTCTCCACACGGTCTGCTCTTTGCCAGCCTAGACAGTCAAACTGTTTGCTTCCCCATGAAGTTCTACCAGAGGACCTGCAGCGTGATGTAGCTCAACAATCTCCCTGGCAATGGTTCGACTTGTCTCCATTTTCTTCCGCATATTTACTGGATAGGTAACAGATGCTTGGCTTGTTCAACGTCTACTAAAGCCTCTTGTTTCTTGGTTAGTTCATTCGCGAAACTTTCTGTGTTGCTTATCCTTTCTGGGTTGCCATTTGATCCTTAGTCATCCCTGTCAATAATTCAGGCAACATTTTTCCAAAATGTAAACGCCAAGGATCAGATTGTCGAAAACAGAATCGGAAAAGCAAGATAAACATTCATTACTTTGAACACACCGCAAAAATCTGCTACACTTAACATAAGAGAATAAGATCCGAATTGCCAGTAGTAACTTGAAAACATTTTCCTATGTAGTTTAGCTACATCGCTTAGGCGTCATGAAAAGTACTTCCAACAGGTCTGTGAAGAAGAATTTCATCAATAGTTACCAGTTTCACTCCGCAATAACGATCAAATGACTGTCTAGAAAGGATTAACAACAAGGAATTATTATAGTAAATCAACGACGAATCTATTTCCTAACATATATTCCAAGAAGACTGATGAATGATATCTCGCGCCAGGCCCTCGAGTGAAATCTGATTTGATAGAAACAAGCTGCACAGTTGTTTGAGGGTGATATGCAGGTAAGACAACTTATGTTGGTGGTCGCACAGCCAGTTGCAAAAGATTGTAGAGAACAGGAGGAAGTGGCGATACGTTGCTGAAGCCTTATGCTCCACTGGGAACTCCGAAGAATAATAATGATGATAGCATTGTTAATGATGATAAATATGGCAACCAATTTAACCTTACCAAATTGAATTCCACATGGATGCAATAACACCCAAAGAAGCATGAAAAATAAGTGAACACCTCCCTGCTGATCGATTCCTCTCGTGTCAATTAAAGTCGGAATCTTTTCAGGATAATAGAAGAGACAAAAGCCTCGCACTTAGTGCATTATTGCTGCCTTGTATTGAAACTAAGTTCCATGCAACACAGTGAATATTTTTCTCTCATTCTCACTTATGTTATTTAGATTGCATGTGACGATTAGCTGATAGTGAGCCAATCAATTTACCTGTTAATCTAAACAGTTCTGATTTAGCGTAAGATATCGCTTGATATCTTTTTCGCAGTTATACTGCATTCATTCCACGTATTCACCAAAACGAAACCGATCAGTGCATTAATGACTAGAATTTACAGAATAATATCAAGTTTTTAAGTTAGACCACAGGTTGATATCAGTTAGAGAACCATTGAAAACCATCTAGGGAGTACTGGACAGCTGCTGTCTCATCCTGGTCTGGGACTCGTCGGCAGTACCCAAAAATAAACGGGGTTCAAACCCAAGACCTTCCGGTTACAAGGCAAGCTGTCTCGTATACTATTCAGACACTGGGACCTAACTCCGAAATGAATTGTAACTTCTAGTAATTCTTGATTTTTTCGGTGCGACCACCAACCAATGTCATCGGCGTGAAATCCATTCTTACCCCCCAATTGGATGGACCTCATTCTTTACGATTTATCACTAGAATTCCAGGAAACTGCGTCCTGTAGCATGTCACTAGCGAGCATCAATTGTATCAAGTTTGCCTAAATTTATATGAAAAAATAAATAAAGAAGTGTGTTTGAATTTGTTTGTTTTTTTGCGAATTAAATCAGATTCGGTTGAGATGCATTCCTAATTGTTGACTTATCTAATGTTGAGGAGATGATTGAGAGCTGTCACTGTCCTTGTAAATGACAAAGATATTAACAAACATATGGATGTATGGTTACCAAGGGGAAGGAAGTGTCCAAAATTTAAGCTGTTGTCAAATTTTGAAATGTCTTTGACATATTTTTTGACAATAATAATAATAATGATCAACAAACACGTTATACGAGGCTAATGAGTAGATTGACTGACAGTATTTAACTAGTATTAAAAGGATATAAGTGTAATCCTGAGATGAGTTTGTGTCAACCCAAACTAAATGGGAAGGCAGAGAAGTTGTTTTCCTTCGATTTCGTCAAAACATTTCCTCATATCTCCTTAGATATTTTAGACATATTTGCTACCAATATTATTTGATAGATTGCTCATTCAACTACGTATTTTGTTACAGGATTTCACCATGAGCTGACATCAGTTAGAGAACCACTGGAACCACCACCTGGGAGTACTGGGCAGCTGTTTCGTCCTAGTTTGGGACTCTTCATCAGTACACACCCACGGGGATTCGAACCCAGGACCTTCTGGTTACAAGGCGAGCACGTACACCATAAGGCCTAGGTTCGAATCCCGGTGAGTGCGTACTGCTGAAGAGTCCCAAACTAGGACGAAACAGCTGTCCAGTACTCCCAGATTTTCCAATGGTTCCCTAGCTGATATCAACTCATGATGAAATCCTGTAACCAATCAACTAAATCCCTATAAACCAATACTTGAATACGTATTTTGTTGTTGTTCTTGTTCCCTTGGGTTCGGAGTAGAACATAGTATTCAGCAACATATCCCTACTTGACTGTGTTTTCTGCAGTCTTTAGAAGCCGGCTCCTTGATTCCTCATAGACTTTCATTTCCATTTCATACGATCTCCTGCGTGTCACTATTGGATGGCTGAATGATTGTTTTTTGATTCGGACTCCACTCGATGGTCTGGTGTTTGTCATCAGTCAATCGTCTTCTTAGAGTGTTTCCCACTCACGTCTGTTTTCTTCTATATATTATCTCCAATGATATTCCTAATTAAGCGTCATACTGTAGGAAGCGAGAAGACGGGAATACGTTGGATTGATTAAAAGACTCTATAAAATGTAGACTCCACGGATGGTTTATGTTTTATGTCACATAGACTCAAATACCTATAGAGGAAATCCAACAAAACTAGCAGAAGATGTGAGCAGTAAAGACAGGATCCCCGTGAATATAGAGAAGATGGAGGTAATGAAGGGAACCAACTAACAGAAACAATAACCAGCAGTAATCCAATATCAGCTGAAAAAATTTGAAAGAGCTAATTTCTTCGCCTATGTAGGCAACATCGTTCCAACTACAGGCAGTCGACACGGATGACGATGTCAAAACCGAAATCTGAAAGGCAAGGCAGGCGTTCATCAATCTGGAAGCAGTTTGGAAGTCTTCCCTTCTCCGAAGCCCAAACAATAGAATCTGGATTTCCAGCACCAATGTTAGGTCCGTTCTTCTAGATGGATCGGAAACTTGAAGCAGGCGTCACGAAAAGCATTTCGAAACACGTTTCAGTCTTTTATTAGCATCTACCGTCGCTGGCTCCATATTGAAGATCATATGACCATAGAGGATAAGCAGAAAAAACCTTCTGGGAATGAATTAACCAAGAACCTATCGCGAAGAAAATGGAGACGGAATACACACACTGACGAGTCCGTCAAACGACATCGAGAGCCGGCCTGTAGTTCGACTGGAACTCGAATGCAAATCAACTAGTTGGGCGTCTAAGGATAACATGGACGAGATCATACGAGGAGGAGACGAGAGATTGTGGGTAATCGTGGGGCTAGCAAAAGAGGTCCTCAGAAAACAGGACAAAGTAAAGATGTGTTCATCTGACTTCTTGTCGTTGCTGTCTCTTCTGGCAACTTGTTCGTTTCCGCCAACTATTCCGGTAATCATAAAATTTGTGTATGATAAATAAGTTACAAACAAATTTAATACCTGTAAAGGAGACAAGGCTACAGGGTGTAAATTAGAAGTTTGAAGGTAACTTAGCTAATCTAACTAAACTACCTCACGGCGTCAATGAATTTATTTGTTAATGTAGTTACGTTTCTTAGAACAGGAATTTACAGCACACTAGGCTACATAGTATGCGTGGTGTTACTATCTCCCCGTCCGAAATGAAGCCGGCCGGATGGGGTTCGAATTCATTCCGCATTAATTATACTTTCGCCCTTCTTCATGAACAGAGACAGTATAATGCCTACCAAATTGAATTTATGCTTAAAATGTTTGTTTATTCTGTTTTCTGGACATTTCAGGCTGAGCTGTCATTTAGGTCAGGTGAACAAATCACTGTCTTTGGTGATATGGATGACGATGGATTTTATTATGGTGAGACTAGAGATGGTCGTCGTGGTCTTGTGCCTTCAAATTTTTTACAATCTTGTACAAATGAAATAAGCTTTTCAAGTAAACCAAACAGTTCATCAGTCTTTCCACCATCACAAATGTCTTCTACAAATCCACGTGACCATGACAGGCAAAAAATGCAGACCAGCAGGATGGTTTCAAGTAGTCGAGACCAAGGCCATGGAAGTGAATATAATAATAGTCAGCCAGTAAGAATACAAAGTCAGTCGAATCCACCACCTTATCAAGGTTCTAATTACATTAGGAATACAAAGTTAGAGACAGTGGTGAGTAATTACAATAGGGCAGTAAAGATGGCTATTTTTTGTGGTTATTCTGCGTTTTTTCTATTCAAACTTAAATCAGCATTATAATCCGGTTCGATTCCCTGCCGACACGATCCTAAACCACGATTAACCGACAATAAACCTAGAGAAAGAGAGGAAAGATTCAGCATGAGGCTAGCAACCCTACCGCTTAGAAAGAACATTGGTACTTAAACTTTAAATCTTGAGGCTTAAAGCCTTAAAGTCCACTGAATACGCAAAGGAATGGAAGAAAATCAACACCTCCTAATGATGTCAGTCTTTGAACAAGGCAACTTTTAGAACAAGAAGCATGATAATCAACACTGCTTTTGGTAATATTATCTAGTTAGGATTGCCAAGGTAGGCTGAGAGTAACTCGCACGCATGATTTAGTTTTACGGGTGGCTATTTCCTCAAGATATTTTAGTATGTGTCTGTCACGGTTATTATAGATAATCTCGAAAGCTGTTTTGATATCAATTTTATGATTTAAATCATTTATGTTTTTTACGTCATATGAGGTGTTTATCGAGGTACTGGATTTGGGGTGTTTTTCAGGTCATTCAGGTATTTATCCTCACGCCCTCATGTGCAAGGTGTGATTACTCCTCCATATGAATGTGTGTCCACACACACACACACACACTCATGTAAATTGAAATACAGTTCGGGACTCGATGCAATCACCTGTGGAATTTTGAGCCTTGTAGTAGAGAATGCTTTTGACTTTTCCATAATTAAAAACAGAGCTAAACCGGTTCAACAACTTCATCGAACATCCGCTTTCGATAAATCCATCTGTCGATATTTTATTTTCATCTATAGTATCAGCTCAAAGACAAACTGTTAATTTCTTCCAAATGATGCTTATTTCGTCTGTAGACGCGGAGATTATGTCTTTCTCTTGAATGGCTTTTCAACTCTAACTCAAAGACTATCAGCATAATATAACCTAAATTCTAAACTAGACAACAACAATTACTGGAATATTCTCTAACGCCAAAACTTTACTAGGCTAAAGGATAAAGGTGATGTTCCAGGCGACTAGCGATTCCACTGCTGAAATCCAATCCATTTTACACCGATTTAAGTTACCTTAATCAAAATACTCTATTACATTCTCAGGGAAGGTGACCCACTTAAATCATTGAGCTACCTAATGTTCTACCCGGCATAAAAAGTTAAATTTACTCAGTTACACTTTGTTTTAACCTTCCTATTTACGTCCATGCAGAACATGCTGCACACATGCGTATGTTTGACATATCGCCTCATCTTTGATTGGACCCTAGTGAGTAACTAGAGTAACATGTCTAGTCTTCCGTTTAGTGTAGGCAGAATTCTATCACTCAAGTTTGCAGTGTGGCCAACATTCTAGGTGGCTCGCTGTCACGGTGCACTTTGAATTGTTGATATTAAGTGGTTTGAGATAATCGACAGGAAGCCTTGACACTCAACAGTCAGCGAGGCAACCTTTAAAGAATTCAGACCCTATCAAGGTTGCAGATGCGCCTTGTTAACCGGTGAGTGGCAACTAGCGTGAAGCCCAGATTCGAGGTTTCCTGCAGATCGCCTCCAACCATCTAATACCAACAATTGACAGTGCACCATAATGGCGAGCCACCTAGCATGGTGACCACATTGCAAGCTTGACTGATAGAATGCAGTCTGCACCGAAGATAGGACTAGACACTAGTTACTGACTAGTGTGCAATCAATAATATCCAATACAGTCCTACAAGAGGTCAATCGCAGCCTGAATAGCTCAGTGGTAACGTCTCTGACTGCAGCGCTCACTGAGTGACGCGGCTTCGAATCTCAGAAGGGACATGCGTCCCTTCAAGGTTGCAGATATGCCTTGCTGACTGGTGAGTGGCAATTAGCACGAAACCTAGGTGGTTTTCAAGGCTTCTCGTGGCCGATTGCTTCCAACCTTCAGATATCGCTTTATCTCTTTTGAAGAGGCGAATGCATCGGGAGTCACAGTATATTGCAGACTGAACAATATCCTTTCGAATGATCTACTAAAGATCATTGCTTTACTTCAACATTATATATGAGAAGTAGTTAAAGCCAAGCTTAAAACTCTTAATAATAATAATAGTAATTTTTCCTTCAAGTTCCCCTGTGGAACACAGGGCTTCAAGCTAGTGGCTTGAAGTTTCTGTAGCAGTGTTTATTTTACAGGATGAGGTTGCTAGCCTCATGCCCATCCTTTCCTCTGCACCAGGATTATTCCTGGCTTAGAGAGGTAGAGGAGTGCGCCGGCCGGGAATCGATCCCTGGACTATGTGCATGGTCGGCGAGCGTCCTAACCGCTCTGCCACCGACGCACCTAAAACTCTATACTGTACATAAATATGCTCAAAATAAAGTTATTATTATCATAATTTTTACGTTAAAAGCCAGCGAGCGTAAATAAATATGGTTCATCTTACTGTATCACATTCACAGCATAAGGAAAAGTTGAAGCCATAAAAACTGAAGATATTAAATAATTTTTATGACTTCAAACTTGTTTAACCGTAGAAAAGAGATGTAAACAGCTTCGGTTAGGAGGTGGGATGCTCAGGATACTACGTATCTCCGACTGAAGAATGTTGGTGACAGTTCATGTGTATTGTGATCTTGGAGCTTTTGATAATCCTCACTAATGTTCATTTAACTACTCTTTCTTACGTATAATATCATTCACTTTACTCCAATAACACTTTTTTCTCTCTGCGTGTGTGTGTGTGTTTGCGCGGTAACTTGGTAGCTGACGCACTTTTATGCAAATTTCCAACTTTAGAATTTAAATTTACAATTCTCAAATAAATTTTCTATTTACATAGTTCAAGGTGAAAATTTCACAAATCGATTTCCTTTTTGGGAACCAAAACTGTTCAGGCCACAGGATGTGATCTGCTTGATACCATAAATGGTAATTAACAAAGCAAGCATAAATGCATAAGACTGTATACTACTCTTTAATTAGTAATAAGTAGTATCATTCCCCTCACATCAACCAGTAGTACTTGCCAGATAGATCGAAGTCATCGCAATACCGTACGGCTGTTTCGCTTGTTTCGAGCAATGCTCATCATCAGTCTACTAAGTTTGACTAAGTTCAGAAAGCCTGATCAGTTGAAATACAGCCTGATTTCTCGCTACCTGCTTATGCGAACTGGTAATACCTTCGATCAAATTTTCAAAGGTTACACAGTTCAAGGCAGTGAAATTTCACCACAGTAGTTTCCTTACGGAAATGATCTTGCTGTTGTGAGTAGTATACAGCTGCTCAGCGTCATGCACCTGCTCTTGATTATTCACTTCGTTTTTTTTCGTATGTACAAGGGCAACACCAAGGAATTCCGTTATGGGTAAAATTTTGTTTTGATAAGGTCTCACAGTATTATATGCAGTAAGTAATATTTACTGATGACCACGTTTCGATAATAAATTATCACTGCTCATAATTCCAATATCAAGACATTACTCATACAACTTTCTAACTTCGTTTATATAATTCCATTATTTCAATTCATCTCTTGATTTGATCGTTAGTAGGATTTTCCATATTTCCGGTTTGAGTGATGAGTCATTCCTATTGCATGTGTCGGGTGTAGACTCGATGAACAAGGCAGGATACAGTAATCAACCTATGTCTCTCTCCACCTACCTAGATTACTCCTTAGAATTTTAACCCTCTCCCACTCACCATGCTACTGTGTGGTTGTGTGTTAATGCATGCAGTGCGATTGATGAGATTTTTCCCAAATTACTTATCTCCTCGGGGTCAACCATTCTTACCTTAGCCACTAAATTCTTATGTTCCGACAATCTGATTACCCCTGATCTACCAGTTCGACCTATATAATTGACCTCAATCACAATCATTGCAGGGTATTTTGTAAATTGTATTATTCTGTTTAATTGGGTCAGCAGGGTGGTTTAACCCACAAAGCTTGTCCCTGAGTGAGTTTGTAGGTTAAAATGCCACCCTAATTCCAGCTTTATTGAGAATCCTACTACGAAGGGCCTCAGATGTCCCCTCCTTATATAGTCTAACAGTGGATTACTTATATTCTCGCTTATTTATGTTACCATTAACATCAACACCTCTTCTATCTGTTTCATTTCATCGTTTAGGTTTTTTGTTATACTACTTAATGCTATTGCTCGGTTGGTCAGACGCTTGACTAAGCCAGCCTTTCCAGACAACGGTTGAGGTGAATTAAAGTCTAAATATTTATTAGCAGAATGCGTTGGCTTTGTATAAACACTAGTGTGTAGTTTGCCTTCTTCTATTCGTTTCATCTTACAATCTAACATCATAGCTAATTCTCCTTGTTCATTTTCCGATTCAAATGTGAATTTTATTCCCTCACTAGTGAGTTTATCTGCGTTAAGTATCTAGAGATATGTTCTGTTCTTAACACTGTGAAAGTGTCATCCCCATATCTCCACCATATTTTTGGAGTAGGAGTAAACGTATTAAGATCCATATATTCCCAGCTATCCATAAATATATCTGCTACAACAGGAGCAAAATAACATAATTTACAAAATACCCTGCAATGACTGAGATTAAGGTCAATTATACAGGTAGATTAGGAGTAATCAGATTGTCGGAACATAAGAATTCAGTGGCTAAGGTAAGAATGGTTGACCCCGAGGAGATAAGTAATTTAGGAAAAAGCTCAGAACTACACTGCGCTGCATGCATTAACACACAACCGCACAGTAGCATGGTGAGTGGGAGAGGGTTAAAATTCTAAGCAGTAATATAAGTAGGTAGAGAGAGACATAAAATCTTATCCATAATGAAACTATACTCTACCACAGTGCACAAGTTTTATTCATATATATCAATACCAAGGTATACTTACTTTTTAGCATTTGAGTAGTCTGTCTTCTTGCGCTTGCATCTCACTTCACTTGGACTAATTATCTAAGACAAGTGTATTTTTATAATATACAACTTTTCTCTTTTCAAAGGAATTATCTTGTAAACGACACATTAGATAAGTAAGTGGTAATTTCAGTGAATATAAACTATGGAAATCTTTGTCGTATTGAATGCCAAGAAGAAGAATAGTTTTCGTGTGTGTGTGTGTGTGTGTAGGTGGGTGTGTACAATAAGCCTAATTACCACACCCATGAATAGGATAAGATGAATACAGACTTTTAATGTAGTTAAAAATAGATCTCTGAATGATAAATGCATAATTTATACTTTCTCTTCTGCATCATTGTAATAATCTTGATGAATAAAAGATAATAAAAAGGAAAAAGAGAATCTGAAATGCTGTTCACGTCATTGAAATCGACATTATTACTGATTAGGAGTTAAAAATAGTAATCGCAGATACTACTACTTACCGTCTGCCTTTTATAAGTAGAGTATTCAGTATTGTCTACATGGTTATTATTTCAACGCAGGTGAATGAATATATGCTTCTTGTTAAGCAGGCAGTTTGATTTTGATTTCATTATGGGTAAATCAGAATACTAAGCTCTAATATTATGCCCCATTAGAAATCGTTCAAACTCTAGACTGGCTAATTCATATGAGATGAAAAATAAACTAAACGATATTCAACCAGAGAATGATGAAAAAATGGTTAGTTTTGATATAACTAGTCTTTATACTAATATACCAGTCAATATGGCCATGGAAGCAGTTAAAAAAGAACTAACTGCGGATCCTGAACTCAAACATAAGACAAAACTGCCCATTGAACAAATTATTTTAGGGATTCGGTTATGCCTCACATCTACTATCTTTAAATTCCAAGTTAAAATATATAGACAAACAGAAGGTGTAGCAATGGGATCACCAATATCCCCTATTGTAGCAGATATATCTATGGACAGCTGGGAAAGTAGTTTTCGTAGTACGTTTAATCCTACTCCAAAAATATGGTAGCGTTATGTGAATGATACTTTCACAGTGTTAAGAACAGAATATATCTCTAGCTTCTTGGCACACATAAACTCACTAGTGGAGGGAATAAAATTCACATTTGAAGCGGAAAATTAACAAGGAGAATTAGCTGTGATGTTGGATTGTAAGATGAAACGAATAGAAGAAGGCAAACTACACACTAATGTTTGTAGAAAACCAACGCATTCTAATAGATATTTAGACTTTAATTCGTCTCATCCGTTAACTGTTAAGGTAGGTTTAGTTAAGTGTCTAAGAAACCGAGCAGTACTACTAAGTAGTACAAGAAAAGACCTAAATGATGAAATAAAACAGATAAAAGAGACGTTGGTGTTTAATAACTATCCTTTAAAATTCATTAGGAAGATCGAAAAAGGCCAAAATAAAAATAAATACAATTGTGAAACTAGTAATAATAACATAAATAAGAGAGAATATAAGTCATCTACAGCTATAACATATAAAGAGGGGATAGCTGAAACCCTACGGAGGATTCTAAATAAAGCAAGGACCAGGGTGGCATTTAAACCTACAAACCCTACTCACTCAGGGAAAAGCTTTGTAGGTTAAAGGACCCAGTTGATCCAATTAGACAAAATAATATAATTCAAAAAATACCATGAAATGACTGTGAGGTCAACTACATAGGTCAAACTAGTAGGTCGAGGGTAGTCAGACTGTCGGGACATAAGAATTTAGCTACGAAAAAAACTCATCAATTGGAATGCATGCATTAATACACAACCACACAATAGCATGATGGGAGGTGGTTAAAATTCTAAAAAGTAATCTAGATAGGTCGAGAGAGAGGTTGATTACTGAATCCTGCCTTGTTCATCGAGTCTACATCAAACACATACAATAGGAGTGATTCATCACTCATACCCGAAATATGGAAAATACTACTGTCAATCAAATCAAGTGAAAATCAAGTGAAAAATAATGGAACTATATATGAATGAAGTTAGGAAGTCGTGTGAGCACCTTGATATGATTATGAGCAATAAATTGTGCTCGAAACGTCATCAGTAAATATTATTGTATAACACTGTGAGACTTTATCAAAACAAAATTTACCCATAATGGAATTATACTCCACCACAGTGCACAAGTTCTATTCTTATATCAAGGTTGATTTTGACTTGGAGAAACAAATACAAACAAACAAAAGAGCTGAAATTCATTATTAAGAGATGAATTAATAATAGTCCATTCTTATAAAGTTTAGTTGCGTCGGTGGTATAGGGGTTAGGATGCTCACCGACTATGCATATGGTCCGGAGTTCGATCCCCGGCCACCGACGTACTCCTTTACCTCGCTAAGCCAGTAATAAGATTGGTGAAGAGGAAAGGCTGGGCATGAGGCTAGCAACCCCATCCTGTAAAAATAAACGCTGCTACAGAAACTTCAAGCCACTAGCTTAAAGCCCTATATTCTACTGGGGAACGTGAAGGAAAATAATAAAGGTTAGTTAGCATAAAATTCAGTTATATAAGTATCTGAGGTAATGTGAGATTAAAAAAAGTGAACAAAGGGAATGACATCTGTGCAGCTTATATATATATATATATATATATATATATATATATATATATATATATATATTGTGTTTTGCCGATCTACCCGGTGACATTCATTATTTCTATCATTATTCGCTAGGCGGCTGGTGAGAAGACAGGCATAAAATGGACCCACATACACACACACTAAAAACTTCATACAATTGGTTGCCTTGATAAATTTCGATAAAGAAAGGAAGACGAAATTTGCAGTAGTATAAAATGATATCATCATTCTATTTCACAGGTTCTCATCAGCTAACTGCAGACTACCTGAAATTACAATGGTTATATAGAGGATGATGATAATAACATACTTCAATGTTTGAGTGGTAGTAGAGAAGAGATACTATAAAATGGACGCATCCAAAATGAAAGCATTAAAATTTTTAGTTTAAGTTTTCATCACGAAATTAATACGCTTTCAAAGTTGAAAAGAGGCAGGAGGGGCAGTAAAACTCATAACAGTAGACAGCACCACTCCTTCTATAATCCACTCAAAACTGAATAAATACCCTGATGATGTCACCTCCGACTACGTTTATAAATTTATGTGCACTTGCAGCAGTAAGTACATTTGAAGGACAAAAAGAAGGGCTTCTATCCTGTTTTCTGAACATATTCCAAGAAACCTGTGCCTGAAAGGAAGCAAATATTCTCAGAGTGCAATTATCACACATATTGTTGATACCGGACATCTCGTAGAGATTTCTGAGTCCTTCAAAATATTAAATAGACAGAGGATCGCAACCAAACGATTTAAACCAGACTTACGCATACAGAAAGAAAGTGTGATTAACCTCTCACTCCTTTGATAACTGAATTTTGATTTTGATTACAATAATTAGTCATCTAATTAAGTGATCTCAACTCACTGAACAAAACTTGGTCTCATAAACTGTAACCACCTTTGTTTTTGGAGTTGCTATGTGAACCTACAAGCATCACTGTTTCTGTTAATCAATTTTTTCTGCTTTCTATTTTACCCCTCCTGCCTCTTTTCAACTTTAAAAGCGTTTTAATTTCGTGATGAAAACTTAAACTAAAAATTGTAATGCTTTCATTTTGGAGGCGTTCATCTTATAGTATCTCTTCTCTACTACCACTCGAACATTAAAGTATGTTATTATCATCATCCTCTATATAACCATTGTAATTTCAGGTAGTCTGCAGTTAACTGATGAGAACCTGTGAAATAGAATGATGATATCATTTTATACTACTGCAAATTTCGTCTTCCTTTCTTTATCGAAACACACTAAAAACATGGAGGATCTCGACCTCACCGATGATAATATATGTTTGATTTCCCACAAACTGGAAGATATGCAAGTGAAAAGTAACAATTCGGCAGAAGAAGCATCAAGGATAAGACTTCAGGTGAACATGGAGAAAACAAAGGTGATGAAGCCAGGTGATAGCCACTAGCAACACCAAAAACGACAGACAACAATCAGCCAGTGTAAATGGGAGAAACTGAATCTGAAAGAAGCAACCTCCTTCACCTACCGACTTACCTGGGAAGCATCGCTTCAAATACAGGTGGACAGAATCGACGAGCATATCAAAGCAGCGAGGATCGGGAAAGCAAGGCGAGCAACCTTTCATTACTCTCAAGTCTGTGTGGAGGTCAACAGCACTACTCAGCATGAAAATGAAAATAAGATCCGGATTTTCAACTCCAATGTACATACAGTCAGTGCTACTTACTTACTATACGGATCAGAGACTTGGCGTGGTGTATCGAACAAACTACAAACCTTCATCAACAGCTGTTTTCGCTCAATACTACTATTGAAGATCGGATGGCCGGTCAGAATATATCGACAACAGGGATCTCTGGCAATAAACGAAACAGCCTAGCAGCAACCAATCGTTCAACAAATGCTCAAGAAGAAATGGAGGTGGATTGGAGACCATACCCTGAGATAACAAACCACCAAGTGACATCACAAGACAGGCCATCGCTCGAGTGGAACCCGAAAGGGAAGTAGCGATTTGGTCATCAGTGCGAGGATGGGGTGACATGGAGGAGGTCACGCGAAGAGGAGATGAAAGCATGTGGGCAGACGTGGAGCCAGGTGAAAACGTTGGCGGAGAACTGAACGCAACAATGACGTGCGGCTGAAGCCCTATTTTCCTCTAGAATCTATAGGAAACAGTAATAATTATCATTATTTGCTCGAATTGGGAGTGGAACATAGGGCTTCAGCAGCACGATTGCCCATAATCTTCCACCACTTCGTACGTTCTCCGCTATGTCACACTTGAACCAACACTAAAATCTTCGCTTTCATTCATGGTTCCGCTTGAGGGACTGCCTGGAGCGATCTTCTCAGGGTATTTCTACTTCATCGCCAATTGCCTCGGTATATTTGTCGAGCAATCGGTGTAATGGACAAAATCCCTGCTGGATGACCTATTTATATTATTTATGCTTATTTAGACATTTCAATTCACTTTTTAATTAGTTCACGTTAATTTTAATTTGATATTTGCATACCACATGTTGATTTTTGACCTTTATAATTTACCTTTGTCCTTGTTTAATCTCTAATTATGATACTTTTGTTTGTAGTTGTGTGTGTACCGATAATATCTTGTTTAAAGACATGAATTTTTTTGAGTGAATGAAGGTCATTCTGACCCGTGACTATCTGTGAGAAACCTTGGTGTGTGTGTGAGTCTTGTGGGCAGAACTTTTGATTCCACTTCACTGGGAATATACTCCTTGATTCTAAGTACTTGTTTTGCATTTAGAAATATAGACTGCCTGTATGGTAGCTGCCTCATAGCACTGTTGAGAACCGCTAAAATATTGGCAAATAACCGCCTTTTGCCTGCTTTTGCAACGTTTTGTGATAGCACGTGTTTCAACTAAGTTTTGTCAGCTATACAGTATAATGCAGGGATCAGTTTCTTGTGTTCAAACTGTAAGCGAATAGAATTGGTCTCTCCAATAGGTTCTTGGTAGGACTGGTTGCCACAGTTCCCCTTGGTAGTGATCCTCTATAACTTGTCGTCTGATCTTAAGTATGTAGTCAGAGAAGTCGATTGTAATGTAAATACTGAGTCTTTGAATCATACAGAAGCACTGGCTGACTTGACTTTGAGTTTGAAAACTCTGATCCTGTTCCTAATGCTGATGGTTGTAGGTTCCACAATCAAATCAGAGTATTGAAGGTCTGTCTGGACACCAAAACAAAACTTGGGTACTGTGGTAGAGCATAATCCCTACAGAGAATAAATTTATTTGATAAAACCACACAGTGACACCGTAATATTTACTGATCACATCTTGAGTACAGTTTATTATTCATTATCTCATCCTTGATATGATTATGAGCAATAAATTGTGAATCATCGGCAGTACGCACCCACTGGGATTCGAACCCAGGACCTACCGGTTACAAGGCAAGCTCGTATACCATTCAGCCACTGGGACCCGATCCAATGGCTCGTGAATTCTAACTTCTACCAATTCGTGATTTTAGCGCGACCCCAACCATTGTCGTTGGTGGGACATCCATCCACACACGTGACATCTAATTGGACCTCACTGGTCACGACTTCTCACTAGAACTCAGGAAACTCCAACCTGTAGCAAGTCACTAGCGAGCATCAGATTAACGTTCTATAGTTTTGGTTTCTAAAGATTAGTTATGTTTTACGAGTTGATCACGTGTGTGGATGGATGTCCCACCAACGACAATGGTTGGGGTCGCGCTAAAATCACGAATTGGTAGAAGTTAGAATTCACGAGCCATTGAATCGGGTCCCAGTGGCTGAATGGTATACGAGCTTGCCTTGTAACCGGAAGGTCCTGGGTTCGAATCCCAGTGGGTGCGTACTGCCAATGATTCCCAAACTAGGATGAAACAGCAGCTGTCCAGTACTCCCTGGTTTCCAATGGTTCTCTAACTGATATCAATCCATGATCAACTCGTAAAACATAACTAATCCTTACAAACCAAAACTATAGAACAATAAATTGTGCTCAAAATATCAATAGTAAGTAATACAGCATCATAGTGTGCTCTTGTCAAATAAATTTACTCTATACAGAAGGTCTGTTTATTCGACATTCCCGTCTGTGCCACTGATAAAGCCGAAACGAAAAATCAATAGAATTCTGGAGTTTTTCTCTATCTTGCCTACTACAGAAGAAGAAAGCTGAAAATAATAATCACAGTACTGTCATTCGGACTGTGCGATTATATTCAGATATGCAGATATTGCTAACAGAATCTGACCACTTGGATTCACCAAGGTTAAATAATGCAAAATTACAATATTCAACTTTTAATCTATGCTTCACTAATATTAAAATGTAAATTTCACGAGGCCTAACAATGATTGATGGTATAGCAGTAAACTGCTTGCCGACGGCACACATGGTTCGTACTCTAAGCCTGATCGGTGCACTCTTAAACCTTGCCTGTCTTCTTATCCGTTCGTAAATTCCGAGAAGAGATGATAGGTAGGGCGTGGGGGTGGTGATTCCACCTTGTAAAAACAAGAACAACACCATCGCTACTTGGATTTAAAGGTCTCATGTGTGAAGCCCTATAACCTGCTAGGAACTCAAGGAATGAGGAAAACCAAGTAGTGGGTACTTCTATAAATTAAATCTGAAATTGATATTAGCATAAAACTTGGGCATTGTGCTGGTAGAGTATAACTGCATTAGAGATAACATTTTATTGTGATAAATCACACAGTGTTGTTATACAGTAATATTAATTAATGACGACCATATTTCGAGAACAAACTTTTGCCGCTAAATATCATATCACGTCACTCACTCACTCACACAACTTTTTCTTACTTCATTTATATACATGAGTGGAATTGATGATTAGACATTTGTATAAAAATCAACCAATATAGGATAATGTACATTCAGAAATAACAATAATAATAATGTGAGTGTTATTGATCATTTAGAATCAGATGGGAAATAAGACGAGTGTTTTTATAGTTAAAATAAATAAGTAACTTGTTAGAATGTTATGATGTACGTGAATTGAATTGAAATAGAATTTTGAGATTATTTATTATCCTCTTCTGATTTGACTGACTGACTGACTGGTGGTAATAATGTCTTCCATGCATATCTCTGGTATTTGCATTGAGTCATTTCTGTTGCATGTGTTGAGTGCAGATTTGATGAACCAGGCAGGATTCAGTAATCAATCACTCTCTCCACCTACATAGATTACTTCTTAGAATCTTGAACCTCTCCCACCTTATTATGTGGTTGTGTGTTAACGCATGCACTGCAATGTAGTGCTGGGCTTTTTTCTAAATTACTTATTTTCTCGGGGTCAACCGTTTCAACCTTAGCTAAAGTTTTATGTTCCGACAATCTGATTACCTCCGACCTACTAGTTTGATCTATTTAGTTGACCTCACAATCATTGAAAGGTGGGGAGAAGGTCAAAATTATAGGAAGTAATGTAGATAGGTGGGGAGAGACAGGTTGATTACTAAATCCTGCCTGGTTCATTGGGTCTACACCCAACAGAACACATACAACAGAAATGACTCAATGCAAATACCAGAGATATGCATGGAAGACATTATTACCACCAGTCAGTCAGTCAGTCAATCAGTCAAATCAGAGGAGGATAATAAATAATCTCAAAATTCTATTTCAATTCAATTCACGTACATCATAACATTCTAACAAGTTACTTATTTATTTTAACTATAAAAACATTTGCCTTATTTCCCATCTGATTGTATTTGATGAGTAACACTCATATTATTATTTCTGAATGTACATTATCCTATATTGGTTGATTTTTATACAAATGTCTAATCATCAATTACACACATGTATATAAATGAAGTGAGAAAAAGTTGTGTGAGTGAGTGAGTGACGTGATATGATATTTAGCGGCAAAAGTTTATTCTCGAAATATGGTCGTCATTAATTAATATTACTGTATAACAACACTGTCTGACATATCAAGATAACACCTTACCCCTTACATTAACCATTCATTCCTGCTAGCCAGATCTAAGTGATCAAAATATATCCGACTGCAGTTTTCACACTTATCAGTATCATCAATATCCCATCCCGTCTGGTACAGCCCTAGTGTGATTTGAATTGATTCGACTATCTGTCAACTGAGTCAAACTGGGTACATTGTTGATGCTGATGATGAGGTAGTGGGCCTCAATTAAGCGAAACAACCATCCGGTGTTCATATCACTTCAGTCCGACTAGCCTCCAAAGCCTCAGGATGGTCGGGGGTGGGTGTCTTGCGCCGCGGGCTAGCCACCCCTCCGTACACCTCTTGAAATGTTCCCATATGACCGGGCGTCTTACATAGCCTCTCCTGAGGAAGTCCTACTCACTGCCTTCACGTGGTGGAGGTGTTTTTCACCGAAGTGAGAGAGCAAAAGCGGATGCCCGGCGCTCTTCACCGGGTTGACTGTCCAGTGGATGACAGTCTAGGGGAGATGGCTAAACCCTGATTTCAAACCTCCAACGACTGGCGTATGAAGCAGACGTATGGACAAAGAGCTTATTGGATGCCCTGGATGTCTGGCCCCATTCAAAAAGGCGTATGAACCGGACTCCGGTCACCGGCTGCCAATGGATAGTGGACTCCCTACTCCACTCCTACTGCCTTGTAAGTCACACTTGGCTGTGTAAAGGCTAGAGCTGCACTCTCAAACAAAAGGCCGAGCGATGCTGGGGACATCACTCGTACCCAATTCCCATGAAACTTCATCAACTCTCTTACAAACATTCGAGATGTTCATGAAGCCGGTTCATCCTCCCGTAGGAGATAGCCGAAGTAAAGTAAAGTAAGTAAGTCCGACTAGCAAGTACTACTGCCTGAAGTAAGTGGTATACTACTACTGATTTTAATTATTGAGTAGTATATAGTTTTGCGCAAGCAAATACTTCTGTTCACCACTGTCAGTATGTCCGAAATCTGATAGAATTACGTCCCGTTCATACATATTTATTTATTATCAGAAAGATTTATCAAGCTTTCTAATCATCAACAGGTATATTATAAATAACTAGATAGATAGAAATATTCAGATAATGAAGAAAAATATTTATTTTCAGCAACCGTATTATTATTATTATTATTATTATTATTATTAACTTGCTGATTGACATTCATACTGAGTAAAATGTCAATCAGTTGCACTAAAACTGAGAAGCTGGGGTATACATATGACAGAATATAAGTTAGATAGGAAAGCTAAGAGAATGAATAAAAAACGGAGGGAGAATAAAAGAGAGTGTGTGGAAATAAAGGAGAAAAGTGACTAAAAATAGCACCTTTGAGTCAAGTGTGTGTGTGTGTGTTTTCAAGCATATGTAAATTAACGAAAGTAATGCTGTAAATGGTGGTGCTTATAACACACAGCTTCTACTCTCATCACTTAGGACTAGTGGACGCAATTCATTATTATAAAAGTTTCGGTATTTCCTCTTCATTGGGAAATACAGAAACTTTTAAAATAATAAGTATGAGAAGAATTTTAATCAATATAAACATGCAGTGTACAGAATCTTCAGTGGAGTTTATTGTTATTTCCTTTAATTCCTAGAGGAACATAGGGCTTCAGCTGCACATCTCTACTGCGTTCGGTTCTCTGCTAGAGTTTTCACCTGACTTCAAGTTTGCTCACATGATCTCCTCCTGGTCACCCTTGGACGACCAGCTCGCCGCTTCCCTTTCGGGTTCCACTCGAGCAACAACCTGGCGTGTGATGTCATTTGGTGGTTTGTTATCTCAGGGTATGGCCTCCAATCCACCTCCATTTCTTCTTGAGCATTTGTTGAACGATTGGTTGCTGCTAGGCTGTTTCGTTTATTGCCAGAGATCCCTGTTGCCGATATATTCTGGCCGGTCATCTGATCTTCAATAGTAGTATTGAGCGAAAACAGCTGTTGATGAAGGTTTGTAGTTTGTCCGATACGCCACGCCAAGTCTCTGATCCGTATAGTAAGTAAGTAGCACTGACTGTATGTACATTGGAGTTGAAAATCCGGATCTTATTTTCATTTTCATGCTGAGTAGTGCTGTTGACCTCCACACAGACTTGAGAGTAATGAAAGCTTGGTCGCCTTGCTTTCCCTATCCTCGCTGCTTTGATATGCTCGTCGATTCTGTCCACCTGTAGTTGAAGCGATGCTTCCCAGGTATGTCAGTAGCTAAAGAAGGTTGTTTTTTTCAGGTTTCTCCCATTTATACTGGCTTATTGTTGTCTGTTGTCGTTGTTGGTGTTGGTGTTACCCAGGAATCTTCAGCACCTCTGTTTTCTCTATGTTCACATTAAGTCTTTCCTATCTTCCCTCGATGCTTCTTCTGCCTAATTGTTGCTTTTCACTTGCATATCTTACAGTTTGCAGGAAATCAGACATATGTCATCATAGGCGAATTTCAAGTTTTTTGTGTGGTTTCAGCGAAGCTTATTGCAGGCGTATACCATACATCCATATGGTTGCGTACTATCCCATCTCGCTAGCCAGATGTGGCAATGAAAATTCACAAGACCATCCTGGGAATGTCATTTTGATGGGAATGAGTTAGCAGTAGTTTTTAACTAAGCACGTTCAACTCGACTTATGTATATATATGTCTGAATTGGTTCTCCGTGTATTCAGGAAAGATAAGTCTTCAGTGAAGTAAACCAGTATGGCTGTATTTTTTTTCGAATAAGCAATAAATACTGTCATGATAGTTCTTTTAGGGGTCCCAGTTACTGAATGTTATTTAAGCTTGTCTAGTAATTAGATGATCCTAGGTTCGAACTCAGGTGGGTGTGCACTGATGAAAAGCAACGAGTTATGATGAAACAGATGTCAAGTAGTCCCTGGTGTAAGGTGTTGATATGTATCCACATATATATATTTATGTGTGTGTATGTTGGTCTCTCTTTCTGTTTGTCTGTGACCATTTCACTGGTATGAACTTGTCTCCTTTAACAATGTATATTCTCCTTATATTATATTATATATAATATGAGTGTTTGTTGACAGTCCGTTGCTTGGTAACATATATCCATATATGATTGTTGACATGTCTGCTATATTCGCTATGTATATTTGGATCGACACTCCATTATAATTAGCCATTCATGTTAAGACTGTCTAATGATTTTTTCCCACGCTTTGTCTGGAACATTCATATATATTTCGCATTCACAATCTTGTGACTTTACTTTACAACTACTTTACTTACTTACCACTTTGGTGTGAAACCATTTATTTTCGTCTCCTTGTGTTTGGACAATAGAAGTATCATCGCAAACCTAGTGGTCTTCTGATTTCCGCCTTCTTGCGTCAGGACTATTAGTCTCTCGACCAGTCCATAACAATAACTTAGCGACGAGTACATAACAGGTGTATCAGTGGTTCAGGAGTGGAATGTCTGCTAACCTTGAATGTAGTCGGAGTTCAGTCCCCTGCCGGGACATTCCTAAACCCTAGTCAGTATTAGGTCAAAGGAAAGAGGGTTTTCTGAGCGTTAAGCCAGCAAACCTGTCCCGTAAAATGCTTAAGAGCTTGGAGGTGGAAGCTCCCTGTCCCACACGCAACAGAAAGGTATATACACATGTATATATATATATGAATATAATTCTACCATGCGGTGATTCCACACTTTAATACGAAGAATTCAATGAATTTTCTATGCATGTAGGTGAATGAGGTTGGAAAGTTGTGTGAGTAACCTGATGTGATTATGAGCAATAAATTGTGCTCGATGCGTCATCAGCTATTATTAGTGTGTTCCGATGTGAGACTTTATGAAAATAAAAATTTTATCCATAAAGGAATTATACTCGACCACAGTGCTCTGGGAGCAAACCAACCAGGAATTGATTGTGCAGCAAAGAAGCAGGAAGAAATGGAGATGGTTTGGCCATACTCTGAGAAAACAAACAATCAAGTGACATCACTAGACTAGCCCTCGAGTGCAACCCGAAAGGGAAGCGGCGAGTTGGTCGTCAGTGCAAGGGTGACTTGGAGGAGGTCATGTGAAGAGAAGATGAAAGCATGTAGTCAGACTTGGAGCCAGGTGAAAACCTTAGCAGAGAACCGAACGCAATGGAGACGTGTGGCTGAAGCCTTATGTTCCTCTAGGAATTAAAGGAAATAATAATAACAGTGCCCATGTTCTATCCATATATCAATAACAGAAATAGTAGCTTTATTCTGAACAATTTTTATGTAATGTATAAAATTTTCAGCGGAATTTATGGCATGATATTTTCTCTTCGTCCAAGATCTTCAAATATTTAATGGATTAATTTACAGTGAATCGTTTAACACAGTTCTGTCTGACCTGAAGCGTGAACCAATCCATTATGATGGTACCACTTCTTTTTCTCCCTCAACAAAGTAAACTACATTTTAGTGCATTTTGTGAACCAAGGACACCACTCAGGATCGGTCATTTCATCTACTGGGATAAGCTCCCATCGGAGATGATACTTTTTCTCACGTTCAGTAGAAACTTGCGAATCAGAGGATCGTAAGTGTTTGAAATACCCGCCAGAGTAAGCAATACTATTAGACACCACACTTTAATAGATTTAAACAAGCAGTACAGAAGAAACTATATGCAGAGGCTTTTGGGTAGCTCAAGTTTTAAACGTGCCGCCATGAATATTATATACCCAATGCTCAAATTTCTTCAAACTATATAGAAGTGAATTTAATTGAATTTTTGATTTTCCCGTCGATTAATTGGATCGAAGTGCTCGGTCTCAGGTTGATATGTCGGCTACTTCTTGTGCAGATGCTTCGACGATGTCTGGGCATTTAATTAGTATTTCATTGGTGGGTGGTGACTAACAGTGGAACCCAGGAAGTAACTACGCAAGAAACTGACATGTCAACTTGAGACCAAGCACTTCGGCCCAATTAGTCGACGGGAAAATCAAAAATTCAATTCAATAATTAATATGACCCATCGCACAAGAAATAGGTGGCTTTTGTGGCCTGAGTGGTCTAGTGGATAACGCTTTGGCGTTTGAAATTATGGGTACTGGGTTCGAGCCTCGGTGGAAACGTCATCATCACTTACTGGGGAATGCAGGTACATCCACTGGCTGACGAGTCCCAAGTAGGACGAAATGCGCCTTGTCCTGGATTCCACTGCTAGTCACCATCCACCGATTATATATAGAAGTGAATTTGGTTTGGATGTATACATAACTAGTAGACGCAAGTTATTGATTGTTGATTTGTCAAAATGCCAAAGATAGCCTATTAGTTATGTCCACCTATGATTCTATATGCTCGTATGGAATTGACAACACTAGGTGTATAAATGAGTTCGCACACAATGTCACTAATGTGTTCTTAACAAAGAATTGATGTTGAATGATAGCAACATTCACTTGTGAACATCACATAGGATCAAGTTTATTAGTCTTGACGATTCCCATCTCAGTGTGATACACAGAATAGGCGGACAATTTTGTGGAGCCTTGGCTACAATAATGCTGCTTTCCAATTATTATTATTATTTATACAAGTTTGACCATGGACTGGTATCAGTTAAAGAATCATTGAAAACCGGCTAGGGAGTACTGTACAGTTATTTCATCCTGGTTTGGGATTAGTCGGTAGTACTCATCAACTGGGTTTCAAACCCAAGACCTTTCTGCCACAAGGCAAGCTCGTACACCATTCAACACCACTGGGACCCGATTCAATGGCCAGCTCATGAATTTTAACTTCTACCGATTCGTGATTTAGCGCAACCACCAACCAATGTCATCGGTATGTGCTGCCGATGATCCCCAAACTGGGAGGGAGAAGACAGCTGTCCAGTACTCCTTGTGGCTGGTTTTCAATGGTTCTCTAACTGATATCAATCCGTGGTCAAACTAGTAACAAACAAATTTAATCCTTACAAACCAACTCTTGCAAATATTAGTGCTATTATTTTCAGTTTCATTGCTTTTATCTAATGATAATATTGAATGCTTTTTTTACTCGTTGCCATGCAACAGTCTCATTGATTTAAGGTATGCGGATGATATTGTTCTTCTAGGTGAAGACAATGACAAAATGCAGAGACTTTTGAATACACTGAGCAGAAATCTTAATATGCTGGAAGTGCGATTCACTCATGTCAAAAATAAGATGATACTGTGGATGTAGTCTGCACTGACTCCTAGACAGTAAGCGGTTGAGCGTATTAACCATTTTACTTATTTGGGAAGTGGCTTTACCCTTAATGAACTAACTGCTGATGAAATTTCAGCTAAGGTACAGAAGTCTCATTTGGCATTAGGCAGTTTACGTCATCCCTAAAGTAAATGTGATATCCAGGAGGTGTGTAATTCGCAACAGTTCGCTCTATCCTTCTTTTTGACTGTGAGACGTCCCTGTTAAACGTGGAAGACTTGAAGAGACTAGGTGTTTCTAACTACAGATGTTTGTGACCTCTTCCCCCTTTTTGGATGGTATGGTGAGTAATACTGAGGCTATACGCAAAGTGTTAGGCAGGGAGGGGGAAATGGATCAATAAAGTTTTGAATTTGAGTCGACTGAAACATCTAGGACATGTGTTACTCATGCCGAGCCACCATCTTACTCTATAAACAATCCTATTTGATACATGATTAGGTTGGAAGAGAGTTATGGGTGATCATACTAAAAACATGACATTAGTCCACTATTATTTTAAGTCAGCCATATAGTGGAGTCAAGACTGCTTTAATGTGGTCCACAGGATCCTAAGAACCATTAGCCTGAGATTACTGGTTTTATGCCGTAAAAGCGTCCTCAGTGACGAAGATATATTCACTCTTCATAATCACTCAGTGGCATAGCGGTTAGAATGCTCGCCGATCATGCACATGGTCCGGGGTTTGATCACCGGCCACCAACGCACTCCTTTACCTCACTAAGCCAGAAATAATGCTGGTGAAGAGGAAAGGTTGGGCATGAGGCTAGCAACCCCATCCTGTAAAAATTGAATACTGCAATATAAACTTCAAGCCACTAGCTCGAGGCCCTATGTTCCACTGGGGAACGTTAAGGAAGAAAAAAAATGACCCAGATACACCAAAATTCTCATAATTTTCCACATTACTTTTCTCTCTCCCGTACGTTTCTACTCATTATATTTCTGGTAAATTTACTATTTTCTTTTCTCTATTTGTCCACTGTATTTTTTTATTTGGATTATAGCTTGAAACCACAGTCGATGAAATAACATCCATATCAATGTGCTGAACAAATTTTCAGTCTTATCAATGGTCAGATATTAACTAAATCATGATATACTTTTGTGTTACTAATAAGTAGTATGAATAGAAACATAAAAATCTTTTTATGCGAAAGTTAGAATAAGTACTTTCGAGGAAAGGTGAAATCATGTTTATACATATATATTATAACGGAGTGTTACTGACTTCTAATTGTCGCCTAACCTGACTAGAATACACCCTATAGGCAACTGATCACCTGAAAATATTCCCCCCACTGATGTGGAGACTAAATTTAGATTAAACTTCGATAACAACAAAAGACAGTGTTTTTCTATAGTTGGTTTGTAAGGATTAGTTGTGTTTTTACGAGTTAATCACGGGTTAATATCAGTCAGAGAGCCACTGAAAACACTCATGGAGTACTGGACAGCTGTTTCATCCCACTAGCTTTGGAAGCAACTGCTGTACGCACCTACAAAACTAACCGTAACAAACCAACTATAGAAAATTAACCTAAGGCATCCTAGTGACTTACTACAGGATGGGGTTTCCTTGAGTTCTAGTGAGAAGTCGTAACCAATGAGGTCCATCCAGTCAGGGGTGTGGATGGATTTCCCACTGACGACACTGTTTGTTAGTCGCGCTAAATTACGAATTGGTAGAAGTTAGAATTCAAGGGGGCACTGAGTCGGGTCCCAGTGACTGAATGATATACGAGTCAGCTTGCCTTGTAACTGCCTATGGTTCCCAAACTAGGATGAAAAAGCTGGTTATCCAGTACACTCTGGTTTTCAATGGTTCTCTAAATGATATCAATCCGTGATCAAGCCGTAAATACAGTGTGTGTTACTATTCAATGTATATACATCGTTTACAAATCCTCAGAAATTCAAACCACAAATAAATAAATAAAAACTGTCCAATCAGGTTGTCATGGCAACGCATGCATCAGTCATGACTTCATGGCTAACAAATACAGACTGTCAGTCCTAACACCTTCCCTTTTTAAATATGTTTACATTTGGGGGACTACTGCAAGATATTTGTAGGTCTGGGTACTCTCATTCCCTTGCGTTCCGAGTGGAACATAAGGATTCAAGCGTGAGCTCTGTATTTTCAGTAGCAGTGTTTTTTTAAGAAGTACGGGTGCTAGCCTTATCCCCAACGTGCATTAGCAGGGAATCGAACCCGGACTGTAAACGTGACTGACAAGTATATTCTACCGTTCAATAAAACACAGTAGTGAATAAAATAGAATGAAATATTACTGTATTACGATGCTGTATTCTTTAGACTAAACACTTAGGCTGCATAACTACCTTAATGTAGGTCAGTTTTGAACATCACATTAATTATAATCCAGTCTATTCAACACTACATTGAAAATAAACGGTGTGCCATTTTCTGTACAATATTACATTGTCCAATAACATCACTTTATTCATTCTAATCACTTTCCCGAACTTTCGAGTTCATTTAAATTTGAATAGATTGTTCCAGTGCCACGGAAAACAGCATGTTCCTAAATGGTTATTATGTCACATAGAGAATCGAAAAATATCTCATCTGAGTAGAAATCCGTCACCGTCTACTACACGGCACATATTAATGCCCTGTCATAAAATCAATATTAGTGATTGTTTCTCACTTCTTTTCACATAACTTTAATTCGACATTATTAAAGGTGATGCTGGAAGCACTTTGGATTATTCATAAGCATGTCACATATTATATGTACTTTAGCCTTTGTCGCCCATAGTTTATTTGACCTATTAAAACACGATTGATTATTAGTCGAAGTGGAACTGGGATTAAATTAACGATTAACTTGTTATCTGAATCCCACTATGATCGATTCCCTTTTGTAACCGCTACTCCAGTCACTCTTTAAAATTGTAACAAAACATCACACAACTATTGAGACAAATTTTCACGAGTCAACTGATCATTTTGCTAAGTCTAATCAAATCAAAAAGTCAGTTCATGTGTTAAAATAATCCTTTTATGTATCATTCCCTTCAATTAGAGCAGTATTCGGCAGTACAGAACTTTAGGAACCGACGATGCAGGGAAGAATCAAAGCGCTGAAAGTTAAATTCGGTCTTCAAAAGCTGATCTAAGCCTCGTAGTGCAGTGGTTAGCACTCTAGACCATGAATCCAACGATTCGAGTTCGCGTCTAGGCTAGGTCTCTAACTAAGCACTTTCTGCGTCGGTGGTTCAGTGATAGAATGATCGCCAATCATTCATATGGTTAGGGCCTTGAATCTTGGCCAACGCATTCTTAAACCTCGCTAAGCTGACAGTAATAACGACAAAAAGGTAAGATTGGGCGTGCGGCCTGTGATCCCACCCCATAAAAGTAAAATCACTGCCACTGGAAGTTCAGAGCTCTAGCTTGGAGCTTTATGTTCCCTGTGGAACGTAAAGAAATAAAATAAAGTAATAATAACGCTAAACTATCTTTAACTTAACCCTTATCCTAATCTTTCCTTTTTGCTATTATTTATTATCATTCACTTGTGTTCCTAGTGGAGCATAGGGTTTCAACAACACATCTCCACTTTGTTCTATTTCCTGCCATCCTCTTCAGATGGGTCCACGACTACCCATTCTTGTTCTTGCTTTCATCGAGGGAAGACACGTAGGCTGACTGGCTTCCCAGAGGCTTTCACCAGCCCACGTCATTTCACTCCTCCGATTCCAGAGAAGAATAAGATTGTTATTTGAATTATTTGTAATTTTTAATATATTTTTGCGCTTTGAAGTTTCTCTAACAGTTTGATAATTTTTGTGATGTAATGTAGCTTGCCCGACTACTGACTATCCCTCTTTACTCGGACACGGGACTGACTAGAATACTAGCAAGCCAGTTAACTAGGCGAGGTCAATCTTTCCTGAACCAGTCTTGAACCAACCTTAATATCTCCCAAATTAGTTGAACCTAATCCAAACTCGTCTGTAACCTTAAACTTACCACATACCCATCATCAACATTATACGACTTCATTAAGCATATTTCTTTCATGAATACAGGGCCATTTATCTGGTTCCACTAACGAGCTAACTTAGCGTTCCAAGGTTATTGATGCATTTGCACCTATTCTGTACCTAATGCTTAACTTCACCGGTAGTACATTTTCTGACTCTGCGTTTTTCAATCTGAAGCAGTATCCAATCCTCCACGATATTTTTACTCAATTCCCTCAAGCGGCGGTTTACATTACATTGACAGCAAACTAAAAAATGTTCCAGTGTTCAATTAAGCGACTCGAAAACACATTTAGATGATTTAAACAGTATATGTGTTCTATCTCCCGTGTTAGGCAGTGTGATAAGATGAGCAATATTGAGGTTAGGTGTCGTGTTAGTTAGGGAGAGAAAGTAAATCGATGGGATTGTGAAGTTACATCGATTAAGATGGTTAGGACATGTGTCGCATATGTATCCCTAGCCATCGCCTTCCTCGACGGCCAGAGCAATTTTAGCTGACATAGAATCTATGGGGATGGAAAGTAGTTGGTGGTGATCAAACCAAAACATGTCTTCATTAGTCAATGAAATCCACAACAGTTACTTTAAGATAGCCAGCCAGCTAGCCATGTAAGGAAGTGTAGACTGGCTGGCTGTCTGTCTGGTTAGGGTCCTCGGGATGGTAAGAACCAATGAAGGTTGAAGACAATTGGTAGTATGGCTCAAATTCATTCTCATTGACGGCGCAGATGCATTCACTCCTTGTGATTTATAAAATCCAATAAAATTCTACTGTTCTTCTACATTACTATTCTTTATACCACAAATTTCTGTTTATTATCTCTCTTTTGAACCTCGCTTCACTCTCTTCTCTTGCTTTATCTGCTACATGGTGGGAATATAGCAACTCGAACTGCTGTACATCTGTGCAAGGTTCTACCTTGAAACTAGTCAGTCAGTCACATGCGTTAAACTCGATAGAAATTTAGGTAAGTCAGTGATTTAAACAGGTAGCCTAATAATAAACTAATTTACTACCTATAATGTGCTATTTCACATTTCCTTCTCTTTCTTTCACATTTTAACAGTCAACTAGTGAAAAGGAAAGACTTGCCTATAATCCACAATCTAGTTCACCACGTTTACAAACTAATCGTCCGTATAGTTCTACCAATGATGCTGAAGTTATAGACAATAATTTTAAATCCCCTAATCATCCTCGTGATGATTATAATCGTAATGGGATTGGACGATTTCCAGAAAATGAAGAAGAATCTGTTATTGTCATGGATTTAAATCCATATCCAAATAATCCACATGTAAGTTAGTTTTTGTTTTCTTTTTATTCTTTCACATTCCCCAATGGAACATAGAGGGCTTCAAACTAGAGGCTTGAAGTTTCTGTAGCTGTGGTGTTTAATTTTACAGGATGGGGTTGCTAGCCAGCTTTATTTCTGGCTCAGTGAGGTAAAGGAGTGCGTCGGTGGCCGGGGATCGAACCCCGGATCATATGCATGGTCAGCGTGAGTCCTAACCGCTTTGCCACCGACACACTGTAAGTTATTTAGTTAATGAGATAGGTGATTGAATTCATAATCTTCCTTTCTTCATCAGTGTATATTTTGTTTTTGCTCACTTTATTGCTTCCATTTATGTAATGAGTGAATCGATGGTACAACGGTTGAATGCTTGCCGACCATGTATGTCGTCCAGGGTTCGAGCCCCTGTGGATGCATTCCTTTACCTCGCTTAGCCGATAAGTAATAAGACTGGTAAAGAGGTTGGAAGGTTGGACATAAGGCTAAAATAAACACCACTGCTATCGAAACTTCAATCCTCTAGCTTGAAGCTTTATGTTCCACTGGGAAAATGAAGGAATTTAAAGAATTTATGTAATAAAAGACATTTTTGATCTTTTTACTTATATATATAGAAATAGGAAACTCATGATCAGCACATTTATGGGCAATCTTTTCTGGCTGTCCACTTAAGACGCTGATCTACTGAAACTTCCATCTACCATAGTACCTCTACTTTTCTTCCTTTCTTGCTGTTGTCGCTGGAGTTTTAGTCTTTCAGGTATATAGTTAGGTCACGATATAAACTCACGCCAACAGCTAATTGGCTTCCAAACTAGTGCTGTGAAGCACTTTAAGAAGCAAATCAAGGGGAACTGTCGTGGAGGACTGAGTTGACCAGTGGCTCAATGGTCTATGAGCTCGCCTTGTAACCAGAAGGTCCTGGGTTTTGAACCTTGGTGACTGCGTACTCATGAAGAGTCCCAAACTGGGACGAAACAGCTGTTCAGTAGTCCCAAGTTTTCCAATGGTTCTCTAACTGACATCAGCTCATGATGAAATCCTCCATACAATCAAACAAAATCCCTACAAAACCAATACTTGAGAATGATGTTGCATCATACGGGCTACTATTGATGAATAGTTACCTACAAGATTCTACATGGGGAGTAAATCTTTAGCATGGAATTACTCTGAGAATTGTATGTTGTGGAATTGATAGTGTTCTCTGAGCTCCTTGGTTTAATTGCGGAGCTTTCATCGTCTTTCTGGACGACATCTTCAGCTCCGCAATTAAACCAAGGAGCTCAGAGAACACTATCAATTCCAAATCATCCACCTGAGTTACAAATCTTTTCTATTATTTCAATTGTATGTTGTGTTTAAACATAATATTACCTAAACAAAAACGTATATACCAGAGAAATTTCTTTACACAGTTGCTTATACTACTTAAAAAAGCACAGAAGTAGTTTAACACTCCTGGCTCAAATTTTATTGTGTGCACTATGCACACACCATATCTTACTCAATAACCTGCTAAAAACATGCAAACACGTAAAGATAGACAATGAAACAGGAGTGAGTGTAACTTGTAATTTCATTCTGTAGAAAAATTCCTCCAACATTTCAGGAGTGTACTGTACACTATTCAGGGAAGAGAGGAGATTTGGTAACAAAAGTTTATTAAGGGAAAACACCTCATATTTATACATTTTTTAACCGCATTAAATTTCGACCAGGTCAGAGAACAGCAGATTCTTCTGATTGGTTGATGACTGGCTGAGAGTTATACAAGCTGTCCAATCAGGTTATTTCATGTCCACAACTTAAACTAAATCCAAAAATGAGAAATAAACACTACTAGCTGACGAATTAAAATGTTAATTTCAGTTTTGGCCGCTTCCTATCAAGCTGCGTCACACCGTAATAATGGCAATAATCGCATACGGAATTCGCTAAAGTACATACTAGGCATCATATTGACAAACTACATGCTTCCTTTCAAACACATTGTTGGGCAAATGAAATGATGTATTGATACCTTCAACTTTCAAGAGTATATATTAGAATATTTTTTGAATTTGTGGTGACTAGCAGTGGAATCCAGGATAAGGCGCATTTCGTCCTATTTTGAACTCGTCAGCCAGTGGATGTACCTGCATTTCCCAGTGAGTGATGATGACGTTTCCACCGAGGCTCGAACCCAGTACCCATAATTTCAAACGCCAAAGCGTTATCCACTAAACCACTCAGGCCACAAAAGCCACCTATTTCTTGTGCAACGGGTCATATTAATTATTGAATTGAATTTTTGATTTTCCCGTCGATTGATTGGACCGAAGTGCTTGGTCTCAGGTTGATATGTCAGTTTCTTGCGTAGTTGCTTCCTGGATTCCACTGTTAGTCACCATCCACCAATCAAATACTAATTAAATGCGCAGACATCGTCGAAGCATCTGCACAAGAAGTAGTCTGTCTGTCTGTTTTCGACATAGAAATTTGCACAAATGTGCGGCAGTTCAAGTCGCCACACTCCGTGTAGCACGCGAAGCAAGAGAGGAAAGTACAAGAAAAGAACAAGAAGTAGCCGACATATCAACTTGAGACCGAGCACTTCGGTCCAATTAATCGACAGGAAAATCTAAAATTCAATTAAAATATGTTGGAATGCTTCAGAAAGGCAAATAAAATCAACGCAGAATAAAAGAATGGAAAGCAAATTCCAAACTCCTGTAAACTGTTCCATCGTCAAAGAAAACTAATTCAACCAATAAATAAATTGAAGCGCTCATGGAGGATACTTAGACAATAGTTCTTTTGGTACTATCTAGGAAATCTTACTCAAGCCTTTGTAAAGTGAAGACATAACTACAGCTGTTTGAGAAGGCATAGTAGACTGATAGTTTTTTTACCTATCACTCTGGAACAACCAAAATATGTTATTCTTATTTTAAAACGACCTAGGCTGTGCAGAAAAATTCCGTAGAAATTACGGAAACTATTCAAGTGTTAGTTTGTAGGGATTTGATCGGTTACAGGATTTCATCATGAGTTGATATTAGTTAGAGAAACATTGGAAAACCTGCAGGGATTACTGGACAGCTGCTTCATCAGCCTAGTTTGGGACTCTTCATCAGTACGCACTAACCGCCAGGTTTCGAACACAGGACATTCCAGTTACACGGCTAGCGATCTCGTAGACCATTAAGCCACTCACTGGGACCCGATCCAATGACCAGCTCATGAACTCTAACTTCTGCCAATTCAGGACACAGCGCGACCGTTTCGCAGTGTCTTCGATTAGTTACTGCCTCATCTTCAACCTGCTGTATCCTACTGGTCACGGATTCCCACTAGAAACCCAAGTTAACTGCCTGAATAAGGCCAGTCGCTAGTGAGCACCAGATCAATTTTCAAGTATTGGTTTTGTAGGGATTTTGTTTGATTGTATGGAGGATTTCATCATCAGCTGACATCAGTTAGAGAACCATTGGAAAACCTGCAGGGATTACTGGACAACTGTTTCGTCGGCCTAGTTTGGGACGTAGATGAGGCAGTAACTCATCGACGAAGGCATTGGCTAGTGGTCGCGCTGTGTCGTGAATTGGCAGAAGTTAGAATTCAACAACCATTGGATCGGTGGATCCCAGTGGCGTAATGGTCTACGAGCTCGCCATGTAACCAGAAGGTCCTGGTTTTCGAATCCCGGTGGGTGCATACTGATGAAGAGTCTCAAACTAGGATGAAACAGCTGTCCAGTACTCCCAGGTGGTGATTCCAGTGGTTCTCTAACTGACGTCAGCTCATGACGAAATCCTCCATAGAATTAAACAAAATCCCTACAAAACCAAAACTCGAAAATTTCAAGAAACGAGTCCCAGCTCATTGAATATTCAGCCGCCTGGGTAGGAATTCAATAAACCCCAAATTCTAACTTCTGTCAATAAACGAGTTTTGCTTGACCACCTGTTAATATCATCGGTTATTGTTTCTGCTCATACCCACCTGATGGACTGTATCAATCATGACTTGTGCATCAGTACTCCGGGAATCTTCATCCTGTTACCAGTCATCGACAATCATCAGATTAATTTTCAAGAGTTAATTTGTAACGATTTGATTTAACAAATACTCGCCAAAGACATCGGCTAAAGGTCGCGCTATATCATGAATTGGCAGAAGTTAAAATTCGTGGGCTGACCAATGGATCGGGTCCCAGTGGCTCAATGGTCTACGAACTCTCTAGCCTTGTAACTGGAAGGCCCTGGTTTCAAACCCTGGCTGTAGGTGCGTACTGATGAAGAGTCCCGAACTAGGCTGACGAAGCAGCTGTCCAGTACTCCCTGTAGATTTTCCAAAGGTTCTCTAACTAATATCACCTCATGATGAATTCCTTTAACCTCACTTAGTTCACTATTTTTGGTCATTAGAAGGAAGTTTAACAGTTCAGTTCCTACTGTTTCAAAGTTAACGTTGGCTAGTTGTTTGTTCTACATCAATCCACGATCAAACTTGAGACAGATCAAATGCCTAGAAAGGACAAACTCTTGAAAATATCTCTCTGATGAATCATAAAAATCCCTTCATCATTGATTCACTTTTTCATTTTATTTAATATTTTTTTATTCATTTATTTTATTTACTTTACACAGAGAAAAAGTAATTTTCCATCATTAGGTTTATCAAGAGGTTCATCACAGAATCGTAGTATTTCAGAGAAAGATTATGATTCAAATTATGCTGGTCAAAATGAATCTGGTGTCAGTGGTGTTAATGCTGGTAGTGTTAGTGGATCAGGCTTACCTCAACAACGAAGACGTTCAACAATACGAAGTTTATTTAAACGTGAATGAATGAATACTATTTATTCGAATTGCGGATTGTTGTTGTTGTCTTTTTTTGTATTGCTCTTTCAAATGTAATGTGTGAGAAATGATGAAATCACATTTAGATAAAGAAATATTATAGAAAATCGATAACGCCTATATAGACAGACACACACACACACACACACGAATACACACACGCATATACACAGAATTAAACTCATGCATTGATATATTGTTAGACAAACCCAGAAATGACTTTGCTGCTATATGTATTCTATGATGCCTTTTCACAAGTTCACACACACACAGGCACACATACATATGTATGCATACATATATATATATATATCTATATATGCTTACATCCAAAGTGAAACTCCTCACACACACACACACACACACACTGTCTATGCATCCATCCATCCATCTATCTATCTATCCACCTCCTACTCCGATAACACTAGAACAATACCAGCAAGCTATTGTTCCCTATTTTTCTAATATAAATACATACAAATTATCATGATAACAAAACAAGGAGAGAGAGAGAGAGAGAAGAAAAGCATGGAAGTCAGAGGCAAACATCTAGAAGTATATTCGTAGTGGTTGTAATAATAATAATAATACTATAATTAAGGCAGAGAATGATTTGACCCTATATCTGTTTCTCTTGTGTACAAAGAGGTATGATGAGAATTCGAGGAAAAAAATAGAACAAAAACACATAACTCACTTTGAATTTTGGCAAATACAATAAAAACTCTACAAAAAGAAGAGAGTGAGAAGCTTCCTCATATAATAATAATGATTATTATTATTATTATTATTATTATTATTACTAATATTATAATAATGACTAACTTTTAACCCAACCCAACCTAACCTTACCCAATCCAACCCCACCTCAATTTTTGTAGAACAAGATTTTTACTGAGAAAGAATAAAACTTAAACTGAAAAAAATGCATCATCGTTTTTTGTTTACTTTGTACCTTCATGATGAAGAATACAGGAGATATCTAGTCTGACTAGACTGTGGGCGGGTAAGGGGGGGCGGCGGGTATTATTTATGTATGACATAACTCGGGTGAGCGACGTTCATTGCTAGCTAATTTCGAACTATGCAAGGCTACTTGACGACCTATGAGAATATTTAACTGATGATTATTTATTATTGCTCCCTTGGGTTCCTAGTGGAATATAGGGCTTCAGCTGCACGTCTCCACTTGCCACTTCTGTCTTCTGCCGGATTTTCCACCTACATCCATGTTAGTCCATATTCTTTCAACTCCTCTTCACACGATCTCCTCCATGTCACCCTTGCATTGGGTCCCACTCGCCGCTTCCCTTTCGGCCTGGTTCCACTCGAGCAATGGCCTGACGCGAGCGATGTCACCCAGCGGCCACCTAACTCAGCGAGTGTCCCATCCATCACCATCCACTTTCTCCTGCATATTTGTTGGGCGATTGATTCTTGCATTGTTTGTTCCCAGCCAGAGTTTCTTGTTGGTGATTCTTTCCGGTGTGGTCATCTGATCTTCAGTATAGATCCAGCGAAGACAGTTGTTGCTTGATAAAGGTCTGCAACAGGCTGTTGTGGAAATATTCCTTGTGACCCACCCGCCAACTTTCTGATCCGTATAGAAGAAAGAACTGACTGACTTGACGTTTGTATTGAAAATCCGACCGAATTTTGTTTTGATGCTGGCTGAGTGACGAAGATTTCCAGATTGGTTTCAGGTTGATGATGAATGTGTTTCTCGCCTTCCCGATTCTCGCTCGATTTGACATCCTCGTCCGTTCCGACTGCCTGTAGTTGAGACAATGCTTCCTAGATAATGAGTGAATGAAGTAACCTCTTTCAAATCCCTCCCGTTGATGGTGATTGACGTTGGATGTTGGTGCCGTTGTTGTTGGTTGGTTATTTTCATAACCTCCGTCTTGTCTATGTTCACCTGGAGTCCTGTCTTCGCCGGCTGCTTCTTCGACCAGTTTGTCGGTTTTCGCTTGTAAGTCTTCGATTGTGTGTGACATCAAACATAAATCATCCACGCGCGAAATCCAGGTCTTCTAGGTTCTTCACGTCGGTCCAGGATATTCCTGTCTTCTCGTTTCCCACCCACTGTCTGACGCATAATCCAGTCAGTCCACCACAATTAGGAATATCATTGGTGATAATAAGACACCCTTGTCTGACTCCTGTGTTTACTCCAAACGCCTCGCTGAGTTTTCCGTTGTGGATCACTTGACATGTGCCGTTGTCGTACAGCTGTTGAATAAGGTTGATGAATATTTGGGGTACGCCATAGTACTCGAGTAATTTCCAAATTACTTCACGGTCAACGCTGTCGAAGGCCTTCTCAAAGTCTATAAAGTTGAGGTAGAGGTTTGATTGCCATTCCATGCTTTGTTCTGTGATGATGATGCGTAGAGTTGCAATTTGGTCAGTACATGATTTGCCTTTCCTGAATCCAGCTTGTTCTGGTCGGAGTTCTGTCTCCAGTGCGTCCTTTAATCTCTCCAGGATGATGCGACTCAGGATTTTACTTGGCGTCGATAGGAGCATGATTCCTCGCCAGTTCTTGCAGAGTCCTAAGTCGCCCTTCTTTGGTAGTTTCACGAGGTAACCTTTCCTCCAGTCAGTAGGCACCTTTCCCTCCTTCCAGACCTTTTGCAATAATGGAGTCAGCATGTCTGCTGTCGTCTCTGGGTCCGCTTTCAGTGCTTCAGGGGGTATTCCATCTGGTCCGGCTGCTTTTCCAGCTTTCAGAAGCTTGATTGCGTTCAAGACTTCAGCTCTCGTTGGAGGATTGGTGTCAACTTGCAGTTGTGTGCGCGCTGTTGTTGGTATTTCTGGACGGGTTGCAGGTGATGGTCGGTTCAAGAGTCCTTTGAAGTGATCCGCCCATTGTTTAATCTGTTTTTCTTCCTTGGTAATTGGGTTCCCTTGGCTGTCTTTTATAGGTTTCGCTTGTGTTGGTCTCTTCCCGGATAGAGATTTGGTTATCTGATATAGTGTCCTCAGGTCCCTTTTGCCTGCTGCCTTCTCAGGAGAGGTTGTCGTAGAATCGTCTTTTGTCCTTCCTAGCACTCTTCTTCACTTCTTTGTCCAGTGCTTTGTAAGTTGAGCTCATCGTCTCCTTCTCCTGTCCGTCCTTGCATTGAATCATTTTCTCTTTCACCATTCTCCTCTCTTCTATTAATTTCCAAGTGTCCGTTGAGAGCCATTCCTTGTCTTGTCTCTTCTTTCTTCCTAGAACCGTTGAACACGTTTCGTTGAGAATCGCCTTCAGAGACTTCCAATGTTCTTCCACGCATGATTCTTCAGTGATGTCGCGTAGTGTTTCCTGCTTTGCTCTGACAGTTGCAGTGAAAGTGTCTTTTGTGGTTGTGTCCTTCAGTTTGAGTGTTGAACTTGCATTGTGGCCTATCCCCAGCTATCCTCGAGGCTTTTAGTTTCACCTTGAAAGTCCCTTCTACTAGATAGTGGTCTGAACCCACATCTGCTCCAGTAGGCTCCGTCTCCACTTTCTTGAAATTGAGATGAAGTCTATTTGGTTCTTGGTGTTTCCATCTGGTGAAATCCATGTCGTCTTGTGTATATCCTTGTGTTTGAACACACTACCACCAATCACCAAATCATTGAAGGCGCAGAAGTCTGAGAAGAGTTCACCATTGTCGTTCATTTCGCCGAGGGCCTCACGACCCATGGTGAGTTCTCTTCCTGTGTTGTCTCCTCCCAGCTTCGCATTCATGTCGCCCATCAGGATTTTGATATCGCCATTTGGGACGTTGTCCATTATTGCTTGTAGTTGTCTGTAGAACGCCTCCTTCTTCTCTTGTTCTGAGACGTTTGTAGGCGCATAGCATTGAATGACTGTAACTTTCCTTCCTTTTGAGTTGAACCTGGCTGTCATTATCCTGGAGGAGATTGGTTCCCACTGCATGAGAGCTTTGGTTGCTGTTGGTGACATCATGATGGCCACTCCCTCGGTGTGCTCATGGTTGTCCTCTGGGTGGCCGGAAAAGATTACTGTCTCTCCAGTAGGTAGTTGGCACCTTCCAGTTCCGTTCCATCTGCTTTCGCAGATTCCCAACACTTCTATTCTGTACCTTCTCATTTCAGCGGCTATCTGGGCAGCCTTTCCAGTTTCGTACATTGTACGAACATTCCAGGTACCCATCCTTACTTTTGCTTTCATCGAAAGAAGGCACATCGGCTGACTGGCTTCCCGAAGGCTTTCACCAGCCTGCGTCATTTCACTTCCCCGATTCCAGCGAAAAGTAAGGCTATTGCTTATGTTTTTAGAATTTTTAATATATTTATTCGTTGAAGTTTCTGTAGCGATTTGGTTGTTTTACAGGGGTGGAGTTGCTAGCACCACGCCCCAACCCTCCCTCTTTACCCGGGCTTGGGACCGGCGAGAAAACTAGTAAGCTAGTAGCCTAGCAAGCTAGTATCTGGCGAGGTTATATTTAACTGATAATCGGTTATTATTATTATTTCCTTTAATTCCTAGAGGAACATAGGGCTTCAACCTAACGTCTCCATTGCGTCCGGCTCTCTGCTAAAGTCTTCACCTGGCTCCAAATCTGTCCACATGCTTTCATCTCCTCTTCACATGACCTCCACCATGTCACCCTTGGACGACCAACTCGCCACTTCCCTTTCGGATTGCACTCGAGGGCTAGTCTAGTGATGTCACTTGATGGTTTCCTCAGAGTATGGCCAATCAGTGTATCTCCAAGTAATTTGTGGCATATCGTTTCCAGTGTAGGCAGTCGGAAAAGAAATGGACATTCGTGTACCTTTGGATCGGGTCCCAGTGGCTTAATGGTCTACGAGCTGTCTAGCCTTGTAACCAGAAGGTCCTAGGTTCGAATCCCGGTGGGTGCGTACTGCTGAAGAGTCTCAAACTAGGACGGAGGAAACAGTCGTCCAGTACTCCCAGGTTTTCCAATGGTTCTCTAAATAATTTCTGCTCATGATGAAAATCCTGTAACCAATAAAATCCCTAGAAACCAACACTTGAATGGAAATTTGTTGATTAGGCAATGGAATAGGTGATGACTCACTGATATGATAGGACGCAACTTCCATTTTTGATTAAATCTGAGGTTTCTACATGTTTTCACCAATTGACTACAGAAAATATAGAGCTTAAACATATAAGGTAGCATAATAGGACACCTCAGTATGTTATTTTGTTCCATCTGGAGTATAAGGCTTCAATTGATGTAAGTATAAAACTTGGGCACTGTGGTCCAGCATAACTCCATAATAGATAAGATCTTATTTTGATAAATCACACAGTGTTGTTATACAGTAGTAATATTTACTGATGACCACGTTTCGAGCACAAACTATTGCCACTAATAATCATATCAAGTCACTCACACAACTTTTTCTTACTTCATTTATATACATGAGTGAAATTGATGATTAGACATTTGAATAAAAATCAACCAATATAGGATAATGTACATTCAGAAATAATAATAATATGAGTGTTATTGATCATTTAGAATCAGATGGTAAATAAGATGAGTGTTTTTATAGTCATAATAACTAAGTAACTTGTTAGAATGTTGTAATGTACTTAGATTGAAATAAAATTTTGAGATTATTTATTATCCTCCTCTGATTTGACTGACTGACTGACTGGTGGTAATAATGTCTTCCATGCATATCTCTGGTATTTGCATTGAGTCATTTCTGTTGTATGTGTTCTGTTGGGTGTAGACTCAATGAACCAGGCAGGATTCAGTAATTAGTCTCTCTCTATCTCAACCTACCTATATTACTTTTTAGAATTTTAACCCTCTCCCACCATGCTACTGTGTGGTTGCGTGTTAACGCATGCATTGCAATGTAGTGCTGGGCTTTTTTCTAAATTAGTTGTCTTCGCGAATGGGGTCAACCATTCTAACCTTCCGACAATCTGACTACCCCGGACCTACTAGTTCGACCTATGCAGTTGACCTCACTCACAGTCATTGCAGGCTATTTATATTATTTGTCTAACTGGGTCCACCGGGTCTTTTAGCCTACAGAGCTTCAAGCTTGAGCTACGAGGTTCCAGTAGCGGTGATGTTGTGGCATGTGCTAGTGATAAGATTTATGAGAAGTGTATAAAGAGAAGTTCATCCGCAGGGAGATAGATTTGACGTCAAAGAGAACGGATAATTCAGCGTTGTGGTAAAATATGGGAGATACGAATAAGAGACAAAGAAACACAATACGAAGGGCAGAAGTACAGCGACACGGAGGATAACTATATAGAGTAGCAAATTCCAATTGAATATCCCTTTACCAAGTCTCTTATCTTCTATCATTACAGTGTTACTTTTACGGGATGGTATTGCCAGTCATTACGCACAACCTCCCTCTTTTTCGGGCTTCCTTCCATCTAGTATATTAGGCGGTATGCAAGGGCATCGGTGGGGATTCGAACCATGGACCATGTGCTTGGTTGATGCGCCGTGTACCACTGAACTATCGACGCAGCTGGCTGGTATACAAATATAATATAATCGATATGTCCAAGTTTCAAGACTGGATAACTACAAGATAAATTTCAACATGAACTGACATAAGTCAGGGAACCATTGAAAACTCGGGAATTAATAGACGGACTATAGTGAAAGAACTATTTACTGTTCCCTGATTTCCAATGATTCTCTAGAAGATTTTGGTTCGTGATGAGCTCTACCTTGAAATTTAATCGGTGATATGTCATAGTACTTGGAATTAAAGATTGAATCGGATTGAAAATTGATTTTTTTTTTTTGATTTACAGCTTGATTCCACACTGTATTTTTCGTACAAGCAAGGAATTTTCAAAATGGATATCGGTAGCCCAAATTTTTCAGGCCGACCATAGATATCAGGTGTGCGCCGGCGTGGGCTCGAACCCCGGACCATGTGCATGGTCGGCGAGAGTCCTAACCACTGTGCCACCGACGCACAATGTGAGAATGTACAATGAAGAATGATTACAGTTATATAAATTAGCTTCATTCCCTTTATCTAGTTGTCAGCTTATAAAGCTGTAGAGATCAGAAATATGATCATTTATCCTGAAATGATAATATATAGACTGAACTTCAAGATATACGAAATATTCAAATATTTATATTGTTTACATGTAATGTCCTTTGCTAAAACGTGGGAATAAACAAATGTATGTCGAATTAGTAATCGTTAGTAGCATTATGACACTACTCTTCTCTTAGATGACTGAAATAATTCATTAGAATCAGAGAGGTTATTATATAGAGCAGGGAATTAACTTAAAAAAATTCATAGGCTGTAAATGTTAGCAATTATTTATACATTATGAAATATATTTCACTTCTTGACAAGGAAAATGCTAACAAAGTTATCTAGCCTGATATCCTAACATCCGTTGTTAAAAGTTGAAGGTCCTTATTCGTGTTGAAAACATCCATTATCATAGTGCAAATAAATAAATAAATGAATTAGTAGAAATTAACCTATCGACTGATAGGTGCATCTTTCGCGGTAACTGAACTTGCATACAACGGTGACACGATGAGTTGTACTTCCTGGAATAGTTGTTCCCGAAAGCTGTATCATTTCAGACACGTGTGCTAGATAAAGACGATTTGATTTTCTATAAACTTGAGTTTCTAATTTCAATGTGGTTGTTCCCTTGACTAAGACGTCCAAAATTGGTACTTTGTTCTCGGATTCCTCTCCTCTTGTGAATTTGATGTCGTTGAAGACGTTGTTTATTAAGTTGTGAGTTTTATCTAACTCGTTTCTTTTGGTTATTACAAATGTGTCGTCTACGTAACGTATCCAAATCTTGGGTTTGATCTTTGGTAGAATTTTTTTTTCGAGCCTTTGCATCACTGCTTCTGCAATCAAACCTGATATTAGCGATCCCAAGGGTGTTCCTTTGACTTGTTCATATATTTGGTCGCTCAATTGGAAGTATGTTGTTAGGCATAGGTTTATGCATTCCATCCAGCTTGTGTCTTGCATTTTTGATTGTTGTGGGAGATGTTCGCCGTTGCTAAGTAATTGCTCCATGGTTTCTTTTGCTAGTTTCTGTCCGATTGAGGTGTATAATACTGTGACATCGAAGAATATCATTATTTCTTGTTCATCTATTTGGATGCCTCTGATTTTCTCTAGGAATTGGATAACTGAGTTGATGGAGTGATCACAAGATTCCGTTAGGTGTTTTAGTTTTCTGTATACTTCTTTGGATAAATTATAGGTTGGAGTTCCTGGGAGTGATATAACTGGTCTAAGCGGGATATTTGGCTTGTGTATTTTGGGTCTTCTGTAGGGTTTGTAGGGATTTGATTGCTTGGTTACAGGATTTCATCGTGAACTGACATTGGTTAGATAACGGTAGCCAAACCTGGGAGTACTGGACAGTTGTTTCGTCCCAGTTTGGGTCTCTCCATCAGTACGTAACCACCGGGGTTTGAATCCAGGACCTTCTGGTTAGAGTAATCTTCTTGGCCTCATCAGACTGTCGTATTAAGACTACACAGCTTATGCTTCGAGTATTTGAAGATCAAGCAGACAGTTTTTGTTGACTTGTTGTGTTGTAACAACAGAAGACAAGGGCCAGGCAACAGATCGTTTTATTATGAAAATCAACACGTACTTATACATATTTCAGACAACATTATTATAGACAAGCGCAGTCATCTGATTGGTTGTTTAGGTAGACAAACGCAGGCTTCTGATTGGTTGTTTCGGGATTCCTTGACAAACAGAGTTCTCTATCTGCGAATCATATTTTGCCACGTTAACTTCGCTGTGATTGGTTGTTGACTCAGCCTTGTTCACGGCCCATATTAGTGACCTAGACCTTAACGTAGATTAGTGCCAACCAATCGGCTAGCAGCGTGCTCTCACCACACTCGTCCCCCCGTCAAATACGTGCGACTGAAGTCGGCTTGATCTACTTGGTGCAGGCGTCATCGTTGGCTTGTCTCGCTGTATCCATTTCTGGAGCTCGCTGACGTTCACGCGCCTCTCATTGTTCGCCATTGCGACTGTGTCTGCGTAACCCCATCTCGAAGTGACCATATATGGTCCTTCCCACTTTGGAAACTGTTTGCCTGACCCTGTCGAACATTCGTCCATACTTCGGCCCACACCTTCATATGCTGCTTTCGCCCGACCTCCCAGCAGCGTCTCAAGTAGCAGCTCCATCGCTGACAGATCTTGAACGCCACTCAACTGCGCAGAAGCCTTGAAGTCCTGCCCGAAGATCCATATGTCTCCATCAAAAACTGCAGGGTATAGGCTTTTCATTTGTCGGTAGGCAGCGACACCAAATGTAACAACAGAAGACAAGGGCCAGGCAACAGATCGTTTTATTATGAAAATCAACACGTACTTATACATATTTCAGACAACATTATTATAGACAAGCGCAGTCATCTGATTGGTTGTTTAGGTAGACAAACGCAGGCTTCTGATTGGTTGTTTCGGGATTCCTTGACAAACAGAGTTCTCTATCTGCGAATCATATTTTGCCACGTTAACTTCGCTGTGATTGGTTGTTGACTCAGCCTTGTTCACGGCCCATATTAGTGACCTAGACCTTAACGTAGATTAGTGCCAACCAATCGGCTAGCAGCCTGCTCTCACCACAGTGTAAACTGCTTGACTAGATCCCAGATGAAAAATGTTTATTCAAACAAAGAAAGTTTATGATAAATGCCGTATTTCCCTGAGTGACTGTCTATGCTCCATTCACTGTTTGCTCAGAGAGTGCAAAAGATAAGCGCTAATAAAACTCTGGTCCACAACAAAAAGTCAGGCATCCCGATGAGCTTATTTCAATGCCCAGGTAAGAAACCTAAATGCAATAGAACGGCAAAGATAATAATGACCACTTGTTAGAAATGTGCGAAGATAATTACTGGCGTTTGAAGAACGGCAGTGTTTGATATGAAGGTTATTAAAATAAATTCCAAAGTTATCCCAGGAAAACCTTATTACTACTTCTGCTTGTTAGAGAAATCCAATCAAAGACCACCAACCGATAACTGCTACCTTGATATGGTAGTCTGGCTTGCAAATCTCAATGACCCAACGACCTACACTGCGTTGAATGAATGTTCGTCCAGTTAGAAAGGTCACTTGGACAGTGATTAAACTAAAAGCACTTATCATAATAATGTAATTCGTTCACATTATACTGAGGGTCTGATGCCAAAGTCACACTGCTGGTGAGTAGGAATGTAACGGTGATAAGGTGTTTCCTATATACGACCAGCAAGCCAGCTACGCTGCCTGTCTGCTCCGGATTGGAAGGGAGTTAGAAAAGCTCAACCCCAGAAAGTGTATATCCCAATTAACCTTGCTGTAGTCCGTATCCGGCATTGAGATTTAAACTATACACCAAGCCATAAACTACTCCAAACAGGCGGTCCCATAAAGATATTCCTTTGGCTCTGTGGTCACGCAGCACGAATGCTCCCTATCTTCTAGATATTTCAGGAAGTAGTCAACTGATACGATATGGACAGATGGAAAGCAACAACCTATCACACGTTTCTATCAGAATGAATACCCTCCACATCAACACTCATCTTCACCTGCTTGTTTTCCTGTCACTATTATTACTACTACTCTCCATCTTCTCATAACTCTAAGACCATTAATAACGGTATGAGTCAGGAAAATACTGCTGATAGCCACTCAAAACCAGACTGCTAACTTCATATTGGAGTATTCAACGTCCGGAATCTTTGCCAAACTGGACAACATGGCGCATTAGCCGGAACTATGGCATCTCGGATTACAGATGCATGCACGAATTTAGCAAGTAGTTTAGAATAGCTTAGGCCAAAAAGGCGGTGACAGTAAGTGATAATAGCCAAATGTTGAAGATAATCAGTGACGTGTTGGAAAACAAGAGGCAAGATAGATCAGTGATCCATCCACCTACCAAAGATGCAACGAAAAAATACAATATAAGGAGCGAGTCACCTAGCCTCCAGCGACTCTTCGGACGCCTACTGTTTCTCAGTTTTATCAAAGCCTAAACAGGATATTGGCATAAAAATTCCGAAATTGTTGGACATTGAGAAAGCTGTAGGTAACCTTGACAGACTACTTCCAGAGGTCCAGAATTATAAATGAAATGTCACCTGAATTATGGTAGTGAGACATGATTCTCTCTGACCAAAATGAGTCATTGATTATCACAGCTATCAAGAAAAGAGGAAATGTTCTTGAAATACCAAGCAAAAAGGAAATCTTGAAATAACCAGAGAAGAATGAAGTAAACAGGCGACATCAGATAGAGCAGCGGCGTTAGCAGTGAAGTAAGTTCATACATGTTGGAAATAGGCCGCAATCTATTCAGAAGGGCAAAAAGACTATTTGACCTGTGGATATTTAGTCCCCAGTAAATAGTTTATGTCCACATTAGTAAACTTTTTAATCAATGGGTCAAAGGTCTGAAACCCGCTCCACCTACTAAGTTCAAGACAACCAGACCTTACACTTCAAGTGTATATGCATAAAAACTTTAAAAAAAAAACTATACACTACAGATTCGTTGAGTGGTTGCATATCACTCACACCGACCAGTTGTGCTTGCTAGCCCTATTGGGTGGTTTGAAGTGATTCAGATGAGTCAAATAAGGTATACCTCTGACAAGCTTGGCACCAAAGGAGTGGAAAAACTGCACTAACCAGACCAGTTTACGCCTTCTATGGCTTAGTAGACGTGATATTCTAGTGGCTGTCCACCAAAGGACATGTGTATTGCTCAACAGTCCGCTCCATCCTCCTTTATGCCTTTGAAACAAAGTCGTTGAGAGTGTAAGACATGAAAAGGCCAGCTAGTTGTCTTCAATCATAGGTGTCTGTGTTCTGCTTCCGTGTTAGGTGGCATAGTAGGGTGAGTAATATTGAGGTTAGGCGTCATTCGAGTGTTAGGTAAGGAGGGAGGGGACATCAATCGACAAGCTCGATCAATTACATCGATTGAGATGCTCAGGACATGTGTTACGCTTGCTAAGCTAGCCATTGCTTTCCTAGACGGGCAAGGCAATGTTAGCTGACAGGGGATCGATGAGGTTGGATAAGAGCTAGTGGTGGTCAAACCAAAACATCACCTCGTCAGTCAATGAAATCCACAACAGTTTGTTTAAACCACCTAGCCATGTATGGAGGTATAGACTGTCCGGCTGGTTGTCTGTTTGGGGTCCTCGAGATGGTAAGTACCAATGAAGGATGGAGACAATGGGTGAGATCGCTCAAAATCCTCGTTCTCAATGACTAGCGCAGATGCATCCACTCCTTGTGATTTATAATATCCAATAAAATTCTACTGTTCTTTCACATTGCTATTCTTAATCCCTCATTCACACTTATGTTCATTACCTCTCTTTTGAGTCTCTTTCCTCTTGCTTTATGTGCTATCTAGAGTGTGGCAACTCGGACTGCTGCACATCTGTGCAAGGTTCTACATGTTGAAATCAGTCTGTCAGTCAGTGAGTCAGGAAACACTACTGCTTGGTGTGAATGACACCCAACTGCTCAATTTCAATCAATCAGTAGTTTACAGTGTAACAATAGACGACAAGAGCCAGGCAACAGATCGTTTATTAAGGAAATCAACACATATTTATAGATTTTCATGTACATTATTATAGCTTGTTCAAGCAAGCAAACACAGTCTTCTGATTGATGGTTTCTTGCTGAACGTAAGTCTTTCATCTCTTTGTAGCCGTTTCTTGAAGTTCAGATTATCTATCTGCGAATTGCATCCGCCTACGCAAAGTCTGCTGTGATTGGTTGTTGAATCAGTCTTTACCTTAGGTTTAAGTAGTGCTTTTTTTTCTAACTTGTTATCGTATTCTGTTATAACTGTAGGGTATTGAATGAAGACGTTTTCACCTTGCTCTGTCTGCGCCTGAACTAATCTGTCTATCTGCTCGTCGGACCTTCCGACTTAGTAAAGCACGCAAATATCAAAAGACAAAGGCTGGACTGTGACTGTGTATTGAAGTGCAACAACGATAAAGAAAGCCATGGTATTTATACATTTTACAACAATATGGACAGCTAACAACATTTGAAATAATTTATCTTAATAGCCAATAACAAAGTGCGTGAGAGATGATAATATACCATATGTGCGAGGTTGACAGTCAGTAACAAAATGTGTGGGAATGATAATATACCATATATACAAAATTAGCAGTCACTACCAAAATGTGTGAGAATGATAATATACCATATATACAAAATTAGCAGTCACTACCAAAATGTGTGAGAATGATAATATACCATATATACAAAATTAAACAGTCACTAACAAAATATGTGGGATCCTATCAATTCACAAAACCCTGTTCATTCCACTTCATTATTATTATTTGACAATCATTCACCAATAGTGCTTTTAATTTTACACCATATCACCGTTATTATTTTACAATCATTCTTATTGTTGTTATTTTCAACCTTGAACTTACGTCTAGACCGCCCCATTCGTTGATTTATTTTATATTGCCTCACACACCCTGATTACACTCACTCTTGAAACCTGTATATATATATATCATTAAATTAAATTACTTCATCTCATTTTGTTCCATGTTCTCATTGACCATGCATATTAAAAAACTATATGACTATTGTTTCGTCCCATCTTATACTTGTTTCCACAATACACTTTCTGATATGATTCTAATTCGCCTTTACTGGCTATTGTTTGCTTAAATTAATGGATTTATAATTGTAGAGCCTGAAGAAGAATTTATTGAAACCACAATTGTCCGCTCTAAATATTTTGTTCTGAATAAATTATGGGAATATTTAATTTACTGGAATCAGTCTTTGTTCGTATTTTTCTCATGATCATTATTGGGGACGTAAACATTGACGTAAATTATTGTCTACCGATTTAGGCTAGCAGCCAGCTCTCACCACAATAGGTTTAAGCATTGATGTTTGCTTTCTTGATCACCATAAACGGTAGTCAAGCAGACTGCATGCATTGTGATCTAAATAAATTTGGTTTTCAAAGGAAACTGTGATGGAATGTCACTTCTTCAAAGTTTGTAAATAGCAAACTTCAAATACGATTTACTGTAAGTGTGACTGTGATTTTTAAGTGTGGTGTAACACATTCAACCTTCAATAGAGTCACTATGAGGTTAGCTCTATTGTATAGTAATTACAGTAAAAATTAAATGATGTTAAAACTTACTGCAAAAGAAAATGCCTACAAAATCCTGAAGAACTAAATTTTGTACTCATGTTTAAGCTAAACTGCCCAGGTGAAGAGTAATACTAACCGTGTGAAGCCTGATGACCCTACCACCTGTCTGTCTGTCTGGATTCAACATAGAACTTGGCACCGAAGTGCACCAGTTCGAGTTGCCACCTTCCAAATAGCACACAGAGGTAGACAAGAAGATGAGTGAAGAGAATCAATACAGTCTGACAAGTATAAGAGTGAAACAGAATGGGTAATGGTAAAAAGGAATATGAAAGATTACAGAGACTGAATACATCTGCGCTAGGCATTGACAACGATTTTCAGCCATGTCACCTATTGTCTACAGCCATTGATTCCTAGAGTCAGTCCCGAGGTCCCCAACCCGGGAGTCTGCATCTCCCTACCTGACCGACTCAGTTTAACTGTCAAGGATTTCATGGATTGATGAGGCCATGTTTTTGTTTGGCCACCACTGGCTCTTTTCCAACCTGCACCTATATCAGCTAGCAATGCCCGTCGGGGGAGGCGGTGGTTAGGCATGCGCAGCACGTGACCTAGCCATCTTAGTCTATGTAATTTTATAGCCTCGTCGATTGATTTTCCCTGTTTGCCCAACACTCTACGCTTAACGCCAACATTACTTACCTTATTATACACCACCTAACGTGAGAAAGAGATCGCAGACATCTATGATCGAAAGCAGTCAACCTTTTCATGTCTTCAACGCGTATTGGCCATGTTTCAGAGCCATAGAGAAGGACGGAGCGAACTGATGAGCAGTACACACGTCCCTTGGTTGATAACCGGATGTCACGCCTACGCCAGAGATGGTGTAAGTTAGCGAAAGCAGCTCGAGCTTTTCGGATCCGTGCTGAGATTTCATCGCCAATCAGTCCGTTGGTGCTAATACAACTTCCCAAATAGGTGAAGTGGTCAACATGTTCTATCACTTCACTCCCTATCACTAAGCTAGGAGTTGACGTAGTCCAGTCCTGTAGCAGGATCTTACATTTTGTAGGGGCGAATCGCATGCCAAACATACGAAGATTGCTGCTCAAGGTGTTCAGAAGACTCTGCATTTTGTCAGCATCCTCCCCTAACAGGACTATGTCATCTGCATATTCTAAGTCCATAAGATTATTCCCTGGTAACAACCCTACCACCCAGTTACCCATGCTGAAATAGGTGGGGTGGGACCCGAACCCGTGACTCACAGACTGAAATCCGAGTGCTGAAGCCAATGAGACAGCTCAAAAATAAGGAGAAGACAAGTCATATAATTGAAAAGGGGTAACTGTATGAATCAAACATGTGTTTCTCTAACTTGAAAGCATGAATTTATATTTCTCAAAAAACAGAGATCAATTTCTTTGACATTCTGAATTCAAGTGAAAATAGATTTCATCACAAACCAAAATCAATTACAGACCATCAGAAGCTAAGGAGGTATTGGATAGCTTTTCTGTCACAGACTCAACTCATAAACCCACCAGGGATCGAACTTGGGACTTCATTGACTGTTCAGCCAGTTGAGCTGGAATTCAATGATCTCTGAATTCTTTTTCAACTTCTCATATAGCACTACTCTCAGAAATACCTTCGAACGGCACTCACTGGTTACGACTTTGCACTATAACTTCACGACATCCATTCAGTGGCCGTCAATGAACTGGAGATCCAGATTCAGACTACAGGATTTGTGGGGATTCAGATTAATTTCAATTGTTAGATCTCATCACGAACCAAAATCATTTGAAGAGATCACTGAAAACTAGAGAGCACTAAACAACTGTTTCGTCCTATTCTAAGGCTTTTCATCGGTGCTTTAGATCGTGACGAACTAGTCCAAATCCATACAAATCCCTTAATCAGAATAAATAAAATATCATAATAATCAAAGGTCATGGGATCCTCCCAATAAGACAGCAAGAGAAGATGAAAGTTTAACAGAAAGTGAGGTGAAAACAATACGGAAAACAGCTGATGACCAGACAAGATTTGAGTACACACAAACATGTGCTGGTGAGTTGTGGTGAGAGCTGCCTCCGAACAAGCCGAAATTGTAAACAGCAATTTATGCCCATGTTAATGTCCTGAATTGGGGTCATGAGAAAAAACAAGAACAAAGCTTAACCTTCACGAAATCACCAACCAATCACAGCAGACTTAACGTGTGCAAATACGATTTGCAGATATATATGACTTAACTTTCTAAGAAACGGTCACAAGCAGTACTGAATAACTTTCAGCGAGAAAACAACCAATCAGAAGACGTTGCTTCTCTGCTAACAATAATGCTAATAATAATGCTGTCTAGCCCTTGTCTTCTGTTGTTACATGGGTTGACTCCTCAGGAGCTGCACACACCCAGAAAGTTGAGTCAGTGAGACAAAACACACCGAAAGTATAAATAACCACAAAATGAATTCCAGTTGAAAGTCATTCATATATATATATATATATATATATATATATATATATATATATATATGCGCATCCTGGATTCCACTGCCAGTCACTATCCACCAATTGTATACTAATTAAGTGCCCAGACATCGTCGAAGCATCTGCACAAGAAGCCGACATGTCAACCTGAGACCGAGCACTTCGATCCAATCAATCGACAGGAAAATGAAAAATTCAATTCAATATATATATATATATATTCTTCCAAAATCATTTTTTTAAATCATTTACAAAGCTGTGAAAAGTGTTTTTACGGCAAAAATACATACTTTTTTTTCTTGAACAAAGTAGGGCAAGTGATGAAATTTTATCATATTTTAAAAAAACAGATTTTATGTATGTACAACTATAACAAGAAGGTTAATTATGTTTGTTTTCTGAAAAGTTAAGGTATTTCATTTATTCTCTTTCTTTTTTCGCCTTGGTATTCTCTTCTTCAGGCTAATTTCTGTTTCTTCCAAACAGGTGTATCATCTTTCTTTACTTCTTCATCAGGATTGTGAAACACAGGATTTGGTTGAGTTCTATAAAAATAACAATCGAAGAAAATATTTTATGTCAATTTATAATACTACTGATAGAACTTTATAAGTAGTACATATAGTCCATAAGAATATTGAGTGGCAGAGTAATGAATTCACTAGTGAAGAGAATTAATGGACGATCTTTGTGAAAACAACTGGGAAAACATGGAAGGAAGGCACATGGAAGAGGCACAATACGGAGGACACATGCAAATGGTGAGTTTAGCATAAGGCAGATGTATTTTGCCACACTGAGTCGGTTGTTTACCGATAGAATACTCGACAACTACGCATGCAGTCTGGGGGTCAATGCCAGACTGAGATACTCCTTGACCTCGTTTAGCCGGTAGTAAGGCCGTTAAAGAGGGGAGATGAGACGTGTAGCTATCAGCGCCACACACACGCCCATCCTGAGGTAAAAAAAATAGATACCAATGCTATTAAACTCAAGCCTGAAATCATATGTTCCACTCAGAAGACAAAGGAATAAAAGCGGAAAATGAATGAAATTTCACCATATCTGACAATCAAGTTACCGCCAATGAACCGTCCAGCTACTACTAGTCTTCGCTGTCAGATCTTGAGCGCCCACCAACTAACTCAGTAACGGCTTCGAAGTTTTACAAGAAGCTCCCTATAGCTCTTCCTTCGAAAGCTGCATGTGATGGGATCTTCAATTGTCCGTCAGTAGCAACCGCAAGTGTAACAGCAGAACACAATAGCATCTGCTAGTGGAATTATTTATTGGCGACTTGATATCACAGATATTGCAAAATACATCTACTATTTGTACATGTCCTCCGTATTGTGCTTCTTTTGTCCTACCTTTCATTTTTTCTACGCTGTTTCACAAGAATCGTTCATTTCTCCTCTTCGCCATTGAATCTATTCCTCCACTACTTAATATTCTTGCAGATGACATCATATACTACTTATAAAATTGTATCAGTAACACAACCCGCACATTAAATATACTCATGTTATAAATTATAGAATGAAAATTACTCATAAAATAGTTTCAGTCAACTAAAAAGTTATAGGAGATTCATTAGCTTGTCGGAACTTACTCAGCACTCAACGTTTCAAACGCCAAAGGATGGATGGACAGCTTCAACTCTTATTCGGAGCACCATCCATTCAGTGGGATTTATATCCAACTGATGAGTCGTTTTTTATTATTATTATTATTATTATTATAACTGTTCCCTTGGGTCTCTAGTGGAATATAGGGCTTCAACTGCACGTCTCCACTTGCTTCTGTCTTCTGCCGGACTTTCCACCTACATCCATGTTAGTCCATACTGTTTCAACTCCTCTTCGCACGATCTCGTCCATGTCACCCTTGTACTGACGACCCACTCGCCGCTTCCCTTTCGGCCTGGTTCCACTCGAGCAATGGCCTGACGCGCGCGATGTCACCCAGCGGCCACCTAACTCAGCGAGTGTCCAATCCATCTCCACCTTCTCCTGCATATTTGTTGGTTGGCGATTGGTTCTTTTTTGTTTGTTCCCAGCCAGAGTTTCTTGTTGGTGATTCTTTCCAGCGTGGTCATCTGATCTTCAGTATAGATCCAGCGAAGACAGTTGTTGCTTGATAAAGGTCTGCAACAGGCTGTTGGTGGAAATATTCCTTGTGACCCACCCGCGCCAAGTTTCTGATCCGTATAGAAGAAACTGACTTTACTTTTGTATTGAAAATCCGACTGAATTTTGTTGTTGATGCTGGCTGAGTGACGAAGATTTCCAGATTGGTTTCAGGTTGATGATGAATGTGTTTCTCGCCTTCCCGATTCTCGCTCGATTTGACATCCTCGTCCGTTCCGACTGCCTGTAGTTGGGACAATTCTTCCTAGATAATTGAGTGAATGAAGTAACCTCTTTCAAATCCCTCCCGTTGATGGTGATTGACGTTGGATGTTGTTGCTGTTGTTGTTGTTGGTTGGTTATTTTCATAACCTCCGTCTTGTCTATGTTCACCTGGAGTCCTGTCTTCGCCGGTTGCTTCTTCGACCAGTTTGTCGGTTTTCGCTTGTCAGTCTTCGATTTTGTGTGACATCAAACATAAATCATCCACGCGCGAAATCCAGGTCTTCTAGGTTCTTCACGTCGGTCCAGGATATCCCTCCCTGTCTTCTCGTTTCCCACCCACTGTCTGACGCATAATCCAGTCCACCACATTTAGGAATATCATTGGTGATAATAAGAAAACACCCTTGCCTGACTCCTGTGTTTACTCCAAACGCCTCGCTGAGTTTTCCGTTGTGGATCACTTGACATGTTCCCTTGTCGTACAGCTGTTGAATAAGGTTGATGAATATTTGGGGTACGCCATAGTACTCGAGTAATTTCCAAATTACTTCACGGTCAACGCTGCCTGTCGAAGGCCTTCTCAAAGTCTATAAAATTGAGGTAGAGTAAGGTTTGATTGCCATTCCATGCTTCGTTCTGTGATGATGATGAGTAGAGTTGCAATTTCGTCAGAACATGATTTGCCTTTCCTTAATCCAGCTTGTTCTGGTCGGAATTCTGTATCCAGTGCGTCCTTTATTCTCTCCAGTAAAATACCCCACATATACATAATTATATACAAGAGTTATAACCCAAAAAAACTTCTTCAATGCTTGCTTACTTTAAATATGCTTTAGTCCAAAATGGTTGTTTTTTAGCTTCATCAGCATGACGTAGGATAGCACCACGAATATCTTTCTCGGCACGTTCATCAGCTTCATTTTTCTTCAGTACAATCTGTTGTACCATATACTGATGTAGACTGCCAATACGATTACCGATAGCTTCTTCCCTATGCGGTACATGCTGCTTGGCCGCATCCTCTCTAGCTGCTTGTGCTGTTTGATGATCTTTTTGTAGGATGGCATTCACTGCAGCCATAGCAATCTCTGACTCCACCTCAGTATTATTAAGATACTTTTTGCTTTTACGTGCAATGCGTACAGCTTCATCATCATAAGTCAATATAATCGGTTTCATATAGGCTTCACCAGCGCCAGTATGACGTCGACGACTAGATGCAGTAGCTTGTCGGTTAGCACACATCAGTGCACCATTATGACTAACTTTTGAATCATAGTATACATTGGCTGTACCATCTGAAGAACTACAGAACACTTGATTGATTCTATGATGCCATGTTAAGCCGATAACACTGCCATGACTAGGACTGAATTGATTAACCAACTGAAATGGTACGAAATAAGTCACATTTTAGTTTATTAATAAGGCATATAATTATTAAGTATTTAAATATAGTATTGATTGGTGGATGATGACTACCAGTGGAATCCAGGACAAGGCGCATATCGTCCTAGTTGGGACTCGTCATCTGGGAAAATCTAAAATTCAATTCAATAATTAATATGACCCGTTGCACAAGAGGCAGTGGCTCTCGTGATCCAAGTGGTCTAATGGATAACGCTTTGGCGTTTGAAACTATGGGCACTGGGTTCGAGTCTCGGTGGTGGGAACATCATCACTCACTGAGAAATGCAGGTACATCCAGCTGACGAATCTCAAATAGGACGAAATGCGCCTTGTCCTGGATTCCACTGCCAGTCACTATCCACTAATTGTATACTTATTAAGTGCCCAGACATCGTTGAAGCATCTGCACAAGAAGCCGACATGTCAACCTGAGACCGAGCACTTCGATCCAATCAATAGACGGGAAAATAGAAAATTCAATTAAATATACTACTGGCTGGTTGATATATAAGTAGTTGGATACCAGACTCACATCATCCAGTAGTGCTTCCTAACCAGTTCGAAGTGATGATCTGAACACCGGGCAACTGTTTTGTGCTCATTTTGTGCACAGCTCATAGTAAGCGTACCCGGTTTAACTCAGTATAGAGACTAGTTGGATCAGTTCGAACCACCCCAAATTCCGCCTACTTACATTTATGTGCTTCCTTAGTGCTTGATTACCAGTCATAGTATTACGCAAAACATGTGTATGTATATTGTGTGACCTGAATAATTTCGATTTCCAACGAAGACTCTGATGAAATTTCACCTCGAACTGTAACCTATCGCAAACCGCGAACTTGACCATGAAGATGTCTTAGTGCGTATTAATTCATCAGTTCATTCTATTTCTTTCCTTCACGTTCCCCAGTGGAACATAGGGCCCCTTCAAGCTAGTGGCTTGAAGTTTCTGTAGCAGTGTTTAATTTTACAGGATGGGGTTGCTAGCCTTATGCCCAACCTTTCCTCTTTACTAGCATTATTTCTGGCTTAGCGAGGTAAAAGAGTGCGTCGGTGGCCGGGGATCGAACCCCGGACCATGTGCATGGTCGCTGAGCGTCCTAACCGCTATGCCACCGACACCATCAGTTCATGATTTACACCTCAATTATTTTAGCTCTCTTTCCCTTCTCCCTATAGCTTAACAATCAAAACGAAATGTTACAACTTAAACGAGAGTACTGTGTTTTGTCGAGTCGTAATTTGTTCAATACAAATATACAATTCAGTTAATATCTCAAAACACTACTACACTACATGGTTGACGTCAAGGAGCAGGAAGTCATGGAGACCAGTTTTGTGCCTATTAGTAACTCGTCAGCAAGGCGTATATCTACAACTACAAAAGATATGATGTTGCCTAAGAGATTCGGACCAGCATCAGCCAGTACTGCGGTCAGAAAGTTTAGTTTATGACTGAGTTTCTGTAGGACCGTGATAGATAAGTTGGTTAGTCACTGAAGTATAAAAATGTCAGGTGTCTGGTCTCTAAGGTTGACTACAAGTTTATCACTGACTGGGACACCAACCAATCAGACTGTTCTAACGTCTGCTACGCAAAACTCTATTTCTGATAATAACTAAGCTTAAAACTCCACGTACTGAATCGCAATTATGTCCTTACCACTTTATTCAATATTAGATAGTTGGAGGCAATCGGCCACAGAAAGCCCTGAACACCACCTAGGTTTCGTGCTAGTTGGCACTCACCAGTCAGCAAGGAGTATCTGGAACCCTGTAGATTGGAATTTTGAAATATAATTCTGTCTAACTGCGCCTTTTGCAGAGTAGTTTGTGTGTGAATGTGATGCCTATTATGTGCTACATAAAATATCCAACTCCTTTTAAGATTGTGCCAAATTTAACTTCGTCAACTGTGTTTCTTATTTTGTATTGAAAAAAAGTATACTTTAATTGGACACTAGTAACTACTAGTGCAGTGTCTAGTCCTTTCTTCGGTGCAGACTGAATCCTGTCAATCAGGTTTGCAATATGGCCAACATTCTAGGTAGATCGCCGTCACAGTGCACAATGATTTAAAGGTATTAGATGGTTGGAGGCGATCGGTCACAGGAAGCCTTGGACCTAGGGTTCGTGCTAGTTGGCACTCATCTGCAAGGCGTATCTGTGGGAAGGCAATTGCGAGCCCGAATAGCTGACTCAGTGGTACACACGCCCTCTGATCGATAACCAGTCGGTTTTTACGTCTACGCCAGAGACGGAGTAAACTGGTATATGCGGAACGAGCCTTCTGTATACGTGCTGAGATTTTGTCGACGATCAACCTGTTGATGCTGGCTGATACAACTTCCCAAAAAAAAATGAAGTGGTCAACACGCTCTACCAATTCAATCCCTGTTTCTAAGTTAGGAGTCTGTCTGTCTGTCTGGATTCAACATAGAACTTGGCACCGAAGTGCAGCAGTTCGAGTTGCCACGTTCCAAATAGCACACAGAGGTAGACAAGAAGATGAGTGAAGAGAATCAATAGAGTTTGACAAGTATAAGAGTGAAACAGAATGGGTAATGGTAGAAAGGAATATGAAAGATTACAGAGACTGAATACATCTGCGCCATTGACAACGATTTTGAGCCATGTCACCTATTGTCTCCAGCCATTGATTCCTAGAGTCCCGAGGGCCCCAACCCGGGAGTCTGCATCTCCCTACCTGACTCAGTTTAACTGTCAAGGATTTCATGGATTGATGCCATGTTTTTGTTTGGCCACCACTGGCTCTTTTCCAACCTGAACCTATATCAGCTAGCAATGCCCGTCGGGGGAGGCGGTGGTTAGGCATGCGCAGCACGTGACCTAGCCATCTTAGTCTATGTAACTTTATAGCCTCGTCGATTGATTTTCCCTCTTTGCCCAACACTCTACGCCTAACGTCAACATTACTTACCTTATTAAACCACCTAACGTGAGACAGAGATCGCAGACATCTATGATCGAAAGCAGTCAACCTTTTCATGTCTTCAACGCGTATTGGCCATGTTTCAGAGCCATAGAGAAGGACGGAGCGAACTGATGAGCAGTACACACGTCCCTTGGTTGATAACCGGATGTCACGCCTACGCCAGAGATGGTGTAAGTCAGCGAAAGCAGCTCGAGCTTTTCGGATCCGTGCTGAGATTTCATCGCCAATCAGTCCGTTGGTGCTAATACAACTTCCCAAGTAGGTGAAGTGGTCAACATGTTCTATCACTTCACTCCCTATCACTAAGTTAGGGGTTGACGTGGTCCAGTCCTGTAGCAGCATCTTACATTTTGCAGGGGCGAATCGCATGCCAAACATACGAAGATTGCTGCTCAAGGTGTTCAGAAGACTCTGCATTTTGTCAGCATCCTCCCCTAACAGGACTATGTCATCTGCATATTCTAAGTCCATAAGATTATTCCCTGGTAACAAGTCGATTCCTAAGTCACTACGTTCAGTTAAGGATACTTCCATTAGCATATCTATGATGAAGTTAAACAGAAATGGGGAAAGTGGACATCCCTGTCGGACACCACTGGTTGTTACCAATTCAGATGACAATTCCCCATAAGCCCTTACACGACTACGTGAGTTTGAATAGAGTGCCTTGATTAGTGCAATGTACTTTCTTGGCACTCCCTTCACAGTCAGACATTGCCATAGTACCTTTCGATCCACGGAGTCGAAGGCCGCCTTCAAGTCAAGAAATATGACAATTGTTGGACGCCGAAAAGTGTGTCTATGTTCTAGAATCTGTCGAAGAGTGAAGATATGATCTATGCACCCTCTACCTGGTCTAAAGCCTGCTTGATTTTCCCTTGTCTGTTCCTCCCGAGTTCTGCTTAGTCTATGCATGATTACTGAGCCTAGGATTTTAGAGACTATGTTCGTTAGGCTGATCCCCCTATGATTATCACACGAGGACTTGTTTCCCTTCTTGAATATCGGTATAATAAGTGACTTACCCCAGTCTGATGGTACTGTCTCTGATTCCCAGACTTTGCCTAGTACCTCAGTTAATCTACAAACTAGTATGTCACCCCCATATTTAAACACCTCCGGAATAATTCCGTCGGGTCCTGCCGCTTTGCCTCGTTTCAAATTACTGATAGCTTTTGTAACCTCACCTACAGACGGCGGACCAGTGTCTATATCCCATTCGGGTACGTGGTGGATGGCGGGGAGGTTCAGTGTGGCTGTAGGCAAGTTAAATTGTTCCTCAAAGTGTTCTTTCCAGCGTTCAAGGCGTCTATCCTGAGAGCTAATTAAGGAGCCATTTTTCTCAGAAATAGTCTCACTTATGAATTGCCTTCTCCCACCCGATTCTGTGATGAGTCTAAAGAGTTGCCTAGTGTTGCCTATCGCCGATGCTTTTTCCATCTCTTTGCCTTTGTCACCCACCACTGTTCACGGTCCTTGCGGAGACTTTTAGTAAGTTTCCTTTTGTGCAGCTTTCGCTCCTCATTGAATTCGGAGCTCGCCGGAATAAGGAGTCAGTGTAGTCTAGTCCTGTAGCCTGATCATCTTACATTTGACAGGAGCGAGTGAATCGCATGCCGAACATTCGAAGATCGCTGCTCCACAAGGGGTTCAAAAGACTATATTTTGTTGGCATCTTCACCTAGGAAGGACGACTATATCATCGGCATATTCTAAGTCAACGAGATTATTCCCTGATGGTAACAAGTCAATCCCTGAGTCACTGAAGTCAGTTAGGGTTAAGTCGATTAGTACATCTATGATGAAATTGAATAGAAATGGGGTTAATGGGCATCCCTGACGGGTACCACTAGTTGTCATCGTTTCAGATGACAACTCGCCGTAAGCTTTAACCTGGCTGCATGAGTTCGAGTATTTTCTTGGCATTACCTTTACAGCCAAACATCGGTATAGTATCCCTCGGTTGACAGAATCGAATGCCACCTTTAGGCCAACAAAATATAACGATTGTTGGACGCCGGTGGTGAGTATGCCTATGTTCCAGAATCTGTCGAAGGTTGAAGACATGATCAATAGTTATGAGATTAAATGTAAAGTGCTAAGAATGTAAAGAAAATTAATCAAAGAATTTGCCAGTATTCACCTACTGAAATAACTGCAGATATCAACTACTGAAGTATATATAAGCCAGGAGAAGTAATAAAGAATTAATCAACTAACCTCGAAATTGTCTCTTCTATAAAAGTTAATCTGACCCTTTTTAGGATCACCACGTGGTACGCCTAAAGCAGCAGCAATTACATAATCATTTGGACTAAATGTTACTTCTGTTTGATTAAATAATATAGGTAGATCTGAAAATATATGTACTGCTCCTTTAGACAAAGCACGTGTATCCCATAATTTCATTGTATCATCCATACAACGACTTAATAACTGTTTACTATCCCATGACCATGAAACACATGTAATATCAGTATTTACTGGATGTGCTGTACGCATTAACTGTGATGTATTGACCAATGGTTTACGTGTATCCCACAACTGGATTGAACCATCTTGACAACCAGCAGCGATTATTTGACCATCTCTATAAAAGACAGAAAGATGAAACAAACTTATAAAAGTTATAAATTAAACTAATATACTGGGTGCTTTTGATTAGTATTAGTGAATTATGAAACCCAAGATGAGCATATTTTGTTCAGTGAATTGTACCTGTAAAGAGTAAAGAAGAGTGCCAGGGAAGACAAAAGAAAATATTATGGAGCCATGTCAAGTGAAGCAGAACAAGCCACAGTGCAGGCAAAGGAGACCTCCCAACACTCTACCAAACAACTAGGCTCCTATCCGGAAAAAGTTCGACACAAATCAAGCCAGTAAAGGATGACAATGAAAAGTCAATCACCAAAGTGGTGGAGCAAAGGAAACACTGGGCTAAACACTTCAAAAGACTTCTAAATCGACCGCCAACAACAACGGAAGCAGAACTACCAGTGAACATCAACCCCTTCCAGACGAAATCATAAGTCCTGAATGCAATCAAGATGCTAAAAGCTGGAAAAGCAGCAGGACCAGATAAAATCCCAGCAGAAGCATTAAAAATGGACCCAGAGACAACAACGGCATTGATGACACAGCCAAGAGAGAAGGTGTGGGAAGAGGACAAGTTACCCGAGGATTGGAAGAAAGGGTGATTATTCAAACTACCAAAGAAAGGAGACTGAAGTCAATGCAAGAACTGGCGCGGAATTATGCTCCTGTCCACCCCAAGCAAAATACTAAGCCACATCATCCCAGAGACAATCAAACAAGCCCTGTATGATAAACTTCGACTGGAACAAGATAGATTCAGGAGAAACAAGTCATGTATTGATCAAATCGCTACACTACGGATCATCATTGAACAGAGTTTGGAATGGCAGTCACTCCTCTATCTCAACTTCATCGACTTTGAAAAACCATTCGACAGCGTATATTGAGAGGTGATTTGGCAACTGCTTCGCTACTACGGGGTGCCACCGACAATTATACATCTCATCCAACAATTATACGGCAACGGTGCATGCCAAGTAATCTACAACGGGTAACTTACGGAAGCCTTCGAAGTAAAGACGGGAGTAAGACAGAGTTGGTTGCCTACTACTGCTGATGTTCATGATTCTGGTAGATTAGATAATGCGACAAACAGCGGGCAGCGAGGAAACAGGCATAAAATGGACCCACACAAAAAAGAACTTGGAGGATCTGGACTTCGCCGATGATGACATATGTCTGATTTCCCACAAACTGGAAGATATGCAAATGAAAAGCAACAAGCTGACAGAAGAAGCATCCACAGAAAACAGGACTTCAGCTGAACATAGAGAAAACAGAGGTGATGAAGATTCCTGGCCAACACCAACATACAACAATCAGCATAAATGGGAGGAACCTGAAAGAAACAACCTCCTTTACCTACCTGGGAAGCATCGTTTCAACTACAGGCAAACGGAACTGACAAGGATATCAAAGCAGCGAGGATTGGTAAAGCAAGACAACCTTTCATTACTCTCAAGTCTGTGTGGAGGTCAACAGCACTCAGCATGAAAATGAAAACAAGATCCGGATTTTCAACTCCAATGTGAAGTCAGTGCTACTCATTATACGGATCAGAGACTTAGCGCGGCGTCATAAACAGCACCTCAAACAAACTACAAACCTTCATCAACAGCTGTCTTCTCTCAATACTACTCAAGATCAGGTGGCTGTCCAGAAAAGATCAGAAACAGGGATCTCTGCGAGCGAACAAACCAGGAACCGATTGTGAAACAAATAAGCAGGAAGAAATGGAAGTGAGGTGGATTGGCCATACTCTGAGGAAACAATCAAGTGACATGACTAGACAAGCCATCACTCGAGTGGAACCCGAATGGGAAGCGGAGAGTTGGTCGCGCAAGGGTGACTTGGAGGAGGTCATGTGAAGAGGAGATGAAAGCATGTGGGCAGACATGGAGCCAAGTAAAGACTTCAGCAGAGAACCGAACGCAATGGAGACGTGCAGCTGAAGCCCTATGTTCCTTTAGGAATTAAAGGAAATAATAATAATAATAATATAAATGTACCCGCATACATACTCTGCTAGTGCTTTTAAGTCTCTTTAACAATTTGATTGATTCCCCAAGTTTGGGTCGCTGCTAGTCTTACATTCAACGTTCCCTCTCTTTCTGGCTAGTAAACGAGGCAAGACACTCCAGAGAGTTGGCGCATGGTTAAATGCATTTCCAACAAGCTACTGGAGACTTTCACCAACACATGCTTTCACTCCGTTCTGAAGGTCAGATGGTCGACGGGAAGGGATGTAAGCAACAAATAATTCTGACAGGGAACCATCCAAGAAACCGTTGACTAATAAATATGCAACTGGAAATGGAGATGGATCGGACACACTCCGAGGAGACCGTCAAGAGACACTGCACAACGGGCCTTAAGATGTATAACCCGAATGGGAAACGACGAGTTGGGCATGGGTCCGATGGTGACATGGAGGCGATTGTGTGTGACAAGGAGATAAAAGCTTATGAGTAATCATGAAGCCAGCTAAGAAAAAAAAGACTGTTAAGAACAGAGTGAAATGGTGAAGATGGGCTTCTGAAGCCTTTATCTTTCACTAGGAGCTCATTTGGCTTATGAATTACGATGGCTTCTAGTTGTAAGGTAGACAAGCTAACGGAGGAGTGATTGAAAACAAATTTATTGGGGTCGATGGGGAGCTTCTTCTGTACTTCGACGGATTTGAGGCTCCTGTTCAATTCAGATTTGACATTCTCAGCTCGTTTGCTTTGCACCAAGATAACATATTCATTAAACGATTCTCTTCCACTTGATGATAGTTCGGAAAGAGCAGAAGACCTCTATGATATACTTCTCTGTAACTCGAATATGCGCGAGCTAATAGAATCAATAAGGTTTCTTGTGTGACGTTGGAGAGTTTTAAAATTGGGATAAATCTGGTGTCTTCGGAATGCCTTCCAGAACCATTTCAGATATCGATGATTCTGAATGCAGTCTTCATAGAAGTACAATTTTGCATTCACTTCGGCAAGTTTGACAGAGTAACTCAGAAACCCATTGAGTACCTTCACTGTCGTAGGGTCCTTGCATTTTTTCAAATCGTGGAAAATACCCATTGGAACATTAGATTGAAAAGAACAAGAAGTTCGGCAAAGATATCTTTCGGTGATTTCATTCTCAAAAGCTGTACAATCCAAAACTAGTCCAGCCCTTACAACTACCATGGACCTGTTTCGGTATGTTCCCTTACCCTTCAGTTTTTGTTTTTTTCTCTGTGTGTATAATTTTCTCTCTTTGTCTTCATTCAATTCATCCTATTTTTTTCAGTTATAAAATCAGTTATTTTAAATTTGTTTCCATGCTCCTCCTGGTCACACTTGTAATCTGTTTAGAATAAACATTTTACAATTATATTCTAATCCTGTGTAATTTTTTGTTTCTATGCCTCTTGTAATCTATATTCACACCTCCCAACTTACATTTCAAGTTGAAAATTTTGATTTCAATCTGTTTCCATGCTCATTTTTTTCACACCTGTAATTCGTTCTCTCCCTGCGTCTCTAAGCCCCTTGTAATTCATATCAAGTTGAAAACAATTATCATCTTTTATTCGCCTTTAAAATTATTTCTCCAGTTATCAAATATTAACTTTTGCATACGCTGTAACTATTTTCTAATCCTATCCAATGTTGTCTCTAAGCCCCTTGTGATCTATACTCGTACCTTCATACTTTCATATCAAGTTGAAAATTATTATCACTTTCGTTACTATGTGGAATTACACAAATAATAATTGTAACCTCGTGAACTAATCTATATAAATGCGATTGTACAGCTTTTGAGAATGAAATCGCCATCTTTGCTGAACTGCGTGTTCTTTTCAATTAATCGTTATCGATTACTTTCTGATTATCTACTGTTCGTTAAGAAATCGAAAAACTAACAATTACATGTACGACATACGTTGTATAGTAGACAGAGGGCAGAACAGGGGAGAGATCAACTCGTCGGAAACTGAGTGTCCAAGGTAGTGTGGAGCTACGACTGTTTCCATTTAATAAACCCTTCACTTTTCCCATTTCATTTATGAATCACTTTTCGCCATGTGTCACATGAAGTGATGCACTAAATTGCACGCTAATTAGTCACTTAGGTATAATTAACATCATCAATGTTAACTGTGAACTGTAAGCGTCAAACACTTAAAGCTGACACCCGATTAACTTGAGCAACATCCCACTGAAAATCGGTATCAAGGTGTCATTAGGAAGCACTTATTTGAAACAATACCACGTGAAAGAACACTTTTACTAAACTATATTTTTTGACTGTAATGGGTTCAATGATACGAATTTGAGTTACTTAAAGGATATCAGTTTCTTCGTGTCTTCAGATACGTCGCACCGCCAACCAACACCACATTGAATCATGTGCGAAGTGTGTGCGCCACCGTTTTATTTTGGGAACGAAAGATGGTCGTGGGGGGAAATGAAAGGCTAAAAACAATACTAATATAAGTATAAAATTTGGGCGCTGTGGTAGAGTATAACTCCATTATGGATAAGATTTCATTTTGAAAAGTCACACAGTGTTATACAGTAATATTAACTGATGACCACGTTTCGAGCACAAACTATTGCCACTCATAATCATATCAAGTCACTCACTCATAACAACTTTTTCTTACTTCATTTATATACATGAGTGAAACTGATGATTAGACATTTGAATAAAAATCAACCAATATAGGATAATGCACATTCAGAAATAATAATAATATGAGTGTTATTGATCAAACAAATACAATCAGATGGAAAATAAGACGAGTGTTTTTATACTCATAATAACTAAGTAACTTGTTAGAATGTTGTCATGTACTTAGATTGAAATAGAATTTTGAGATTATTTATTATCCTCCTCTGATTTGACTGACTGACTGACTAGTAGTAATAATATCTTCCATGCATATCTCTGGTATCTGGATTGAGTCATTTCTGTTGCATGTGTTGTGTTGGGTGTAGATTCAATGAACCAGGCAGGATTCAGTAATTAGTCTCTCTCTATCTCAACCTACCTAGATTACTTTTTAGAATTTTAACCCTCTCCCGCCCATCTTATTGTGTGGTTGTGTGTTAGTGCATTCAGTGCAATGTAGTGCTGAGCTTTTTTCTAAATTACCTATCTTTTCGGGATCAGCCATTCTTCCCTTAGCTAAATTCTTATGTTCCGACAATTCGACTACCCCCGACCTACTAGTCTGGCCTATGTAGTTGACCTCACAGTCACTGCAAGGTATTTTGTAAATTATATTATTTGTCTAACTGGGTCCACCGGGTCCTTTAACCTACAGAGTTTGTCCTACCTGAGTGAGTGAGTTTGTGGGTTTAAATGCCACCCTAATTCCTGCTTTATTAAGAATCCTACCTAGCAGGTTCTTAGATGTCCTCTCTTTATATGGTATAAATCTAGATGCCTTATATTCCCTCTTATTTATGTTATCATTACTAGTTTCACAATTATTTTTATCTTATTTTTATTATTATTATTTATTATTTTATTCAAATACCTAATCAATTCCGCAAATGTATATAAATGAAGGAAAAAAGTTGTGTGAGTGAGTGACTTGATATGATTGTGAGCAGTAATAGTTTGTGCTCGAAACGTGGTCATCAGTAAATATTACTGTAGGAACAATACTAATAGCCTAGCGTTAAACCAAACATATGCATATCAAAAAAATACCCTTACCGTGTATAAGCACATGCAGTTGGACTGGTTTTTCTGCCTTGTGCATTACGTGGTTTTATGACAATTTTATGACTCGGTATACGTGTTTCATTCATAATCGCTTCCGCGTCATTAAGATCCCATACACGTAGTGTTGAATCCTGTGAACAAGTGAGCAGTTTATTCGAATCCAGTGGATGCCATGTCCCCCAATGTAATGCGTGGGTGTGACCCTTAGCACTGGCTGGATCAGTAATATACTGATATCCCTTGTTTGTATAGCATACAGGCTCTCCATCTCGATCGACTACATACGCTTGAGCTGAACCAGATATAACTAAGAGATTTTCACCTGTATAAATTAAAATAAATGCGACACACACAGTGAAATAATGCAGCAACTACAGAAATGCAGGTAAGAACTCGCAAATGCCATTATGTCCAAAATAACAGACATAACTAGTATCTTAATTACCACAGTTTCTGCCCTATTCGATACAAAAGAGCCTTAGTAAGGTGCCTCTTCAATAGAATCCAACGAATATGCACTGAAGACACACTTGATGAGGAGGAATAAAGAAAGTTGACACAAACTCTGGTTGATAACAATTAACCAGACAAGTTCATCAGGAGATGTATAAAGTATTCAGAACACTAAGATCCATTCTCTAACTCGCCCCTAAGAAAGACGTGTACATCAAGCTACCCTATATGGGGCATCAAAGCAGCTTGATAACTAGACAAAGACTGAACGCTGCTGTTAAAAAGACGTTTAATGCAGCTAATATCATAATAATAATGTAAAGCCATTATATATATATATATATATATATATATATATATATATATATATATATATATATATATAAGCCCTTTCATCATGCGAAAAATGACGTCACATCCCACTGTATTTACCAATTTGAATGTACGTGTGGACACACATACGTAGGGAGGACTCATCGATCTCTGCAAGTAAGAGCTTCAGAGCATATTCCTAAATGGCTCCAGAAACAAATGGAATCTTCAGAACTTATTAACCGTGAGAACAGGAGACCTAGCTCTTCTATTGCGAAACATATTATAGAGACAGGACATAAAATTGACGTTAACAGATCTTTTAAACCTATCTATAAAACGTGTTCGAAGTTTATCCTAGAGTTTGTGGAAGCCCTAGCAATTAGAAAGTTTAAACCAACCTTATGCGTTCAAAAAGAATTCGTCATCACATTAAGCCTTCCTTGGTAAATTTTGTTTTGATACCATAGCAGATGTACTATTACCTCTGCTATTCGGTTTAGTGGTATTCATTGTTATTTTGACCTTGAATAAGTCCTTTTAACATGACCTAAGTCTATTTTCTCACCTCTTACCTCTTTATTAATTTCATATACACACTTTTCTATGACAAGTCCGTGTGTGATCAGATTGTTCGAAATGTGTTGCGCGAATACACATTACACGATTCAGAAAAATTACGTTTTCTTATTGCTTTATCTAAATAACTAGTTTCGAAAAGAATGGAAACTAAGAGTGTCACACTTTCCTGCAGTAGGGAAAAACAACGCTCGAAAATAGTCACTAAGGTGAATATACAGGTGGGAAAACAAACATAAGCAACTACAATGCGATTTGAAAAACACTGGAGATATGAAACCACAACTCAATACTCCTACAAATTGCTTAGACGAACAAACTAGCGCCTCTACACTCTGTTATGGTAAATAACTTGAGCTCTTTGTAGATCAGTGACACTCCCCATACCACTTAATGTTAATTAAAGGGATAGATAAGTGTGGACAATATATGACACCGACAATTATTAGACCAACCTTTCTACCTTACAGAAACCTCGATACCTAATGTCAACGGTATTAGATAGGTGTTTCAGGGAACAGAAATACACTGCGATGACATACGGCTGGATACCTGGAACTTTGAGGAATAAGAAGTAAAAACTATAGTCGGAATGCAAGTTAGGTGGTGGTAGTACGTGTCTAGAAGTACTTTCTAACTGTGAAAAACACAACAAGATAAAACAGAATCCAAGCCAGAATAATTAAGATCTATGCTTATCATTACATAATCTTGTCTTCTACCAATTTAGTCAATCACATGAAAAAGTTGCCAAAATTATACATGTTGAGACTACCGGGAAATTATGTCGTACTAATCAAACCTCTCAACTCGAAATCCTGAAGCGCTATGGGATAATACGAAGAGTTATCTATGTGAAGTGAAGACAATCTATTACGAATGCTAAATGAACTACTCTCAACCTCTTAACCTTAAATGTACTAACTCATGATCGTTACCAAATTTAACTGCAATATTTAAAGAAATGATTTGTTACCAGAGTGATGTATCGTTTCTCTAAAGATTGCAAATGCTGTTGTCCTTTCAGTTGACGACTGACAAAATGGTCAGTCTTCTGAACTAACTCATTAAAACTCTAAATGTTTGATATGCGATTCGCTCCTGTCAAAATATAAGATGATGCGAAGTTGATTTGCAGTGACTCCTAGTTTCAGTAGAAGGAATGAAATGGCTGGATGCGGTGAATTACTTGTTAAAACACTGAAGCGAACTGAAAAAATACGTTAAAACCATTCCAGAAACAAGAAGACAAGACAAGATAGCTTAATAGTTTGGAAAAAAGTTAAAACAGTAGGCTTTTCTTCTCAGCATTCAAGCGACAGATCACAAGCCAAGAATTAATCTCCAACAACTTCGATATAGGCAACTACGTAGCTTCAGAGACCTTCCTACATCAGATTTTCACGGAGACTTAGAATAAAAGCATGAAATACAATAACATTTCCCCCAAATCAAATCTAATCTCATTAGTCTTGCAATTGACAACTGAGAAAGAATATCGGCTTATCTGCTTGGGTCTGAATGGCAATGATAGGCTCAAGTATACCACATATGCCTCACAAACTCGTGAGTAAAAAATTTGTACTAGATTGCCTAATTGGATTTCTTGTACACTACCAAACATTAACCTTGAGCCAGTAATTTGCTACCCACAAAATCGATATCCAAACACGAGGAAATAACTTTATACAACTCCGGAAAAGAGGGAGACAAATCAAATTAAGGCCTTATGGGGATGCATACTGATACCTGTGAGCATACGACTCAAAAGAGTACGATAATATAACTGAAATAACTAGACATCGATACAAAAAGTGGCAAATACTTGCAAGATACCATATATTGAGTTTCTTTTACGGACATCAAGACAAACCATGTATATATATATATATATATATATATATATATATATCATTAAATCATGTTACTAAAGTAAAAACAAAACTAATCCTTACAAACCGACTATAGAAAATAAATCTGATGCTAGCTAGTGACTTGCTACCAGATGGATTTTCCTGGAGTTCTAGTGAGAAGTGGTGACCAGCGAGCTCCATCCAGATGTCATGTGTGAGGATGGATGTCCCACAGACGACAATGGTTGGAGTCGCGCTAAATCACGAATTGGTAGAAGTTAGAATTCAAGGGGGAACTGCCTCCAAAGCTTCAGGATGGTCGGGGGTGGGTGCCTTGCGCTGCGGGTTGGCCACCCCTCCGTACACCCTTTGAAATGCTCCCATATGACCGGGCGTCTTACATAGCCTCTCCTGAGGAAGTCCTACTCACTGCCTTCACGTGGCGGAGGTGTTTTTCACTGAAGTGAGAGGGCGAAAGCGGATGCCCGGCACTCTTCACCGGGTTGACTGTCCATTGGATGACAGTCTAGGGGAGATGGCTAAACCCTGATTTCAAACCTCCAACGACTGGCGTATAAAGCTCACCGGAGCTCACCGGCGGACGTATGGACAAAGGGCTTATTGGATGCCCTGGATGTCTGGGCCCATTCAAAACGGTGTATGAACCGGACTCCGGTCACCGGCTGCCAATGGATAGTGGACTCCCTACTCCACTCCTACTGCCTTGTAGGTCACACTTGATTGTGTAGAGGCTAGAGCTGCACTCTCAAACAAAAGGCCGAGCTATGCTGGGGACATCACTCGTACCTAATTCTCATGAAACTTCATGAACTCTCTTACAAACAACATCAACCAAATTCCAGTACTGGTCCAACAACGTCGCCTTCGGTGGTTTGGCCATGTTCTGCGCCGACCAGATGATCTGGTCAAATCAGTTCTAAATCCCTCGCCATTTCCATCTTGGCGATGTCGCAGGGGTGGACAGCTGAAAACATGGCTTGGTACAGTCAAGGCTGATATGGAGTGCCTGGGGCTACAAACCGTCTACGGACTCCGTCTGTGGAACAAGGATTGAATAACCCTGTCGCAATACCTTGCATCAGATCGCCGAGCCTGGGCAGCGATGATTCGAGACGTTCATGAAGCCGGCTCATCCTCCCGTAGGAGACAGCCGAAGTAAAGTAAGTAAGTGAGTCTGGTCCCAGTGGCTGAATGGTATGTGAGCTTGCCTTGTAACAGGAAGGTCCTGGGTTCGAACTTCGGTGGTGGGTGCGTACTGCCTATGGTTCCCGAACTAGGATGAAACAACTGTCCAGTACTCCATGGCTGGTTTTCGATGGTACTCTAACTGATATTCATCCGTGGTCAACTCGGAAAAACATCCTTTTATGGATTTCTCTTATCACACCTACGCCACTGGCCAAGTATAAATCCCTTTATGGATATCCTTCACGCCTGTTATTGGCCATGTACAAATACATACGCACCACTGTTTCCTTTTGTAAACGTACTGATAAATACATTTTCTGTCTCACGACACTGTGTTCTCGCTTAAGTAGAACAGACTGGGGAAAAAGGTAGTTGTTGTTTGTAATGATATTGTCGTGATCAGCGTGTCTGTGTCCAGCTCGGAGTTTCTATTCAATCCAATGTCTAATTTTGTAAAATATAAAGTGTAGATTCCCCGTGAACAACACTTTAAGGATTCAAGTCGTGAATTCTGTATAACTCACATCATCAGTCAACACATTGATAGACGCATCACTGGAATTAACCTTCCAATCAACTATTCAATTCAACAGTAAATACTGAGCACTTGTTGCCCGCTCCTACCAATAAAGTTGGTACTGTTTCATACCTTTACGTGAATTAACTTTCTCGCATGCTACACTAAACACCAGTGTTGCTTATTAGACTGTTCCATCACAAGGGGAAAGGAATCATTATGAAAAACTTGGGACTTCATGGATCGCATAACAACACAGAGTGAAGAAGCTATCAGCTATCATATAGGCGTCGTTTGTAATACAAGCTAGAAAAACTGAGCATCTTCGACATCTGTGATAATATTTTGTCAGATGTCTAGCGACGAAAATAATGAAACTTTTTTAGTATGTAAATTGGTCAGCAAAATAAACCACTCACTACCCCAAACTAGATATTTGTAAAGAAATCCCAGAGAATCATTTTGTACTAGACATGTGTAAAATGAATGGCTCATAGCCTCAGACTATCTCAGGATCTGTAAGTGAAAATCCCTGCATGAAATGCAAAGCAATTTAATACTTTATTTATTTATTTATTTTATTTTATGGTTACAGCTTGATTCCACACCGTATTTTTGGTACAAGTGTGGAATTTTCAGCGTGGATATCGGTAGCCCAAAATTCGCAGGCCAACCATAGATATCAGGTGTGCGTCGGCGAGGGCTCGAACCCCGGACCATGTGCATGGTCGGCGAGAGTCCTAACCACTGTGCCACCGACGCTGAATGAACTGGTTTTCCCTGAATGTCTAAACTGTTAGATGACATTGGAATGAACCATAGAATGAACAAAACTCTTTCACAAACAGAAACTCTAAATGTTGCAAAACAAAAAGGATTACAAATAAAGTCTACTCATATGCTTCCGGCTAACCAAGATGTCTAGATGCTAAACAAATAGTTTTATAAACACCAGTTAGCATAGAAACATGCTAGAAGACGGTTTACAATTTTGCAACGACTGCTTAAGCAAAGCGAAGACGTTCTCCAAATAACACCATATGCAAAACACCAATAAACAAGTAGATAGACAATCAAACTGCATAACATACATAAGATCTGAAGTTCAGTAGACCTATAATTACTGGTTTCGATCGAAGATGGAAATTACAGTCAATAAGAAAATATGCATTTTGAGAACAAACCAGTGTATTTCTTAGTGTTTATAGTCATAGTCTCATACTTTAAACTCGTTTAGAGTTTATGGTGAAGGAGGTCTTGGACTTACCAGCCAAGGAACGCTCAAAGAACCCCACCTGGGTAATTACATAAATCATACATTACTCGCTCATAAACTTAGTGCTAAACCTGACTTTCTATACATATGACCTCAACCTGATATCGTATCTTAACACCTAAGCAATAATACTCCTACAACCTTTTTCCAAATGAGCATACTCTACACGAAAATAACACCTGTGCAACAAATATGCACTGAAATACAAAACAGAATTACTCTCACCAGAAGGGCTGAATTCTAAATGTTTGATTTGATGTTCTCCACATGGACGAAATGCTTTAAAGGGACGACAAGAGTTATCCATCCCACCAAAATCCCAAAGCTTAACATCAAAGTCAAAACCACCTGTAGCCACACGAGCACCTGCTGCATCAACACCTATGGCGGTAAGTGGTTTAGCGCCATGAGACAGAGTTAGATTTTCAGTAATTGGTAAGTAGTATGGATTTTCGGCATCTAAGTCTTCTGGTGAAGGACCAATAAGATCAGATTCTGTATCTAAATGAGACTCTACAGGAGGCTCATCTTCAGCGGCATTCGAATCATAATCAGGAAGCAAAGCTAAAACCTGCAATTATAATTACAATATAAAGTAGCTTTATACTTTTGAGTTGTTCACCTGATTACGTTCTTGTGCTAGTGAATAGGATTCCGAAAAAATCTCCATAAAGTCGAACTTCTTCGCTGCTACTTTTGATTTAGATAATTCTGAAGTCATATTTCTTTCGGTAAACTAGAAAAAAACGATTAACTATTTAGTATGAGTACAAATTTCAATGACCAGGCATTTTTACTGAGAATCAATTAAGTTTGAAAACACATTTACGGTTTAACATCACAAGGCATTTATTTTTACAAAACTTTTCCAAATGAAAACACATTATGCAACTTCATATCAGCCACTTCTTACTGATGACAAAGATGAAATAAGCACTCTTAAAGTTTTCCAACAACGTATGATTTTCTTCGAAACATAACTGCACCTAGTGGAGAGGTGTAGAGAATATTCACAAGCCTTTTGTTGATCCACCGGGACCTATAGACACAATGGAATACACCACGATTCAGGTGTACTATACTGACTCGGTCCATTTTTGATATTTTAGCTAACTCTCACCCTGTATTTGAATGTTTGTTTGTCTTACTACACACTATTTGGTTATATGTAGTCCATAGTAATAGTACTTATTTCAACTCAACGTTTTTAGTACTGCATATTCCTCAGACTTCACAAATGTTTTAGTTAGGCGTTTTGTGCTGGGAAGCCAGGAAGTTTGGGTACATTAGGAAACGTGAAGAACTAGTGAGATTTTGGCATATATCATGGGATTCAGGTCGTCAACCTCAGTGCTTACATAACAATACACTGCTACTGACTAACTTCCCTGGAGAGCATGTTCATGCTAGACAGTGAAACAAGGGAGTATTTCACCTTTGCATTTCTACAAACAATGAAACTTTAGGCAGTATTCAAATGATATGTGTCCGAAAAATAAAATGTTGTTTGCTGCAACTTTGCGGTATTGTTTCACTGCTAACCGAGATATTTAAAGATGTGTTCCTACGAAAATAAATACTGAGTATCCCATTTCAATTATATCAACATTATTGTGAGTAAATTACCTAAGTAATCAACACTAACCTGTAAATTGTTATTGTTGTGGAATAAAGTGATTATTATTATATTATTATTATTACACAATAGCGAATGTGTCAGAGTAGCGTCACGTCCTAAATTTGCGCGTTCCAATATCCAATGTCATTTGTACGAGCTAGTATGAACCGATTTGATTTCTTTGTGCTCGCTTCTTCATTGTGAGGTATGGGTTCCTGATCTTCGGTAAACTTCTGCGTTGCTTGTCCCGCCACTCGACTGTCGTAGCTTTGGTTGACTCCAAAGGGAGTGGTGCTGGGATTAATAATATGTGGTTTGTAGTATGAGGTATGTTAAGACTGTTACTACTGTGATTGGAGTTGATCTTTTCGCCAGTTAGTCCTTCGGTATCGTCGACAAAAGAAAAGAGATAGTAATAATAATAATAGATATAATTAGTGAAGTTATTCAGACTAAAAGACAGAAACGGAAATGGGAAAGCATAACAACAGTCAGCTCATTAAGTTTGAAGAATAGTATACATATCAGTAATAATAATAATTATTATTATTATATTATTAATAAGCTGTCAGGAGAGTAAGACGGGAGAGAATGTAAAGAAGTAAAACGACGAGTTCAATTGTCTACCCCTGAATGGTGTATGCGATTTTAAGGGGATAGGCCATTTGGATGCAGTCCTTGCGTCGCTGCATGGTTGTCCAGCCTTCGCTTAAAGGCGTCCAAAGACGGTGCCATAACTACATCTCCCGGCAAGGAATTCCAGGGACGGCAAACCCGCAGTGAAAAGAAGTGGGAGCGCACCCGGGTCCTTGCCCTCTGGTGAGCTATCCTTCTGGGATTTCCACGTGGGAGCCTATACCTACTCAATGGCAGAACACTTTTGTTTTGGGTTATTCTGGTCATTTGTTATTTTGTAGGCAGTAACTAAATCCTCCCTAAGCCGACGGTAGCTAAGTGTGAGCAGGCCTAATTTCTTCAACCTTTCATCATATGGTTTGTTTCGGAGACCTATCACTCATTTTGTTGCCCATCGTTGGACTCTTTCCAAGATGTTGGCGTCTCTTCTAAGCAGTGTCGGTGCAATAATAGTATGCACTTCGAAGTGTGGTCTGACGTATATTTTATACAACCTTAGAAAAAGCTCAGAAGTGAGTGCACTTAACTGTCTATGCGTAAAGTGTATGACCGCATATCCGCCCGCTACATCCCCCGTGTAATTTACTCTTGTGTCCATTTTTTTCGTTAGAACTAGACCTAAGTACGCGTTCCGACGTTGTGCAGGACAAGCTTTCATTGCACAGGGTGTAAGTTGCATTCTGCAGTCTGCAGGTGCGCAACTTCTCTACTTTGCACTTTTTCAGGTTGAAAGTCATGCCACTGGCCACCGCCCAGTCTTCCAGAAGGTTTAGATCTTCCTGCAACCTATCTGAGTCCTCCGGACACTTTATCGCCCTCCATATTTTTACGTCGTCAGCGTATAGGAGAGTCGGGCAGCTCAGACGGCGTGGTAGATCATTGATAAAAATCAAAAACATCAGTGGTCCTAGGATGGAACCCTGCGACACTCCTGATGACGATCTGTGCCAAGATGATCGGACTCGGTTAACCTTAGTGCAAAATTGCCTGTCAGCTAGGTAGTCCTTTAACCATGACAGAAGTGGCTCACCTATACCTGCCTGGCTTATTTTATGTAGGAGAAGGTCATGGTGAACGGTGTCAAATGCCTTCTCAAAGTCTAGGAAGACCACATGGACTGGAACATTCACATCCCAGTATGATGTCCAGTCTTCCCAAGCTGATAGTAGGTTAGTAACGCAGGATCTGCCTTTTCGGAAACCATGTTGGGCTTCATGGAGTATATTAGGCCTATCGAAATATCCTCTGATGTGGCCGTCAATAATACTTTCCAGTACTTTTGATACCACTGGCAGTAGAGCTACTGGTCTATAACTAGTAGCGCTTTGCCTGTCCCCGCCTTTGAAGATCGGAGAAGGGATGGCTCTTTTCCACTCCCCTGGCACTGTCCCCGAATCCATTGAGTGTTGGAACAAGTCGCACAGGGGCCTACAGAGAGCTTCGGCGCACTGTTTCAGAGCAGATGGCCTGATGTCGTCACAACCTGGGGACTTCCCAGGCGTGAGTCGCTTTAGCTTCCTTAGTACTATTGCAGGGTTTATTTGGGGAGTAGCCGCTAGGTCTTCCTCCTGTGAACCAGTGGTGCCACCATTTTGGTCCGTAACTGTAATATCCACATTGCTGTTCAGCTGTTTGGCGAAGGCTGAACTGAATGTTTCAGCCATCTCCATACTAGTGAGATATTGACCGTTTGGGCCTACTAAGGTGCATGTCCCTTGGTTTGTCAGTTTTCTTTCCGACATGACTGACTTACGCTGATAGGTGCAAAATGTACGGACTTCAGCCACTTTGTTTAAGGCGCCTGAAACTCAACCTTACATTCCTCTTTCACCTTTTACACGGCTACATCAAAAGCAGTAATCCAATAGCTTTCAACATATCACCCACATATACTCTTAGGAATCATGAAAATACTCTATCCATAAACCGGTACCGGACAAAACTGCGATCACGTTTCTTTAAAATACAGTACAGTGCATTATGGAACGAACTTCCACTTACTGTACGTAGTTGCCGATCTCCTACTGAATTCCAGCGTCTACTTAACGAGTTCCTGTCACCAAAAGAGCTTCGGTCTACTTATCCATACTTTATCCATATGGGCTGCTCAACTAGCTTTAGTACTACAGGCCCCAGTGCAATACCCCCAATTTGAGGAAACTCATTTGCCCCGGCAACCGTACCTCATCTATAACGTGATAAAACCAACCTAATCTCTCCCACATGCCTTTACCTAAGGTTCGGTTATTCAGCTTATAAGAGATCCTATCGATATTTCTTCAATCGGGTTTATAAACTCATAAGACTCTCCTGGATGTATAATCCCAAATTAGTTGTGATAGTGTAACAACAGAAGACAAGGGCTGGCAACGGATCGTTTTATTACGAAAATCAACACGTATTTATATATATTTTATGTACATTAATAAGGCTTATGCAAGCAGAAAAAGGCAGTCTTCTGATTGGTTGTTTTCGATATTTCTCGGAAAGTAGAGCCATCTATCTGCGAATCATATTTGTCCACGTTTAAGTTCGCTGTGATTGGTTGTTGAAACAGCCTTGTTCATATTTTCTCACGACCCATATTAGTGACCTAGACATTAACGTAGATCAGTGTCAACCAGTCGGCTAGCAGCCCGCTCTCACCACAATAGATCTTCCATAATATAAGCAAACTGGTACTTTGTAATGTCTAAAGCATGCCATATGAAAAGTGGCCAGGAATACCTAGCAATAACAAACTCAACCGACCAACCATTTTCCCCAAGTTCATTAAACTTACCCTTATCCCTATTCGTACCACTATTCACTACACTCTACTCAGTAGAATATGACTTAATTTGCTCCGGTACTCAAAACTCTTCTACCTTTTACTTTTAAAAAAGACGTTTTAACTACTAACTGCACAGAAGCCGTTTAACTAACTCACTGGTTTCCTCTTCACTGTAATCTTCAGTAAGTTCGTCAGTATAATTATTTCCGAGAACCATTACATTGGCAACCATATCTTATAATATTTTACGAATATACTTATATTATTAGCATAATACACTGCACTATTTTTGAGTTGAATTGATTATCTTCAGTCAACAGTTACCCATTCTCATATAATTTTCTAAAATTCATAATGTTAAAGCTATGTAGTATTTCTGTTAATATCTTTTATGATATGTTTAGACACGTTACTTTGCAATGTCAGATGTCTACTGTATACAAGACTGTCATAATAATTTAGTACACTAAGTCCTGCCAACCGACCTTACCTTCAGTTCTTACTACCTACATTGAATCCTAACTATATTGTCCTGCTGAACCTTGCTCCACTATTCACAAAACCTATTCGTTTTACTCTTTAAGGTTTTAACTTCTTACAAAGTAATCTGTTCATTAGGACGCATGCATTCATATATAATATGTTCATAAAGATGTACGTGGAGACCTATTGGAAGCACTCACTAAGAAGGCTAGGGAGATGGAATATGAGGCGCGAACATGTCTGGTACCAAACAATATATTTGCGGTAGCCATAATAATCATAGTCTCAGAGCCTAACATCATAAAAGGAGGAAGGGTGGTGCTAGCTGATCAGTAGATATGGTGGCGGTCACTAAGACGAATCACCCCATTCTGCAGGAACAGCAGTACGCAATTTGGCGGCTCGAGATATTTCTGATTTTTATGAGGGCTTAGATCTTTATCTTGAAAAAGATAATAACGAACGCCTTGACAGATCATGCTTCTACCTTTAAATATATATCATTCGCCCAGCCTATTGTCGAGATGCGACCAGGTGGGATCTGCACAGATTTATGGTGTATCTTATAAATCAGTTTTCTATCCATCGTCAGATCTTTACATACCGCTTCACAATGTCTTATCTCATTTATTTTCTAATGACGTCTTTATTTGATCCTCATTTTACTCCATTAAACCTAACATTTTACAGCTCATTATAACTTATTATATTCCTATTCTCTGATGGATACGGTTGTGCACCAAATAGAAAAAAAGGTATGGAATAAAAACAACTGGCAAGAGGATAAATGTATTAAAACCAAAAGTGGACATCATGATAGTACGAGATGTACGTGTAGCATTATACATTGCAAATGAACGTTGTCAGCCTAGGGAGTTTTCTTTATTAATGCATTTATTAATGATACTTGCACTTACCTATTTCATTACAATTTAATGATTCACCTTAGCACTTTAACTTTTCTAAAACAGATTTCAATCCCTCGTAAACGTTGTACTTACCTCAATATTGGTTGGTTATCGTATGCCTACAACCACGGGATGAAAACGAAACGAAGTCGATTTTTCCGCTCAACCTGGAGGACAACTGTACAATTCAATAACTATACGGCCTAGTTCAGACAATGAGTGTATATATATATATCAAATATTTAACAGTTGAAATATTATTAACTTGTAGACGATCTACGATTTGAGACTATATCATACTTGATCGCGCCTGTAAAAAAGGGCATGCATTTTGATGTAAATTTGTAAATTTATATGAAATACATTATTATTATGAATCGGTAAAAGTTTTTGGGGTTTGCTAGGAGTTTTCTAGAAAGGTTAGACTGGAATGGCCTCCTGTCCCTCCTGACTCTTGCACTACACCGGTTCCTGAGTTCGAGGCATGCATCGTGGTCGGTCTGACTCTTAGATACACGCCATGTAAACCAAGCCTTCCGCTTTGCTTGCAGAATACGTTGGGTGCCTCTCTTCAACCATGAGGTCTTTCTCTTGGGTTGTGTTGTGACTAAATGGACGGCATCCGAGATTGCTTTATGAATAATCTTTTTTACCACTTCCCAATGTTCATCCACAGATAGGTCATCCCATGCTAAGGGCCAGTGTGCGTCGGACAAGAGCCTCCGCGTTTCAGCATAGTCAGCATTGCTGTAACACAGACATCGTCGCGTAACATCCCAATGCAAACGCCCACGAAGAACAAGATCGAAACCTATGACTGCATGGTCACTACTTCCTAGAGGAGTCATGATGTGGACTTTCGAAGAGTAGTTCGACACTGGTATAGTTTTGGTGACTTTCCACTAGGGCCCCACATAGTGTCATGTCCAAAATTCTCAGTAAATCCTGTATTTCGAATAGTTTGCGGTAGGTTTCGGCCAAATTTTCCCTTAGCACACCCCGAGCCGAGGTTCAGAGATAGAGCATTGAAATCTCCAGCTATAGTTATTTGGTCATAGCTCAAGTCCCGTATCACTGTGACGGCAATGAACAGTAGCTGGTTCTGCTCTGCTCCACAGGTAGGTGATCGATAGATGCCAACAAATAAATACTTGGTGTGGCCTGCGGTGAAATGACACCGTATGGAGTCTAGAAGTTCAGTAAGTGGTGCGTACGCTGCTCGTACACAATTATGCTGCCTGCCAAAATTTATGGCAACGCCTCTCTTCCTTGTTATCTATGTCTCACAAGACCAGAACCATATCACCTATACTGATTTCATTGTCGGCGATAGTGGGGTTTAGCCACGTTTCAGTGAGAATGATTATTCTCAGTTGAAGGTGTGCTTGGAGATTTCAGAGTTCACCAACTTTTCCTCTCGGCCCCCTCACATTGCTATATAGGCAACTGACAGTGAGTCTAACGACCTCAGGGTGTTGTGGGGTAGTTGACGTGAAACTGTCTGCTGTATCGCGGTACGTTCAACTTTTTCGTTACTTTTTTACGTGACTCGTTACATAAAATTTATCTTGTTTTAGTACTTGCACAAGTACTACACTACTTCCATACTTGTAACCACTAACTCCATTTCTAATAGTTATGGTTAATCAAAGTAAAAAGCAACGAACCCAATCCCCTGTAAAACTGGTGTCTAATTTAACGTCCTTGATTGCTACATCAAGCAACACACCCCCTACAAACGGCTATAATGAGTCACATAACTCACTTGTATGCCGTAAGCGTCGAGCTGGAACTGAGGATAAAACTGTACTGACAGCCAGTATTAGCACTACTCCTAAAAATTCAGTACCCTCTGCTCATACAGAACTCCTCCCTTCACCTTATGTGCTTATCGAGAAACTCCAGCCATCAAGCTCTTTTTCAGTACTATCTTCAGAAATAGAACTTCTAAAGTTGTCTATAGGAGAACTTAAGGCTGAGTTAAGGGAAATAAAAAACAGTAAGTCAGTAAATGCTGGAAACATCGAAACCAATACCGAGATATCCAAATTATCAGATCAGATCAGCGATATCAGATCGCAGGTCTGTGAACTGACACCTCTAACTATCCTCATGAAAACGGTAAACCTTAACAAGCTTGACACAGAATCGGTAACTAAGGTAGATAACCTCATTAACTTTGTTACCACAGAAGTAACAAAACGACTCGACGCAAAACTGAGTGCTATTGTCTACAACGTTCCGGACAATGAGGCACTAAAAAAGGTACAGCGCATCTTACTTAGTGAAGCGAAAATGCCTAACTCCAAGACTAAGTGCTATAGGCTGAAGAAGAGTCAACATGAAAAGTGTTGTCCTATTCGTTTTCAGTTCGAAACACCGGCAGAGACCAGAAAATTCATCACTCCCAACACACCCTATCGCAAGCCAGAAACTACAAACATATAAAGGTCGGGGTGGACAAAACAGTCATAGAAAGGCGCGCATACAACTATCACGCTAAGACTAATTGTGAAATAGGTAATAGGACATTGCAAGCAGCCATTATTCCCAACCCTGTGAAAGATACAGTAGACCCCACCGCATCACCCCTCTCAAAACACACAGAAATATCCCATCAGAGTGCAACACCAGCCGAAAGGCCACTAGACTGTAACCAAATAAATAATAAAACCATACCACCCATCACCGCAGAATCTAAAATGCCACTAAATAACCCCAGAAAAAAAGTCAAAACCCCCCGAAATTCGACTTTGTCCTCTCCTAGCCATAACTCCATTGCTAAAGATAAGGAAAATATGCCCCTAAATCATACCAACAAAAACAGTGGCAGCTTAAATAAACCCACACTCCCACGGTTAATAGTATTAGCACTCACAACGTGCTAAATCGCACCATGGCACACACTAATATCCAATGTCACAACAATGTCACCCTCAATAGTACAAGTGGTAATAGTCAGAACTCGGCTACCAACAACTCAGGGTCTTCAGAGTATGGCACACAAACAAATTTTGACCGGATATATGGTACAAGTCTGCTGGGAACTAACCCACAATGCAGTACACACGAAACCCACACAAGGACACAACTAGCATCAAACAATAGGTGGAATAATAAGCCATGGTCATCACAAGGATCCAATCATTTTTTATCCCCCGCGTCCCTGTCAGCGTTGAAAAAACAGCTGGTAGGGATGTTAACACTCCTAAACCACTAGTGCTGGCTCCCTCCTTGCATGAAAACAGGAACGGTCTAGTGCACCCGTATCCATTAGGCACACTTGACACTTGCACAAGTATAGGCCAAATAAAGAACCCTACCCACTTCTGTAACCTAACTAAAAATAAAAATTCCTTAGTCTATAGCAAATCCAGTACTCCAACTCCTAATTCTTCACCGAAAACAGCACACACCAACTCGATAGACATAGGTGAGCATGATGCTGAAACTCCTCTTAACATAGGATCGTCATGTCAAGCAGAACTACTGGGTGCTGAACCATATTCGGGGCTGACTAACGAACTTAAATACTTCAAATGCTACTTCAACTCTCATCTTTACCTAATCCTCATAAATGCTAGATCTGTTCTAAATAAATTGCCGATGCTCAGAGCACTCACAGTAATATACAAACCCCCTGTAATTGTCATCACTGAATCTTGGTGTCATTCGAACATCCTGGATGAAGAAATAAGCTTAGATAACTACACACACTTTCGGTGTGACAGGGAAGGTGGTAAGGGAGGGGGTTGTCTCATGTACTTTCTGAATGCACTTACTGTATCACAGCTAGAAAGTAGTACACTTAACATGCCTGAGACTCTATGGGTTAATGTACACTTAAATAACGTAACAGCATTAATTGGATGCACCTACAGAGCACCTGGCACCTTTAGTAATTACGAGACCCAACTTATTAATACTCTGGAGCAATTATCCGACTTACAATACGATCATAAGATCCTATGTGGGGACTTTAACTTACCTGAAATCAACTGGGATATACCCACAGGTCCAACTAAATTTGATAAGTTCTTAGACACACTGGATATACTTGGCTGGAAACAAACTGTCACTACTCCCACAAGAGGTAACAACGTACTAGACTTAATCTTCTGCCACAATATAAGCCCCCTTTCAACGCTAGTAGGTTCTGAGTTTCCAGGGAGCGACCACAAAACAGTGATGTGTGCACTGCCAATTCCGCTGAGTAGCAATGCATCTCATACCTCCACTTCACAACAAGTAATATATAGGAACTATAGTAAGGCAAACTGGGCCTTAGTAGAATCGATGCTAAGATCCTCCAAATGGGATGAATACTTCACTACTGATGACCTATCGAGAGCCCTAACCATCTTCTACCATAACTCTAACACATGCTTAGATGCTGTCATTCCACTCCAAACACTAAAGGTTTCCCCACACAGAAAGTCATTCATAAAACCAAAGGATCGTACGAAACTGAAGAAACTCTCAACAAGTTACTTCAAACACCACGACTTTGGCACTCTAGGTCTAATACTTAACACCCTTAGCTCCATCTCACAAGCTCGAGATTTCCGTATGAGAAAGGAAGAACGCATCGCAGTAGCCAGTCCTGCTAGAGTGTATGCACTCACAGAAATCTTAAGGAAGCGAATGAATCGCAAAAATCACAGCATTTCTCTCCTCATAGACAAAGGTAGGCTATGCACTAACTCTGCAGACATATGTGAACTATTCAACAAAACGTTTGCAGGTAACTACCTTAAGCCCTCAGTCCAGCTACTCGATATACACCCTATTACTAAAATGGCACAAACTCCAACTCCACTCACACCAAACCAAATTAGCACTGTTCAATTCACTTACGCTAATATTAACCAAACTATAAGAACCCTCAAAAGTTCAAAAGGTTTCGGTACCGACGGTATATCATCTTACTTCTATAAATATGGTGGCCCTGACATTCCTCTACTGCTGCTTAAAATATTCACAATGTCCCTAGAAACCCAAACTTACCCTGACATATGGAAGACAACATTCATTATGCCTAAACACAAATCTGGCTCGAAAACTGAAGTCAGTAACTACCGGCCAATCAATATCACACCTATAGCATCTAGAATCATGGAGAGACTAGTCAAAGATAACTTAAACATATGCTTAGCTGCAACATCATAAGTCCGAACCAACATGGATTCCTGAAATCCAGATCATGTTTAACATGTCACCTAGACTTCTTCAATTTTGTAACCAGCAGTCGTGACAGACGGCAACTAGTACTTGTCATCTACTTTGACATTTCTAAGGCATTTGACCGTGTTGACCATTTACTGCTAACAAATAAGCTGAACTCCTTAGGAATACGTGACCCATTATTAGGATGGCTTAAATCATTCCTTAACAATAGGTCCCAAATAGTTAAACTCGGGTCTGCAACCTCCAAACCTAGCCCTATCACTTCTGGTGTAGTACAAGGTAGTGTCATTGGACCCCTCCTATTTACACTATACATCAATGACATATGCGCTTGCTTCACGCACGGGAAACCATTCATCTTTGCAGATGACCTAAAAGTAGCTTATACATTCCAACGTGATGACTTAGGGAACTTCGAGAATGTAGTGCAGAAGGAATTAGATAAAATGACTGCTTGGTCGTCCCTATGGAATCTCCAATTTAATCTGAACAAATGTGGCTGGATCTGCTTCGGTGCACCCTCAATTGACCTGAAATTAACGCTCCAATCTGCTAACCTAACAAGACTCCGAAGTGTCGTTGACCTAGGCCTGAGGTACTCTAGTGACTTGACATTCTCTGAGCAAGTAGCATCACAGACTAGAAAATCGAGGATGCTCTTAGGATGCATACTCAGGAACTTTCACGACAATGAAGCCAAGCTAATTCTGTACAAAACATGTGTCAGACCACTACTAGAATACTGTCCATTTATTATAAGCAGCACTCGCACACGTGACAAGCTAAGGATGGAAAGTATCCAACGATATTTTACCTCAAAACTACTTGGCTACGATTGTAAGAAAGACTACATCTCACGGTGCATGATCCTAAAACTTGACCCACTTTGGACAAGGCGACTTATTATAAACCTAATATTCTTCTTTAAGGTCCTTCACAAAATATCATTCTCAGGTAACAGGGACATACAATTCGCACAGGAAGGTTCTTACGATCTGCGTAACCAAACTTCCACAGTGACAACTCATTCTTTTAAGTCAACACTCCGTGAAAACTTCTTCACAGTCATGTATTCTAAAATATGGAATAGCCTGCCCCTAGATGTCAGAACTTGCTCTTCGGTTACAAGCTTCAAACGCTCTCTATACAGACTGTTTCACTCTACTGATTATATGAATAAACTATTTACTCCTAGAACGAATAAACAAAAGGTGTCAATAGTTCAAAATATATAACAGGCATGGGGTTCATCATTTTTTACTGTTTTTTTCATGAAATATTATTTTCCGATATTTTACAGTCTTTTCTGCGAATAATTAGTTTAAAGTGAAGGACAGGAGATAATTTCACCTACTTACGAGGTTTAAAAGGAATTAAACACAAAAGTCAGAGTGCGTGAGCTATGTAAAAGAAAAGCGAGGGACTAGTAATATATGTTTTTCTGAAGTATACAGTTCGGTGTCCTTCTGAAGTGGCGGACTCATACCATTTACTTTCACTCGGGAGTTTGTGTTTAAACTTCGGCTCTAGGCAATTTTCAACTTCTATTTCTTGTTTCATTATTTTTTTTAGTTTTTACTTTTTTATTTATTCTCATTTTGCAGAAGCCATCCGAACTCAGGAGCCTTAGCAACAGAGTGCTGTCCCACAGATAAGGGTGGTTCACATATGTCCCCACCATCATATCCGCTGACTAGCAGTCACCACCCTCTACTGATTATATTAATAAACTATTTACTCCTAGAACGAATCAACTACTAATCTACTACAGCACCTAAAAGACGCACTTCAACACCCCTAGCAATCTAAAAACTATAAATAAACTAGCAGCATGGATGCATAAAGACTGAGTACGGAACATACAGGATTAGTTTACCCTTAGAAATAGGACCTATCCCTCATTGTAACCTTCAAACGCTTGCTATATAAACTGTTTTGTCCCAATGATTATCCCTACCAGAACCCATCACCTATTTCTAAAACGCATCAGTCATTAGAGCACTAAAACGCTCAGACTCATCAATACACATTATGACACTAAATAAACTCTAAGACTTCGCATAAATTCGTGAAAACACAACTACAATATAGGTAAATTTTTACTAATGTCTAATATACAATTGACATAAACATTTGTATATATACATTAATATCCTTTTCATGTTCACATACTTTCTCTTTCTGGTATTCTCTTGCTCCTATTCATCTTCTGGTCGAGGTCGAACAACCCTGCATCTAAACTGAAATGAGGATTAATTCCAAACCATCTATCTCATAACCACTCAAATTCCATGAACGATCCAATTCTACCATTTGAAGACGCTGGCGAACATGCTGTGAATGAGCATTCATGATCTGAAATGAAGAAGCAACTGGTTTTCAAACAGTTTTCAACATTTTACTCAACTTACGAATACAGTCCGCCATGCAGACACAAATGGCGCAAATGGAGAATTTTGGAATCGACCTCGACACCACTTGATGCAGTAAAACAACTTCACATGACCTTATCTAGTTTTCGCCTCCACGATCAAATTTCTTTCCTGTTATAAAACTAAGATAAGACTGCTGAAAAATGGAATAAATATATCACTGATCTCAACATAATACATCAATAAACTTTAAGCCAAGGGTGCTATTCACAACAAAGTTATATAGGAGAACTGACTTCAAGCTTTATTTTTCCCAGATATTTGTGTTATATTCATCTGATGTCGGGGTTTTTTGTCAATGCGAAGACAATATTACTCTATCTCTTTATGTGCTACACAAACAGACTTTATAGCAGACTGTTCCGACTGACTCTAATGTCAGAAAGAACAACCAAACTGTAAACTCATCATACATGAAATTATGTGTAATTTATATGATAACTTATCCATGCCTGTACAATTGGTATGTTCCTGCATAAACAGAAAGAAATACATATTATTATATTTCATCCATTTGCAAACTAAAGAGATATTAACCGTTCGGCTGTTATGAGGCGCATACCCTCCTACTCGGATCAGTAAGGGCTTTGAAATTTCGCAATTCGTTTTCTTACAAGATCTAAATGAAGCTCATTGGCACTCCTGAACCTCGTGATGCGTCAGTCCCGAGTTCCAGGCATGTTTCGTGGTCTGTCTGACTCCTGGAAAGTGTCAATGTGGACCAGCCTCTTCCGTTTGCCTGTAGAACACGTTGTGTGTTACTCTTCAGCCATGAGGATAGTTTCTCAGGCTGTGTGAGTGATCCTTTTCTCCACTTCTCATCGTTCTTCTTCGGATAGTTCAGCACAATCTATGAACCATGCTGCGTCAGACAGAAGTCTTCGCACTTCGAATTGACCGCCTTAACAAGAGTGCGCACCACCCCACTGTAAGCGTTTATGAAGAACGATATTAAACTATGACTGCATAGTCATGATTTTGACGTTTTCGGCTAGCAACTGGTCACTAGCTAGGATTAAGTACGGCTTTGACAACTTTCCACTAGAACCCACTTTGTGCCATTATCAATGTGGTTGAAGACTGAACGATCAATTCACGGTCGTTTGCTCAAACCTAACTCTATATTTTGGCGGGAGTCATCAATTCTGCAGTCATCGTTCCATCGTTTGCTGTTCGTTGGAAGACGGGGAAAAACTATCAGAAGTACTACTGTAATTTATTGTTATGACATTTATTGTCAGTCACGTCTCGTAAACCGTTAATGCCCAGCTCTTGCTACGCTCGGGCTCACGCTGTTCCTTTGAGTTTTCAGAAACGCTTAGTAATAACGGACGCAAAAACCAAAACACCGATTGGCCGCTTGGGAATTCTTTATTGTAACACCAACATATAAAAAAAGTTTCTACTAAGGTCTGTGAACAAATATTACAATAATAAATCACAAGATTACTTCTGACAGTTGTCTCCTGACTTCTTTCTGAACAACGACCGATGAGACGATGACTGTCGTATTGATGCCTCCGCGAAAATTGGGGAAGTTGATTTTGAGCAAACAACCAAGAATTGATCGTTCAATCTTCAACTCCATTGACATGTATTCTAAGACTTTGTGTACAATAACCTTATGGTTGGCTCTGTATTGGTGCAAGAATGAACGGTTCTTGAGTCACCAATTTGTCTTCTGTTTTTTTTGCGTTGGCTATTGCGCATAGTTCCTGAAAGCCTTCCAAGGACAGTGTGATGTTCAGTGTAGTTAGACCCGGACATTGACAGTCATTTTCAATGTAGTTGAAGATTGAACGATCTATTCATGGTTGTTTGCTCAGAACCAACTTCCTCAATTTTCGTGGAAGCATCAATACACCAGTCATCGTCTCATCGGTCGCTGTTCACAAAGAAGTCAGCAGAAAACCGTCAGAAGTAATATTGTGGTTTTTTATTGTATTATTTGTCCATAGGCCTTAGTTTTAAAGTTGGCTATATGTTGGTGTTACAATAAAGAATTCTCAAGTCGCCAGTCGGTGTTTTGGTTTTTGCGTCCGTTATTACTAAGCGTTTCTGAGAAACTTCAAGGAACAGCGTGAGTCCCAGCGTAGCAAGAGCTGGGCATTAACGGTTTGCGAGACGTGGCTGACAGTTTCTGACGGTGAAGACAGTTTCTGACGGTACGGCGTCAGTTTTTGACGGTTTCGAACACTTGTTGACAGTTTGGTTAGTCACCGTTCATCTTTCCTGGTGCCGGTCGAGTCCTCTTTGAACAAGCAATATCTGGAACTTTTTTGGAATTGGGTCAAGTTCAACAATGCCTGGGTCAAAGAAGGGACAGAGTGTCTTGGATGCAAACAGGAAAGTAAGTCATGGTGACTTGTCTGTTAATTGTAACGATGTGTCTGATGTTAAGTATGACATGGTTGATGTTACTGTTTCGCCGTTCAGGGATAATAGGAACATCAAACTCCCTAAATTTGAACCACGGTGTTTTGATGGAAACCCGGCTGACTATTTACAATTTGTAAAGGAGTTTGAGATCATGCTGAGTAGTTTTTTATTAGGTGGTGAATTGAAATTGATGTATTTGATGAGGTATTGCACTGGAGATGCTTCAAGAGCTATACAGTGCTGTAAGCTCATACCCCCTAATGAGGGACACGCTGAGGCTATGAGCATATTACGTCAAAGGTTTGGAGGACCTTCAATGATTGTAAGGAACGTATTCGAAGCTGTCAAAGGTAACGACAGTCAACTACAAGATGACTCCAAGGCACTTACTGAGTTTTTGGATAATCTGATGACTTATAAGAATACCTTGATTTCCATGAATTGCATGAGTGACCTCAACTAGAGCTCAGTCCCAGAGGTAATAGCGAGACGCCTACCTACTCGGCTGCAAAGGAAGTGGGTGAAGATAAGCTCTCGTATAGAAGATGAGGGTATCGAGCCAAGGTTTGGTGATATTCTGAGACTGGTGAAGGACAGTGTCAACCAGGCGATGGGCAAATTCGCCAGCATTTTGCATTCTAAGGTAGAATCTAAGGAACCAGTGAATATAAGGAAAGCATTTGTGGTGAAGTCTCAAGACACAACGAGAAAGGATGAGTGTATTGTTTGCCATAACATGCATCAGTTGAGTGACTGTAATCGCTTTATTGCTATGTCACCCGTAGAAATGTTAAAAGTGACAGAGCAGAAGCGACTGTGTTTCAGTTGTTTAAAGATTGGGCATACAAAGTTGAATTGTAAGGCAACAAACAAAAGAAGTAGTGGTTTAACGGATATGCACCCAATTCTGAGGACAGCAAACAACCGTGAATTGATCGTTCAATCTTCAACTCCATTGACAATGACTGTCAATGGAGTTGAAGATTGAACGATCAATTCTTGGTTGTTTGCTTAAAATCAACTTCCCCAATTTTCGTGGAGGCATCAATACGACAGTCATCGTCTCATCGGTCGCTGTTCAGAAAGAAGAGTGAAACATCGTCAGAAGTAATACAATGATTTATTATTGTAATATTTGTTTTCAGACCTTAGTTTACTTAGTTCGCTTATTCCTTTTATATGTTGGTGTAACAATACAGAAATATCAAACGGCAGATCGGTGTTTTGGTTTTTTCGTCCGTTATAACTAAGCGTTTCTGAAAACTCAAAGGAACAGCGTGGGCCCGAGCGTAGCGAGAGCTGGGCATTAACGGTTTATGAGACGTGATTGACAGTTTCTGACGATTGAAACAGATCTGGCGGATTCAAACAGTTGGTGAAAGTTTGGATAGTCGCCGTTCATTTTTCCTGGTGCCGGTCAAGTCCTCTTTGAACAAGCAATATCTGGAACGCTTTTGGAATTGGGTCAAGTTCAACAATGCCTGGGTCAAAGAAGGGACAGAGTGTCTTGGATGCAAACAGGAAAGTAAGTCATGGTGACTTGTCTGTTAATTGTAACGATGTGTCTGATGTTAAGCATGACATGGTTGATGTTACTGTTTCGCCGTTCAGGGATAATAGGAACATCAAACTCCCTAAATTTGAACCACGGTGTTTTGATGGAAACCCGGCTGATTATTTACAATTTGTAAAGGAGTTTGAGATCATGTTGAGTGGTTTTTTATTAAATGATGAATTGAAGTTAATGTATTTGATGAGATATTGCACTGGAGATGCTTCAAGAGCTATACAGTGCTGTAAGTTTATGAAGCCAAAAGAGGGCTACTACGAGGCTATGAGCATATTACGTCAAAGGTTTGGAAGACCTTCGATGATTGCAGGGAAATTATTCGAGGCTGTTAAGGGTAATGGTGGTCAATTACAGGATGACTCCCAGGCACTCACTGAGTTTTTAGATAATTTGCTAATTTACAAGAATGGAATGATTTCGATGAATCGCGTGAGTGACCTCAACTCGAGTTTTATACTAGAAGTAATAGCAAGACGTCTACCTACTCGACTGCAAAGGAAGTGGGTGAAGATAAGCTCCCGTATGGAGGATGAGGGTATCGAGCCAAAGTTTGATGATATCCTGAAACTGGTAAATACTAGTGTCAATCAATCTATGAGCAAGTTCGCCAGTCTATTACATCTCACCCCTAGAATAGAGCAGTCTGAGATCAAAATGCAATCATTGATGACGAGTAGGCCTCAGAGAGGTGGATATCGAGAAGGCTCCATGATGTCTAGTAATGCATATAGACCTAGTGAGTGTAACAGGTTTCGTAGTACATCCTCAACAGATAAGTTACAAGATGCAAGACAAACACGGCTTTGTTTTACACGTTTGCAAGAGGTGCATACAGAAGTGAACTGTGAACCAGTGAGCAAGTTCAGTGATAAGCTAAATGTAAACTCCAGGCCTGACTCCGAATTGTGTGACGATAACGGTGTTGTGAAGAAGTCTGTAGTTGCAACTGGTAAGCCGTTGTTGAATAGAGTGTCACAGAATAGAGTTACTGCTTCAGAGTGCAGTTCTGACTCCAAAAGTTTACAAAGTATAACTAGTCAGAGTGAAGATATAAAACCTTTAATGATTTGTGAGGAGGAACCAAAATTGTCTACTTCTGTTATTAAAGAGTTTGAAAATGATGAACTTGACGGTAAAGTGAATATTCGTGATAATGATCATGATACTTCACAGTTGTCTTTGGTTGATCATGATGAGATGAGGGATATGCCTACTACTGCTAAGTTAAATAAAGGTTCTGTACAACTACAACGTGAAGTAGAATTGAACGCAGATGCAGTTCCAGAAGGTGTGCATACTTGTGAGACAGTCAGTGTAATTGATCAGCGTGTAGCCCACCTATCATCAGATGATAGTGCTAAACCCGAACTAGTAGTGAAAGACAGCAGTGGTGGTAATCTTGCAGTTGGACAACTATCTGAGAGCCGAACAAGAACAGCTTCTGATCCACCACTAAGTTCATCACCTTGTGTCACTCAGTCATCGTTGGTGCTGTCATCCACAATGAAACAGACACCCATCAACTCAAGTATCTTGTGCAATGACTATGGTAGTATCAGTTCGTTTGAAAGGACGAATATCAATGGTCAGTTTAGTGTGGATAAGCCAAGTGTAAAGGAGAGAGTTATTGTTAAATTGACTTGCACGAATAAAGGCATTTCTAGTTTCAAGTTACTATTTGAATGTTATTATCTTTGGTGTAAATTACTCTGTTTCTATACTTGGTTGATGAGATATGTCGTGTGTTTGTTGGTCATCTATATTCTACGATACAATGACATGGGCGTGTTGCCGTTCAGATTTGAGGATATAGCTGATAGAAGGAAGTTAGCAAATGAACTCTGCGACGATTTTCCAACCTAGAGCGTCAACCTGAGAAGGGTTGTAGGCGTACTGGTGTAAGTCCTACAGTTCTTCAAAGGGTAGCGCATCAATGAGCAGTCCAATGTGCTTGGTGTGTGATTTTGTACATATGTTCATATTGTATATACTGAATTGATATCATCTGTCATCTAGCTGTTGGTAATTCTGTTTGTGTCCGGACGACTTCCACTTGGATCATCAACCTGAGAAGGAATGTAGGCGTACTGCTGTAAGTCCTACAGTTCTTCAAGGGTAGTTTGTCGTGTCAGAATCCACAACATTTGATGTGTTGATTGTACATATGTTTGTGTTAAATAGTTGTGTGAGTTCCAATTGATGTAATTGTTGGTTAATCTTGTTTGTGTCCGTACATTCCACAACTTACAATCGTCAACTTGAGATGGGTTGTAGGCGTACTGGTGTAAGTCCTCCAATTCTTCAAAATAATTCCACCAAGACATGATCCGCGAGGTTATTTGTACTGTTTGTGTATACGTGTGGTGTGTCTTCGCAATTTGTGATTTTGGATCAGTTGTGTTTACTCGTTGTTTTCGTGCCTTGTTTTTATTGCATAATTTTGTTAAAATTTTCGTCGTGATTACTTCTGAAGTTGTTTCTTGTCTTCTACATCCATGAATGAATTGATTGATGTTAGAGACAGCAGATGGGTCGTATACGCCGGGGAGGCTAGGCTATTGCTGAGAATGAAACGCACACGGAGATAATTGTTAGCTGCGGTCCGACACGCCGGGGAGAAAGAGTGTAAACGACTGAGGCTCGCATGCGTCACCGCTACTAGAACTGAGGCAGAATGAGTGACAAGCGATTTCAGTGGTAATTGGTAATGAGTAGATAAGAGGATGTGCGTAGAGTATCGTGAGGTGCTGCCATGGTCACTTTGCATTCTGCAAGAGTCATTCTAGCAAGTGGCGATTGTGTTGCAAGATGTCAAGAGGAGGTCTCTGTCTGGACGCGCAGGTCGTCATTGATGTGTGAGATTGTGCTGTGGGTATGCTTGTGGTGTGTTGGCTTTTCTGTTTGTTTTCCATTTCAGCTCTGTCCGTGTGACCCAGATTCTCGCAATGGCATCCAAGTCGACGTGCATTGGTCGTGAAGGAAAAAAGGGTTGGATCCCTTTTTTGCCGGGGAGTGTCAATGGAGTTGAAGATTGAACGATCAATTCATGGTTGTTTGCTTAAAATCAACTTCCCCAATTTTCGCGGAGGCATCAATACGACAGTCATCGTCTCATCGGTCGCTGTTCAGAAAGAGGAGTGAAACATCGTCAGAAGTAATACAATGATTTATTATTGTAATATTTGTTTTCAGACCTTAGTTTACTTAGTTCGCTTATTCCTTTTATATGTTGGTGTAACAATACAGAAATATCAAACGGCAGATCGGTGTTTTGGTTTTTTCGTCCGTTATAACTAAGCGTTTCTGAAAACTCAAAGGAACAGCGTGGGCCCGAGCGTAGCGAGAGCTGGGCATTAACGGTTTATGAGACGTGATTGACAGTCATCTTCAACGCTCTCGGTTATTCCTGCATTTCTAAAAACTTGCAGCAGATGTCGACCGTGTTTTCCTTGAGCATACCATGAGCAAAGGTTAAGGGATGGAGCGCTGAAGTATCCAGCTATAGTTATTTGGTCATAGCTCAAGTCCCGTATCACTGTGACGGCAATGAACAGTAGCTGGTTCTGCTCTGCTCCACAGGTAGGTGATCGATAGATGCCAACAAATAAATACTTGGTGTGGCCTGCGGTGAAATGACACCGTATGGAGTCTAGAAGTTCAGTAAGTGGTGCGTACGCTGCTCGTACACAATTATGCTGCCTGCCAAAATTTATGGCAACGCCTCCCTTCCTTGTTATCTATGTCTCACAAGACCAGAAACATATCACTTTTACTGATTTCAGTGACGTAAATAGAAAGATGTAACCAAATTTCAGTCAGGATTATGATTTTGTGTAGGTGTGACTGCAGTTTTCCGAGTTCACCTTCTCCTCCTAATCCTTTCACAATGCTATATATGCAGCTGACAGTGAGTCCAACCACCTCAGCTTTTTGTTGGGAGGTAGATGACATGCAAGCTGCTAGTTGAGGAGCTAGTGCTGGGAGTAACTAGCCTATTCCAACAGTACCAACCCTTTGTTGTTTCTTCCTCGGACTCAGTAGGGACACTTATATTGCACTGGTTGTCATCCTGAGTGTGTACCACTGCAGTGTCACTGAGGCATAGAGACGTACTGTGACCTCACCCTGCTGCCTTCCCAGGGTCCAAGCTCGGCTTTCGCATCATCGGATTTTCCCTCTGACTTCACTCGTGATCTAGCACCATTGTTGAAGCACTGCAACCAACTGCCCTTGGGAAATGAATCTTACAGCGTGAGGTGAACGAAATGAAGTAGTCTGCAAGTCAAGATTATCTCAGAATCACCGAGCACCTTCTGATTTGGTAGCCATCTCCACTGCTCTACATCATTCATGTGTTTTTAAAAGCAGTGACACTTTCCAGATGTGGAATGCCGTGAGTGCCCATGAAGGCAAAGGACACCAGTTCCTGTGACTGCCCCCCTATATGCTGTCTGCCCATGGTTTGTCAGGTCTTACTTTCGTGTTACAGCTGCAGTCGATACCTAGTAATTTTGACCGTAAGAATATCTTTCCAGTGCCTTTGGCAGGGCTGCGTTACCCTTAATGAGGATGGCTTACTTGGAATGCCTGAACACCCCTGTGCAGTCTAAACAATTTTTTGTCTTGACGTGCAACCCTTATTTACTGCAAAATGTAGATAACTGTTTCTGATCAGATAGGGCTCTTTGATCAAGCAAACGGTTGCACACTCTCTCGTTAAACAGGATAAGGCAGGTTCATCGACTGACCGCGGACGTGGGTTTAGTCTTTGGCTGCTTGTCATCCTTTCGAAGGTCTGTAGTCTATACTGCACCGGATGCTGATTAATCTTTGTCACGTTTCCATACCTGAAAGAGGATACAAGTGGTCTACTGGCCATTTCGGAATCTCCTGATGCTCCTCCCAGAGTGTTTCCAGGAGTTTTGCTTGTGAAGTGTTCACCGTATGTGACTTCACGTAACTTTAATTTATTACGAGATTGATGCTCTTAATGCTGAGTCTCTTTTAAGGGAAACAGCAATACGGGACCGGCAATTGTCTCTTTTTCCAGGAAACGCCTTCGAGCTCTTGTGATGCCTTGTATTATTGTGTTCACTAGGTTTCGCCTGTGCAGGTTTAGCGCTGGACTGTGGAGACGTAATAATAATATATTTTATTTCTGGAACAGAAACCAGCCGTTTTTACAGGCATGAACACATGTACACTTATTAGAACTTATGGAATATATAACATGATTTGTTAATTTATAAATAGGTTGAATACTGGTAAATGTGAGAGAACCATTTAAAAAGAAATATACAAATGAGGAAATGGATAATTTTTGAGGTCTGTTTCGACCGAATAATTCATAAGATATAGCGTCAAATCTAAGCTGTGAATGAAAAAATACGACATGTCAATTTCACGCAGGAACTATAAATGATTGCGTTAATTGTGGAAGGTAATTAGCATCTTTGTACAGATGCTGACGTGATACATTAGAGATGCAGAATAAACAATAATTATCAGTAAATGATTCATAAAGTGTTTGAAAATATGTAAAACCTCAAATTCACCCGTAAGTACACCGTATTTGTGACATTTCCAGTTGTATATGAGACCGACTTTGAACTTGTTAGCGATTTTATAACATAGGTGATTCTGTTATTCACCAGATGAGCTAGCAATATCCCGAATAAGTGGAGGATGGCAGCGCTGTATCAGTGCCTTCGTTGAAGGCAGCGCCTTTAGTGCTGCAGCACACTTTAGTCCTCATAAGACCTGCAACACAGTGCCGAATTTGTTAAGACCATAAGCAACAACACTGGGATTCTAATACGACGCTGAAATCAGATGGGACAGGTGAGTGAAGACCCAAACGATTATCCTCCCCCACATGTCTTCTGCTGCATTCAGTCCACTAGAAGATTACAGGGCAGCTATACTACGTTTCCGCAAGGACCTGAACCCATCAAACAGGAATAGCACATCATCCGGATACACACTACAAATAACTAGATTGGTCGGTTGCTTAGTGCCAAGGCTCCAAAGATTGTCCAAACATGTCGTAAAAAATTTTTCCAAACCCGTTGATATGCCCCCTTCCTATATTTGTTACTTTAAATATCCACGCGATACATTCCGAACAGGAATAACCAGAGTGAAAAGTGATTTTTAGTACTGTCTTCTTCAGATTTCACTTAATTAACTCATGGGTGAATGCTGTATTGGGCAAAGTTCCCTAACAAGCATATGGCAAATGAGTTCCGGTTATGATCGCAAATGGTGTACGACTTACAAATACTCTGTAGGAGTTGTTCAGGAGGTAGTCATATTAAAGCACCTAGTCTCGGAATAAAAGTGGAATTCTATTTTGGACAGATATCCCCTTCTAGTCATGGGTTTTCCATTAAGAGTCCGTACACAATCTAGGGGCAACTTGTACTGTTTCCCACTCAGGGTCCAAAGATCTACCGTTTAATCGTTGACGCAAGGACAGATAAACTAATTCTTCCATTTAACCGAATACCATTAGAGAATGTTTTCACATATTCTGCATTAGCTGTCGAAGTCTTCAACTTAAGACGCCTGGGTACATTAAAATAAAATACACATACTTCTAATCGTATCAATCCGTCAGCAAGCCATCACTGAAACCATGTCGAGGACCGTTGCCGTCAGGGAGAGTGAAACTAATTCACATACGCAAGGTCACTGGACACTTTTTCAGTGTTCAGCAACAATGGCGCACTGATTTCCATCCAGAGAATGAACTTTGGAGGGTGCACTAACTGCTCACGGCAACTTAATTTAATAAACCAATGTGGTGATAATCCCGATCTGCAATGATGACAGTTTAGAGTGTCGTATATCTACCATGACTGTATTGATACCCAAGTCATTATTTAAAAAGGCTAGTCATCGTACCTTGGTGATACAGGTACTAATTCCAGATACACACTTTCCAGGGACTTCGTGAATCCACAACTACGTTTCCGTAGTTTATCAGTCGTTATGTCAGGGGACTTTTCTGAATTATATCGAAGTGTGCGAAAGAGTAGTCTAGAACCTCCAAACTACAGACACTACGGGCTTCGCGGGTGCTGAGTCTTTGGCGTTCATTCAGACGAGCAGAACGACGCCTTATGACCTTCAATCCACCGAAGCGCAAAGAGCGGAAAATGTTCAGTGAATATGACCTCTACACATTGAGAATAAGAGAGTCTTATTAATCCCAGCAGACCAAACAACCATAGCACGCATCTAAACGAATTATTAGCCATTGGCAGAACTCATTTAAGTTCTAACTCTTACTATCAAACACCTAGAGAAGAAGTGGTATTTCCCATTTTTTTTTAACTAGCCATAGATCGCAATATGACGGAGGCACTTAAATACGAACAGTTAGCCTATACAGCCAGCGTGAGTAATGATGACTAACACCCGTTGTTGGATGACGAAGAAGTTGTGGGCTAATAATTCTATAAGATTGTTGAAAGCCAACACCAGCCAACATTTTTCAAGTATTCCTTTATCGATATCAGGAAATCTTAGGAGTGGTGTCTTCGAGGGGAGAAATACGTTTCTGGCTGACTTATCTGCCGTCTTCTATAAACTATAAAAATCTATCTATGGAGAGTTCAGTTTCTTAGTCATTATGCCCAATTATCGATTTAGTTACTTCAGCTGTTTGTGTAGCATGAGTGTGGTAACCGGCCTTAATCTTGTAGAATAGAAGAGTAACGACTTACAAAAGTAAATATAGCTTTGTTTTTCAAACAACATCTTTATACAGTGTGAATTTTTAGTCGTTTTCTATTGTTATAAACTTAGCATTTATACAAACGAAATCAAAAAAATATTGTGTGAAGACGTTCTTTTTCTATTTATCTCAGTACATCCTCAGAGAGTTAATGTACGGGGTCTTTAGATAATGGAGAAGATAAATCTGATATAGCTTGGCTACAAGTGACATTTAATGAGCTGTGACACACAAATCAGGCGTCCATCCAATTTAAGTGGAAACCGATAAGTCATACCGTGCAGTGTTAAAAACGTTGAAAGGGAACAAATCTTTGATTGCTTTCGTTGTTCATCCAACCGTTAACACTGCTCGAAAGACTTTGATTATCTTATTCTTTTACACAAGTGATCTTAGCAGTTAGCGGAGAATCACAGAAATAGTTGCTGTCATTGTGGATAATTCTTACTAGGAATCCTCACTAATTTGTACTGACAAATACGCCTAGAATTGAAGCTATGACTGAAGAAAATATTGGTTTTTATATTTCTACCACCTTTCCACTGTCACTTTACCACCGAGAAGCGAATTCAAGGGAACTAATGTGGTTGTTACTAGCTAACGTAGAGGATTTTTTACCCCCATCAAACAAATGATCCATTGTGAAAGGTCGGACATCGTGGATATATTGTCGCTACACAGGGAAATTTTAGAGATCTTACCTGATTTACACTTACGTTTACAGATAGTACAGATAACATAAGATTTATATTGAATGTCGTACAGTGCGCGATATTTCACGGTTGCGCTTCAGTTGCAATGTGAGTGTTTCCTTGAAGTATATCGCTTTCCTCTTTTTGGCCTCCAGAAGCATCTTAGGGGAAATGAAATAATATCAAACTAGGCGCACTGAAAAAGCTAAACATCAGAAACCCTAGGGAACGACTTACTAATTGACCTGAACTTTCAGCGCGCTTTGAAAAAGGAGAGTGGCATTTTTTACGTTGTGAAGTAAATTCTGCTTTTGTTGTTTAAACCACATCAGAAGCTTTTAGTTCACTTTAACTGATTTATTTAGTTCAAGTGTTGTCTGTTTTATTCACATTTTGTGTTTTGGTTGGTATTTACCTAGCTGTCACACGTATATACAAGTGTGTATTTGTTTGGCATTAACCTCACTGTTTTCACGTATATATAACTGTATAGTTGTAACAAATTAAAATTATGGCCCCAACTAACAATTGTGGTCGACCGGACTGCCACTTTCCGGTGGATGATGGGATGCAGTGTGACAACTGCAGCCTTTGGTTCCACAAAGTTTGCACTGGTTTAACACCAGTAGCCTATAAGAGATGTTGCAAGCCATCATCTCCATGGCTGTGCAAATTTTGCAGCAACCCGTTAGATGTCCTCATCCAAGAGGCAGTAGGACTCTTGATGTCCAAGAAATTGTCGAAAGACATAGTTGAAAAGCCTGTACCAGAAACCTTCGCCAAGGATGGCGGTTCAGGACATAGTTGTAAGATTCAGGGTGCATCACCTCCTGAAGTCTCAGAAGCGAAAGAAGCACAAAATGCCCAGACATCTGTTGCTGCAAAGCGCAAAAGGCAACGGAAATCCAGAAGGGCAAGTAGTGCCAGCATGGCAAAACCAGCCTGTGAAATAGCAACGCCAAAGCGCAGCGTGTCTAGTGCACGAATGGCTTCTAGTCGCGGCGAAAACAGAGTGGGAGAAACGGACTCCACTTGGTTGCTGCCGAAAGGTAAGAAGCAAAACAAAACTAGGAAAGAAACAGTAGCCGAGTTTACCAACAAGGTCTCGACGACTGTTAGTTCCAGCAAAACTCAGAAACCCACGGACTCTAGTTACAGTATTATCATCTGGAACTTGGAGGAATCTAAGAACACAGATCCAGCTGCCCGACATGCAGATGATCTGAAGGCGATCAGCTCCATATTCCGGGAAATACTTCCCGAAAAAACAACTGGAGTACACGTACGAAAGGCTATCAGGATCGGAAAACGAAACCCTGATGCTACAGGAACTCCTCGACGACTACTTAAGGTAGTTTTAGGGAACGAAACAGAGAGGAGGACCATCCTCGACAACGCGTTCAAAGTCAACGACAAAAGTCTAAAAATAAGGCCTGATTGGCCTTTGGAAGATAGAATCAAAAGAAGAGAAGCCGTGGCTGAACTAAAGGCCAGGCTAGAGAAAGGCGAGAAGGACCTCAAACTATTGGGTTTTCGGGTGGTGAGGTCTCGGAAACCGATGCTGCCGAGACCTCTCTTCATAAGCCGGGTGAACACGTAGGTGTTTCGGTGTGCTATACGAACGCATGTAGTCTTAGGAATAAGCTCGCCGAATTAGGAGAGTTATCTGAAAGACTACAACCTGATGTAATTGCTATCACTGAGACGTGGTTGTTAGTGGGTGTAGACTTAACTCCACTCATACCTGGGTATATCTGCATACGAGCAGACAGAGTAAGTAGTCGGAAAGGTGGGGGGGTTGCTCTTTACATCCGGGATGACATAGGGATCAGGTCAACGTTGTCAGAAGCTCATGACAGCGGCACCAGTGAAGCCGCAAGTTGCATCATTAACTTAAACAAAGGCACTTTAACGATCGGAGTTATCTACAGAAGTCCTGCTAGCCAAGCTGATGACTTCGTTCTAAATCACTTGAGGGCGTGGGGTAGTAGAAATAGGTGTCTGATTGTTGGCGACTTTAACGCTCCACATATTAATTGGGGGGAATTAAACTCCACTAGTTTGTATACCTGTTTCAATAGGGAGCTCACATTGACAGTGCTTGAATGTGCACTCGTGCAACATATGCATGCACCAACACGGTATCACCCTGAACATGATCCATCTACTCTAGACTTGGTATTGACACACCAGAAGGAGGACGTTGGTAACATTAGGTGCCTTCCGCCGCTTGGCAGCAGTGACCACATAGTCATTGCTTTTACGTTTAGGATTCATTCTCTCATGCACAGGCCAAAATCTGCTCGTCCAAACATTTGGAAAGCGGATATACAAGGAATCCGGAACGCAGCAACTGTGGTTGACTGGTCAGTTGATACAAGTCAGACTGTCGAGGAAGCTTGGGTAGGATTTAGGAATACACTAGATCGTGTCACTTCACCTTTTATACCTTGGTACACTCCTCGAAAGCCGTCGCATGAACCTCCTTGGATCACTAGTGAAATAAGGAGGTTATTAAGACGGCGAAAGAACTTATGGGACCAATTTGTTATGACAGGAAGGGAAAACTTCCAGAAAGACTACCGCAAAACTCGAAACCTCTGTAAGTATGCGATTAACAAGAGTCGTGTAGAGTACGAGAGACGATTAGTACTAGATTGCGTTCATTACCCAAAAAGGTTTTACTCGTATATTAAACGTAGGACTAAAACTAGCAGTGGTATACCGTCACTCATAACCATTAGTGGAGAAGCGGCTGAGTCAGACGAAGGGAAGGCTGAAAACCTCTCTGAATACTTCTGTGACGTCTTCTCGTCTGATAGTACCACCCAGGGATATGGCGAGGTCACTGCCATCGCCACTCAGATGCCCTCAATTGTGGTAGAGCACACAAAGGTTCTGAAACTACTGTCTAAACTGAAGCCAGGTAAATCACCTGGGCCGGATGGACTCCACCCTAAGTTGTTACTTTCCTTGGCGGATATAATATATATTCCGCTTACGGAGATTTTCCAAATGTCTCTGACGCAGGCTAAGCTACCCAGGGACTGGAAGGATGCCATTATAAGCCCTATCTTCAAGGACGGGGATAGGCAATTGGTATCTAACTACAGGCCGGTAAGTCTGACATGCATTATTGCAAAGGTACTGGAAACTATTATAAGGGATCAACTATTAGCTTATGTTGAAACACATGGCTTGTTGGCTGTGGAACAGCATGGATTCCGACCAGGACGATCCTGCTTGACAAACCTACTATTGGCTAGGGAAGACTGGGTTGAGGCCAGAGATAGGGACCATCTGTTGGACGTGGTTTTTATTGATCTTAGCAAGGCGTTCGACAAAGTATCCCACTTAGGTCTCCTTAGTAAACTGAAAGGTTTCGGACTAGACCAATGCCTATGTGAGTGGTTTAGAGATTACTTAATGGATAGAAGGCAGAAGGTTAGAGTTAATGGTGTACTATCAGGATGGAAAGCAGTATCCAGTGGAGTGCCCCAGGGAACTGTATTAGGTCCATTGCTATTCCTATTATACGTTAACGAATTACCAGGGATTCTTTCTTCATCTTCATTATTATTTGCAGATGACATTAAGGTATGGAAAACTGTAAACAATAACGAGGATAGGTTGGCCCTACAAAATGACTTAGATAAATTAGCTGAGTGGTCAAGCCTATGGAGTTTGGAAATGAATGCTAGGAAAAGCGCGGTAATGCACTTAGGTCAGAAGTCTTATACGTCGTACTCCCTAGGGGATGCAGAACTACCTGATGTTAAAGAACAGAAGGACCTAGGAATCATTGTCAGCAACGATTTGAAAACAACTGCAAATTGCAATGCAGCCGCAGCTAAAGCTTTTCGAATGCTATGGGCAATTCGAAGGGCTTTCAAACGATTAGACGAGGGCATGTTCCAAATACTCTACGCAACATATGTCAGGCCTCATCTAGAATACTGCATACAAGCGACGAGTCCATGCTTCAAAAAGGAGGCACATATTCTGGAAAGAGTACAGAGAGTAGGAACAAAATTAGTTAGTGGTATCTCACACCTTCCTTATGATAAGAGGATGGAGCATTTAAATCTCTTCCCGTTATCATACCGAAGGAAGAGAGGCGACTTAATTTTAGCATACCGTATACTTAAGGGTGATTTAGGAACTGACCTTTCTAACCTTTTCTCCCCTTCTAGGATACATTTACGGGGTCACCGCAAAAAGGTGCTCAAACCAAGGACGATTAAAATACGTGCAGAATTTAGATTCTCTCACAGAGTGGTCAACGATTGGAACTCCTTACCTGATTCAGTAGTATCAGCTCCATCGGTGAACGCTTTCAAAGAGAAGTTAGATCTCTGCAGAGATATACTTTGCAAGGATTAACACAGGCCACAAGAGCCTTCTATCCTTATCACCTGAATCTGACCTTGAATGTCTTAACAGAAATGTCCACAACACTAAATCATCCCCTGATTTTGTTGAACTGTTGAATGAAAGGCATATTAATTCTACATGAGAACTTTAGGGGTATCTGAAAAATTATAGCAGTATATGAGGCATGAAATGACACGCCCCATACAGTTATTTCGGTGATTTCATGTGAAAAAGTGGTCTGGACTGACACTGTGTACCTTGTTGATAAACTAATACATATAAAAGAATAGTTATCTTGTGAAATCGTGTTGCCACACGCCATCGGTTTTATATGAAGTTTTCTATCCGAAAAAAGCCTTGGTTTTTCATTGTCGCTACCAAACGCATTTGGTTGATTCTTCGCCTGGGTCACCGACAAGCGATTCATCGGATAGCCTTTAAAAAATAGTATCATTTAGTATATGTGAGAACTGCATCACAAATGGTGAAGTCAAAGAAAAGTGTCAAACTTATGACATGACTTTTGAGTAGTTAGAGTTACATGTTGTACAACCGAATGAAATTACGCCTTCTCTTCTGGATTTACTTAGGAAGTGCCAGGAAGAGTGAATATTTGATTGCTGTGTGGATAGTAGGTTGACTGGACTTGCTAAAACATATGCAGAGGAAGATTGACAAGTGTTCTTTGAGGAGTAGGATTTTTGGTTAGATTAAAAAACAGAATCAGAAATATGGACAAATCTCAGAGCGACATGAACAATTTCTCAATTTCTATGGTTCCTTAGTTCTAATTAATTGTTCACGGCTAAGGGTAAGGTGGCTAATCTGGTTTCATTGGGTTCAGGAAATGTTGGTATGCGATCAGTGGCATCAAGGAATACGTTTACGCGTTGTACACTAAAATAGTTCGAATTTCTTTACGGAGATTCTACTCGAGAAGTAAATCAGGTTTTTCGCCTAAGCCTGAGTTTTACAGCATTATGCGAGTAATCTTTAAACACTTCGTTATACACTAAGTGGTCACCGTCTTTTGGGTCTTGAGTACCTCCTAGATGACTACAAGAGGAAAACTGTCTATGTTCACGATAAATTACGGTAAACTCATAGTTCTTCAGTAGCTGGAAAACTCAAATCTTCGGAATTTATGTGGGTAATACTAAGGCAGGCATTTACAAATTATTTTCATCGTTATTATTCATGTTTGATTTTACGTCAAAACATCTCTGTAATAAGTATTACATATATTTTGAAGGTTTCAGTGAACACCAAGGGACTACGTTTTGTTTGTACTCCACATACTCTGAATGGCTAAATTTTTTAAGGAATATTACAACTTGTTTAGTTCCACCGATTGCGTATATTTTGGATGTGGCATCCACAAAGTATTGCAAGAATATAGTTTTGAGTCCCAATTAGGAAACCTCACTCAAAACTGAAATCTGTCGTTGTAAACGGAGACTCGATTAGTACTGTTTTCCTCATTCTGGCGCACCAGTTGTATGGTCTAAATCATTGGGACTAACTTTCTAGCTCTATACCGTCTGCCATATAAAATCAATTTTTGTGTATACAAGATGTACATAAGTTCATCATTTAAGGTTACAATATTTCGAAAAATCATGGAAAGCAAAAGAACAGGAAGAAATGATATTACAATAGCTAGTCCAAAAAAATAATAATCTATAGACTCTGATTTTGCCACTCGACCACAGCGAACATCTAGTACAGTTTTCTTCATATAGGTAATTATTTATGAACACTATTAACTTCAAACATAAGGAGAAGCACTGTCACACGTGTTGACCGCCAACATTAACCCAATGATGGACACTAACAAATCATTTAGTTATAAATTGTAGGAGACTGTTATTACTTCTAGAATACCTGTAGGCACTCCAATCTCCCATTAGTCATACAAATGTTTACCTTTAAGTCGACGGACGTAGAAAACAAGCAGTTATGGATCCCTTATATGTTTAGCTTCTGATAAAGAAAGGGTGTGCATTTAGTGGGAGGTGAATCTGAGGATGACATCAACATTAATCCTGATAATGCCTGGAATCATATGCAGTTTGCTACATTAACTAGTGGAGGGCAAAGTGAGATGGTTTCATTGGATTGATGTAAATCACTCATCACTCCAGTTCTTGGGAAGTAAAACAAATTTCCCTGTAAATGCCACAGGGGACCCAGCATGACTAATATGTTCCGTAGTACTTCTGAGATGTGGTGAAACTCAAAAAAGCGAACTCGAGGAAAATAAGCAAGCTCCAAACTCTTGACAAGGGTATGTTGATAGGATTTTCATTCCTTGACTGGTTCAGGAAAATCAATACATAGGGGTTTTGCGCTTGTGATATTTGATTGTATCGATGGAGAGGTTATGCGATTATGAAACCCTATCTTAGACGTACTAACTACTAATTGTGACCCTATTTCACTTCGATATCTTGGGAAGTGACTAGTTGCCGGGGGGAAGTCTCGTTGTTCTGAACAATGAAGGGGGTGTCACCCTTTCAGGTGAATATTGATAAAATGGCGAGTCTTATGAACGAAGTCAGCAAGAATCCTAATATGCATATAGCTTCTGTCATGTGTAAGATGCTGTACTGGTTTGTACTGACTCCTAATTTCGGGATAAGGAGTGAAATCATGGAATGCGTTGGTCACTTTCACTGGTCAGTAACATCAGCCCTAATGGAATGACTATTCACAAGATCTCAGCACAGATAAAAAAGGCTTGTTTATCATTTGTCAACTTTGAAAAAAGCGTGATATCCGGCTATCCATCGAAAGACGTGTGTACTGTGCAGCACTTCGCCCCATCTTTCTTTATAACTGAGACTTGGCTATCTAAGGTGGAAGATTTGAAAAGATAAACAGTTGTTGACCGTAGTATTCTTTCAGTTTTTATTACTGTGTGGAACAACAAATTCAGTTATAATAAGTTTAGTCTCGGGTAAGCACAAGAAGTCAGTCTATAAAGTTGTCAAGTTGCACATGTTGAGAAGGCTACGGCTTGTGTTACATATGTTGAATCACTGCCTTCCTCGACAAGTGACGTTAGCTAATATTGGATTAGGTTGAAAAAGGGCTAGTGGTGACCAGACAAAGACATGATATCAACCCACGGAGTCTTTGACTATTGGTTTAAGTCCCATGGGAAGGTGCAGACTGTCTGGTTGGGGTCCTCAAGCTGCTAAGGACTAATCACTTAAGACTATTGGTGACATGTTTCAAACTGGTTCACAGTAGGGAGGATGTGTACATTCCTCACTGTCATCCAGATTTTAAAATTCCTCAGTAATCCGCATCTTACTATTCTCTCTTCCGCATACTTTTCTCTAGTCTGATCGCATTTCTTCCCTCAACCTTTTTATGCTCTTACAAAGTTTGTTGGCTTTAACTGTTGTAATTCTGTGCAGTCGTAGGCTGATAATCCAGTCAAAGAATGGGCACATGTAAATCTGACAGACAATAATTCAGTGGTTAGTGAAAACTGCCAGAATAATGATAAAACGCATACACCTTCGTCAATAAGTTTTTCTAACCCATTTCACATATAATCTGTCACCATTGGCTTTTGGTATGCTTAGAGATTCATCCATGCAACCTATACCTTTGTACATGGCTTACACCAGGAGTCAGTGTCCTCATAGATATATCCTGTTTTGGGTTTAGTCACCACACAAGTCTAGATTAACTTCAGCTGATATTGCTTGTCGAGTGGCGATAGCAGTGGCACATAACATAACCATTCCAATGATTTCATTGATTTAATTTCCCTTCTTAACTAACGCTTGGCGTCTAATCTGCGTATCGCTTCTTTGCTGTTCAGCTTGACGTAAATGATTAACTGATGCATTTATGACCGAAAGCATGCGATCATTCTGCTTCAGAAGTAATTTTAATTGTAAAGGAGGACAAAATGAACTTTTCATACGTTGTTTAGTGAGTTGTTGCATACTTAGGTGCCACAGAAGATAATGCAAGTTAACATGTACTAAACTGTCATTTTGTATACATGCTAAGATTGCACTGAACAAGGCACTCTACTCGAACTCTTGCAACCAGGTGAGGGCTTATGGCGAGTTGTCACATGAAGTGGTGACGACTAGTGGTGTCCATTATCCCCATTTCTATTCAATTTCATCATGGATGTACTAATGGATTTAACCCTAACTCACTTCAGAAACTCAGGGATTGACTTGCTACCAGGGAATAATCTAGTTGACTTAGAATATGCAGACGATATAGTCCTTCTAGGCGAGGACGCTGACAAAATGCAGAGTCTTCTAAACACCTTGAGCTGCAATCTACGAATGTTTGACATGCGATTCGCTCCCGCCAAATGTAAGATGATGTTACAGGACTGGACTACATCGACGCCTAGTTTAAAAATAGGAAGTGAAGTGGTAGAGCACGTTGACCGCTTTACTTATTTGAGAAGTACCATCAGCCCCAACGGGTTGATCTCTGACGAAATCTCAGCTGAGTGCGGATACAGAGAGCTAATTTCGCACATGCCAGTTTACGCCGTCTCTGACGTAGACATGATATCCGACTATCGACCAAAGGGCGGGTGTACTGCTCATCAGTCCTCTCCGTCCTCCTTTATGGCTGTGAGCGGGGCATGGCCATTGAGCGTGGCTGACATGAAAAGCCTAGCTAGCTGTCTTTGATCATAGGTGCCTGCGCTCTATCTCTCATGTGAAGTGGTATAATAAGGTGAGCAATATTGAGGTTAGGCGTCGAGTTCTAGGTAAACAGGGGAAATCAATCGACGAGGCTGTGAAATTACATCGACTGAGATGGTTAGGACATGCGTTACGCATAACTGCCTAGTCATCGCCTTCCTCGACTATGGGCAATGTTAGCTGACATAGGGTCAGGCTGGAAAAGAGCTGGTGGCCGTCAAACCAAAACATGGCACCAGTCAATGAAATCTACAACGGTTAGTTTAAGCCAACCACATAGGAAGGTGTAAACTCCCTGTCTGGGGTCATCGGGACGGTGAAAACCAATGAATGTTGGGAACAATTGGTTATATGGCTGAAAATCGTTCTCAATGGCCGGCGTAGATGCATCCACTCCTTGTGACCTATGATTTCCAATGAAACTATATTGTTCTTCGTCATTATTACTATTCCTTTGTCTCACACCTTCGTTTACTGTCTCTATTATGAATTTCTTCTCTTGCTTTTTGTGCTACAAGGAGGGAGTGTGGCGACTTGAACTGCCGCGCATCAGTGCAAAGTTCTATATCGAAAACAGGCAGACAGAGACATACATGCTAAGATTTCGTTAGCAACCAATCCTTCCCAAGTAAGTAATCGATTGACTAGCAGTCTAGTGCTTACGCCAGCGTGTTATTAGGAGACAACTGGATGCTCTTATATTTACTTACAAACCTCAATGGTTGTCCTATGGGAACTCAGTAATCTAACACACTTCGTGTATCATATTCAAACAGAACTTACTGTTGTCGCATAGTGTTGCTTATGAATGATTCTTATGAGCTTAGGGATATTGCGTGTCACCTACTAGGGTAAAAAATGTTTCGAATTATAATCAATCTCCAACCCTTTTTGTTTTTATTGTATTTTTCTCCAAATTGTAGATCATCTATATACATCACTAAATCCCCACAAACATGGTATAATTAACCTGATTCAAACGTCTTTCCACTTAAAAATCCTATTATTTATGTTTCATCTTCTAATAATGACGTGTGCTAGTCACATGCGCTAGTTGAATGGAATGGATGATGTACCTTATTGTTATTGTGCCTATGAAATCCCATTTCGTGGAGTGTCTTCAGAAAATCCAACTGGTCATTTATTAACTGCTATTCGAAATTCTGGAGAGAAGTTGTTGTTTGGCAAACCGCTGGATACTATTTATCGATATGGTTCATTTGAAGTTTTACACAATAAATTAGCCTTATATGGTGTTTTAGGCTTATCAAGTTGGGAAGTTTTATTTGTACCGTGTATTAATTCTAAACAAGTAAACGATGAAGATGTGAATTCTGTTCGGTTAGTTTTATTTAATAAAAAGATCAATATTTTTCTTTTTTCTTTTCCCCGTGGTGGTGTTTTAATTAATTCACTAAATTGCTTTTCTTTTATATTGTAACAACACAAGACAAGGGCCAGGAAACAGATCGTTTATTAAGGAAATCAACACATTTATAGATTTTCATGTACATATTATAGATTATTGTTAGCAGAAAGACACAGTCTTCTGATTGGTTGTTTCCCACAGAAAGTTAACCTTGCATCTCTTCGTGACTGTTTCTTGAATGTCAGATCATCTATATGTTAACTGTGTCCGCCTGCGCAAAGCCTTTCTTCTCATTTTTCTCACGATGAATATCGGGGACATAAACATCGACGTAAATTACTGTCGACCAATTTTGACTAACAGCCAGCTCTCACCACAATATAACCTTGGATAGTAGTGGATTTTGAACATTGAATAGAGCAGACTAGTAGTATTGTATTGAATGAATATCGCTCAATTCAATGCGATACACATGTCATTTTAGGTTGTATATGCTAGACAGGAGTAAGTAAGACAAGGATATCCTCACTACCATCGATGATATTCCTGATGGTGGTGGACTGGATTATGCAACAGACCGTGGGTACAAGGCGAGCTCGTAGACCATTGAGCTTACTGGAACCCGATCCAATGATCCTTGAATTCTAACTTCTGCCGATTCATGATATTGCGCAACCATTTCGCGAAGCCGTGACTAGTAGGGTACAGCAGGTTGAAGATGAGGCAGTAACTCATCGAAGAAGACATGCGACTGCAGACTTTTATCAATACTTACCTTCGCTGACAATGAATACCCGATGACCAACCAGAAAGGGTAAGCAATGAGAAACTTTGTCAAAGAACCATCAAAAAACCTATTGCTCAACAAAAATGCAGAAAAAATGGGGATAGATTGGACATACTACTCTACTCTTTGAAAACCACTGAAAGACATCATACTCCAGGTAGATCTTCCAGAGGAACCCGAATAAGAGGCCACGAGTTGGGTGTCTGAGGGTGACATAGTGCAGATTGTGTGAGGAGGGAATGAAAGCCTATGGGTAATCATGGAGCCAACTAAGTATGACACTGCAGAGTACAGAGTGGAATGGCGATGTGATTCTGTAGCCCCATATTTTACTCAGAACTCAAAAGAACCATAATAATATCATATCTAAATGAGTGAAATCTACGTCTGCACTGCCTGGTAGGTGTAAACTGAAGATGTTTATCTATTTTATCTTCAATTTGACAAATACATCATTTAGAGAACCATTGGAAAACCTGCGGGGAGTACTGGAAAGCTGTTATGTCCTAGTTTGGGGTTCCTCGTCAGTATGTACCCACTGCCAGGGTTCGAACCCAGCGCCCCCGGGTTACGAGGTGAGTTTGTTGACCATTCAGGCATTGAGACTCCGACGAAATAGCTGTCCAGTACTCCTTACTGGTTTTCCAACGGTTCTCTAACTGATTTCAGCGCATAATCAATCCTGTAACCAATGGAATATGTCTGTCTGTTTTCGAAATAGAACTTTTCACCGATGTGCGCCAGTTCAAGTCGCCACACTCCCTCAATTTAGCACACAAAGCAACAGAAGAAAGTAGAAGAAATGCATAATAGAGACAGCAAACAGGTGTGAGACAAAGGAATAGTAATAATGACGAAGAACAATATAGTTTCATTGGAAATCATAAGTCACAAGGAGTGGATGAATCTGCGCCACCCACTGAGAACGATTTTGAACCATATCACTGACTGTTTCCAACCATTGGTTTTTTACCGTCCCGATGACCCCAAACAGTCAGGAAGTCTACACCTTCCTACGTGGCTTAGACCAACTGTTGTGGATTTCATTGACTGGTGCTATGTTTTGGTTTGACCGCCGCTAGCTCTTTTCCAGCCTGACCGTGTGTCACCTAACATTCCCCGATGTCAAGGAAAGCGGTGGCTAGGTTAGCATTTCGTAATCATCTCAATTGGTGTAACTTCATAGTCTCATCTATTGATTTCCCCTCCTTACCTCGCACTCGACGGACGCCTAACCTCAATACTGCTCACCATATTATACCACTTCACACGGGAGATAGAGGGCAGACAACTATGATTAAAGACAGCTAGCTAGGCTTTTCATGTCATCCACTCTCAATGGCCAGGACTCACAGCAATAAAGGAGGACGGAGCGAAGTGACTGCTGAGCAGCACGCCCGCCCAATGAAATCATTGCAAACCAACACTTTATAATACATGTGTATGTTACATTAATAGTTAAAAAGACTATAACTTTGTGGTTTGGTACAGTTCATTTATAAAAAATTATTTCTTATACGTTAATTTCACGTGTAACCTTAGGTTTATAGCAGTGCATAATCATAAATAAATAAATTCAACACACAATTAGTTGATTGAATGACACGGCGCCATTAAATTTAATTATTGGTTTACTTGTTATGACGTTTGTCAATGTTTTCTGCTTTACCATATGATGTACAATATACTAGTATTTTATGCCAGTTAGCAATTTGAAAAATAAACAACACCAAAAAACCCACCTAAAATGTAATTCATTAGTCAAACCAGTGATACTTTAGTCTGTCCTTGTTTCTGTTCCTTGTGTTTCTCTTTGCATATAGACTCTTCATGGTGACACTCCTTTCTAACAAACAGTGACCTTTTAAGAACGTCAGCGTTTTGTAAAGATGCTTTCAAAATCTTCAAGGATGTAACGACCAAACAGACTGTCAACTATTTGACACCATATCATAGTAGGAATCTATGGATGCCTAGTTATTCAAGTTTAATCATGGATCGATATCATGGCAAGCTCGTAGACCATTTGGTCACTGGGAGCCGACTCAATGGCCAGTCCATTAATTCTAACTTCTACCAATTCATGATTTTAGCGCCTGGTTGCTACTAACTGCCCACAGGACTAAGTTGCATGGAGTTCTAGTGAGGAGTCGTGATCAGTAGGGACGACTCGGTCGGGGGAGGGGGTTGACAAATGCCCGCCGATGACATTGGCTGGAGGTCACGCTAAAATCACGAGTCGGTAGAAGCTAGAATTCATGGACTGGCTATTGAGTCGGCTTTCAGTGACTGAATGGTTTACGAGCTTGCTTTGTAATGGGAAGGTCCTGGGTTCGAACCCTGGCGGTGGATATGTACTGCCAGTGAGTCCCAAGTGGGGACGAAACAGCTTTCTAGTACTCCGTAGCTGGTTTTCAATGATTCTCTTTCTGATATCAAATCATAATGGGGAACTCCTAATTTATTCACTCTACACATCTTTATATTGCGGTGAGAGCTGTCTGTGTAACAACAGAAGACAAGGGCGAAGCAACAGATCGTTTTATTATGAAAATCAACACGTATTTATACATCTTTCAACTACATTATTATAGACAAGCGCAGTCATCTGATTGGTTGTTTAGGTAGACAAACGCAGGCTTCTGATTGGTTGTTTCGGGATTCCTTGACAAATCGATTTTTTTTTGCGAATCATATTTTGCCACGTTAACTTTGCTGTGATTGGTTGTTGACTCAGGCTTGTTCATATTTTCTCACGGCCCATATTAGTGACCTAGACCTTAACGTAGATTAGTGCCAACCAATCGGCTAGCAGCCTGCTCTCACCACACTCGTCCCCCCGTCAAATAGCTTCGTGCGCAGACGTTCCGACCTTCTGGGTGCTACATCCTCTAGTTGAGGATTGTTACTGACCGGCTTGTCCCACTGTACCCATCTTTGGAGCTGACTGGCGTTAACTCGTTTCTGTTTATCACCTCTTCGGATGGTATATACTTGACCCCGTCTTTTTGTGATTGTGTATGGTCCTTCCCACTTTGGAAGGAGTTTCCGTGAACCTAGCCCGCCTCCAACTGTATATCTCCTGTCTCTACACTTCACTTGGTCCCCGACTGCAAAGGTAATGCACTGCGTCCTTTCTTTCATCTGAGACTTCACGACATCACTGCGCTGCTTCCGTATTACATTCTTGACTGCCTCTTTCCTCTCTGCTTTTAATTTCGTCGTACTCCACTTTTGGTGCATGGGCCAGGTCTCATTGTGTACCGGAAATCGTGGTTTTCTACCATACATCAGTTGGAAGGGTGACTTCTTCGTTGTTTCCTGAGTGGTAGCGCGATGTGTTAGTAAAATCAGTGGAAGCTCCGTTTCCCAGTTCCCGCCCTTCGAGGCCAGCCACTCCTTCAGTGTACGGTTGTTTCTCTCCGTTAGGCCATTCGTTTGTGGATGGTATGGGGTCGTTCTGATCCTCTTGATGCCCAGCTGTTGCAAACGGGAAGTAAACTCTTCACTCTCGAAACAGGGACCTTGGTCTGTCAGTATTGTCTTCGGTACGCCGTGGTCTGCAACAATGTGTCTAACTACTGCATCTGTCACGGTTCTTGCACGTTGGTCTGGGATTGCTACGGCGTCTACCCATCGTGTCGCGTGTTCCGTCATTACCAAGAGGTACTGATTACCATTGGATGTCTGAGGAAATGGACCCATGACATCTACGGACCACAAGTCACCTATCGCGGTAACTGGAATCGACTGAAGTGGTGGTCGTATACACCGGTCACCTTTCATCAGCTGGCACCGTGGACATCCAAGTACGTATCTTGCTACGTCTTCTCTCATACCTGGCCAGTACATACTTTGTCTTAGGAGATCGGTCGTTCTGGCCACGCCTGTATGCGCTAGCTGGTGACATTCTTCTATCATGTCGTGGCGCGACGATTGAGGTATGACAGCCAGCCAGCTTCCGTCGTTCTCTCGCCAGGTCAGAGTCCCGTAGGCATTCACTCTGAGTCGATCCCTCTGTCTGAGTAGTGTGGTTAGCTCCTTACTCGCCGTAGTTTGATCCACTTCTATTCCGTTGGTGATCACCTGTATTACTGTATTCAGCGTATCGTCCAACCTCTGCCTACGTGCAAGTCTTAGTGGGTCTTGTTCTACTGCATGCACTCCGTAAGCGACCTCGGGCAACTCAGACTCATCTTCTGGTCTCGATAACAAATCTGCCAAGACATTTTCACTTCCAGGAACGTGTGAGATCGTAAAATCGTACTCCTGAAGACGCAACATCCACCGTGACAACTTCCCCCGTGGGTCTCTCGCTGTCTTCAAAAATTGTAGCGGCTTATGATCAGTTTCGATGTGGAACCGCCGGCCGAGTAAATAAGGTCTCCATTTGTCGACTGCCCATACCATTGCTAAACATTCTTTTTCTATCGTTGAATACTTTCTCTCTGCGAGTGTCAAAACCCTACTGGCATACTCAACGATTCCCTCGTCCTGTCTTAGGACCGCACCTATAGCGTAGTCACTGGCATCTGTGCACACTGTGAACTGTCTTCCTGGCACAGGTAGTTTTAGCGTCATTTGTTGGTGGTCGAGCAGCTGTTTAATTCTGTCGAATGTCCTCTGCGATTCTTCCGACCAAACAAACTTTGGCTCACCTAGTAGCCTGTATAGAGGGGCTGCTATCTCATTGAAGTTCTTCACGAAGCGGCTATAAAACGCTGCTCTACCCAAGAATTGTCTCAGTTTTCTCTTTGAATTCGGGGCTGGAATCGTTTTAATCGTCAAAATTTTCTCCGGCAGTGGTTTAATCTCACCATTTCCCACTTTATGTCCCAACAGAGTAACATTCTTTTTGGCTATCTGGGACTTGGTTTTGTTGACGCGTAGTCCAAACTCTTCGATGCGTCGCAGCACGGCTTCTACATGGTTGACGTGATCGTTTTCGTTTTGACTGTATATGACGAGATCATCACCATAAACCTCCACGTTTTTCAAGTTCCTAAGTAATAGCTTCATCAGTCGTCTGAACGTAAACGGTGCACCTGCTAGTCCAAACGGCATGCGTTTAAATCGATATTGTGTCTGACCCACGATGAAAGCCGTCTTATCTCTATCACCTTGTTTTATCGGTATCTGCCAGTATCCTGAGCGAAGATCGAGAACCGAAAACACATTCGCACCTTGTAGGCGATCTAAAGTTTCTACCACTGTTGGCATGGCACACGGTCTTAACTCTGTCATACTGTTTAACTGTCGAAAATCAACACAGAATCTATACTTCCCATTCGCTTTTTTTACTAACAGCACTGGAGAGTTGTACGGGCTATCAGCTTCCTCAATAATGTCATCTTTTAACATCTCTTGCACTTGTCGCTCCACTTCGCCTTCCAGATGACATGGAACTCTTCGCGTTGTAAATGACCTTACTTTCGGATCACTTAACGGAATTTCATGATTCACCTTATCGCAATAACCGTATGGGTCGCCATCTCCAGTGAACAGATGATCGTATTTACTAATTAACTCTGTCACATTGTGTACCGTCGGCAGCTTAATCGCTGCTATCTCGCTGGTCTCATACATGTTGATATGCCCGTATTTCGTGACCACCACGTTCGCTTGCGTGTCGATTATGGCACCAATCTCACGCAGAAAATCCGCTCCTAATATCGTTCGCTGTAGTTCGGGTACAACAATGAAAGGAAACGTCACCTCGCAGCCACCAACAACGACCGTACAGTTCGATCTACCCGTTATACGCAACACATACCCGCCTACTGTTTGTACTGTCAATGAACACGGGCTAACACTCTTACATAAATTCTTATCTATTAACGACACGGCCGCCCCTGTATCTATCAAACATACTACTTCTCGATCATTCACTCGCAACTTCGAATACAGAGCGCCTTTCTCAATAGCCCCCACTAAATCTAGGTTCATACGAAAGAAAGAACAAGCATTATACCGTCTGAAATTTTTTCTTTTCCGCCTTTCTGGGCAGTATCTTCTCCAGTGTCCCGGCTTACCGCATTCAAAACACCGGTCTTTTCTATCAGCCAACTTTAACGCCGCCACTTCCCGCTGCAATGCTTCAATTTTCTGCTCATACTCGTTTGGTTTTGGTTGGTCTATAGCGGCTACCGTTGTGCTCAGCAGCTGTCTGGTCACCTTCGCCAGCTCGCTAATATCCATCGGCTGCGTTGCGTTAACCAGTTGTAATCGCTGAGAAATGTGGTCTGGGACACTCTCGATGAATTGGGAAGACAGTAACTGCGCTTCTGATTCTTCATCTAAAGTGGGAAGTGCGCGTCGAAGTAGATTAGTCAGTTTCACCGCCAACACTAGCGGGTCTCCATCAGGTCCAAGCTTCATTGACCGGAACTGCTGCATTGCTAGCTGTCTGTCTGTTTCGCTGTCAAACTCGGAAACTAGTCGTTCAACCAATTTCTTCCAAGACGCTGTGCCATTTGACCTGTCTACGCTGTCATATGCAGCCTTCGCTCGGCCTCTCAACAGCGTCCCCAAGACAACTGCCTTCGCTGCCTGCTCCTTGACACCCACCAGCTCAGCAACAGCCTCGAAGTCACGTAAGAAGCTCCTTATGTCTCCTTCTTCAAACGCAGCTGGCCACGGGATCTTCATTTTCTGGAGGCAGCGACACCAAATGTAACAACAGAAGACAAGGGCGAAGCAACAGATCGTTTTATTATGAAAATCAACACGTATTTATACATCTTTCAACTACATTATTATAGACAAGCGCAGTCATCTGATTGGTTGTTTAGGTAGACAAACGCAGGCTTCTGATTGGTTGTTTCGGGATTCCTTGACAAATCGATCTATCTTTGCGAATCATATTTTGCCACGTTAACTTTGCTGTGATTGGTTGTTGACTCAGGCTTGTTCATATTTTCTCACGGCCCATATTAGTGACCTAGACCTTAACGTAGATTAGTGCCAACCAATCGGCTAGCAGCCTGCTCTCACCACATCTGTAAGCTAAAATTGTAGACAACAATTTTTGTCAGTATTTATGTCCCGAATCGAGGTCATGAGAAAAAACAATAACAAAGCCTAACCTTGAGGAACTTACCAACCAATCACAGCAGACTTTATGTGTGCAAATACGATTCGCAGATATATGGCTTAACTTTCTAGGAAACAGTCATCACGAGCAGTACAGAATAATCTTCATCAGGAAAGCAACTCCTGACAACATCAACAACGCTAATAATAATGTACATAAAAGTCTATAAATATCTGTTGATTTTTTCAATAAGCGATCTATTGTCTGGCCCTTGTCTTCTGTCGTTGCAATACATACTTCGAAATACACTGTAATAAGCGTCATTGTAACAATAAAAAATATGGGTGCGTACTGATGAAGAGTCCCAAACTAGGACGAAACAGTTGTCCAGTACTCCCAGGTTTTCGAATGGTTCTCTAACTAATGTCAGCTCATGATGAAATCCTGTAACCAATCAAATCCCTACAAACCAACACTTGAATAAAAAATATATTTATGTGTATATATTTTCGTAGCCAACTCTAATTTTCTTCTAAGCTTATCATACTTCCTCTTAGCTAACATTCTCTAGCAGGAGTCGTCAGCGAGTCAGTTAGTATGCATAACATATGACTTAGTCACACACACTTCATTCACTTCGTGTTAAACTAAATTCTTTGTGTATTGATGTAGAATTTGTACACTGTTGGTACTACAGTATGGTGTGTATGTGTGAATATGTAGTGTGGTATGTTGTTTTAGCCTGTTTTTATAGCATAAAAAGAATATAAATGCTCAGATATTATATATATATATATATATATATATATATATATATATATGTTCTATGCATGACATAACTTGTTAAATTATATACACTTCCGTAATAAGTGACCATTATACGCGTGCGTGCGCGCGCGAGAGAGAGAGATGGTGAAAAAAACTGTTCATAGTGTAGCTAATTTCATACTGATAGATATTCAGTATAGTTCTCTGTATGTACCAGTGTGAAGTGGGGGCTTTTTTGTCCTCAAAAAATAACGAACAAGAACGCCTATTGACACAACCGTGAAAACTACTAGTAGTAGTAAGCTAGCTATTAACGGACTGAGATTAATTATGTTATTTGTTATTATTATGAAAACACAAATTTGGTATATTATGCTCACCAACAGATTATTATTATTATTGTTCCCTTGGGTTCCTAGTGGAACATAGGGCTTCAACTCCACGTCTCCACTTGCTTCTGTCTTCCTTCTGCTGTACTTTTCGCCTGCATCCTTGTGAGTTTCAACTACTCTTCACACGATCTCCTCCATGTCACCCTTGCACTGACGTCCCATTCTCCGCTTCCCTTTCGGCCTGGTTCCACTCAAGCAATGTCCTGATGCGCGAGCGATGTCACCCAGTGGCGGCCTCCTCAGCGAGTGTCCAATCCATTACCATCCACTTTCTCCTGCATATTTATTTGTTGGGCGATTGGTTCTTGTTTTGTTTGTTCCCAGCCAGAGTTTCTTGTTGGTGATTCTTTCCGGCGTGGTCATCTGATCTTCAGTATAGATCCAGCGAAGACAGTTGTTGGTTGATGAAGGTCTGCAACAGGCTGTTGGAAATATTCTTTGTGGCCAGCCCGCCAAGTTTCTGATCCGTATAGAAGAAAGAACTGACTGACTTGACGTTTGTACTGAAAATCCGCCTGAATTTTGTTATTGATGCAGAGTGACGAAGATTTCCAGATTGGTTTCAAGTTGATGAATGTGTTTCTCGCCTTCCCGATTCTGTCTCAATTTTACATCCTCGTCCGTTCCGACTTTCTGTAGTTGAGACAATGCCCCCTAGATAAGTGAGGTGAATGAAGTAACCTCTTTCAAATCCCTCCCGTTGATGGTGATTGGCGTTGGATGTTGCTGCTGTTGTTGTTGGTGTTGGTTATTTTGATAACCTCCGTCTTGTCTATGCTCACCTGGAGTCCTGTCTTTGCTGCTCCTTCGACCAACAGATGCGCCACATAAAATCTCGTAGTTTGAGCGTAGGGGTTAGGAGATACTGCTGGGACGCTCAGATCAAAGCAAGTGGTCGTCTTAAGGAATGAACCCCCCCACTTGATCCTTTGACTTACAATCTGACCGACAAGATAGTAGATCAATGTCAGGAGCTAATTTCTCATGGTGTCCAGTGACTAAAACAGGTCCTTACGTTATTCAATTTGTTTGGATTCCGGATGGCTGTTATACCTGGCCATTGACAATGGAAGACATGAAAAGATTGGCTGTCTTCGATTATAGGTGCCTGCGTTCTATCTCCAGTGTGAAATGGTATAATAGGGTGACCAATATTGAGGTTAGGCGTCTGTCGAGTGCGAGGTAAGGAGGGGAAATCAATAGACGAGACTGTGAACTTACACCAATTGAGATGGTTAGGACATGCTAACCTAGCCACCGCCTTCCTCGACAACGGGCAATTTTAGCTGACATAGGATCGTTCAGGTTGGAAAAGAGCCAGCGGTGGTCAAACCAAAACATGGCTTCATGACTCAATGAAATCCACAACAGTTAGTTTAAGCCAGCCAGCCACGTAGGAAGGTGTAGACTTCTGTCTGGTTGGGGTCATCGGGACGTTAAAAATCAATGAAGGCTGGAGACAATTGGTTATGTGGCTCAAAATCGTTCTCATTTGGTGGCGCAGATCCATCCACTCCTTGTGACTTATAATATCCAATAAAACTAAATGGTTCCTTCATATTACTATTCTTTTTACCTCATATCTCTGTTTACTATGTTTTACATTCCTTTTGACTTTCTTCTCTTGCTTTGTGTGCTAAATGGAGGGAGTTTGGTGACTTGAACTGCTGCACATCGATGCAAAGTTCTATGTCGAAACCAGTCAGTAGGGATTCCGGAACCCATGTACACTCTATAGGTAGGAATCAGCGGTTTTCAGCTCCGATGACTGACTTACTGGTTACAAAATAGAAATATGCACAGAATTGCAGCAGTCTTAGTTGCCACACTCCATAACGCACACAAAGAAAGACAAAAGAGGAAAACTGAACAGATTTGAAAGGAGGATAATAAGCTAGAATATGAAAGGAGAACAACAATAGTAACACAAAATAAGAATAGGCTTTTTTTATACATCAGACCAAAGAGAGTGAATGCATCTGCTCCATTGAGAACGATTTTACGCTTTATCACCAGTCGTCTCCAGTCATTGGCTCTTGGCATTCTGAGGACCACAATCAACATCTCCCTGGGTGGATCCAACTAACTGTTAGAGATTTGACTGAATGATAAAGCGATGTTTTTGTTTGGCCACCAATACTTCTTATCCAACTTAATTCCATATGTCAGCTTTTGGAAGTGTGTGCTTTTGGCTGTCCTTTATGGCTGTGAGACCTGGCCATTGAGAGTGGAAGACATGAAAAGACTAGCTGTCTTTGATCATAGGTACCTACGTTCTAACTCTCCGTGTGAAGTGGTATAATAGGGTGAGCAATATTGAGGTTAGGCGTCCGTCGAGTGCTGGGTAAGGAGGGGAAATCAATCGACGAGGCTGTGAAATTACATCGACCGAGGTGTTTAGAACATGTGTTACGCATGACTGCCTAGTCATCGCCTTCCTCGACTATGGGCAATGTTAGCTGACATAGGGTCAGGCTGGAAAAGAGCTAGTGGCGGTCAAACCAAAACATAACACCAGTCAATGAAATCCACAACAGTTAGTTTAAGCCAGCTAGCCACGTAGGAAGGTGTAGACTTCTGTCTGGTTGGGGTCCTCGGGACGGTAAAAACAATGGTGGGAAACAATTTGTGATATGGCTCAAAATCGTTCTCAATGGGTGGCGCAGATCCATCCACTCCTTGTGACTCATGATTTCCAGCGAAAGCATATTGTTCTTCATTATTACTATTCCTTTGTCTCACATCTCTGTTTACTGTCTTCATTATGCATTTCTTCTACTTTCTTTTCTTGCTTTGTGTGCTACATGAAGCGTGTGTGTTGACTTGAACTGGTGCACATCGGTGCAAAGTTCTATGTCGAAAATAGACAGATTGCAAGCCTTCGCCTTTCTTCATAAACCATGTTAGTTGACCTATGGAATTAGGTTGGAAAAGATTAATATATGTGTAAAACTTGGGCACTGTGGTATTAAGTAATTCCATATTAGTTTGATTATTAAATGTATCACACAGTGAAACAGTATTGTATACTGTATTGTTTACACTGTATTGTATACAGTATACAATACTGTTTCACTGTGTGATACATTTAATAATCAAACTAATATGGAAGGTTGGAAAAGAGTTAAAGGTGATCAAATCAAAACCTAACATCATTCTGTGGAGTCCTTGATAGTTGGTTTGGGCCAAGTGTGGGGGTAGTTGCAGTTTGCCTGGTTGGGGTCCTCGGGAGGGGGTACTAAAAATCAATGACTGGAAACCTTTCCTATGGTGCAGATACATTCACTCTTTATTATAATACTCAATACTCAAGATCAGATGGCCGGCCAGAAAAGATCAGTAACAAAGATCTCTGGTAACGAGTGAACCAACCAGGAACCGATTGCGAAACAAATAGGCAGCAAGAAATGGAGATGGATTGGCCATACACTGAGGAAACCATCAAGTGACATCACTAGACAAGCCCTCGAGTGGAACCCGAAAGGCAAGCGGCGAGTTGGTCGTCAGTGCAAGGTTGACTTGAAGGAGGTCATGTGAGGAGGAGATGAAAGCATGTGGGCAGACTTGGAGCGGAGTGAAAAAGTTGGCAGAAAACAGAAGGCAATGGAGACGCTTGGCTGAAGCCCTATGTTCCTCTAGGAATTAAAGGATACAATAATAACAATAATTTATAATAATCGTCCAAATCCATTAAAGCCTCATGTTTTTCCAATTTGTTACTATTCTTTTCTCTACTTTTGTGTGGTACATGAATTGCTGCATGTTGAACTGATTCACACTTGTGTGCATAGTCGTCCTATAATGAAAATCAGTCGGTCAGTATATAAGTTTGTAGAAATCCACGAGAGAGAGAGAGAGAGAGAGAGTACAGAAAATAAGAAAATCCCCCCCTTCACAATTTTCTCAAAGGTTTGATAGATATCATATTGCCCCTGACAAATTTATTTCCACATTAGCTGTCCAATTAATGAGACAGGGCAAAAAATGTGACCCTTTATGCATTCATTATACAAAGTACTCTATATTTCTGTCAAATTTTAAGACACATCGATATGGGCGTTTTGCCGCTAACTTGTTCATACAATGAGATATAACGGACGATAACGTAAAGACAGGTATTGTTTTTAGTAGTAGTAAATTTGCCCTGAATAGAAGATGAAAAATCAGAAACCCCCCTCGTCCACGAATGGATACGTGTATTTTCCAACAAGGGAAATTAACTGTCACATAAGGGTGTGTGTGTGGAAAAGTACGAAAAAGTCTGAATTAACTGTACAATACAAAAGTATATAGAAAATAACTAACACACATGAACCAATCATAAGACGGATAGTAGAATTTTCTTACCACCAACTGGATTCTGATTGGTTGCAATGTCATGTGACCAAGGTCATACATTGTTTATTTAGTTAATAGACAGACAAGATGCATTGTGAGTAATAATGGAATAATGGATTAGTAGACACAGCAAAATATATCAGGCTGGGAAAAGAAGGCAGACATCATGTGACTATATATCAACAACCCAATAACTTACTTAAAATGGCTCATTTGAAAAGATTACTGCATAAATTGATTGCTGGGTTGTAACCAGAGTCACTTCATCCTAGTCATTGTCTGAAATCCATCGTCCAAGCAATGAATATAGCCATTGAGCCACATAATCTGATTTCGTAACAAATCATTTAAAAAAAAGGAACTAAGTTAATAATAATAAAACCCAATAATGCTTTTGAATACTAGCCAAAAAGACTGTATCTATGGCCTTGAGAAGATTCATGTTTCCATGATCGTGGGAAACCCCGTAGCATCACTGTGTGTGATAAAGTTAGTTTAAACTAGGGGCGAACAAGGTTTATTCGTAGGTCTGTTTTAGCTCTCATGAACATAAAGTGGCTGATGTTAATAAGCCATTTAAAGTTATCTACCGTATTCCGACTAATTATAATTGGGCCTTACGAGTTCGTCCTTGACATATAGCTAAAGTCGTAAGAATCCACCTGAAGAGAAGCCTAACTTATGTGTTCATTAACTAATTCGTTAAGACGTTTTCCTTACCTTGGCCATCATTATTTTTCATTGTTGAGATGAATATTCTTTCCTTCATCATGTTTTGTCTTCTAAGCGTTTAGATGAAAATTTTCGCTTCACGCATAAAACTCTCAGTGTTATTTATATTCCTACCTGTGGCATGTGCTACCGACAAGATTTATCAGTAGTGTATAAGGAGACTTTCGTCGGCACACAAAAATATCACATACTAGAGAGATAGATTTTACGTCGAAGAGAGGAAATGAACCAATAGTATAGAGAAGCATGGAAGACACGAAAATAGGACAGAGAAACACAAAACGAAGAACAGAAGTAGCGCACAATGCGGAAGATCCCAACCACTCTTTGTTCTTCCATGTTACTATTCTTTCCTTTTCCTCTCTTCTCTACTTTTGTGTGCTACATGGAGTGTGTCAAGTTGAGCCAGTGCATTTCGGTACAAAGTTCTTTTTTTGAAACTCAGTCATTATTAGGCAAAGATAAAAACGGATGAAGATGTCACAAAATCAGAATCGAAAAGGCAAGATGATACGCACGCCTTCATCAACCTGAAACCAGTTCGGAAATCTGCACTCAGCCAGCATAAAAAGCAAGATTCGGATTTTCAACACTAATGTCAAGTCGCTCCTTCTACATGTGCCAGAAACCTGACCCAGTGTGCTACGAAAAGGATTTCCAACAGCTGCCATCTTCGTTGGCTGGCTCCATACTGAAGATCAAAATGGCTAGCCAGCTGGTCAAAAAGAATTAGCAAAAAAGAAACTCTGTCTGGGAAAAAACCATCCAAGAGCCGGTCGGTCAACAAATATGCAGGAGAAAACGGAGATGGATCGAATTTACATTGAGTAGACCGTCGAATGACATCGCGCGTAATACAGGCCATCGCTCGAGTGGAATTCCAATGGGAAACGACGAGTGTGTGTCGTCAGTGCGAGGGTGACATGGGCGAGATGAGCGATTGTGGTTAACCGTGGACCAGCTGAAGAGGATTACGGAAAATAGAAGAAAGCGAAGATGTGTCATTGAGGCGGTATGTTCCACTCGGAACCCAAGGGAACAATGATATAAAAATGATAAGAATTTCTTGATTTTAACTAACTGGAAATCTCTATAACGTACACAATGATAATCTCTCTTTCCTACCAGTAGACACTGAAAGAAGAATTATATGGTAGGCTCTATGAGTCCTTCTACATTCTAATGTCCCATACTATATTTGACCAGCAAACAAAATGAAACATTGAAGCTATTCATACAGACTGACTAAGTTTCAGCACGGAACCTTGCACTGAAGTTCACCAATTCAACTAGCCACCACACAACATATAACACACAAAGATAGAGGAAAGGGAAAAAAAATTAATTCAAACAAGCTATAACGGGGTTGAAATATATACGGGAAGAAAAATAACCAGCATAGCAGAACATAAGGATTTAAAAAGATCTGGTAAACTACAAAGAGTGGCTAGCCATGAGTAACGTGTGTATTAGCCATGTCAATTTATGCTGCTTCACAATCTTATCAATTGAATTTCTCTCCTTACCTAACACACTTTACGCCTAACCTCAATATTATTCACCCTAGTATACCTGACTGATTGACTGGCTAGATTCAACATAGAACTTTGCAAAGATGTGCAGCCGTTTGAGTTGCCACACTCCTTCCTTGTAGCATAGATCAAAAGAAGAAAGTATGGGGAGATTCAAAATACAGATGATAAAAAGAAGTGTGAGTGAGGTAGAAAGAATAGTAATATGGAAGAACGATAGAGCTTCATTGGATGTGAAAAATCACAAAGAGTGAATCCATCTGCTCCAGCCATTGACAACTACTTTGAGCCATATCGCCTCCAGCCTTCATTGTTTCTTACCATCCCGAGGACCCCAGCCGGACAGTCTCCCTACGTGTTTGGCGTGAGCTGACTGTTATAGATTAAGTTGAGTGATGAAGCCATGTTTTGGTTTGACCACCACTAGCTCAGGTAGGGAGATGCAGACTCCGGGTTGGGGCCCTCGGGACTGACTCTAGGAATCAATGGCTGGAGACAATAGGTGACATGGCTGAAAATCGTTGTCAATGCCTAGCGCAGATGTATTCAGTCTCTGTAATCTTTCATATTCCTTTCTACCATTACCCATTCTGTTTCACTCTTATACTTGTCAAACTCTATTGATTCCTTTCACTCATCTTCTTGTCTACTTTTGTGTGCTATTTGGAACGTGGGAACTCGAACTGGTGCACTTGGGTGCCAAGTTCTATGTTGAATCCAGACAGACAGACAGCTCTTTTCCAACCTTATCAATCACTTGTCAGCTAACATTGCCCCTGCCCGTCGAAGAGGGCAATAGCTAGGCATGCCTACGTAACATATGTCTTAACTATCCTAATCGATGTAACTTCACAGCCTCGTCAATTGATTTCCCCTCCTTATCTAGCACTAGAATGACGCCGAACCTCAATAGTGTTCACCTTATTACGCTGCCTTACACAGGATATAGATAGAACACAGGCACCTATGATCCAAGACATCTAACCAGGCTTTTGATGTCTTCCACTTTCGATTGGTATTTTTCGTAGCCATAAATGATGACGGAGAGAAATGCTGATCAGTACACACATCCTTTGGTCGACAGCCCACCGGATATCCCGTTTACTGAGCTAGAGATGGCGGAAGTTGGCAGGAAAATGCCAAACGAGCCTTCTGTATCCTTTGCTAAAATCTCGTCAGTGATCATCCCATTGGCATTAAGCTGATGCAACTTCCTAAATAAGTGAAATGGCTACTTAACACAGGATATAGAACGCAAAGATCTGTAGTGAAAGACAGTTATACTCCTCAATATTATTCATGAATATCGATTAGATTTCCATTTCCTTCACCTGTTTGTTTCTTTATTCAAAACTTAAAATACTTCTTGTGTTTTCTTGCTTCCTTTTTGTTTATGCAGTCAATTGTTATCACAAACCCTCAGTCGTACAGAACCCTATTTCTATCGTCCAGGGGCATTTAGTCGGCCAGGATCTATCGGTTTAGGTAAAATTGACTGTTTACTCATACAAGATCGACGTGATCGTGTTTATAAATTTGATCCAATTTTAAATTCATGGATACGTACAATTGATGGATTAAAAAATTTAAATTTTACTAAGCATTGGTTATTCGAGAGTAAAAAACTTCCTCATCTGCCAACACGTCTCCTGATATTGACTACGGATTTTGAAGTGTACACCTTTCAAATATGCTATACAAAAAAGGTGTCTACAATGCCGACAACAACAGCGACAGCGTCAGCAACACCATTTGACTGTAACAAATTACGTAAGAATATGAAAGAAAATGTCAAATTATTTATTAATTTATTCACATCAAGAATCTCACATATTCGTCGATCATCTGGTATGGTATTGGCTGATGAATATGCTGCTAACTGTGATCTGAATACAACACCAATTGATCAGAATTATTCTCATGATCAACCGGTGACGACTACCTGTGAAATGGTGATACAAGGATCTGTAAATATTTTTCAAAATTGGAATTATTTAAATGAAACATTAGATAGTGATAATAATAACAATAATAATAATAATACCTTAGTAAGTCAATTCTTTAAACGTGTGCCATTATATTATTATTATTATTACTAATAAAAGTGATTTAGGTTCTGAGTAGGACGATAGCACTTCACTCTACGATTTCCTCTTAAACTCTCATTTCATCCCTACATGGTCTCCTCACTCGGATTCACGCCCAACTTGTTGTTTTGCATTCAGGTTCTACTCGAGGGCTTGGCACTTGATCTCACTCAATGGGCTTTTCAGTGTATCTTGAATCCACCTCCCCTTTCTTGTACATATTTTTTGGGCGATATGTTTTTGCTTCGTTCGTTCCACTGCAGAGTTCTTAGTTGCTTCAATATAGGTGAGATTTTATTTTGATAAATCACACACAGTCCACGTTTCGAGCACAAATTTCTGCCGCTCATAAACATATCAAGTCACTCACTCACACAACTTGTTAGTTGCTTCATTTATATACATGAGTGAAATTGATAATTAGACATTTGAATAAAAATCAACCAATATAGGATAATGTACATTCAGAAATAATAATAATGTAAGTGTTATTGATCAAATACACTCAGACGGGAAATAAGACGAGTGTTTTTATAGTCAAAATAAATAAGTAACTTGTTAGAATGTTGTGATGTACTTGGATTGAAATAGAATTTTGAGATTATTTATTATCCTCCTCTGATTTGGTTGACTGACTCTAGTGGTGATGATATCTTCCATGCATATCTCTGATATTTGCATTGAGTCATTTCTGTTACATGTGTTGTGTTGAGTGTAGACTGCATGAACCAGGCAGGATTCAGTAATCAATCTCTCTCTCCACCTACTTGTATTATCTTCTTAGAATTTTAACCCTCTCCCACCCATCCTTTTGTGTGATTGTGTAATAATGCATCCAGTGCAATTCATTGCTGAGCTTTTTTCTAAATTACTTATCTTCTCGGGGTCAACCATTCTTACCTTAGCTAAATTCTCATGTTCCGACAATCTGACTACCCCGGACCTACTAGTTTGACCTATGCAGTTGACCTCACTCACAGTCATTGCAAGGTATTTTGTAAATTATATTATTTGTCCAACTGGGTTCACCGAGTCCTTTAACCTACAGAGCTTGTCGCTGAGTGAGTTTGTAGGTTTAAATGCCACCCTAATTCCTGCTTTATTAAGAATCCTACGTAGAGTCTCAGACGTCACCTTATCCTATATTTATTTCTATTCAAATGTTTCATCATTAGTTCCACTCATGTATATAAATGAAGCAAAAAGTGGTGTGAGTGAGTGACTTGATGTGATTATGGCCAGCAATAGTTTGCGCTCGAAATGTGGACACTAGTTAATATTACTGCATAATACTGTGTGTGGAGTTATACTCTACTAGAGAGTCTTCTGAACACCTTGAGCAGCAATCTTCGTATGTTTGGCATGCGATTCGCCCTCCAAAATGTAAGATGCTGCTACAGGACTGGACCACGTCAACTCCTAGCTTAGTGATAGGGAGTGAAGTGATAGAACATGTTGACCACTTCACCTACTTGGGAAGTTGTATTAGCACCAACGGACTGATTGTCGACGAAATCTCAGCAAGGATCCAGAAAGCTCGAGCTGCTTTTGCTGACTTACACCATCTCTGGCGTAGGCGTGACATCCGGTTATCAACCAAGGGACGAGTGTACTGCTCAACAGTTCGCTCCGTCCTTCTCTATGGCTCTGAAACATGACCAATACGCGTTGAAGACATGAAAAGGTTAACTTCTTTCGATCATAGATGTCTGCAATCCCTGTCTCACGTTAGGTGGTTTAACAAGGTAAGTAATGTTGACGTTCGGCGTAGAGTGTTGGGCAAATAGGGAAAATCAATCGACGAGGCTATAAAGTTACATAGATTGAGATGGCTAGGTCACGTGGTGCGCATGCCTAACCATCGCCTCCCCCGACGGGAATTACTAGCTGATATAGATGCAGGTTGGAAAAGGGTAAGTGGTGGCCAAACAAAAACATAGCCTCATCAATCCATGAAATCCTTGACAGTTAAACTGAGTCGGTCAGGTAGGGAGATGCAGACTTCCGGGTTGGGGCCCTCGGGACTCTAGGAATCAATGGCTGGAGACAATAGGTGACATGGCTCAAAATCGTTGTCAATGCCTAGCGCAGATGTATTCAGTCTCTGTAATCTCTCATATTCCTTTCTACCATTACCCATTCTGTTTCACTCTTATACTTGTGAAACTCTATTGATTCTCTTCACTCATCTTCTTGTCTACCTCTGTGTGCTATTTGGAACGTGGGAACTCGAACTGGTGCACTTGGGTGCCAAGTTCTATGTTGAATCCAGACAGATACTCTACTAGCACAGTTCCCAAGTTTTATACTTATATTAATAATTCCTATTTGCCTATTCTTCCTGTTGGTAAAATTCTGCAAATTGGCGTTGCAAATGCTCTTTGTGACTCCCGTGCCAAGTTTCTGAATCATATAGAAGGAGTGACTTAACATTGGTGTTGAAAATCCGAATCTTGTTTTGATTTTTTATCACCACTAGCTCTATTCCAACCTCATCAATCCTATGTCAGCCAACACTGCCCAGCCTGTCGAGGTAGACGATGGCTAGGGATACATGCTCAATGCATGTCCTAACCATCTCATTCGATGTAACTAAACAACCTTGTCGATTGATGCCTAACCTCAGTATCGCTCACCCTATTATGCCACCTAACACGGAAAGCCAGAACAAAGACACCTATGATTGAAGACAGCCAGCCAGGCTTTTCATGTCTTCCATTTTCAACTGGCATGTTTCACAACCATAAAGGATGATGCAGTGAACTGTTGAGCAGTACACACGTCATTCGGTCGACAGCCAACTAGTCGGAGATCACGTCTACTAAGTCAGATATGGCGTAATTTCGCATATGCTAAATGCGCCTTCTGTATCCTTTACTGAGATTTCGTCAGCGATTAAACCGTTGGCACTGGCTAATGCAACTTCCCCAAAGGAGTGAAGTGGTCGACGTGCTCTACCACAACACCTGTCTATCTTTACGCTAGCAGTTATTCGATGTAGTCCAGTCCTCCTACCACATCATCTTACATTTGAGAGGAGTGAGTCGCATGCAGAACATACGCAGCTATCTAAGGCGTTTTCAAAGACTATGAAGTCGAGGTAGAGAGTTGACTTCCAGTCTATGCTTTGTTCGATAATGAGTTATAACTCTTCAGTATTATCTAGAATGTGGTTTTCTTAGTTATATATATATATATACGTTGTAAAAGTAAGCTCAACATGTGATTGTCCTCTCATTGTACAGTCTACCATAAGTGTCACCAGCTATCCTGCGTCATAGTTTGCAGTATTCTGCAGGATAGGAAGTTCCCAGCTGACACGGTCTGAATTTAGTAATTTCATTTAGATGTATGTATCAATCAACCTACTCATCTATCTATTTCTCTTATGCATCACCTATTCAGGTTCAGTAAAGGTGTATTCAATGCTGAACGGTTGTTGTATATATTGTAGATCATGCTGTGAAATGACACGCACACAAAAAAGACATTTTGAGTTAAAATACCATTTGACTACTAGGTGAGTAGTAGCAGTAGTACGATTAGATATCACTATAAGAAAGCGGTTACATCATGCGACACACACCTGCATTTGTCTGTCAGCAAGATTGATGCTTCTTTCATGCAACTAGCTATACTGCTGAGTATAATGATGTGTTCTTCATTTATAAGATAATTAAAAATATAAGGCAGTTTAAAAAATAAATTCTCAGCTCAGCAAGATTTTTTGTATAGAATTACTTTTACTTTATTTATTTTTTAAAAATTTAATTTAAAATTGAAATATTTCACAATTATTTAGCGTTAGAATTTATGTAACACATAACGCGAACTTCGTCATCTTGCGTTATCAGTTAAAGAAACGTTTTGAAAACTGAGGAGTACACTAGACAGTTTTCTCTTCTAATGAAGGCATTTTGGAAATGAGCACCCATTCACCCACCCCCGAGCACTGCCAGTTTTCTTAATGTGAAAGAGAGGGAAAAAACATGTATTCAGTACGCTTCAATTTCCACTGGTTCTCCGGCTGTTACGAGTTTTCTGAAAACATTATATGCGAGATTAATCAAGTTTTTGCTTATATATATAACGGTGTGACTTTGGTTAGGTGGTGGGAACGCTTACCAACCACGCCACACGTGGTCCGTGTTCGATTCCCAACCGACGCACTCCCAAATTTCGATTGGTTGGTAATGAGCCTGGAAAAAAGGGAAGTTTGAACGTGAGGCTACCAATGGCATCCCGTAAAAAAACACTACTGCCACTTAAACTTTAGTGCTCCAGCTTGAAGCCCTATGTCCCATCCACTAGGAACACAAAGGAATAAAATTATATTTTGATAAAGAAAGTAAGACCAAATTTGCAGTAGTATAGATGACATCATCATCCTGTTTTGACAGGTTCTCATCATCTGTAGACTGCCTGAAATTACAATGGTTATATATAGATGATAATAACATACTTTAATGTTTGAGTGGTATTCAAAGTAGAAAATAGGGGGAGAGGGGCAAGACAGAAAACAGAAGAAATTAACAAATCGTGTTGGTTTGTAGGTTTATACAGCAACTCAAATAAAACAAAAGCGGTTACACTTTATGAGATTGAGATTTGCCCAGTGAGTTGCGATCACTGAATTAGATTACTAATTCTGTCTCTGTCTGGATTCAACATAGAACTTGGCACCGAAGTGCACCAGTTCGAGTTCCCACGTTCCAAATAGCACACAGAGGTAGACAAGAAGATGAGTGAAGAGAATCAATAGAGTTTGACAAGTATAAGAGTGAAACAGAATGGGTAATGGTAGAAAGGAATATGAAAGATTACAGAGACTGAATACATCTGCGCTAGGCATTGACAACGATTTTGAGCCATGTCACCTATTGTCTCCAGCCATTGATTCCTAGAGTCCCGAGGGCCCCAACCCGGAAGTCTGCATCTCCCTACCTGACCGACTCAGTTTAACTGTCAAGGATTTCATGGATTGATGAGGCCATGTTTTTGTTTGGCCACCACTTGCTCTTTTCCAACCTGCACCTATATCAGCTAGTAATTCCCGTCGGGGGAGGCGATGGTTAGGCATGCGCAGCACGTGACCTAGCCATCTCAGTCTATGTAACTTTATAGCCTCGTCGATTGATTTTCCCTCTTTGCCCAACACTCTACGCCGAACGTCAACATTACTTACCTTGTTAAACCACCTAACGTGAGACAGGGATCGCAGACATCTATGATCGAAAGAAGTCAACCTTTTCATGTCTTCAACTCGTATTGGCCATGTTTCAGAGCCATAGAGAAGGATGGAGCGAACTGATGAGCAGTACACACGTCCCTTGGTTGATAACCGGATGTCACGCCTACGCCAGAGGTGGTGTAAGTCAGCGAAAGCAGCTCGAGCTTTCTGGATCCTTGCTGAGATTTCGTCGACAATCAGTCCGTTGGTGCTAATACAACTTCCCAAATAGGTGAAGTGGTCAACACGTTCTATCACTTCACTCCCTATCACTAAGCTAGGAGTTGACGTAGTCCAGTCCTGTAGCAGCATCTTACATTTTGGAGGGGCGAATCGCATTCCAAACATACGAAGATTGCTGCTCAAGGTGTTCAGAAGACTCTGCATTTTGTCAGCATCCTCCCCTAACAGGACTATGTCATCTGCATATTCTAAGTCCATAAGACTATTCCCTGGTAACAAGTCGATTCCTAAGTCGTTACGTTCAGTTAAGGATACTTCCATCAGCATATCTATGATGAAGTTAAACAGAAATGGGGAGAGTGGACATCCCTGTCGGACACCACTGGTTGTTACCAATTCAGATGACAATTCCCCATAAGCCCTTACACGGCTACATGAGTTTGAATAGAGTGCCTTGATTAGTGCAATGTACTTTCTTGGCACTCCCTTCACAGTCAGGCATTGCCATAGTACCTTTCGATCCACGGAGTCGAAGGCCGCCTTCAAGTCAAGAAATATGGCAATTGTTGGACGCCGAAAAGTGTGTCTATGTTCTAGAATCTGTCGAAGAGTGAAGATATGATCTATGCACCCTCTACCTGGTCTAAAGCCTGCTTGATTTTCCCTTGTCTGTTCCTCCCGAGTTCTGCTTAGTCTGTGCATGATTACTGAGCCTAGGATTTTAGAGACTATGTTCGTTAGGCTGATCCCCCTATGATTATCACACGAGGACTTGTTTCCCTTCTTGAATATCGGTATAATAAGTGACTTACCCCAGTCTGATGGTACTGTCTCTGATTCCCAGACTTTGCCTAGTACCTCAGTTAATCTACAAACTAGTATGTCACCCCCATATTTAAACACCTCCGGAATAATTCCGTCGGGTCCTGCCGCTTTGCCTCGTTTCAAATTACTGATAGCTTTTGTGACTTCACTTACAGACGGCGGACCAGTGTCTATATCCCATTCGGGTGTGTGCTGGGTATTGGGGAGGTTCAGTGTGGCTGTAGGCAAGTTAAATAGATTAATTAATGTAATCAAAATCAAAATTCAGTTACCAAGTTAGTGAGAGTTTAATCACACTCTCTTTCTGTATTCGCATAAGTCTGGTTGGTTTGACTCGTTTAATTGTGATCGCTTAGGCGAATCGTAGTAAATTTGCTTGCCTCTGTCTATTTAACATTTTGAAGGCCATATATATATATATATATATATATATATAATAGCTGGAATGTTAAGTGTTTTGAGTTTGACCAGTGGTTTATTACAATCAATGCATTCATTGTCAGAAGAAATGTAAGGTAAATCCGTCTTGTGACTGTACTGTACTAAATATATATTCGCTTCCTCTACACGTTAGCTCCGTCTGCCCTTTCTGGAAAGAGCCCTTCACCCAAACATTTTAAAATAATGTTTCCTCTTGAAGAGACTTCCTCTTTGATTTATCAAACTGTTATTAGACCTGCCATTTGTGTAAAGAGGAAACTTCTTGGATGTGTTTCTTTCTAAGAAGCAGATTGATAGGGAGGTGTCGACTGTTGTCTGGTTGGTGGTATCCTTAGGATGCTAAAAACTAATGAAGGCTGGAGACAACTGGTGGTGATACGGCCCCAAAAGTCATTCTCAATTACTGGTGTAGATGCATTCACTCTCTTTCACCTGTTATATCCAATAAAACCATATTCTTTATCTGTTACTTATCCTTTTTCATCATATTTTTTTTTATTTTTGATTTACAACTTGATTCCACACTGTATTTTCGGTACAAGTATGGAATTTTCAGCATGGATATCGGTAGCCCAAATTTTGCAGGCCAACCATAGATATCAGGTGTGCGTCGGTGCGGGCTCGAACCCCGGACCATGTGCATGGTCGGCGAGAGTCCTAACCACTGTGCCACCGACGCACTACTTATTACTTATTATCGCTCTTCTGGATCTCTTTTCTTCTCTCTTTTGTCTTCCTTTTGTGTGATTCATGAAGTGTGGTAACTCGAACCTACTGCACTTCTGTGCAAAGTTGTCTGTTGAAACCAATCTATGTTGATAAATCAATTTATCACGCAACATTAAATGTATTTCATCACATATCTATATTGGTTCTTTATTGATTCAATGATAGGAATGCAAACCAACCACACGAGCGATCCAAGTTCGATTGCCTCATCCGGTAGTAAGCGCGGAAAAGAGGGGAGGTTTGGCATGAGGCTAGCTAGCAACTCCACCGTGTAAAAATGAAAGCGTCACTACTGAAACATCGAAGCTTGAACCCCTATCTCCTACTAAGAATACAAGGAGGAATAAATAAAAGTAGTGCTCATTTATATTTTCAACGTTTGGAATAAGGCTCTGTTGGAGATATTTTATATTGGGAAAGTTAGTTTTTTTAAAAAAAAGGGAACATTATGAGTATTAGAAGACGGAGACTATCTGAAAAATGTGATCTATTAGCGCTATACATTTCGAACAATCTGATCTGATTATATCACATCCCATACAATTTACCAATTTTCGTGTGTGTGTGGACATACATACATAGGAAGGAGTAATCGCGCTTTGCACGTGAGGGTGGGAGAGCATATCCCAAAATGGTTAGAAAAACAGATGAATTGTGACAAGCTAATAGATGCAGGTGGTAGACTACCAAATTCGTCTATAGCTAAACATCTAATCGAGATGAACCATAAGATTGATGTTAACTCAGCCTTTAAGGTCATCTATAAAAACAGTCAAGGGCGTTTACTGAAATACGCTGAGGCTATAGCTATTCATAGACTTAAGCCCCCCTTGTGTATTCAAAAACAGTTCGTCATTACTCTTAACCTACTTTGGTAATCCTTATTTGATTGGATTACCAAACGTTTGTGTTAATTATTCTTAATTCCGTTTTCTCTCACTTTGTTTAACCTTTCTATATATACATATATTGACTTGACAAGTAAATGTGTGATCAGATTGTTCGAAATGTATAGCGCTAATACATCACATTTTTCAGATAGTCTCCGTCTTCTAATAACGCTACCAAAAAAAAGCATTATGAGTAGCCAAAAAAATACCATAACTAGTTACTTGCTCATTCAGACCAGAAAGATTCAAGATTTTTTTATGAACAGACTGACTGACTCGCTGGTTTCAACATAGTACTTTGCACTGATGTGCAGCAGTTCGAGTCGCCACACTGCCTCTATTTAGCACACAAAGCAAGAGAAGTAGAAAGAAATGCAAAACAGAGATATGAGCTAAAAAGAATGGTAATATGGAAGCACACTATAGTTTTACTAGGTATTGTAACTCACACGGAGTGGATGCATCTGCTCCCATCCATTGAGAACGAGCCTTCATTGATTTTTGACGTCCCGATCACCCCAACCAGTCAGGAAGTCTACACCTGTCTATGTGGCTTAAACTAACTATTGTGGATTTCATTAACTGATGAAGGCACGTTTTGGTTTGACCACCGGTGTGGCTCTTTTCCAACCTGACTCTATGTCAGCTAACATTGCCTGTTGAGGAATCTGTGAAGTTACACTGATTGAGATGAATGAAGTATTCTCATACTGAGTCATAAGAAAAATACGTAAACAACAAAAAAAATTTCATTTTGATGATTTATTTTCATAATTTTTTTTAATTTTCGCAATCATACTTTAACAAAAAGGTTCATAAAACTAATCAGATACTGGTAAAATTTGTCCTAGAAAATATATTACATGATGTAAGGTGTAATTTAGATGGGGATGACTAATTGAAAGTTAGAGAATATGGTGTCGCTATGGGGTCTCCTCTCGGTTAACTCTTAGCTGGCTAATTCATAACGAGTCTAGAAAACAACAACGTTCTCGATCCTTTGATCGCCTCGAAACCCTGAGCGTGGCACACCCATGTGAATTAAACATATCATTTCCATTCCTGGATGTACTGGTTACCAGAAGAGAAGACTGTGTGACCCAGAGATTATAATATATTGCAAATCAACATGGAGTGGACAGTTTATCAACTTCCAGAGTTTTGTCCCACTAATCTGAAAGCAAACCTTAGTATGTACATTATTCTCAAGAATTGGAAAAGTCTGTTCAGAAGACACGATAGAGAATGAATTAAATTCATAACGTGGAACCCTATCGGATAACTGGTATCCACTGAGATTTGTCGACGAAAACATGAAGGAAAAGTCTCCGTTGCCAAAAATCACAACTGTTCTTAAGGAAACTCCTCATGAACCTGTATTCAAAGATGACATCGAAGCAGAAAATCGTAGAAACCGCCTTTCCATATATATATATATATATAGTATCGTTCCCTTGGGTTCCTAGTGGAACATAGGGCTTCAACTCCACGTCTTCCACTTGCTTCTGTCTTCTGCTGTATTTTTCACCTGTGTCCTTGTTAGTTCATACTGTTTCATCTCCTCTTCACATGATCTCCTCCATGTCACCCTTGCACTGACGTCCCACTCGCCGCTTCCCTTTCGGCCTGGTTCCACTCGAGCAATGGCCTGACGCGCGAGCGATGTCACCCAGTGGCGGCCTCCTCAGCGAGTGTCCAATCCATTACCATCCACTTTCTCCTGCATATTTATTTGTTGGGCGATTGATTCTTGTTTTGTTTGTTCCCAGCCAGAGTTCCTTGTTGGTGATTGTTTCCGGAGTGGTCATCTGATCTTCAGGATAGGTCCAGCGAAGACAGTTGTTGGTTGATGAAGGTCTGCAACAGGCTGTTGGGAATATTCTTTGTGGCCAGCCCGCCAAGTTTGTGATCCGTATAGAAGAAAGAACTGACTGACTTGACGCTTGTATTGAAAAAAATATATATATATATACATTAGAGAAAAGAAACTCTGTTTATAAGTGTGTGTGTGTGTGTTAGCACAACGTGTACATCATGCACATATTGACATTGATAATAAATAATGGCGGTGATGATAGTAATGATTTCGATTCTATCTTTTTGTTTACAGCTTTATTTGAATTGATAATATGCACACCAAAATATGTCTGTATGTGTGTACATGTATGATAATACACACTTTTACCTGCATAATATCATATATATACATGTCAATGTGTACACATTTAGTGTGAATATGTTTGTGTGTGTGTGCGTATTTATACGTGTTCAGTGATCAGCAACATTCTCATGATTTACATTTTCATATACACAAAGCTGTATGTACATTGGTATATAATATTATACCTAAATACGAACACCTATGTGTTTCTATTTTATTCAATGATTTATCTCTCATTTCAACATTCATCAACCTGCCTACCAGCCTAAACTTACCACTTACATTATCATTTATGATGATTGCGAAAATGAAATCAATAGCTGGTTGGCTAGTTAGTTAGTTAGATGGTGTCATTTTTTCTGTCAAGTTTATTTTTATTTTTGACGTGAGAGAGAGAAGGAGAGAGAAGTGATCATAGAATAAACTAACTTTCAGATAGAGATTCCTTTCATTTTTCTTTGCTCTGTTCACTGTCTTAGACTGAATTACACTTTTTTTAAAAATTTCATTTATTACTATTATACATATCTATATCAGTATTATTTACTTGATAAGAAAGGTGTTTGGTATATATGGTTTATTTTAAATCTTAGCATATTAGTATAGCATAGCACGACGAATGTCATCGATCATTTTCGGTTGGTCTAAAATTTTGCACTAATGCTGCCTTAACCAAACAACCCAACATCTGCCAGTAATTGATACTGATTCACTCACTCACTCACTCACTGGTTATAACATATAGAACTTTGAACAGATGTGCGCCAGTTCCAGCTGCCACACTCCCTCCTTATAACATACAAAGCAAGAGAAGAGAGTGAAACGAGATTTAAAAGACCGACAATAAACAGGAGTGTGAGTGAGGCAAAAAGGATAGTAATATGGAACAACAATATAATTTTAGTGGATATTATTAATCTTGAAGAGTGAATGCCTCTGCAACACTACTAAGAAAAATTTTCAGTCACATCATCGATTGTCTCCAGTCAGTGGTTTTTAGCACCTCGAGGACCCCAACTAGAAAGCCTCGTTGGCATATGGCGGTTAGGACACTCTTTCCGACCATGCACATGGTTCGGGGTTCGATCCCCGGCCACCGACGCACTCATTTACCTCGCTAAGCCAGAAATAATGCTGGTAAAGAGGAAAGATTGGGCATGAGGCAAGCAACAACCCCATCCTGTAAAATTAAACACTGCTACAGAAACTTCAAGCCACTAGCTTGAAGCCCTATGTTGCACTGGGGAATGTGAAGGAAAGAAAAAAAACGAGAAAGCACTCCACACCTCCCTACGTGGCTGACTGACTGTTGTGGATTTCATTAACTGATGAAGCCATGTTTTCGTTTGAACACTAGTAGCTCTTTTCCAACCTCATCGGTCATTTGTCAGCTAACATAGCCCGTTGTCGAGATAGGCGATGGCTAGGGATGCATGTGTAATACATGTCCTGACAATTTCAATCGATGTAACTAATCAACCTAGTGAATGATTCTGTTTCTGTGCATGTGTATGGTCAACGTAATAAGTGAATTTTTATCATATTATTATTACGACTATTTCCTTTGTGGTGAAAGCTGGCTGTTAGCCAAAATTGGTCGACAGTAATTAACGTCAATGTTTATGTCCCCAATATTGGTCGTGAGAAAAATGAGAACAAAGGCTTTGTTTAGGATCTGTTGCCTGACCCTTGTCTTCTGTTGTTACGCCTTTACTTCCTAGGGGAACTTTAGTCTTCAGTAGGACATTTCCATTTCATAATGTTCTCTGCTATATCCTTTTTATTTGTTTCCATGATTACTCACTCATAAGCCTTCATTTCTTCCCTCTTAAACACGATCTCCTCAGTGTCACTCTCGGAACAACGTCCAACATGTGGTTCTCAGCTGAGGTCTAGGCATATGATGTCACTCAACTGTCTTCCTAGCGGATGTCTAGTCCATCTCAGTTGCCTCCTGCTTATCTGTTGGGTAATAGGTTCTTGGTTGGCTTGTTACACTATCAGAGTTCCTTGTTGCTTATCGTTTCTGGCCGACCATATGATCATCAGCATCGAGCTAGCAAAGTTTTCACCTATTGATAGAAGTCCTAAATTTATTATAATTGTTATCATTTATTATTCTTTCGGGTTCCGAGTGGAACGTAGGGCTTCAACAGCACATCTCCCCTTTGTTCTATTTTCTGCTGTCCTCTCCAACTGGGTCCACGATTGCTCATATTCTGTCATCTCCCCCTCCACACAGCATCTCCTCCATTTCACTCCTCACTTCCCATCGGGATTCCACTGGAGCAATGGCCTGCATTGAACGCGATGTCATTCGACGTCTTCCTCAACGTATGTCGGATCCTTGTCCATTTCTCCTGCATTTTGGTTGAGCAGTCGGCTCTTGATCGGTTGTTCCCAGCCAGAGTTTCTTGTTGCCGATTCTTTCTGGCCATCTGATCTTCAGTATGGAGCCAGTCAGCGAAGGTGGTAGCTGTTGATTAAAGTCTGTAACTCGTTGAAAATCCTTTTCGTGACACGCAGTGCAACTTTCCAATCCGTAATGAAGAACTGATTTCACATTTGTGAAAGTCTTGAATAGATCGTTGGAAATGCGCCAAATCTCTCAGGCATATATATATATATATATATATATATATATATATATATATATATATATATGCGTCGGTGGCACAGCGGTAGAATGCTCGTCAACCATTCATGTGTTCCAGGGTTCGATCCCCGACCGGCGCACTCCTTTGCCTCAGTAAGCCAGTAACATGCCCGGTAGCTTCAAGCCCCATATTCCACTGGGAACGTAAAGGAATAAAAATATAAAAATAAAAAATATATATTTCTACGTTTTAAATATATTATCTTATTATCTAAAACGGCTTTTCTTATCAGCTATAAGTTTATATCCAGTCTGTCTGTTTCGACATAGAACTTTGCACCGATGTGCGACAGTTCGAGTCGCCACACTCCATGTAGCTCACAAAGCAAAAGAAGAAAAAAGTCATATTAGAGACAGTAAACAGAGGTGTGTGGAATAGTGATAATGAAGAACAATATAGTTTCATTGGAAACCATAAGTCACAAGGATTGGATGCATCTGCGTCCAGCCATGGAGAACGATTTTGAGCCATATCACCAATTGTTTCCAACTATTGGTTTTTACTGTCCCGAGAACCCCAACAAGGAAGTCTACACCTTCCTAGGTGGCTTAAACTAACTGTTGTGGATTTCATTGAATGATGAAGCCATGTTTTGGTGTGACCGCTGCTAGCTCTTAATCAGCCTGACCCTATGTCAGCTAAGATTGCCCATCGAGGAAGGCGGTGGTTAGACATACGTAACACACGTCCTAACCATCTCAGTCGATGTAGCTTCACAGGCTCGTTGATTCATTTCCCCTGTTTACCTAGAACTCGACGCCTAACCTCAATATTTCTCACCTTATTATACCATTTCACACGGGAGATAGAACGCAGGGACCTATGATCAAAGACAGCTAGCTAGACTTTTCATGTCTTCCACTCTCAATGGCCATGCCCCGATCACAGCCGTAAAGGAGTACGGATAGGACTGATGAGCAGTACACCCGCCCTTTGGCCGACCGCCAGCCGGATATCACGTCTACTAAGCCAGAGGCGGCGTAAACTGGCATATGCGAAACTATCCCTCTGTATCCGTCCTGAGATTTCGGCAGCGATCAACGTGTTGGCACTGGCTTATGCAACTCCCCAAATAAATGAAGCAGTCAACGTGCCCTACCACTTCACTTCCTATTTCTAAACTAAGAGTCAGTGTAATTCAGGCTTGTAACATCATCTCGCATTTGGCGGGAGCGAATCGTATGCCAAACATTCGTAGATTGTACTGGTTATATCCAGTACATTTTCATAAAGAATAAATGTCGATATGCATTCACATGGCTGACCGACTGAGTTTCGACGTAGAACCCTGCAAAGAATTGCTTCAGCTCACACTCCACGTAGCATACGACGGTAGAGAAAAGAGGGAAGATAAGAAATTCAAAAGGATTATTATCGAGAGAAATAATGTGTGTACGGGAGGAAGAATTTGTAACCTCGAAAAACATGAGAATTTAATGGATCTGGAAGATGTCGAAGAGCGAATGCATCTGCACCACTAAGAACCGCCAACAGTTGCAAGCTATTGCTTTTTTAGCATCATGAGGACTCTAGCCAGGTGGTCTACACCTTTTCACATGACTCACAGCAACTGTGTAAAAGACTTCACCGATTGATGACAGGTTTATGCATGACAAACCCTACTTCTATGTTAACTAATATTATTCACTGAGGAAGGCGGTGGCTTGGTATGCGTAATCTGTGTTACAGACATTACAATCGATGTAGCTCCACAACTTTCTCGATTGACTCTACACGTAACCTCAGTATTACTGACTGTTTTATTCCACTTAACACGACAGATGGGATGGAAATATCTGTGTTCAAAGACGGCTAACCTTTTCACATCTTCCGCTTTCAATGAATATATTTCACAGTCATGAAGGAGGGTAGAGCGAACTACCGCGCTGTGTACACCACCTTTGATCGATAGCCTGATCCCATGTCTACGCCGAAGATGACGTGAGTTGCCAAACGTCACACAAACCCTTTGTATCCATGCTTAGATTTTACCAGCCGTTAGTCCATTAGGAGGACTGCTGTAACTTGCCACATTAGTCACCCGTTTCACTCCCTAACTTTGTTGGCTAATAATAACAAAAATAATGATTTACTTTATTCCAAAAACAGTACTTGTGATACAGAATGGAATTTTCAGCATTAATCACAATATTGCATCTAATATCCTCAAATTATAAATAAAATTAATCACACAGAAAATTTTCCACATTTACAATAGGGGTAGTGTCAAAAACATGCAGCATATAAAATGGAAATAATGATAACAGCTAAGGCATTAATAATAATAATACAAGCGGAAATTGCCGTTGGCTTTCGTCACACTGTATTGTCAATGAGGTATAGAAATCCTAACATGTTTAAAAATATTGAATATAACGTTCTCTTTACATGATATGGTGAGGGGAAAAACAAAGATTACAGCTATCATAGAGAAACGTTGGTGTTTGAAATTATGAGAGTAAAACAAAGAAGTAACAGGACCATAAATATAATAAAAAGAATAAAAGTAAAACTTGAAGGTATATAAGGATGGATGGAGGAAATATTTTATTTACTAGATGAAAAAAGGTTAGTTAATTCTTGCCTGACACTATTTTCATCACATAAAATACGTGCCAAGTATGGTATCGTAAAATTTCTATACTTAGACGTGCGAGCATACAGTTTTCTGAAGTTACTTCTTGTTCTACCTGAGGAGATGCAAGGTGAAAGTTGAGACTAAAGTGGATGCTCCAAGTCAGACAAAATCCCTTTATAGCAAATTTATTGCACGAAGTCAAGTGCCTATCGACAACGACGTTAACTATGTACTCCACTGGGGCACCACTTACCCTACTGACAGTCTTCAGCATTCTACGAATTGTGACACAGTCCCATTTTAAGCAAACCAGGAAAGAATAAGGGTGAATAATAAAGAAGAATAGGTATGATGCAAGAGTTTATGAACTCTAAGAGGGGTGGGGGTCGAGTTATACCCGAATGCCTTAACTTCTTAATGAAAAAAATGTCAGGCGGAATATTTTACTAAAGAGTGCTAAGACATGGGAATACCAGGAGAGATCAGAAGAAAGAGGATAAGTCCAAGATACCTAATTTCTGATTTAATTCCTATATCATTGTCGTCAATCTTACAACTGTCATAAGAATCGAGTAGTTTATCCCCGTTTTGATTTATCAAGGGTTGTGTGGTTACTATGAATTTTCACAATTATTACTATTAGTGCTGTTAATTTTATTTATGTTTCTTTTTTTATGTTTTTATATATATACAGCCAATTAATTGTACCCCAGTAAATCCATTGTCTAGATTAAAGGCAAAATGGTATGATTGTTTAAAAGGCGATTATGAATTAATTGAAAATACTGATTTTGCTTATTGTCGTACACTGCCTTTGCAGATCCCGACACTTGCATTTAAATCTTCTGTAAGTTTATCTCCTTGTGTTTTTTATTCAATTATTTTTATTTGATTAATCATAAGTTTGTTCGTTACAACACTGAAAATTACACTAACTAGATTGTTTATTACTTGTTGCATTGAACACAGGTTGACTTTGAATTAACGAATAAATAATTCCTGGTATTGACTTTTGTGCATCGATGGTTCAATGGTAGTAGCATGCTGCTGGTGGCCAGCTATATGCGGGAGGTCCACGTCTCTGAATCTCTCTAAGCTATTAGCGGCTGTGTTACTGAAAGCTTGATGTCCTATGGTCTACTCGGGACGCAAGGGGTGAAAACGATGGACACTCTTAATTCTTTATAGTGCTTGTTCCTCCCCCCCACACACACACACTTGGAAGCTTCACTTCCCTTAGTTTTCACTGGGGTGGAGGGAACATGCATCAGATTAATCCGACTCACCTTTACAAGTGGGCTATAATTCTGCTCGACCCGCTTCTTTTTGTGATTATTTTAAAAGGCGTTATACCTAAATATCTTAGATAAACAAATCTCTGTCGAGACTGTATAAAACGATAAACTTAGAGAGAATCACTGGATAACTGTTTCGTCTTGCTTTGCAACTCTCCATCAGTACACAGTTTCATGTCCGACCGATAGCTGCTACCTCCTTGACATGGTAGTCGGGCTTGCACATGGCGATGACCCAACAAGCTACACTGGCTGGAACTATTTGTTCCTGCAGGTCCTACTATGCCAGAAATGTTGTTAGGATGGCGATTAGACTAATAGCAGTTACCGGCTTAGCGTAAGAATCTTTCTTACACTATGCTGGGGGGTCTGTGGGCGAAGTCGTACTGCTGGGGAACAGGGGTGTAACAGCAGTGAGGTTTTTCCCTCACTACGCTGTCTCTCCACTCCGGAGGGAGGGGGTTAGAAAAGGTCAACTCCAAAAATTGTACATCCCGACTTACCCTACGGTAGTCCGTAACCGGCGGTAAGTTTACTAATACGGAACCAAACTAAGAAATCAATTCATACAGGCCGTGTGTGACCGGCCTCAAGCAGTTGTCCCCTGGGCTCTGTGGCCACGCAACACTAACCCTCTTTCTGTTTCAAGTACCCGAAGAGTCAATCAACTTCCACGGTGTGGGCAGCCGGGAAGTAACAACCGCCCACACACTTCCAGAAGCACGCGAAGCCTTCCTGAGCATCATTCTCCTTTACTTACATCACCTTCCTCATCTTGCTTCTCTACTACAGTTAGCACTATTCTGCAGGCTAGTGAGGTATCTTCACTCTGTGACCACAAACAACGGTGAGGGCCATAGAAACACCCCAGACAGTCTTTTAAAACCACGACGCCAACTTCATATAGGAGCAGTTAACGTCAGGACCCTCTGCCAAATCGGACAACAGGCATCACCAGCAAGAGCTCTAGCATCTCGAGCCATGGATGTGTTTCGGAGACATACATACAAGACCCGAGTGTGGTCATTTACTTAACCTCACCCGGTCAACAAGGTGAATCTGCAAAATTCACTTTAAGGGTGTCAGGAGATCCTTCAGCTAGCTCGCGAGGACTCGCAGTTGTAGGAATAGCACTGAGTGTTAAGGCGGAAAAATCACTTCTTGGCTGGATCCCAGTAGATAGTCGTATGTATCCGGTCCGTCTGAATGGGTCCGTTAAAAGAAGGAAAGATGGCGCTATCCGTCTTTGCCTTTTCGTAGTCTCCGCTCACGCCCCAACAGACTGCAGTTCGGATGATCTAAAGGATAACTTCTACCCGAAACTGTCAAATTTGCTGCAAAAAGCAAAACGTTCGGATATAGTTGTTTTAGCAGGCAACTTCAATGCCCAAGTAGGGAAGTTGTGTCAGACTGAGAAGTATGTAGGTGGTACATATGGAGTTCCCTGTCGATGAACCGACAACGGTGATCGTCTTCTACAGTTTTGCTCAGATAATCATCTGTTCCTAGTCAGCACTAACTTTACACACAAAGAGAGACATTGTGTAACCTGGCAACATCCGTCACCAAATCAACACTGGACTCAGATAGACCATATAGCCATAGGGTATCGTTGGTAAGAGTCAGTAGAAGACTGTCGCTCCTTCTGGAACACGTGCATCCACTCCCTGTGACTTATGATTTCCAATGAAACTATATTGTTCTTCGTTATTACTATTCCTTAGTCTCACACCTCTGTTTACTGTCTCTAATATGCATTTCTTCTACTTTCTTCTGTTGCTTTGTGTGCTACAAAGAGGGAGTGTGTTGACTTGAACTGCCACACATCTGTGCAAAGTTCTATGTCGAAAACAGACAGAGAGACACAGTTTCATGAGTCCACCAGGGATCAACCCCGCGACTTCCAAGTTAATAGGTCAGCTCCTTGACCATTCAGCCATAACCTAGTTATCAATCCTTGCTCCGTTGACAGTTATTGGCTGGATATCCTGAAGTTGTAATGAGATCTAGTGGTCAGCGGTGGTCCCACCCATGTCAAGGAGACATGAGTGTCCATTGGTGACATTTAGTCGAGAGCAGCTCTGTACCACGAATTGGCATATTTAAGATTCATCTGTCACTGAATTCTGACCCAAATGGCCTCACAATATGAAGAGTCTCAGATTGGGATGATTGGTTTTGCAGTCATCGTTTAACTGATTTTAATTCGTGATGTAATATATGCTAAAATTAATCTAAGTTACATAGTGCCACTGAGCTTAGTGCGTCGGCAGCCCAGTGGTAGAACACACGCCGACGACTTCTGACTGACTCACTTCTAAACGTTTATTGGTCGGCAGTAAGCTTGTTAGAGAGGGAACGTTGAGCGTATGAGGTTAGCAACCCCCTCCTGTAAAAAAGAACACAACTGCTCCTGAAACTTCAAAGCTCAAGATTGAAGTCCTGTGTGTGTTCACAGGCACGCCACACGAACGACTATCCACTGGAATCCATTCAGGTAAGCATTTTTATGCCCCATAAACTAGCTGAAGAATAATCTCCAAACACTCGTAGGTTGAATTTTCCAGATTCATCCTGTCGGTTAGGTGCTGTTAAGCGAGTAGCCACACTTCCATCTTGTATGCATGTACAGTGTGTATATCCATTCCTCGAGATGTCAGAGTTCCGGGCGAGTGAAGCTTACTGTCATGATGTTCAATGCTTCAATATGAAGTTGGTAGCTTGGTCTTAGGAGACCATAAGTAATGGTTTTCCCTGCTCTTGTCGTTATTAATGGTCACAGAGAAGAGCAGATGGGGGACCCAGTTGTGGAATGGTACTAACAGTGGGATGGACGCTTAACCCTCCCTCTTTAGCCGACCTACTACCGACTAAACGAGGTTTAGGAAATGCTTTAGCCGGAGATCCAACCCCAGACCATGTGTCGCGTGGTCGGCAGGCTTTTTCTATCGCTGCACTACCGACGCACGGAAATGCTCATCCAATTACTACAGGAGCTGGGGTTCCAACCAGTCTCACCTGTCATCTTAATGATGTAATATGATGAAATATGGTTAATGAAAACAAAACACGTAGATCAGCGAAGAGTCTATTTTCGGCGGAGAATTCATTTTCTTAGCTGTACAATGGCAAATATATATATGTGTTATTTTGTATGTATGTGTAATTTAAGTTTGTCAAACAAAATTACAATTAGTTGTGGTTATTTTAACTAAACAGGTGAAGATTGGTAATGCAAGTCAAGAAAATTAGGTGTTAATGAAATTAGGGTAGTAACAAAGGTGATGGGCTGTCACAATCAGTTGTTAAAAAAGAAGTTACGTAATAATGTGAATAGTTTGATGATTGAGGTTTACTCAGGATGCACATTGGAACAAAGTAGATAATACGAAATTACGTAAGAGTTCTAAATGTGAATACAAGAATTCTAAGCAATTAAAGAACAGGCAAACAAACAAAATTAAGTCATCAAAAATCGACAAAGTTGTTGTCATGACAGTGGAAGTGGTTGAGTAATCCTCCTTTGTATGTACAGCTCCGGTTTTTCTATGTGAATGACCAGAGCTTCATCGATACAAAGAAGACGAAACCATATTGCCTTTGGTAGATTATTCTTGACTCTGTAGGTTACTTTGAAGCAGGAGGCGTTTATTGAAATGGAATGATCAGTGTGTTAACCAGGTATTCAACTATCTCACTCCTTATTGCACCACTATTACCCTTTCGCAACGATGCTGGATAGTGTTCTTGAATCCTCTTGGACAGGGTGCGCGTCGAACGAACGATGTACCTGGCTTCACAGCAGCAAGTGAACTGATATATGCACATAGAAGTGGTCAGATGCGGGATCTTGTCCTTGAGGCTTCTGCAGATCACTCGGCGACTGGAAACACTATTCTTAGCGTTGCTGCAAAGAATGTTCTTCTCAGAGATGATGTGATCCTTCTCTTGATAATATCGCTGGCTAAATCTCCCTTGAAATCTAAGTTCATGTAGAGTTTCTTTTTAGGCGCAATTAAAGTTTCGTTTCTCCGAATTATTGGTTTCATATTTTTGTCGATGAATCTTATTGGGTATCCATTTTGGATGAAGATTTCTCTTAGAATATCTAATTCTGTTTCCAGAACGTCGGGACTCTACAGATGCGTCGGGTGATGCGGGTGGCAAGTGATTTAATTAAATTCCACTTTTGTTGAATGGGTACCACCCAGCTATAAAAGCTTGTTAGATGACCATTCCACGTAGGGCTTTTTTTATATGGATAGATCTTCTTAGACTCCCATCAGTTCTTTTTGTTAGTATCCACATCAAGAAATGGAATTTTCAACTCGTTTTCCATTTCAAGAGTGAATTTTATTGTTGGATGGCAACTGTTAAATATCTTCAGCAGTAGAGATTAGTATGGTTAACCTTGAATTCATATGCAAAAATTCAAAACTTTGCCAAATTATATCCGATCTTTGCCTGTTTTTTTTTAATTATTTTAGGTAATTATATTTCGTGATTATTTTGTTGGACATCGTTTTCCAGTTTTATCATTTTATTATTTCCCGAAAGAAAATAATTCACAGAATAATAATAATAATGTTAATCCATCTTTACCACACTTATCCACATCTACACAACGATCTGGTGGTGTATGGATATTAAGATCTGGACGATTATTGAATGATGATCTTGATCTTAAACAATTAATTCATTGTAATTATCCATCATCAGTCAATTATTCATCAAAAGGCTATCAACAAAGATTATTTTTAAAACATATAAAATTATCTTATGCTAATAAGTTTAGTGAATTAAAAGAAACAATTAAGTGTTCAAAGTTCAATGGACAAAATTCTCAACAACAACAACAAGATTTCTATGAATTATACACCCCTTTATTCCCAGATAATGAATCTTCATTGTCATCGGGTGATATCAGTGAGGAAGAGAATGACACTTTGTCGATGTCAACATTGAACCATCACCACCACCACCACCTCGACCATTCTGTTGTTGCTTCACCTGTTGGTTATATTCCTCCACTGTCATCAACACCATCATTACTACGAAAACCGGGAGAATGGCATGAAACTGCTAGACAACAGGTCGACTGGTGTACACCGAAACGTAGTTATATTCAACAATCTTGGATCCAATTGAAAAATCTCATTCACTTATCACAAATTCACACACCAGATGTTGAAATTTCAACTGATTTTTATACAAATAACACTGCTAGTGATCATAATAATAATAATAGTTACAGTAGTGCTGAGAACAGTCCATCAGGTGTACTTGAGTATTCTTTATTCAGTAATGAGGACAGTAACCATCACAACGAAGATAATAATAATAATACTAATAATAATTGCCCGGATACTGTCTATATGAATTGGGATACACTGTCAACTGATTCGCTAGGCAGTGAAGAACAAGAGAAGAAGACAATGAAGGTGAAGAATAAAGATATTGGCATTGTGTTGAGACGTAAACTAAGATCATCTGAAGAGAAACGTTATTCTACACGATCAGATATGCCGAGATTTGATTTTAGTAGTCCTACTAATAACAGTGGTAATAATGATAACACCAATAACAGCATAAGTATTGGTAGTAATATTTCTAAGTCACTTGGCAGGAATTATTCCCGATTAAATTTGCTAAATAAAAAGAAATTGGAGAGTATGGCATTTCAGTGTAGTCCACATCGCTCCTATTGGTCAGAGAATCTGCTGTCAACAAATTGGTTGGATTTGTTATCGTTTATATTGAAACAGGCCAATGAATTAGTTGGTGTTATTTATCAGTATTCTATACAACCGGTGAATGGATATAATGGGACAATAATTGTATTAAGTGGACCTGATAGTGGACGTAATTGGCAACCGATTTTAACGAGTCTTGCACAGGTAGGTAGGTGGATATGTGATTTTTTTTCTGTTTGTTTGGATTGATTGATATCATTATGAGAACCATTGAAAACCAGTAGGGAGTACTAGAGAGTTGATTTGTCCTAGTCTGGGTGGGAGTCTCATCGGCAGTATACACACCTACCCGCCGATGAATTCTAACTTCTACTAAATCTTCAAAAGAATGATTACTGAACAAAGAGTACTCTTTCCGATAACCCCTTCATCATCAGGCTCTACAGTTACATATCCATCTATTATAGTGAATGAATGAGTTAGTGTTATGAACAACATTAATGTTGCTGTTTAACTAACATTGAATCAGTGATACTGATAGATTACAGCTCAATAGCATCAACATAAGATAAGCTGAATGTCAGAAAATTTAGGAGAGATAATATTACAAATTCATGAATTTATAGTCTCTACTGAAGACCACCCAGGGCAGTAGTAGGGGCTAGACTTGCTTCTCTTGAACACAGAGCACTGGTTGTTTGTTTGAGGCAAATTGCAATAGCCTCTGCTGTTTGAAGTATGCGGTGCTTCGATGATTTTGGCAATATATTAGGCACCCGGTAGATTATAGAGAAGGATTCTTCACCGGTTTGCACCAGATGGTCCAGTATCGAACTGTTACTGGTTTTAACTACACCTTTACTTAGCCATAGTGGGAGATGTTCTCTAGAGAGCACGAAAAATCAAGTTCCTAGAGCAACGGCCAATATAACTCGCTCCAACATCAGCGCAGTTGAATTGGTAGATACAATTTGTAGTGGCTAGTCTAGGTACTTCATCTTTCAGTCGAGAAATCACCATCGGTCGTGTAGAGAATAAGACGTGTAGTTCGCCAGCAGTAAAAATTCTTTGAACTGATTTTCTTAATTTCTTCGTAATTATCTCACTTGGTATATATCGCCCTTGAATTGTAGTCGTATATAAAGAGACTTCTTGTTTACAGATAGTGAGTAGTCCTTTTCCGCTTTATTTGTCATGTGTTTCTTGATAAATTTTTCGGGATAGCTATTTTCGATCAAAGTATCATATACAATGCTTAATTCATCTTCAATTACGCCTTCTGAGTATATAGCTCTAACTCTGTGGATGAGGGTCTTCACTAAATTTATTTTGTACTTGATAGGAACGAAGCTATGAAAATATGTATGTTGTCCCGTCCAAGTACTCTTTCTATGCAAATTTCTTTTTATGCCACCATCTGGTTTTCTTATTAGTAGGACATCCAGGAAGGCAATTCTGCCTTGGGATTCCTCTTCACGCGTAAATTTCATAGCTGAATGTACTTCATTGAATTCAGTTATTATTGTACTCCTATCAGAACCATTATCACAAAGAATAGAGGTATCATCCATATATCGGCTATAAAATGTTATAGATATACAGTTCAATATCTTTTGTTCGACTGTAGATTTGCTCTAATTCCTTGACGGTGTATCATGAAAAAGGATTATTTTTTGAATGGTTTTAATTTTGCTAGTCATTGCAACACTGGTTCTATAAAATAAGATAGACCCTGTGTTTGTGTGATACGCTATCCGGACCGATAGCTCCTACCTTGATGTCGTACTTGTATATCTCAGTGACCCACCGAACTATACCGACTGGAAGTAATTTTCCTTCAGGTCATCATACCATGCTAGGAAGATCGTTCGTTTGCATAACGAAGTCGTACTGCTGAGAAATAAGGATGCTACAGTAGTACAGTGTTCCCCTCAGATGACCAGCAAGCTTGCTGTTCTGACTCCCCACTCTGAGCACGGAGGGTTAGTAAAAAGTGTCAACCTCGAAAATTGTACATCCTGAATTTACCTTGAGGCGGTCTGTAACCAGAAAAGTATGATCTTCATACAGGTGAAACCTACAAAATCACTCCAAACAGTCTTCAACCAGTTTTCCCCGCGGCCACACAACACTACTAATGCTCTTTCTCTTTCAGATACTCCAAGAAGAAAGCCACTTCCATGTTGTGGGCAGCCGTGAAGTTCTATATATGCACACAAAGCTTTCCACTTCTTCTTGATATGATATATTTATTAGCGAGCTAACCACAGTATCTCTTCATTCAGTATTGATTGTAATTTCTTATTCATAATGGCATAAGTCTCCTCCACAAATGGTAGATTAGTGGGAAAGTGAGCTTACTCTACTGCCAAGGAAAATTATGGGACACAAAGCCTAGTTTCAACTGTTACTTTGGTGTTTCACCGGTAGAATGCTCGTCAACCACTCACTCGGCCCGGGGTTCGAACCCTGACTGACACACACTTAAACCTGTATTAAGGCCAGTCAAGAGAGACGGTTGGGCTTGAAGGTATCGACCCTCATCCCCCTCCCCCCCACCTTCGTGAAAATTAAACCTTTGCTACCGAAGCTTCAAAGCTCCAGCTTGAAGCCCTATGTTGCACTCGGAAAGTAAAGGAATACAGTAAAAGAATAATAATAAATAATCGTAAAATTAGCGCCTAAATTCACAATTTCCTGTATTCTCACTGAGATTTCACTTGTTCGTATGAGTTTTTGATCGATGGAAAGCATTATATTTGTTGGCGCCTGTCAGGTGTAAGACTAATCAATAGAAGTAGTGGCCTTGAGAATTCCCATGTCCTCACTCCACCCCCCGCGCGCACACACACACATCTCAAAGAGACGAACATTTGTCACTCATCAGTAGTAATGCCACAGATCATATTTTCAGGATGACTATGTGGTGATTGTGATCTATTGAAAAATCACTGAAAAAAATCATTGAAAAATTTACATTTGAATCGGAAAATGAACAAGGAGAATTAGCTGTGGTGTTAGATTGTAAAATAAAACTGACAGAAGAAGGTAAACTACACACTAGCGTTTATAAAAAGCCAAAGCATTCTAATAGATATTTAGACTTTAATTCATCTCATTCGTTATCTGTCTGTGAAGAGGGCAGGCTTAGTTAACTGTCTGACAAACCGATCAGTGGCACTAAGGAGCACAAAAAAGACCTAAATGATGAAATAAAACAGATAGAAGAAGCGTTGGTATCAAATAACTATCCTATAAAATTCATTAAGAAGATCGAAAAAGGCCAAAAGCCAAATAAAAATAATTGTGAAACTAGTAACAATAACATAAATAAGAGAGAATATAAGTCATCTACAGTTATACCATATAAAGAGGGGACATCTGAAACTCTACGTATGATTCTAAATAATGCAGGAATTAGAATGGCATTTAAACCTACAAACTCACTCAGGTAGTACAAGCTCTGTAGGCTAAAGGACCCAGTTGACCCAATTAGACAAAATAATTTAATTTACAAAATACCCTGCAATGACTGTGAGTTAGGTCAACTACATAGGTCAAACTAGTAGGTCAGGGATAGTCAGATTATCAGAACATAAGAATTTAGCTAAGGGAAGAATGGTTGACCCCGAGAGGATAAGTAATTTAGGAAAAAGCTCAGCACTATACTGCACTGCATGCACTAACACACAACAACACAATACCATGGTGGGAGAGGGTTAAAATTCTAAGAAGTAATCTATGTGGGTGGAGGGAGAGATTGATTGCTGAATCCTAGTTCATTGAATCTACACCCAACACAACACATGCAACAGAAATAACTCAATTCAAATACCAGAGATATGAATGGAATATATTATTACCACCAGTCAGTCAAATCAGAGGAGGAGAATAAATAATCTTAAAATTCTATTTCAATTCAATTCACGTACATCATAACATTCTAACAAGTTACTTAATTAAAACACTCGTCTTATTTTCCATCTGATTGTATTTGATCAATAACACTCATATTATTATTTCTGAATGTACAATATCTAATATTGATTTTTAATTCAATATCTAATCGATTCCACACATGTATATAAATGAAGTGAGAAAAAGTTGTGTGAGTGAGTGACTTGATGTGATTATGAGTGTCAATAGTTTGTGCTCAAAATGTGGCCATCAGTTATTATTACTGTATAACAACACTGTGTGGCTTATTAAAATAAAATCTTATCCATAACGGAGTTATACTCTACCACCAGAGTGGCCAAGTTTTATACTTATATGAAAAATCACAGTTTTGCATCTGCATATTGCATATTATAGTTCGCGATATCTAGCTATTAATCATAAGACGTGTGAACTAAGAAGCTGTTCATTATAAATAAAATTTTATTTTGATAAAATCACACAGTGTTGTTATTCAGTAGTGATATTTACTGATGACCACGTTTCGAGCACAAACTATTGCCGCTCATAATCATATCAAGTCACTCACTCACACAACACTTTTTGCTTCATTTATATACATGAGTTAAAATTGATGATTAGACATTCGGAAATCGTATCAGTGTTACAGTAAATATTACTACTGTATAACGCTGTGTGATTTTATCAAAATAAAATTGTATCCATAATGGAGTTATACTCTATCTACTACAGTGCCCGAGTTTTATCCTTATAAGAAGCTGTTCTTTATGGCTGCGAGACATGTCTTTGGAAATTGGAAGATAACAAGAGGTGAATTGTCTTTAACCAGAGGTGTTTGGGTTCTGTCTACCGCGTTAAACAGTATTGAGGTTAGGCGTCGAGTGCTGAATAAAGAACGGGGTGCGGGGGCTGGGGTGTTAATCGATGATGTCCTGAAGTTATATAGATTGAGATATATAGCTAGGATATGTGTTACGCATACACCAAGCCATCATCTTTTTCATCGAGCTATGTTAATTTGTAACAACAGAAGACAAGGGCCAGGCAGCAGATCGTTTATTAAGGAAATCAACACGTATTTATATATTTTCATGTACATTATTATAGCTTATTCAAGCAAACAAACACACTCTTCTGATTGGTTGTTTCTCACAGAAAGTTGACCTTGTATCTCTCTGTGACTGTTTTTTGAATATCAGGTCATCTATATGTTAACTATATCCGCCTACGCAAAGTCTGCTGTGGTCGTTTGTTGAATCAGTCTTTGTTCATATTTTCTCACGACCAATATTTGGGACATAAACATTGATGTAAATTAATGTTTACCGATTCGGTTAGCAGCCTGCTCTTACCACAAACTTACATAGGATTAGTTTGGAGAAGAGTTAGGGTTGATCACACAAAAATCCCTCATCAGTTCATGAAGTCTAACATTTGATTCAAGCCACATAGAGCGAAGTGAGAAATACCTGGTTACAATGCTTGGGATGCTAAGTAAGAACCAATAGCTTGAGACTGTTACTTCTAAATAGTGCAAAGGCCATTCACTTTTTGAGATCTCCCAGATCTATTAAATTCTCATGCTTTTCCATGTTACTGTTTCTTCTCTCTGTGTGTGTCTCACATTTCTGCTGATGCGTAGTATTTTGGAATCTTTCTACATGAAGAGTGGTCAGCTGAACTGGTGCACTTCGGTTCAGAGTCCTATGTTGCAACTCATTCAGTCATATTGTGCTGTCCGTCAGAGGTACCCATTATCCCCATTTCCATTCAATTTCATCATAGATTTACTAATGGACTTAACCCTAAGTGATTTCAGCGACTCAGGGATTGACTTGCTACCAGGGAATAATCTCGTCGACTTAGAATATGCAGACGATAAAGTCCTTCTAGGCGAGGACGCTGACAAAATGCAGAGTCTTCTGAACACCTTGAGCTACAATCTACGAATGTTTGGCATGCGATTCGCTCCCGCCAAATGTAAGATGATGTTACAGGACTGGACTCCTAACTTAGAAGCAGGAGGTGAAGTGGTAGAACACGTTGACCGCTTCACTTATTTGAGGAGTTGCATCAGCCAGTGCCAACGCGTCGATCGCTGACGAAATCTCAGTACGGATACAGAAGGCTCGTTCCGCATATGCCAGTTTACGCCGTCTCTGGCTTAGTAGACGTGATATCCAGCTAGCTATCGACCAAAGGGCGAGTGCACTGTTCAGCAGTCACTTCGCTCCGTCCTCCTTTATGGCTGTGAGCGGGGCATGGCCATTGAGAGTGGATGACATGAAGAGTCTAGCTAGCTGTCTTTGATCATAGGTTTTTACGTTCTATCTCTCATGTGAAGTGGTATAATAAGGTGAGCAATATTGTGGTTAGGCGTCCGTCGAGTGCTGGGTAAGGAGGGGAAATCAATCGACGAGGCTGTGAAATTACATCGACTGAGATGGTTAGGATATATGTTACATATACCTAGTCATCGCCTTCCTCGACAATGGGCAATGTTAGCTGACATAGCATGGATTAGGATGGAAAAGAGTTAGCGGCGGTCAAACCAAAACATGGCCTCATCAGTCAATGAAATCTACAACAGTTAGTTCAAGCCAGCCTCGTAGGAAGGTGTAGACTTCTGTCTGGTTGGGGTCCTCGGGACGGTATAACCCAATGAAGGCTGGAGACAATTGGTGATATGGCTCGAAATCTTTTTCAATGGCAGGCGCGGATGCATCCACTCCTTGTGACTTATGATTTCTAATGAAACTATATTGTTCTTCGTTATTACTATTCCTTTGTCTCACACCTGTGTGTACTGTCTCCATTATGCATATCTTCTACTTTCTTCTGTTGCTTTGTGTGCTAAATGCAGGGAGTGTGGCGACTTGAACTGCTGCACATCGGTGCAAAGTTCTATGTCGAAAACAGACAGTCATGTTGTTGTTCTTCTCTGTACCAATCTAAACTTTTCTTGTTTGTTTTTTGTCTCTCAATTTACTCATCCTTATTATTATTGAACATATTTTATACTACATTCAGATAATGTTATCCTCAGAGAATCGTACAATTCATGGTTTTGAAGATTTAATTGAACGTGAATGGATTCGTTATGGTTATCCATTTGCTCCTGATCCAACTGATTGGCATGATAATTCAGTTAGTTCTGATTATGATGATGGTGTATGCTTTGCTTTATTTCTTGATTGTGTTCATCAATTGCTTATTCAATTTCCTACAGAATTTGCATTTACACAAGTAAGTACAATACATATTTTTTTACATAATAGTTTGTTTGTTTGTCATTTTTTCTGATTGAATGGAGGGTTTCATTATGAGCTGACATCAGTTAGAGAACCGCTGGAAAACCAACTGGGAGTACTGGACAGCTGTTTCGTCAGCCTAGTTCGGGGCTCTTCAGCAGTACGCAGCCGCCGCCAGAGTTCGAACCCAGGACCTTCTGGTTACAAGGCGAGCTCGTAAACCACTGAGCCACTGGGACCCGATCTAATAGTTCTTGATTTCTAACTCCTGCCAATTCACGACATAGCACGAGCATTTCGCAATGTCTTCTTCGATGAGTTACTGCCTCATCTTCAACCTGCTTTACTCTACTGGTTACGGCTTCCCACTAGAACCCCAGGTTAACTGCCCGAATAGGGCCAGTCTCTAGTGAGCATCAGATTTATTTTCAAGTATTGGTTTTGTCATTTTTCTGTTTCAAACATGAGCGCGCAATCTTTGTGCTGTATTTATACACGCTGTGGAGATCGTTGAATTACATCACGCTTCAGGCCCTCGAATTGATAGATAGTTTGCAGGGGTTCAACTGATTTCAAGTATGATCAGTAAGATTTATTCCTGACAACTAGGGAGTACTGCGCATATTTGTTTCGTCTTCAGTAATACGCACCCGTGACATCACCGGGGATCGGACCCGACGAGACCTAGTTCCGAAGTCAGCCCGCTAAAGATTCACTCGCCTTGTAACCAGAAGGCCCTGGGTTCGAACCCCGGTGAGTGCGTACTGATGAAGAGTTCCAAACTAGGACAGAGGAAACAGCTGTCCAGTACTCCTAGTTGGTTTTCTAATGGTTCTCTAACCGATGTCAGCTTATGATGAAATCCTGTTACCTATCAATCAAATCCCTACAAACAAATACTTGGAAATTCACACCTTTTTTGTTTAAATTCCCTCACGAGATATAGTTCCTTAGAAATTATCTATCTATGATTGTACAGTTTGACAATTAATTCGTTGAAAAAAAATCTCTTTTTGCTGAATAATGTGCTTTTGAAAAAGTTGTCACACCTTGTGATTTAACTCGGAGAACACTAAACTTTCTGACTGGACACTAGGTGATAACTGGTGTTTTTACGAGTTGATCATGGATTGATATCAGTTAGAGAACCGATGATTCCCAAACCAGGATGAAACAGCAGCTGTCCAGTACTCCCTGCGTGTTTTCAATGGTTCTCTAACTGATATCAATCCGTGATCAACTCGTAAAAACAAAACTAACCCTTACAAACCAAACTATAGAAAAGTAACTAGTGTCATGCGTTTTGTCCTTTATTAGGTGCAGACTGAATTCTGTCAGTCAAGTGTGTCATGTGACCACCATTCTCAGTAGCTGAACATCACGGTGCACTCTGATTCATTGTTATTATATAGTTGCAGACAATAGGCAGGAAACTTTTGAATCAGGTTTCTTGCTTGTTGGCACTCTTCAGTCAGCAAGGTGTATCTGTGATCAACCCCGAAAGAACTCATTTCCACTCTGAGATTCGAACCCATGTCAACTAGTGCTGCAATCAGAGACGTTACTACTGAGCTATTCATGCTCGCGAATGATTTCCTGTAGGAGGAGTGTGTTGAATACTATAATTTGACAATAAGTAATTGACACGGACTTGAATCTCAAAAGCGGCATGAGTTCCTTCAAAATTGATCGCAGATAAATACTCCTTGGTGGTGATGAGTGCCGACAACCACACAAAACCTAGCAGGATCTAAGGCTTCCAATCATCTAATACCACTAAACATTAAATATATCTATCTTACCAAACATAGACTATCTGATATTATTACTGAAAATTTGTATGTGTTTATACAAACAAGGAAGTGTAATAAATACAATCATCAAATATCTGCTAAGATTAGTATTTTTATTTTGTTTATAAACTATTATATGATAATGACTATTAGTATTGATTTTTTAATTGTCACAATATAATGAATGCACTGTCAGTTCAAAACTAATTATCATGCACTGTGATATATATTTCGTTGTGAATGTGTGAAACATTACTAAAACTTTGGTGATTGGATTTCAAAAAAACTAAATTTTCATGTCTACTCACTTAACTCAGAAAAGCCTTCAATTTTGGTTTGAGTTGCATAAGGCAATGCAAACATTTTGGTTGTGTAGCCCACAAGACAATTAACAAATATCTAAGTAGATCGTAGCAAATGTGGATCACTTCAGCTTTGTGTCTGGATACTTGTATTCATACTCAAAGTCAGCTAGTATCGGAAAAGCAAGATAGACTTTGCACATTACTCCTGAAAGCAGTTTCGTAATCTGTTGCGCCCAGTGTAAGGAACAGACTTCGGCTTTTCAATTCCATTATGCTGGTCAAGTCAGTATTTCTTTTTCTATATGGTTCCGAGACTTAGCGCGCACATCACGAAAAGCATTTCCAACAGGCTGGTGGTGACTTTCATCAACAGTTGCCTTCACTGGCTCAATACTGAAGATCAGATTTTTTTCCTGCACGTTCCCAGTGGAACATAGGTCCTCAAGTTAGTAGTGGCTTCAAGTTTCTGTAGCAGTGTTTAATTTTACAAGACGGGGTTGTCGCTTGCCTCATACCCAACCTTTCCTCTCTACCAGCATTATTTCTGGTTTAGTGAGGTAAAGGAGTGAGTCGGTGGCCGGGATTGAACACTGGTCGGCGAGCGTCCTAACCGCTGTGCCACCGACGCATCTGAATATCAGATGGCTAGCCAAAAAGGATTAGCAATAGGCAACTCTGATTAGGAACCAACCGAAAAACTATCAACCAAGCGATATATTCAGAAGCAAATGGACTGAACACACATGCTGAGGAGACTATAGAGTAGCGACACCACTCACCAGACCCTCAAGTGGGATGTTTGGTCCAAGTGTGACATGAAGGGAGATCGTGTGAGTTGTGGGACAGGGATGGTGAAATGAGCGCTTTATGGGGCTAAGATATATCGACTTAGGCTATTTTACAATGACATTACGTCTTTTCTTTTTTAGCTAATACTTATTTATTCATCTGTGTTTTAGGATTACTTGGTTTTATTACTGGATAGTGGATTAAGTCGAGGTGGTGGAATTCCTCCCTTCACTATAGAATTCTCCTGTTCATGTGAAGCAGCTAGACACGTTCAAACAAAAACTTTAACACAAGAACAAATTATTGAAAAGTCAAATTTTCTATATAATAAATGTGCATGGCGTTCTTTTCGTCATTGGAATGATATTTTAACTATAGATGGGTGTCAACTATTGCCTAACTGGTTATACTGGTGGAGATACAGTTGTAACCCTATGAAGGTATGTCTAGCTATTTATAAATATACATATATCTACTAGTATGATATACTTTCCTTCATTGAATCACTATTTTCAGTGTTTTCTTTAGTGTTAATTATCTACCTAATGATACTTCCTGTATATAACTGTATATTGTCATTATGGCTTAGTTATATCCGACTGATTTAGCGAAGGAAATTTTCTTTACAGGATTTCATCATGAGCTGACATTAGTTAGAGAACCATTGGAAAACCTGGGAGTACTGGTTAGCTGTGTCGTCAGCCTAGCTTGGGACTCTTCATCAGTACGCACCCACCGCCAGGGCTCGAACCCAGGACCTTCTGGTTACAAGGTTAACGAGCTCGTAGACCATTATAAGCTACTGGAACCCGATCCAATGGTCGATGAATTCTAACTTCTGCTAATTCACGACATAGCGCGACCTCTAGCCAATGTCTTCGGCAAGTATTTGTCCTCACACCTGACCTGCTGCACCCTACTGGTCACGACTTCTCACTAGAACCCCAGGTAACTACCTACCTGAATAGGGCTAGTCTCTAGTGAGCATCTCATTGATATTCAAGTGTTGGGTTCTTTATCGACGAAATCATCCTCAGAGGCTGGCTGTACAGTCGTATTTACACTCACAAAAAAATATATATATAGTGGTCTATTATTGAGTAATAGGGGGTGACATAATTGATATAATTACTCAGAAGAGTGGCTTTAGAAGTGAAAACTAAAAGTTGTAAATTACGTGGTACTCAACGGAACAAAGATAGAAATTTGATAAGGTTAAAATTGCTATTGAGTGAGAATAAAGGTGGCAGTTGATTGTCAATTTAACAAGTGTGAACAGGGTGTGAAATGTACAGAAGGAGCATATAAGAGTGATAATAGTGAATTAATTATTGAAGCAAAAGCAAACTAAATGGATATCCTCCAAGATTTATCGAGAAAAACATGAAAAAATGCAGACGGTGCCGAAGAAACTGTTATTTATGAGTGTTGAATTTAGAGGTGATACCGCAGCTGATATCCTGAAGAATCGCCTATGCAGATCACTGAGGAAAGCCTTCTTTATGGCTGAGCTACGTATTAATTTCTACAGCTGACAAGTGGTCAATGGATGTGTGAAGGATAAACTGCCGCTTTGGGCCACCTCAGTGTGTGTTTATAAATTCACCTGCTCGTGTGGAGCTAGTTATATTGGCCCCACAAAGTGCACGCTTTCCAAACGCATCTCTGAAAATTATCCGGCATGGTTAGCGAAGGGACAATGCAAGACAATTACTAGCTCAATTCTCGAGCATTTGGTGAACTCAGGCCACGTAGCTCCACTATAGTCGTCTTTCAAGATCATCTACAAAGTGAAGCCAAATGGTGCAAAGGGAGTCAGGTTTCGGCTTTGGTGTATGGCGGAAGCGCTGGCGATTCGTCAATACAACCCTGAACTTTGTGTACAGAAAAAGTTTTTCCAGGCTCTTATTCTACCTATAAAAAAGATTTTGACTTTTCCTTTTCTTTTTTAATTTTACGTTTTGTTTACTTTTGCTTTAATAATTAATTCACTATTATCACTCTTATATGCTCCTTCTGTACATTTCACACCCTGTTCACACTTGTTAAATTGACACTCAAATACCTTCATTCTCTCTCAACAACAAGTGTAACCTTATCAAATTTCTATCTTTGTTCCGTTGAGTACCACGTAATTTACAACTTTTAGTTTTCACTTCTAAAGCCACTCTTCTGAGTAATTATATCAATTATGTCACCCCCTATTACTCAATAATAGACCACTATATATATATTTTTTTGTGAGTGTAAATACGACTGTACAGCCAGCCTCTGAGGATGATTTCGTCGATAAAGAGAATTTTCTTCGCTGAATCTGTCTTATACTTTCTTCATGACTCAATGGGTACTGTCGGTGATTTATATCCAACTATCAAAATGAATGATCTATTCAATTCACTAGTTTGTGTGTGGAAGTATTTCGTCTAACTGTGAATTCTGATAAATAGTCTTGTCCTCTAGAGTCATTGAGTCATGTAGTAAACTGAGTATAATATAAACTCACACCAAACGGAAGTTACTGCTCACTGTATTATAAGTAAAGATCCTATATTACCATAAAATTTAGTGATAGACAGACAGACAGACACGGGACAGAACTAATCCACTCAAGTACTCAGAACAGATCAGGTGGCGGCCTGTTTGAAACCTCGTTGACGAAAATACTCCATCATTATATTTTGCATATAAAGTAATTTCTCTTGTTCATTTTGTTTTAATCTATTAAAATCTGATCTCTAATGGTGTTTTTTATTCTCGCAAGTATTTAAAATGTGTTTACAACCTGCTGATTTGCAGGTATCAGGCTATGTGAACGACACTTTTTGTGTGAAAACTGATGATAGTACCCAGTTACTTCGGCTGAAGTAGATATGGAGTGGAATTTAAACCTATTAGCTGTGAAATATTTATTTATTTAAACGCATAAAAGCTTGGTACAATATGGCACCAAGAAGGATGCGCCACACAATAATAATAAAACAACATAGGTCAAAAGAAGAAAAAGAAAGAAGAGAAAAAATTTATAAGTAGAGAACGGTTAAAGAACTTCATCTGGAAGGAAAACAGTCATGTTTAACAAGTTCAAACAGTATTCGTTAACTGTCATCGGGAAGGGAAGAAAGAAGGAAATTGCAACACGCGTAATAGCATGCGATAAGTTTTATTGGTTGTTTGTTGCTTTATTCAATTCATTGTGTGAGGGCTGAGATACTGCCCGGGTGCCCAGACCGAAGCAGGTGGTTTTATTCAGGGACCACCCCCCGAGCCTTTGACTTGGAGTCTAATCAGCAAGCCAGCGGAGCAGCGTCAGGAGCTGCATTCTCATGGTTTCCGGCGACCCATATGGGTGCATACGCCATTTGATCCGATTGGATACTGAAGCCCGTGTACCCCATGGTAACTGCTTTTAGTTTAACCGCTATCCAAACAACCTTCCTGACATGATAGGACCTGCAGGGACAGAGTCCCAGTCAGTTTAGCATGTTGGGTCATTACGGTATTCAAGCCCGACCACCACGACAAAGTAGCAGTTATCGGCCGGGATTAGCTGTGAAAGCTAAACGTTTAAGTCAGTGACCCCACTTCTCGACAAGTTAACAAATAATCATCATGTCCAAATGACTTGTTTCTTATGGAAAGATACTCTCCTGTGTCTTGATCTCTAATCCTGTTATTGCGTTATGCGTGCATACCACCACCCTTAAGAAATCTTAAGTTAGAATAAAGTAGGTGTGTGAAACACTTTCTGATTTAAGATAGTTTCATAGTTGATATTTTCTGATTACTTGTGGTTGATAAATTTCCTACCCACACTGGAATCATTGAATGCGACACTTGTCAGTTTTTTTTATTATTTTTGATTACAGCTTGATTCCACACCGTATTTTTCTGGTACAAGTATGGAATTTTTAGCATGTGATATCGGTAGCCCAAATTTTGCAGGCCGACCATAGATAGCAGGTGTGCGTCGGCATGGAATCGAACCTCGGACCATGTGCATGGTTGGCGAGTCATAACCACTGTGCCACCGACGCACAGCCTACTGTTATGGGATTATCTAGCTAGTGGTGTTCTACTTACCAGCCGTTTTTTAGTTTTTAATTCTTCTAAGCACTTGATGCTTGTAGGTAAGACCACAGTGTCCCACCTTCTTACCTTTTTTTCAAAGCAACGTATTTCACCAATCATCAGCTGATCTGAGTGTTATGAAAATGACACGTTACAAAAGACATACTGAGAATTACACATATGGCAGAAGAGAGGCTTTTAGATGAACGCATAAGAGACGCAAGTGATGAGGATACTACACTGACAACAGTAAAAAAAAAACGCTGATCACCATCAACGGGATGAATCCGAAAGAAGTGGTGTTTTCCGCCTAACTGGGCAGACGGTGAGATGCATAGGGATGTCAAAGCCAGCCAGGATCGGAAAAGCAAGACAGATCTACATTATTTTGGAATCAGTAAGGAAATCGACTGCAGACAGAGTAAAGAAGATGGTCCTAGTTTCCCACACTAGTATCAAGTCAATGCTTATATATGATTCGGAGACCTGGTGCGCGGACCACTTGAAAGCATTTCTAACAGCCTGCTGCAAACGACCATCAACAACTGCCTTCGCTAGCTCGGTACTGAAGACCAGATGACCCGATTAACGGTAAGAAACTCCGGTAATGAACTAACCAGGAAATTTATTGCTCAGCAAATATGCAGAAAATCGAAATGGATTGGACCAATGAATGGTAGGTCCTCGACTGAATAGGGACGAGTTGGTAGTGTGAGAATGACCATGACCGTGTGAGAAAGAAATAAAATGCAGTGATCATTTGCTTCTGAAGCCCTATGTACCACTTGGTACGAAAGGATTATTGTGTGCCACGTCTAGTTATCACGATAACATAGTTTTACAGTCTTGAATATTACCATACCTTGGATTATAAGTTAGTACGGACAACGCATTTTCTTTCTAGTAAATTCTTATCAGATTATTATAAAAATATAACATCATAATCATTTGACTTTAAATTTGAAATTATATTCCGTTAAAAAATGTATCCGCCAAACATGTGTCAAAGTACTGATGACATAACATAATATTACTAACGATAGTTCTCTAATCGAAATACCGCAGATGTATGACAGACTATGAAGAGTTGTTACTAGTTGTATCCGTTAGTCGTCTCAGTCATGCCCTTTTGCCTAATCTGATAACGTTGATTCTCTATTTGCAAACTTCAGCGTTTTCGTGTCGCACCCCTTAGACTATGTATTACTTTCCCGAACCTAATCAGTTTCTACATACAAATCCTAATGAGAACGATCTAAATGAGCAAGGAAATTGAAAAGTATTATCCACGGAGAGAATTCAATAGGAATTTATTTCTTTGAGTGTACATACTATCCTCACTGCTCTATCCTTTTTTTATTCTAGGTTCAGCTTAATTCATCAGACTACACAGAGCTAATAAAAAGTGTTGAGAAGTCAACAGGAATACTTACTCCAGCTCTCATACCACTACACTTCCCTCGATTCTGGATTCATGCATGGTATCGATGGAATCGTTCTACACGCATAACCAACGGGGGTGGTTATGCATTTGATGCAGCCTATTACAGAAATCTTTTAAATCCAAATCATACATGTAGTACTACTTATCACAAAACAATTACACCACGCACAAGTACCAGCCCTTATACTGGTTGGTTGACTGATGAATCCGTTATAAACGCCTTGTTTTGTAATCGAACTGATCATCATCCTACAATATCATGTGATCCTGTTTATAAAAGTCTATATGAAACAGCTATTCAATGGGATAATGAATTATGTGAAACACCTTGATTAATCTACACACTGCCATTTCTTTCAATCTCAAATAGACTAACTAACTTTAGTGATATATATATATATATATATATATATATATATATATATATATATATATATACAGTAATCTCATCCTTCTTTCTTTTATCGTCTTTTCAGATTACGCTAATCATTAAGATTCCCTCTCGAACTAATATGATATAATATATACCTTCATAAAGCTGTCTCAGGCATACTTTTTATTATGCATACAGCACATACAACTGATTATTATTATTTTGCGTACTAAAAATGTTAATAGTATTTACTTTTTTATTTGTTTTTTCAAATGATTTTGAGATTGTTTTATCTCTCTCCCTTATTACTTGCTTACTTTTTTTTCGTTTATCAGTTAATCTAATAATTTCTTTCAAATTATTTTGTACACCCAAGTATATTTTGACCAATATGATCTGCACTAAATAGAACATTTTTATATTAACAAAAAAACTTCTGAAACAGCCTTATCTTTTATTAGTTGACAGGTTATTGGGAATCTAAGGCAGTTGCCAATGTCAATGTGTGGCTATGCCTACATCCAGCGCTCACGACAAATGTAGCCCTTAGCCTGGTATATAAAATACACATTCTGAGTAATTCAGTTCGAAATAACTAATTTACGATAATTCCATGACAAGTTATTAAATGAACTTCTATGCTTTTATAGTCCAAACTAAGTACTAGCAGTAGATAGTGGAGGTGAGAAAATTTGCAGCCTTCGGTGTGAAAATTTCTATATCTTCTAACAGAGAAGAGCATAATAAGCTGTTAACAGAGTTTAAAAAGGAACAGGTCGATATACTTTACAAATAAGTTCGCGATGAGAAATACTTTATCAATGCAATTGGTGATATATCTGACCCAACTGGTGAGTGTTAGATGTAGAGGCCACCCACACGTGTCGGCTTACACAAACAACACTCTGTTTTAAGTGAAATGTCACAGACTCAGCCAATTTCACCTGCATATCTATATTTACCATTTACACAGATGACTCCATAGAGCCGTAGTGTAAATGCTATTGTCTAGATTGTCTCAGTGAGTCCACAGAATTCTGCTCCCTAAATAGGCCTTGTTTGCATTCACATACAGTAAGGGTTTGCAGATAAACATGTACAGTGATAGTCCTGATGAAAACAAGTGAATCAAGTTTCGGTCGCGGTACCTTACAGTATGTATTCAGGAAAACTGACCCATACAACTGCTACGTCTCAATAAGTGTCTTCGACCACCACACATGCTAACTTATAGCATCCTTATAATGTCAGTCTAACGCGAGTTACACCTGCAGTCACTTCATGTATCTGCGTAGTCTCAGCCAGACGTTGAGTTAGAACTCAATCGCATAATTTTTTATTTCTGAATACAGCTTGATTCCACACCGTATTTTTCTGGTACAAGTATGGAATTTTCAGAGTGGATATCGGTAGCCCAAATTTCGCAGGCCGATCATAGATATCAGGTGTGCGTCGGCGTGGGCTCGAACCCCGGACCATGTGCATGGTCGACCAGAGTCCTAACCACTGTGCCACCGATGCACGCATAAATGAAGTGGTGGACCACTGACTGGTCCTGAAGACCAGAGCTGTCCTCCTCGGTGGTTTATCAGCGAACCTATACTGAGCTAACAACTGACTACTACATGAATAATGAAAAACCCAGCATAACAGTCTTGCGCGCCTAAACCATAAGACTCACTTCTATGACGTACCTGAGTGCATCCGGTTAGCACGTCATTCTTGTTATAGCAATACTCCACAAGAAGGGACTAGCTGAGATGCAGTTAACAATTACATAGAGACACAATTCACAGGGTGAAAACGAAATGAATTCAACCCGGTGCGATGATACCGGTTAAAGTGCAAGAATACTATTAGTGAGTCGTGAAATGTAAGTTTCTAGGTGACAAGACATGAAGACTATGACACTAGTGGATTTAAAACAAAGGAAAGTATGGTGCATTGACATATCACGAAGCCAACTACCTGAGGTAAATCATATGTATCATCCCCGTAAGGATGACGACCTTGTTTGCTAATCAACTGCTGCGGCTGTAAAACGACACAATGGTGGATCCAACTAGCATTGCCACCACTCACCTCAATTTACTTGTTGGTAGAAATTACCTGACTTACATAACAGCTTTAATCTGCAGGATGACGACGCCTGAAATGATTACACTCCAATCACATACGAAAGCTGTTATACCGTACAGCCCATTTAGACAGCTGAAAATAGCTTTGGATGATTATTTAATTATATTTATTAAACAGGCCGTTTGGGCAAACGTATTTTTGAAGAGTTCAAAAAGAAATGCATCGTAGAGCGTAGACAGGTTACAGCTGAATTAACGACTCCGGCTTCGTGAAAAACTTCTATGATCCGAGAAGGACCTGTAAAAAGAAAATGATGAATATAGGGCGGTGGAAAAAACAAATCAAATTATTACATAAGTACATGCTAACAAAACTATGCACTTACACGTTGAAACGTGAATGGAAACAAGTTGTAGGTCTCTACGGACGTTAACATATCAGGCTGTCTGTAGACACGACGACGTCGTCGACGGCTCACAGATGCCGTGGGCAAAAAGATCATGCCCGTCACAATGAAGCAAGATGTCAAAGTTTGAGTGAAGTACCTATGGAGCTGAGTCATTTCATAGTACATTCCGTGTGCTAGTGACGAGTCACCGCTACGGACAGCATTCGATAACAAGCTGTTAGTGGCGCAAGGTAGGATGCTGATGTAGTCTAAGGCTGTTGTACTTGGATGAAAAACTGTGGACAGTTGATAACGTATCATGGGAGCTGAGATCATACCAGACGACATGCGAGTAAGGTGAATTACCTCGACCTTCTTCGGCCATCAGGCCTTCCCCGACCGTTTTGACCTCCTGGCCCACCACCTCGGCGACGACAGTCGTAAGCATAATGTCCGCGTTCACCACATTCGTAACATCTGTCTGCGGGATCAAACGGTTTCAATCTTCGAGGACCAAATCCATTGTCACGGCCTGGGCCATTGCGAGCACCGCCTCCACCACCACGTACCCAGGGCTTCTGTCGTGACTTTCCAGTGCTTAGTTCGACTCTTGCACGGACGCCACACATAACTCTAGATAAAACGTAAAATGTGGTTCTGTATTTATACTTACGTCCCATCGAGCTCGCGAACAGCATCACTTGCGTCTGCAGCATCTTCGAACTCAACAAATGCAAAGCCAGGGGATTTCTTGCCACCCAAACATTACGCAGCCTCCCATATTCTCGAAATATACGTTCTAGTTCTCTTTCAGAGGCTTCTCTGGGCAGATCACCAATATACACTTTTGCCCCGACATCTCTATACCTAGCCGCCATTTCTATGTTGGATACTGCTTACAAACTATCACTAACTTAAACAAACCAACTTTAAATTCAGACCTCAGAATATTTTAGCTATGAAGTGGAATGAACTGGTTGACTTCGTTTATACCTGAAACCGATAAATATTTTTCAAGTTTCTAATGAGCAGTTATCTGTTAATTTTGTAACAGAACTTGAACTAGGAATATTAGGATAATTAGTCTATATATCCTTATCAGTTTTTCCCAGTTGCTGTGTTGAAGATGGCCACCAACACTTTGTCTTCCGCATGTGCACGAATACTGAACGTCAGCCACTCTCTTAACAACGTTCTTGGTGACTGGTTAATTTGTGGATAGGCTGGAAAGCAAGCCTTATGGCAAAACACTTCCGGTCGATTTAAAAATTCCATATCTCTTTCTGTGCACAAGTGACCCTAGCCAAGTGTCTGGTTCTACATTCATTCAGAGGTCATTCGCTTTCTAGACACTCTTTCTGCACATTATCCTGAATGTGTTCTGGAAGGTATTCGTAAGAAGCCCTTTGATTGTTACCTAGCTGCTACACAATGAAAACAGTCGCACTTAGTTCTCGTATGAATACCACATCTCTTCCAAATGTGACTTGATAAATAATGTTACCATGTCCACTAACTACCCATCCTTCTATTGGTCCGTCGATTTCTGTTATTTCATCATCAGAAAACACTGGTGTTCTAAATTCAAAAAAACAACTGGTCACCTAACTGCAAGCGGCTTAGAAAAAAAAGTAGTGTAATATCTACAGCTTTCCGCTCATCAGTAATTCCTATTGGCTTTTGTGACTCAGTGAAGCGTATACTTTTATTGTACTGCACTACCCATACAGTATTTTTTCTGTCTCTGTAGTTCTTTGATCCATTGTCCGTGTAAATATCAGGTTGATTTATGCAGGAATCACTAGAAATCGGATAAATATTTTTATGACAATGGCCCGACGAAGTGAAGTCCCGCTTTCTTTGCGTAAGCCTGTTTTGCGCTAGGCAGCTGTAAAAGCACGCACATCGGCTAGTGTATCTGGCTTAAGGCTTTCTGCTGCCTGAATCGATGTGCTGTTTGTATCTCTTGATAAGACATCGAATGAGACTTGGTCAGGGCCACTGAATGGGCGCACGCACCGAAGCGGTAGGCATGGGTTATTTAGCATAGCCTCTTTATATGGTCCCTGCACTCTTCTGTTACACTGGCGAAGCATGACAAACTAGTGATTGTTCTCTACTTTGAAATATCAAGATCATTCGGTGTGCTACGTAGTAATGTTCTTTTCAAGAGGCTTTGTTCCCGTAAAATTAATAATCCATTACCTAACTGGTTAAATTCACTTCTAAGCGATAGGGTGTGGATAGCTGAATTCGAACCTGTGTTGTTTCACCCTAGGCAGATCACAGACGAGGTTGTATCGAGTAGTGTTTGGGAACCAATTCTATTTAAAGTCTACATCAGCATTTTTAACTGCTTCGCCCCAAGTAGATTGTTCCTATATGCTTAAGATCTTAAACATGTTTGCTCCTGCTGTGGTCACAAATTAAACAACTTGATATTTAGTATTCACCTTGAATCAAGCAGTGTCAGTGTAGATGAAGACTGAACGATCAATTCATGTTTGTTTGCTCAAACCCAACTCTATATTTTGGTGAAAGTCATAGATAGTGCAGTCATCGTCATGTGTACAATAACCTAATGGTTGGCTATGTATTGGTGCAAGAATAAAGGGCTGTTGAATCCCCAATTTGTGTTCCGGTTTTTCGAGTTGGTTATTACAAATTGTTTCTGAAAGTCTTCCAAGGACAGCGTGAGGTCCAGCGTAGTAAGGGCTGGACATTGACAGTTTATGATAATTCTCAGGAATTATTCGTTGTCAATGGAGTTGAAGATTGAACGATCAATTCTTGGTTGTTTGCTCAAAATCAACTTCCTCGATTTTCGCGGAGGCATCAATACGACAGTCATCGTCTCATCGGTCGCTGTTCAGAAAGAAGAGTTAAACATCGTTAGAAGTAACATAACGATTTATTATTGTAATATTTGTTTACAGACCTTAGTTTTCTTAGTTTGCTTAGTGATACTTGATTTATATGCTGGTGTAACAATACATAATACTCAAGTCAACAATTGGTGTTCTGGTTTTTCGTCCGTTGTTACTAAGCGTTTCTCAGAAATCTTCTAAGAACAGCGTGGGCCCGAGCGTAGCGAGAGCTGGGCATTAACGGTTTATGAGACTTTGATGACAGTTTCTAACGATGGAAACAGATCTGGCGGATTGAAACAGTTGGTGAAAGTTTGGATAGTCGCCGTTCATTTTTCCTGGTGCCGGTCAAGTCCTCTTTGAACAAGCAATATCTGGAACTTTTTTGGAATTTGGTCAAGTTCAACAATGCCTGGGTCAAAGAAGGGACAGAGTGTCTTGGATGCAAACAGGAAAGTAAGTCATGGTGACTTGTCTGTTAATTGTAACGATGTGTCTGATGTTAAACATGATATGGTTGATGTTACTGTTTCGCCGTTCAGGGATAATAGGAACATCAAACTCCCTAAATTAGAACCACGGTGTTTTGATGGAAACCCGGCTGATTATTTACAATTTGTAAAGGAGTTTGAGATCATGCTGAATAGTTTTCTATTAAATGATGAATTGAAATTGATGTATTTGATGAGATATTGCACTGGAGATGCTGCAAGAGCTATACAGTGTTGTAAGTTTATGAAGCCAAAGGAGGGCTACGATGAGGCTATGAGCATATTACGCCAAAGGTTTGGAAGACCCTCGATGATTGCAGGGAAATTATTCGAGGCTGTTGAGGGTAATGGTGGTCAGTTACAGGATGACTCCCAGGCACTCACTGAGTTTTTAGATAATTTGCTAATTTACAAGAATGGAATGATTTCGATGAATCGAATGAGTGACCTCAACTCGAGTTTTATACTAGAAGTAATAGCAAGACGTCTACCTACCCGACTGCAAAGGAAGTGGGTGAAGATAAGCTCCCGTATGGAGGATGAGGGTATCGAGCCAAAGTTTGATGATATCCTGAAACTGGTAAATACTAGTGTCAATCAATCTATGAGCAAGTTCGCCAGTCTGTTAGATCTCACCCCTAGAATAGAGCAGTCTGAGGGGAAAACGTACTCATTGATGACGAATAAGCCTCAGAGAGGTGGATATCGAGAAGGCTCCATGATGTCTAGTAATGCATATAGATCTAGTGAGTGTAACAGGTTTCGTAGTACATCCTCAACAGATAAGTTGCAAGATGCAAGACAAACACGGTTGTGTTGTACTCGTTTGCAAGAGGTGCATACAAAAGTGAACTGTGAACCAGTGAGCAAGTTCAGTGATAAGCTAAATGTAAACTCCAGGTCTGACTCCGAATTGTGTGACGATAACGGTGTTGTGAAGAAGTCTGTAGTTGCAACTGGTAAGCCGTTGTTGAATAGAGTGTCACAGAATAGAGTTACTGCTTCAGAGTGGAGTTCTGACTCCACAAGTTTACAAAGTATATCTAGTCAGAGTGAAGTTATAAAACCTTTAATGATTTTGAGGAGGAACCAAAATTGTCTACTTCTGTTATTAAAGAGTTTGAAAATGATGAACTTGACGGTAAATTGAATATTTGTGGTAATGATCATGATAGTGCAGATTTGTCTTTGGTTGATCATTATGAGATGCGGGATATGCCTACTACTGCTAAGTTAAATAAAGGTTCTGTACAACTACAACGTGAAGTAGAATTGAACGCAGATGCAGTTCCAGAAGGTGTGCATACTTGTGAGACAGTCAGTGTAATTGATCAGCATGTAGCCCACCTATCATCAGATGATAGTGCTAAACCTGAACTAGTAGTGAAAGACAGCAGTGGTGGTAATCTTGCAGTTGGACAACTATCTGAGAGCCGAACAAGAACAGCTTCTGATCCACCACTAAGTTCATCACCTTGTGTCACTCAGTCATCGTTGGTGTTTTCATCCACAATGAAACAGATGCCCATCAACTCTAGTATCTTCTGCAATGACTATGGTAGTATCAGTTCGTTTGAAAGGACGAATATCAATGGTCAGTTTAGTGTGGATAAGCCAAGTGTAAAGGAGAGAGTTATTGTTAAATTGACTTGCATGAATAAAGGCATTTCTAGTTTCAAGTTACTATTTGAATGTTATTATCTTTGGTGTAAATTACTCTGTTTCTATACTTGGTTGATGAGATATGTCGTGTGTTTGTTGGTCATCTATATTCTACGATACAATGACATGGGCGTGTTGCCGTTCAGATTTGAGGATATAGCTGATAGAAGGAAGTTAGCAAATGAACTCTGCGACGATTTTCCAACCTAGGGCGTCAACCTGAGAAGGGTTGTAGGCGTACTGCTGTAAGTCCTACAATTCTTCAAAGGGTAGCGCATCAATGAGCAGTCCAATGTGCTTGGTGTGTGATTTTGTACATATGTTCATATTGTATATACTGAATTGATATCATTTGTCATCTAGCTGTTGGTAATTCTGTTTGTGTCCGGACGACTTCCACTTGGATCATCAACCTGAGAAGGAATGTAGGCGTACTGCTGTAAGTCCTACAGTTCTTCAAGGGTAGTTTGTCGTGTCAGAATCCACAACATTTGATGTGTTGATTGTACATATGTTTGTGTTAAATAGTTGTGTGAGTTCCAATTGATGTAATTGTTGGTTAATCTTGTTTGTGTCTGGACATTCCACAACTTACAATCGTCAACCTGTGAAGGGTTGTAGGCGTACTGGTGTAAGTCCTGCAATTCTTCAAAGGAATTCCACCAAGACATGATCGGCGAGGTTGTTTGTACTATTTGTATATACGTGTGGTGTGTCATATCAATTGGTGTTTTTTGGATTCATTGTGTTTACTTGTTGTTTTCGTGTCTTGTTGTTATTGCGTAATTTTGTTAAAATTTTCGTCGTGATTATTTCTGAAGTTGTTTCGAGTCTTCTACATCCATGAATGAATTGATTGATGTTAAGGACAGCAGATGGGTCGTATACGCCGGGGAGGCTAGGCTATTGCTGAGAATGAAATGCACACGGAGACAATTGTTAGCTGCGGTCCGACACGCCGGGGAGAAAGAGTGTAAACGACTGAGGCTCGCATGCGTCACCGCTATTAGAACTGAGGCAGAATGAGTGACAAGCGATTGCAGTGGTAATTGGTAATGAGTAGATAAGAGGATGTGCGTAGAGTATCGTGAGGTGCTGCCATGGTCACTTTGCATTCTGCAAGAGTCATTCTAGCAAGTGGAGACTGTGTTGCAAGATGTCAAGAGGAGGTCTCTGTCTGGAGGCGCAGGTCGTCATTGATGTGTGAGATTGTGCTGTGGGTATGCTTGTGGTGTGTTGGCTTTTCTGTTTGTTTTCCATTTCAGCTCTGTCCGTGTGACCCAGGTTCTCGCAATGGCATCCAAGTCAACGTGCATTAGTCGTGAAGGAAAAAAGGGTTGGATCCCTTTTTTGCCGGGGAGTGTCAATGGAGTTGAAGATTGAACGATCAATTCTTGGTTGTTTGCTCAAAATCAACTTCCTCGATTTTCGCGGAGGCATCAATACGACAGTCATCGTCTCATCGGTCGCTGTTCAGAAAGAAGAGTTAAACATCGTTAGAAGTAACATAACGATTTATTATTGTAATATTTGTTTACAGACCTTAGTTTTCTTAGTTTGCTTAGTGATACTTGATTTATATGCTGGTGTAACAATACATAATACTCAAGTCAACAATTGGTGTTCTGGTTTTTCGTCCGTTGTTACTAAGCGTTTCTCAGAAATCTTCTAAGAACAGCGTGGGCCCGAGCGTAGCGAGAGCTGGGCATTAACGGTTTATGAGACTTTGATGACATTCGTCTTCATAGTGTGCTGAGCCCCCTGTGAAGTTTACCATTTACAAGTGTCTGGATTTGCACAGGCTCCAGTAGTTTCAACTTCTGAAGTACAAAAAATGCACACGCGAGATAAACCGCATTAGAGGTGGACGCATCTCTTGTTACTTTTGGACAATCTATTTCAGTAAACTGCCTCGTCTCTCTCACCTCAAATTGACTACATTGAAATACCTAGGAGCCGTTAATTTCAACAGATAGAGGTGTCAGGTAACTCTTTGCAACTGTCAATGTCCAGCTCTTACTACGCTGCACCTCACGAAATCCCTGGAAGACTTTCAGAAACAATTTGTAATAACCAACGCGAGAAACCAGAACACAGACTGGCGACTCGAGAATCCTTTATTCTTACGCCAATATGTAACCAACAATAAGGTCATTATACAGAAGGTCTAAGAATAAATGTTATAACAATAAATCACGATAATACTTCTGATAGTTTTTCATCTTCCACTGAACGGTGATACGATAACTGATGGATGGATGACTCCCGCGAAAAATATGGAGGAGCTGGGTTTGAGAAAACAACCATGAATTGATCGTTCAATCTTCAACTACATTGACAGCAGATGACTAACAAACACACGGTGTATCTGACCATCCAAACATAGCCACAGAGTAATTTACACCAAAAATAATAACATTCAAATAGTAACTTGAAACTTGAAATACCCTTATTCTTGCAAGTCTATTTAACAATTACCCTCTCGTACGCATTTGTCTTATCCTCACTAAAATGACCATTGACTTTCGTCCTTTCAAATGGACCGATACTAGCATTGTCATAGCACAAGACACTTGAGTTCATGGACGTTTCTGTCATTGTGGATGACAATACCAACGACGACTGAGCGTCACAAGTTGATGAACTTAGCGGTGCATCAGAAGCTGTTGTTGTTCGGCTTGCTTAAATCATTGGGTTACCGAAATTACTTTCCTCCACAATGTCTAATTTCATCTCAATTTATCATTGTTTTTATCGTCCAGATGTATCAAATGACCTATACATAAACTTGCGCGATGATATAACTTGCTCCCAAGTAGACGCTGTAGAATTCTTCAACGAACTGGAGATATATTTCAGATTATTAACTTACATGTGAATCCTGTGTGAAGAAAAAGTACTTTGGAGCTGAATACGCTGAAAATGTTTGTACAGTATATTCGCATACTGTCTTAAATAAATCTTTACGATTATTAATATTATTCGAAGGTTGTCTAACTGAGGGACTACAACCACTGGTATCTTTTATGATTGGCTGCAGTTCAGCATTCCCCTCATCTCATCATGACCAACCATAGATTAAAGTGCACCATCAAGATCATTATCACAAATATTCACTTCACTGTCGTCTATCCGGTCGACTTCATCATTTTCAAACCCTTTAATAACAGCAGTAGATGATTTGGGTTCTTCCTCACAAATCCTTAAAGGTTGTATATCTTCACTCTGACTAGTAATACCTTGTAAACTTGTGAGTCAGAATTGGACTCTGAAACTGTAACACCCTTCTTCTGCACAAACTGCAACGTCATTTGTGACACTCTATTCAACAATGGCTTACCAGTGCAACTACAGGCTTCTTCACCATACAATTACCGTCACACAATTTGTAGTCAGGCCTTAATGACTCTGACTTCCCATTTAGCTTACCACTAAACTTGCTCACTGCTTCACAGTTCGCCTTTGTATGCACTTCTTGCAAACGTGTAAAACACAACCGTGTTTGTCTCGCAACTTGCAACCTATATGATGAGGAATTCCCACGAAGGCTGTTACACTCACTAAGTTTATCTAGATTACTAGACACCATAAAGCTTTCTTGATATCCACCTCTCTGAGACCCTTTCGTCATCAATGATTGCGTTTTGCTCCCAAACTGCTCTATTCTAGGGGTGGGATGCAATATATTGGCAAACTTGCTCATAGTTTCATTGACACTATCTTTTACCAGTTTAAGGATATCGTCAAACCTTGACTTACTACCTTCATCCTCTATACGAGAGCTTATCTTCACCCACTTCCTTTGCAGTCGAGTAGGTAGGCGTCTCGCTATTACCTCTAGGACGGCACTTGAGTTCATCTCATCCATACTGTTGAGGTAAATTAGAGTATTTCTGGAAACTATTAATTTATCCAAAAATCCTGTGAGTTCCTAAGAGTTTTCCCTTACCTGCACCCTATTACCATAAACGGTTTGAAAATTTCTACCGTATTTCATGAATGGCCTTTGAAACCTTTGACGTAATATCCTTATTGCCTCAGTATATCCTTCGTTTGGTGGCATTAACTGACAGCACTGTATGACTCTTGCAGGAATACCAGTGCAGTACCTCAACAAATACATTAACTTCATTTCGTCATTTATTGCAAACTCACTCAACTTGACTTCAAACTCCCCTACAATCTGTGGATAGTCAGCTAGGCTTCCGGCCCAAATTTAGAAATTTCTATTATCCCGAGACAGTGAAGCATGAACATCAATCTTCGCATGCTTAACATTACACACATCATTACATATAACAGGGGAATCATCATTTCTTACTTTCCTGTCTGCTTCCAAAACGCTTTGTTGTTTCTTTGACCCAGGCATTACTGAACTTGACCAAACTATCCAGAAAAGTTCCAGATATCACCTGTCCGAAGAAGACGGGCAAACGCGAGGAAATACGAATTGACAACAAATAAGACGAATAATTCCTGAGAATTATCATAAACTGTCAATGTCCAGCCCTTACTACGCTGGACCTCACGCTGTCCTTGGAAGACTTTCAGAAACAATTTGTAATAACCAACTCGAAAAACCGGAACACAAATTGGGGATTCAACAGCCCTTTATTCTTGCACCAATACATAGCCAACCATTAGGTTATTGTACACATGACGATGACTGCACTATCTATGACTTTCACCAAAATATAGAGTTGGGTTTGAGCAAACAAACATGAATTGATCGTTCAGTCTTCATCTACATTGATAGTGAAAGTCAGGAGTGACAGGGGGCATTTCAAGCTGGCCTCGACAAAAATCTCCTGGCGAACCCCGAAAGCTTGTGTCAGACTCGTCTCGTAAATCTTTAATGCCCAGCTCTTGCTACGCTGGGACTCACGCTGTTCCTCGAAGCTTCTCAGAAACGCTTGGTACGAACGGATGCAAAAACCAGAATCCAGTTGGCGACTCGAGAATTATCTATTCTAACACCAACATATAACCAATATTACAACTAAGGTCTATGAACAAATATTACAATAATAAATCACAATATTACTTCTCACGATTTTCTCCTGACTTCTTTCTGAACAGCGACCGATGAGACGATGACTGGTGTATTGATGCCTCCGCGAAAACTGGGTAAGTTGGGTTTGAGCAAACAACCATGAATTGATCGTTCAATCTTCAACTACGTTGACGGCTTGTATCGATTCATGTCAGAGAAAAAACCAACCAACCAGGGGGCATGCGCCTTAGTGGGTCCAAACGGCGGATACCTCACCAGTCTGGAGAAGGCTGAAACATTCAGTTTAGCCCTCACCAAACAATTAGACAGCAATGTGAGTATTACTTGTACGGACCAAAATGGCGGCAGCACTATTTCACCGGGGAAAGACCCAGTGGCTACCTCCCAAATGAACCCGGTAATAGTACTAGGGAAGCTACAGAGACCTACATCTGGAACGTCCCCAGGGTGTGACGACATCAGGCCATCTGTTCTGAAACATTGCGCCGAAGCTCTCTGTAGGCCCCTGTGCGACTTGTTCCAACACTCAATGGATTCGGGGACACTGCCAAGGGAGTGGAAAAGAGCCATCCCTTCTCCGATCTTCAAAGGTGTGGGCAGGGAAAATGCCACTAGTTATAGACCAGTGGCTCTACTCCCAGTGGTGTCAAAAGTACTAGAAAGTATTACCGACGACCACATCAGGGAATATTTCGATAGGCCTAATATACTCCATGAAGCCCAACACGGTTTCCGAAAAGGCAGATCCTGCGTTACTAACCTACTAACAGCTTGGGACGACTGGACATCATGCTGGGATATGAATGTTCCAGTCCATGTGGTCTTCCTAGACTTTGAGAAGGCATTTGACACTGTTCACCAGGACCTTCTCCACACAAAACAAGCCAGGCAGGTATAGGTGAGCCACTTCTGTCATGGTTAAAGGACTACCTAGCTGACAGGCAATTTTGCACTAAGGTCAACCGAGTCCGATCATCTTGGCACAGATCGTCGTCAGGTTGTCGCACGGTCACTTATCTTTCCGATTTCTATCGATCACCTGCCATGGTGTCTGATCTGCCCGACCCTTCCATACGTTGACAGCGTAAATATGTGGAGGGCGATAAAGTGTTCAGAGGACTCAGATAAGCTGCAGGAAGATCTAAGCCTTCTGGGAGACTGGGCGGTGGCCAGTGGCATGAGTTTCAACCTGAAAAAGTGCAAAGTAGTGAAACTGCGCACCTGTAGACTGCAGAATGCAACTTACACCCTGTGCAATGAAAGCTTGTCCTGCACAACGTCGGAACGCGTACTTAGGTCTAGTTCTAACGGAAAAAATGGACACAAGAGCAAATTACTAGGGGGATGTAGCGAGGGAATATGCGGTCATACACTTTACGCATAGACAGTTAAGTGCACTCACTCCTGAGCTCTTCCCAAGGTTGTACAAAACATACGTCAGACCACACCTTGAAGTGCATACCATTATTGGACCCACACTGCTTAGAAGAGATGCCAACATCTTGGAAAGAGTCCAACGATGGGCAACAAAATGAGTGGTTGGTCTCCAAAACAAACCATATGATGAAAAGCTGAAGAAATTATGCCTATTCACACTTAGGCTTACTTACTGCCTACAACATAACATATGAAGAGAATCACCCAAACAAATGTGTTCTGCCATTGAGGAGGTATATGCTACCTCGTGGAAATTCCAGAAGGATAGCTCAACAGAAGGCAAGGACCCGGGTGAGCTCCCACTTCTTAACACTGTGGGTTTGCCGTCCCTGGGACTGTCTGTAGGCACCTTTAAGGGAAGGCTGGGCAATCATTCAGAGACACAAGGACTGCGTCCAAATGTACAATCTCCTTAAAATCTCACACTTTATTCGAGGGTAGACAGCTAAGCTCATCGTTTTACTTCTTCACATTCTCTCCCGTCTTACTCTCCTGACAACTCTAACTACTACGCTTATTATTACTGATATTATATATATATATATGTATTTATCAACTTCGAATTTAATTAGCTGTCTGTTTTTATGTTTTCTTCATTTCTTTTTCTGTCTGTCAGTTTGAATAACCTACACTAATTATATCTATTTTCTTTTGACGACGATAACGTAGGTCTAACTGATGAAATGATCAACTCCGTTCACAATAGTAACAGTCTTAACACACCGCATACTACAAACAACATATAATTAATGCCAGAACTACTACTTTTGAAGTCAACCAAAGCTACGACAGCCAAGTGGCGGGATGAGCTACGCGGAAGTTTACCGAAGATCAGGAAACCATACCACACAATGAAGAAGCGAGCACAACGAAATCAAATTGGTTCATACTAACCAGTAAAAATGACATTGAATATTGGATGATCATTGATGTGTTCGTTCGCATGATTTGCTGTTCTGCTGCTCAGACGAGGGAGTTTCGGTTTTAGATTAACTCTCAGTAACGTAAGGCACGTATTAGCCGCAACGTTTACGCCAAGGAAAATCTACCAATCACAGCTTGCACAAGTGACCTTCAAGTGCTCAGCCTCTCCGTAAGCCATTTGTGCCGCTATCCTCTATCCTCAGACTTGGGTTGAGTAAGTCTAGAAGTCTTTTAAAAGTTCTGCTTTTTCATAATTTTTAATCGGTATTTATAAGCAATTTGACATTTACATGCTTTCTTAGAATCTGAGGTGTACTGACTGATCGTAGCAAGTGGTCTTGCGGCACCAGTTCTTGACATAGAGTGCGTCAGTTAATTGTCTATGATTAAGTTATGAAATAACAGCCAATAAGTGACCCAAGCTTACAGAAATTCTAAACTTAATTCAGCCTATTCTTCGATAATGCCTTATTATGGTGGCACAGTGGTTAGGACTCTCGCTGACCATGCACATGGTCCGAGGTTCGAGCCTCCGCCGACGCACACCTGATATCTATGGTCGGCCTGCAAAATTTGGGCTACCGATATCCATGCTGAAAATTCCACACTTGTACCAAAAATACGGTGTGGAATCAAGCTGTAACCAAAAAATTAAATTAAATTAAATTACCTAGAAAACATGGTGCTGAATTAGTGCGTCATACTGAAAGCCAGCACTGAGTTTTAGTCTGTGCCATTAAAGAACCCATTTCAGAACAGATTCAGAATTTACTCACCATAGAATGTTAGAATCATTTCAGAATTAGTGAGATTTAATTCAGCATTATAGTAAGTTTGGGGATTTTAAACTGGTTTAGAATATACGAATGCAAGGGCCTTTCTAACCTTTTCTCCCCTTCTAGGATACATATACGGGGTCACCGCAGAACGGTGCTCGAGCTGAGGACGATTAAAATACGTGCGGGATTTAGATTCTCTCACAGAGTGGTCAACGACTGGAACTATTTACCTGATTCAGTAGTATCAGCTCCGTCGGTGAAAGCTTTCAAAGAAAAGTTAGATCTATGCAAAGACATATTTTGCAAGGATTAACACAGGCCACGGAAGCCTACTGTCCTTATCATCTGAATCTCAATTCTAAGCTAATTCTAACCTATGCGTCGACAATGCCTTTTTATGGTAGGTGAATGTATTATATACCTAAAATGAACCCACTGTGTACTGAAATAATGTTGGTCGTTCTTAGAAAGACCACTGGATACTTAATTAACGCGACGAAGCCTTAAAAATATGATTAGCAACTAAAATGAAGCTGTGAAAATCACTATTATGCGCCGAATTAAGTATTTTTTCTGTCATTATAGCAAATTGGAAAAAGGTAAAGTACACAGTTCACTCACGTGCGCATAAGTCAGAGTCATTTTCGATGGTGGCTTTTATTTTGTAAAATCTTTTTACTAATATATAGATATATGTGTATATATGTATGGGGAAACAAGCATGTTTGTAGAAAACAGTTAGTGTCGAGATTCTAAAATTCAGTTTTGAGTATTTTCGAAATTCTCATCATTTATGGGTATAAAAATGACTAAAGCTCATTATTCGGAGTTAGGAATTATGTGGAGATTTCGGCGAGGGATAGTTTGAAGCAATCAGAAGTTCGGAGCGGTCTCAATCAATTCTCAGCTTTATTAATTTCTCGCTTATTTTGACATGAAATGTCCCGAAAATTTGAGATTTTCCTATGAATTCCAGTTGTACATCACCAAATGTAAGATGATGTTACAGGCCTAAACTACACTGAATCCTAGTTCAGAAATAGGGAGTGAAGTGGTAGAGCACGTTGACCGCTTCACTTATTTGGGAATTTGCATCAGCCAGTGCCAACGGGTTGATTACTGACGAAATCTCAGCACGGATACAGAAGGCTCGTTCCGCATATGCCAGTTTACTCCGTCTCTGGCATAGACGTGATATCCGGCTGGCTATCGACCAAAGGACGTGTGTACTGCTCAGCAGTTACTTTATGGCTGTGAGCGAGACATGGCCATTGAGAGTGGATGACATGAAAAGCTTAGCTAGCTGTCTTTGATCATGAGTGCCTGCATTCTATCTCCCGTGTGAAATGTGTAATAGGGTGAGCAATATTGAGGTGAGGCATCGGTCGAGTGCTAGGTGAGGAGGAGAAATCAATCAACGAGATTGGGAAGTTACACTGATTAAGATGGTCAGGACATGTGTTACGCTTGCATCCTTGGTCATCCTTTTCGTCGACAACGGGCAATAGAATCTATGAGTGACAAAGGCGAAAGAGATGGAAAAAGCTTCGACGATAGGCAACACCAGTCAACTATTTAGACTTATCGGGGAAACGGGTGGGAGAAGACAAATCATTAGTGAAACAATCTCGGAGAAAAATGGCACCATAATTAGCTCCCAGGATAGACAACCGGAATGCTGGAAAGAGCACTATGAGGAGCAGTTTAATTGGCCCACAGCCACGCTCAACCTTCCGAGCATCCAACACCTCCCTGAATGGGATATAAACACAGGTCCTCCGTCACTAACTGAGGTTACTAAAGCTGTCACCAATCTGAAACTAGGCAAAGCAGCGGGACCTGATGGAATGACGCCAGAGGTATTTAAGTACGGTGGAGACAGCTTACTGTCTGCATTAACTGAGGTTCTAGGCAGCGTCTGGGAATCAGAAGAAGTCCCGTCGGGTTGGTGTAAGTCACTGATTATCCCGATATACAAGAAGGGAGACAAGTCTTCCTGTGATAATCACAGAGAGATTAGCTTGACTAATATAGTATCTAAAGTCTTAGGCTCAATAATCATGCGTAGACTGAGTGGTGCTCGGGAAGCACAAACACGAGAGAGCCAGGCAGGCTTTAGACCAGGAAGAGGGTGTATTGATCATATCTTCACCCTCCGACAGATTCTAGAACATAGGCATTCTTACCGGCGTCCAACAGTCATTATATTTCTTGACCTAAAGGCAGCATTCGACTCTGTCGACCGAGAAGTTCTCTGGAGATGCTTGGCTGCAAAGGGAATGCCGAGAAAATATATTGCACTGATTAAGGCACTCTACTCGTACTCATACAGCCAGGTGAGGGCTTACGGCGAGCTGTCATCTGAACTGATGACGACCAGTGGTGTCCGTCAAGGATGCCCATTATCCCCTTTTCTATTCAACTTCATCATAGATGTGTTAATGGACTTAACCCTAAGTGATTTCAGCGACTCAGGGATTGACTTGCTACCAGGGAATAATCTCGTTGATTTAGAATATGCAGACGATATAGTCCTTCTAGGCGAGGACGCTGACAAAATACAGAGTCTTCTAAACACCTTGAGCTGCAATCTACGAATGTTTGGCATGCAAGATGATGTTACAGGACTGGACCACACTGGCTCCTAGCTTAGAAATAGGGAGTGAAGTGGTGGAGCATACTTACCGCTTCACATATTTAGGAAGTACCATCAACCCCAACGGGTTGATCTCTGGTGAAATCTCGGCACGGATACAGGGGGCTCGCTTCGTATTTGCCAGTTTACGCCGTCTCTGGCGTAGACGAGATATTCGACTATCGACCAAAGGACGGGTGTACTGCTCATCAGTCCGCTCCGTCCTCCTATATGGGCTGTGAGACATGTCCACTGAGAGTGGAAGAAATGAAAAGCCTAGCTAGCTGTCTTTGATCATAGGTGCCTGCATTCTACCTCCCGTGTGAAGCGGCATAATAAGGTGAGCAATATTGAGATTTGGCGTCGAGTTCTAGGTAAATAGGGGAAATCAATCGACGAGGTTGTGAAGTTACAAAGACTGAGATGGTTAGGACATGTGTTACGCATGCCTAGTCATCGCCTTCCTCGACGGGCAATGTTAGCTGACATAGAGTCAGGCTGGAAAAAAGCTAGCGGCGGTCAAAGAAAAGCTTAGCACCAGTCAATGAAATCTACAACAGTGAGTCTAAGCCACGTAGGAATGTGTAGACTTCCTGACTGTTTGGGGTCCTCGGGACGGTAAAAATCTATGGTTTGAAACAATTGGTGACATGGCTCAAAATCGTTCTCAGTGGCGCAGATACATCCACTCCATGTGACTTATGATCTCCAATGAAACTGTTTTGTTCTTCGTTATTACTATTCCTTTGTCTCACACCTCTGTTTACTGTCTCTATTATGCATTTTTTCTACTTTCTTCTCTTACTTTGTGTGCTACATGGAGTGTGTTGACTTGAACTGGTGCACATTTGTGCAAAGTTCTATGTCGAAAACAGACGGACAGGTATACCTAACAGTCTTCAGCCATTGATCCTTAATATCTTAAGGACTCCAACTATGTATCTCAAACCGTATGTAGTTCAAACCAACAGTCAGTAATTTGACAAGGGCCACTATCCTTAATGACGGTTAACAATGGTGTCTTTTGCTTTCATTTTTTTGTTTTGGATACAATGCTTTAAATAACTTTATTTCACTTACCTGTTTGGAGATTTGCTGCCGAGGAAAGCAATGAAGATCAAGGTAAAATAGTTTCTTTGGTTAAAGGCTAACAACACAAGCATTTTAAAATCTGTGAAAAATCTTCTAAACGGGATAATGAAAAACTACAAACTCTTGACCGTTTATGTCTTCACACTGCGTAAAATCGAACAAAATAGTACTGTTCATACCTTACGTAGAGTATGATAGAGAAATAAATAAGTACATGTTGTTGTCAATCCGCATTGATTAAGGTTGTTAGAACTTTACTAATGATGAGTTATCCTTTATTTCCACAAATAATTTCAAGTGAATTAGGATTACTATATAGATGACAGTTGGGAATGATCAGTTCAAACAGCCACAGTCTTAGGGATTTTAGTCCGTTTAAATTGTTTGACTGGGGTCCTAGAGGTATTCAAAATGCGAGTGATATTACTAAAGTTATTTCAATTAACTGTGCTTAGTCTTTACCAGGATAAATATTTTGAAAGTCAATCCACGTCTAATTGTCTTGGTATGTGCTTTACGCCGTCTAAGTGCAAAGTACTGTTACAAGATTGGCAGGAGCCTGTACTTGCACTCACTCTTGCGGGTAAACCGCTTGAAGTTGTTGATAAGTTTGTGTATCTGGGTAGTTGTGTGAGTGCTGGCGGAGGGAGGACGGATGAGATTTCAAACCGTATAATGAAGGCTAGGGTGGCATACATCAACTTCAGCCACCTATGGCGCCGTCGCGACGTTAGCCTGACTGTCAAAGGTCGGGTATACAATACTTCGGTGCGGGCTGCCCCGCTCTACGCCTGTGAAACCTGGCCTCTGCGAGTAGGCTGAGGAAGTGCGGCAACTCTGCGTGTTCGATCATCGCTGTCTCCGCTGGGTTGCTTGCGTTCGATGGCATCATCGTGTGAGTAATTCTGAGGTTTGGCGGCGTGTGTTTGAACACAGTGGAGATCACCATTCATTGAGTGTCTTCATCTGGAAACACCGACTCTGGTGGCTTGGACATGTGCTAAGAATGTCATCCCAGAGGCTTCCGTACAGGTCTCTGTTCTCTAGCCAGCCCTGGGACGGGATGGAAAAGGCGGAGGGTTGGTCAATCCACGACGTGGCGTCGTGGGATGAACGGTTTTTGTGCTAGATTAGCATTGGTTGGTGCGTCATGACTCCCTGATTGGGGTCCGCGAGATAGCTCGAATCGATGGCTCGAAATGTTATCGGATATGGCTAAGAATCGTAGTCAATGGCGAAAGTGTTGCAATTTCCTTCTTTCTTCCCTTCCCGATGACAGTTAACGAATACTGTTTGAACTTGTTAAGTATGACTGTTTTCCTTCCAGATGAAGTTCTTTATCCGTTCTCTACTTATATTTTTACTTTTAATCTGTGTTGTTTTATTATTGTGTGGCGCATCTTTCTTGGTGCCATATTGTACCAAGTTTTTTTTGCGTTTAAATAATTAAATAAATAAATGTCTTTTCATTGTAGTATATTTCTTAGACATTTTCCTTTGTGTATGTTGTTTTGAGGTAGAACAACCTGAGCGTGTGGACCTCTGTGAAGACGTCTGCGTTATGCTGTCCGTCTCACTTTTCATTCTCATTAAGTTTGAGAGAAAGGTTATGGTGTAGTCACTAACAATAAAGTTGAACTTCTTTCCTATGCTACATTGGCAATATTTAGCTGCATTTTGCACTATTCCTCGTTAGTTTATATCTAGCCACCTCTTTGTAAAAGGATCATATTTCAGCTTTACACAGTTTCACTGTTATCCTTGTAATATACATATGTTTCTAAGATAACTTCAGAGATGGTTTAACATATCTCGAAATTCTTTATTGGACACTAGTAACTAGTGTGATGTATCTAGTCCTTTCTTTGGTGCAGACTGAATTCTATCAGTCAGGTTTGTAATGTGGCCACCATGCCACTAGGTAGCTCGCCATCACGGTGCACATTGATTTGGTGATATTAGGTGGTTGGAGGCAATTGGCCACAGGAAGCCTTTTGGATCCAGGTTTTGTGCTAGTTGGCACTCATCAGCAAGGCGAATCTCAGAAGGGACATGAATTCCTTCAAGCTCGTTGCAGATACGCCTTGCTGACTGACTGGTGAGTGCCAGCTGGCACGAAATCTGCGTCCAAGGCTTCCTGTGGCCGATTGCCGCCAACCATCTAATATCTCGAAATCCTTTTTTCTAGATTGTTTTCTTATTTTTATCTTTACAGTCGTACTTTTTAGGTATTTAATTTTTTCTTGATGCTTTTAGACTTTCCAGCTGTATGGAAAACTGATCTCAGTACAGCCTGTCAAACTGAACTCTTGTATGAATAAGTTTTTAACAGGTGCAAAACAATCATGGAAACATTAGAAGCTATGTTGAAAACCATGCGGGAGTTTGTCGACTTTATTGATCAAAGTAATGATTAATTTCCTTAATTAAAAAAATAATTATTAGACAAGCAAAATATTTTCAATGGCGTAGGTATTTCATCACCTGTTGTATATAAGCCAGTGTCCGGTTGTTCGTTATGCACGTCCAACTTGAATTCTGTGCAGAATGACTATCCTACACAGATTCTGGCTCCACTGGTATCTAAATTGAGTGGTTACTTGGATGCTCTCAACTCAAGTCGGTGAGTTCGATCAGTCATATTATTTAATCGTTTTCTTTCTCCAGAGAGACACTTAAGGCACCACAACTCGTTCTTAACTCTGTAATTACACAGCAAACGAAGCCTGTTGAATTGTTTTCCTGGTGTCCTATAGAAGTACAAGAAGATGGAGATTGTTGTCTTGGCGGAATAGAAAGGGGATTAAATGAAGTGTGTAAATTTACAATAACAAAACGTGTATTGTCTATCTCTGAAAATGGTCAAATTGTTTATACTGAAGGTGGTAACGCTTATCAGCTGCACGGAGGATTTTCTTGGTCCACATTTTGTGCGGTTAACTCCACTTTACCGTTAACTTCACCTCCTACGGGAATAGTTAATGCCTTCTCTAACGGATTTCCTGCAGGCAATTGGAGATGTTGGACTCAAGGATTGTACTACTTCACATCTACTATTTTTGATGGGCTAGGAGTATCTGGAACTGTCGAACCCACATTGGGACCTGTAAATATGACAGATTCTTCTCCTGTTCAACAGTTAAAGGTAATATTTTTAAACTTTTAATCACTGAATAAAAATCCACATGTTAGCGTCTACAGATTCCATTTTCTTAACTTTAGTAGTATTTGTCCACATGTGATTTCTAATGTCCTGTTTAACAAGGGAAGTCTGAGCACCTTGTGATTATTACTTCCTCTTATGGACCGCTATGTATTATTTCGTGTAAAAGAAAAGTTAATACCAAGTTGTATATAGTTCTGATCGATTATTTTTATGTTTAATAATTCCTTAATATTCTATAGTTTGGTTTGTGAGGGTTAGTTATGTTTTTACGAGTTGACCAGGGATTGATATCAGTCAGAGAACCGATGATTCCCAAACTAGTGGAATGAAACAGCTGTTCAGTACTCCTCCCTGCTTATTTTCAGTGGTTCTCTAACTGATATCAATCCGTGATCAACTCGTAAAAGCATAACTAACCCTTACAAACCAAACTATAGAAAACTAAGCTGTTGCTCGCTAGTTACTTGCTAAAGGATGGAGTTTCCTGGAGTTCTAGTGAGAAGTCGTGACCAGTGAGGTCCATTTAGATGTCACGTGTGTGGATGGATGTCGCGCTAAATCACGAATTGGTAGAAGTTAAAATTCATGAGCCAATGAATCGGGTCCCAGTGGCTGAATGGTATACGAGCCAGCTTTCCCTGTAACTGGAAGGCCCTGGGTTCGAACCCTGTTGGTGGGTGCGTACTGATGATGATTCCCAAACTAGGATGAAACAGCAGCTGTCCAGTACTCCCTGATTTTCAATAGTTCTCTAACTGATATCAATCCCTGGTCAACTCGTAAAAGTTCCTTAGTATTTTAGAACCTTACGTAAACGAAAGCGCGAAAAAGCGGAATTAAAAATTCACGGGCCATTGGTTTCCGCCCCAGTGGCTGAATGATCAATGTGAACTCGCCCATAACTTGAACGTCCTTAATTCATTCCCCAGTGGGATCATGCGTGCGTACCGTTGAGGAGTCTCAGAATACGATCAAACAGCTATCCAGGGTAGTTGTACGTATAAATGCATATGGTAGTCTGCAGATATGTCGGTGGTTTTCTTCTGTAAAAATAATAATCCCAGCTAGTGTTTTCGTTCAGTTGTTCTTATGGCTATTGTCATTTGAAATTCGCCTTAAATATATCCTGCATCTGCAATTAATAGTGTTCTCTGAGCTGGTTGGTTTAGTTGCGGAGCTTTCGTCGTCCGTCCTTCTGGACAACATCCCCCTTCAGCGCAATATTTAGCATAAAGTGAAATGATTTAAATTTCTTCATGAGTGATAGAATTGCGTCTCCCGGTAACCATCTTTACATATGTATTGACCATTTTCTATTGACTTGGATTTTAAACTTTCTGGTCACATGATTTACTTTTTATTAGTTGGTACATTTGGTCTATATTAACGTGTTTGTTAATTGCATACTCGTTTGAGTACCCAGGCTTCTAGGAATTCCCTGGCACTTTTGGTGTTTCTTCTATCCAAGATTTCGACATTATCCCAATCACAAACTGATGTCCATAATTGTCTATATGAAAGAATATATATCAGGTCTTTCGACAGCAAATTTGTGTTCTTGGATTCTTATTCGGAAGGGACTCCCACTTTGGCCGATGTTAATGCCTGTTACGGTTCATACACTTTATTTTGTAAATGGTATTAATTTTATCTCCTTTTTCTGTTGGATCTTTCGGTTTGCATAATATCGAATGAAGTCGCCGTGCTGGCTGGCTTGTGTGCTATATCTATATCAAACGGTTTCAGTATTCTAGCTGTTATTTCAGAGATATTTCTCATGTATGGTTGAATGAATTTCCTTGTGGTCTTTGATGATGATTCCTTGTTGGTTTTGTGATTCGGTTTGAAACACTTTTTGATGAAATTTTGTGGATAACAATTCTTTTTGAAGACCGTTTTGTAGGTATTTTTCTTCCATTATTTTCAACTCTGGAGTGCTACAGTGTGTTTGAATTCTTTTAAACAATGTCTGCACACAGCTTCTTTTGTGAGTGAGTAATTGGATTATTGCTAGTATAGTTGAGTATTTGATCTGTGTGCGTTGATTTTTTATATACTTGTGTTTCTAAATTTCCTGTGTTGATTCTCCTGATTAAGACATCTAAAAATGGTATTTTGTTATCTAATTCTTCTTCTCTTTTGAATTTGATGTCTTCAAATATGTTGTTTATTAATTTATGGGTATATTCTAAATCATCCGAGTCAATAGAAAATGGTCAATACATATGTAAAGATGGTTACCGGGAGACGCAATTCTATCACTCATGAAGAAATTTAAATCATTTCACTTTATGCTAAATATTGCGCTGAAGGGGGATGTTGTCCAGAAGGACGGACGACGAAAGCTCCGCAACTAAACCAACCAGCTCAGAGAACACTATTAATTGCAAATCATCCACCTGAGCTACAAATCTTCTCTATTATTTCAATATCCTACACCTTCCGTTGATATGATTGACAGTCTACTTGTTTAAAGGTAAGTTTTGCTCAGAAAGTGATATCGTTTAGATAGACACTGAAAAAGGAATCTCTGAACAATCATTTTCAGTTCATACCTTGATACATTTTCTAACTGTAGCCTATCTTACTAAAGTGTGTACTTACTAATGGAGAAGTAGGGAAATGTTGAGATGTTGGAAAACAGTCAATTTCGGTCCGTTTTATTTTGAACAGAGGTTTGTATATATATATATATATATATATCAGGAACACTGGAAGACATACCATTGTAGTTTTGTAAAAGTAGGAAACTAAGGTATTTTAAAGAAAACTAATTTTATTGTTATTTTAAAGGGTGATGTGGGTAAAGGAGAATGATGCTCGGGGAGGCTTCATGTGCTCTTGAAAGTGTGTGGGCGGTTGTTACTTCCCGGCTGCCCACACCGTGGAAGTTGATTAATTCTTCGGGTACCTGGAACAGAAAGAGGGTTAGTGTTGCGTGACCACAGAGCCCAGGGGACAACTTGAAGCTGGTCACACACGTCCTGTGTGAACTAGTTTCCGGGATTGGTTCCGTATTAGTAAACTTACCGCCGGTTACGGACCACCGTAGGGTAAGTCGGGATGTACAATTTCGGGGGTCTACCTTTTCTAATCCCCTCCCTCCGGAGTGGAGAGACACCATAGGTGGCTGACTGACATGCTGGTCATCTGAGGGAAACACCTTACTTCTGTTACATTCCTGTTCCCCAGCAGTACGACTTCGCCCACAGACCCCCATTATAGTGTAAACAAATTCTTACACTAAACCGGTAACTGCTTTTAGTCTAGTCGCTATCCCAACAACCTTGGCATAGTAGGACCTGCATGAACAATAGTTCTAGCCAGTATAGCTTGTTGGGTCATTGCGATGTGCAAGCCCGACCACCACATCAAGAAGGTACCAGCTATCGGTCGGATTATTATTATTATTTTCACCCAAACTTGGCATATTATGAGCTCCAAGAGATGCACCGCACAAAATCTCATAGTTTGTGCGAGGCCGTGAACACTACCTGAATGTCCAGACCGGAGCAGTTGGCTATCTTAAGGGACCAACCCTCTTCCCTACCTTTTGGCTTTAAGTCTGATCCATAAGGGAGTGGTGCTATGTTAAGAGCTGCATTCCCATTGTTGACAGTGACCATAACAAATTCATATGCCATTCGATCCATTTGGATTCTGAAGCCCATGTTCACCATAAGTTTGGTGTCAGGGTTTTCCAACTCCCGTAGATAAACCAGCATATCCATTAGTCTGATTGTAAGCTCCAGATTTTTTAATTTTCCATTTCATTTTTATGAGGAACACCTACACTGCATGAATGCTGTGAATAAGATTTACCTGTCAGAGGCTAGACACGCGTAGTCCTATGAGAGAGTATTTCTAGAGAAAGACTGAAGTCTGTTCCATGCACCCTCGGTACTAAAATAACTGTTAATGACTTGCTTGGTTTCCGGGTCTCCGACTATTTACAATACATCCATATCTTGCTATTCTTGCTGTTAAATGGTAACATCTAGTTCAGAAATGCCCGCTGGGATGCCCAACATTTAAAGCATAAACACACATCTCACTGAGTTTGAACCTGATTTCCTGGCTCGTGACATGCTCAATTAGCCGAGAAAACTATTGGTTCTATGTTTTTTGTTTTTTTTCCTTCACGTTCCCAGTGGAACATAGGGCTTCAAGCTAGTGGCTTGAAGTTTCTGTAGCAGTGTTTAGTTTTACAGGATGAGGTGGCTAGCCTAATGCCCAACCTTTCCTCTTTACCAGCATTGTTTCTGGCGTAAGAGTGCGAGGTAAAGGAGTGAGTCGGTGGCCGGGGATCGAACCCTGGACCATGCGCATGGTCGTCGAGCGTGCTAACCGCTATACCACCGACGAACATTGGTTCTAATTACTATTTTATATGTTATACTACATGTTTTATTATTCTGTCACTCAGATACCGCCCACTTTTCCACTTAATTTTAGGATAATCATCCGTATAAAGATATCTTGTCTTCCTATAAGCGTAATGTTGACATGGATCCGTACATTGTCAATACACTGCGTACTTTGAACAAAGATTTACCAACCAAAAATCATGCTGTTAAATTCAGTGAGTTAGGTATTAAGATGTTTTGGTGATACTTTTTTTTTAAAGTCATTTTGTAACTTTTTGAAGCACTTAAAGAAGGAATCTATGCATTTAGGTTGTGCGTGTTGTGCCGATTTGTTGGAGACTGGTTTTCTTTCGGAGATTTAAATCTAATGTATTTATTCTGAGAAGTATGATTCTAATATGCGGTTTTCTATATTGTAGTGTAACAGTGTAACTACAGAAGACAAGAGCCAGGCAACAGATTTTTTTATTGCGAAAATCAGCAGATGATTTATAGATTCTTATGTACATTATTGTCAGCAGAGAAGCAACGTCTTCTGATTGGATGTTTTCTTGCTAAAGGTTATTCTGTACTGCTTACGAATTTATCTATATATCTGCGAATCGTACATGTACACGCTAAGGCTGCTGTGATTGGTTGTTGAGTTCCTCAAGGTTAAGCTTTGCTATTGTTTTTTTCTCATGACTCTGATTCTGGATGTAACATTCGCGTAAATTGTTGTTTACAATTTTGTCTTGTTCCCAGCTATCCCTCATTACACAATACTACATATCACAACCTCTCTCACGATTCTATCGATTTACAAACGCTGTTTGAACTGAAGCACATCACAACAAAGGGGTTAAAATAAACTTTAGAGATCTAGTCACTGTTCCAGGTACTTTTTTTTACATTGCGAACACTGTCTCTTATGTGGTGATTCCTGCATTACGTTTACTATCCAGACATTAATGTAAACAAAACACGTGGTTCGGCGGTGAAGAGGCTCTTTTTGGTGAATTCATTTTTTTTTCTTTAGCTGTATAATCGCATTTATATACAACTCTTTTTCATGAAAGAGGGTGTGGTGAGAGCTGCTACCTTGACGTGGTGGTCGGGCTTGAACACCGCAATGACCTAATCAAGCTATACTGGCTGAGACTTATGTCTCTTGAGGTTCTACCATGCCAGGCAGGTTGTTTGGATAGCGGTTAAACAAAAAGCAGCTACCCAATCCAACATCATGTCCAATACAAAATTACAAAATTTCATGCCGGATCGGCCGTGGCCCGGATTAACAACGACCGCGCTTCCTGCTGCCGTGTCACAGGGCGGGAGTGATAAATCTGCTACTGAGACACACCAAACAAAAAGAACAAACAAAAACAGGCCGCGTGTGACCGGCCTCAAGCAGTTGTCCCCTGGGCTCTGCGGTCACGCAACCAACTTCCACGGTGTGGGCAGCCGGGAAGTAACAATCGCCCTCACAATCCGAAATGCACACGAAACCTCTCTATTACTCACTCATCTTTGTCTTCATCTTCATCTCTATCATCTTGCCTTCCTTCCACTGATGCAACTCCTCGACTTGATAGCTCTCCACTTCCTCTCCACTCTGCGTCCACTAAAAACGATGGAAGCCAAAAAACCACCACCGACAGCCTCTTAAAGCCGCGCCACCAATTTCATATAGGAGCTCTTAATGTTAGGACACTTTGCCAAATAGGACAACAAGCATCACTAGCCAAGACCCTGGCATCACGAGCCATTGATGTATGCTGTGTTTCAGAAACACGCATACAAGACCCAAGTGTGGTTATTCACCTAACCCCACCTGGCCAACAGGTTGAATCTGCAAAATTCACCCTGAGGGTGTCAGGAGATGCCACAGCTAGTTCACGAGGATTAGCTGGCGTAGGGATAGCTTTGAGTACTAGGGCAGAAAAGACATTGCTTGACTGGATCCCGGTAGATAGCCGAATGTGTGCTGTCCGCCTGAACGGATCAGTAAGAAGGAGGAAGGACTGCACTACTCGCCGATGCCTTTTCGTAATCTCCGCCTACGCCCCCACTGACTGCAGTTCAGATGAAACGAAGGATGAGTTCTACCAAAAGCTGTCTAGTTTGGTGGAAAGGCTAAACGCTCAGACATAGTCGTTCTAGCTGGTGACTTTAACGCTCAAGTAGGGAAATTGTGTCAATCTGAGAAGGATGTCGGTGGCACCTATGGAGTTCCGTGCCAGCGAACCGACAACGGTGACCGTCTCCTACAGTTCTGCTCTGATAATCATTTGTTTCTTGTAAGCACTAACTTCAAACACAAGGAGAGACACTGTTTGACTTGGAGACCCCCTTCATCAAACCAACGCTGGACACAAATAGACCACATAGCAATAAGCTATCGTTGGCGTGGGTCGGTAGGAGATTGTCGCTCCTTCTGGAACACGTGCGTAGATACCGACCATGCACTGGTCCGCGCTCGGGTGTGCTTACGACTGAACGGACGTAGGAAACAGCTGGCGGTAAAACCATCACGTCCCCAGCTCGATCAGGAAACTAAATCCGTATTTCAGGAAGAACTAGCTAAACACATATCTGTGTTCGACAGCTGTGCTCACCCTGAAGAAGCTTGGAAAAATATCCAGGCAGCCATAGATACAGCTGTAAAAGCTGTGAATAAGGTAAACCCAAAGGTGAGTAAAAACCACTGGATCTCCACCGCCTCATCCGAACTGATAGATGCTAGAAGACTTATTCCGGCGAGCTCCGAATTCAATGAGGAGCGAAAGCTGCACAAGAGGAAACTTACGAAAAGTCTCCGCAAGGACCGTGAACAGTGGTGGGCGACAAAAGCCAAAGAGATGGAGAAAGCTTTGAGGATAGGCAACACCAGGCAACTCTTTGGACTCATCAGGGAAACGGGTGGGAGAAGACAAATCATTAGTGAGACAATCTCGGAAAAAAATGGCACTATAATTAGCTCACAGGATAGACGACTGGATCGTTGGAAAGAGCATTATGAGGAGCAGTTTAATTTGCCCACAGCCACGCTCAACCTTCCGAGCATCCAACACCTCCCTGAATGGGATATAGACACAGGTCCTCCGTCACTAACTGAGGTTACTAAAGCTGTCACCAATCTGAAACTAGGCAAAGCAGCGGGACCTGATGGAATGACTCCAGAGGTATTTAAGTACGGTGGAGACAGCTTACTGTCCGGATTAACTGAGGTACTAGGCAGCGTCTGGGAATCAGAAGAAGTCCCATCGGGTTGGTGTAAGTCACTGATTATCCCCATATACAAGAAGGGAGACAAGTCTTCCTGTGATAATCACAGAGGGATTAGCTTGACTAATATAGTATCTAAAGTCTTAGGCTCAATAATCATGCGTAGACTGAGTGGTGCTCGGGAAGCACAAACACGAGAGAGCCAGGCAGGCTTTAGACCAGGAAGAGGGTGTATTGATCATATCTTCACCCTCCGACAGATTCTAGAACATAGGCATTCCTACCGGCGTCCAACAGTCATTATATTTCTTGACCTAAAGGCAGCATTCGACTCTGTCGATCGGGAAGTTCTCTGGAGATGCTTGGCTGTAAAGGGAATTCCAAGAAAATATATTGCACTGATTAAGGCACTCTACTCGTACTCATACAGCCAGGTGAGGGCTTACGGCGAGCTGTCATCTGAACTGATGACGACCAGTGGTGTCCGTCAAGGATGCCCATTATCTCCTTTTCTATTCAACTTCATCATAGATGTGTTAATGGACTTAACCCTAGGTGACTTCAGCGACTCAGGGATTGACTTGCTACCGGGAATAATCTCGTTGACTTGGAATATGCAGACGATATAGTCCTTCTAGGCGAAGACGCTGACGAAATGCAGAGTCTTCTAAACACCTTGAGCCGCAATCTACGAATGTTTGGCATGCGATTCGCTCCCGCCAAATGCAAGATGATGTTACAGGACTGGACTACATCGACGCCTAGTTTAAAAATAGGAAGTGAAGTGGTAGAGCACGTTGACCGCTTCACTTATTTGGGAAGTACCATCAGCCCCAACGGGCTGATCTCTGACGAAATCTCAGCACGAATACAAGGGGCTCGTTTCGCATTTGTTAGTTTACGCCGACTCTGGCGTAGACGAGATGTTCGACTATCGACCAAAGGGCGGGTGTACTGCTCATCAGTCCGCTCCGTCCTCCTTTATGGTTGTGAGACCTGGCCACTGAGAGTGGAAGACATGAAAAGACTAGCTGTCTTTGATCATAGGTGCCTGCGTTCTATTTCCCGTGTAAAGTGGCATAATAAGGTGAGCAACATGGAGGTTAGGCGTAGAGTTCTAGGTAAACAGGGGAAATCAATCGACGAAGTCGTGAAGCTACAAAGACTGAGATGGTTAGGACATGTGTTACGTATGCCAAGCCATCGCCTCCCTCGACGAGCAATGTTAGCGGATATAGGGTCAGGCTGGAAAAAAGCTAGCGGCGGTCAAACAAAAACTTGGCATCAGTCAATGAAATCCACAACAGTTGGTCTAAGCCACGTAGGAAGGTGTAGACTTCCAGGCTGGGGTCCTCGGGACGGTAAAAATCTATGGTTGGAAACAATTGGTGACATGGCTCAAAATCGTTCTCAGTGGCGCAGATGCATCCACTCCCTGTGACTTATGATCTTCAATGAAACTGTTTTGTATTTCTTTATTACTCCTTTGTCTCACACCTCTGCTCACTGTTTCTATTATGCTTTTCTTGTACTTTCTTCTCTTGCTTCGCGTGCTACACGGAATGTGGCGACTTGAACTTCCGCACATTTGTGCAAAGTTCTATGTCGAAAACAGACAGACAGACAGAATAAAGGATCTGTTGCCTGGCCCTTGTCTTCTGTTGGTACAAGGGTAGTAACAAGAGTGATGAATTGTCACAAACATAGTTATTAATGTTAGTCAATGCATAAAAGAAGTTGCTAAAGTGTATTATAGTCACGCAATAAGATGAGTAGTTTAATGAGGGGAGTTACCCTCAGAATGCACATGGAAATGAAAGAAAATATGGAATTATGTAAGAGTTCTGAAGAAATACAAGAGTTATGAGGAGTTGGAAAGACAAGCAAACAAAAACCAAGTTGCCATAAATCAACAAACTTGTTACCATGATAGTGAAAATGGTTGAATAGCTTTCTTTATATATATATATATATGCATATATATATATATATATATATATATATATATATATATATATATATATATATGCATAACACACTGGTTTTTCTGACTGAATGACTGAGGCTTCAGCAATACAGAGGAGACGAAAGTGTATTGCCTTTTGCAGGTTGTTCTCTACTTTGTAAATTACCCTGAAGGAGACATTTTTTGAAATGGAATGACCAAGGTGTTCGTCTATCGTGCTGCTTATAGAGAGTCATTACTACCTTTCAGCAACCATATACGGGATAGTGGTCGTATAACCCATTTAGACAGGATACGCATCGAACGACCAATGTACACCTACCTACCTGGCTGGGTTCCACAGCAACAAGTGGACTGATATATGCACGCGGATCATTATCTCTTCCACGGTATAGGCAGCCGGGAAGTAACAATCGCCCTCACAATCCGAAATGCACACGAAACCTCCCTAATACTCACTCATCTTTTTCTTCATCTTCACCTCTACTATCTTGCCTTCCTTCCACTGATGCAACTCCTCCGCTTCATAGCTCTTCACTTCCACTCCACTCTGTGTCCACTAAAAACGACGGAAGCCAAAAAACCACCACCGACAGCCTCTTAAAGCCGCGCCACCAATTTCATATAGGAGCTCTTAATGTTAGGACACTTTGCCAAATAAGACAACAAGCATCACTAGCCAAGACTCTGGCATCCCGAGCCATTGATTTATGTTGTGTTTCAGAAACACGCATACAAGACCCAAGTGTGGTTATTCACCCAACCCCACCTGGCCAACAGGTTGAATCTTCAAAATTCACCTTGAGGGTGTCAGGAGATGCCACAGCTAGTTCACGAGGATTAGCTGATGTAGGGATGGCTTTGAGTACTAAGGCAGAAAAGACATTGCTTGACTGGATCCCGGTAGATAGCCGAATATGTGCTGTGCGTCTGGACGGTTCAGTAAAAAGGAGAAAGGACTGCACTACTCGCCGATGCCTTTTCGTAATCTCCGCCTACGCCCCACTGACTGCAGTTCAGATGAAACGAAGGATGAGTTCTACCAAAGGCTGTCTAGTTTACTGCGAAAGGCTAAACGCTCAGATATAGTCGTTCTAGCTGGTGACTTTAATGCTCAAGTAGGGAAATTGTGTCAAACTGAGAAGGATGTCGGTGGCACCTATGGAGTTCCGTGCCAGCAAACCGACGACGGTGACCGTCTCCTACAGTTCTGTTCAGATAATCATTGGTTTCTTGTAAGCAATAACTTCAAACACAAGAAGAGACACTGCTTGACCTGGCATCAGCTCCAACGGGTTGATCTCTGACGAAATCTCAGTACGGATACAGGGGGCTTGTTTCGTATTTGCCAGTTTACACCGATTCTGGCGTAGACGAGATATTCGACTATCGACCAAAGGGCGAGTGTACTGCTCATCAGTCCGCTCCGTCCTCCTATATGGCCAGCTGTGAGACATGGCCACTGAGAGTGGAAGACGCGAAAAGATTAGCTGTCTTTGATCATAGGTGCCTGCGTTCTATCTCCCGTGTGAAGCGGCATAATAAGGTGAGCAATATTGAGGTTAGGCATCGGTCGAGTTCTAGGTAAATAGGGGAAATCAATCGACGAGGCGGTTGTGAAGTTACAAAGACTGAGATGGTTACGACATGTGTTACGTATGCCTAGTCATCGCCTTCCTCGACAATGGGCAATGTTAGCTGATATAGGATTAGTCAGGCTGGAAAAAAGCTAGCGGCGGTCAAAGAAAAGCTTAGCACCAGTCAATGAAATCCATAACAGTTAGTCTAAGCCACGTAGGAAGGTGTAGACTTCCTGACTGTTTGGGGTCCTCGGGACGGTAAAAATCAATGGTTGGAAACAATTGGTGACATGGCTCAAAATCGTTCTCAATGGCTGGGCGCAGATGCATCCACTCCGTGTGACTTATGATTTCCAATAAAACTGTTTTGTTCTTCGTTATTACTCTTTATTTGTCTCACACCTCTGTTTACTGTCTCTTTTATGCCTTTCTTGTACTTTCTTCTGTTGGTTTGTGTGCTAAATGCAGGGATTGTGTTGACTTGAACTGGTGCACATTTGTGCAGAGTTCTATGTCGAAACAGATAGACAGACAGCGGATTATTATCTAGTCCAAATACGTAACTACTGGAATCAAGATATATTTGTATTTTGTCACCTTTCAACATTATGTGCGAGGCATCATATGGATCACTGGCTGAAAAGTTTATCAGATATACTGTAGAATCAATACTAGTTGTAGCTACGACTGGTGTCGAGTTATCCATGTACGAAAGATTGTAGGCTTGTAGATTTATGAAATGTTAGGAATAAGTCGTAGTAAGCAGTTTGGACAGTTTCACTAACTTTTTTTAATAATTATTTTCTGATTGTGTGCTCATTTTTTAATTGTACTATCCTTATTTTCTAATTCGCTTCATAATTTTGGTGACTGGCTAACTAACTGAGTTCCAACATAGAACTTATCATAGAAGTGCAGCGGTTCAAGTTATCATACTCCATTTAGCGCACAAGATTAAATAAACGATAGAGGGAAAGCGATTCAAAATAACTATTAAGTAGAAGTATGAGGGAGGAATAATAGTAACATGGAAAAGCATGACCGTTTAGTGGATATTATTCCCGTTATTGTTCCCTAGGGTTCCCAGTGGAACATAGGTCTCCACCAACACATCTCCACTGTGTTCTGTTTGGCGCCATCCTCTTCTGCTGGGTAGACGATTGCCCATAATCTCTCATATCGTCTTAGCAACACGATCTCCTCCATGTCACCCTCGCACCAACGATCCACTCGTCGCTTCCCATTTGGATTCCACTCGAGCGATGGCCTGCATTACGCTTGATGTCACTCGATTGCCTTCTCAGTGGTGTATGCCCGATCCATCTCCATTTCCTCCTACATATTTGTTGAGCAATCGTCTCTCTCCCTTTGTTTTGTTGCCAGCTAGAGTTTCTTGTTGCTAATTCTTTCTGGCCGTTTGATCTTCAGTATGGAGCCAGTCAGCGAAAGTGGCAGTTGTTGTGATAAAAGTCTGCAATGGCTTGTTGGAAATCTGTTTCATGACACGCTAGACAAGTTTCTGATCCGTATAGAGAAGCACTAACTGACTGACTTCACATTTGTGCTGAAAATCCCGAATCTTGTTCTTTATGCTGGCTGAGGTGGAGTGCAGGAGATTTGCAAACTAGTTTCAGACTGGTAAAGGCGTATCTTACCTTTCCGATTCTGTCTGGCTTTGACATCGTAATCCGTTCCTGTGGTTGAAACCGTGCTTCATAGATAAGTTAAGTTAGTGGATAATACAAAGTATTACGAAGAGTGAATGCATCAACCAGATGGCAGTCTACACCTCCCTAGGTGACTTAAAACCAGTTGTCGAAGACTAATGCCAGGCTCTGGTATGAATACTCATAACTCTTTTGCAACTTAATCCTAATAATAATATTTGGTTTATTCCAGAAACAGTACTAATGGTATAGTGTGGAATTTCCAGCACATATCTACAATATTCCATCTAATTTTATCAAACATTTAAAAGGAGTATTTCAGAAAAATAAATATAAAAACAACAACAACAAAAAATTTTAAAAATGCGAAAAAAAATACCGAGAAGTAGAAAGGAAAATAAACAATATAATAAATAATATCTCAGTATTGGATAGTGGAAGCTATGATATGTTTATGCGTGGTGAACAGTAACAGCTATAATCATACAAGAAGTTATGAAATGATATTTAAGAATGCTTATCGCCAAGATGATCAGTTAATTTGATTGAACAACACTAAACAATCATAAAATAAACATTTCAGGTTTTTTTATTGTCGGCTCTAATGCGGTGTTTGTAGTGGTTGTGTGAGTAATCCTGCATAATACAAAATTTTTACGATGGTGATAGTGGCGTTCACAAACAAGATTGTCAGTTAAATAGTACCAAACAAAAAACAACCACAAAACTAATATTACATGATGGTTAATGACAGGACAATTTTGTAATACTCATAGTGCTAATATAGTCGGAACCAGTAGATATACTAAAGAAGGAATAGAGTAAAGTACAAAAAAAGTAAGCCAATGTTAATAACTTAGGAAGCTAAGTATGTTAAAGAAGGTGTTCACTATAGAATACAAATAAGAGAGAAATAAAAGAGCCAAAATTATGTTATTAACAACAAAGCAAGTCATAAGTTTCGCCCTTAACATTGTCTCTGTCACTTAGAACACGGGCTGGCCAAATATGGTATCGTTGAGTTCCTATACTTGGTTGTACGAGCATATATTATTTTATACTGATTTCTGGTTCTACCTGATGAGATACAAGGAGAGAGTTGGGAATAGAGAGGGTGTTGGGGGTCAGAGAGTATGGTTTTAGACCATTTCTCGCATGTATTCAGATGTCTTTCTGCTAATGTAGTGATGAGCTGATTGAGTTTTACACCATTAGTTATACTAACTACCTTCAACGCCCCTCTCAGGATGGTATAGTCCTTTTTGTCTGTCAAGGAATGCTATGACTGGACACGCATAACATGTATATCCTAGTTATCTCAATCGATGTAGCTTCACAACCCGATTGATTGACTTACCCTTCTTACTTAAAATTCGACGTCTACTCACCATACTGTACCACTTGATACAGGAGACAGAACTCAAATATCTGTGATCAGAGGTGTATCTAGCCTCTTCCAGTCTCCTGACTTCATTGGCCATGTCTCACAGTCATAAAGAAGGGTACACAGCGAGCTACTATGTAATACACACGTCCTTTGATGAATAGGCGGATATCACACCTACGCTGGAGATGATGTAAGTTGACCAACACCATACGAGCCTTTTATATCTGTGCAGTTTGTCCATTAGGGTTGAGGCAACTTCCCACATATATAAATGAAGTGGTCAACACGCTCAAAACTAAGAGTCGGTGCAATGTAGTACAGTCCTGATTTTGTGAATTGTGATCGGTGAAATTAACGCTATTTTGTCGAATGGTTGTTATGGTAATTATATACTGTATATATGTGTGTATATCTGTCTGTTTTCGATATAGAACTTTGCACAAATGTGCACCAGTTCAAGTCAACACACTCCTTGTAGCACGCGAAGCAAGAGAAGAAAGTACATGAAAAGCATAACAGAAACAGTGAGCAGAGGTGTGAGACAAATAAAGAGTAATAACGAAGAACAAAACAGTTTCATTGGAGATCATAAGTCACAAGGAGTGGATGCATCTGCGCCACTGAGAACGATTTTGAGCCATGTCACCAATTGTTTCCAACCATAGATTTTTACCGTCCCGAGGACCCCAGCCTGGAAGTCTACACATTCCCACGTGGCTTAGACCAACTGTTGTGGATTTCATCGACTGGTGCCAAGTTTTTGTTTGACCGCCGCTAGCTTTTTTCCAGCCTGACTAATCCTATATCAGCTAGCATTGCCCATTGTCGAGGGAGGCGATGACTAGGCATACGTAACACATGTCGTAACCATCTCAGTCTTTGTAACTTCACAACCGCCTCGTCGATTGATTTCCCCTATTTACCTAGAACTCGACCGATGCCAAACCTCAATATTGCTCACCTTATTATGTCGCTTCACCCGGGAGATAGAACGCAGGCACCTATGATCAAAGACAGCTAGCTGGGCTTTCAATATGTCTTCCACTCTCAATGGCCAGGTGTCGCTCACAGCCATAAGGGGGGGGGACGGAGCGAATTGACTGCTGAGCAGTACATATGTGTGTATATGATACCGTTTCTTTTTTTGTCTTGTTTTTGTAGAAAATGTAAACTCGAAACATCAATTTATTGCTAATGAATCTTCTGGTAGTATAGCTGGGAGGGATGGAAACAATCTGTCGACGACAGCTTCTCCTTCTTCTCCGTCTTTTTCTCATTTTGCATCAGTATCTGAAGTCTTTGAATTTAAACAACCATCGAATAAATTTAGAAAAAGGAAAAGGATTGAACCACGAGAGGAAGATGGCGAGGAGGAGGAGGATGAGGAAGAGACAGGCGAAATAATAGATGAAGAAGACTGTGTAATGCAGCAGAAAACCAATCGCCATCATCACCATCATCATCAAAGTCATCATCATGACCGTCGTCGTCATCATTCTATAAATAAAACTGCAACTGCTAGACAAAGTGAAAGAACACTGTACAAGTCAATTTTAAATGGTAATATGAATAACAACAATGGTGATGGTGATAATAATAGTCGTCGTAAAAATAATAATAATAATAATGTTAACAAAGATTATAATAATAAAGCCAAAAATGGTGTTGTCTCACAAAAACACAGGAAGAGCCAAACCAATGATCATAGTGATATTGATGAACGCTATCGATTGTATACAGCTTCAGGTGAGTATTGATTATTTTTCATTAAGTTTATTATTATTATTAATATTGTTGTTTGAACTCAAGTTCCCGGATGATGTGAGAGTTGTCTCTTAAGAGGCTGAAATAGGGTTGTGGGGATCAATTATTTAATTGGTGAATGGTGACTAGCAGTGGAATCCAGGACAAGGTGCGTTTCGTCCTATCTGGGACTCGTCAGCCAGTGGATGTACCTGCATTTCTCAGTGTGTGATGATGATGATGTTCCCACCACCGAGGTTCGAACCCAGTGTCCATAGTTTCAAACGCCAAAGCTTTATCCACTAGACCACATACGCCACGACAGCTAGCCACCTCTTGTACAAACGGGTCATATTATATCATATTATCACCAATCAAAAATACTAATTAAATGCCAGACATCGTCGAAGCATCTGCACAAGAAGTAGCCGATATGTCAACCTGAGACTCTGAGCACTTCGGTCCAATCAATCGACGGGAAAATCTAAAATTCAATTAAATTAATGTGACCCGTTGTTGCACAAGAGGTGGCTAGCTGTCGTGGCTCAAGCGGTCTAATGGATAACACCTTGGCGTTTGAAACTGTGAGCACTGGGTTCGAGCCTCGATGGTGGGAACATCATCACTCGGTGACTGGGGAATGCAGGTACATCCACTGGCTGACGAGTCCCAAATAGAACGAAATGTGCCTTGTCCTGGATTCCACTGCTAGTCACCATCCACAAATCAACTTCTAATTACATGCTCAGACATCGTCGAAACATCTGCACAAGAAGTAGCCGACATGTCAACCTGAGACCGAGCACTTCAGTCCAATCACAATCGACGGGAAAATCTAAAATGCAATTTGTAGGGAATCAATTGATTGAAAGTCGAGTGCTTAAATCAGCGAGTGAGCTACATATCCACTTTATTGTGGTTTCAGTTTTTGGACTAACTGCTTCCTGCAGTACTTTTTAATCTTCATACATTTATTCCCCTTTAGTGAATTTGAATAAAGCAAGAACAACAGTGGTTTTTACAGAATAAAATGGTATCATCATTTATTATTTCGTTGGCTTCTCATCTGCTAGCTTCACACAGCCGAAAGACATTATTAAGTGCATCTACAGAAACAATTTTAATACACTTGTACATAGAGTTCATTTTTGAACAAAAACCAATCAATCAGTATATGCATACAGTAATAATATATAATAATAATAAACACTTTATCCCGAACAATAATGACCATACACAATGGAAAATTTCGGCGTTACATAATCAGATGAAAGGAGGATGAAAATATCCAGTTACCCAGGACAAAGAAAGACTGATAACCGCCTCTTTTTGAACACATAAATTAGGTTTCAGGTGCTTAGTGGAGATTGCTTCGACAAACTTGAAAATTTTAACTCTTTTGCTTATCAATAATTTTGAATGATCTTGAGAAATCCACCTCATCATGGCCCGGGTCAAGGAGATGTCTGGCGATGGTTACTGTTTAAAACAATTGTTCCCTTAGATTATAGGCTTTTTGGTACATGTTCAGAAAATCAGAGGTACGACCTCTTCTACTTTCTCTTCTCACAATTTTGTAACTGCTCCCACAGATACATGTAAATTTGTATATACAGTTGGAGTTGTTAACATGAGAAGGGTATCTGTCGACTTTTGATTGTACTTAAAGAGCATGTTGTTCAGTATGCGGGAACCAACCTGGCTGTAGGATGATAGACTCTGGCTGTAATTGACGTCTTCAATCTTCTGTTGACAATTGCTGTTTTTTATTTTCACCTTTAAAAAATCAAGTTGACTGAAGATGAACTTTTTCCCCACTGTGATTTATTCGACATTTGAGCCTTCAAATCTTTCATACTTTGTTAATGAGAACCTTTGAGGGGTGTGGGGTAACCGTTGTTCCTCAATATCTTTTCGAGAATCATAATTTCCTCTTCTAGTTTCTCTATAAAGCATATTCTCCTAGCTGTATAGTAGTGTATGGTCTTGGCTAGTGCTCGTTTAAAGTTATTTAAACAAAAACTATTAAAATGTAGGTATTTTCCTTTCCATGTAGGCTTTCTCTCTTTTTACCTGTGTGTTATTTATCGGGTTGTCGATAGGTAAGAATTAGTCTCATGCTTCATTTTACACAGGAGTTTATGTTCCATGGGTTTTGCATTATTCATTTCAAATATTTATTATGATGAAGTGTATCAGTGGAAAGAAGTTCTCCGCATGTTTAAGCGTAATTTTGAGTCAGTAACTACTTTCTGTCAACCTCTGGGGTAGGTGGTTATTGTTTGAGATACATTCGAGTGCCATTTATCGAGGGCTAGACAATCAGGTGGTAGCATCGCGTCAGCCCTCAAAGCGAAAACAGATTTTAGCTTTCTGTGTACTATTAACCGAAAGGTGGGTGGTTTTGCTTCAGTAATCAATCTCTTTCGCCACCTACCTATATTACTTATAATTTTAACCCTCTCACTGTATTGTGTTAATGCATACAGTGCAATGTAGTGCTGAGCTTTTTTCTAAATTACTTATCTTCGTGGGATCAATCATTCTAACATTAGCCAAATTCTTATGTTTCTGACAATCTGACTACCCCCGACCTACTAGTTTGACCTATGTAGTTGACTTAACTCACAGTCATGCAAGGTATTTTGTAAATTATATTGTATATATCATATCATTATATTATTATTATATTATACATATTATATTATCATTATATTACATTATATTTTGTCTAATTAGGTCAACCCACAGGGTCCCTTAACCTACAGAGCTTATCCTACCTGAGTGAGTTTGTAGGGTTGAATGCCATCCTAATTCCTTTACCCATGTATATAAATGAAGCAAGGAAGTTGTGTGAGTGAGTGGCTTGATATGATTATGAGCAGCAACCAAATTGTGCTCTAAACGTGATCATCAGTAAGTGTTACTCACCGTATAACAAACACTGTGTGACTTTATCAAAATAAAATTATATCCATAATGAAATTATACTTTACCACAGTGCACAAGTTCAATTCTTATATCAAAAATGGGAGTGGTTTAACATAAAATGTCTGTCTTTCTGTCTGATTCAACATAGAACTTGTCACCGAAATGCAGCAGTTCGAGTTCCCACGTTCCAAATAGCACACAAAGGTAGACAAGAAGATGAGTGAAGAGAATCAATAGAGTTTGACAAGTATAAGAGTGAAACAGAATGGGTAATGGTAGAAAGGAATATGAAAGATTACAGAGACTGAATACATCTGCGCTAGGCATTGACAACGATTTTGAGCCATGTCACCTATTGTCTCCAGCCATTGATTCCTAGAGTCCCGAAGGCCGCAACCCGGATTAATCCAGTAAATAATACTGTTTCACTGTATGATATATCTAATAAACAAACTAATATGGATTTCATGGATTGATGCCATGTTTTTGTTTGGCCACTACTTACTCTTTTCCAACCTGCACCTATATCAGCTAGTAATGCCCGTCGGGGGAGGCAATCGTTAGGCATGCCGAACACGTGACCTAGCCTAGGTTTAACATAAAATGTTCATTATTCTTTCAGAAGACTAAAGGATTTACCCAAGAAATATTTACTTTTCAATTAGATCGCCATCTATGGCTGTAGTCTAATGTTTACGAACCTAGGGAAATTGAGTTTGTTAGCAATAATTAATTAAAGCAACATGTCAGGAGGCTGGTGGTGAGAATTCACCAATGGAAATTAATGCAACAATCAAAAGGGTAGAAATAATTGTAAAGATTAAACTAATGGATTACAGAATGCATAATTTTGGAAAAATATAAAGGATTGCGCCGGTGGCACAGCGGTAGGATGCTTGCCAACTACGCCACACGCGTGGTCTGGGGTTCGATCACTAGCCAGTGCACTCCTAAACCTCTCCTAGGCCGGTAGAGTAAGGCCAGTGGAGAGGAGTGGTTAGGCGTGAGGCTAGCAGCCTCATCATGTAGAAATAAAATCTCTCCGTCACCGAAACTCCTGAAGCGGAGGCTTAAAGGCCTATGTTCCATTCGGAGCCTTAAGGAATAATTAAGAAATAAATGAGTCCAAGTCAACTACGTAATAAATAATTAAAGGTAAATTACTTTATTCAGTTCGAGCTTCCCCGTTAATTGGTTGGGTCGAAGTGTTTGACCTCTGTTGACGTGTCGGCTCCTTGTACGGATGCTTCTACGATGTCTGAAGATTTCACTTGAATTAATTTCATTGGTGATGACAAGTAGTAGTGGAGTCGAAGATTACGCATGTCATCCTAGTTGGGACTTGTCAGATGAATGTACCTGCATTCCCCCACTGAGTGCTGCTAGGTTGGAACCTCAGTGGAAACACAGGTTTAGATAGCCTGGTCAGTATCCAAACCCTCTCATGAACTATGTGATTTTGTGTAGCGCATTTTTTGGCGTCCATAATGTTACTAAGTTTGTGTTTTTTAATTTATTAAGTAGTATTAAAGGAAAGGGAAACGTATAATGGGTATTACTCCACTTTACGTGTACACTGACGTTGTCGGTAGTATCCAGAGCGCGATAGCTGTTATCATCTGTTGTGGTGACTGGGCTTGCATATTACAATGATAGCGATTAGATCAAAAGCATGTAAAGTGTTTACACGATTTTGGGGGTACTGCAAGGGAACAGAGACGTGACAGCAGTAAGGTGTGTGTGTTTCCCTCAAAGGAGAAGCATGCCAACTACATGCTGCCTCACCGCTTGCCATCTTATCCGACTTACCATGTGGGGTGTCCTGTAGCGGGTAGTAAGTTACTGATATGGAAACAGCTCTAAAATCCAGTCCGAACATGCTCTGTGTGTGTGTGTGTAACCGGTCTCAAGCAAATTGTCCCCTGGACTCTGCGGTCACGCAACACCGCACTTCAGGAAAAAAGGCAACTTCCACAATGTGGGCAGCTGCCGAAAGCACACAAAGCTGTCGCTGCATATTACTAGGTCGAACATTAGAAGTTTAACTCTTCATAGTATTGACGTTTATCCATTGGTATTTTTTTCCACGGATTTTCATCTTAGTAGATTTCAGCTGTTCGAATTCTACTTAGCATTACTGTAACTGTTATGGAGTTATCATCATATTTTGGAAAAACAAATGATTAGTATTATTAGAAGACGAAAGTTGGTAGTCTGGCTCCTGTATCAGATGGTTTTCCACAATTCATCTGTTTTTCTAACCATTTTGGGATATGCTCTTCCACCCTCATATACAAAGCGCGATTACTCCCCTCTATGTATGTGTGTCCATACACACACATTCCCGAAGGCACTTTACACATCTCTTCGATCTTTTAAACTCCAACCAAATATTTCAAATCTTATTCGCCTTGTCTGTCTGTCTGGATTCAACATACAAAATCTCACACTGACCATTCTAATGAGAAGTTATGTGGATTGATTGAACTCCATTTATCATCATCAAATATATTGTCTGATGTCTCCATAATTTGCCAAATCAAGTTCATTAATTTTTGTAGCTCTGCCGCTAATAAGACGAAAGAGAATACTAGATTGAAACTGCTTGGATCCGGTACCTCTGACTTTCAATTAAACCAATTCCCATTAAATCCTGATTAGTATGTGACAAATCTGTCATCGGTTGAACTTTTGTTACATGAAAAGGTGTTATCACTTGGTTTCAATTTTTCTATCCCATTAAACAATATTTCAGACTTAGCAATTGATTCTCAGCTTGAAAATTTGTGTGACCAGTTGAGTTCTCTAACTCCTTGCCCGACAGATGATCAAAGTTGGTTGAAAGTTGAATTTGTAGATGTAGCCCACACCAATTCCGTAATACAAGTCGGAAACAAAGAAGCATTTTAACATCAACTCGTTTTAAAGCCCTAAAGGAATTAAGTAATAGATCCGATTTAGTTGTTTTGAAACCTGACAAAGCATATGGTGTCGTTGTAATGGACAGAAGCGATTACAAAATAAAAATGTTATGCATCATTAATAAACTTAAGCCCCCCCATTGTGTATTCAAAAACAGTTTGTTATTACTCTTAACCTACCTTGGCAATCCTTATTTGATTTGATTACCAAACGTTTGTGGTAATTATTCTTAATTCCTTTTTCTTTCACTTTGTTTAATTTAACCTTTCTGTATATATTGACTTGACAAGTAAATGTGTGATCAGATTGTTCGAAATGTATAGCGCTAATACATCACATCGTTTTTCAGATAATCTCCGTCTTCTAACAAACTTTATAAAAGAGACTAATTGTTTTAAATGATTAGTAGTCTGCTTCATCATATACGCATACTTCATATACGCCTGCCCTTTTTTTTAAATCTTACTTTCTAGGTAAAATAGTCGACGTGAGACAGTTATGTCGTACAAGATCTGGTCGTTTAGCCTTACCAAAACTGGATAAACGTTATGAACAGAGTATTGTTATGAGTGACGGACATGTATTGGGTGTTAATCATAATGTAGATGATGCGGTATGTTTGTTTTAAAATTCTATATCAAATTTTGTAACCTTTTCTATTTGCATCTATTGAAAATTATAGTTGGTGGTTTTCATTAGAAATTCCCTTCACGCCTCTTCTTGTCTCTCTTGAGGCTGAGTTAGTAGTAGTTCAAACGTATATATATATATATATATATAGTGAGTATTTATTATTATGTATTTTATCCCTTTACGTTCCCAGTGGAACATAGGGTTTCAGTCTAGAGTTTTGAAGCTTCGATTGCAGCGGTATTTACTTTTACGGGATGGGGTTGCTAGCCTTATGCCCAGTCATCCGTCTTTACCAGTCCTATTGTGTTAGCTTAGCTAGGTAAAGTAATCCGTCGGTCGGCAATTGAACCCCAGATCACATGTGGCATAGTTGGCGAGCATTCTACCACCGTGCCACTTACGCACATTGTGCGCGCGCATAACAGTAGCACTTAAAACCTGTTTAATTTTTTTTTTCAACCCTGCTATAATATTGTATGTTATTGTTCTCTCTACACTGATGTTTTGTGCAGTCTGAGCTTTTGATTGATCCATATTTCTAGTGTTGGGAGTGAGGACAAAATACTCGCCGATGATACATATTAGTTGGTGGTTGCGCTAAATATGTCACTCATTGGTAGAATTTAGAATTCATGAGTTAGCCATTCAGTCGGGTCCCAGTGGTGTTGAATGGTCTATGAGCTCGTCTTGTAAACCGGAGGTTCTGGAGTTGGAACCTGGCAGTGGATGCGTTCTGCCGATGAGTCCCAAACTAGTGGGACGAAACAACTGTCCATTACTTCCATGCTGGTTTTGAAGGGTTCTCTAACTGATATCAATGCCTGGTTAAAACTTGATATATGATAAATTGTTCATATCAGTTGGTAACAAGACATAAGTGTTTTTACATATCAAGCAAATTTTTTTTCCTTCACGTCCCAGTGGAACATAGGGCCTCAAGCTAGTGGCTTGAAGTCTCTGTAGCAGTGTTTAATTTCACAGGATAGGGTTGCTAGCCTTATACCCAAACTTACCTCTTTACCAGGATTATTTCTGGCTTAGCGAGGTAAAGGAGTGAGTCGGTGGCCGAGGATTGAACCCCGGACCATGTGCATGGTCGGCGAGAGTCCTAATCGCTGTGCCACCGATCGCTCAGAAATGGTTATCACTAAAAGATTTTACAATTCCAAGAGCTTGGAAACAAGAACATTATTCAAGAGAGTGAAGACAAAAACTAAGTGAATATCGATTGCGCGAGTTATAGAAGGTTTAAGGTCAGAATATAGTAAGGGATTGGATAAACCTCTTCTGTATACACATATCAGAGTTTTCCTTGTGTGAAGCAAGAGCTTCCACTGTGAACAGCCGCAACCCCGTTGAACAACTTGGCCTTACCTTATATGTCACTTTGAAAGACTTCCCGGTTGATGCCGAATGATTTTTAAAAACGAGGTACTCAAAAATTGAACTATTAGTTCGTCCAGTTTCTCCTTTCAACAACCATACTGAGAGATGTTCTTGTGCGCATCTAGAAATTATCCTGTTGGTACGGCGTATGTACTTAGTTCCACAGGAGAGCAAGTGATGAACTGATGTGTGCACATGGATGTTGCCAATAGTGGAACATTATCTTTAACGTTTTGATGAATTAGAGGTTGTGTTGTACAGTGAAGGTGTGATAGATGCTAGGATTCGGCGAAGAATGTTATTTTCTGGAATCGTTCTTTTTAATCTGCATCGAAGAACTCCAGCCCCGCCCCAGCTGTTGTGTTACTTTTGAATTTCAAGTCTACCACTGACTTTTTCTCTGGCCTTCTGCTTTGTGTGTGTGTGTGGCTGCGTTATCTGCCTTATGCTTCAGATGTTTGCCGATGAATGCTGGTGGCTAATCATTCTGAATTAGAGTATTGCATAAAGACTGCTTTCTTCTCTGTTTAGTGTGTCTTCCGTGTGTATGCTACTGACTCTTGTGAGAGGCGAGGGAGTTGATAAGGTTTACTTCTTTACCTAATGAGATGCAACTGTAGAATCTAGTTAAGCTGCTCGTTCCATTTTGGTTTGTGATGAACTGATGGGTGAACAAATCAATCATTTCTCCTCGAAAGCTGAACGCCTAAGTGAGGGGGGGAGCGTTCCTTTTCACTAAACTTCTAGAAAATAAAACTAATTGATCGCGATAAGTGTTATTAAATGATTCAAGAATTTTATTTAGATCAGTATTTCCATTGGCAATGATGAAAATATCATCCATATAGACATTGAATTGATGAATATACTGGTTGTAGAGTACTCGATTTTAGGTGTACTGCCTGCGTTAACTGAGATACTAGGCAGCGTCTGGGAATCAGAGGAAGTCCCGTGGGGTTGGTTTAAGTCATTGATTATCCCGATATACAAGAAGGGATACACGTCTCCCTGTGATAATCATAGTAGGATCAGCTTGACCTATATGATATCGAAAGTTCTAGGCTCAGTAATCATGCGTAGACTAAGCGGTGCTCGGGAGGAACAAACACAAGAGAATCAGGCAGGCCTTAGACAAGGAAGAGGGTGTATTGATCATATGTTCACTCATTGACAGATTCTGGAACATAGGAATACTTACCGATGGCCAACAGTCGTCATATTTGTTATGTACTCGTCGCTAAATTATTGTTATGGACTGGTCGAGAATTTAATAGTCCTGACGCAAGAAGGTGGAAATCAGAAGACCACTAGGTTTGCGATGATACTTCTATTGTCCAAACACAAGGAGACGAAAATAAATGGTCTCACACCAAAGTGGTAAGTAAGTAAAGTAGTTCACACAAATTGTGTGAACGAAATATATATATTATATATATATATAGCAAAATATATAGCAGACATGTCAACAACATCCATATATGGATATATGTCACTAAGCAACGGACTGTCAACAAACACTCATATTATATATAATATAAATGGAATATACATTGTTAAAGGAGACAAGTTCATACAAGTGAAATGGCCACAGACTAAGCGAGCAAATAGAAAGAGAGACCAACATACACACACATAAATATATATATATGTGGATACATATCAATATTTCTCGACCTGAAAGCGGCATTCGATTCTGTCGGTCGAGAGGTACTCTGGCGATGCTTGGCTGTAAAGGGAATGCGGAGAAAATACATTTCAGTGATCAAAGCACTCTAAAATGGGAGTAGGTGCAGTCAGTCCCTTTAGCAACAATGAAATTTTGATAGGGGGGGGGGAATTACAAGCCAGACGTACTTGGACTTTTGTACTGAAAACATGGCATTTTGTCAGCATCTTCACCTAGGAAGAAAGACTATATCATCAGCGTATTCTCAGTGAACGAGATTACACCCTGATGGTGACAAGTCGATCCCGGAGTCGTTAAAGTCGGTTAGGATTAAGTCCATTAGACATCTATGATGAAATTAAAATAGAAATGCGGATAGTGGGCATTCCCAACAGACACCACTGACTGTCACCATTTCAGATGACAACTCGCCGTAAGCTTCAACCTGGCTGACTGCATGAGTTCGAATAAAGATATGTAGTGGAATGGTTGAATTTGTTGACAACTTCATTTTGGGAATTTCATCATGTCTAATGGACTGGTTACCGATGAAATTTCCTCATGCATATGCGAGAGATTTGTATGTCATTTGCTACGTTGCGTTGTCATCTTGATGCTAGTGTGATACCAAGCTATCAGGCAGCGAGTATGTGTACAGCACCATACTTCTTTCTGTTCTACTTTACAACTGTGAGACACGACCACCGAAACTGGAATATGTAGAAAGACTGAGAGTTTTTAACCATAGCTCGTGTTTTCGGTGGAGTTGGCGTATTAGGGATTGGTAGGGTTAAGTGTCGCTAGTGTTAGATAAGGAGGCGAAGCTAATTAATAAGTTTCTGAATTTCCTTTGATTGAGTTAGCTAGAGCATGTGTTACGGATACCAAGTCATTGTGTCCCTCCATAGGTGATGTTATCTGAGTATGGATGATGCGGTCGAAATTCGACATCGGTTAATGATCTGACTGGGGCTGCTACTGAATCGCATGAACTCTAACACTTCACCCAGGTTGGCAGTCGTTATGCACCAACGTAACTACTCCTCCCCCCCCCCCCCGAATCTTTTAACTTTGATCTACACGGCAGGAGTTGTGTTACTATGATGATAACCAAGATGGGTTCATAAGTTATTTATTCCTTTCGGATTTCGGAGCCCGTACTCACCACAGTTTTCGAATCTGGGTTATCCAACTGTCCTAGATAAAACTCTCCATGTTCACCAACTTGTTGATGAGTTTCAGATACTTGCATTTGAGCTTTTACTTTAGTAAGAACAACCTCCTGTCAAATGATGAAACCAGTGAATATGACCCGCTCTCAGGAGTTTTAGCACATTTTTTTGGAGTGTAGATTGATGATCAGGAGGGCTTTGTGTGGTTTTGGAAGTGTGTGGGTGGTTGTTACTTCCCGTCTGCTTACACCGTGGAAGTTGATTTATTCTTGGGGAACCTGAAACAGAATTACTGTCGCGTGACCCAAGAACCCAAGGGACAACTGCTTGAGGCCGGGTCACATAGCCTGTTTGAACTGGATTATAGAGTTGTTTCCATATTAGAAAATTTACCACTGGTTACGGACCACCGTAGGGTAAGTCGGAATGTACAATTTTCGGGGTTGACGTTTTCTAACCCCCCTCCCTCCAGAGTGGAGAGACAGCATAGGTGGCTGACTGGCATGCTGGTCATCTGAGGGAAACACCTCACTGCTGCTGCATTCCTGTTCCCCAGAAGTTTGACTTTACACACAGACCTGCAGCTTAGCACTATGCTGGTAGCTGTTTTAAGTTTAATCACCATCCTAACATCCTTCCTGGCATGGTAGGATCTACAGGAATAATAGTTCCAGCCAGTGTAGCTTGTTGGGTCATTACGGTAATGCAAAGCCAACCACCATGTCAAGGAGGTAGCAGCTATCGATCGGCGTTTTTTTTGGAGGACGGGGTTAGTATAACTTAAGGTAAGTATGCATTTTAACTTCCTTGTTACAGTTTAATTGAATTTTAGTTTTTCCCGTTGATTGACTGGACAGAAGTGCTCAGTCTCAGGTTGACATGTTGGCTGCTTCGACGATGTCTGGGCATTTAATTAGTATTTAATTGGTGAATCCAGGATGCGCATTTCGTCCTATTTGGGACTCGTCAGCCAGTGGATGTACCTGCATTTCTCAGTGAGTGATGATGGTCTAGTGGATAACGCTTTGGCGTTCGAACTATGGGCGCTGGTTTCGAACCACGGTGGTGGGAACATCATCATCACTCACTGAGAAATGCAGGTACACCCACTGGCTGACGAGTCCCAAATAGTTTTTATTTTTTTTTATTTATTTATTTTTTATTTTTTGATTACTGCTTGATTCCACACTGTATTTTTGGTACAAGTGTGGAATTTTCAGCGTGGATATCGGTAGCCCAAAATTCGCAGGCCGACCATAGATATCAGGTGTGCGTCGGCGTGGGATCGAACCCCGGACCATGTGCATGGTCGGCGAGAGTCCTAACCACTGTGCCACCGACGCCTTGTCCTGGATTCCACTGCTAGGCACCATCCACCAAAAATAAATCCTTGGTACAATGATTATTGCAGGCTGAAATCTCAATATTTTTTTCTGCATTTTGGTGTCTTTATTCTCATTGTAAGTAAATTGATGCTGTTGGGGGGTATGTGTTTCGATAGTCACAGGGAATGTGATTCTCTTAATGATTTCTCATTCTTGATGTCACTGATTTTTTTTCTAAAATTGATTTTTATTTTAATTTTAGACTATATTATCATGGTTATCATCATCATCCAACAGTTCATAATAGAACGGTACTTTATTACCACTACTACTTCATACAGACATTGTCATTCGAGCCTGTTGATTTCATCTTATATATTTACACATACTCGAGAAGATATTTAATATTACTATTTATTTTTGTACTTGTACATACTATGACATATATTTGTAATTATCATAAAGTTTTGTTTTAATGAATGAATTATATATCATTATTATTATATCCTTTCATTCCTAGAGGAACATAGGGCTTCAGCCAAACGTCTCCATTGCGTTTGGTTTTCTGCCAACTTTCTCACTCCGCTCCATGTCTGCTCACACGCTTTCATCTCCTCTTCACATGACCTCCTCCAAGTCACCCTTGCACTGACGACCAACTCGCCGCTTCCCTTTCGGGTTCCACTCGAGCAATGGTCTGGCTTGTGATGTCACCCACTTGATGGTTTGTTTCCTCAGAGTATGGCCTCCAATCCACCTCCATTTCTTCCTGCCTGGTTGGTTCGCTCATTGCCAGAGATCCCTGTTTCTGATATTTTTTGGTCGGCCATCTGATATTGAGCGAAGACAACTGTTAATGAAGGTCTGTAGTTTGTTTGAGATGCTCTTTATGACGCGCTGGCCAAGTCTCTCATCCGTATAATGAGTAGCACTGACTGAATTTGCATTAGTGTTGAAAATTCGGATCTTATTTTTGATGGTGAGTGCTGCTGACCTCCACGCAGACCTAAGAGTAATGAAACCTTGTCTTGCTCTTCCGATCCTCGCTGGTTTGATATCCTCGTCAGTTCCCTCTGCCTGTAGTTGAAACGATGCTTCCCAGGTGGGCAGGTGGGTGACGGAGGTTGTTTCTTTCGGGTTCCTCCAATTTATGCTGATTGTTGTCTGCTGTTATTGGTGTTTCTGTTGGCCAGGAATCTTCATCACCTCTGTTTTCTCTATGTTCACCTGAAGTCCCTCCTATTTCCCTGGACGCTTCTTCTTCCAACTTGTTTCTTTTCACTTGAATATCTTCCAGTTTGTGGGAAATCGGACATATATCATTGGCGTAATCCAGATCCCCCAAGTTTTTTGTGAGAAGGGTCCATTTTATGTCTGTTTCGTCATTGCCCGTTGTCTGTCGCATCATCCAATCTACTGCAATCCGGAAGATCATTGGTGATAGTGAGTTCCCTTCCTGTGTTGTCTGGTCCCAGTTTGGCGTTCATGTCTCCCATTAGTATTTTAATGTCACCAGCTTGAGTATTGTCCATTGTTGCCTGTAGTTGTCTATAGAATTTTTCTTTATTTTCGAGGTCTGCGTTGTTTGTGGGTGCATAACATTGTATAATTGACACTTTCCTTGCTTTGGAGTTGAATCTGGCGGTCATTATCCTGGACGAGATCGCGTCCCATTGCATCAGGGCCTTTGATGCCGTTGGTGACATCATGATAGCCACACCCTCGGTGTGCGTGTGGTTATCTTCTGTGTGACCGGAGTAGATCACTGACTCACCCGTTGACAATTTGGTGAGTCCACTCCCATTCCATCTGCTCTCACATATTCCCAGTACTTGGATTCCGTATCTTTTCATCTCGTTTGCGATCTGAGCAGCTTTCCCATCTCGTACATAGTTCGGACGTTCCATGTCCCCACATAGACTTTTTCTTTTGCCGCAAAGAGATTCATCTTGCTGAAGTTTCTGTAGCAACTTTGTTTACAGGGTGGGGTTGCTAGCCTCACGCCTGAGAAAGGAATTGTTACATTAAGATAAAGTTTAGAGAGAAGCGACCTTGTGGATTGCTCCTCTTAGAATCGGAAAACAAGGGATGAAACAATCAGAACAACACCAGCAAAAGGAAAATAATTCACAGCAAAAAGGGCAAAAAGCGACAACAACGATGCAATACAGTTAAGCACAGTTAACTAAAATGATACCAAAACCTTGGACTCATTGACTTGGGCCAACTTGAACATATAAATCCAATGATATATACAATTATACATATGAGTTATTGTTAAAAGACACAAATGTCCAAAAACTTTGTTATAGGTATTAGTAGTCAATTATATTATATCCACAAGTTTAGCGTTCGAAAGTAAACGGATTGCAATAAATTGCAGAACTTCGTGGTGAGATACAACAAAGAAATGAGAGTTTTACGTATCTAAGCAAAATATCGAATTATATATATAATAGATTTAATATATGCGCACACACACACCTCATAGTTAAAGCTTAAATAGGCTCTTTTTGACTCAATTAGTGGGGAAAGCGGATCTTTGGATCTACTTAACGCATAGGAAAAAGTTGGAAGACGTTGGGTTCTGATTGACTTAACCATTCGAATTTAAGCCACGCGTTGTGTTCCAGATTCGAATCCTGCCCACGGCCACCACTAGCACCTACTTCAGTTTGGCTAGTTTTATTCACTGTCGTCAAACAGTGATTGCGTCACTGAAGTCACTTATTTCATGGAAAGTAGTTAGTTACCTTTTTCGTTGTATAAAGGCAGCTAGCTGATTGTGTTGAACACCAATTTCTATTTGTGTTCCACTAGTTGGAAGTGGAGGTGTGTTATGTGGGAGGGATGTCAGTGTGTGTGTGTTGCTTATAATTCAAGGATTTCTAAGCATTCGTTAGCTTCAATTGATTGATTTCAATATTGGTCACGGATTTACTTCATTTAGGGAAAAAGCACATACTACTGAACGGCTGTTTCATCCCTGTTTCGGACTCTTCAAGAATACGCCCTCATGGTCCTGCTGTGCAAGGGGGCGAACCTGGGGTGACAAGACGAACTAGTTATTCAGTTCAACCAGTATTTTAAATAACATCAATTAAGCTTTTTGCAGATGATAGAAAACGTCTCCTCAGTACTGCGTTTTTTTTATCCTGTTCGGACCAGATGATCTCATATCTAACCGTTAAATGGTTAAATGGTCTCAGTCAGACTGCTTCAAATTAAATAGCTTCCTGTCGGACATCAGTCAGTGGTCTAAAATAAATGGCCTAACGCTGAATCCCTCAAAATGCCAGACTGTCGACTTCTCCTTTAGGCATAAACGAGATCTACAAACACTAGTAAGCACTCATGATGTCTGTAGAATTGAGGGGACTATAATTGAAACAAAGTCTAATGCAAAATACCTCGGATTAGTTATATCTTCCGACCTTACTTGGTCATCTCATATCCAAATGATTTCCAAGAAAGTGTTTCGTCTAACCTACTACATTAAGAAACTCAGACTAACTGGAGTCCCTCAACCTCTGCTTACACAATTTGTCAACTCTCGTATCCTACCTATTCTACTTTACTGTTCCCCGTTAGTCTTTCCTGGGTTACTGAAAAAGGATTATACCATCCTGAGAAGGATGTTGAAGGTAGTTAGTAGGACTAGCGGTGTAAAACTCAGTCAGCTCGTCACAACATTAGTGGATAAGCATCTGAATACATGTGAGAAATGGTCTAAAACCATACTCTCTGACCCCCAACACCCCCTCTATTCCCAACTCTCTCCCTGCATCTCATCAGGTAGAACCAGAAATCAGTATAAAATAATATATGCTCGCACAACCAAGTATAGGAACTCAACGATACCATATTTGGCCCGTGTTCTAAGTGACAGAGACAATGTTAGGCGTGAAACCTATGACTTGCTTTGTTGTTAATAACATAATTTTGGCCCTTGTTATTTCCCCCTTACACTCTCTTAATTGTACTCTATAGTGAACAACCTTCTTAAACATACTTAGCTGCTTAAAATTATTATCATTGGCTTACATTTTTATTCTTTATTCTATTCCTTCTTTGTACATCTACTGGGTCCGACTATATTATCACTATGATTATTAAAAATTGTCCCGTCATTAACCATCATGTAACATTAGTTTTGTGGTTGTTCTTTGTTCGGCACTATTTAACTGACAATCTTGTTTGTTATTGCCACTATCACCATCTTAAAAAATTTTGTATTATGCATGATTCCTCACACTACCACTACAAACAACCGCATTAGTACTGACAATAAAAAAAAAACAACCTGAAATGTTTATCTTATGATTGCTTAGTGTTGTTCAATCAAATTAACTGATCATCTTGGCTATAAACATTTTTTAAGAACATCTCATAATTTCCCGTATGATTATAGCTGTTACTGTTCACCACGCATACACATATCGTAGCTTCCACTAACCAATACTGAAATATTTTTTTTCATTATTTGTGTTGATCTTCTTTTTTACTCGGTATTTTTATTTGCATTTTTTTTTGGTTATTTCTGTTTCATTTTTTGGTTTTTTTTTATATATTTTATTTTTTTATAATACTCCTTTTAAATGTACGATGAAATTAGATGCAATATTGTAGATATGTGCTGAAAATTCCACACTGTACCACAAGTACTGTTTCTGGAATAAAGCGAAATTGTTATGTTATGTTATTGTTATGTTACTACACCTTTGTTTAACCAAACTGGTAGATATTTCGTAGTGTGAATACGCAGACGTGAAACAACACCAAACGACCAACGAAATGAAATAAACGTATTATTCAAAATGTCACTCGACAACAACTAACCAAAAGAATTTATCAGAAACAATATAAAAAAGGACATAAAACCAGAGAATGACAAGAAATAGGATAGAAAAACAACTAACACAAAATACCACACAGAAGTAGCACATCACAGGCCATTCGAGGAAACCTCAAAAATGTTGGAATTCGTACTGTTTATTAATAACATTGCTTTTTCATACAGATTTTATACAAAAACATTTTATAGCCTTTCCACCAGTTCCTGTCCATTCCACACGAGCTTATTGATTAGTCACACTTAGTACGTCATGCCAACTTCTGTCTCTTTTTTTAACTTACAGTTAGTCATCCCTTCTTGCACCCTTACACTACGTAATACAATTTTCAAGGATAAAGTTTATCGGTATCTGATTGGTCTAAAGATTTCTTTGTTAATTATAATTACAAGTATTGGTTTTGTAGGGATTTTGTTTGATTGCATGGAGGATTTAATCATGAGCTGACATCAGTTAGAGAACCACTGGAAAACCCAACTGGGAGTACTGGTCAGTAAGCTGTTTCGACCTAGTTTGGGACTCCTCAGCAGTACGCAACCACCACCACCAGGGTTCGAAACCCAGGACCTTACGGTTACAAGATGAGCTCGTAGACCATTGAGCCACTGGGACCCGATCCAATGGTCCTTGAATTCTAACGTCTGCCAGTTCACGACATAGCGCCACCAATTCGCAATGTCTTCTTCGATGAGTTACTGCCTCATCTTATATAATTACGATTGTACAGCTCATGAAAATGAATCGTCGGAAAGAAAATTTTCTTCACTGTTTGTGCTTTTTTCTTATGACTCAATATGGGAATATTTCGTTCAATTCGTACGACCTTTAAACTAACGAATCTAATTAGAAATAAGATAGATCAACTGAAAGATCCGATAAAACTGATGGATCAAAGTAGTGTAATTTACAAAATATTTTGTGCTAAATGTTCGTGTAAATGTGTGGGTCAAATGTCTTGATTACTCAAAATAAGAGTGAATGAAAATAAACGCCTAACTAAAGGTGTCATCCCACAGAAATACAAGCTTACAACAATTTCGAGAAAAATTCGTCTGTAGCTGTACATGTATAGGAAAAAAGCCACAATACTGATTGGGACAAGATTTCTGTTCTGAAATTTAATATGAACAAATGGAAAGAGAAACTAATAACGTAATCTATATATTCATTAAGGTTACACCGCATACCCGTAACATGAACGACTCAGCAAAACTGTCAGCCACCTTGAATACATTGAACACTCAGGGTACGTCGCAGTATGAGCTCTATGAGGTATGATGTTGGAATTCCTGCGTTTACATTATGTAAGTCTGTGTGATTACAAACAAAGCATACAGTTTCATTTAATGGAACAGTGGTAAAAAGTGGGTATACATCAAGTGATAACATAGTTTCGCCAGTAACATCAATATCATTATCGCAATTAACAAATTCAAAATTATCATGAAAAGAAAAGATGCAGATGTGCCTTCTTAATGGTTCCAAGAGTTCTGATCTCCATTTTGCGACATAATGATACTAAAAACTTGCCATGTCTAAAATGGGACACATGGGTAATCCAGATTTTCGGCAGGCCATGGAGTGGAGAAATGATTGATCCTGAAGGTCTAAACCTTTCATGTAGCTTGGTTGTCTATAGTGTATCATTTTTCATTCGTTCCAGAACCTGTGCGATTTGTTCTTCCATCATTTCCGTCTTGTTTTTCTCACGCTTAGGTTTCTGAAATTTTGTCTTATCTAACAGGATGTTTTGCATTTTGTCAACATGATCTTTCCGAACCATTGTTACAATCCCTGCACCTCTATCTGCTCGTGTTAGTAGGATACTCCTCATTTTTCTTCAACTCCTTTAATTGAATGAACTGTTCCTTCGTGAGATGCCTGGAGCAGTTTCGGTTTTGATTCCATAAGCTGATGATTTAGAATGATTTAGGTCTTTGAAGTCAGGTCCTTTGTCTTATTGATCAGATTTTTAAACTGAACCTAATCGTGCAGTGCCCTTTCATTCGATTGACGGGATACAGAATTTCGAGCTGCACGATAATATTTCCACCTGAATAAGACTCAAATTAATCGAGAAGCAGTTAAAAAAAATATATTTCATGGTGTTTCGGGAATTTCCCCTTGATTCGGCAGGTGTGTACCTACCTATTCTTTGCATGATATTTTTGAATTTGTCAATTGCATTAGTCATACTAATGGTACTGGGGAAACTATGTTATCACTTAATGTATGCTTGTTGTAAGAGCTGGGTGTTAGTCAAAATTGGTGGACAGTAATTTACTTCAATGTTTGGTCGTGAGAAAAATGAGAAGAAAGGCTTTGCGTAGGCGGATACAGTTAACATATAGATGACCTGATATTCAAAAAACAGTCACAGAGAGATACAAGGTCAACTTTCTGTGAGAAACAACCAATCAGAAGAGTGTGTTTGTTTGCTTGAATAAGCTATAATAATGTACATGAAAATATATAAATACGTGTTGATTTCCTTAATAAACGATCTGCTGCCTGGCCCTTGTCTTCTGTTGTTACAAATTAACATAGCTCGATGAAAAAGGTGATGGCTTGGTGTATGCGTAACACATATCCTAGCTATATATCTCAATCTATATAACTTCAGGACATCATCGATTAACACCCCAGCCCCCGCACCCCGTTCTTTATCCAGCACTCGACGCCTAACCTCAATACTGTTTAACGCGGTAGACAGAACCCAAGCACCTCTGGTTAAAGACAATTAGCCTCTTGTTATCTTCCAATTTCAAAAGACATGTCTCGCAGCCATAAAGAACAGCTTCTTATAAGGATAAAACTCGGGCACTGTAATGTACATGAAAATCTATAAATATGTGCTGATTTCCTTAGTAAAAGATCTGTTGACTGACCCTTGTCTTCTGTTGTTACATGCTCACTTTTTACCACTGTTCCATTAAATGAAACTGTATGCTTCGTTTGTAATTACATAGACTTACATAATGTAAACTTAGGAATGCCCAAATCACACCTAAAAGAGTTCATACTTCGATGTACTCTCAATGTCCAGTTTCTTTTCACCGATGAAATCTATAGACAGAGGGGTGGGGGGGGGTAACTATGGGTTCCCCACTTGGTCCGTTGCTAACAGACTTCTTTTTCGCTGTGGTGAAGAGTAGTACTCTCACACTTTCTATAATTGGGCTTAACCCCCACAAGAGATACGTGGATGACACGTTCATTATGTGTGATGAGAACCTGGAATATAATTTTGGATACACAAAAAATGAATGAACTATACGTATGACTACAAATCTTAAATGTATGAATTAAAAAATTAAAACAATGCCGACGGTTGGCGTGATCACTGTCAGTCATTTTTCTCGTAATATTACCAAAAAAAACTTATCAGAGTGTAAATCTATTGCCATATAATTATAATTAATTTGAAAAATTAATGAAGTCCCTAACGCGACAGCTGATGTAACTAGTTCCACGGGAGCAGTCAGATCGACAGATACAGAAAGAGACGATTAGCATGAATATGTCGTCTGCCAGTTTGGGGATCACAACCAGGCGCTGCAATTTACCGGCACTAAAATTTCTTTGGATTGATTTTCTGAACTTGTGGGTTATTTTGCCCACTTCGTACATCACCTCCTTTGAGTTACAATCGCATATGGAGAGGCTTCTTGTTTACAGGATACAGAAAATTTCTTTTCGACTTTCTTGGCCATATTTTTCCTCATGAATTTTTTTGGATACCTATTCTCAATCAAAGCGTCAATATACAGTCTTAAGTGCACGGTAGGACATATTGATGTTAGGTAGGGTTAGTCAAGTGATCTGGTTGTGAAGCTTCGTCGATTAAGACGGCTACGATGCGTGCTGTACACGACGAGCCACTGCCTTCCTGAGAAGTGTTAGCTGACATGGGATTAGGTTGGAAAAGAGTTAGAGGTGGTCAAACCAAAACTTGGGGTTAACTCACAAAATTTTTGACATTCAATTCGAATGACGTATAGCGTCAGACAGTGGGAAACGAGAAGACAGGGATATCCTGGACCGACGTGAAGAACCTAGAAGACCTGGATTTCGCGCGTGGATGATTTATGTTTGATGTCACACAAAATCGAAGATTTAGAGGCAAGGGAAAACCGACAAACTGGTCGAAGAAGTAGCCGGTGAAGACAGGACTCCAGGTGAACATAGACAAGACGGAGGTCATGAAAATAACCAACCAACAACAACAACAGCATCCAACGTCAATCACCATCAACGGGAGGGATTTGAAAGAGGTTACTTCATTCACTTCACTTATCTAGACAGCATTGTCTCAACTACAGGAAGTCGGAACGGACGAGGATGTCAAATAGAGCGAGAATCGGAAAGGCGAAAAACACATTCATCAACCTGGAACCAATCTGGAAATCTTCGTCACTCAGCCAGCGTCAACAACAAAATTCAGTCGGATTTTCAATACAAACGTCAAGTCAGTTAGTTCTTCTTTCTATGCGGATCAGAAACTTGGCGGGCGGGCGGGTCACAAAGAATATTTCCAACAGCCTGTTGCAGACCTTTATCAACCAACAACTGTCTTCGCTGGATCTATACTGAAGATCAGATGGCCGGGCCGGAAAGAATCACCAACAAGAAACTATGGTAACAAACAAACAAAACAAGAAGCAATCGCCAACCAACAAATATGCAGGAGGAAGTGGATGGAGATGGATTGGACACTCGCTGAGGAGGCCGCCACTGGGTGACATTGCATGCGCGTCAGGCCATTGTCTATCTGTCTTTGTCTGTTTTCGACATAGAACTTTGCACAAATGTACGGAAGTTCAAGTCGCCACACTAGTCGCGTCAGGCCATTGCTCGAGTGGAACCAGGCCGAAAGGGAAGCGGCGAGTGGGACGTCAGTGCAAGGGTGACATGGAGGAGATAGTGTGAAGAGGAGTTGAAAGAGTACGGACTAACATGGATGCAGGTGAGAAGTACAGCAGAAGACAGAAGCAAGTTGAGAGGTGCAGTTGAAGCCCTAAGTTCCACTAGGAACCCAAGGGAACAATAATAATAATAATAATAGTGATGTAGAATACTCCTGAAGCAAAATGTTCTATTGAGAACACAAGCAATCAATGAGAATAACATTATAGTTAATATAGCGGTGTCTATTATTTATGTGATGAATCACATCAGTTGATCAGATTGTCCTGGGTCTATATCATTGTCTGATTTCTGCAATTTGCGTAAATACAGCTCGCCTTGTAACCGGAAGGTCGTGAGTTCGAACCCAAGTGAATATGTGCTAATGAAGAGTCCTCAACTAGTGGGACGAAACAGCTAGCAAGGTGATCAATAAATGTAGATACTGGCTCATATTTCCATTTGAAAAAAATAGAAGTGTTAGGCAGAAACAACTTTCCAGTATTGTCTCTAACTGTCAGTTATCAATCCCTGATAAAACTTGAAACCAATCAAATGTCTACAAGCTAACGCCCGGAAATTATTCTAATACTCAATAGTAACTGACTACTGGACGATGGTGCCTGGTGGAAAGCTGTGACCAGTGGAGTCCACCAGGTCGGGGGTCTAAGAGCAAATACTAGCCGGTAATATTGGCTGGCGGTGACGTTGACAATTGAGCCACTCGACTCCGTTCGATTGGCTGGATGGTCAGGATGCTCACCCCATAACCTGTGTGTGTGTGTCCGAATCTCGGTAATGAAGTTGGTAATGGGCGCGTACTGATGAAGAGTTCCGAAATGGAACGAAACAGCTGTTCAATACTCACTCAGTAGTTCTGTATCCGATATCGACCCGTTATCAAAACACAAAAGTGTACATTTTATCATGGGCTGGCATTGGTTAGAGAACCATTGGAAAACCAACAGAGAGTACTAGACAGCTGTTTCGTCCTAGTTTGGGACTCTTCAGCAGTACGCGCTCACTGGGGTGCTCGTAGACCATTAAAAACCACTGGGATTCGATCCAGTCGCCCATGAATGGTTCTCTAACCAATGTCAGCTCATGATGAAACCGTGTAACCAATCAATCAAATCCCTACAAACCAACACTTGAAGAAGTATATACATCTTACAGAGAGTTTTCGATTTCCATCAACGTTACAATAACTTGACTTTTACTACTGTACATAGTTAATTAAATACAATCGAACTGTGTATAATAAACACCTTGTAAGAAGTCGATGCTTTTCATTTTAGGGTAATATTTTTCTCCAACGAATAAAGATTATAAACAAAAAGGGATTATCTCATCGTCATTATTAATTTGTTGTTATTATTGTCAGAATGTATCCTATAAATTAGAAGCTGGAATGTTGAATTTCAGCTTATGATTGTCGAATAACAATAGAAATTGAGCCAATCTTTCGTGAATTATATCTACAATAGTAAAAAAAAACACAACGATAACCAAATATACAAAGCGAATAGTGCATTAAAACTTTTTAAGCAATAAAAAGACTAGTGTTGCAATAGGAAGTTTCAGTTGTATGAACAAGACTTCCGTGGACTGGCTGAAACAATCGCATGATTCCTGTAGTAATAATATTGACGGGACTGTGATGATGGGGAGTAATAAATCAAATATCTCTTTCATTTATTTCGGTATCAGATCCTCTTCGGTTGGTTATGTCATATCCTGTGGATTTCTTCGTTTGACTTATGAGACAATAAAGAAGTTGAGACTTTCTGCCGGCGTAATATTCAACCTCACCACTTCTCTTACAATTTATTGATTCATGTATTCTGCCAATTTTATTTCTTTATTTTGTTTGCCTCAATTATTCTTCCCTGGACTTCTCAAAAAAGACTATATCATGTTGTGGCGAGTGCTAATAATAAGGTTTAATTTTAATTTAATTTTGATTACAGCTTGATGCCACACCGTATTTTCGGTAGAAGTACGGAATTTTAAGTATGGTATAATAACGTGAGCAATATTGAGGTGAGGCTTCGGTCTAGTGCTAGGTAGGTGGGAGGAGAAATCAATCGACGAGGCTGTGAAGCTACATCGACTGAGATGGTTACGACATGTGTTACGTATGCCTAGTCATCGCCTTCCTCGACAGTGGGCAATGTTAGCTGACATAGGATTAGTCAGGCTGGAAAAGAGCTAGCGGCGTTCAAACCAAAGCATGCCTTCATCAATCAATGAAATCCACAACAGTTAGTTTCAGCCACGTAGGAAGGTGTGGACTTCCTGACTGGTTGGGATCCTCAGGACGGTAAAAATCATGGTTGGAAACAGTCGGTGATATGGCTCAAAATCGTTCTCAATGGCCGGGTGCAGATGCATCCACTCCTTGTGACTTATGATTTCTAATGAAACTATATTGTTCTTCGTTATTACTATTCCTTTGTCTCACACCTTCGTTTACTGTCTCTATCATGCATTTCTTCTACTTTCTTCTCTTGCTTTGTGTGCTACAAGGAAGGAGTGTGGCGACTCAAACTGTCGCACATTGGTGCCAAGTTCTATGTCAAAAACAGACAGACAGAAAGAACTATGGAATTTTCAGCATGTGATATCGGTAGCCCACATTTTGCAGGCCGACCACAGGTATCGGGTGTGCGTCGACAGGATCGAATCCCGGACCATGTGCATAGTCGGCGAGAGTCCTAACCACTGTGCTACCGAAGTACAGTAGCATATAAGGAGACGTTCATCGGCATAAAAACACCGAATAGCAGTAAGATACAGTTGATTTCAGAAAAAGCAAGTGGTACAGCGTTGTGGAGATATGTTGCAAAAGTGAAAGGAACACAAAGAAGCACAATACGAAGTCCAGAAGTACCACAACACGAAGATCTGTGTAAGTGGTGCTTTGAAGGTAAAGTACACATAATTTATCTACACAGAGATACCGAATAGCTAGTAAACATTCCTTTACCAAGTACTCGTCTTCTACTGTTTCCATGTTACGTGGAATACTGACTCAGTTAACTGACACTACTGTCAATAAACACTTCAATTCTTGCAAGCATTTAGCTAGTTATCTAGTCTGATACTGAATATCCTCTTCAATCTCAGCTTTCTCCTTGTATCTTGACCTAATTTTCTACATGTCCGCTTGTATTTCTCTCATGCTACTTATGATCTTTGGGCTAAGTTAAAATTTAAGCACCACTAACTACAACCAATAGAGTGCGACCGCACCAATGACCTTGAAACGCCCAATGAGCAAGTTACCGAAACCTGGAAAAAACTTTGTCATCATCAATAAAATATCCTCATCAAAGTGTTATGCTATTGTAAATGGGATTCCTAGCAAGTTGCGCCTTAGGTTAGGGAAAGATTAAGTCAAGGTTTAGGCCAGTGACAAGTTAGGGTTAGGTTGACCTATTAAAGGTGACATTAGCGTTAGTTCAAGTTAGATTACAGTTAGTTTAGGGATATTTCCTAAATAATGACATGCACAGAATGTGATTAAATTACTCTGTTGATATAAGAATAGAACTTGTGCACTGTGGCGGTAGAGCATAATCCCATTGTGGGTAAAATCTATTTTGATAAATTCTCACAATATTATACAGTAACATTTACTGATGACAATGTTTCGAGCACAGTTTATTGCCCAGTAAATATCACTATATAACACCGTGAAACAGTATTATTACATACTGGATGACGTTTCGAACAAAATTTATTGTTCATAATCATATCAATTGTAATCACATGACTTTGAAACTTGAGTTTTATAGTTTTCTTTGTCTTCTCCTATTTGTCGTCGCAGGGGTAGTAGAATTTTCCGGATATCTGGGACAGGTGTTGAATCATTCCTGTTACATGTATTCTCTTCAGTTGATTCGATAAACAAAGCTTCTGTTATCAATCTCTCCCTCCACCCTGTGACATTAGATTTTAAAACTGTCATCCTATCCCATCCAGTCTATTGTATGGTTGTGTGTGACTGCATTTAATGCTATGGCTGAACTGTTCTCTAGATTTCTTATCTTATTTGGGTCAACCAATCTAGATTTCGCTAAGTTTTATGCTCCGCCAGCCTGACTGCCCCTGTTCTACTACTTTGACCAATGTATGTGACTTGACAATCAATGCAGACAGGGTATTAGATAAACTAAATTGTTTTGTTTGAAAGGCTCCACAGGATCCTTTAACCGACAAAGTTTGTTTCTAATTGAGTTTGTAGGTTTGAATGCCACTTTTATTCCTCCCAGGATTGTTAAGAATTCTGCGTAAGGCTTCCGAGGTTCCTTCCTTGTATGGAATTACTGTTGATGATTTAGGTTCCTTATTGTTGGTGTCGTCATTAATATTATTATGATTATTATCATTATTAGTGTTGTCATTATTATTATTATTGTTATCACTATCATTATTTATTTTATTTTTGCGTTTCATTACATACTTCTTGACTAATTTATCCGGATAATTATTAAGTTTTAAGGTTTCTTTGATAACAGAAGCTTTGTTTATCGAATCAACTGAAGAGAATACATGTAACAGGAATGATTCAACACCTGTCCCAGATATCTGGAAAATTCTACTACCCCTGCAACGACAAATAGGAGAAGACAAAGAAAACTATAAAACTCAAGTTTCAAAGTCATGTGATTACAATTGATATGATTATGAACAATAAATTTTGTTCGAAACGTCATCCAGTATGTAATAATACTGTTTCACTGTGTGATATATCTAATAAACAAACTAATATGGAATTAATTACTACCACAGTGCCCAAGTTTTAGACATATATTACCGTGAGACTTTGTCAAAATAAATTTTACCCACAATAGGATTATACTGTGTTGATACTCCAACCTAAAACTGAGAGTTATTTTTATGAAATGTGAGGGGAAAGTATCCTGTGTAGCACTATTATACAGTCTTTAATACATCTTTTTCATAAACATGTGTGTAATCCATACACAAATATGCCTCCTTCAAGCGATTGGTGCGTTCGAGATCATTCACTGATTGGCAGTTGGTGGTGCTTAAAGTTTAACTTACCCGATATTTGAAATCCTATTGTTTGTTCACTCTGTTAATTTACCAATAACGTTAGTGCTTATCAAGGTCATCTTAAACGTATATATACACAAGCGCCATCAACCTTTTTGGCTGTTGTTTGAGACAGTAAAATATCTCTTCTTATCGACGTCCAGTGTTTCTTCTGCCTCTGCGTCTCACTGGTGTTACTGTTGTTGACGTGCGATTAGAAGAGATTAGCCAGCGCATCAAGTTATTATTCGCTCCTGGTCTACTAGGTCATAGTTCTGGTCATGAAATATCTTTTTGCGTAAAACCAAAAGAAACTTCATGAGAATTTATGCTTATATAACTGAATCTAAGAATTCTACCATACCACATAACTTAGCACGGATTTTTTGTGAAGAGTCAGATGTCAGAAAAGAACTTATAAACTTTTTATATCAATAATCTGAACTGCAAAGTATAAGCAAAGATTACTATTATTTTTAAAACAATTAGTTCCCTTTATGAATTTAGATAAAGCAATAAGAAGATGTAATTTGTATGAATCGTGTAATGTGTATTTACGTGCAACACATTTCGAACAATCTGATCATACACGAACTTGCAATAGGAATATATATCAAATTAATAAAGAGGTAAGAGGTGAGAAAATAGACCACTTAGGTCAAGTCAAAAGGACATATTCAACGTCAAATAACAATGAAGACCACTAAACCAAATAGCAGAGGTAATAGTACATCTGCTATGGTATCAAAAAGAAGTTTACCAAGGAAGGTTAAATGTGACGACGAATTATTTTTGAACGCATGGAGGTGATTTAAACTTCCTAATTGGATACGCCCTCCTCCAAACACGTTTTATGGATGGATAGGTTTCAAAGATCTGTTAACGTCAATTTTATGTCCTCTATCTCTATAATATGTTTCACAATAGAAGAGCTAAGTCTCCTGTTCTCACCATTAATGGGTTCTGAAGATTCCATTTGTTTTTGAAGCCATTTAAGCATATGCTCTGAAGCCAGCCCATACTTGCACATATCGATGAGTCCTCCAAATGTATGTGTGTCCACATGTACATTCAAATAGGTAAATACAGTGGGATGTGACGTCAATTTTCGCATGTTCAAAGGGCTTAGATAGATAAAATTTTGCTTCACATTCAGCATTATTATTATTAGTATTATTACATGTATTATCTATGATACTGTAACAGTGTGTTATAACTCCGTTGTCAATTTGTTATAACTGAACTGAATAAATCCGTCACTAGTTTGTTATGTCTGCGCCACTGCTAATTGTTATAACGGTACTGAACTCGACTATTCGTGTGTGCGCCTACCTCCCACACCTCACTGAGCCACGCAAATATATGAGAAGACAAAGACTGGTCTATGAATCTAAGACACTGTATATAGCTCTCTCTATTAGCAAACAACACATCAAAGCTATGCATTTTCTCTACCACAATACAGTCGCAGCTAACACCCATAGGAATGGATTGTTCTTATTGGTTGGCGATCTGGGAAAGATCAAGGTGAGACAAAAGATGATGAACCGGTCACACAATAAATCACAATATGCGTGAGAAATGATGCATTCACAAGGTAGGTAGGTATCTCTATCACAAGATAAATCACATGATTCGTGGGAAAGGATGATATACTATTTTATTCTGTGTCCTATCAAACAGCAGAAGGCAAGGTATATTTTCAAGTGATCGAATAGCTATTTATATATGTACAGTTTATATTCTTTAATCAGTCATTAAGCTTGTGATTTTGGTTTGCATTAAACGACGCGAAATAGAATGTTCAAATAAACACATATAATAATATGCAATTAATAGTGTTCTCTGAGCTGATTGATTTAGCTGCGGAGCTTTCGTCGTCTTTCTGGACGACATCTTCAGCGCAGTATTTAGGCTAAAGTGAAATGATTTAAATTTCTTTATGAGTGATAGATATAATGGCGTCAGGTGCCAGGGAATTCCTAGAAGCCTGGCAGTCAAACGAAAATGCAATTAATAAACACGTTAATATAGATGAAACATATCAACTAATAAAAAGTAAATCAGATGACCAGAAAGTTTAAAGTCCCAATGAATAGAAAACGGTCAATACATATCTAAAGATGGTTACCGAGAGACGCAATTATATCTATCACTCATGAAGAAATTTAAATCATTTCACTTTAGCCTAAATACTGCGCTGAGATGTCGTCCAGAAAGACAAAAGCTCCGCAACTAAACCAATCAGCTCAGAGAACACTATTAATTGCAAATCATTCACCTGAGTTACAAATCTTTTCTATTACATATATAGTATTCTGTTGCCAATGCACTATTGAAGTGTGCGAATAGTATTCAGCCGATAATACCAACAAATACACTGATTCTTACTATGAGAATAATATTCCATTGGAACCCATTGGTCTGTATCACACCACCACAATACTTACTATCTGCTCATACTTCATTATGCTTCCACCAATATTCTGTTGTTTATAGTGGTTTCATTATTAATATTTATTGTTATAACTATTACTGTTTAAAACTTTATGTTTGTTGCAATATATATAAAAACGCTGAAAATTCCATTCTGTATTATCATTATTACTGTTTAGAACAAAACGATTATTCAAGTGTTCGTTTGTAGGGATTTGATCGGTTACAGGATTTCATCATGAGCTGACATCGGTTAGACAACCATTGGAAAACTAGCTGGGAGTATTAGACAGCTGTTTCGTCAACCTAATTTGGGAGTCTTCAGCAGTACGCACCTGCAGGGGTTCGAACCCGGGTCCTTCCGGTTACAAGGTGTCACCAGTAGGGTGCAGCATGTTGGGTGTCACGACAAATACTCGCTGAAGACATTGGCTAAGGGTTGTGCTGTGTCGTGAATTGGCAAAAGTTAAAATTCATTCACTGACCATTGGATCGGGTCCCAGTGGCTTAATGGTATACGAGCTCATCTTGTAACCGTAAGGTCCTGGGTTTCGAACCCTGGTGGTGGTTGCGTACTGCTGAGGAGTCCCGAACCAGGACGAAACAGCTTACTGACCAGTACTCCCTATAAGTTTTCCAATGGTTTTCTAACTAATGTCAGCTCATGATGAAATACTGTAAAGCGATTATTATCATTTATCTGGTTGGAAGGAATGATTTAGCATGCGGTCAAAGTCGACTTAACTTATGTCTTATAGAAGTCACAATTTTATAAGGTGCACACGCTGACTCTGTCTTCCAGATAAATATTTCTTCACAAACCAGCATTAAATATTTTTTTTCCTTCACGTTCCCAGTGGAACATAGGGCTTCAAGCTAGTGACTTGAAGTTTCTGTAGCAGTGTTTAATTTTACAGGATGGGGTTGCTAGCCCCATGCCCATTCTTTCCTCTTCACCAGCTTTACTTCTGGCTGAGTGAGGTAAAGGAGTGCACCGGCCGGGGATCGAACCCCAGACAATAAGCATGGTCGGCGAGCATCCTAACCACTGCGCCACCGACACACTAGCATTAAATATGGGACTTGTAAAAAGTTAATGACCGATTCACACTACCATCATAGAATATTATGGGTGGATAAGTGTTGCTGAAGTCCACTCAATTGACTCAACCGCCTATTAACTGAACTCTCATGAGGAATTATGTAATGATGAAAATTATATTGTTATCTAGTTGGAAAGATTTGATTTTAGTTAGTTTTTTTTTTAAGTTAATGTGTTGATACTATTTGTACTTATAAATAAAGGAAATAGAAATAGATAACCTTTTCTATGAATGGTTAGCTTACTGACTCGATGGTTGTGAGCTCAATCTGCTATTACAATGGATACATTAAAAAGCATATTGACTACCTCTTTAGGAAACTGATGTGAAATAATTATCATTATTATCATTATTCCGAGTGGAGGATAGGGCTTCAGAAGCATTCCACCATCATTTTACTCTGTTGTCTACAGTCTTTTGAAGCTGGGTCCACGAGTGCCTATTAACTTTCATTTTCCCCTCACACGATCTTTCTTCATGTGTCACCCACCGAATATCCATGCCCCACTCGTCGTTTCTCATTCGGGTTCCATTTGACGGCCTGATGAGTAATATTATTTGTAGGTCTCCTCAGCGTAGAGTATGTCTAGCCCGTTCCCATTTTCTTCTACGTATTTGTTGGTTAGTTGGCTAGCTACACTGCTATTTTCATTTTTATTGCTTTACGTTCCCAGTGGAACATAGACGGCGGCTTCAAGCTAGAGGCTTGAAGTTTCAGTAGCAGTGGTGTTTATCTTTATTTTTTTTATTTTATTTTATTTTTTTGATTTACAGCTTGATTCCACACTGTATTTTTGGTACAAGTATGGAATTTTCAGCATGGATATCGGTAGCCCAAATTCTGCAGGCCGACCATAGATATCAGGTGTGCGTCGGCGTGGGATCGAACCCCGGACCATGTGCATGGTCGGCGAGAGTCCTAACCACTGTGCCACCGACGCACAATGGGAAGGGGTTGCTAGCCAGCCTCATGCTCAGCTCAACCTTGCCTCTTTACTAGTCTTATTACTAGCTTAGTGAGGTAAAGGAATGCCTCGTCGGCCGGGGATCGAATGCCAGTGGCGAGCATTTACCGCCGTGCCACCAACGCACAAACACTGCCATAGTTCTAGCCACTTGTTCTTCTCTATGCAACGAAGGTAATAGTTGATAAAAAGTATACAGCTGCTTGTTGGCAATGCTTTCATGAGACAGGCGCACATCGAGTGTCTCTGAACCATATGTAGAAGCACTAAGTGATCTGACATTAGTTTTGAAAGTCAGAATCTCGTTCTTTATTCTCTGGGTGTGTGTGTGTGAAGCAGATTTTCACATTGATTTCAGAGCAAATGAATCCTTGTGCTGTCTTGCTCTTACAATCCTGAGTGGTTTCAACATCCTATTGATGTGGAAAGTGGTAAGTAACGTAGCTTCAATCCTCAATTAACGTTAAGGATTAAAGGTGTATATATATCTAGTGTTGTGCTGATAGTAGGAGGAAAAGACAAAATTATGAGACAAACCAAATGAAATCAATTCAAGTGTTCGTTTGTAGGGATTTGATTCGTTACAGGATTTCATCATGAGCTGACATCGGTTAGACAACCATTGGAAAACTAGCTGGGAGTATTAGACAGCTGTTTCGTCAGCCTAGTTTGGGACTCTCCGGGATTCGAACCCAGAACCTTCCGGTTACAAGGCGAGCCACTGGGAGGTGATCCAGTGGCCAGCCCATGAATTCTAACTTCTGCCAATTCACGACACAGCGCGACCACTAGCCAATGTCTTCGGCGAGTGTTTGTCCTCACACCCGACCTGCTGCACCCTACTAGTCACGACTTCTCACTAGAACCCCAGGTGACTACCTACTTGAATAGGGCAAGTCGCTAGTGAGCATCTCACTGATATTCAAGTGTTGGTTGTTAGGGGTTTGATTGGCTACAAGATTTCATCATGGGCCATCGGATCGGGTCCCAGTGGCTTAATGGTATACGAGCTCGCCTTGTAACCAAGAAGGTCCTGGGTTCGAATCCCTATGGGTGGGTACTGATGAAGTTCCAAAACTATGACGAAACAGCTTTCCAGTACTCCCAGCTGGTTTTCCAATGGTTCTCTAACTAATGTTAGCTCATGATAAAATCCTGAAAGCATTTAAGTTTACAAGGGATATCGATTCCCCGGTATTACATAAAACGTCGATTTTATACTTGCCAACGTTATTTCTTTAAACCATCTGTCATACATTTCATGTTCTATTAAAGTAAATACACGAAACGTGAAGAACAGGATGTGTAGAAATGCACAACTAACCTACTTCAGGGAGCTTCGGTGGTTCATTGTGGTGTAATACTCCCCAACCACTCACATGTAGTCAGACAGATTTCGATCCCCAGGTGACACATACACTTCTACACCTCGTTTTTTTTAAATATTCCTTCATCTCTCCAGTGGAATACAGGGCTTCAAGCTAGAGCTTTGAATTCTCAGTAGTAATGTTTTCTACTCAATTTCACGGTCTGTGGTTGCTAACTTCACGCCCAATCTTTCCTCTCTATCAGCCTTACTACCAGCTTAGCGAGGTTTAGGAGTGCGCCAGTGGCCGGAGGATCGGACCTTGAACCACATGTGGCGTGGTCGGCAAGCATTCTACACCTTTGAACCACCACATTCACCTCGCTTGGCCTATTGTAAACCAGATAAAGAGGTGAAGTTCGCCGTGAGGTTGGCGACTCCATCTTGTAACGACACCACCACGACCGCCACCAATCGTCACTGAAGCTTCAAAATCCATTCAGAACATGAAAAGGAATGAAACAAAAAATGGAAACAACTTACTGCAAACAAAACAAGTAGGAATAGTTTTCAGACTTGATAACAACTGTCCAATACGTCGTATATCTAAACTGACTGAAACAAATTTTTTATTTGGATTTTCATTCTGCGATCTGTCCATATCAACATCGTGATTATTCTGCTGTTGATGATGAGAATTGGATTCCCAGGTGACACTACGAGCATCATCCATAGAATCATTAATCTCTGTAGGTGATTCTTCTGCCATCCAACTACGTGCTTTTAAACCTCTAAAGGTCAGTTTAACACAAGCAAGCGTTTCAACATTGACACCGAAATTTAATTCCCCTGAACCATTAGCGCTGATTATCTATGGGAAAAAACGATCAAATCACATCAAAATAAATAAATAAATAGATAAATAAATAAATAAATAAAGATCAAGGAAAAGAAAGTTGAGTAGAGAAGAATTATACACACATAAAGGCTAAGGAGATGTACTATGCTCAAAAAGACTCTAAAACATCTGGATTTTGCGAACAATTTATGTGCAGGGTCACACAACACCCACCCCCTGCCCCCACCCCCAGGAAAAAGGTAAACAGGATAATTACTATTGATTGAGAGAAGTAACTGTTTATGATAGCCATAGTAGAGACAAAGGCGGTTGGACTTATTTCTGTAGTGAGAGCTGTCTACAAGCCAAAATTATAGACAACAATTTACACCTATGTTTACGTCCCGAATCGGGGTCATGAGAAAAAAAAACACAAGAACACAACCTAACCTTGAGGAACTCAACAACAAATCACTCCTTGTGACTTATGATCTCCAATGAAACTGTTTTGTTTTTCTTTATTACTTCTTTGTCTCACACCTCTGCTCACTGTTTCTATTATGTTTTTCTTGTACTTTCTTCTCTTGCTTCGCGTGCTACACGGAGTGTGGCGACTTGAACTGCCGCACATCGGTGCAAAGTTCTATGTCGAAAACAGACAGACAGTAGCCTAAGCGTGTGCAAGTACGATTTGGAGATATATATGGATAACTTTGTAAGCAGTACAGAATAACCTTAAACAAGCAAAAAACCAATCAGAAGATGTTGCTTCCCTACTAAAATAACTAAGAGTACATAAAAATCGACAAATTTCTCTTGATTTTGTTAATAAATGATCTGCTGCCTGGCCTTTGTCTTCTGTCGTTACATTTCTTTTGGATATATATTCATAGAGTGAGCTTGAACCTTTGGATGGCTAGTGACTCAGATGCCTTGATCTCACATCTTTTTAGAGGTTTGATCACATCTGACAACCACACAACTTTCTTGCTTCATGAGTTCAGATTGATTAGACATTTGCATAGATTTTTACTCATGTGTATATAAATGAAGCAAGAAAGTTGTGTGAGTATTGCCTTGATATATGATTATGAGTGGCAATAATTTATGCTCAAAACGTCATTATGAGTAAATATCACTGTATAACACTGTGTGATTTTATCCAAATAAAATTTTAACCATAATTCAGTTATACTCTACCACCACAGTGCCCAAGTTTTATCCTTATATCAATAACAGGGAGATACATTTGATATCACAGAGAAAGGAAATAATACAGAGTTGCGAAGATAACTGGGAGACATCAAAGAATCACAAAGAAACACAATATGAAGGCCAAAAGTAGCACAACACGGAAAATGTTGATTTGAAGATAAGGTGAACATAATTTCGCTGTATATATAGGTACCAAATTGCAAATAAACATTCCTTCACCAAGTTTCTCCTCTTTCGGCGTTAAAACATTAGCTGTCGAAATACTGTTTGTCTGTTTTCGACATAGAACTTAGCACCGATGTGCAGCAGTTCAAGTCGCCACACTCCCTTCTTGTAGCACACAAAGCAAGAGTAGAAGGTAGAAGAAATGCAGAATAGAGACAGTAAACAGAGGTGTGAGACAAAGGAATAGTAATAACGAAGAAAAATATAGTTTCACTGGAAATCATAAGTCACAAGGAGTGGATATATCCGCGCCAGCCATTGAGAACGATTTTGAGCCAAATCACCAATTGTTTCCAACCATTGGTTTTTACCGTCCTGAGGACCCCCACCAGGAAGCCAGTCTACACCTTCCTACGTAGCTGGTTTTAACTAACTGTTGTAGATTTCATTGACTGGTTCCGTGTTTTGGTATGACCGCCGCTGGCTAGCTCTTTTCCAGCCTGATTCATTCTATGTCAGCTGACATTGCCCATAGTCGAGGAAGGCGATGACTAGGCATACGTAACACATGTCGTAACCATCTCAATCGATGTAATTTCATAGCCTCGTCGATTGATTTCCCCTCCCACCTACCTAGCACTCGACCGAAGCCTCACCTCAATATTGCTCACCTTATTATACTACTTCACACGGGAGATAGAACGCAGGCACCAATGATCAAAGACAGCTAATCTTTTCCTGTCTTCCACTCTCAATGGCCAGGTCTCGCTCACAGCTATAAAGGAGGACGGAGCGAAGTGGCTGCTGAGCAGTACACACGCCTTTTGGTTGATAGCTAGCTGGATATCATGTCTACACCAGAGACGGAGTAAACTGGCATATACGAAACTGGCCCTCTGTATCCGTCCTGAGATTTCATTAGCGATTAACCCGTTGGCGCTGGCTGATGGTACTTCCCAGATAAGTGAAGCGGTCAACGTGCTCTGCCAATTCACTCCCTATTTGTAAACTAGGAGGTATTGTAGTCCAGTCCTGTAGCCTGGTTATCTTACATTTGGTGGGGGCTAATCGGATGCCAAACATTCGTAGATTGCAGCTCAAGGTGTTCAGAAGACTTTGCATTTTGTCAGCGTCCTCGCCTAGAAGGACTATATCGTCTGCATATTCTAAGTCAACAAGATTATTCCCTGGTAGCAAGTCAATCCCTGAGTCCCTGAAGTGACTGTGTAAATACGCGGAATCCTTGTATAAATAAGCACTCTACTAAGCCTGTCTTATACTACTGTAATGGACAGAAACTATGAAGATCTAAATATTCGCTTATCCAGTTAGGCCTTTCTATAAATTGATGGCTTTATTAAGTCTTCGTTTCTTCCACTGAACAGGATGCCTAGGAATGCTAGATGGTTGCATTTTCTTCCTCTCAGGTATGACCTATGTGATTTTGTACAGAGCTGAGATGTTTTTATTTCAAACGATTAGTCCCTTTTATCTGAAAAGTAATGTGATGTATTTGCTCTATACATTTCAAACAATCTGATCACACATTTACTTTTCAAGTCGATATATATGAAAAAGTTAAATTAAACAAAGTGACAAAAAAAGGATTTAAGAATGATTAACACAACGTTTGGTAATCCAATCATATAAGGATTCACAGGGTAGGTTAAGAGCAATAACAAACTAATTTTGAATACACAAGGGGGGACTTAAGGTTATGAATAGCTATAGCCTCAACGTATTTCAGCCAACGCCCTTTGACCGTTTTTATAGATGACCCTGAAGGCTGAGTTAACATCAATCTTACGGTTCATCTCGATTAGATGTTTAGCTATAGACGAATTTGGTAGTCTACCACCTGCATCTATTAGCTTGTCACAATTCATCTGTTTTTCTAACCATTTTTGGGATATGCTCTCCCACCCTCACATGCAAAGCGCGATTACTCCCCTCTATGTATGTGTGTCCACACACACACGAAAATTGGTAAATAGTGTGGGATGTGACATAATCACTTGTGCACTTTTGAGGTTTGCCGTGGAGCATATTTTTAACTTTTCCGACAATTACAAGCTAGGCTGCATAGTAGGTTCTACGGATGATCGAATTCAACCTTTGTCTCACAATCCTACTGTTTATTTCCCCGTTATATGGTAATTTGATGTGATAACATTTTTCTTAGAGGCGGTATGGATTGTAGGTTTAGAGACTAGTTAACTTTTACACCTGTTTAAAAATTTTTAAAGGATATTCCCGTTTTCAACAAGAGTATCCATCAAATATTTCGTTTTCTTTGTCTATAACATCAACCGTAAAAAAACGTTGAATCCTCTTAAATAGACATTTCATCAAGCGCCTCTCTTATACTGTAATAGACAGAAACTGGGAAAATTAAGGTTATGCCCTGTCCAAGTGGGCTTTTTTTATCCTGTAGACCAGTTTCACATCTTCATGATTATCACATATCACAGAAAAACAGTATGAGAAAAAAAAACTGTTGTGTACTGCTGCTGAGTGAGTTATTAGAGTTTTCCCCGTCGCCAATTATGTTATGTACTCGTCGAGTAGTTAATAGTCCTGATACGGAAAGAGGGAAATCAGAAGACCACCAGGTTTACGATGATACTTGTATTATCCAAACAAGGAAGATAAATATCACACAAGAGTGTGAGTGAAATGGTAAGTAGTGTACGAAACGTGGGAAACAAGAAAATGAACAAGAATAATAAAGCAAGAGTATATATGAAAATGGCTAATACACATGAACCAATAAATAAACAGTCTTAACATGATTGGTTGTAATGTCATGTGACAATAAGGTCATACATGTTTATTTAGTTAGTGGACAGACAAAAGCATATCGTTAGTTATAATGGAATATAGATCCATATACACACAGCAAGATATAATAGACTGTCAAAAACAAACACACACATCATGTGGATACATATCAAAAACAGACACAAAAATGCCGTAAATTAAAATTACACTTACAACAAACTTCGCAAATCTCTTCATACGATCAACAAATGGACGTAAAGTTTTCACTGGTGGAAAGAAAATGCTCACCTATTGATGAAATAAAAAAGTGAAGAGGAAAAACAACAAAAAGAGTAAATTAGCCGGGAGCTGATTGGTTGCAGGTTCAGCAGGGGGTATTGAAACAGCTGTTTCATCCTAGTTTGGGACTCTTCAAACGTACACACACACACCACATACATTGGGGTTCGAACCCAAGAGTAAAGATAAAGACGTTAATTTATAATTAACTCAAGGTTAACAGAGAAGTACAACTCAATAACAGTATGTACATTTGGGAACTATGTAACAAGCTGAGTCTACACTCTGGGTTTGAGATAGTGATACTGTAACAACAGAAGACAAGGGTTAGGTAACAGATCGTTTACTATGGAAATCAACACATATGTGTAAAACTTGGGCAACACATATTTATAGATTTTCATGTACATATTATAGATGATTGTTAGCAGAAAAACACAGTCTTTTGATTGGTTGTTTCTCACAGAAAGTTAACCTTGCATCTCTTTGTGGCTGTTTCTTGAATGTCAGATCATCTATATGCTAACTGTAACCGCCTACGCAAAGCCTTTATTCTCATTTTTCTCACGACAAATATTTGGGATATAAACATTGACGTAAATTATTGTCCACCAACTTTGGCTAGCAGCCAGCCAGCTCTCACCACAATACTATGTGAATTCTCGATATTTCAGTTTGACTAAGTTTCGACATAGAACTGTGCAAAGAAATGCACCAGTTTAAGTTGGTACATAAAAATAGGCAAATGAGAGAAAAGCAGGAATTCAAACGAACTTCAATAAGCAGAGATGTGAGGTGATGGGGTGGGAAATATGGCGATTTATGGTATCTACGAGTTTTTATATAAATAGTGAATGCATCTGCGCTATATCACCAAAAGTCTCCAGAAATTAGTTCTTATAGTCTCTTGAAGACTCCAACCGGGTCGTATACACACTTCCATACTTGGCTTGTTCAAATAAACTGTGAAAGACCTCATGGACTGATGTCAGGTTTGGACTTGATTTTCATTCAACGTTTAGTGACTATATTAATACTTTATAACTTTTTTTAAGTGTATAATGTTAGTTCATTTTAAAGGTAGAAAGTTTATTCAAATAAAGTCTCCTATTTTTCCAATCACCATCAGAGAGAGAGAGAGAGAGGGAGAGAAATTTAGTACGGGTTATTTCCTTTACTTATCTAGGAACCACAGTTTTAACCAGATGATAGCACGAATGAAGATATCTGCCAGAATCGGAAAGGCAGGATACGCGCCTTCATCAACCTGAAATCAATTTGGAAATCTTCTGCACTCCACTCAGCCAGCCAGCATACAAAACAAGATTCGGATTTTTAGCACATATGTGAATATACTCAGTCAGAGCTTCTTTTTATACCAGTCAGAAACTTGATACGCGTATCACGAAAAGGATTTCCAACAGGCCACTGAAGACTTTTGTCAACAACTGCCACTTTCGCTGGCTAGCTCCATAATGAAGATAAAATAGCCAGTTGTTCGGTCAGAAAGATTTAGTAACAAGAAACTGTGGCTGGGAAAAAAACCAACAGGCAAGAGTCGATTACTCAACAAATATGTAGGAGAAAATGGAGATGGATCGAGTATGCACGACATCGCTCAAGTAGGATCCAAATGGGAAGCGACGAGTGGGTCGACATGGAAGATATCGTGAGGTGAAAGGTAAATGAGAGATTACGGCCAATCGTAGGGCTAGCTAGAAGAAAACAGAACAAAGTGGAGATGTTCAAGTATTGGTTTGTAGGGAATTTTTTGAATGGTTATAGGATTTCATCATGAGCTGGCATTGGTTAGAAAGTCATTGGAAAACCTGGAGGTACTGGACAGCTGTTTCGTCCTAGTTTTGGACTCTTCATTACTACGCAACCACCGCCAGGGTTCGAACCCAGGATCTTCTGGTCACAAGGCCAGCAAGCTCGTAGACCATTAAGCCACTGGGACCCGATCGAATGGCCAGCCCATGAATTCTAACTTCTGCCAATTCACGATATAGCACAACCGCTAGCCAATGTCTTCGGCGAGTGCTTGTCCTCACACCCGACCAGCTGCACCCTACTGGTCACGACTTCCCACTAGAACCCCAGGTGACTACCTACCGCTTCACTTATTTGGGAAGTACCATCAGCCCCAACGGGCTGATCTCTGACGAAATCTCAGCACGAATACAAGGGGCTCGTTTCGCATTTGTTAGTTTACGCCGACTCTGGCGTAGACGAGATGTTCGACTATCGACCAAAGGGCGGGTGTACTGCTCATCAGTCCGCTCCGTCCTCCTTTATGGTTGTGAGACCTGGCCACTGAGAGTGGAAGACATGAAAAGACTAGCTGTCTTTGATCATAGGTGCCTGCGTTCTATTTCCCGTGTAAAGTGGCATAATAACGTGAGCAATATGGAGGTTAGGCGTCGAGTTCTAGGTAAACAGGGGAAATCAATCGACGAAGTCGTGAAGCTACAAAGACTGAGATGGTTACGACATGTGTTACGTATGCCAAGCCATCGCCTCCCTCGACGAGCTATGTTAGCGGATATAGGGTCAGGCTGGAAAAAAGCTAGCGGCGGTCAAACAAAAACTTGGCACCAGTCAATGAAATCCACAACAGTTGGTCTAAGCCACGTAGAAAGGTGTAGACTTCCTGACTGTTTGGCGTCCTCGGGACGGTAAAAATCTATGGTTGGAAACAATTGGTGACATGGCTCAAAACCGTTCTCAGTGGCGCAGATGCATCCACTCCCTGTGACTTATGATCTTCAATGAAACTGTTTTGTATTTCTTTATTACTCCTTTGTCTCACACCTCTGCTCACTGTTTCTATTATGCTTTTCTTGTACTTTCTTCTCTTGCTTCGCGTGCTACACGGAATGTGGCGACTTGAACTTCCGCATATTTGTGCAAAGTTCTATGTCGAAAACAGACAGACAGACTACCTACCTGAATAGGGCAAGTCACCAGTGAGCATCTGTTTGGTATTTAAGTATTGGTTTGTAAGGGAGATATGTTGTTGAAGTTCTTCGTTCCACTCGGAACTCAAGGGAATAATAATAAATAAATAAATAAATTTTTCCAGTTAGACCTGAGAGTGCTCAGAAATACCTGAGAATACTTAAATGTAGTTATGCAAAATTTGAAATTAACACCAAAGATTCTATAATAGTCACAGGAACTGTTTGGACCGATAACTAGAACTACGTTTCTCTTTGTTCGAAGCAGACAAATCACAAGACGATGTAGATAAAGAATTCCTTACACATAATAGAACGGTCACGATAGGTAGAATATCTATGGAAGGAGAGGGATTTAGTCAATAATCTTGCAAAATATTGTAATAAAATGAAGTGGTTTGACTTTATCATCTGTACTTTACAGTTAACTTACATCTACGTGGTATGCTAGTTAAAATAAAAGAATGTTATTAATTGGTGTTACACAAGGAAAGATATCTAAATCGAGGATCAGTGGGTTCAATGACAGAATGCTCAATAGCCATGTGGGAGATCCGGGTTTGATTTCACATCAGAGTACTCCCAAACCCCCCACTGATCAGCTGGTAGTAAGTTCAGTAAAGAGGCTAGCTTCTTGCTTTTTTTCTTCTTCACGTTCCCAGTGGAACATAGGTACTCAAGATAGTGGCTAGAAGTCCCTGTAGCAGTGTTTAGTTTTTACAAGATGGGGTTGCTAGTCTCATGCCCAACCTTGCCTTTTTACCAGCATTATTTCTGGCTTAGCGAGGTGAAGGATTGCCTCGGCCGGGTATCGGACCTCAGACCATGTGCATGGTCGGCGAGCGTCCTAACCACTGTGCCACCGACGCGCACAGTATTGTCATACACGCGTATTAATCCACTCGGGGAGAACAAAAACAACACTGGTTGGTTATTAACAATGATCACAAACTGATTTCGGTTAGGGAACCATTGGAAACCAAGGAGTACTAGAAAGTTATTTCGTCCTAATTTGGATCTTTTCAAAAGCATGCACATATGATCAGGTTATCTGAGATAGGATCCGGGACGTTCAGACTAGGATCAACTGGAAGTTCCTGGGTTCGACCCCTGATTGAGTTGAAGGTGTGTACGGATACAGTCACAGAATAGGAAGAAACAACGGTTCGACCCTCGTTGATATCTCTAGTGGATGTTTGGTTCTTGAAGAATCCTACCCTGAAAGTATTCATTCAAAATAAAGAAAATTCATCAGTCATATGCCATACTACTTACATCGAATTCCGGATCTGTCGGTTCAATAAATTCATCCCACAAACGTGGAGGGACAACTTGTACAGGAATAAAATGCCAAACAGAACGTGGACGACCTGTAACACTTGACTATATTTGAAAAAAGAAATTGAAAAAAAACAACTGTTAGTAAGGCATCTCATGAAGTATAACTTCCATTGGTTGATGGAAAGAGTTGAGTAGGGCGTCTTTAGTAATGAATCAACATACTTCTATGTACTACTAATTAAAAGTATTTGTATACACAAAACTTGAGCATCCATTGTTTTATAAAGTATTCTCAGATGTTGACTGTTGGATCTTTTGAAGCACTGCAACTAAAAGGAAGCAAGCATCATCAACAGGAGATATCTATCTAAAGGAAGTTGTCTCTTTCACTTCTGTCTGTCTGTTTTCGACATAGAACTTGGCACCGATGTGTGGCAGCTCAAGTCGCCACACTCTCCACTCCTTGTAGCACACAAAGCAAGAGAAAGTAAAAAGAAATGCATAATAAAGGAAGTAAACAGAGGTGTGAGACAAAGGAATAGTAATAATGAAGAACAGTATAGTTACATTGGAAATCATAAGTCCCAAGGAGTAGATGTATCTGGACCACCCATTGAGAACGATTTTCAGCCATATCACCTACTGTTTCCAACCATTGGTTTTTACCATCCCGAGGACCCCAACCAGTCAGGAAGCCCACACCTTCCTACGTAGCTGGTTTTAACTAACTGTTATAGATTTCATTGACTGGTTCCATGTTTTGGTATGACAGCCGCTGGCTAGCTCTTTTCCAGCCTGATTCATCCTATGTCAGCTGACATTGCCCATAGTCGAGGAAGGCGATGACTAGGCATACGTAATACATGTCGTAACCATCTCAGTCGATGTAGCTTCACAGCCTCGTCGATTAATTTCCCCTCCTTACCTAGCGCCGACCAATAGCTGCTATCTTGACGTGGTGGTCGGGCTTGCACATCGCGATGACCCAACAAGCTACACTGACTGGAACTAGTGTTCATGCAGGTCCTACCATACCAGGAAGGTTGTTAGGATAGCGATTAGACTAAAAGCAGTTACCGGCTCAGTGTAAGAATCTTTCTTACACTATGCTGGGGGTTTGAGGGCGTAGTCGTACTCCTGGTGAACAGGAGTGTCACAGCAGTGAGGTGTTTCCCTCAGATGACCAGCATGTCAGTCAGCCACCCATGCTGTCTCTCCACTCCGGAGGGAGGGGATTAGAAAATGTCGACCCCCAAAAAATTGTACATCCCGACTTACCCTACGATGGTCCGTAACCGGCGGTAAGTTTACTAATACGGAACCAATCCCGGAAACTAGTTCACACAGGACGTGTGTGACCAGCTTCAAGCAGTTGTCCCCTGAGCTCTGCGGTCACGCAACACTAACCCTCTTTCTGTTTCAGGTACCCGAAGAATTAATCAACTTCCACGGTGTGAGTAACCGGGAGGTAACAACCGCCCACACACTTCCAACAGCACACGAAGCTCGCTGAGCATCATTCTCCTTTACTCACATTACCTTCTCTTTCACTTACCACCTGGGCAGCATTGATTTTACTGCAGGAGGTGGGATAGATGAAGATGTCAAAGTCAGTCAGCTGCGGTGGTGTCGGGAAAACAAGCAAGGCAGGTGTTCATTAATCTGAAATTTGAGTATGACCTTGGCGGCCTGCTTAAATCTTGGGCTACCAATTACGTTAAACATTACAATTCATATTGCATCTAATTTCTCATTTCTAATTGATATTTTAATCAATAAATCTTATTCATTATTCTATTCTATTCTATTGTTTATAGATATACAGCACTCACTCAGCACAAGTAACAAGATCTGAATTTTTAACATAAATAATTAGTCGATGCTTTTATGTAATTCGGAGACTTGACTTACGCGTCCCCGAAATCACTTCCAACAGGCTGTACACTTTCAGCGACGGCTGACTTCGTTAGATACTGAAAAACAGATGCCCATAAGCGATGAGCAACGAGGGACTCTAAAAGCAAATCAACCGAGAATATATTACTCAACACGCATTCAGGAGGAATTAGAGGTGGATTGCAGAGATACTGAGGAAATACTCAAAAGATACAGCAAGCCAGCCCGTTGAATGGAACTCGAAAAGGAATTGCCGAGATGGGCTTCTGATTGTGAGAGAGAATGGAGGTTTGTAGGCAATTGTGCAGCCAGTTAAGAGTGATGGCCTACAGCAGATTACAATAGATTGGTGTGCTACTGAAGTCCTATGTTCGACTGTGGACCCAAGAGACGAATAATAATTATGGCAAGCTTAGAAGTTAGTTGGTGGATAGTGACTAGCAGTGGAGTCCAGGATACGCGTTTTGTGTTATTTGGGACTCATCATCTGGATGTACCTGCATTCCGCAGTGATTGATGATGATGTTCCCAACGAGACTGGAACCCAGTGTCTTACCCAGACACTGTCGAAGCATCTGTACAAGAAGCCGACATGTCAACCTGAGACCGAGCACTTCGGTTCAATCAATCGACGGGAAAAATCTAAAAATTGAATTAAATAATGACAGGCTTAGTTTACAGACTATTATTTGTATCAACATTTACTAACCTGTTCTAATTCAATTGCTAAACAAGGCGTTTTACGTCGAACCAGTTTAATTTTCAGGCCAAGTAATCGACAAGTAGACTGATCAAATGTATTCACCATTCCAGTAATAGAATTCGACCCAATTCTTGATTTATTCATGCCTGAGTTAGATGAAGAAGTTGTATTGTACAATGAATTGTGACCAGCAGCAGATTGTGCATTTGAACGAATACAATGCAGCAAATGATCAATAATCACTTCGAGGAATATTTCATCTTGATCAGGCGAAATACCTTCACATATACGTTCAGGAAACAAGACTGCCTACAAAAAAAACACAGTAATTAGTCAGTTAACGAAAACTTGAATTCGCCTTTTTCAAGTTGATTGAGAAGTGATTTCAGTTAGATAGCCACAGAGTGTTGGGCAGCTGTTTTGTCCTAGGCTAGGACTCTTCATCAATACTCACCCATGACCCCACCACCAAGGAAGGATCAAACCCACTATACACAGGTTCTCAGGTAAACAAGTCCACCACTCAGCCACTTGGATGGAATCCAGGCAGCTATTATCATCGACGAGTGTCTGTCTTCACACCCAACTTGATGGACACCGCTGGTCACGACTTCCTACTAGGAATTCATGCAGCCGCATCCTGTAGTTAGTTGCTAGGATGCCATAAACTAGTTTTCGAGCGTTGATCTGCAGGGATCTGATTAGTTGCAAGTTTGACTACGGATTGAAATCATGTAAAGAACCATTGGAAACCAATAAGTACTAGATAACTGTTTCTTCCTTGCTTGAGGCTCTTCAGCGACACACACCTGTGACTCCCTGATTTTTAATGGTCCCCAAATTGAAGTCAGTTCGTGATCAATCAATCAATCTTGAAATCAATCAAACTGCATTAAAAAAATATATTTTTCTAGTACTTGGGATCGCGATCTGGATCATGTCTGATTGACTGACTGGAATATCTTTAAATTAGGCGATTCAATATCATCACTCCCTATTAGTTAAGTTTATTTTATATGATAACAGTGAGTGTGATACCATGGTAATCAATTGATGACTTTTCGAGCCAAGTTTTTACTCATATTCGTATCAGCAAATCTATTGACACACAGGGAGAGAGAGATGTGGCATCATTTCGATTGCACATGTTCGGTGTTGATTCGAGGAACGAAAAAGCCAGTAACTTTGTGAGTTTACTTAGTGATCTGATTCGATCAGGTGTTCCAGAATAGAGCTTCGAGGGGGGACCTTTTTTCTTCTTTATAAAACCATGATTGTGGATAAGTGTTCAATACAATACGTTTGGATAGCGAACGGTTGGCACGGCCGACGTACCTAGCTCCTCACGAGCAGGTGAATTGGTTGATACACATTGATGAGGTTGGCCGATAGTGGTAGCTAATCCTTCACGTTCATACGAATCATTGATTTTGTAGAGAAGGTTAGTCGGAGTTCAGTCGCAAAGAAGGTTTTCTTTAGTGAGCAGGACAGGTGGTTTCTTAGTATTTTTGCCAATGAGTCTCCATTGAATTGTAGATTCAGGTAAAGAAGTAATTTCTGGAGCAGAGAGTGTGAGCGGTATTGGTAGTTTAGGTTTCATAGATTTTGTGATAAAACGTTCTCGGTAGCCACTTCAGTTATATGCAAAGAACGAACTTATAAGGCAAAGCTGAAACTAGTCGGAATGCGGTAGATAAGCTTAAATGTCTTGTTAACATCGACTTTAAAATTCAGCAACTATAAGATGCGCTACAAATAGACTTTGTTTGTTCCTTGGTCAACCAACCAAAACACGATGATGAACATTTTAAATAGTACGTCCAATACAGGTAGCTTTAAAAGAGCAGTCAAACTGGTAGATACGCATAAAGGAGGTGAAATTAAATAGCTCATCCCTTACTCTTTGTGAACGTAAAATAAACAGGAGTGGTTGTGAAAAAAACAGTGAACTCCTGCTACAGGGGATGTTTTTTTACTGCGTTCTTTAGACGTTGTGTTATTATCTCACTGATGTTATCACTAAAAAACTGCCTTTTTTGAAAGGAACATTAATGTTGTCAATAACGATTACGCTTTAAGTGTTGGTTTGTAGGAATTTGATTGGTTACAGGATTTCATCATGAGCTGACATTGATTAGAGAACCATTGGAAAACCAGCTCGGAGTACTGGAAAGTTGTTCGTCCTAGTTTGGACTCTTCATCAGTGCGCACCCACCAGGGTTCGAATTCAGGACCTCTGGTTACAAGGTGAGTTCACATACTTGCCGAAGACATTGGTTGGGGTTCGCGCTATGTCATGAATTGGCAGAAGTTAGAATTCATGTGCAATAGGATCGGGTCCCAGTGGCTTAATGGTATACGAGCTCGCCTTGTAAACAGAAGGTCCTGGGGTTCGAACCTGTGTGGTGGGTGCGTACTGCTGAAGAGCCCCAAACTAAGACGAAACAGATGCCCAGTACTCCCAGCTGGTTTTCCAATGGTTCTCTAACCAATGTCAGTTCATGATGAAATCCTGATAACGCTTTAAATTTTGTGTGTGTATTATATAACTGTGGAGCCAGATGTGAAGAAGTTCACTTTCCCTTAATCTTTTACTTGCCTTTTTATATATTTAAATAGGAATTTTCGTTATAATTAAAATACATACTGCAAATGTCAATTTGGAAATAGTAGCAGAAGCTTACATGTTCTACATCACACCATGCTGTAATCCCACCGAATACAATACGTTCTTTAATAGCAAATGAAAATTGACCTTTATTCAAGCGTAGAATAACATTTTTCGCTAGTCCAGCCATCATTTGTACAATACCTGTGAAGAAAAGTAAGTTAAAAAAAGGGTGTTATAACTCAAATGTGAAATATTTATCTATAAATATGGACTTTTCTACACGTATCCTAAACCAGGAGAGATGGTTAATAACCTCTTACAGAATTCTAAAAGCTCATTCACCCATACCGTACAAAGGTAGGTAAAAGGGAGAGTAAAAGCTATTCAAAAGGATCTCGAGACTCCAATCAGGCTGTTCTGAATGGCTGGTTAAAACCAACAGTCAAAGACCTCAAAAACTGATGCATCTTCATATATTCAAAGTTTTGAACAGCGCCCATCCTAATATTAAGTTTACAATGGAGTCTGAAAAAGGGGAGAAGTTCCATTTTCTTGACCTGGGTATCAAATAAGATATAGACGGCAAAATTATAAGATATATACACAGAAAAGAGACCTGGAGGGCGGTTTATCTTAGCCTCAAAAGCTTCTACCCTATAAGTTACAAAAAGGAATTGGTGAGAACATTATTTGATCGTGTATGGAAGTTGTGTTCAAAAGAAAAGATTGAGGAAGAGCTATCCATTGTGGAGAAATGCCTACGCGACAATGGTTACCCACAAAAGTTCATCGACATGTATGGGAGACGTCATGTTGAAAAAATGAAAAGCAGCACAGTAGAGAAAAAGCCTATCTTTCTGCAGCTTGCATTCAAAGGTGATGATACTGCTAGTAGAATAAGATGCAGACTGAACGCTGCCCTGAAAAGAACATATCCAGCCGCCAAGCTTGTATGTGTTTATCAAACAACTAGTTGTTTGAGACAATCAAAAGTGAACAAATACCCACTTCGTGTTATCTCCAACTGTGTCTATCAATTTACATGTACGTGCCAAAGCAAATACATTGGAAGAACAGAGAGAAGGATTATTGTCCGCATTTCTGAACACATACCAAAGAACCTGAGACCGAAAGGTCGGCAAGCATTAAACAGTGCGATTGTGCGTCATCTATTGGACACTGGTCATATTGTAGACAACCTGAAGTCGGTCAAAATAATTAACAAGCAAAAGAAACCCAGCTTGCTACGCTTTGTTGAAGTAATTGCTATCAAACGACTCAAACCAAATCTATGTACGCAGAAAGAGACAGTGGTGAATCTTGCACTGCCCTGGTGGTAAGAAACTAAATATACAACTTTTGTGAGTCACCCTTTTTCTTGTTTAGGAAATTCTACTCTCTCATCTAAACATGACTCACCCTACCTTGTTTCTTTTCATTCCTTTTTTCTATTGGTTATTAGACAAGATGCTTTCTTTAGTTACGTAATCAACTTTTTTGTTATGCTCTTTCTAGCTAAACCTTGTTTCTATACCCACACATATATACGCAACTTTGTTTTTTGTTTACAAGCCTAATTGTCTAATTATTTATTCTATAAATAGTCAGTGTTTGTAACTCTTAATTAGTTATATCATTCCGGAATAATGTTACTTTTACTTCCTACCAACCAATTACTCCTTGTGATGGTGGAAAAGTATGTTCAAATCTTTAATGTAATTCATATTTTTGATCGTTCAGATTGTAACCAGTTGAGAAGAATCCTCGAAATAATAAAAGATGAGCTCATATTATCCTGGTACAATTGTTGTTCTTGCTTTATTCGACAGGTTTTGGTTTGAATACCCCTAACTCTTTTCTAACCTAATCTGATGTCGGCTAACATTGCTTGTCGAAGAAGGCGATGGTTTAGTATGCGCAACACGTGTCCTAGACATCTAAATCGGTGAAGCCACACGACTTGGTCGACTAACTTACCCTTCTTATCAAACACTATACGCTTAACCTAAATATTACTCACCATACCGTACCACTTAATGCGAAAGACAGAACTCATATCTTCATGTCTTTCACTTTTGACAGTCATGTTCCACAGGCGAAAAGAAGGAAAAAGTGAACTGCTGTGTAGTACACCAGCCTTCTGATCGATAGCCGGATATTACGTCTACGTCAGAAGTAACGTTAGTTAATGAATACCACATGGCACTTTTGTATCCACGCTGCGATACCATCAACAATCAGTCGATTAGGGTTAGCTTAGAGAACTTCCCAAACAGTTGAAGTGGTCAAAACATTCAGCCACTTGAATCCCTATCTTTAAAGTAAGATTTAGTGTGGTGTAGTCCTGTAGAATCATCTTGCATTGACAGGATCAAATTGCATGCCGAACATTCGCAAATTTCTGCTCACTATGTTTTGAGAAGATTGTGCAATTTACCAACGTCTTCACCTACAAAGACAACATAATCCGGATACTCTGAATCGACGAGACACCTACATCAACAACAAGTCAATCTCTAAGTTGCTAAAGTTGATTACGGTAACATCGGTTAGTATATCTGTGGTGAGAGCTGTCTGCAAGACAAAACTGTAGAGAACAAATGACGTGAATGTTCAAGTCGCAAATCTTGGCCATGAGAAAAAGCAAGAACAAAGCTTAACCTTGAGGAACTTAACAATCAATCACAGCAGACTTAGCGTTTGCAAATACGATTCGTAGATATATCCTGTGACCTTCAAAGAAACGGTCACAAAGAGATGACAGAATAACTTCCAGTGAGAAAAGGACCAATCAGAAGACGATGTTTCTCTGCTAATAATAACGAATAATAATGTACATAAAAATATATAAATATCTCCTAATTTCCCCAATAAACGAGCTGTTGCCTGGCCTTGTCTTCTGTCGTTACATAACTACGACGAAACTAAAGAAAAATGAAATCAGTAGGCATCCCTAACGGGACATCACTGGTTGTCAACAACTTCAGATGACAACTCTCGCTGTAAGTTCTTACACGCCTGTGTGAATTCAATTATCCAAGGTCGAAAGCCTCTAACTCATCAGCTAATTCACGTATTTCTACCAACGAATTTTATTATACACTAGAGAAGTCTTTGATAATATCAAAACACCGTGTCAACAGACATTTCTTCAAAATGAAACAATACAGAAGACTTTAAGCTCTGAATGAGGATCATTTCTTAGCTTTGGTATTATGAAGGGACTGTTGAAGATTTCACCATGTAAGCTATATGATCAAAAACATCTACAGTCAAATATCAAAGTTAGGAGAACTGTTTTATTGATAATAATTTAAAAATAACAGAACTAAGAACAAGATACTGAAAAAGGTGTAAACTAACTAACCTGAGAAATATTCAATACATCCCGGATCATTTGTTTTAATGCGGAATTTCATTTACAATAGTTTGTAGCTAGTAATCAAGAACAAGGAGAAAACAGAATGAACAATTATTGATGAGAAACGTATTGAAATGATACAATCAATGCAAGCATGTATATAAACACATATATATGCATTCGTCGATGGTATAGCGGTTAGGACGCTCACCGACCATGCACATGGTCTGGGGTTCGATCCCCAGCCACCGACTCACTCCCTTACCTCGCTGAGCCAGAAATAATGCTGGTAGAGAGGAAAGGTTGGGCATGAACCTAGCAACTCCATCCTGTAAAATCAACACTGCTACAGAAACTTCAAGCCACTAGCTTGAAGCCCCATGTTCCACTGGGAACGTGAAAGGAAAAAAAATTATATATGCATTCAGTCTTTAACATCGACATTGCATGACACACTCGTTCAAGACGCGTATTGCTGATCAAAAGGCGTGTGTACTGCTCAGCAGTTCGTTGTGTACTCCCTTATGGCTGTGAGTGGGACATGGACATTGATAGTAGAAGACATGAAAAGCCTGGCTAGGTGCTTTCGATTATAGGTACACCTACGTTCTATCTAAATCCCGTGTTAGGTGGTATAAAGAGATGAGCAATAATGAGGTAAGGCACCAGTCGAGTGTTAAGTGAGGAGGAAGGCGAAATCAATCAACGAGGTTGTGAAGTTATACCGATTGAGTTGGTTAGGACAAGCGTTATGCATGCATCCCTAGTCATAGTGCAATGTTAGCGCTGATATAGGATTGATGAGGTTGGAAAACAACTAGTGGTTGTCAAACGGAAACACGGCTTCATTAGTCAATCAAATCCATAACAAGTGTTGGTTTGTAGGGATTTGATTGGTTACAGGATTTCATCATGAGATGACATTAGTTAGAGAACCTCTAGAAAACCTAGGAGTACAGGACAGCTGTTTCCTCCTAGTTTGGGACTCTTCATCAGTACGCACCCACCGCCAGGTTTCGAACCCAGGACCTTCCGGTTACAAGGCGAGCTCGTATATCATTAAGCCACTGAGACCCGATCCAATGGCTCATGAATTCTAACTTCTGCCAATTCACGACATAGCGCGACCACTAGCCAATGTCTTCGGCGAGTATTTGTCCTCACTCGCATTAGTGAGTTATATGATGCAACAGTCAAGTGGACTATGCTTAGGTTAGGATGAGGAAGATAGAGGGAAGAAGAGAGAGAGAGGGATGACGTCACCGGTATTCATCGGCAAGACCTGACTGACTAACTAGTTTCAGTGTAGAACTTTGCACAAATATGCAGCAGTTTGAGTCGCCTCATTTCCCGTAGCACATAAAACAAGAGAAGAGAGTGAAGAGAGATTCAAAAGACAGATAATAAATAGGAGTGTCAGTGAAGCGAAAAGAATAGTAATGTGAAAGAAGAACAGATTTTTATTGGATATTATAAATCACAAAGAGTGAATGCATCTGCCCCAGCCATCAGTGAGAACGACTTTGTGTCATATCACCGATTGTCTTCAGCCTTCGTTGGTTCTTACCATCCCGAGAACCCTAACCAGACAGCCGAACAGTATACACCTTCCGACGTGGCTGGCTGATCTAAACTAACTGTCATGGATTTGTTACAGGATAACCAACGCTTGACAATAGAGTCTATTTCATGCAGCTTAGAAGTTGTCAACATACTGTGAACAGCGCAGTGGCAGTAGTGACAATGAATCCTTAGTGTGCCGCCAATCAAATCAGGCATTCTGTAGTGATGTAAACCGTTTATGCAGTGAATCGATATATGAAGAAAACTTCACTCGTCAATAAGGTTTGGAACATCATTTGGAAAAGAAACGCGAAGTCACAAGTCTTACAGGTGATATAATTGCTGAAAATTACAAATCAGCATTTTTTTGATGTGGTTGTGTCCTCTGAGCTGGATAGTTAATTTGAGAAGCTAGGGTAGGTAGGTTGCGGTGTGCACCGACCTGGAGTCGAACCTCGGACCACGGGCATTCTACCTCCGGACCGTCGATGCACCTAGGAATTCGAGATTACTTAGGACGTCTAATACTCTTCATATTAAACATCTCTCAAAGCGAATATCATTTCAGCTTTTGAGGTGCATGCCTTTATAGATGATGAAATATATTCACACTATATGGTTAACATTGCCTATCTCGAGGTGTATACATCTGTGTATTACCATGTAGTGAATTTTACCGCTTGAATTATTTGTTATCTTCTTTAGACCTTTATGCTTATCTCTAGCAGCTGCTTATTGTATACATATCAAGTTAACTTCTAGGCCATAGACTAATGTAGTGTACAATGCCGATTTAGATACGATAGAGAAGATTTGTAGCTCAGGTGGATGATTTTGATGTGGTTGTGTTCTCTGAGCTGGATAGTTAATTTGCGAAGCTTTCATCGCTCGCCCTACTAGGCGACATCTTCCTTCAGCGCATACACTTCAATCTCTTGAAGTGAGCTTTTAGATTTCTCCACGAGTTAATCAGTCATCTCTCCTGGTGAGTGAACTTGGACGTGATTGGTTGTTTTTGTGTGTTTTCACGCCTTCCAGCTTACTTGTATTGAAACTGAATTTTTCTATGACTTCAACTTTGACCGTTTGTGTATGAAGTTTCTTTGTTATGGGTTGACAAATTTTGTCTATCTCGATGTGTCCATTGATTGATGACTCACTGGAACATCATCTACAAAATAAATTGTAACAACTGCGAAAAACACTAAATTGGCCAAAGTGGACGTCCCCTTCGTCGTCTTCGTATCCACGAACATAAGCTAGTCGTCAAAAGACATGAAATCCACTCCATCACTCATATCACTACATACAGACAACCACGGACATCAATTCGACTGGGGCAACCAACGTTCAAATATAAGACAGAGGAAACAACAAGAACGCTACAGAAGTTTTAGAAGCCAGCCTGGCATTCCAGTGAATCGTAAATTAATAGACACATCGAGATAGACAAAATTTGTCAACCCATAACAAAGAAACTTCATACACAAACGGTCAAAGTTGAAGTCATAGAAAAATTCAGTTCCCATACAAGTAAGCTGGAAGGCGTGAAAACACACAAAAACAACCAATCACGTCCAAGTTCACTCACCAGGAGAGATGACTGATTAACTCGTGGAGAAATCTAAAAGCTCACTTCAAGAGATTGAAGTGTATGCGCTGAAGGAAGATGTCGCCTAGTAGGGCGAGCGATGAAAGCTTCGCAAATTAACTATCCAGCTCAGAGAACACAACCACATCAAAATCATCCACCTGAGCTACAAATCTTCTCTATCGTATCTAAATCGGCATTGTACACTACATTAGTCTATGGCCTAGAAGTTAACTTGATATGTATACAATAAGCAGCTGCTAGAGATAAGCATAAAGGTCTAAAGAAGATAACAAATAATTCAAGCGGTAAAATTCACTACATGGTAATACACAGATGTATACACCTCGAGATAGGCAATGTTAACCATATAGTGTGAATATATTTCATCATCTATAAAGGCATGCACCTCAAAAGCTGAAATGATATTCGCTTTGAAGAGATGTTTAATATGAAGAGTATTAGACGTCCTAAGTAATCTCGAATTCCTAGGTGCATCGACGGTCCGGAGGTAGAATGCCCGTGGTCCGAGGTTCGACTCCAGGTCGGTGCACACCGCAACCTACCTACCCTAGCAGGCTGTAAGCCTGATGACCAACCAGGGAAGGTTGGGCGTGAGGCCGACAATCCCACCCCGTAAAAGCACCACTGTTACTACAATTTCAAAGCTAAATCTCGAATAGTGAGAAAGTCTAAGAACAAATTAGAACACAGAATAAATAAGTAACCACATAATCTCTTGTTTTGAATCCTTGCATAGAGAGATTCAAGTTTCGAAGTTACAGTACGAGCGATGTTATTATTTTTACGGTGTGGGGCTGTTAGCCTCGAGTCCAACTCCCCCTCTTCCTTCAACTTGCCACAGTCTGAGCGAGGTTGTTAGGAGTGAGGGTGATAAGATTGGACCTGGACCTCCAGCGTGGCTGGCGAGCATTCTACCACTGAACGCCAGACACTATAAGCTATTTACCAATTATTATTATTCTTATTATTATTTTATCGTTCCCTTGGGTTCCTAGTGGAACATCGGGATTCAACTGCACCTCTCAACTTGCTTCTGTCTTTTGCTATACTTTTCACCTACATCCATATTAGTCCATACTCTTTCAACTCCTCTTCACACTATCTCCTCCATGTCACCCTTGCACTGACGTCCCACTCGCCGCTTCCCTTTCGGCCTGGTTCCACTCGAGCAATGGCCTGACGCGCATGCAATGTCACCCAGTGGCGGCCTCCTTAGCGAGTGTCCAATCCATCACCATCCACTTCCTCCTGCATATTTGTTGGTTGGCGATTGCTTCTTGTTTTGTTTGTTTGTTTGTTCCCATAGTTTCTTGTTGGTGATTCTTTCCAGCCCGGCCCGGCCATCTGATCTTCAGTATAGATCCAGAGAAGACAGTTGTTGGTTGATGAAGGTCTGCAACAGGCTGTTGGAAATATTCTTTGTGACCCACTCGCCAAGTTTCTGATCCGTATAGAAGAACTAACTGACTTGACGTTGTTTGTATTGAAAATCCGACCGAATTTTGTTGTTGATGCTGGCTGAGTGACGAAGATTTCCAGATTGGCTCCAGGTTGATGAATGCGTTTCTTGCTTTTCCGATTCTCGCTCTATTTGACATCCTCGTCCGTTCCGACTTCCTGTAGTTGAGACAATGCTGTCTAGATAAGTGAAGTGAATGAAGTAACCTCTTTCAAATCCCTCCCATTGATGGTGATTGGCGCTGGATGTTGCTGCTGCTACTGTTGTTGTTGTTGGTTGGTTATTTTCATGACCTCCGTCTTGTCTATGTTCACCTGGAGTCCTGTCTTTGCTGATTGTAATGGCCATTTTATTAATAAAACGAAAACTCGAACTCTGACAGACAGTTTCCTAGATGCATATTCAATCTGGCTTTTGGAATTAGATTTGATAGCTTATGTTTGTAGATGAGTAAATAGGATTGTTATTCTTACTAAGGAGCCTAGGTCTGATAAGAGCATTAAAATTCGACCTTTCGAGTATAACGAAGTTCTAGGGCATAAAATACTTCACAGTAGAATTGAGATCCATCAAGCTTGAGCTGACGTAAAGTTTTCGGGTCAAATTTATATGATATAACTGAAGTCTATATGGTTCTGCGTTATTTAACTATTGCTTTATATAATGAACTGGAAGGGGTACGGTCACTGATCGGATATCAATTTCGCCCTATTTTTTATATGTTTATGATAAACTACTTTAGCTGAGTTACATTTAGCTGCAAAGTAATAATAAACAATTTCTTATCTTAGTTATTGTAACGGGATCAATACCGATATGTCGAACGTATACATAAGAGAAATATATTTTATTAACTGGTAAATATTCATCAACCTTATTCAACAGTTGTACGACAACGGAACATGTCAAGTTATCCACAACGGAAAACTCAGCAAGGCGTTTGGAGTAAACACAGGAGTCAGACAAGGGTGCTTATTATCACCAATGAATGATATTTCTAATTGAAGTGGACTGGATTATGTGTCAGACAGTGGGAAACAAGAAGACAGGGATGTCGTGGACAGACAGACGTGAAGAACCTAGAAGACCTGGATTTCGCGAGTGGATGATTTATGTTTGATGTCACACAAAATCGAAGACTTAGAGGCAAGCGAAAACCGACAAAGTGGTCGAAGAAGCAGCCGGCAAAGACAGGATTCCAGGTGAACATAGACAAGACGGAGGTCATGAAAATAACCAACCAACAACAACAACAGTAGCAGCAGCAACATCCAGCGCCAATCACCATCAATGGGAGGGATTTGAAAGAGGTTACTTCATTCACTTCACTTATCTAGACAGCATTGTCTCAACTACAGGAAGTCGGAACGGACGAGGATGTCAAATAGAGCGAGAATCGGAAAAGCAAGAAACGCATTCATCAACCTGGAGCCAATCTGGAAATCTTCGTCACTCAGCCAGCATCAACAACAAAATTCGGTCGGATTTTCAATACAAACAACGTCAAGTCAGTTAGTTCTTCTATACGGATCAGAAACTTGGCGAGTGGGTCACAAAGAATATTTCCAACAGCCTGTTGCAGACCTTCATCAACCAACAACTGTCTTCTCTGGATCTATACTGAAGATCAGATGGCCGGGCCGGGCTGGAAAGAATCACCAACAAGAAACTATGGGAACAAACAAACAAACAAAACAAGAAGCAATCGCCAACCAACAAATATGCAGGAGGAAGTGGATGGTGATGGATTGGACACTCGCTAAGGAGGCCGCCACTGGGTGACATTGCATGCGCGTCAGGCCATTGCTCGAGTGGAACCAGGCCGAAAGGGAAGCGGCGAGTGGGACGTCAGTGCAAGGGTGACATGGAGGAGATAGTGTGAAGAGGAGTTGAAAGAGTATGGACTAATATGGATGTAGGTGAAAAGTATAGCAAAAGACAGAAGCAAGTTGAGAGGTGCAGTTGAACCCCTATGTTCCACTAGGAACCCAAGGGAATAATAATAATAAATAATAATTACAATCTTCGCTTGATTCTGAGAACAAGTTGTATTTAGTGCTAAAACCTTCTTCTTTACTCAATTCGAAAACAGTACATAACTTTTGCAAAACCTCCATACAGAACCATATCAATAGTCTGAAACACTTCATAGATGAGCAGCAATAATAAGAGCAAAGGATTCAAAGCTATCCCATGGAGTATAATGCTATGCTACCATCGCACCCACCCCACACACACAGTCCGGGTTAAATCCTTGGTAGATGGACTCTCAAACCCAGTTAAGTCCGTGGTCAAGTTAGAAAAAAAATGGAAAAAAGGGTATAAGGCTAAAAACACCAGCTAGTATAAACAAAAAAACTCCGCAACTACTAAAACTTGAACGCGAAGAATCGAAAACAGATATTACCGGGATCGAAGATGCATTGACTTCAGTAAGCTTAACAGAATATCCATTGAGTTTCTTCATTCTCAAAGAGTCCTCATTAATTTTTAATTCACGAGTAATATGCATCCGTGTCCAGGTGTATATTTATTGTTATTTCCATGTCTGGATGGATATTTTTTTTGGTGAATCAAGGACGTGCACTTCATCCAATTTAAAACTCTTCCAGTGAATATACTTGGAATCCTGTCCTCATACTTTCAAACTCAGAAGCGTCATTCACTAGGGCCACAGAAATGCACATTCTGAATTCCACTGCTACTCACCACCACCAACCAAAATAATTTCACATTAATCCTCAGAAATCGTCGAAGTGTCCATACTAGGAGCTAGCATGTCAACTGCAGATACCGAGGATTTCGGTCCAGTATAGTAAGTCAATTAACGGGAATTATAAGAATTATTCAAAAACTATTCACATTTCACTTTAACCATGTGCGTAATTTGAATAGTCATAGGATTATTTTCTATAACATTAAAACTAAAACTATGTTTTATTAGATTTATATAATGCAGAAACTGTTTTATTGAAACGTTATTCCTATCAACTATGAGCACTGAGAGATTATACAATGATACAAATTGTATTTGATGGTTGGAGTCAATCGGAAGGAAGCCTTGCTTGACCTAGGTTTAGAGCTAGTCAACACTCGTCAGTCAGCAAGGCGTATCTGCAACCAGCTTGAAGGAACTGACTGACCAAGTTCGAATCTCAGATGAGGGATATGAGTTCCTTCATGCCTGATCACAGATATGCCTCGCTTACTGGAGGGTAACAGCTAGCACGAAACCTGGATCAAGCAAGGCTTCCTTCCAATTGCTTCCAACCATCTAATATCATCAAATCAATGTGCACCGTGATGGAAAGCTAACTAGAATGGTGTCCACATTGCAAACATGGCAACGTTAAACTTTAAGCACTACTAACTACCAATCAGCGAATAACCTTGAGCGCACCAATCACGTGAAGGAGGCATTTTTGTGTATGGTATACATGTATTTATGAGATAATGTGTGAAATCTGTGGAAAAGTGTTACAGAGGATACCTTCCCCTCACATGTGATTAAAATAGCTCTCAGTTTTAGATTGTAGGATCAACAGAATTTAATTCCATTGTGGGTAAAATTTATTTCGATAAAGTTTCATAGTGTAATAAAGTAATATTTCCTGAGCAATAAATTGTGTTGGAAACTTCCTCATCAGTAAATATTACTGTATAACACTGTGAGACTATATCAAAATAAATGTAACCCACAAAGCACAAGTATTATTCTTATATCAACAGAGTAATTTGACCACATTCTATGCATGTAATTATTTGGGTCCTCTAACCCTAATAATAAACCCAATCCTCCCTCAGCCTAACTATAAAGTGAGAATATCCCAAGACTAACTGCGATCTAACTCAAACCAACCCTGATCTTGCCCTTATTAGGTTAACCTAACCCTAACTTGTCCATAGCTCAAACCGCAAAAAATGAGTCCTTCCCAAACCTAAGCCGAAATTCGCCAGATACCCCATTTAATAGCCTAACACTTGGGATGAGCATATTTTATTGATGATGACAATATTATTTGCCAGGTTTCACTAAATTTCCCACTGGGTGCTTCAAGGTCACTGGTGCGGTCGCACTCCACTGGTAGTTAATGGTGCTTAAAGTTTACCTCGGCCTTCAATGTGATTCCCAGTATAATGAATGGTAGTAACATAGATGAGTTTGGTCATTTCAAAAGAATCAAAACAAGCCACACCACAGTACAGTACAAACGTGTTGATATGACTACCTCAGCGATAAATTGTTAGAAAATGTATTCCCCAGTACATTTAAGATTACTCTCTACTGTATAACATGAAGGGAATAACTAACCAATGAAGTCTACTGCTGAATGACCGAGTTTCAACATAGAACTTTGTAAAGAAGTGTGCCAGTTCAAATTTGGCACACTCCAAATAGTATATAAAGGCAGAGAAAAGCAATAAAAAAGAAGAGTAGCAATAATAATTACACATGAAGGTTTAGTGGATATAGGAGACCACAAAAAGTGAAAGGATCTGTGCTACAGAGAACAATTTTGAGCCATATCACTAATAGTCTCCAGTTGAATTTGAGATTTTACCGTCGATTGATTGAACCGAAGTGCTTGGTCTCAGGTTGACATCACTCACTGAGAAATGCAGGTACATCCAGATGACGAGTCCCAAATAGGACAGAAAGCGCGTTATCCTGGATTCCACTGCTAGTCACCATCCACCAATTAAATACTAACTAAATGCCCAGGCATCGTCGACGCATCTGCCCAAGAAGTAACCGACATGTCAGCCTGAGACCGAGCACTTCGGTCCAATCACAATCGACGGAAAAATCTAAAAGTTGACAAGAGGTGGCTAGCTGTCGTGGCCAAAGTGGTCTAGTGGATAACGCTTCGGCGTTTGAAACTGTGGGCACTGGGTTCGCGCCTCGGTGGTGGGAACATCATCATCACTCACTGAGAAATGCAGATACATCCACTGGCTGATGAGTCCCAAATCGGACGAAATGCGCCTTGTCCTGGATTCCACTGCTAGTCACCATCCATCAATTAAAAAGTCTCCAGTTGACATTGGGTTTTAGTATCCAAACACTCGAATATAAGGAAGTCAACATCTCCCCATATATTATTGGCTGGTTCAAAACAAAAGTCAAAGATTTAATAGTTTGATGCCATGTTTTGATTTGATCACCACCGCCCTAACCTCCTTTCAAACTCAATCTTTGCTAACTCCATTGCAGGGCTAAAATTTTATCTTGATAAAATTACACAGTGTGTTTGTTATACAGTAATATTTTCTACTAATGACCACATTTCGAGCATAATTTATTGCCACGCATAATCATATCAAGACAATACTCACACTGTCTGTCTATCTGTCTGGATTCAACATAGAACTTGGCACCGAAGTACAGCAGTTCGAGTTGCCACGTTCCAAATAGCCCACAGAGGTAGACAAGAAGATGAGTGAAGAGAATTAATAGTTTGACAAGTATAAGAGTGAAACAGAATGGGTAATGGTAGAAAGGAATATGAAAGATTACAGAGACTGAATACATCTGCGCCATTGACAACGATTTTGAGCCATGTCACCTATTGTCTCCAGCCATTGATTCCTGTGGTAGATAGAGTATAATTCCTTCAAAAGGCTGAAATGTTACTTGGATAAAATAACAGTGTGTTTGTTATACAGTAATATTTCTTACTGATGACCACATTTCGGGCACAATTTATTGCCACTAATAATCATATCAAGACAATACTCACACTACCCACTTTCTTGCTTCATTTATATATAAAAATGAGTAAAGATTGGTGATTAGACATTTGAATAAAATGAATTTAAGATAAAGTATATTCGGAAATAATAATATTAGTGTCATCAATAAAATACAATAGGATGGGTAACAAGGTGATTTTCGTCCCTTTTATAAATTTGGATAGTGTTATTAGAAGACGGAGATTATCTAACCTTAGCTAAATTCTCATGGTCTGAGAAATCTGACTACTTCCGATCTACTAGTTCAACCTCGATCATAGTCATTGCAAGGTATTTTGTAAATTATATTATTTTGGCTTAGTTAAGTGCGTCTAACAAACCGAGCAATAGCAATAAGTGGTACAACAGGAAAAACCTAAACGATGAAATGAAACAGATAGAAGAAGAAGCGTTGGTGTTAAATGACTATCGTATAAAATTCATTAGCAATAATCAACCCTACAAACTCACTCAGGTAGGACAACCTATGTAGGCTAAAAGACCCCGTCAGCTGACCCAATTAAACAAAATAATATAATTTACAAAATACACTGCAATGACTGTGAGTTGAGTCAACTACATAAGTCAGACTAGTAGATCGGGGGTAGTCAGATTGTCGGAATATAAGAATTTAGCTAAGGCAAGAATGGTTGACCCCGAGAGGATAAGTAATTTAGGAAAAAGCTCAGAACTACATTGCACTGCATGCATTAACACACAACCACACAGTAGCATGGTGAGTGGGAGAGGGTTAAAATTCTAAGGAGTAATATAGGTAGGTGGAGTGAGAGAGAGAGATTACTGAATCCTGCCTGGATCATCGAGTCTACACCCAACACAACACACATGCAACAGAAGTGACTCAATGTAAAATACCAGAGATATGGAAGATATTATTACCACGAGTCAGTCAAGTCAGAGGATAACAATAAATAATGTTAAAATGTATTTCAATTCACATTATAACATTCTAAAAGGTTACTTATTTTTACCATAAAACATTTTATTCCCCATCTTATTGTATTTTATTGTTAACACTAATATTCGTTCTGAGCGTAGTTTATCTTCCATTCTGTTTCACGCAAGTCTTATATTGGTTTTATTTAAATGTCTAGTCAATTTTTACTCATATATATCAATGAAGCAAGAAAGTGGGTAGTGTGAGTATTGTCTTGGTATGATTATGAGTGGCAATAAATTGTGCCCGAAATGTGGTCATCAGTAGGAAATATTACTGTATAACAAACACACTGTGTTATTTTATCCAAGTAAAATTTCAGCCTTTTGAAGGAATTATACTCTATCTACCACAGTGCGGACGTTTTATTTTTAAATACATATCAAACTTTGCTAACACAGTGCTCGATGGAGAAGGCAATGGCGTGGTATGCATAACGCATGTGTTTCATAGGGCACTACGATGTGGATTATTTAAGTAGGAGTTTATCAGTAGTGTAGTATAAAGAAGAAAAAATGAACAAATATCAGATGGTTGGAGGCAATCGGCCACAGGAAGCCGTGAACACCACCTAGGTTTCGTGCTAGTTGTCTCTCATCAGTCAATCGGCAAGGCGTATCTGCAACCAGCTTGAAGGAACTCATATCCCTCATCTGAGATTCGAACCCGCGTCACCCAGTGAGTCCTGCAATCAGTCAGAGACGTTACCACTGAGCCAGCTATTTGGCCTCGCGATCCACCTCCTGTAGGACTGCAGTGGGTATTTTGATTGCACACTAGTGTGACGTGTCTAATCCTTTCTTTGTTTGGTGCAGACTGAATTCTATCAGTCAGGTTTGCAGCAATGTGGCCACCATCATGCCACTAGGTAGCTCGCTATCACGCGGTGCACACATTGATTTGATAAACACAAAATCAAACATACGAAAAGCAAGTTAACTAATTAGTTCACTCTCACAAGTGCATCACATATTAGTAAAAACACACTATAAATTTGAAACAAGTAATTAGGCTTTTATTGTCTCATTGTTGTAAACAGAAGCAAAAATTACAGGGAAATAATTATTGATAATAATAATAATAATAATAATAATATAAAACTATTATAAGACAAGAAATGAATACGAGGGAAGTGATATGTACAAAAGCGAGAAACGCGCCAAGTGATACAGTGTCGTCATAAATTAATAATAATAATAAGTGTTGAACATGCATATTGATTAAGCAAGCCAATAAAAAACTGCAAAAATTATAATAATATCTGTATATATGATATATATGTACATAAAGTAATACTGGATACTCCCTGAGATCATAAAATTTGGGTTATTGTTGTTGTGGTTTTGCTGATAGATCATCATTAGTCATAGTTTATATTCCAGCATGGATAATAATTTGGCTTGATATATACAATCTATAGAGAAATATACAACGGCATAAACAACTCAATTTAAATTCTTGTAAGCGTTATACACGTAGACATATGATATACAAAAATGGCATATATTGAGAAGGTTCATTTATTCACAGAAAGTCAACAGGGAAGAGAAAAACTCATCAACTTGAGAGCATATAGTTGAGAGGATATTTGCCAACTTAAGTTATAGCTGATTATATATATTCTCTATAGTGTCTGGTATTCAGTGTCAAACAAACTGACAGATTGCATGACCTCTGAAAGTGGAATTCGACTCCAACAACACAGAGGTTACTATGGCAATATTTGGCAGTGGTATCGCACTAATAATCAAGGCATTCCACTTGGACTTACGTTGTAACGGCAGAAGACAAAGGCTAGACAACAGATTGTTTATTGAGAAAATCAAGAAATAGTCATAGATTTTTATGCACATCATTGGTTAGAGGAGAAGAAGTCTCTTCTGATTGATTGTGGCCGTTTCCCAGAAAGTCAAGCCATATATCTGCGAATCGCATTTTTACACGCCAAGTCCTCTGTGATTGGTTGGTGAGTTCCTTAAGGTTAAGTTTTGTTATTATTTTTCTCATGACGCTGATTCGCGAGGTAACATTGACGAAATTGTTGCTTACAATTTTGGTATGTTCGCGGCAAGCTCTCACTACAATGCAACCGTGTAAGAGTTTACGGACAGTTACTATCTGAAATAGTGACAACCAGTGGGATGTCCATTATTCCCATTTCTCTTTAGATTTGTCAAAGATGTACTAATGGGATTAACCTTAACTGGCCTCATCGACTTGGGGAATAATCTTGTTGACTTAGAACATGCATATGAAGACACTGACAAAATAGAGTAAAGTCTTCTAAACACTTTCATGAGCAGCAATCTTCGAGTGTGCGGCATACGGTTCGCCCTTATCAAATGTAAGATGATGGCTACAGGACTGAACTACATCGACTAACTCCTAACTTGAAGTTGGGGAGCGTGTTGACCACTTCACTTATATTGGAAGTTGAGTCAGCCAATCCAAGAGGGTTGGTCGTTGATGAAATCTCAGCACGGATACAGAAGGCTCGTGTGGCATTTGTCAACTTACATCATCTCTGGCGTACACATGATATCCGGCTATCGACTAAAGCGATATGGGTACCGCACAGAACAGAAGTTCGCACTGTCCTTCTTTGTGAGGATATGAGACATGTCGGTTAAAAGTGGAAGACCTGAAGAGTCTAGTTATCTCTGACCACAGTTGCGTTCTATCTCTCGTGTTACGTGGTATAATAGAGTGAGTACTATTGAAGTTAGGCGTAGAGCATCAGATACAGAGGGGAAGTTGTGAAGCTATATCGATTGAGATGGCTCTGTCACGTGTTACGTCTTCCCCGACGAGCAATATTAGCTTATATAAGAGTAGGTTGGAAGAGAGTTTAGAGGTGATCGAGCCAAAACATGTCACCAGTCCATGAAAACCTTAACAGTTGATTTGAGCCACGTAAAAAGGTGTACACTGGCTGGGTGGGACCTTCGATATGGTGAGAACCATTGGCAGCTGGAAATTACTGGTGATCTTGGTCAAAAGCGTTGTAAGTAATCTAGATGCATTTACTCCCTGTGACCCACCCCCAAATCCATTAAACCACCATGTTTTTCCATGTTACTATTCTTTCTCCTTGACCTGATGAATGACTCATAATGAATCTGCAGCATTTGCAGTCATAACACTATGAAACAGGGGCTCACCAATATATACCACCAAAAACAAACAATTTTCATTCTCATAAAACTTCTTTATCTGAACCAGCAATTCAGTGAAGACGCATCGGCAGTAATACTAAAGAACTACAATTTCTGTTCATTCAGCGTAGCCTTCGCAATGGTTCTCATAAAAGTGAAAGGTAAGCTAGTACTACTGACCTCATCAGTGAGTATCTGTCAATGTCAATGTCAGTTGTACTCAGTATTTTCTCTCCAGATGTGCCATGAGGGTGAAATCTTATGTTACAGACATCCAGGATCAGAGGAGCATGACAAATTTTCACTACTTTGAAATCCGTATGGAAATTTGCTGCATTTAGCCTACGGAACAACATTGGAATTTTCTATACTAGTGTCAAATCAGCGCTTCTGCATGGTTCAGAGAGACTTGGAGCATTTGTTATCAACAAGCATTTACAACAACAACACTGCAGACTTTCACCAACAGCTGCCATCTTCGCTACATACTGAAGATCAGACAGTCGAGTAGAAAGGATTGACAACAAAGAACCCTGGCAGTGCAAAGAACAAAACAAAATTCTATTTCCTCAAAAATATGACAAAGTAACTGGAGATGCGTTGGATATACACTGAAGACACTGTTGATTGATATCACGCGCCATGCAGGCATTCAAGTTGAGCTGAAATGGCGAAGAACGAGTTGTTCGTCCGAGAGTGAAATGGAGGAAATGAAAGTTCTCTAGCATTCGTGGAGTCAGGTTAAGAAAAATAGACTACAGAGAACAGGGTGAAATAGCGATGTACTCCGGACCACGCCTAAGTTCCCTCAGGACCCAAGTGAATAATAATTATTTTTTTTCAAGATTTCATCATGAGCTGACACTCGTTAGAGAACCATTTGAAAACCTAGGAGTACTGGATACCTGTTTCATCCTAGTTTGGGACTCTTTAGTACTGCGCACCAACCGGAGTTCAAACACAAGGGCTTCCGGTCGCAATGCAAGTTAGTGGTAATTTATGCTCGGAATATCACCTAATTAATAAGGCTACATCACTGTGTATCATTTCCGGTAAACCCTGCAGGTGGAGTGGGGTACGCCAAGTCGCGTGTGAAGACAGGCATTGGTTAGCAGTCACGCCACAGCGTGAATTGACAGAAGTTGGAATTTATGGGTTAGCTAATGGATAGGGTCTCAGTGGCTTAATAGTGGTCTACGAGCTCACCTTGTAACCGGAAGGTCCTGGGGTTCGAACTCTAGCGTTGGGTGTGTACAACTGAAGAGTCCCAGATTAGTAGTAGATAATAATTGACCTGTTCTCCCAGGTTTTCCATTGGTTCTCTAGCCAATGTCAGCTCATAATGAAATGAAATCTTGAAACGAATCAAATCGCTGAAAACCAACACTTGAATAATAATAATAATAATAATAATGATTTGATTGAGCCTATGTAGAAAGAAATATTTCATATTTACAGATGGCAGTCACTTGATTATCACACTAATCACTGACCAACTTATGGCAGAGGAGTCAGATGCACTCAGAACGTGCAGTTCACATTCAACGACACCATCTACAGACAAAAAGATGGTATTGCAATGGGATCTCCGTTGGGTCCACTACTATCAGAGTGCTTTGAGGCAAGCCTCAAGAGAGGTCCACTAAAGTCGAACATTGACAATTTGCGACTTTATAAAAGTTACGTGGACGACATTTTCATTATTTGCGACAACAAGAATGACCCCAGTCTACTTCTGAAGACATTTAACTGTTGCCATCCAGCAATAAAATTCACTCTTGAAATGGAAAACGAGTCGAAAATTCCATTTCTTGGTGTGGAACTAACAAGAAGAACTGATGGGAGCCTAAGAAGATCGATTCACAGAAAACCTACGTGGAATAGTTAACTAACAAACTTTTATAGCTGGGTGGTACCCATTCAACAAAAGCGGGATTTAATTAAACCACTTGCCACCCGCATCACCCGACGCATCTGTTGTCCCCATGTTCTGGAAACAGAATTAGATATTCTAAGAGAAATCTTCATCTAAAATGGATACCCAATAAGATTGATCGACAAAAATATGAAACCAATAATTCGGAGAAACGAAACTTTAATTGCGCCTAAAAAGAAACTCTACATGAACTTGGATTTCAAGGGACCTTTAGCCAGCGATATTCTCAAGAGAAGGATCACATCGTCTCTGAGAAGAACATTCTTTGCAGCAACGCTAAGAATAGTGTTTCCAGTCGCCGAGTGATCTGCAGAAGCCTCAAGGACAAGATCCCGCATCTGACCACTTCTATGTGCAGATATCAGTTCACTTGCTGCTGTGGCGCCAGATACATTGGTCGTCCGGCACACATCCTATCCAAAAGGGGATTCAAGAACACTATCCAGCATCGTTACGAAAAGACAATAGTAGTGCAATAAGGAGTGAGATAAATGAACACCTGGTTAACACATTTGAACAAACGCCTCCTACTTCAAAGTAATCTACAGAGTCAAGAATGACCTATCAAAGGCAATACGGTTTCGTCTTCTTTGTATCGCTGAAGCTCTGACCATTCACATAGAAAAACCAGAGCTGTGCATACAAAGGAGGATTACTCAACCACTTCTACTGTACTGGTAACAACTTTTTTTCATTTTGATGACTTGATTTTGTTTGTTTGCCTGTTCTTTAGTCGCTTATAATCCTTGTATTCATTTAGAACTCTCACCTAATTTCGTATTCTCTACTTTCTTCCTATGTGCATCCTGAGTAAACCTCAATCATCAAACTATTCATATTATCACGTAACTTCTTTTTTAACAACTGATTGTGACAACTCATCACCTTTGTTACTACCCTAATTTCATTAACACCTAATTTTCTTAACTTGTATTACCTACCAATCTTCACCTGTTTAGTTAAAATAACCATAAACAATTGTAATTTTCAAGTGTTGGTTTGTAGGGATTTGATTGGTTTCAGGATTTCATCATGAGCTGACATTAGTTAGAGAACCATTGGAAAACCTGGGAGTACTGGACCATTGGATCGGGTCCCAGTGGCTTAATGGTATACGAGCTCGCCTTGTAATCAGAAGGTCCTGGGTTCGAATCCCGGTGGGTGCGTACTGCTGAAGAGTCCCAAACTAGGACGAAACAGCTGTCCAGTACTCCCAGGTTTTCCAATGGTTCTCTAACTAATGTCAGCTCATGATGAAATTGTAATTTTGTTTGACAGACTTAGTGTACACATACATACAAAATAACACACATATATTTGCGATTGTATAGCTAAGAAAATGAATTGGCCGCCGAAAAGAGACTCTTCAGGTGACCAGAAAGTTTAAAATCCAATTCAATAGAAAATGATGAATACATATGTAAAGATGGTTACCAGGAGACGTAATTATATCATTCATGAAGAAATTTAACTCATTTCACTTCATGCTAAGTATTGCACCGGAGGGGGATGCTGTACAGCAGTGGGGGGGGGCGACGAAAGGCTCCGCAACTAAACCAACCACCTCCTCAGAGAACACTATTAATTGCAAAAGAGACTTTTCGCTGATCTACGTGTTTTTTGCTTTCATTAATCCCTGGATGGGGATTATCCATGAATGCCGTTTATACATATGATATTCTTGGAGTGGATAAAAAGACAGACATTTGTGAGACAAGCGATAAAATCAATGCATAACCGAAACTAATCTAAAATCCCTTAAATATTTCTATCGTCATTATTATTAAATGAGACTAGTTTAAGCACATATAGAGGTGGATGATAGTTCTTCTCTTATTCAGCCTCATATAGGCGGCGTGTTACACAACACAAACACATAATCATTCTCTATTGGAGTGAATCAAATTTGATGTCAAGTTACATAGGAATTAGCGGATAAGGAATAAGAAATATGCAAATAACCTCTTATAAAGTTTTGTGCAAGTATTTCTACCATAATGTAGATAGTTAAGCCACAGTGATAGATGAGGAAATGGTATGTGTGTGTGTGTGTGCATGTAAGGATAGATAAGAAACAATCTTATAAGAACAAATACCTGAAAAATTATAAGAACCTCTGAGTTTTTTCCAATAATATATGTAAATGCTGAACAATCCTCAAAATGAAGGTGAAGCAATGGGCTCTTTATTGGTCTCTCTCTCTCTCTATCTCTTAACCAACAAGGTTTATGATGACGAATTAAATGTGATAGGCCACCATGAAAGTTTAATCAACAAACTGTTTTTCTTATTTTGTTTAAGTCAGTTTGGCTTCTCCTCTTGGTTGATATGGATGAAAATGTCCGGCCTTCGTTGTCATATCAGCTACTAGTACGGATACTCCAACGATGTTTGAGGACTAACAATGATGTTACTTTGGTTGGTAGTGACTAGCAGTGGAGTCCAAAATGGGACTCATCATCTGGACGTACCTACAATCCTCAGTGAGTCATGGTGTTACCACTGATAATCGAACCCAGCATTCACCATTTTAACTGCCAAAGCAGTATACACTACGTCACTTGGGTCAAGAGTACCAGCTATTAATTGTTTATTACGGAAAGGACATTCTGGATTCCTCTGCTAGTCCCTATCCACCAAATAATATTATAGAAAAAATTCCCATTTAGACATTTAGAAAACAGAAAGATTGAGCGAGGAAATATTTACTTTTCAATTAGATCCTCATCTCACTCTGGCTCTACTCTAATATATTATGTATGGCATTTTTATCACAATACACAACAGTTTGCTCAATCATGTGGCAATATGTTTGTTAACAATAATTAGTCAGTGTCAACATGTCAATGGGTTGATAATTAACGAAGAAAATTAACACACTCAATTAAAAGGTAGAAATGGTTAGAATAAATTAATTTTACAAGGATTACACGTAATTAGAGATGAAATGGTCAGAAAAAATATAATTATAATTTTTATAATTTTAAAGGTTTAGGGGGTTGGATGTTCGGAAATACGATGATGAACCTGCCTAATTGTACGCCCAATGTAGCTGACTCTGCAGCTGCAGTCAAAATGGTAGATACACATAGAAGAAGGGGACAAACAAGATCTATTCGTAGCTCTATTGTAGCACACCTTGTAGATAGTGAGCATAAGGTTGACGTTAATACTGCATTTAAAATTATTTATCGCATTCCTACTAATCTTAATTTTGCTTTACGAGTTCGTCTTCTACATACAGCTGAAGGAATAGGGATCCACCTGAAGAAGCCAAACCTGTGTTCAGAAGAAGAAACTTGTACAGCCACTTTCCTTACCTTGGCCATCGTTACATGAATGTATAAACCGGACTACTTCGGCCCCCTCCCTCTAAATATTTAAAAATTATAACTGTCCAAATTATTTTATTATATTTTCTGACCACTTCATCTTTAATTACGTGTTGTCCTCGTAAAATTAATTTATTCTAACCATTTCTACCTTTTAAATAATATTATGTCAATCCTGAGATATATTATCGAAGCAATCTTGCTAGGAGCCGACACTCCAACAGAGACTAAACATTTCGGTCCAATGAATCAGTGGGAAAGAGAAAGTTTACTCTGAACAAAAGAAACTTATCCTTATTGCATAAGAGGGGTAACTTGTAGCCCAAGTAGTCTAGCGGATAACGTTTCAGTGTTTGAAATAATTGAATACTAGGTTCAATTCTCACTGGAAACACCACCAACCCTTTAAATTGCAGATACATCCAGCTGAAGAGTTCCAACCACGTTCCAACTCAGGCCGATACACTCGTACACCTCACTAAGTTGGTAGTAAGGTTAGTGGGCGTGGGGCTATCAGACCCATCCCGTAAAAGTAAACCACTGCTACCGAAACTTCAAAGCCTTAGCTTGAAGTAGCTTTCTCTCCTCATCATAATAGGAGCTCGCAGGAATCAGTCTTCTTGAGTCAATCAGTTCGGGTGAGGCGGGAGAGATCCAAAGGCTCTTAATAACTTTTGATCTCAGGTTATTAACAGCTTTTACAGCTGTGTCTACAACTAATTGTATGTTGCGCCAGGCTACCTCAGGGGAAGTCGTGCTGTCGACCTCAGATACTCCTTTCACTATTCCCTCCTTAAATAGGGACTCAGTGTCTCGATCTAGTTCGGGACGTAACTGTTTCGCTGCCGTCAATTTCTTATGTCCGTTTAGTGGTAAGCATAAATGTGCGCGAGCCAAAGCGTGATCGGAGTCTACCCACGTTTTCAAAAAAGGAGCGGCAGTCCTCTGCTGACTCTCGCCAACGATACCCTATGGCTATGTGGTCTATCTGAGTCCAGCGTTGATTTGGTGATGGAGGTCGCCAGGTTATACTGTGTCTCTCTTTGTGCGTAAAGTTAGTGCTGACTAGGAACAGATGATTATCTGTTCGTCGGTAGGAAACTCCATACGCGCCACCTACATACTTCGCGGCCTGGCACAACTTACCTAATTGGGCAGTGAAGTCGCCAGCTGGAACAACTATATCTGAACGTTTTGCTTTTTGCAGCAAATTAGACAGTTTCAGGTAGAAGTCATCCTTTAGTTCATCGGAACTGCATTCTGTTAGGACGTAAGCAGAGTCTATGTAAAGATAACAACGAGTAACGCACAGCTAGGGATTCAAAATGTGGATTGTCATAGCTCCAGTGTCTTGAAGAAGTTTGATTCTTACTTCTCTGGAAAGATCTCCTCATATTCTGTAGATGACTTTCAAGTTGGTTTGAGGGTTCACTTGGTGTCCAGAGTCAATCAGATGCTCCAAAAGAGAGCTGCAGGGGATCGTTTTTTTAATATCTCGTTTACAAACTAAAGTCAACAATAGTCTATTCAACAGTCACGTTTTAAGTATGCTTCACACATACAAAGCATCTGTTGAAACAGTTACAAAGCAATATGATATAACTCATAAATAGTAATAGCTAAGTAAATCCCATCATCTATACATATAAATCATTAAACCACAGTGTAAATATAATTATTGATATAAGTATAAAACTTGGGCACTGTGGTAGAGTATAACTCCAGTATGAATAAGATTTTATTTTGATAAATCACACAGTGTTTGTTATGCAGTAATATTAACTGATGACCACGTTTCAAGCACAAACTATTACCACTCATAATCATATCAAGTCACTCACTCACTAACACAACTTTCTTGCTTCGTTTATATACACGAGTGGAATTGATGATTAGACATTTGAATAAAAATCAACCCAATATAGGATAATGTACATTCCGAAATAATAATAATATGAGTGTTACTCATCAAATACAATCAGATGGGAAATAAGACAAATGTTTTTATAGTCAAAATAAATAAGTAACTTGTTAGAATGTTATGATGCATGTGAATTGAATTAAAATTTTAAGATTATTTATTATCCTCCTCTGATTTGACTAACTGGTGGCAATAATATCTTCCATGCATATATCTGGTATTTGCATTAAGTCATTTCTGTTGTATATGTTGTGTGTAGACTCAATGAACCAGGCAGGATTCAGTAATCAACTTCTCTCGCTTTCCACCTACCTGTATTACTTCTTAGAATTTTAACCCTCTCCCACTCACCATGCTACTGTGTGGTTGTGCGTTAATGCGTGCAGTGCAATGTAGTGCTGAATTTTTTCTAAATTACCTATCTTCTCGGGTGGGGTCAATTATTCTTACCTTAGCTGAATTCTGATGTTCCGACAATCTGACTACCCCCGATCTACTAGTTTGTCCTATATAGTTGACCTCACAGTCATTGCAGGGTATTTTGTAAATTATGTTATTTTGTTTCATTGTGTCCACCAGGTGTTTTAGCCTACAACATAGCTTGTCCTACTTGAGTGAGTTTGTAGGCTTGAATGCCACTCTAATTCCTGCTTTATTAAGAATCCTACTATGTAGGATCTCAGACGTCCCCTCCTTATATGGTATAACAGTGGATGACTTATACTCTCTCTTATTTATGTTATCACTACTAGTTTCACAATTATTTTTTTATTTTGCCTTTGGCTTTTTTCGATCTTCTTAATGAATTTTATAGGATAATTTATGCTCGAAAAGTGGTCGTCAGTTTAATATCACTGTGTGACTTATAAAAAAAATCTTATCCATAATGGAGTCACAGTGTAAATAATCAGTTCACTTTTTACTTTATGTTAAGTCTCCTAGTGTGAAACAGGAGTTATGACAGGAAAAACACTTAGTGAGGCTTTATGTCAGTTTGAGTTATACCAGCTAGATATACATTTAGGTGTATGATCATAAGCCATATTAATTACAAGATGATAGACTATATAGCCAGTCATATGATGTACAGAATAAAGGCGTAACAGTGAAGAAAATTAGCTTTTTTTTCAACGAATCATTTCCGACAATCGTTTACATTTCCTATTTAACGAAAAATTCATAAAACCAATCAGATATTAGCTAACTACATTTTAGGAAAAAGTATTACGTAATGTGAGGGGTAGTCTAGAAAATAGTGACTAAATGGAGATTTAAAAACAACACAAGTCGGAGTTACGTTATAAGAAATCTAATGAAAAGGAGTGATATGCTCCAGTTTATCCTAACTTAGTACTTTAAAAGTCAAGTGTCCCAAAACGTATACCCCGTAGTCATGAATAACTTCGAGGAACATAGCTCCGAGTGGAACGTAGAACTTCAACAGCACATCTCTGTTTCATTCTATTCTCCGTAGTCATGCCTAGCTGGACTCCACAACAGCCCATCAAAATAAATCTCCTAAAATGATCTCCTTCATGACACCCTCGGACCCACATCCAACTCGACGTTTCCCATTCAGGTGACACTCGAGAGACTGACTGTCTGACGCGTAATGTCATTTCAACGAGTCTTCTCAGCGTATGTCCAATTACCTCCACTTCCTGAGGCATATTTGTTGCGGAATAGATTGTCGGTTGTTTCACTGTACTGCCGGAGTTCCTTGTCGCTTTTCTTTTCTGGCTATCTGATCTTCAGTATGGAGCAAGGGTAGGTGTTGAAATGCCTTTTGATAGAGCGCCAAGTTTTTTAAGCCTATAACTCAGGAGTAATTCATTCCGTTAAAACAAGTTACTCTCAAAAACAAAGCTGAACAGAGCCAGGACGTTCTCGTATTTTCAACACACGCCGAAAGGGAAGCGGCGAGTTGGTCGTCAGTGCAAAGGTGACTTGGAGTACGTCATATGAGGAGGATATGAAAGCATGTGGGCAGACCTGGAGCGGAGTGAAAAAGTTGGCAGGAAACAGAAGGCAATGGAGACGCGCAGCTGAAGCCCTATATTCCTCTAGGAATTAAAGGATACAATAATAATAATAATGTTACTAGCCAGTTGAACAATGAATAAAGAAGAAGAAATTTTAAAACATACCCAAAATCCAATTGACCTTGACACACATTTTATTTGGTACATTACATCCAATTAGAACTGATGCCTCCATTTTCTTATTGGTAAGCTTAAATAAGACAAACAAATTATATTAGGATAATGATATACAAGAACAGTTTATAATACGTACATAATGAAAATTTCATTAGTTGTAATGTTCTTTTTCATCCCATGTCGTTCCAAGTGCAACATATTGGCTTCAAGATACCAAAGTTTTAGCAGTGGTATTAGTGTTGTTTTTACGAGGTGACGTCCCTAGGTCTCAACACTCAGCCTTCCCTCTTTGCCAGGGAAGGTGAGAAATAGCCAAAAATTGAAATCAACGTTTCAAGCCAACGGCTGTAGTAGAGGTAGAAGTGTTTATTCCTGGAATCTGGATTCAATTTACATTATGGTATTGAAATAATCTCTCACTGGACAACTACACGTCCTTCCATCTGACCTTGGGCCAATAGCCAACCAATGGGAACAGTTTATTGTCTACTGACCTAGCCGAACTTAAATATGGCTAATAATGTACAAGATATTGTTATATACTTGTTGAGTAGTTAATAGTCCTGAAGCGGAAAGAGGGAAATCAGAAGACCACCAGGTTTACGATGATACTTGTGTTTTCCAGACAAGGAAAATAAATGTCACACGAGTGTGAGTGAAATGGTACTAGTGTACGAAAAAGTGTGTGAACCAGAAGAATAAAGTGTACAATACAAAGTATATATGAAAATTGGTAATACACATGAACCAATAAGATAACATCTTACCATGACTGGTTGTAATGCCATATGGTAACAAGGTCATACATGTTTATTTAGTTAGTGGACAGACAAAAGCACACTGTCAGTTATAAATGGAATATCGATTCATATACATATAGCAAAATATAACAGACTGTCAAAACAAAACACACCATGTGGATACATATCAGATATGATGCGTTTTACCTTAATAGCAAGGTCCATTACCAATTTCTCTTATCTTCTGCCGTCGCAGGGTTACTACTATAGGCTAGGGAAGGTTCAGGTGTGCATCAGTCGGGAATCAAACCTCGAAAATGTGCGTGGCAGGTGCGCATTCTACGCCTGAACCAGAGATGCAAGAGGAACAGTTACTACTCCACAAACACTGTCTGCATTCCTGAAGCTTGCTTTATCTTATAATAGTTTAACACATAAATAAAAATCAATACGAAGTTGATACAACTGGAATGGAGGTCGAAATTTTACATTGAGTCACAACAGTAAGCACGATAGTGATAATGCTGTCCAACGGACTGATTGGCGATGAAATCTCAACACGGATCCAAAAATCTCGAGCTGCTTTCGCTGACTTACACCATCTCTGGCGTAGGCGTGACATCCGGCTATCAACCAAGGGACGTGTATACTGCTCAACAGTCCGCTCCGTCCTTCTCTATGGCTCTGAAACATGGCCAACACGAGTTGAAGACATGAAAAGGTTGACTGCTTTCGATCATAGATGTCTGCGATCCCTGTCTCACGTTAGGTGGTGGTATAATAAGGTAAGTAATGTTGGCGTTAAGCGTAGAGTGTTGGGCAAAGAGGGAAAATCAATCGACGAGGCTATAAGGTTACATATATTGAGATGGCTGGGTCACGTGCTGCGCATGCCTGCTTAACCATCGCCTCCCCCGACGGGAATTACTAGCTGATATAGGTGCAGGTTGGAAAAGGGTAAGTGGTGGCCAAACAAAAACATGGCCTCATCAATCCATGAAATCCTTGACAGTTAAACTGAGTCGGTCAGGTAGGGAGATGCAGACTTCCGGGTTGGGGCCCTCGGGACCCTAAGAATCAATGGCTGGAGACAATAGGTGACATGGCTGAAAATCGTTGTCAATGCCTATCGCAGATGTATTCAGTCTCTGTAATCTCTCATATTCCTTTCTACCATTATCCATTCTGTTTCACTCTTATACTTGTCAAACTCTATTGATTCTCTTCGCTCATCATCTTGTCTACCTTTGTGTGCTATTTGGAAGGTGGCAACTCGAACTGCTGCACTTCGGTGCCAAGTTCTATGTTAAATACAGACAGACAGAATGCTCTCCAACATCATTTGTTAAATGACTTAAAAGTCACATAAAAGAAAACGCATAGAGCGAAGAGTTACTCCCTTCAGCAATATATCATTCTCGAGCTGTACAATCGCAGGCATATAATAAATTCTCATGGCAACAAAAATAATATTTCCATAGATGTGTCATTAGAATTGTAAATTTCTCCAGACAATAAATTATGTAATATAAAAACTTTTTTATATTACATAATTTATTATATACTAGAGAAATAACGGCTGCGGATACATTTGCAATGCAACGAGAGTTTGCAGTCACGTGTATATTTGATACAGCACACAATAATACAAAATACTGGAGAGTGAGAATTCAGAACACATCACATATAGTGAGTGGATCAGTGTTTCAAGGTTAGAATGTCTTTCAACCACATACGTGGTCTAGAGTTCGATTCCCAGTCGACATACTATCAAGTCTCTCCTAGTTTACTAGCCGATGGCAATCCAAGAAAAATAGGGAAGGTTTGGGTGCGCGAGGCTAGCAATCCCCCGCATCGTATAAACAACACCAACGCTAATCAAACTTCAAAGCTCCAGTTTGAAGCCCTGAGGTCCACTACAATCTCAAAGGAATGAAAGAAACGAGGGATATATATATATATATATCATAAGAAGACAAGTACACGTAAAACTGTAAGAATCACTTACAACTGCACCACCTAGACTTAGTAAATCAACAAGATCTTGACGTGGTGGATTAGTATCCGAACCAACATAAATGACACCGGTATTTGAGAATAATGTATTCATTCTTTGCAGCCGTGATAAACGTGGTAATCCAAGTGGCTATAATAAAAATTCAAAGGGAAAATGAAACAGTATGATAGTATTACTTATGGGGTTTAGTGTGCTCTAATGACTGCACTAATGAAAAACTCAAGAGTATTAAAATATTACTAAGGAAAAATAGACATTGGGAAAATTTTTACTGAATATATATATATATATATATATATATATATGAATTTCACGCCAAAGCAAACTAGTAGGTAATAAGCTTCGAAGACGCCTATGACCTTAAAATTGAAATTCCCTGGTGACAGAATCAGTGAAATAATAACACAAGGCTTAAAGAAGACAGTAAAAAGGATATTCGATGCGGCAGACGTATACTGTCTTTTCACAATCACTCCAATTTTACCTTCAGGAATTAAAGATAGACTGCCTAATCCCGCCTCATTTATGTGTATCTATCAGTCTGACTGCTCCACTGGAGCCAGTTATGTTGGACGTACAATTTGTCGTGTTCATCATCATACTTCTGAACATCATCCTATGTTGTTAGGCAGAGGACAAACAAGATCTATTCGTAGCTCTGTTTCAGCCCACCTCGTAGATGCTGAACATAAAACCGACGGAAACAAGGCATTTAAAGTTATCTGCTGTATTCCAACTAATCTTGATTTTTGTTTTAGAAGTTCGTCTTCTGCATATAGCTGAAGTTGTCGCAATCCACCAAGCATATGTGTTCACAAAGAAGGTTAATTAATAAGTTCCACTCAGTCAGTTGTATTCAAAAAGTCTGACAAATTTCGACAGAATGCCCGTGTCAATCAGATGTTTAGAGGTTGCACTTTCAAACATTTTATCACTTTTCTAATGAAGATTGTTGGAGATATGTTCAGAAAATCTAGCAGATGTTCGCCTCTCAGTCCTTCTCATGTATTCGCTACAACAAGTGCGTGTGAATTGGGAAATACATTCGGAATTAATGAAAACAAAACACGTAGATCAGCGAAGAGTCTCTTTTCCACGGCCAATTCGTTTTCTTAGCTATGCAATCGCAAATATATGTGTGTTATTTTGTATGTATGTGTAATTTAAGTTTGTCAAACAAAATTACAATTGCTTAAGGTTATTTTAACTAAACAGGTGAAGATTGGTAGGTAATACAAGTTAAGAAAATTAGGTGTTAATGAAATTAGGGTAGTAACAAAGGTGATGAGATGTCACAAACAGTTGTTAGAAAAGAAGTTACGTGATAATATGAATAGTTTGATGATTGAGGTTTACTCAGGATGCACATAGGAAGAAAGTAGAGAATACGAAATTACGTGAGAGTTCTAAATGAATACAAGGATTATAAGCGACTAAAGAACAGGCAAACAAACAAAATCAAGTCATCGAAATCAACAAAGTTGTTCCCATGACAGTAGAAGTGGTGGAGCCAGGTACATCGGTCGTTCGACGCTCACCCTGTCCATGAAGATTCAAGAACACTATCCAGCATCGTTGTGAAAAGACAATAGTAGTGCAATAAGGAGTGAGATAATTGAACACCTGGTTAACACATTTGAACAAACGCCTCCTACTTCAAAGTAATCTACAGAGTCAAGAATAACCTATCAAAGGCAATACGGTTTCGTCTTCTTTGTATCGCTGAAGCTCTGACCATTCACATAGAAAAACCAGAGCTGTGCACACAAAGGAGGATTACTCAACCACTTCTACTGTACTGGTAACAACTTTTTTTCATTTTGATGACTTGATTTTGTTTGTTTGCCTGTTCTTTAATTACTTAGAAATCTTGTATTCATTTAGAACTCTTACGTAATTTCGTATTCTCTACTTTCTTCCTATGTGTATCCTGAGTAAACCTCAATCATCAAACTATTCATATTATTACGTAACTTCTTTTTTAACAACTGATTGTGACAACTCATCACCTTTGTTACTACCCTAATTTCATTAACACCTAATTTTCTTAACTTGTATTACCAATCTTTACCTGTTTAGTTAAAATAACCTTAAGCAATTGTAATTTTGTTTGACAGACTTAGTGTACACGTACATACAAAATAACACACATATATTTGCGATTGTATAGCTAAGAAAACGAATTGGCCGTGGAAAAGAGACTCTTCGCCGAACTACGTGTTTCGCTTTCATTAATGACTGGATGGGGATTATCCATGAATTAAAGCCTTCGGAGTTGACGTAAGCAGGATTACTTTTCTACTTTCAACTGTATTAGTGAGCATTTCGTGTTAGAAAAATGAATCAATCTAGCCGCGGGAAATGTTCTTTCCAATGAAGCTTGGATTCTTTTCTCGATTCTTGTTGATTCGCTTTTTCTTTTACAGACCAGGCAAATAAAAGAAACTGCTTTCTTCTCAACTGTTACGGACTCCCCCCTGTCTGGACGTTTCTTCTCTTTCATATTTCATTATGAACTTCTTGAGATAGCTATATTCTCCACTAGATTCTTTTCAGTAATCACAAACATTTTATCAATCTTGTTTTCTGAACAAAATATCCTCGCTTTGTTGAATGGCATTTTGACTAGACTCCGTTTGTAACCAGCTATGCAAAAACTGTGATAATTCAAAAGTATCGATTCGTCCACGTTTCTTCACCACAGGTTGTTTTTTTCTGTGGCTCCATTAATTCTTCGTTTTATGTCAAGATCCATTGAGTATTTCAAAGATGGTTAGCGCATGGTCAACATTACTGCAAACAATAAATGTACCATCGATAACCTCTGCAGAAATATGTGGTCTTCTCCACTTCTAGTTTCAAATGTGTCCATTCAAAGATGGTGATGAATATGGCTCAAAGACGAACTCACAGTCACTAAATCAATTCTCCAGTATCGTTTGGTTATTGTATTAGAACTGAATATTCATTGAACAAAAGAGTGATAATTGCTTCAACTCATTTCCAGGCTGAGGAAATATTACAGACTGCTTTTAAATAATGAACAAATATCACATAATACTAGAAGATTGTCTAGAATATTCAACTGATTCAAGTCATATGAATCTTTGACACCGTGAACTGCCAACTTTTTTTCGGATTGGTTCCAACTTTTGTGTCAACCAGCTGGCCAGTTTATGGCAGTGTAAATTTACCATTATCGACCTCAAAGGCACATATGATTTGTGAACTTTGAGTAGATCAAACATGAACCTCTTCGTTTAAGTAGGTAGGTATTACTATTATTGTTCCCTTTAATTCCTAAAGGAAAATAGGGCTTCAGCCACACGTGTCCATTGCGTTCGGTTATCTGGTAACGTTTTCAACTGGCTCCACGTCTGCCCACATGCTTTCATCTCCTCTCCAAATGACCTCCTCCATGTTACCCCATCCACGCACTGACGACCGACTCGCCGATTCCCATCCGGGTTCCACTCGAGCTATGGTCTGGCGTGTGATATCACCTGATGGTTTGTTTTCTCAGAGTATGGCCAATCCATCTCCATTTCTTCCTGCATATTTGTTGCACAATCGGTTCCTGGATGGTTCGCTTCCAGAGATCCCTCCCTGTTGCTGATCTTTTCTGGCCGGTCATCTGATCTTGAGTAGTATTGAGCAAAGACAACTGTTAATGAAGGTTTGTGGTTTGTTTGAGGTGCTCTTTATGACGCGGCGCCAAGTCTCTGATCCGTATAGTAAGTAGCGCTGACTTCACATTGGAGCTGAAAACCCGGACCTTATTTCCATTTTCATGCTGAGTGTTACTGACCTCCACACAGACTTGAGAGAAATGAAAGCTTGCCTTGCTTTCCCGATCCTCGCTGCTTTGATATCCTCATCAGTTCTGTCCGCCTGTTGTTGAAACGATGCTTTCCATGTTGGTCAGCAAGTAAAGGAAGTTGCTTCTTTCAAATTTCTCCCATTTATGCTGGCTGATTGTTTTCTGCTGTTGTCGCTGTTGCTGTTGGCCAGGAATCTTAATCACCTCTGTTGTGTGTGTGAAGAGACGCATGTCAGAAAAAAAAGACCTCATGAACCTACTTTAGTAAGAACTTATTACCAGAATTATTATTACACATGTGGTATGAGATGTCTGCTAGCCAAAACTGATAGACAGCAATTTACGTCAATGTTTACATCCAAATCTTGGTCATGAGAAAAAAACAGTACAAAGACCAACTCAACAACCAATCACAGAACACTTAGTGTGGGAGGATACGATTAGCAGATATATGGTCTGACCTTCAAAGAAATGGCCACAAAGAGATGGCAGATTCACTTTCAGAGAGAGAACAACCAATCAGAAGACGCTGTTTCTCTGCTAACAATAACCTATAATAATGTACATAAAAATGTATAAATACCTCTTGATATTTTCAATGAACGATCTGTTGCATGGCCCTTGTCTACTGTCGTTACACATATATCTTTTTCCCACACTGCGTGATTAGTATTATCATTATTATTATTACTACTATTAATGTCTAAAGTAGTATACTCACTTTGAACAATGATTCTGATAGCCACATATTTGATGCTACTGACTCACGTATCCAATCTGTTGTACAAATATGCACGCCTTGAATCAGTGCATAGAATAATTTCAATGTTCGTCGACACGGCACTTGAGTAATTAAATGTGTAAAGTGCGGTGTAGCACAGGCTCGACTAGCTGTACCAGGTCTTACAGTATTTGATCTTCTTGAATCAGAATTTGCAGCAATTGAATTACTCGGCAGTTTTACAATAACATAATTCTTTAAATTACTTGATTTTAATAAAGCAGTTAACACTTGTTCATCTCTAAAATATTATTAAAACAAAATAAAGAAAGGAAAATATAAAAACAAACAACAAACACTACTTTATTATCGCTATTAGTGGTATTCTTAAGATAAAATTGGCATATTATGGGCACTGACAGAGGCGCCAGACAAAGCCTCATAGTTTGTACAAGGCTTTGAACACTAACCTTGACACCCAGATCGCAGCAGGTGGCCGTCTTAAACGATTAAGCCCCCCTCCCCGGACTTTTAACCTGAAGTCTGACCCACAAGGCAGTCAAGTACCATTAGGTGCTATATTCCGATAGATCCCGCTGACCATACGCCATTGGATCCTTTCAAATTCTGGAGCCCATGTAGGCCATAGGTTTGGAATCAAGGTTCTCCAGCACCCTTAGGTAAACCAGCATGTCCACTTGTCCTGTATAAATGCCAGACGTCCACATTCAGCATTTCACTTTTGCATGAAGGCAATGAATGGGATGCCTGCAAAGCCTCAGGATGGTCGGGGTGGGTGCCTTGCGCTGCGGGTTGGCCACCCCTCCGTACACCTCTAGAAAATGCTCCCATATGACCGGGCGTCTTACATAGCCTCTCCTGAGGAAGTCCTACTCACTGCCTTCACGTGGCGGAGGTGTTTTTCACCGAAGTGAGAGGGCAAAAGCGGATGCCCGGCGCTCTTCACCGGGTTGACTGTCCATTGGATGACAGTCTAGGGGAGACGGCTAAACCCTGATTCCAAACCTCCAACGACTGGAGTATGAAGCTCACCGGCAGACGTATGGACAAAGGGCTTATTGGATGCCCTGGATGTCTGGCCCCATTCAAAAAGGCGTATGAACCGGACTCCGGTCACCGGCTTCCAATGGATAGTGGAATCCCTACTCCACTTCTAGTGCCTTGTAGATCACACTTGGTTGTGTAAAGGCTACAGCTGCACTCTCAAACAAAAGGCTGAGCTATGCTGGGGACATCACTCGTACCCAATTCCCATGAAACTTCATGAGTTCATGAAGCCGGCTCATCCTCCCGTAGGAGATAGCCGAAGTAAGGTAAAGTAAGTAAGTAATGAATGGGATTTACCTATCGCAGGTTACGTACGTACGCGTGACCACATGAGGGTAATTCGAGAAGAAGATCGAAGTCTACCCACTGTCAACTGTAACACATCGTTTATGGGAGTCATCGGTAAGTGTACATAGATTGGTTGCCTTATGCAATAATAGGAATAATAATAACAGTTGAATTGAGCGTATACTTTAAAGTTCATACACTAAATTAATAACCACATCTTTTATACAGGGAAAGTGCTATTAACTGACTTCCTACATATCCATAAGTTGATTACCAAACTTAATTGGTGAATAGTGACTAGCAGTGGAATCCAGGATGCGCATTTCGTCCTATACTATAGGCACTGGGTTCGAGCCTCGGTGGGAATATCATCACTCACTGGGAAATGCAAGCACATCCACTGGCTGACGAGTCCCAAATAGGACGAAATGCGCGTTATCTTGGATTCCACTGCTAGTCACCATTCACCAATTAAATTCTAATTAAATGTCCAGATATCGTCGCAGCATCTGCACAAGAAGCCGACATGCCAACCTGAGACCGAGCACTTCGGTGCAATCAATCGACGGGAAAATCTAAAATTCATTGATTACGAACCTGTTGTCCAATACTCCCTGTTAGTTTTCCAGTGGTTCTCTAACTAATGTCAGCTCATGATCAAAATCCTTCAACGTCTAAAAATAAACTCACTTGCTTTTCTATGCAGATAGCAAGCAATATAAGCTACATCTATTGTATGAAGGTTGGTGATACTATCTGGCTGGCTGCTCAAACCTCAGTAGGTGGAGCAAACATTGAAAATGTAATTGGAAGTTAATCACCTACACCAGTGAGCCACAGATGGACACACTGCCAGATCTACTGTTAAACAATGAGCGACATATACACATCCGTGACCAGTAAGGTACAGCAAGTTGAAGATGAGCCAGCAGTAACTCATCGAAGAAGACATTGCGAAGTGGTCGCGTTATGTCGTGAATTGGCAGAAGTTAGAATTCATGCATTGACTATTGGATTGGGTCCCAGTGGCTCAATGGTCTACGAGCTCGCTAGCCTTGTAACCAGAAGGTCCTGGGTTCGAACCCTGGCGGTGGGTGAGTACTGATGAAGAGTCCCAGACAATGACGAAGCAGCTCTCCAGTACTCCCAGGCGGTTTTCCATGACTGCGAACAGAGACCTGTACGGAGGCCTCTAGGATGACATTCTCAGCACATGTCCAAGCCACCGATGTTTCCAGATGGTGACGACACTCAATGAATGGTGATCTGCACTGTGTTCAACATATACACGCCGCCGAACCTCAGAATTACTCACGCGATGATGCCATCGAGCGCAAGCAATCCTGCGGAGACAGCGATGATCAAATACACGCAGAGTCGCCACACATCCTCAGCCACACGTGGTCTGGGGTTCGACCCCCGACCACTGAAGCACTTCTCAACCTCACTTAGCCAGTAGTAAGTGTGGTAAAAAAAGGTAAGGGTGAGTGTGAGGCTAGAGAATGCTGCTGAAACTTCTAATCTAAAGCTTCAACCCCTATGGTGTACTCAGAACGAAAAGGAATAAAAATTATTTTTTTTTAAATAATTGTCGAATAACAACAAACATGTCGTTAGGCTGGAAAATTACGAAACTCTACTTACTCTGATTGAGTCCCACTAAATACAATACTGATCTTAGTTGGAGTGTTTACAGAAGTCGATGGAGATTTCATTGTAACATCTAAAATAGAATTTTTACACAAAAAAATATTTCACTAGACAATCAAAAACTGAAATGAATAGTCTCCAAAAAGTGTCAATGAACTTAATTAAAAAAGTGTAAAGGACAGAAAATCCCCATACTGAATACGACGGGAAGTTTTCAAAAGCTACACAATTATATATTTATGTTCAACAAAGTATTCATGAAACTAATAATGTTTCCCTATAGTTGGTTTGTAAGGATTAGATTTTTTTTTTTAACGAGTTGATCATGGATTGATATCACAGTTAGAGAACCATTGAAAACAAGCTGCTGTTTCATCCCACTAGTTTGGGAATCATCGGTAGTACGCACCCACCAACACGGTTCGAACCCAGAACCTTCCGGTTACAAGGCTAGCGAGCTCATATACCATTCAGCCAATGGGACCCGATGTTTTCAAAAATGTATTACGTAGTGTGAGATGTAATCTAGAAGGGAATGACTAAATGGAGATGAAAACAAGGAAGAATTGAGTTACGCAACAGATGTGGAAAATTATCCAATCAACTGATGTTTAACAAAATGGACAAAAAAGCTAAGGGAATACGATGAAGTGTTTATAAAAAATCTGTATAAGAAGTACAGTATTCAAGTGTGTGTTTACAGGACTTTGATTTCAAGATTCATCCTGAAACCGACTTCCATTAGGAGACGATTGAAAACCTTGCAGTACTCATCAACCGTTTTTCTCTGGTTTGGAGCTTTTCATAAGTACAGTATGCACTTATGACAGACCCTACTGCTTGGGATCGAACCCACGATCTTCAAGTTACAAGTCGAGCTCTCTGGCCATTCAGCAGATGGGACGGAGTCTAATGGCTGATGAATCCTAACTTATGTTGATTCGCTATTATAACTGAGAATGGCCGACGAGCTCACATTGTAACCTCGAGTTCCTGGGTTCGACGCCAAGTAGTGGGATGATGAATGAGTACTGTTGTGGTGAGAGCAGGCTGCTAGCCGATTGGTTGGCACTAATCTACGTTAAGGTCTAGGTCACTAATATGGGCCGTGAGAAAATATGAACAAGCCTGAGTCAACAACCAATCACAGCAAAGTTAACGTGGCAGAATATGATTCGCAGAGAGAACTCTATTTGTCAAGGAATCCCGAAACAACCAATCAGAAGCCTGCGTTTGTCTACCTAAACAACCAATCAGATGACTGCGCTTGTCTATAATAATGTAGTTGAAAGATGTATAAATACGTGTTGATTTTCATAATAAAACGATCTGTTGCCTGGCCCTTGTCTTCTGTTGTTACATTTGGTGTCGCTGCCTACCGACAAATGAAAAGCCTATACCCTGCAGTTTTTGATGGAGACATATGGATCTTCGGGCAGGACTTCAAGGCTTCTGCGCAGTTGAGTGGCGTTCAAGATCTGCCAGCGATGGAGCTGCTACTTGAGACGCTGCTGGGAGGTCGGGCGAAAGCAGCATATGAAGGTGTGGGCCGAAGTATGGACGAATGTTCGACAGGGTCAGGCAAACAGTTTCCAAAGTGGGAAGGACCATGTATGGTCACTTCGAGATGGGGTTACGCAGACACAGTCGCAATGGCGAACAATGAGAGGCGCGTGAACGTCAGCGAGCTCCAGAAATGGATACAGCGAGACAAGCCAACGATGACGCCTGCACCAAGTAGATCAAGCCGACTTCAGTCGCACGTATTTGACGGGGGGACGAGTGTGGTGAGAGCAGGCTGCTAGCCGATTGGTTGGCACTAATCTACGTTAAGGTCTAGGTCACTAATATGGGCCGTGAGAAAATATGAACAAGCCTGAGTCAACAACCAATCACAGCAAAGTTAACGTGGCAGAATATGATTCGCAGAGAGAACTCTATTTGTCAAGGAATCCCGAAACAACCAATCAGAAGCCTGCGTTTGTCTACCTAAACAACCAATCAGATGACTGCGCTTGTCTATAATAATGTAGTTGAAAGATGTATAAATACGTGTTGATTTTCATAATAAAACGATCTGTTGCCTGGCCCTTGTCTTCTGTTGTTACACTGTAAATAGTTCCAAATTAGGACGAAACAGCCGCCCATTGCTCCATGCTGGTCAATGGCTCTCTAACTGACATCAATATGTGGACAGACTTAAAAAAGATAAATTTTGTCAAAAGAAAATCAGTGTGAAAATGATAACAAACAGTAAAACTTACCACTTTTGCATTTCTCCACAGGTGTTAAACGAAACTCTTCTAGGCTATTACGGTTGCTGATAGGCTGTTTTTTTTAAAAAAAAAAAACAGAAAAAAGCAATGAAACAAAACACAGTGAATACGACTCATTGTGCTAATAACAATCATTCAAAATGAGAGCATACAGTCTCTAATGTTAGGCTGCTTTGTTAGGTCAAAAAATCAAACATTGAATTTAACACTTTAAAAACATCATTTAGGATGTTGATGTCGTGTCTTGGCATTAACGCAGCTAAATCGGAAGGCAAGGAAGGGTTATTGAGTGACAATTTGATCCGTCTTCACTGAGAGGTGACCACTGAAAATATTGTGGTGACAGCTGTCTACTAGTCGAAGTTGTAGACACCAATTTACGTCAGTGTCTACGTCCTAAATCTTGGTCATGAGAAAAAACAAGAACAAAGCCTAACCTTGAGGAACTCAACAACCAAACTGATATGTATCCACATATATATGTATGTGTGTGTGTGTATGTTGGTCTCTCTTTCTGTTTGCTCTCTTAGTCTGTGACCATTTCACTTGTGTGAACTTGTCTCCTTTATTAATGTGTATTCTCCTTATATTATATTATATATAATATGAGTGTTTGTTGACAGTCCGTTTCTTAGTGACATATATCCATATATGGTTGTTGACATGTCTGCTATATTCGCTATGTATATTTGGATCGACACTCCATTATAATTAGCCATTCATGTTAAGACTGTCTAATGATTTGTTCCCACGCTTTGTCTGGAACATTCATATATATTTCGCACACACAATTTGTGTGAACTACTTTACTTACTTATCACCTTGGTGTGAGACCATTTATTTTTCGTCTCCTTGTGTTTTGACAATAGAAGTATCATCGCAAACCTAGTGGTCTTCTGATTTCCGCCTTTTTGCGTCAGGACTATTAGTTTCTCGACCAGACCATAACAATAATCTAGCGACGATACATAACACAAACACAGCAGACTGCGTGGGCGGATACGATTAGCAGATATATGGTCTGACCTTCGAAGAAACTACCACGAAGAGATGACAGAATAACTTCCAGTGGGAAAACGACCAATCAGAAGACTCTGTTTCTCTGCTAATAATAACGAATAATAATGTACATAAAAATCTCTAAATATCTCTTCACTTTCTCAATAAACGATCTGTCGCCTGATCCTTGTTTTCTGTCGTTACTATACTACATGTGTTCATCTACCTATACTTATTTCAACTAAACGAAGGGCTGGACACCGCATGACAAAAATAGTATCGTCAGCCAAGGACAACATGTTAACAGATTGAATTCTAAGTGATTGGACTAAATCAAGGCTAACTTATAAAATTGACATCAAAAATTGCATCGATCCATGAAGTCTTCAACAAGTCGCCCGGGTAGCATAGGGAGATGTTCTTGGGATTTTTGTAATGTCGGCAAATTTTCGTGAAATGCTTCAAAATCGTTCATGTTAACACCATATTGTTTTCACTGTCCAACATCTTCGAAGTTTTGAATATCCTAAAATAATTCTCATCCAGTTACTGTCTGTCTCTGTCACACACACACACACACACTCACCACTGGCATTACAGTATCAGTACATCTCTAGAGTATTGTTTCTGTCGTGCTATTATGAAGTCTAGTAAGAAGAATTATTCAGTGGAGATTTCTATTCAAAGAACAATTTCCATCCTAAAATTAAATATCTTAACACTAAGAAAACATTAGTTCATTGACTGTATGCTGTCTCGAAGCTCTAATGTGAGTTTAACAAAAACGACTAGTTGTTGAAGCCAATCAAATGTGGACAAACTCCAACCGAAATGTTTCTCTCAACTGTGTCTACAAATTTACATGTACGTTTCAAAGCACATACAATGGAAGAATAGAGACAAGGCTTATTGTCTGCATTTCTGAACATATGCCAAAGAACCCGAGAGTAATTGACTGACTGATTTCAACATAGAACTTTGTACCGATGTGCAGCAGTTCAAGTCACCACACTCCATCCATGTAGCACACAAAGCAAAAGACGAAAGTAAAAAGGAATGCAAAATAGAGACAGTAGACAGGGATATGAGACAAGAGCAGTAGTAGTAACGAAGAACAATATAGTTTCATTGGGTATTATAAGTCATCTGATTCATCTGAGCCAGCCACTGAAAACGATTTTGAGCCATATCACCGATTGTCTACAGCCTTCAGTGGTGTTTACCGTCCCAAAGACCCCAACAAGATGCATCCACTCCCTGTGACTTATGATCTTCAATGAAACTGTTTTGTATTTCTTTATTACTCCTTTGTCTCACACCTCTGCTCACTGTTTCTATTATGCTTTTCTTGTACTTTCTTCTCTTGCTTCGCGTGCTACACGGAATGTGGCGACTTGAACTTCCGCACATTTGTGCAAAGTTCTATGTCGAAAACAGACAGACAACAAGACAGGAAGTCTACAGGTTTCTACGTGGCTGACTGGTTAAAACTTAATTGTGGATTTCAGTGACTGATGAAGGCGTGTTTTAGTTTGACAACAACCGCTGGCTCTTTTCCAACCTGTCCCTATGTCAGCGAGCATTGCCCGTCCAGGAAGGCGATAGCTAGGCATACGTAACACATATCCTAGCCATCTCAGTCGATGTAACCTGAGAGCAAAAGGTTTACAGACACTAAACAGTGCGATTCTACACCACCTATTGGACACTATTCATATTATGGGCAATCTGAAGGCGTTCAAAATAATCAACAGGTAAAAGAAACACAGCCTGCTTCGCTTTGGTGAAGAAATCCCCATCAAATGATTAAAACTAATGCAATATACGCAGAGAGGGAGACAGTGATAAATCTCTTGTACTAACAAAGTATACAAGTTTTATTAAGTCCTCTTCATCTGAACACTACTCACCCTTCAGCTTATTGCTATTTTTATAAAAAAAAACCATTTTCTGTAATTACATAGCCTACTATACCATTCATTGTTGTACTCTTTCTAGTTAAACTTTGTTTCTAACCAAAAATGTTGAACTCTCTCCTCAAGAGTATTAGTTCAATTATCCTATACAAAGTGAATCATTTTAATGCTTAACAACTTGCATCATTCCCGAAATTAATGTTACTTTTAGTTCCTCGTCATCGCGAAAAAAAAAGTGTGTTCAGATCCTTAACGAAGTTTATGCTTTTTTGATTGTTCAGGTTATAGTCAGCTAGCTTGAGGCTAGCAACCCCATGCCGTAAAAATAAACACCATTGCTAGCGAAACCTCAAAACTGTAGCTTGGAGCCCTATATTCCACTGGGAATAAAGAAAATTTCAAAAAAAATATTTTCAAGTGTTGGTTTTCAGGGATTTGATCGATTTCAAGTTTGACCGTTACCTGACTTTAAGTAGAGAACCAGTGGAAACTAGAGAGTACTGGGCAGTCGTTTCGTCCTTGTTTGGGAGTCTTCGGCAGTACGCACCCATAGCCTCACTGCCAGGGATAGAACCTAGGACCTTGTAGTTACAAGGCGAGTTCCTCAATGGTTCACCTAATTGGACAAAGTTCAATGGCCCATGAATTCTAACTTCTGCTAACGTCATCAGAGAACATCTTTCCTCATATCCAACTTGTTGGACTCCACTGGTCACAATTTTCCCCTGGAACTTCAGGCAATTTCATCGTGTATTCAGTCACCGGATCAATGTCCAAGTGTTGGTTCTCAGGGATTTGATTTAAACAGTTGTTCGTTCAGAAGTCCCTGGTTCTCAATGGTTATCTAACTAAGGTCAGCTAGTGATCCAAAAGTCATTAGCGTATTAAACAAGTGATCGGTGAAAAAATTATGACGGTCATGGATGCTTCAGTTTTAAACTTCATGTTTGGTGAAGTCCGTATTACAGCATTTTAGTCTCCTGAAAATTCTTCTCTATCATGAAAATTTCCCTCAGGTTACCACACACACACACACCCGACTCCTGAATGTACTACTGAAAACATTTAAGGTAAATTTTAGCAACTCACTTTTATGTGACTAAGAGATATCCGTTTCGATTTTCTACATATTGGTGTGGTCACCTGGTCAGTGCGTATTCTCTGTTTCCAATCAGAAGACGATGGTTGTTGTGTAGGACTGAGTGCTGCCATTGAACTACGCAACCTTTTCCGAATAGGACTGGGTGCTAGCGATGATGTCTGAACAGATTTCATGTTTTGATTATCGTCTGATTTCATTAGCAGGACAACAGGAGACATTGTTTCATCTAAATCCACTGGTAAACGTGGACAAACAGGTCGCGGGTTTGATGGTGTATACAATTTTCTATTTGACTTTATTTCGCCACAAGGGAGTTTATTCAAATCATGCGTGTCTTTATGATCACCAGAAGATGACGGTAAACGTGGGTTCTTTTCCTTTGCTGGCGTTTTTTTCACTTTTACCTTGCCAACACTTTTACTGTTACATGGAGTTCTATTTGTCAATCGTTTTGTAGGTAACTGTTTAGGCGTTTTATTCCTTTTATCTGGAGTAGACTTTAATCTTGGTTCACTAAGGGATTTATTATCTATTGCAAAGGCTTTTCTGGGTGTTTTCGGTGTACCTGTAGTGTGTAAATTCGAGGATTTCTTATTGGGGGTGATGAATAAGTTAGGTGATTTTCTAATCTCATCTTTACGTTGAGTAACATTGGTATTATTAGTGTTATTACCATTATTATTATTATTGTTATCATTACGTTTCATAGTCTCCTCTTTCTGTTTCTTTTTAGCACTGAAAGACTTTGGTTTACGCATTCTACTCACAAAATTCACTAGCAAATCTGGAGTAAGAGGTGCACTAATTGAAAGCTTTTGGGTTAATTCAATGGATTGTCTTTTCAACTTTTGTCCTTTACTATTATTATTATTATTACTTTCACAGTTACCAGTGAGTGTAGATGATTGTTGAACTCTTGGAATAATTAATACATCATTTTGTGAATACGTTTCAGGATTAATTAAACGAAATCTGTGAGAGTTGGTTTGTTCTACATTAGTTGAAGGAATAATAATCTCTGCCATCGAATCATCTAAAATACTGCTGGTGTCTAAAGTATCTAGTTTTTGAGATTTACGGGGAATAGGTGATAAAGAACGATGGAATTCTACAGCCGTTGTTGATTGATTTACTGCATTCTGTGTAGATGTGATCATTGAGTCAACTAAAGCTAAACAAAACAAAAAGAAAACAAAGAGAAGTGGAGGCATGAAACAAATGAGATATGATAATCAAACGCTAATACCAAGTTTGTCGAAAGCTAATCGATCTGTAGAGTTTGATCACAAATCAAGGAGAGAGAAAGAGAGAGAGCCAGTGGAGCTATCTTTCATAAATTAGAGGCTCCACATCCCTCCTCTTTTTTTCATGCGCTATAGGGAATACAAGTGGAATGAAACCAGCAAAGCAGCATCTATATTTCAAAGAAATGAAAATAAATCCTACTAGTTTTGAAATTGCCACTATTTTGATGGTGTCATTCCAAATACCCCACCCCCCACCGCTCCGTATGTTTTTATATGAGCAGTAGGATGACTCAAAAATATGTATAACTTTTCTCACACCTTACTACTTACTAGTGTATATAAGTACACATAGTGTTTATGATGAATAAAGCAAGCCATTTTCGTAACTTTCATGTCCACTTGTAAGGTTAGTCAATTATCACGTTGTTTTTTATGAGCATCAAGCCAACCGGACGTGGCTTTAATGTAAGAGTAGAATTTAGACACTTTGGTAGAATATGAATTCAGAAACAGATAAGCTTAACTGATATAACACAGTGAAAGAATATCAGTAACTGGATTGCTCTTGACACATCATTCAGTAATCAATATTGTTTTTACGAGTTGATCACGGATCACTTAGAGAACTATTGAAAACCAGAGGGTACTGGACAGTGGCTGATTGGTATACGAGCTTGCCTTGTAACCGGAGGGTCCTGGGTTCGAATCCCAGTGGGTGCGTACTGCCGATGATTCCCAAATTAGGATGAAACGGCAGCTGTCCAGTACTCACTGGTTTTCAATGGTTCTCTAACTGATATCAATCCGTGGTCAACTCGTAAAAACATAACTAACCCTTACAAACCAAACTATAGAAAATCAATATTGTATTACTGTGCGTTATATTAGATAAGCTTATCTAGTATGGATGTGATCTTAACAATTAACTTTTCGAATGACTGACCTTTGCTGGAGCCGACTGATAGCTGCTAACTTGACGTGGTGGTCGGGCTTGCATGCTGCAATGACTCAATGAACGGCATTGGCTGGAACGAATGTCCCTACAGGCCTCCTACCGTATCAGAATAGTCATTTAGGTAGCGCTTGAACTAAAAGTAGTTACCATCACATCATTCACACTATGTTGAAATTCTGTGGGGAAAATCGCACTGCTGAAGAATAGGGAAGTAACAGTAGTAATTTGCCTCCCTCAGATGACCAGCAATCCAGTAATGCTGTCTCTCCGCTGTGGAGAGGGGGGAGGTTAGAAAAGATCGACACCAAAAATTGTATATTCCAGCTTACAATGGGGCGATAAGATTTTAATGCGGGCAGAACCCCAAAAACCACTTCAAACAGGCCATACGTGACCACCAGCCTCAAGCAGTTGTCCCTCAGGCTCTGCGCAGTCACACAAAACTAGTGTTCCTTCTGCTTCATGTATGCGCCGAAGAAATCAACTTATACAGTGTGAGCAGCCGGAAATTAAAAACCACCTACACACTTTCTGTGATGGATATTAGCACTATATTTTTTCCTTATTGGCGCCTGTCAAAAAGGCATATTCAACAAAATCTTCAGGAATCTTATTTCTCACCAAGAATTCAAAAATGCATCACCTGGAGCTACTTTTACCACAAAGCTATATTTAGGACACAACTGAAAGTCTGCAAAAAGACTTTGTGAATCATGATATGAGGAAATAATGACACTATTCAGCTTGATATAATATTAATAAGACATGGGATTAGTGGTAGAGTGTAATTCCACAATAGAATAATAATTTTGGGTGATATAGTACACAATGATGTGCTTTTTGAAGCCACTTTATAGCCCACATTCATATCAAGGTGGCATTAAAATAAACTGACAGAATTTGGTCAAGGCAATCGGCTACGGAAATCCTTGACCTAGGTTTCGTGCTTGTTGGCACTCACCAGTCGGTCAGCAAGGCGTATCTGCAACCAGCTTGAAGGAACTCATTCGCCTTCTGAGATTCGAACCCGCCTCACCCAGTGAGTCCTGCAGTCAGAGACGTTACCAAGGAGCCAGCTATTCGGGCTCGCGATTGACCTCATGCCATCTAATATCATCAAATCAATGTGCACCGTGATGGCGAGCTACTTAGTGGCATGGTGGCCACATTGCAAATCTGACTGATAGAATTCAGTCTGCACCAAAGAAAGGACTAGACACATGACACTAGTTACTAGTGTCTAATCAAAGGTTTGATAATTTCTATACTGCTTGGGTGGACAACGCGCGCGCTTTTCGACTATTACGCTACATTTTGCTCATTAATAAAAACTCTTATTACTGTAAAATTTTATGCAAAGTGTTTGCGGAAATTATCACAATTATTAACCTTTCGAACACTGAATCCAAAAAATACAATCTTATTGACAGATAATACACATAACCCACTGTTTGGATTTGTGGAATTTTTAAACATAAACACATCTATAATTGTATATATTGTTGGATTTATATGTTCAAGTTGCTCCAAGTCAGTGAGTTTATGGTTAAGATATCATTTTAGTTAACTGTACTGAACTATATTGCATGTTGTCTTATTGTATAGTTGTCGTCGCTTTTTGCCCTTTTTTCTGTGAACTGTTTCCTTTGTTGATGTTGTTCTCATTGTTTGTCCGTTATTTTCTGATTTTGAGGGGAGCAACCCAAAAAGTTGCTTCTCTCTAAACTTTTACTTAATGTAATCATTCTTTTCTCAGGCGTGAGGCTAGCAACCCCACCCTGTAAACAAAAATTGCTAAAGAAACTTCAGTATGATGAACCTCCTTGCACCAAAAGAAAAAGTCTGTGTAGGAACATGGAACGTCCGAACTATGTACGAGACTGGAAAGCTGCCCAGATCGCCAACGAGATGAAAAGATACGGAATACAAGTGCTGGGAATATGTGAGAGCAGATGGAATGGGAGTGGACTCACCAAATTGTCAACAGGTGAGTCAGTGATCTACTCCGGTCACCCAGAAGATAACCACACGCACACCGAGGGCGTGGCTATCATGATGTCACCAACGGCAACGAAAGCCCTGATACAATGGGAGGCGATTTCGTCCAGGATAATGACCGCCAGGTTCAACTCCAAAGGAAGGAAAGTGTCAATCATACAATGTTATGCACCCACAAACAACGCAGACCTCGAGAAGAAAGAAGAATTCTACAGGCAACTACAGGCAACAATGGACAATACTCCAGCTGGCGACATGAAAATACTAATGGGAGACATGAACGCCAAACTGGGACCAGACAATACGGGAAGGGAACTCATCATGGGTAGAGAAGCTCTAGGAGAAATGAATGAAAACGGAGAACTCTTCGCCGACTTCTGCGCCTTCAACGAACTGGTGATTGGTGGCAGTGTATACAAGCACAAAGATATCCACAAGGCTACATGGGTGTCACCAGACGGGCAAACCAAAAACCAAATCGACTTCATCTCAATCTCAAGGAAGTGGAGGCGCAGCCTACTGGACACAAAAGCAAGAAGAGGAGCAGACGTTGGCTCAGACCACTATCTCGTACAAGGGACAATCCAAATCAAATTAAAAGCTTTCAGGGAATCAGGAGCTGCAGATAGACCACAAGCCAAGTTCAACACTCAAAAGCTGAAGGACCAGGCTACAAAGGACATCTTCATTGCAAGCATAAAGGACAAAGCCGAGACACAAATCAACACTAGCGAAAAGGTCGGCGTTGAAAAGCACTGGAACAACTTGAAAACGGTGTGGAGCCAAACCTGCATAGAAATTCTAGGCAGAAAAAAGAGACAGGACAAACAGTGGCTCACTACGGACACTTGGAAACTAATAGAAGAGAGAAGGACAGTGAAGCAAAAGATTATCCAGTGCACTGACGAGCAACAAAAACAGGAGCTGAATGCAAGCTACAATACACTGAACAAAAGAGTGAAGAAAAGTGCCAGGGAAGACAAAAGAAAATATTATGAAACCATGGCAAACGAAGCAGAACAAGCTGCAGGCAAAGGAGACCTCGCCACACTCTACCAAACAACTAGGAACCTTTCGGGCAAACGTTCGACACAGATTAAGCCAATAAAGGACGACAATGGAAAGTCAATCACCAAAGAGGTGGAACAGAGAAAGCACTGGGTTGAACACTTCAAAAGACTTCTAAATCGTCCGCCACCTACAACACGTCCAGCAATACCAACAACGGAAGCAGAACTACCAGTGAACACTGACCCCCCGACGAAATCAGAAGTCCTGAATGCAATCAAGATGCTTAAAACTGGGAAAACACCGGGACCAGATGGAATCCCAGCAGAGGCTTTGAAAATAGACCCAGAGACAACAGCGGACTTGATGACACCACTACTGGAGAAGGTGTGGAAAGAGGGCAAAGTACCCGAGGATTGGAAGAACAGTTACTTATTCAAACTTCCAAAGAAAGGAGACTTAAGTCAATGTAAAAACTGGCGTGGAATTATGCTTCTGTCCATTCCAAGCAAGATACTAAGTCGCATCATCCTGGAGAGAATCAAACAAGCCCTAGATGAAAAACTTCGTCCGGAACAGGCTGGATTCAGGAGAAACAAATCATGTATTGATCAAATCGCCACTCTACGGATCATCATTGAACAAAGCTTGGAATGGCAGTCACCTCTCTATCTCAACTTCATCGACTTTGAAAAGGCCTTCGACAGCGTCGATCGAGAGGTCATTTGGAAACTACTTCGCTACTACGGGGTCCCATCGACAATTATACACCTCATCCAACAGTTATACGACAATGCTGCATGCCAAGTAATCCACAACGGGAAACTTACGGAAGCCTTCGAAGTGAGGACGGGAGTGAGGCAAGGCTGTCTACTATCACCAATGATCTTCCTGATTGCAATTGATTGGATAATGCGACAGACAACGGCAACCAACGAGGGAACAGGCATAAAATGGACTGACACAAAAGACTTGGAGGATCTGGATTTCGCCGATGATATATGTCTGATTTCCCATAAACTGGAAGATATGCAAGTGAAAAGTAACAAGTTGGCAGAAGAAGCATCAAAGATAGGACTTCACGTGAACATAGATAAAACAGAGATGATGAAGATTCCTAGCCAACATCAACAACAACAACAGACCACAATAAGCATAAATGGGAAGAACCTGAAAGAAACAACCTCCTTCACCTACCTGGGAAGCATCGTCTCAACTACAGGCGGAACTGACGAGGACATCAAAGCCAGAATCGGAAAAGCAAGACAAGCTTTCATTACTCTCAAATCTGTGTGGAGGTCAACAGCAATCAGCATCAAAAATAAGATCCGGATTTTCAACTCCAATGTGAAGTCAGTGCTACTATACGGATCAGAGACTTGGCGAGTCATAAAGAGCATCTCAAACAAACTTCAAACCTTCATTAACAACTGTCTCCGCTCAATACTCAAGATCAGATGGCCAGAAAAGATCAGCAACAGGGATCTCTGGGAGCGAACCAATCAGGAACCGATTGTGAAACAAATAGGCAGAAAGAAATGGAGATGGATTGGCCATACGCTGAGGAAACCATCAAGTGACATCACTAGACAAGCCCTCGAGTGGAACCCGAAAGGGAGGCGGCGAGTTGGTCGTCCAAGGGTGACTTGGAGGAGGTCATGCGAGGAGGAGATGAAAGCATGTGGACAGACCTGGAGCAGGGTGAAAAAGTTGTCAGAAAACCGAAGTCAATGGAGGTGCGCAGCTGAAGCCCTATGTTCCTCTAGGAACTAAAGGATACAATAATAATAATAATAAACACTGCTTGGGTATTGGACTACCGAAAAGTCTAGGAAGCACACCAAAATAAGCTGCATCGTTTTAGATGACAAATGAAAAATTTAACAGAAACAATGGTACTACAATAGAAAATATTAAGCATGAGAAGGAGAATGTCTTGATGAGGATTAATGAACACAACAGAAACTTCAAAGGTGGTAGTAAGTTAAAACAATTTTATGAACATGGAAGATTTTGAAGTCACGTAGGGAAGAATCTTCAAAGACTAACGCTTTGTATCTCAGAAATTCGCCAATGAAACACACTTCAAAATTGTCACAGATCTCATAGACTGATGTGAAAAATTTAATGTGATTACGCTTAATTATTATCATACAATCTAGTCCTAATACGATGAAATCGCTCGGTGAGAATACACCTATAGACTCCCTAACTCGCTGATTGAATCACACTCCATTTTATTAGCCCAAAATATTATCTATATACTCTAAATTACCTAGCGGTTTATCTAGTAACAGATCGATATATATATTCATTGGTAGAAGTGACTTTGAATTAGTTATCTCAAAAATTGATAAAATTATATAAAATAGTGAAACTGGTCACCTTTGACGGAAACCCTTTAGTTGTCATCAATTCCTGTGACAACTCTTCATAAAGTCATATCACGATTGAATAAATTCTAGCGCTGCCTTCATTAGTATAACATACTTTCTTTCTCAGGTCTCACCTAGGAGAGTTAACGACTACTGCAACAGTTTTTGGTCAGTAGAGCTGAGTGCTGCTTCCAGGTCAAGAGATTTGTTAGGTGTCGCAAGCCGGTGTATTTATGCTCTGCATTCTGTCATAAGATGAAGATCTGGTTGGTGTACTGTCGTCCAGGCCTGAAACCCAGCTGGTTTTCACAGATGTTGGCCTCAAACACGAACGTCTATAGACTCCAAAATCTTAAACACTGTTGGTTAAAGTGAATTTTTGATTATGCAATATTAAATCCATGGGAGTGTTGCTATCTCAAGATTTCCCCAAGATAGTACGTACTACAACTGAATGCAGAAGTGATACGGCATAATGCGTAACTTGACAGTGGGGGAGATTTAGATCCAAAGTATGATTAATGCATTTTAATCTTTAAAAGGGGTACACTGTGAAACACTAACAACCAGTACAATAATCTCAATGGTATGAAAGTCATAAATAATGAATTCAACATGCTTCTGTTACCTGATGGTCTGGCCATAAGGCTAAGAAACCATAATCCTGTTAGCCAAATATAATGCTGCACTGTACATCTGCTTAATGAAGAGATAAATGCAGTTATTTAATGGCTGACTGACTGACTCACTCACTGGTTTCAACACAGAACTTTGCACCGATGTGTAGCAGTTCAAGTCACCACACTCCCTCCTTATAGCACACAAAGCAAAAGACGAAAGTAAAAACAAATGCAAAATAGAGACAGTAGACAGGGATATGAGACAAAAAGAATACTAATAACGAAGAACAATATAGTCTTACTAGGTATTATAAATCACAAGGAGTGGATGCATCTGAGCCACCCATTGAGAACGATTTTCAGCCATATCACCGATTGTCTACAGCCACTGGGTTTTACCGTCCCGAGGAATTCAACCAGACAGAAGTCTACACCTTCCTACATCGCTGACTGGCTGGCTTAAACTAACTGTTATGGATTTCATTGACTGATACCATGTTTTGGTTTGACCGCCACTAGCTCTTTTCCAGCCTGATTCATCCTATGTCAGCTAACATTGCCTGTTTTCGAGGTAGGCGATGAGTAGGCATACGTAGCACATATCTTAACCATCTCAGTCTATGTAACTTCACAGCCTCGTCGATTGGTTTCCCCTCCTTAGCACTCGACCGATGCCTAACCCCAATATTGCTCACCTTATTATACCACCTTACACGGGATATAGATAGAACGCACGCACCTATGATAAAAGACGACTAGACTGCCTTTTCGTGTCTTCTACTTTCAATGGCTAGGTCTGACAACCATAAAGGAGGACGGAGCGGACTGCTTAGGAGTGCACACGCCCTTTGGTCGATAGGTAGCTTGATATCCCGCCTACACCAGAGACAGAGTAAACTGGCATAAGTGAAACTAGCCTTCTGTATCCATGCTGAGATTTCGTCAGCGATCAACCTGTTGGCGCTGGCTGATGCAACTTCCCAAATAAGTGAAGTGGTCAACTTGCTCTACCACTTCACTCTCTATTTCTAAGCTAGGAGTCAACCTAGTCTAGTTCTGTAGCCTGATCTTATAGTTGACAGGAGCGGGAGAATCTCATGCCAAACATTCGGACATCGCTGCTCCTCCAAGTGATCAGAAGACTCTGCACTTCGTCAGTCAACATCTTCACCTAGGAGGGAGGACTATATCATCTGCATATTCTAAGTCAACGAAATTATTCCCTGTTGGTAACAAGCCAATCCCTGAGGATGACTATTTGAAATCAGTCAGGTGTTACTTGAACGGGTAATATATAGTTTGAAAGTAAATATCTTAAACTGATTAACTGTACTTTTGCAAGTAGGTAGTACAATAAAATGAAGACGGAAAGTGATTACCTGTCGGCTTTTCAGGTATCTCATGAAAAGCTTCTTTAACAGAATGAGTCTGTGGTTCGTTCGTGATATTTTCCTTTGAATCTTCCAATATAGTTTCTTCACAAAGAAGAGTAGGTTCTTTGTTTAATTTTTCACGTTCTTGAATGCGAAGAATGAAATCTTTCATTCCTGGTGGTGTTTTTGGTCTGATAAAGTTTTCTCTAACGCGAATTGGCTTGTAAATAGGCACACCATCGTTGTAATCTTCATCTAACAAAAAAAATGATAAAAAGGGGGCACAAATTACTTAAATTTTTCTAATCTGTCTTAATAGACTTTAGAAACCATCAAATTAGTGACATATTTGGATGACAAACAACACAACTAGTTAGTAGGAAATGTAATTAAGTAATAAAGGTAGACCAGGAGTTATACATTTTAAGGATACACTTTAACTCCACGAACCAGTATTAAAAAACCTGAGGTTCTTCATTATGCTTAAGGTCATTAGTTAGCAACCTCAAAGATTGACCGCAAGCATTACTGTCCAGGTAATTAAAACATTTCTAAGTAAGCAGATTTAAGCAACGGGTTGATGAATGAATTAATAACCCCAAACGGTAGCTTGCAACAGTTAAAACTGTAACACGGAATAGATTTTTCGTGTAAAAGGCTACAAGTCAATTATTGTACTGGTTGATGATACCACCCAATCCCCAAGGCTCAGATGGATGCACAGGGATTCGAACTCGGGACCCAATACATGAAAAATAAATCCTATAACCAATGAGAAATATCTTAGTAATGGTCAGCTAATTTACTCATTTACTAGCCGATCGTAAGCTGGGAAAAAAGAGGAGAGATTCGTCGTGAGGCTAGCGACTCTACCACGGAAAATCAATCAATAGCTATAGAAACCTTAAACCATTGACAAAACATAAAAAACAAACATATTCTTCGCTGTAATCCGGAAGGAAATGACGTGGACCTGTGAAAGCCTTCGGGAAGCTACTCAGCTAATGCGTCTTCCCTCGACAAAAGCGAAAATAAGCCAGCGGACATCAAATGTCCGCATGATGTTTAAAGCTTGCTGGTGAGGCTGATAAGATTGCAAAAGAAACGAGAAGATATGCCATAGGGATACTAGGAATCTGTGAGAGAAGGTGGGATGGGAGTGGATTCTCCAGATTGTTAACTGGAGAGTCAATAATCTATTCCGGTCGTGCAGACGACAACGACGAACACACCAAGAGAGTGGTTATCATGATTTCGCCAACAGCATCCAAAGCTCTTATACACTGGGAAGCAATCTCCACCTGCATGATAGTGACAGTGAGATTCAATCCAAAAGGTAGGAAAGCTTCAATTAGCGTCGGTAGCACAGTGGTTAGGACTCTCGCCGACCATGCACATGGTCCGAGGTTCATCCCCTGCCGACGCACCCCTGATTATCTATGGTCGGCCTGGAAAATTTGGGCTACCGATATTCATGCTGAAAATTCTATACTTGTACCAAAAATACAGTGTGGAATCAAGCTGTAATCAAAAAAAGCAGAGAGACTTCATTTTAGTCTCAAAGTCAGGTTGAGAGACAACTAGGAAGTCGGTAATTCACCACATTTCAAGTTCAACACTCGTAAACTGAAGGAAAAAGGTATAAAAGAGACCTTCACTGGAGTTATCAGGAAAAAGGCGGACCCATTGTACAACATCACGGAGGAAACCTGCGTGAAGAAGCATTGAAATTCTGAAAATTATGTGGGAGGAAATCTGCATAGCCGTGTCAGGAAGAAAGAGAGGCAAGACAAGGAATGGCTCAGTAGGGACATGTGGATGCCAATAGAGAGAGGAGTAGTGAGGTAGACGGACCAGTGCAGAGGTGAACAACGAAAGAACAGGACTTCAATCTACAGAGGACTGAAAAAAGAAGTGAAAACTGTGAGGAAAGATAAAAGATAATTTTAAAACACACCGGCAACTGAAGCACAACGTGCAGCAAGTAAAGAGACCACAGAATACTTAATTACCAAATAGAGGAAGCAAAAAGGAATTATGTGCCCATGATTACATAGGACTCTGAGATCGCCCATCACTGCAACTCGTCCAGAAATGCCATCAACTTTCACAGAACTGCAATTGAGCACCCATCACCCTCCAAAAGCGGAAGTCTTGAAGGCCATAAAGCCAGTAAAAGCGAGCTGGGAAGGCAGTAGAGCATGCATCCAGAGACGACAGCAGGTTTCTAAAGAAAGAAAGGTGTCTACCGATTGAAGGAAAGGTGAACTTTTCAAACTACCAAAGGACAGTCTAACCGTTTGCAAGAACGGGTGTGAAATCACTCTCCTGTCCACGCCAAGCAAAATATTGAGTCGTGTCATTTTGAAGAGAATAGAAGACACTCTATGTGTGAAACTGCGCCGGAAAAGGCTAGATTCACAGCAGCAAATCAATGGCGAATTAAACTGCAACGCCACGTATCATGATCAAAGAGATTATAGAATGGCAATCAAATCTCCAACCCAACTCCGTACACATTGAGGATGCGTTTCAATATATTCAAGTATTTTGGAAACTGCTTCAACACTACAGAGTACCCCAAACCTCAATTAACAACTATACGACAGTATCACATGTACAGTAATCCAAAACGGAAAAGTTAGAGGAGCATTTGGGATGAAAACAGGAGTAAGACAAGGCTGTCTACTATCGCCAATGATATTCCTGAGTGTGATGGACTGTGAGTAGTGAGAAGACAGGAATACGTCATGACGACAAGAAGGAGCTAGAAGATATGGATTTCGTGCACAACTTATTCTTGACGTCACACGAACTCGAAGATCTACATGTGAAAATAAACCAGTAGGCAGGGGAGGCAGTGGTAACAGGACTCCAAGTGAACAGAGAAAACAGAGGTGAATAAGGTGCCCCACCAACAGCAAGCACTATCAATAGACTTTTGAAGGAAGTCACTTCTTTCACTTATCTAAGCAGCATAGTTTCAAACACACACTTGGCATAGATGAGGGTATCAAAGGTGGGATCGGAAAATAAGGCAGAAGTCTGCTGCGCTCAGCAGAAGGAACATCCGGATTTTCAACACTTGCAGCCTTACCTAGAGCATTTCCAGCAGTGTTGCAAACTTTCACCAACAGCTACTCCCGGTGCATACTGAAGATAAGATAACTGTCCACAAAGGATACACAACAAAGAACTTTGGTAACGAATCAAACAAGATCCCATCATCCAACAAATATTCCAAAATACTGATGGATTGGACGTGTTTTGAGTGACATCATGCGTCAGGTCCTCGAATAGAATCTGAATGAGAAACGACGAGTTAAGCGTCTGGGGTGATATGGAGACCGTTCGAGGCGGAATCGTGAGACTAGCATATAGAGACTACAAATAAAGGATGAAATGATAATGTGATATTGAAGTCCATGTTTCTATTACAACCCAAAGAAATAATAATCCGTCAACTTAACTCGAAAAAATAACATCCCAAATAAAAGAAATTGGGGCAATTCAATGCAAACATTCGGGGGAAATGATGCATTTCCCCCAAGAGAAAACAACCTAAAATTTCCCCAGAAAACCCTAAAAATCCAAAAACTGCGAAAAAACCTAAACACTTCTAAATCTGTCCCAACTTTTTCCCCAGAAAAACCCACAATTTTTATTTGGGATATGTGAATAAAACATGATCAAAAACATCGGAAAGACTCACCAGATATATTCGGTTGAATAATTTTTGGATTACACTGTCGCAGGGAACTTTCACTGTCTACTGATGTAATCAGATCAAGAATTTCACAGTCATCAGAATAGGCTGTCTCAGAAGCTTTCATCTGAAAGCATATGACCATTTTAAGATATTCATACTACCTTCATCATTCTGGACGCTTTTACCCATCCTGGGGATACTAACGGAATGCTCCTCTTGAGAGCCCAACTTTTAACGGCTTCAGATCCATTACGAAATATAACATGTGTAACAAGATGGTTTAGTGTATGTGACACACTAGCACCCAGAGACTCAAGAGCTGCTCCAAGAGCAACAGCTGGATTCCCAAACGGAGATCTGACGTCAATGTATGCCACAACTCCTAATGAGTAAAATAACCCACACAAAGAAACTACCTTTCAAAACGGCTCCCATCAGTGACCTTAAGAACCGAATATAGCACAGAAAAGTACAATATGTCATAACAACAAGTTTAAACAGTTGCTATTAACTCAAATATTCACATACTTAGGCACAAGTTTTGCCGTTTCAGTGTCTCTATCGGATTATTTCAGTCATTCTTAAAGACAAGTAAGCTTGTATGCTCCACTACTCAACGACGTTCCAAATTACAAATAATTTGCGACGTCCCTTTATGAACGTTTTGGTTTTTTGGAATATTTATAAGAGCTAGGCAGATTTCAGAACATAAAAGCTATACCGTAGACTACTGGGGCTTTACAGTGTCAAGCTTTCTGAGTATAGTCAATTTCATATTGAATTCCTGCGTTCCCAGATGTAATCATCAAGCCAACTTTCCAGTACCTCTGACATTGTTAGTGTTGCTGTTAGACGTCTCTAGTGGTTGCTATTCTGCTCTCTTTGAGAACAGTAAACAGAACACGTCTGTACTCCTCCAGAGTTTGTTGATCGCATCATGAGTGCTAAAACAGAATACTTAGTGGGATAGATAGATATTAAGCACAGTATTTAAGAACTTGTGGATTGATATCGTTGGGTTCGGGGTATTTTTCTAAATGAGGCTTATCTGCTTTCCCTGGAACCATAATCAGAGTTATCTAAACAAAAGCAGTTCATATGAAATCGTGCTGCCTTATAGTTTACCGAGGTAAACGAATAGATTTAGCTTCGTTCTTTCTTCACTCTCTATGGAATGTATCGCTAAATATTCCTGGTAAACAGTAAATAGGCTTCTGACGAAACTCGCTTACTGACCACTACATAGGGACACCTAGCAACAAAAAGAAATTTAGTCGCTTTATGGATAGTTTAGGTGTGTTTAAAGACAACTCTTCATATACCCGGAACTGTCTGCATCGAACAAGCATCTTAGAGTGGCATTGTTACATGCCCCCCTTAAATGAAACGTCGGAGTCCGTTGCCGTAGTGGTTAAACGACAAGTTGTTTTGTATATACCTTCTGAATGAAAATTTGAATGAGAGAAACTTTGTGACCTGCATAATGCACTCTACCTGCGTTACATTTGCTGCCCTTGTATCAAGAAACGTCGCTTGATACTGGTATCTGCGCAATACAATAGATTAAAGGAGGCACCAAGCTCAAATTCTAAACATATATTTTGAAGTTTCGTAAAACCATGCTGTTTTATGTGGCCTATTTGATGATATGTCATAGTTTTAATCGGTCCAATAGTTGTTGGCATTAACAGCGCAATTTCAGCATTAGTTTCGGTCTGATTTTCATCTAAAGACACAAAGCATTAGGAGCATGAGCACATTGTGTGTCATTGTTGTGAAGTTAGTTTTCAAGTGGCCTTCACTTTCGGGAAGGATTCAATTACTAGAATATTCCAATTTCATAAACACAACTACGGTTCATACTTGAATGGAGGTTACTGGCTCATTTGGAATAAGGACAAGTTGTTCAGGAGGTTAGGGAGACTACATTTCTTGGTTTATTCGTATAGATGCTATTGCGCACTGAGTTGCACTGGAACTCTACATGAAACGAAAGATTTTGACTGCCTCGCTCCTCTCTTCGGTATAGCAAAGCCGATAACACAGGAGTTATTCCACTAGATTGCTACATTAAGTTCATTAAGGACGAACAGAACTTCTTCCACTTCAATGTCAAGCTGTGAACTGTGTAGAACAGTGCAGTGATACATTTGGCATGGGGATTTCATAGTGAAATCAAAGGTGCTTATGTTTCACTAAATCTTGTGCACTTCCTGTATGGATTTGATGTTCGTCAGGTGATCATTTAACAACTGTTGAACGTTGCAATCGAGCTAAAGTTATAACTCGTAATTCCAAGAATTGTTACTTGTATTTGCATCAGTTCACAATTTGTTGAGGGTACACAAACACGAAGTCCATTTCTCACTTTACTAGGGAAATACTTACAAGATATTCTGAAAAAGTAGTACACCAATTTGTGAATTTCATGATTTATATACATTACACTGTGTTCAATTAATACCAAAACTAAGTTGGAGGGGACTCATATTTCTAATAGGGGTGTAAAACAAAACTGATTTCTGCAGCTGTCATCCTTATTTCAGTTTAATTTCATCACACATACTGATAGGATTGCATGTCTTTGACTCTGGGGACTTACCAGGTAACAGTCTCGTCAACTTAGAGTATTCTGACGATATTGTCAAGCTATGAAAAGACCGACGGCGTTTGATCGCGGGTGTCTGCGCTCCATCACCTATGTTAAGCAGTACAATGTGGTGAGTAATATTGGAATTAGATGTATGGTGTTAGGCAGAGATGAGACTCGAAGTCGTTATTAATAACATTCACATCACTCTGTGTTATCTAACATATCTAACAAACCATTATGCTTTTTCCTTTTCACCATTCATTCCCCTTCACGCCTGTGCTCATTATAGCTCCAGCGAATTTATTTTTACTCTCACTCTTGTGTACCTCATCGAATTTGGTAACTTAAACAGGTGCGCCTATGTGCAAGCCTCTATGTTAAAAGTCAGTCGGTCAAAACGATAAATATTCCGGGCATAACAAAATGTTAGCAAGTGGATAATAATCTCGAAATTGTCAGCAAATGACAATCACATTTTTTCATTTGGCTCCTGATATATATATATATCCGTATAATATGTGTGTTTGTTTGACAGTCTGATATATTTTGCTACGTATATATGGATCGATATTCCATTATAATTAGCCAATCATGTTAAGACTGTCTATTGATTTGTTCATTTTGAATATTCGCTCTCACACTTGTATTCACACACTTGTTCGGACATTCATATATATTTTTGCTCTCACACTCTTGTGAGACATATTGATTCTCCTGGTGTTTTGGAAAACGGAAGTATCATCGCAAACCTAGTGGTCTTCTGATTTCCGTCTTTCTTGCATCAGGACTATTAAATTCTCGACCAGTACATAACAATAATTTGGCGACGAGTACATAATAGCTCCTTGCTATATGCAAAAGGGTCATTTTACTATAATCCCTTCTGATACCTGGGATAGGTTTCACATTTTCATAGCCTCTTCATATCACATTAGACGGTTTATTTTATACCACGGCCCAGATGCTCAACTGAAGCATATCTGATGAAATATTTTTCGATTATTGCCGACTGCAAATAATTTTTTTAAGTATGTAATATGGCAACTTGAACTGTTGAAGTTCTGTGCTTAGTTCTACGTTGCTGTGGCTGCCATGTGTCACAGTTCACTGCGATGTTATTTTGTATTGACAATTAATAACGCCGTTTCCTGAGCACTGTATGCATTTTCATAGTTTCTTTAATTGTCCAGATAAAGTGCACCGAAGAAGAAACCCCGAGCCAGAAGCTAGTAACATGGAAATAAGAAGTAGTAAGAGTCGAAGTGAATGAGATGAATGACATTTTGTTGTCCCTATATTATGTTTATCTAAAATAATTATCTTATTTACCACTCCCCTCCTGCACTTTTTGTATTCCTCACTGCAGCTTATCAGTCTTCGTAGACATTCCACTAGATGTCTCTATAAATAACATCTGCAAGCAGCCTTTCAGTGGATCCAATTCTCACAAAGTCTTTGGTACGAAGCCTTGAGGTTAATCACACTGGGCTGTATTACAGTTAATATGCTTACGCTGATAATAACCTGCTTTACTTATTACTGATTTAATGACATACAAGGCTTGTACTTGTTGCTGTGAAGTTTGCTTGTAATAACATCCCTTACACAATAAATGCAATGTTTGTGATGACAACTCGTTATTAAATTTTCACGGCGTTGACACGTGCGCATATTTCAGAAGAAAGGTTATCTCGTCGTATTAACTTTCGAGAATGCTTTCATAGGTGATAACACTTCTGCCTAGTAAGAGTTGCAACTCATGCACTATGAAATGCTTTTGACAGCATTCACAAATAACTACTAAGCTCTTAGCATATGGAGTAGTAAAATAGAAGGCATATACAATTTGGGCGTTAAGGTGTATTGGCAGTTAGTGACACAGTATGTCTGTACATGTTTCCTTTCCAAACAAGAAAATTCTAACAGTAACGTAGAGCTATAAGCAGTCACATAATGGTGCGCTCATTACTCTGTATATCTTTTGTAAGTTGTGTTTCCATTCAGTTGTCGGCGGAGCTTCAATATCTCTTTGCAGGACTTCTTTACTGAACTTTTTTTTGATTTACAGCTTGATTCCACACTGTATTTTTGGTACAAGTATGGAATTTTCAGCATGGATATCGGTAACCCAAATTTTGCAGGCCGACCATAGATATTAGGTATGCGCCGGCGTGGGCTCGAACCTCGGACCATGTGCATGGTCGGCGAGAGTCCTAACCACTGTGCCACCGACGCACACATGACACAATGCTCGGTAGTGACAGTTCTTGAAGAAAGCACCTGCGACACAATCAGACAAAGTTTTCAACTTGGAGGGGTATTAGAGATATTATTAAAAGTGCGACATACCCGCAAACTGAGGAATACGAGTGCAACACAGCACCATATCCATGCACGGTATTCGTTGTGTTTTAAAATTTCTGAAGGTACAAGTGGAATTCACGAAATGAGCGTCCGTGAAGTATGGAAGTGTCCCATCGATTCACGTGAACGGGAGGCTGGTGAAATGCGATCTCTTAAGCAAACGTACCTGCAGAGACACCGGTATGTGTTAATTTGCGTGAACTCTGGGCTGTATTAAGAGGATATTCCTTTCAATCGACCCTTCATTGTACGATCCCTTATTTTTCGTACAGATTTGATTACATTTTTCTCTTCCCATTTTGTCTATAATTATGGAACATACATTATTCTGAGGGACATTTCTAATGGATTTTCTCAAAACCGATGTTCTTCTGTTTTTAGTCTTAATTGGCGTCACAGTAGTTGACAGGATTAAAACGATGGATAGTAACTCAGTGAATTCTGTGTCTACCATAATTCTCGGCGCTTGCAACAGAAATAGATGACGAAGAACGGCAGATTGGATGATTTACGACTGAGAACAGGTTGCCACCAAACTGCGAGGAAATTATTTAAAGGCCAGTCACCCAAATATCCGCAAAGAATTCTTGGTGTATTAGACAATTATTACATGAAACACATATTTATGTGTCCTGCAACACAGTGAATAATAATAGCAAAACACAAAAGCAAAATGGATTCGACATATAATCGCCCAGGATTTTGCCCCTCTGTATATATTTAAGCCGTCACTATAAGAGTTACATTTTTAAGTGGAAGTTCAAAGCTGTAGGGCAAAGCACAATACTGTTGCACTAAACAAAATACATTTATTAATTGCACTGTTAATCTTTATATTTCAGGTCGCCCGGCGTCCATCATCTCTCACCATCGCTGAACAAAGTCGCTAACAATCTACAAAGGTGTGAATTCGGGAAGAGTCATACAACAGTATGGGGTGAAAAACACAATCGTCTAGGTAACATGCATTGTTCCACGCTTAACATATTCGTTCTACCATAGAAAATATGACGTTCTCTATGACAATATAGCTTTGCTCAAACACTGATGTTGTTTCGTTCTTTCCTCCAGAGCAGCCAGACTTTTATTGAAGCAGCGAATACGAACAAAAGAGTAATTCTTGGCTTTGTTAAAGGCCTAATAGTAGTATATATTTATTCCTGTCTATGCAGGAACATACCAATTGTACAGGCATGGATAAGTTATTATATCAATTACACATAATTTGATGTATGGTGAATTTACAGTTTGGTTGTTCTTTCTGACATTAGAATCAGTCGGAACAGTCTGCTATAAAGTCTGTTTGTGTAGCACATAAAGAGATATAGAGATATTGTCTTCGCATTAACAAAAAACCCAGACATCAGATGAATGTAATACGGACATCTGGGAAAAAAAGCTTGAAGTCAATCCTCTTACATAACTTTGTTGTGAACAGCACCCTCGGCTCAAAGTTTATTGATGTATTATGTTGAGATCAGTGATATATTTATTCCATTTTTTCTGTAGTCTTATCGTAGTTTTATAACAGGAGAGAAATTTGATCGGGGATGCGAAAACTAGATGAGGTCATGTGAACTTGTTTTACTGCATCAAATGGTGCCGAGGTCGGTTCCAGAATTCTCCATTTGCTCCATTTGTGTCTGCATGCCGGACTGCATTCGTAAGTTCAGAAAAATGTTGAAAACTGTTTGAAAACCAGTTGCTTCTTCATTACAGATCATGAATACTCATTTACAGCATGTTCGCCAGCGTCTTCAAATGGTAGAATCGGATCGTTCATGGAATTTGTGTGGTTGTGAGGTAGATGGTTTGGAATTAATCCTCATTTCAGTTTAGATGCAGGGTTGTTCGACCTCGACCAGAAGATGAATAGGAGTATCAGAGTACCAAAAAGAGAAAGTATGTGAACAGGCAATTTTGCACTAAGGTTAACCGAGTCCGATCATCTTGGCACAGATCGTCATCAGGAGTGTCGCAGGGTTCTATCCTAGGACCACTGATGTTATTGATTTTCATCAATGATCTACCACGCCGTCTGAGCTGCCCGACTCTCCTATGCGCTGATGACGTAAAAATATGGAGGGCGATAAAGTGTCCGGAGGACTCATATAGGCCACAGGAAGACCTAAACCCTCTGGAAGACTGGGCGGTGGCCAGTGGCATGACTTTCAACCTGAAAAAGTGCAAAGTAGTGAAGTTGCGCACCTGTAGACTGCAGAATGCAACTTACACCCTGTGGAATGAAAGCTTGTCCTGCACAACGTCGGAACGCGACTTAGGTCTAGTTCTAACGGAAAAAATGGACACAAGCGTAAATTACACAGGGGATGTAGCGAGGGGATATGCGGTCATACACTTTACGCATAGACAGTTAGGTGCACTCACTCCTGAGCTCTTTCTAATGTTGTGCAAAACATACGTCAGGCCACACCTTGAGGTGCATAATATTATTGCACCCCGAATGCTGAGAAGAGACGCCAACCTCTTGTAAAGAGTCCAACGACGGGCAACAAAATGAGTGGTTGGTCTCCGAAACAAACCATACGATGAAAGGCTGAAGAAACTAGGCCTGTTCACACTTAGTTACCGTCGGCTGAGGGGGGATTTGATTACTGCCTACAAAATAACAAATGACCAGAATCACCCAAACAAAGGTGTTCTGCCATTGAGTAGGTATAGGCTCCCACGTGGAAATCCCAGAAGGATAGCTCACCAGAGGGCAAGGACCCGGGTGCGCTCCCACTTCTTTTCACTGCGGGTTTGTCGTCCCTGGAATTCCTTGCCGGCAGATGTAGCTATGGCACCGTCTTTGGACGCCTTTAAGCGAAGGCTGGACAACCACGCAGCGATACAAGGACTGCATCCAAATGGCCCATACCCTTAAAATCGCATATACCAATCAGGGGTAGGTAATTAAACTCGTCGTTTTACTTCTTTACGTTCTCTCCCGTCTTACTCTCCTGACAACTTATTAATATTATAATTACTATTACCGATATATATATATTATTCTTCAAACGTAATAATAATATATATTCTCATTTTTACATGAGGGACGCCAGTTTACAGGCATCATCAATTCGATAATTTACACATAATATTAATAAGCATATTTAGTAAAGATAATATGATAAAGTACATTTTTTCCCTAGCTATGTAGGGTACACCAATTGTATAGGCATGCATAAATATTGTTTTAATAATAATAATATATTCCTTTCTGTTTATGCAGGAACATACCAATTGTACAGGCATGGATAAGTTATTATATCAATTACACATAATTTGATGTATGGTGAATTTACAGTTTGGTTGTTCTTTCTGACATGAGAGTCAGTCGGAACAGTCTGCTATAAAGTCTGTTTGTGTAGCACATAAAGAGATATAGAAATATTGTCTTCGCATTAACAAAAAACCCAGACATCACATGAATGTAATACAGATATCTGGGAAAAATAAAGCTTGAAGTCAATTCTCTTATATAACTTTGTTGTGAACAGCATTGTTGGCTTAAAGATTATTGATGTATTATGTTGAGATCAGTGATATATTTATTCCATTTTTCAATGAGCTGACTGTTGTTACGTTTCCTATATTCGTTTCTGTCTCTTAGTCTGAATAGCTTCACTAATTATATCTATTATTATTATTACTAACTCCTTTCTCTTGTCGACGATACCGAAGGACTAACTGGCGAAAGGATCAACTCCAATCACAGTAGTAACAGTCTTAACATACCTCATACTACAAACCACATATAATTAATCCCAGCACTACTCCCTTTGGAGTCAACCAAAGCTACGACAGTCGAGTGGCGAGACAAGCTACGCAGAAGTTTACCGAAGATCAGGAACCTATACCTCACAATCAAGAAGCGAGCACAAAGAAATCAAATTGGTTTATACTAGCTCGTAAAAACGATATTGGATATTGGAATGCACCTAGGTCAGAAGTCTTACACGTCGTACTCCCTGGGGGACACAGAAATGCCAGATGTTAGGGGACAAAAGGACTTAGGAGTTATTATAAGCTATGACTTAAAAAAAACGGTAAATTACAATCGAGCAGCAGCTAAGGCTTTCCGAATGTCATCGGCATTTAGGAAGGCTTTCAAACGGTTAGACGAGGGTAGATGACGAAGAACGGCAGATTGGATGATTTACGACTGAGAACAGGTTGCCACCAAACTGCGAGGAAATTATTTAAAGGCCAGTCACCCAAATATCCGCAAAGAATTCTTGGTGTATTAGACAATTATTACATGAAACACATATTTATGTGTCCTGCAACACAGTGAATAATAATAGCAAAACACAAAAGCAAAATGGATTCGACATATAATCGCCCAGGATTTTGCCCCTCTGTATATATTTAAGCCGTCACTATAAGAGTTACATTTTTAAGTGGAAGTTCAAAGCTGTAGGGCAAAGCACAATACTGTTGCACTAAACAAAATACATTTATTAATTGCACTGTTAATCTTTATATTTCAGGTCGCCCGGCGTCCATCATCTCTCACCATCACTGAACAAAGTCGCTAACAATCTACAAAGGTGTGAATTCGGGAAGAGGCATACAACAGTATGGGGTGAAAAACACAATCGTCTAGGTAACATGCATTGTTCCACGCTTAACATATTCGTTCTACCATAGAAAATATGACGTTCTCTATGACAATATAGCTTTGCTCAAACACTGATGTTGTTTCGTTCTTTCCTCCAGAGCAGCCAGACTTTTATTGAAGCAGCGAATACGAACAAAAGAGTAATTCTTGGCTTTGTTAAAGGCCTAATAGTAGTATATATTTATTCCTGTCTATGCAGGAACATACCAATTGTACAGGCATGGATAAGTTATTATATCAATTACACATAATTTGATGTATGGTGAATTTACAGTTTGGTTGTTCTTTCTGACATTAGAATCAGTCGGAACAGTCTGCTATAAAGTCTGTTTGTGTAGCACATAAAGAGATATAGTAATATTATCTTCGCATTAACAAAAAACCCAGACATCAGATGAATGTAATACGGACATCTGGGAAAATAGCTTGAAGTCAATTCTCCTATATATCTTTGTTGTGAACAGCACCCTCGGCTCAAAGTTTATTGATGTATTATGTTGAGATCAGTGATATATTTTTTCATTTTTTCAGTAGTCTTATTGTAGTTTTATAACAGGAAAACAAATCGATCGTGGATGCAAAAACTAGATGAGGTCATGTTGGATTGTTTTACTGCATCAAATGGTGCCGAGGTCGATTCCAGAATTCTCTATTTGCGCCATTTGTGTCTGCATGGCGGACTGTACACGTAAGTTTAGCAAAATGTTGAAAACTGTTTGAAAACCAGTTGCTTCTTTATTTGAGATCACGAATACTGCTTGTACAGAACGTTAGCCAGCGTCTTCAAATGGTAGCATTGGACCGTTCATTGAATTTGAATGGTTATGAGTTAAATGGTCTGGAATCCAGCTTTATTTCAGCTTAGGTGCAGGGTTTTTCAACCTCGAGGTAGCTTGGATCGTTCAGTCTTCAACTACATTGGCAAGCGATCTGAACTCGAGTCCCGTCCTGGAGGTAATAGCAAGACACCTACCTACTTGACTGCAAAGAAAATGGGTGAAGATAAGCTCTCGTATAGAGGAAGAAGGTACTAAGTCAAGGTTTGATGATATCCTTAAACTGGTAAAAGATAGTGTCAATGAAACTATGAGCAAGTTTGCCAGTATATTGCATCCCACCCCTAGAATAGAGCAGTCTGGGAGCAAAACGCAATCATTGATGACGAAAGGGTCTCAGAGAGGTGGATATCAAGAAAGCTTTATGGTGTCTAGTAATCTAGATAAACTTAGTGAGTGTAACAGCCTTCGTGGGAATTCCTCATCAGATAGGTTGCAATTTGCGAGACAAACGCGGTTGTGTTTTACACGTTTGCAAGAAGTGCATACAAAGGCGAACTGTGAAGCAGTGAGCAAGTTTAGTGGTGAGCTAAATGTGAAACCAAGGTCTGACTCCAAACCATGTGACAATAATGGTGTGGTGAAGAAGCCTGTAGTTGCAACTGGTAAGCCGTTGTTGAACAGTGTCACAGACAACTTCGCAGTTTGTGCAGGAGAAGAGGGCTACAGTTTTAGAGTCCAGTTCTGACTCCACAAGATGACAAGGTATTACTAGTCAGAGTAAAGGTATAAAACCTTTAAGGATTCGTGAGGAGGAACCAAAATTGTCTACTGCTGTTATCAAAGAGTTTAAAATGATGAAGTCGACCAGATAGCTGACGTTAAATTGAATATTTGTGATAATGATCGTGATAGTGCACCTTTCTCTTTGGTTGATCATGATGAGATGAGGGATATGCCTACTACTGCTAAGTTGAACAAAGGTTCTGTACCACTTGGACGTGAAGTATAATTAAAAGCGGATGTGGTGGTAGGAGGTATGGATTCTCGTGAGACCGTTGGTGCAAATGAGCAGCGTGTAGCCCACCTATCGACAGATGTTAAGGGTGAACTGCAGCTAATCATAGAAGATAGCAGTGACGACAATCCTACGGTTAGACAACATTCTAAAGGTCGAACAACAACAGTTTCTGATGCACTGTTAAGTCCATCAACTTGTGTCACTCAGTCGTCGTCTGTGTTGTCATCCACAATGAAAGGGACATCCATGAACTGACGTGCATTGTGCTATGACTATGTTAGTATCTGTCCGTTTGGAAAGATGAAAGTCAATGATCAGTTTAGTGAGGATAAGCCAACTGTGTATTTTTTTAATAATAATTTTCATATAATCATAAATTTACATGAAAATGCATGCCATTTTTACAGGCACGATCAAGTATGTTATAATGTCAAATCTTAAATTGTCTACAAGTTAATAATGTTTCAACAGTTAAATATTTGATACATATACATAATTACACTTATTGTCTGAACCAGGCCGTATAGTTATTGAATTGTACAGTTGTCCTCCAGGTTGAGCGGGAAAACTGACTTCGTTTCGTTTTCATCCCGTGGTTGTAGGCATACGATAACCAACCAATATTGAGGTAAGTACAACGTTTACAAAGGACTGGAAGCTGTTTTATAAAAGTTAAAGTGCTAAGGTGAAACATTAAAGTGTAATAGATTAAGTGAGTGAAATATATCATTAATAAACACATTTATATAGAAAACAGAACGGGGAAGTAATTAATCCTTAGGCCAACAACGTTCATTTGCAATGTATAATAAAACCAGTATATTTCGTACTATCATGATGTCCACTTTTGTCTTTAATACAATTATTTTCAAGCCAGTTGTCTTTATTTCATGCTTTTTTGTCTATTTGGTGCACAACCGTACCCTCCAGAGAATAGGAATAGAATGATCCTAATCGAATTCATACAGAGCTATAAAATGTTAGGTTTAATGGAATATAATGAGGATTAAGTAAAGACGTTATTAGAAAATAAGTGCGACAAGACATTGTGAAGTGGTATTTAAAGATCCGACAATGGACAGCAAGTATGATGGGGTAATTGTTAAACTGGCCTGCACGAATAAAGGCATTTCAAGTTACTGTTTGATTGTTATTGTCTTTGATGTAAATTACTCTATGCCTTCGCTTGGTTGGTCAGATACGTCGTACGTATAGTAGTAGTCTACATTGCACGATACAACGACTTGAGCGTGTTACCATTCGAAGTTGAAGATACAGATGATGGAAGGTGGTCACCAAACGACCTCAAAGAGGAATTTTCAACCCAGGGCGTCAACCTGAGAAGGGTTGTAGGCGTATTGTTGTAAGTCCTACAATTCTTCAAAGGAATTACATCGAGACACGATCTGCGAGTTTGTGTGTACTGTTTGCATATATCTGTGGTGTGTCATATCAATTAGTGTTTTTGGATTCAGTGTGTTTAATTGTTGTTTTCGTACCTTGTTGTTATTGCGTAATTTTGTTAAATTGTTCGTCGTGATTACTTCTGAAGTTGTTTCTAGTCTTCTACATCCGTGAATGAATTGATTGATGTTAAAGACAGTAGATGGGTCGTGTACGCCGGGGAGGTTTGGCTATTGCTGAGAATGACATGTACGAAGATAATGATTAGCTGTGGTCCCACACGCCGGGGAGCAAGAGTGTGGACGACTGAAGTTTGCATACGTCACCTGTCAGCCACGTCTCATAAACCGTTAATGCCCAGCTCTTGCTACGCTGGGCCTCACACTGTCCCTCGAAGCTCCGCAGAAACGCTTAGTACGAACGAACGCAAAACCAGAACACTGATTGGTGACTCGAGAATTCTTTATTCTAACGCCAACATATGGCCAACTTTACAACTAAGGTCTCTGACGGTTTTGTCCTGACTTATTTCTAAACAGCGACCGATGAGACAATGACTGGTGTATTGATGCCTCCGCGAAAATTATGGAGGAGGTAGGTCGGAGCAAACAACCCTGAATTGATCGTTCAATCTTCAACTACATTGACAATCCCCTGGAAAAAATGGATCCACTCCTTTTTTCCATCACGACCAATACACGTTGACTCGGATGCCATTGCGAGAAACTGGGCCACACGGACAAAGCTAAAATGGAAAATAAACAGAAAAGCCAACACACCACAAGCATACTCACAGCACAATCTCACACATAAATGAGACCTACAACTTCCAGTTAATAATAATAATAGTATATTCTCATTTTGTACATGAGGGACGCCAGTTTACATGTATCATCTATATGATAAATTACATATACGATTAGCAATCATACTTAATAATAATGTTTTAATAAAATACACAGTTTTTCCTACCTGTGTAGGACACATCAAATGTACAGGCATGGATAAGCATTATTTAAATTTCATAAATTTGGTTTATAGTTAAATTACATGGTTGCTGACGTTTCTGTCTTAGGTCTGTGGGAACAATATGATAACCAGTCATTCAATGGAGCACATCATGAAATATAGGAATATTTACTTCGCAATAACAAAAAAACCCGAGTAAGTTTTGGATGGATTAAAAATACTTGGGAAAAAATAAAGCTTCAAGTTATTCCACAATATAGCTTAGGTGTGTACAAGTCCGAAACTCATTTTTGATTTATATCCAAATTGGGTAATAAGAAAGCTATTTTTACAGATACGATCAGTTATGTTATAAGTTACAATCGTGACGTTGTAATACAGATTGACACTTTTACATTGGTATAAGAGTATATTCCACAAATGTAATCCAGGTTGCGTCGTGGAGAAAGTTAATTCGTTATTAACAAGGCAACTGAAAGATACGGGACCAATAATGTTTGCAGATCATTTGTCATTGTAAATGGTCAAATATCCACATAATTCATTCTCATTCAAAAAGTCAAATGGAAGCTGAAATGGTGAGAGAAAAAAGAAGACAAACAACAGCAACGCAAAAGAAAGCAACGGGAGTCCTTAAGGAGTGATTAATAAATATATACACATATGTTCTCTTTAGTAACTGTGGTTATTTTAGTTCCATGTGAATGCAAAAGACTTCGTAAAATGCCTAACCAGGCTAATTGTCCCATCATTTTTAAGTTCAGTAATTCCCTTAATGCTAGTAGGTTTAGTAAATGTCAGGATCACTTAAGACTGAATAATGCGTAGTAATGACCTGGTCACCTTCTCTAGCTTTGATTTACCAAAAAAGGATCGTGCACAGCAACAGACAACTAGTGCTGAAACTAGCATTCAGCAAACTACACAACAAACACGCTTGCCAATGGAACTAGGAACTGATTTAGATACCAGTACCCCTGTAAATAAAGCCTCATCGAAAGATGTTAAAATAGCTACAACTTCTGCAAGTTGTTCTAAGAAATTTCCCCCCAAACGTAGTAACCTCACCACGACGAACAAATTCCGCAGGGTTGAGACTAATGATGGGGAAGAATACTTTGTATTCAATAAGCCTGCTGAGAGTAAGAATGTCAACAAACCATCACTTGTTACGAAAAACTCCTCTCGAAACATAAGTATATCTGGAGGTGTTCCGCATGCTCCACCTTATAGAAAGTCAGGCTCCAAGACTCCTAAAGTCTTGCAGCCAAAGCACCTTCCCTCACAATTCCCTTTAAGTTATAAAAACAACCCGAAGGTGTGTACCGGTATGCCGAATAGCAGTTGGATGGGTAGACCTTTTGATGCTATGGCTTTTAACCGTCAACCTAGGCCCAACCCCTACTACCCTTATATCCAGGAACACATGGTAAATTTTCCAGGTGTCCCGAATCACTGGTACGACCCATGGCACCTAGGACCACCTCATTGCACAACAATCCCGATGTACAGACACCCAGTCCGACCTCCCTTTCATTCATAAATTCTTGCGGTGCTGACGCACAAATAGATTTAGGTTATGGTGACATTTTAAGCCAGTTTGTAGTATCCCGTGACTTATTCACGATATTGCTAATTAATGCACGTTCCTTAATCAATAAGATATCTGAACTAAGGACATTATTATTAGTCGCCAAGCCTACTGTAGCTCTGATTACTGAGTCATGGTGCTCATCCTCTGTACTTGATGTGCATATAGGTATCGATGATTACACTGTACACCGTGCAAACAGAGATTGCAAGCGTGGTGGAGGATGTCTCATATATATACATAGCTCATTTGTAGTCAGTAAGGTGGAAGATGAAACAATGAATAATGTACCTGACTCACTCTGGGTTGTCTTACATGGAGATAAGTACAAACTTCTCATAGGCTGTGTTTATCGAGCACCAAGCTCAACAAAAGAAACTGATGCGTTATTAGCTAAATCGTTTGCACACGCATCCTCGTTTAGTGCTAATTACAAAATAATTGCAGGGGACTTCAATCTTCCAGAAGTCAATTGGCTAACTAGTTCCGGCCCCCAACGCTTCGACGAATTACTTGCCACTATCGACTGTTATGGATGGCAACAACACGTCCAGACACCTACTCGTGGTGACAACATGTTGGACCTTGTTTTTTGTCATGACACAATCCCAGTATCCACCTATGTTGGTAATAGATTTTCCAGTAGTGACCATAGAATGGTACTCTGCTCTCTGCCTTTCTCACCACTAAATACAGGAAACAAACAAGATTCAGGAAGCACAATATGTCGTAGTTACAAATATACAGACTGGGGATTAGTCCAAGAACTTATTCGACTCTGTCAATGGGATGACTATTTTACCACTGACTCCCTGGAGGCTGTAGTAACCCCGTTTTACAGGAATGTTACCCTTTGTCTAGATACAGTTGCTCCAAAGAAAATAGTGAAATTAAGTAGACACCGAGCTGAATATATTCCAAGGGCACACCGTAATAAGTTAAGGAAGCTGAAGAAACAGTACTATTCCACTAAGGATATATCACTACTCCACTCAATCCACGAGTCTCTTGAATCTATCAAGCGCCTACGCTCTCAAAAGGACCTCGACGAAGAGTTAACGGCACTTGAAAGTACCTCCAAAGTTTATAACTTAACGGCACTTCTTAAAAAACGAATGCAGTTGGCGAGGGAAATCCCCTACTTACTTCACGACAAAGTAATCTACAATGAACCTGCCACTATCTGTGAACTTTTCAGTGATTGGTTTGCAAACTTTAGTTTAGAAACACATATGCCTGGTGAAACCGCCCCCGTTACTATCTCTTCCCTTGAAAGCATTGTGTTCACTAATCAATTAATAGTACAAGCAATTAAAAGCCTTAAACCTTCCACTAGTACGGGACCGGATGGCCTCGCTTCGATAATTTTCAAAAACAGTGGGTGTGATATACCCCTGTTACTTCTTAAATTCTTCTCAATATCTATGGACACTGGCACTTACCCTAGTGAGTGGAAAACTAGCTTCATAATTCCACATTACAAATCTGGTGATAGGGCAAACGTCCGCAATTACAGACCCATAAATATAACCCCAGTTATCTCACGAATCATGGAGAAAGTTGTCAAAGATCAATTGTCAGACTACCTAATTAGGGAAGATCTTGTTACAAGGTCTCAACACGGATTTCTCAAAAATAGATCCTGCGTTACTTGCCACTTCGACTTTTTCAACTGCATCACTAGTAGTCGCGAAGCACGTAAGCTAGTCGTTGTTCGCTACTTCGATATATCTAGGGCATTTGACATGGTATCTCACAGTATTCTCTTTGAGAAGCTGTACTCTTGTGGAATTCGCAACCCATTACTGAACTGGTTAAAATCATTTCTAAGCAACAGGGTACAAATAACCAAAGTTGGATCTGTATTGTCTCATCCTAGGCAGATCTCAAGTGGGGTCGTGCAAGGTAGTGTCCTAGGTCCACTTTTATTCACAGTTTACATTAACAGCATTTGCAAGTGCTTCACCTCAGGTAAACCATTCCTATATGCTGACGACCTCAAAGTCGTCTACTCCTGCTACACTCATGAATTAAGCGATATGGTTACTAAAATACATCTTGAACTAAGTAGTCTCGCAACATGGTGTGCTGAATCCTGTCTAAACTTTAACATTGACAAATGCGGCTGGATTTGTATCGGCAACAGTAAGCTTGATCTAACTCTTGAAATAAATGGGCGAAAACTAGCTAAGCTCAATTCAGTCGTAGATCTCGGTATTAGATACTCTAGTAACCTAACGTTCTCTGAACAAACTGATTATGCCAGACGTATAACACGCAATTTCTTTTGTTGTGAAACTAGGGTTTTGTTACACAAAGTGTGTGTCCGACCTATCTTAGAATACTGCCCATTTATTCTTAGTGGACTCAGACAAAATATTAATAATATATTTCTTCCTGTTTATGCAGGAACATACCAATTGTACAGGCATGGATAAGTTATTATATAAATTACACAATTTGATGTATGATGAATTTGCAGTTTGGTTGTTCTCTCTGACATGAGAGTCAGTCGGAACAGTCTGCTATAAAGTCTGTTTGTGTAGCACATAAAGAGATATAGAAATATTATCTTCGCATTAAAAAACCCAGACATCAGATGAATGTAATACGGATATCTGGGAAAAAAAGCTTGAAGTCAATTCTCTTATATAACTTTGTTGTGAGCAACACTGCCCGTTTATTCTTAGCGGACTCAGACAAAATGACAAGCTTAAATTAGAGGGAGTGCAACGGCAGTTTACCTCAAGAGCTCTTGGCTTAGAAAGTGGTCTGGAATACCATGAGCGGTGCGAAAGACTAAGATTAGAACCCCTCTGGAAAAGACGCCTTAAGCTAAACCTTATCTTTTACTATAAGCTAAGTAATCTTCTCTTGCATTCCTCCGAGCCAATAACTAAACCTACCGCTGTCATCAGTTACAATCTTAGAAGTCGTCACAACCCAGCTGCTATGGAGCACTGTCAGACTTACGTGCGGTACAACTTCTTCTTAAATAAGTTTTCAGTCATTTGGAATAGACTACCAGCTAATGTGCGCGATGCAAACACACTTCCAGTGTTCATCTCCTCAGTTACCAGACTACTCAAAGATGACAACGCACTTTTGCGCCTGACTCTTACACCTTCCTTTTCACCATACATAGATATTTTAAGTTCTTTAAACGTGTAGTTACAAAAAACTACAACTATAAATTTTAATATTATTGGAACTAAATGATTAACATTTCTACACAGGACAGTAATGTTAGTTTACACATAATATAAAAGTTAGCATAACGGGAATATTTAGTTTCTGTACCAAAATAACCACAGTTACTAAAGAGAACATATGTGTATATATTTATTAATCACTCCTTAAGGACTCCCGTTGCTTTCTTTTGCGTTGCTGTTGTTTGTCTTCTTTTTTCTCTCACCATTTCAGCTTCCATTTGACTTTTTGAATGAGAATGAATTATGTGGATATTTGACCATTTACAATGACAAATGATCTGCAAACATTATTGGTCCCGTATCTTTCAGTTGCCTTGTTAATAACGAATTAACTTTCTCCACGACGCAACCTGGATTACATTTGTGGAATATACTCTTATACCAATGTAAAAGTGTCAATCTGTATTACAACGTCACGATTGTAACTTATAACATAACTGATCGTATCTGTAAAAATAGCTTTCTTATTACCCAATTTGGATATAAATCAAAAATGAGTTTCGGACTTGTACACACCTAAGCTATATTGTGGAATAACTTGAAGCTTTATTTTTTCCCAAGTATTTTTAATCCATCCAAAACTTACTCGGGTTTTTTTGTTATTGCGAAGTAAATATTCCTATATTTCATGATGTGCTCCATTGAATGACTGGTTATCATATTGTTCCCACAGACCTAAGACAGAAACGTCAGCAACCATGTAATTTAACTATAAACCAAATTTATGAAATTTAAATAATGCTTATCCATGCCTGTACATTTGATGTGTCCTACACAGGTAGGAAAAACTGTGTATTTTATTAAAACATTATTATTAAGTATCATTGCTAATCGTATATGTAATTTATCATATAGATGATACATGTAAACTGGCGTCCCTCATGTACAAAATGAGAATATACCATTATTATTATTATTAGTCGTTTGCATCACTCATGGTATTCCAGACCACTTTCTAAGCCAAGAGTTCTTGAGGTAAACTGCCGTTGCACTCCCTCTAATTTAAGCTTGTCATTTTGTCTGAGTCCGCTAAGAATAAACGGGCAGTGTTGCTCACAACAAAGTTATATAAGAGAATTGACTTCAAGCTTTTTTCCCAGATATCCGTATTACATTCATCTGATGTCTGGGTTTTTTTAATGCGAAGATAATATTTCTATATCTCTTTATGTGCTACACAAACAGACTTTATAGCAGACTGTTCCGACTGACTCTCATGTCAGAGAGAACAACCAAACTGCAAATTCATCATACATCAAATTGTGTAATTTATATAATAACTTATCCATGCCTGTACAATTGGTATGTTCCTGCATAAACAGGAAGAAATATATTATTAATATTTTGTCTGAGTCCACTAAGAATAAATGGGCAGTATTCTAAGATAGGTCGGACACACACTTTGTGTAACAAAACCCTAGTTTCACAACAAAAGAAATTGCGTGTTATACGTCTGGCATAATCAGTTTGTTCAGAGAACGTTAGGTTACTAGAGTATCTAATACCGAGATCTACGACTGAATTGAGCTTAGCTAGTTTTCGCCCATTTATTTCAAGAGTTAGATCAAGCTTACTGTTGCCGATACAAATCCAGCCACATTTGTCAATGTTAAAGTTTAGACAGGATTCAGCACACCATGTTGCGAGACTGCTTAGTTCAAGATGTATTTTAGTAACCATATCGCTTAATTCATGAGTGTAGCAGGAGTAGACGACTTTGAGGTCGTCAGCATATAGAAATGGTTTACCTGAGGTGAAGCACTTGCAAATGCTGTTAATGTAAACTGTGAATAAAAGTGGACCTAGGACACTACCTTGCACGACCCCACTTGAGATCTGCCTAGGATGAGACAATACAGATCCAACTTTGGTTATTTGTACCCTGTTGCTTAGAAATGATTTTAACCAGTTCAGTAATTAGTCGCGAATTCCACATGAGTACAGCTTCTCAAAGAGAATACTGTGGGATACCATGTCAAATGCCCTAGATATATCGAAGTAGCGAACAACGACTAGTTTACGTGCTTCGCGACTGCTAGTGATGCAGTTGAAAGGGTCGAAGTGGCAAGTAACACAGGATCTATTTTTGAGAAATCCGTGTTGAGACCTCGTAGCAAGATCTTCCCTAAGTAAGTAGTCTGACAATTGATCTTTGACAACTTTCTCCATGATTCGTGAGATAACTGGGGTTATATTTATGGGTCTGTAATTGCGGACGTTTGCCCTATCACCAGATTTGTAATGTGGAATTATGAAGCTAGTTTTCCACTCACTAGGGTAAGTGCCAGTGTCCATAGATATTGAGAAGAATTTAAGAAGTAGCAGGGGTACATCACACCCACTGTTTTTGAAAATTATCGAAGCGAGGCCATCCGGTCCCGTACTAGTGGAAGGTTTAATGCTCTTAATTGCTTGTACTATTAATTGATTAGTGAACACAATGCTTTCAAGGGTAGATCTAGTGTAACAACAGAAGACAAGGGCCAGCCAACAGATCGTTTTATTATGAAAATCGACACGTATTTATACATCTTTCAACTACATTATTATAGACAAGCGCAGTCATCTGATTGGTTGTTTAGGTAGACAAACGCAGGCTTCTGATTGGTTGTTTCGGGATTCCTTGACAAATCGAGTTCTCTATCTGCGAATCACATTTTGCCACGTTAACTTTGCTGTGATTGGTTGTTGACTCAGTCTTGTTCATATTTTCTCACGGCCCATATTAGTGACCTAGACCTTAACGTAGATTAGTGCCAACCAATCGGCTAGCAGCCTGCTCTCACCACACTCGTCCCCCCGTCAAATACGTGCGACTGAAGTCGGCTTGATCTACTTGGTGCAGGCGTCATCGTTGGCTTGTCTCGCTGTATCCATTTCTGGAGCTCGCTGACGTTCACGCGCCTCTCATTGTTCGCCATTGCGACTGTGTCTGCGTAACCCCATCTTGAAGTGACCATATATGGTCCTTCCCACTTTGGAAACTCTTTGCCTGACCCTGTCGAACATTCGTCCATACTTCGGCCGACACCTTCATATGCTGCTTTCGCCCGACCTCCCAGCAGCGTCTCAAGTAGCAGCTCCATCGCTGGCAGATCTTGAACGCCACTCAACTGCGCAGAAGCCTTGAAGTCCTGCCCGAAGATCCATTATTATTATATAAGCTTTATTCCAAATCAGTACTTGTGATACAGAATGGAATTCTCAGCATTTTACTACAATATTGCATCCAGTTTTTACAATAACAATAAATAAAGTTCTACATAGATTAAAGATTATCTCAACAACATATTAGTATGTCGGTAGCAAAGCCAAAATTAAAATATTTGAAGGTGTTAGAAAAGTAGATACTACTAGCATATTTACTGGCGTAAGCGATAGCAAAATGGTCGAGATATACAGAGTGTAAAAGAACAACAAGAATGTTTTAACTAGAGTTTGCAAGGAAGAGAAAAACAAAACAGCACTTAACAAAAATAAAGACAAAAAAGGTAGAGAGAATGGAAAAGAGAGAAAACGCTGTACCCATAAATGATGTGAGTTGGAAAGACGAGATTCATTGGTTCTAGTGACTATTTAATAAGTTAAAGGTTTCATGCCTGATGCATTCTTTATCCATATCCATATGTCTCCATCAAAAACTGCAGGGTATAGGCTTTTCATTTGTCGGTAGGCAGCGACACCAAATGTAACAACAGAAGACAAGGGCCAGCCAACAGATCGTTTTATTATGAAAATCGACACGTATTTATACATCTTTCAACTACATTATTATAGACAAGCGCAGTCATCTGATTGGTTGTTTTTAGGTAGACAAACGCAGGCTTCTGATTGGTTGTTTCGGGATTCCTTGACAAATCGAGTTCTCTATCTGCGAATCACATTTTGCCACGTTAACTTTGCTGTGATTGGTTGTTGACTCAGTCTTGTTCATATTTTCTCACGGCCCATATTAGTGACCTAGACCTTAACGTAGATTAGTGCCAACCAATCGGCTAGCAGCCTGCTCTCACCACACTCGTCCCCCCGTCAAATACGTGCGACTGAAGTCGGCTTGATCTACTTGGTGCAGGCGTCATCGTTGGCTTGTCTCGCTGTATCCATTTCTGGAGCTCGCTGACGTTCACGCGCCTCTCATTGTTCGCCATTGCGACTGTGTCTGCGTAACCCCATCTTGAAGTGACCATATATGGTCCTTCCCACTTTGGAAACTCTTTGCCTGACCCTGTCGAACATTCGTCCATACTTCGGCCGACACCTTCATATGCTGCTTTCGCCCGACCTCCCAGCAGCGTCTCAAGTAGCAGCTCCATCGCTGGCAGATCTTGAACGCCACTCAACTGCGCAGAAGCCTTGAAGTCCTGCCCGAAGATCCATTATTATTATATAAGCTTTATTCCAAATCAGTACTTGTGATACAGAATGGAATTCTCAGCATTTTACTACAATATTGCATCCAGTTTTTACAATAACAATAAATAAAGTTCTACATAGATTAAAGATTATCTCAACAACATATTAGTATGTCGGTAGCAAAGCCAAAATTAAAATGTTTGAAGGTGTTAGAAAAGTAGATACTACTAGCATATTTACTGGCGTAAGCGATAGCAAAATGGTCGAGATATACAGAGTGTAAAAGAACAACAAGAATGTTTTAACTAGAGTTTGCAAGGAAGAGAAAAACAAAACAGCACTTAACAAAAATAAAGACAAAAAAGGTAGAGAGAATGGAAAAGAGAGAAAACGCTGTACCCATAAATGATGTGAGTTGGAAAGACGAGATTCATTGGTTCTAGTGACTATTTAATAAGTTAAAGGTTTCATGCCTGATGCATTCTTTATCCATATCCATATGTCTCCATCAAAAACTGCAGGGTATAGGCTTTTCATTTGTCGGTAGGCAGCGACACCAAATGTAACAACAGAAGACAAGGGCCAGCCAACAGATCGTTTTATTATGAAAATCGACACGTATTTATACATCTTTCAACTACATTATTATAGACAAGCGCAGTCATCTGATTGGTTGTTTTTAGGTAGACAAACGCAGGCTTCTGATTGGTTGTTTCGGGATTCCTTGACAAATCGAGTTCTCTATCTGCGAATCACATTTTGCCACGTTAACTTTGCTGTGATTGGTTGTTGACTCAGTCTTGTTCATATTTTCTCACGGCCCATATTAGTGACCTAGACCTTAACGTAGATTAGTGCCAACCAATCGGCTAGCAGCCTGCTCTCACCACACTAGTAACGGGGGCGGTTTCACCAGGCATATGTGTTTCTAAACTAAAGTTTGCAAACCAATCACTGAAAAGTTCACAGATAGTGGCAGGCTCATTGTAGATTACTTTGTCGTGAAGTAAGTAGGGGATTTCCGTCGTCAACTGCATTCGTTTTTTAAGAAGTGCCGTTAAGTTATAAACTTTGGAGGTACTTTTAAGTGCCGTTAACTCTTCGTCGAGGTCCTTTTCAGAGCGTACGCGCTTGATAGATTCAAGAGACTCGTGGATTGAGTGGAGTAGTGATATATCCTTAGTTGAATAGTACTGTTTCTTCAGCTTCCTTAACTTATTACGGTGTGCTCTTGGAATATATTCAGCTCGGTGTCTACTTAATTTCACTATTTTCTTTGGAGCAACAGTATCCAGACAAAGGGTAACATTCCTGTAAAATGGGGACACTACAGCCCCCAGGGAGTCAGTGGTAAAATAGTCATCCCATTGACAGAGTCGAATAAGTTCTTGGACTAATCCCCAGTCTGTATATTTGTAACTACGACATATTGTGCTTCCTGAATCTTGTTTGCTTCCTATATTTAGTGGTGAGAAAGGCAGAGAACAGAGTACCATTCTATGGTCACTACTGGAAAATCTAGTACCAACGTTGGTGGATACTGGGATTGTGTCATGACAAAAACAAGGTCCGACATGTTGCCACCACGAGTAGGTGTCTGGACGTGTTGTTGCCATCCATAACAGTCGATAGTGGCAAGTAATTCGTCGAAGCGTTGGGGGCCGGAACTAGTTAACCAATTGACTTCTGGGAGATTGAAGTCCCCTGCAATTATTTTGTAATTAGCACTAAACGAGGATGCGTGTGCAAACGATTTGGCTAATAACGCATCCGTTTCTTTTGTTGAGCTTGGTGCTCGATAAACACAGCCTATGAGAAGTTTGTATTTATCTCCATGTAAGACAACCCAGAGTGAGTCAGGTACATTATTCATTATTTCATCTTCCACCTTACTGACTACAAATGAGCTATGTATATATATGAGACATCCTCCACCACGCTCGCAGTCTCTGTTTGGACGATGTACAGTGTAATCATCGATACCCATATGCACATCAAGTAGAGAGGATGAGCACCATGACTCAGTAATCAGAGCTACGGTAGGCTTGGCGACTAATAATAATGTCCTTAGTTCAGATATCTTATTTATTAAGGAACGTGCATTAATTAGCAATATCGTGAACAAGTCACGGGATACTACAAACTGGCTTAAAATGTCACCATAACCTAAATCTATTTGTGCGTCAGCACCGCAAGAATTTATGAATGAAAGGGAGGTCGGACTGTGTGTCCGTACATCGGGATTGTTGTGCAATGCGGTGGTCCTAGGTGCCATGGGTCGTACCAGTGATTCGGGACACCTGGAAAATTTACCGCGTGTTCCTGGATATAAGGGTAGTAGGGGTTGTGCCTAGGTTGACGGTTAAAAGCCATAGCATCAAAAGGTCTACCCATCCAACTGCTGTTCGGCATATCGGTACACACATTCGGGTTGTTTTTATAACTTAAAGGGAATTGTGAGGGAAGGTGCTTTGGCTGCAAGACTTTAGGAGTCTTGGAGCCTGACTTTCTATAAGGTGGAGCATGCGGAAAACCTCCAGATATACTTATGTTTCGAGAGGTTTTCGTAACAAGTGATGGTTTGTTGACATTCTTACTCTCAGCAAGCTTATTGAATACAAAGTATTCTTCCCCATCATTAGTCTCAACCCTGCGGAATTTGTTCGTCATGGTGAGGTTACTACGTCTGGGGGGAAATTTCTTAGAACAACTTGCAGAAGTTGTAGCTATTTTAACAACTTTCGATGAGGCTTTATTTACAGGGGTACTGGTATCTAAATCAGTTCCTAGTTCCATTGGCAAGCGTGTTTGTTGTGTAGTTTGCTGAATGCTAGTTTCAGCACTAGTTGACTGTTGCTGTGCACGATCCTTTTTTGGTAAATCAAAGCTAGAGAAGGTGACCAGGTCATTACTACGCATTATTCAGTCTTAAGTGATCCTGACATTTACTAAACCTACTAGCATTAAGGGAATTACTGAACTTAAAAATGATGGGACAATTAGCCTGGTTAGGCATTTTACGAAGTCTTTTGCATTCACATGGAACTAAAATAACCACAGTTACTAAAGAGAACATATGTGTATATATTTATTAATCACTCCTTAAGGACTCCCGTTGCTTTCTTTTGCGTTGCTGTTGTTTGTCTTCTTTTTTCTCTCACCATTTCAGCTTCCATTTGACTTTTTGAATGAGAATGAATTATGTGGATATTTGACCATTTACAATGACAAATGATCTGCAAACATTATTGGTCCCGTATCTTTCAGTTGCCTTGTTAATAACGAATTAACTTTCTCCACGACGCAACCTGGATTACATTTGTGGAATATACTCTTATACCAATGTAAAAGTGTCAATCTGTATTACAACGTCACGATTGTAACTTATAACATAACTGATCGTATCTGTAAAAATAGCTTTCTTATTACCCAATTTGGATATAAATCAAAAATGAGTTTCGGACTTGTACACACCTAAGCTATATTGTGGAATAACTTGAAGCTTTATTTTTTCCCAAGTATTTTTAATCCATCCAAAACTTACTCGGGTTTTTTTGTTATTGCGAAGTAAATATTCCTATATTTCATGATGTGCTCCATTGAATGACTGGTTATCATATTGTTCCCACAGACCTAAGACAGAAACGTCAGCAACCATGTAATTTAACTATAAACCAAATTTATGAAATTTAAATAATGCTTATCCATGCCTGTACATTTGATGTGTCCTACACAGGTAGGAAAAACTGTGTATTTTATTAAAACATTATTATTAAGTATGATTGCTAATCGTATATGTAATTTATCATATAGATGATACATGTAAACTGGCGTCCCTCATGTACAAAATGAGAATATACTATTATTATTATTAACTGGAAGTTGTAGGTCTCATTTATGTGTGAGATTGTGCTGTGAGTATGCTTGTGGTGTGTTGGCTTTTCTGTTTATTTTCCATTTTAGCTTTGTCCGTGTGGCCCAGTTTCTCGCAATGGCATCCGAGTCAACGTGTATTGGTCGTGATGGAAAAAAGGAGTGGATCCATTTTTTCCAGGGGATTGTCAATGTAGTTGAAGATTGAACGATCAATTCAGGGTTGTTTGCTCCGACCTACCTCCTCCATAATTTTCGCGGAGGCATCAATACACCAGTCATTGTCTCATCGGTCGCTGTTTAGAAATAAGTCAGGACAAAACCGTCAGAGACCTTAGTTGTAAAGTTGGCCATATGTTGGCGTTAGAATAAAGAATTCTCGAGTCACCAATCAGTGTTCTGGTTTTGCGTTCGTTCGTACTAAGCGTTTCTGCGGAGCTTCGAGGGACAGTGTGAGGCCCAGCGTAGCAAGAGCTGGGCATTAACGGTTTATGAGACGTGGCTGACAGGTGACGTATGCAAACTTCAGTCGTCCACACTCTTGCTCCCCGGCGTGTGGGACCACAGCTAATCATTATCTTCGTACATGTCATTCTCAGCAATAGCCAAACCTCCCCGGCGTACACGACCCATCTACTGTCTTTAACATCAATCAATTCATTCACGGATGTAGAAGACTAGAAACAACTTCAGAAGTAATCACGACGAACAATTTAACAAAATTACGCAATAACAACAAGGTACGAAAACAACAATTAAACACACTGAATCCAAAAACACTAATTGATATGACACACCACAGATATATGCAAACAGTACACACAAACTCGCAGATCGTGTCTCGATGTAATTCCTTTGAAGAATTGTAGGACTTACAACAATACGCCTACAACCCTTCTCAGGTTGACGCCCTGGGTTGAAAATTCCTCTTTGAGGTCGTTTGGTGACCACCTTCCATCATCTGTATCTTCAACTTCGAATGGTAACACGCTCAAGTCGTTGTATCGTGCAATGTAGACTACTACTATACGTACGACGTATCTGACCAACCAAGCGAAGGCATAGAGTAATTTACATCAAAGACAATAACAATCAAACAGTAACTTGAAATGCCTTTATTCGTGCAGGCCAGTTTAACAATTACCCCATCATACTTGCTGTCCATTGTCGGATCTTTAAATACCACTTCACAATGTCTTGTCGCACTTATTTTCTAATAACGTCTTTACTTAATCCTCATTATATTCCATTAAACCTAACATTTTATAGCTCTGTATGAATTCGATTAGGATCATTCTATTCCTATTCTCTGGAGGGTACGGTTGTGCACCAAATAGACAAAAAAGCATGAAATAAAGACAACTGGCTTGAAAATAATTGTATTAAAGACAAAAGTGGACATCATGATAGTACGAAATATACTGGTTTTATTATACATTGCAAATGAACGTTGTTGGCCTAAGGATTAATTACTTCCCCGTTCTGTTTTCTATATAAATGTGTTTATTAATGATATATTTCACTCACTTAATCTATTACACTTTAATGTTTCACCTTAGCACTTTAACTTTTATAAAACAGCTTCCAGTCCTTTGTAAACGTTGTACTTACCTCAATATTGGTTGGTTATCGTATGCCTACAACCACGGGATGAAAACGAAACGAAGTCAGTTTTCCCGCTCAACCTGGAGGACAACTGTACAATTCAATAACTATACGGCCTGGTTCAGACAATAAGTGTAATTATGTATATGTATCAAATATTTAACTGTTGAAACATTATTAACTTGTAGACAATTTAAGATTTGACATTATAACATACTTGATCGTGCCTGTAAAAATGGCATGCATTTTCATGTAAATTTATGATTATATGAAAATTATTATTAAAAAAATACACAGTTGGCTTATCCTCACTAAACTGATCATTGACTTTCATCTTTCCAAACGGACAGATACTAACATAGTCATAGCACAATGCACGTCAGTTCATGGATGTCCCTTTCATTGTGGATGACAACACAGACGACGACTGAGTGACACAAGTTGATGGACTTAACAGTGCATCAGAAACTGTTGTTGTTCGACCTTTAGAATGTTGTCTAACCGTAGGATTGTCGTCACTGCTATCTTCTATGATTAGCTGCAGTTCACCCTTAACATCTGTCGATAGGTGGGCTACACGCTGCTCATTTGCACCAACGGTCTCACGAGAATCCATACCTCCTACCACCACATCCGCTTTTAATTATACTTCACGTCCAAGTGGTACAGAACCTTTGTTCAACTTAGCAGTAGTAGGCATATCCCTCATCTCATCATGATCAACCAAAGAGAAAGGTGCACTATCACGATCATTATCACAAATATTCAATTTAACGTCAGCTATCTGGTCGACTTCATCATTTTAAACTCTTTGATAACAGCAGTAGACAATTTTGGTTCCTCCTCACGAATCCTTAAAGGTTTTATACCTTTACTCTGACTAGTAATACCTTGTCATCTTGTGGAGTCAGAACTGGACTCTAAAACTGTAGCCCTCTTCTCCTGCACAAACTGCGAAGTTGTCTGTGACACTGTTCAACAACGGCTTACCAGTTGCAACTACAGGCTTCTTCACCACACCATTATTGTCACATGGTTTGGAGTCAGACCTTGGTTTCACATTTAGCTCACCACTAAACTTGCTCACTGCTTCACAGTTCGCCTTTGTATGCACTTCTTGCAAACGTGTAAAACACAACCGCGTTTGTCTCGCAAATTGCAACCTATCTGATGAGGAATTCCCACGAAGGCTGTTACACTCACTAAGTTTATCTAGATTACTAGACACCATAAAGCTTTCTTGATATCCACCTCTCTGAGACCCTTTCGTCATCAATGATTGCGTTTTGCTCCCAGACTGCTCTATTCTAGGGGTGGGATGCAATATACTGGCAAACTTGCTCATAGTTTCATTGACACTATCTTTTACCAGTTTAAGGATATCATCAAACCTTGACTTAGTACCTTCTTCCTCTATACGAGAGCTTATCTTCACCCATTTTCTTTGCAGTCAAGTAGGTAGGTGTCTTGCTATTACCTCCAGGACGGGACTCGAGTTCAGATCGCTTGCCAATGTAGTTGAAGACTGAACGATCCAAGCTACCTCGAGGTTGAAAAACCCTGCACCTAAGCTGAAATAAAGCTGGATTCCAGACCATTTAACTCATAACCATTCAAATTCAATGAACGGTCCAATGCTACCATTTGAAGACGCTGGCTAACGTTCTGTACAAGCAGTATTCGTGATCTCAAATAAAGAAGCAACTGGTTTTCAAACAGTTTTCAACATTTTGCTAAACTTACGTGTACAGTCCGCCATGCAGACACAAATGGCGCAAATAGAGAATTCTGGAATCGACCTCGGCACCATTTGATGCAGTAAAACAATCCAACATGACCTCATCTAGTTTTTGCATCCACGATCGATTTGTTTTCCTGTTATAAAACTACAATAAGACTACTGAAAAAATGAAAAAATATATCACTGATCTCAACATAATACATCAATAAACTTTGAGCCGAGGGTGCTGTTCACAACAAAGATATATAGGAGAATTGACTTCAAGCTATTTTCCCAGATGTCCGTATTACATTCATCTGATGTCTGGGTTTTTTGTTAATGCGAAGATAATATTACTATATCTCTTTATGTGCTACACAAACAGACTTTATAGCAGACTGTTCCGACTGATTCTAATGTCAGAAAGAACAACCAAACTGTAAATTCACCATACATCAAATTATGTGTAATTGATATAATAACTTATCCATGCCTGTACAATTGGTATGTTCCTGCATAGACAGGAATAAATATATACTACTATTAGGCCTTTAACAAAGCCAAGAATTACTCTTTTGTTCGTATTCGCTGCTTCAATAAAAGTCTGGCTGCTCTGGAGGAAAGAACGAAACAACATCAGTGTTTGAGCAAAGCTATATTGTCATAGAGAACGTCATATTTTCTATGGTAGAACGAATATGTTAAGCGTGGAACAATGCATGTTACCTAGACGATTGTGTTTTTCACCCCATACTGTTGTATGCCTCTTCCCGAATTCACACCTTTGTAGATTGTTAGCGACTTTGTTCAGTGATGGTGAGAGATGATGGACGCCGGGCGACCTGAAATATAAAGATTAACAGTGCAATTAATAAATGTATTTTGTTTAGTGCAACAGTATTGTGCTTTGCCCTACAGCTTTGAACTTCCACTTAAAAATGTAACTCTTATAGTGACGGCTTAAATATATACAGAGGGGCAAAATCCTGGGCGATTATATGTCGAATCCATTTTGCTTTTGTGTTTTGCTATTATTATTCACTGTGTTGCAGGACACATAAATATGTGTTTCATGTAATAATTGTCTAATACACCAAGAATTCTTTGCGGATATTTGGGTGACTGGCCTTTAAATAATTTCCTCGCAGTTTGGTGGCAACCTGTTCTCAGTCGTAAATCATCCAATCTGCCGTTCTTCGTCATCTACCCTCGTCTAACCGTTTGAAAGCCTTCCTAAATGCCGATGACATTCGGAAAGCCTTAGCTGCTGCTCGATTGTAATTTACCGTTTTTTTTAAGTCATAGCTTATAATAACTCCTAAGTCCTTTTGTCCCCTAACATCTGGCATTTCTGTGTCCCCCAGGGAGTACGACGTGTAAGACTTCTGACCTAGGTGCATTCCAATATCCAATATCGTTTTTACGAGCTAGTATAAACCAATTTGATTTCTTTGTGCTCGCTTCTTGATTGTGAGGTATAGGTTCCTGATCTTCGGTAAACTTCTGCGTAGCTTGTCTCGCCACTCGACTGTCGTAGCTTTGGTTGACTCCAAAGGGAGTAGTGCTGGGATTAATTATATGTGGTTTGTAGTATGAGGTATGTTAAGACTGTTACTACTGTGATTGGAGTTGATCCTTTCGCCAGTTAGTCCTTCGGTATCGTCGACAAGAGAAAGGAGTTAGTAATAATAATAATAGATATAATTAGTGAAGCTATTCAGACTAAGAGACAGAAACGAATATAGGAAACGTAACAACAGTCAGCTCATTGAAAAATGGAATAAATATATCACTGATCTCAACATAATACATCAATAATCTTTAAGCCAACAATGCTGTTCACAACAAAGTTATATAAGAGAATTGACTTCAAGCTTTATTTTTCCCAGATATCTGTATTACATTCATGTGATGTCTGGGTTTTTTGTTAATGCGAAGACAATATTTCTATATCTCTTTATGTGCTACACAAACAGACTTTATAGCAGACTGTTCCGACTGACTCTCATGTCAGAAAGAACAACCAAACTGTAAATTCACCATACATCAAATTATGTGTAATTGATATAATAACTTATCCATGCCTGTACAATTGGTATGTTCCTGCATAAACAGAAAGGAATATATTATTATTATTAAAACAATATTTATGCATGCCTATACAATTGGCGTACCCTACATAGCTAGGGAAAAAATGTACTTTATCATATTATCTTTACTAAATATGCTTATTAATATTATGTGTAAATTATCGAATTGATGATGCCTGTAAACTGGCGTCCCTCATGTAAAAAATGAGAATATATATTATTATTACGTTTGAAGAATAATATATATATATCGGTAATAGTAATTATAATATTAATAAGTTGTCAGGAGAGTAAGACGGGAGAGAATGTAAAGAAGTAAAATGACGAGTTTAATTATCTACCCTGATTGGTAAATGCGATTTTAAGGAGATAGGCCATTTGGATGCAGTCCTTGTATCGCTGCATGGTTGTCCAGCCTTCGCTTAAAGGCGTCCAAAGACGGTGCCATAGCTACATCTGCCGGTAAGGAATTCCAGGGACGACAAACCCGCAGTGAAAAGAAGTGGGAGCGCACCCGGGTCCTTGCCCTCTGGTGAGCTATCCTTCTGGGATTTCCACGTGGAAGCCTATACCTACTCAATGGCAGAACACCTTTGTTTGGGTGATTCTGGTCATTTGTTATTTTGTAGGCAGTAATCAAATCCCCCCTAAGCCGACGGTAACTAAGTGTGAACAGGCCTAATTTCTTCAGCCTTTCATCATATGGTTTGTTTCGGAGACCAACCACTCCTTTTGTTGCCCGTCGTTGGACTCTTTCCAAGAGGTTGGCATCTCTTCTCAGCATTGGGGGTGCAATAATATTATGCACCTCAAGGTGTGGCCTGACGTATGTTTTGTACAACATTAGAAAGAGCTCAGGAGTGAGTGCACCTAACTGTCTATGCGTAAAGTGTATGACCGCATATGCCCTCGCTACATCCCCTGTGTAATTTACGCTTGTGTCCATTTTTTCCGTTAGAACTAGACCTAAGTCGCGTTCCGACGTTGTGCAGGACAAGCTTTCATTGCACAGGGTGTAACTTGCATTCTGCAGTCTACAGGTGCGCAACTTCACTACTTTGCACTTTTTCAAGTTGAAAGTCATGCCACTGGCCACCGCCCAGTCTTCCAGAAGGTTTAGGTCTTCCTGTAGCCTATCTGAGTCCTCCGGACACTTTATCGCCCTCCATATTTTTACGTCGTCAGCGTACAGGAGAGTCGGGCAGCTCAGACGGCGTGGTAGATCATTGATGAAAATCAAAAACATCAGTGGTCCTAGGATAGAACCCTGCGACACTCCTGATGACGATCTGTGCCAAGATGATCGGACTCGGTTAACCTTAGTGCAAAATTGCCTGTCGGCTAGGTAGTCCTTCAACCATGACAGAAGTGGCTCACCTATGCCTGCCTGGCTTATTTTATGTAGGAGAAGGTCATGGTGAACAGTGTCAAATGCCTTCTCAAAGTCTAGGAAGACCACATGGACTGGTACGTTCAAGTCCCAGCATGATGTCCAGTCGTCCCAAGCTGACAGTAGGTTAGTGACGCAGGATCTGCCTTTTCTGAAACCATGTTGGGCTTCATGTAGTATATTAGTCCTATCGAAATATTCCCTGATGTGGTCGTCAATAATACTTTCCAGTACTTTTGATACCACTGGGAGTAGAGCTACTGGTCTATAGCTAGCAGCGTTTTGCCTGTCCCCACCCTTGAAGATTGGAGAAAGGATGGCTCTTTTCCACTCCCTTGGCAGGGTCCCCGAATCCATTGAGTGTTGGAACAAGTCGCACAGGGGTCTACAGAGAGCCTCGGCGCACTGTTTCAGAACAGATGGCCTGATGTCATCACAACCTGGGGACTTCCCAGGTATGAGTCGCTGTAGCTTCCTTAGTACTATTGCGGGGTTTATTTGGGGAGTAGTCGCTAGGTCTTCCTCCTCTGAAATAGTGGTGCCACCATTTTGGTCCGTAACTGTAATATCCACATTGCTGTTTAGCTGTTTAGCGAAGGCTGAACTGAATGTTTCAGCCATCTCCAGACTAGTGAGATATTGACCGTTTGGGCCTACTAAGGCGCATGCCCCTTGGTTTGTCGGTTTTCTTTCCGACATGAATCGGTACAAGTTTTTAGGGTTTGATAGGAGTTTTTTAGCAAGGTTAGCCTGGAATGACCTTCTGTCCCTCCTAACTCTTGCATTACACCGGTTCCTGAGTTCGAGGTATGCATCATGGTCGGTCTGACTCTTAGATACACGCCACGTAAACCAAGCCTCCGCTTTGCTTGCAGAATACGTTGCGTGCCTCTCTTCAACCATGACGTCTTTCTCTTAGGCTGTGTTGTGACTAAAGGGACGGTATCCGAGATTGCTGTATGGATAATCTTTTTTACCACTTCCCAGTGTTCATCCACAGATAGGTCGTCCCATGCTAAGGGCCAGTCTGCGTCGGACAAGAGCCTCCGCATTTCAGCATAGTCAGCCTTGCTGTAGCACAGACATGGTCGCGTAACATCCCATTGCAAACGCTCACGGAGGACAAGATCGAAACCTATGACTGCATGGTCACTGCTTCCCAGAGGAGTCATGATCTGGACCTTTTCGACGAGTAGCTGGTCACTAGTTAGAATATAATCTAGTTTTGATGACTTTCCACTAGGGCCCCACCTAGTGTCGTCTCCAACATTCTCAGTCAGTCCCGTGTTTCGAATAGTTTGCAGTAGGTTTCGGCCAAATTTTCCCTTAGCACACCCGGAGCCGAGGTTCAGTGATGGAGCATTGAAATCTCCAGCTATGGTGATTTGGTCGTAGCCCAAATCTCGTATTCCTGTGATAGTGCTGAGCAGTAGCTGATTGTGCTCTGCCCCACAGGTGGGAGATCGGTAGATGCCACCCAGTAAGTGCTTGGTGTGGCCTACGGTGAAATGACACCATATGGAGTCTGGGAGTTCGATAAGTGGTGGGTCCGTTGCGCGCACACATTTAAGTTGCCTATCAAAGTATATAGCAACTCCCCCTCCTTCCTTATTATCCCTGTCTCTCCTGACCAGTACCATATCACCTATACTGATTTCATTGTCGGCGATAGTGGGGTTTAGCCACGTTTCAGTAAGAATGATTATTTTCAGTTGAAGGTGTGCTTGGAGATTTCGGAGTTCACCTACTTTCCCTCTCAGCCCCCTCACATTGCTATATAGGCAACTGACAGTGAGTCTAACAACCTCAGAGTGTTGTGGGGTAGTTGACGTGAAACCGTCTGCTGGTGGGGGACTTGATGTTGGAACTAGTTGGCCGATTCCGATAGAACCGGCCCGTTGTAGTTTTTTTCAATGGATTTAGGCAGGACACTTGGGAGACACAGACTATTATTCTCAGAGCTGCATCGCTCTAGTGTCACCGAAGCTTGGGGTCGTATTAAAGCCTCAGTTTGCTGCCTCCTTATATTTCTGGGTCTGCTTTCACAGCATCGGATGTGTCCTCCAATTTTTCCCTTGGTCTCATACCACCGTTGAAGTGATATGGACAACTGCTCCGGGGAGTTGAATGTGACACACAGCAGCTTTGGAGAGTTAATCAATGTTAGATGAGCGGGACGAGGTAGTCGGAAAATGGAGATGGCTCCAGAAGCGCCAGGGGCCATCTGAGATGACAGCCATCTCCATTGTTGTACGTCGTGCATGTGTTTTTCACAAGCAGTGCCGGTTTCCAGCTCCGGAACACCGTGTACCACCATAGAGGTGGAAGGCATCAGTTCCGGTGACTCCCTCGCCATATTTCTGACAGCCCATGGTCTATCTTGCCGCGCTCTTATGTTAGAACTTCTGTCCAGGGCTAGTACCTGAGCCATTAACAGTACTTTTTCGGCCTCTTCGGCAGAGTCCAGTGTAACCCGTAATGGGGGTGGCTTACCCTGAGGCGTGTGGACACCCCTGTACAGTCTGCACAGTTTTGCTGAACTAATGTTCAGACCTAGTTTGCTGCACAGGTTGGACCACTGTTCCTGATCAAACAGGGCCCGTTGTTCGAGCAAGCTATCCGTGCTCACAGGTACGTTAAAGAGGATGAGAGAGTTAGACCGACTACCCTCAGACTTAGGTTTTGCCTTCGGCTTCTTGCAGTCCTTTGCATCATTAGCAACATTAGGCTTCATCGGTACCTGGACAGCCTTTTTTGTGTTGCCAGGCTTGCTAGTGGATGCAAGTGGTGCCTTTGTAATTTTGCCTTCCCCTGATGTGGATGGAACCTTGCTAATCTTCACCTTGTGAGAATTGGCATTTCCAGTCAGTAGGGCTGGTGTGTCCTTCTTTAAGTCTTTGACCAGTTTCGGCAGTGCGAGTTTAGCAGGGGGGAGCTGCATGATACTGTGTTGGGGCACAAGAGCGTGTTATTTCTGCTATCCGCAGACACGCTTTGTGGGACTATGCCAGGGCGACAAAGTGGACACACGTACCAAAACCATGGGCATGGGTTATTTCTCATAAACTCATAGTATGCTTTCGGTACTTCTTTGTCACAACGGCAGTGCACCCATCGTTTGCAAAAATTACATTCAAACGCTGAATCAGTTTTAGAAACTGTGATGCTGCACGCCTGGCATTCATCCCCTTTCCTTGATGACGCCTTCGAGGTCTTATGACGTCTTGAACGTTTCCTTTTAGGCTTGATGTGTTTCACACACTGGCCTACAGTTGATGCAGGTGTAGAATTCTGTCCTTCTGGTATTGCCTGTGCCGTTTCAGTACTAGACTGTGGCAATGCAGGCGTTGTATCAGGGCAGACTAAAGCTACACGAGTCTTTAGGATCGGTATGCGGGAAGGGGTTGAAATCCCTGGATTTTTTCCTTCCCTGGCTGAAGCCCTTGTGACTACAGAGTACGGTATTCTAGTGGCTTTTTTAAGGCTGCTTTCGACAACCATATTAACAATCACTATAAATTATGCTATGTACGTCTAAGAGAGCAACAGTTTCTAACCAAAAGAGCAAGAATAAGACTGAAAAAGTGTAAGGCAAGGAAAAGAAAAGGTTTTCGACTTTACCTAGTACTTTCTGAATGATCGGCTTCACGGCAATCACGTGGTAGACCAACAAGTCTTGTTTCTCTGAACGAGTGAGGAAGATGCTGCTACAAAAGTAGCACCTGAAGCTTTGGCAGTAGTTCGAGACAGCTGGACTTACCACACAGAGATTTACTATGTAAGTAATGGTTGAATTAAATTCACCGGCTAGGAAGATCAGGTTTCCCAAACGGATAATTCACAGAACTGGTATTTTCCGGTTAGAGAGGAAAAAGCACGTCGTCTTATATGCAGCTCTATTTGGGACAACTTAGTCTTTGTGCTTGACTTGTTCGCCTAAGTTCGCGTATAATAATAATATATGTTCTCATTTTTGTACATGAGGGGCGCCAGTTAACAGGCATCATCGGTTCGATAAATTACACACACGATTAGTAAGCATAGTTAGTAAAGATGATATAATAAGGTACATATTTTTCCTAGCTATGTGGGATACACCAATTGTATAGCCATGCATAAGTATTGTTTAAATTACATGATTTACGGTTGCTGTCATTTTGTCTTTAGTTTGCAGGAAAAATCTGATAACTAGTGATTCAATAGACCACATCAAGAGATATAGAGATATAGACTTCGTATTAACAAAAAAACCCAAGTATTCGTTGGATGGATTACAGATGCTTGAAAGAAACTATGCGTATCATCATTGTACGTTATCCGTGATTTAAGCACAGAAAGTGAAGTAACTCGTTTCTTCAGATCTGAGACATTTAGAGAGTCACAAAACTAAATGTCTATCAGTTCCGGGTAGCCGATTTAAGGACGCCTCTACAGTCTTATAGGACATGCATAACTCCTAAACATACACGGACTTTTCTGGACATTTTTAGGGTCGTAACAAAGGCCAGTTCATTTTCCTTCTGTGCCATAGCAATGGTTTCCTCCTCTGACAGCCTAAAAGTTTTATCTTCATTACTTTATGGCACTATATTCTGTAACAACTATTATCGCTATAATTCCCTTGCGTTCCAAGTGGAACAAAAAGCTTCGACAACAGATCTCTACTTTGTTCTGTTTTCTGCATCCTTTTCAACTGGGTCCGTGATTGACCGAACTCTCTCATCTCTCCCTCACACGATTTTCTCCATGTCACCCTGGCACTCACGACCCATTCGTCGCTTCCCGCTTGGATACCACCCGGGGGCCTGGCGTGCAATGTCATTCAGTGGCATCCTCATCGTGTGCCCGGTCCATCTCCACTTTCACTTACATATTTATTGGGCGATTGGTTGTTGGTTGGTTTGTTCCTACAGTTTCTTGTTGCTCATTCTCTCTGGCGGCCATTTGATCTTCAATGCTAAGTCAGCGAAGGCAGTCGATCAAAGTATGCAACCTGTTGAAATTCTTTCGCTACACATTGGCCAAGTTTCTGACCCTTGTAGAAGAGCCAACTTCGCATCGGTGTTGAAAATGCGAATCTTGCCCCTTATGCTATGCGCAGGAGATTTCCAGACTTGTTTCAGGTCGATGAGGGCATATCTTGCCTTTCCGATTCTGACTGGATTTGACATCTTCGTCCGTTCCATCAGGCTGCAGTTGAAATGATGGTTCGCAGATAAGTGAAGAAGGTAACTTCCGTTGAATCTCTCCCGTTGATGGTGATTGGTGCTGGCTGTTGCCGTTGATTGGTTATTTTCATCACCTCCGTATTCTCTGTGTTCATCTGCAGTCCTATTTTCACTGCCTCTTCAGCCAATTTGTTGGTTTTCGCCTGTAAGTCCACGAGTTTGTGTAACACTAGACATATATCAGCTGCGAAATTCAGATCTTCTGGAGTCTTCTTATTGGTCGCTCAGCGTATTACTGGCTCCTCACCCCGAACATTCTGACGCATAACCCAGTCCACCACAATTAGGAATATGATAATAGGCAGCCTTATCTTACTTCTGTATACATTTCGAAGGCCTCGTAGAGTTTCTCGCTGTGGATCACTTGACACGCGGCGTTGTCATATAGCTGTTGAGTGAGGTCGACAAAGACTTGAGGTAGGCCGTAGTGTTGGTGTAGTTTTCGCATTACTTCTCTGTCCACGCTGTCAAAGGCCCTATCGAAGTCGATGAAGGTGTTGTGGCAGAGGTTCGAATGCCACTCTAGGCCTTGTTCTGTGAAGACGATACGTAGAGTTGCAATTCGATGAGCACACGATTTGCCTTTCCTGAATCCAGCTTGTAGTGGGCTGTCAGAGTTCGGTATCAAGTGCATCCCTTATTCTCTCCAGGATGATGCGACTTGGTATTTCACTCGATATGGATAAGAAAATTATTCCACGCCAGCTCTTGGACACGCCTTAGTCGCCCTTCTTTAGCGGTTTGACGAGGTAACCCTTCTTCCAATCAGTAGGCACCTTTCCTCCCTTCCAAACTTTTCTCAGCAATGGAGTGAGAACATCTTCAGTAATCTCTAGAGCTGTCGGGTTGAAAACGAAACGAAGTCGACTTTCCCGCGAAACCTGGAGGACTACTGTACAACTCAATAACTATACTGCCTGGTTCAGACAACGAGTGTATTTATATATATATATATATATATATCAAATATTTAGCTGTTGAAACATTATTAACTTGTAGACAATCTACGATTTGAGATTATATCATGCTTGATCGTGCCTGTAAATATGGCATGCATTTTCATGCAAATTTGTATGTTTATATGAAAGTATACACTACTATTGTTCAGTGCTTCGGGAGCAATGCCGTCTGGTCTTCTGCCTTCCCAGACTTCAGTAGCTTGATCTCATTCAGGGTTTCTTCTTTCGTTTGGGGAGTGGTGTTCAATGGCAATTTCGCGTGTGCCATTGGCGGTATTTCTGGGAGAGTTGCGGTGGTCCCTTAAAGTGATCAGCCCATTGTTTGATTTGTTTCTTCTCCTTGGTTATCAGGTTCCTTTGAGTATCTTTTATTGGTTTCATCGTCTGGGTTGATCTCTTCGGGGATAGAGACTTGGTTATCTGATACAGTGTCCTGATGTCTCTCACCTGGCACCCGAATTCTTGTTCTGCTTCAGTTGCCGGTGTTTCGTAGAACTGTCGTTTGTCTTTTGTAGCACTCTTGTTCACTTTTTCATTCAATGCAGTGTACATTGAACTCTGGTTCTCCTTCTCTTGTCCATTTTCGCATTGAGTAGTCATCTTCTCTTTCAACATACTGTTCTACCCAGTTGGCTTCCGGAAGGTGGCTGTTGAGAGCCGTTCCTTGTCTTGTTTCTTTTTGCTTCATAGAAAAGTTGTACACGTTTCCTTAAATATCGCTTTCAGAGAGTTCCAGTGTTCTTCCACACAGGTTTTCTCAGTGATACCACGTAGTGGGTCCGACTTTATTCTGATATCTGTAGCGAAGGCATCCCTTGAAGTTTTGTCCCTCAGTTTCTGAATGTTGAGCTTTAATTTTGATCTGTCTCCATTAGTTTTCATGGATTTCAGTCTCGTCCTGCAGGTCCCCTGAACTACATGATGGTCTGAGCGCACATCTATTCCCCTCCTCGACTATGTATCCAACAGGCTGCTTCTCCACTTCCACTTTGGCATTCGTATCACCCATGAGGATTTTTATGTCACCATTTTGGGTGTTGTCCACTACTCATTATAATAGAGGTTTTTTATATTTCTTAATGAATGAAAAACAAAACGAGATTTTTTACTGACGTTTCGCTATTTAATGCTAATAGCTTTCTCAAAGTAATATTAAACCGGAATTTAAAAAATCTCGGTCAGTAAAAACAATCTCGTTTTGTTTTTCATTCATTGGGAAATACAAAAACTTCTATTATAATAAATATCATATGTCCAATGCCCAAATTTTTTCAAACCGTTAAAAGTGAACTTGGTTTGGACATATATAGTTGTCCACTACTGTTTGAAGTTTTCTGTAAAAATCCTCCTTCTCTTCTTGTTCCGCGTTGTTTGTAGCAGTGTGCGTAGCATTGGATAATTATTACCTTCCTTTCGCATTGAACCTTGCTCTCATGATCCTGGACGAAATTGGTCCCCACTGCATTAGGGCTTTGGCTGCCGCTGGTGACATCATTATGGTCACTCACTGCCTCAGTGTCTTCGTAGTTGTCGTTTGGGTGACCAGACAGGAGTAGATTATTGACTCTTCCGTTGACAATGTGGTCAATCTACATCCATTCCATCCGCTTTCGCAGATAACCAGTATTTCTAAGCCATATCTTTGCATCTCTTTGGCTACCTCGGCAGCCTTCCCAGTCTCGCACATTGTACAGACATTCCACGTACCCATTCTGACTCTCGCCTTCACCGAGAGAGGACGCATCGGGTAAATGGCTTCCCGAAGGCTTTCGCCAGCCAGGTGTGTTATTTTGCCCCTCCGATTCAAGTGAAGAATAAGATTTTTATTTGAAGTTTTTGTATTTTTAGTATATTTTCTGTGTGTTGAAGTTTCTCTAGCGGTTTGAAAGAGTTAGTGCTTTGGGGTTGCTAACCCAAACCGAATCCTCCCTCTTTACTCGGACCTGGCATCGGCTAGAAAACTAGCTAGCTGGTTAACTAGGCGAGGCTATATTCTGGAACTGCGTCACATTTACTGCACTTTCCTCAGGAAATATTGCTTGGTATTAATATCTGTGTGATGTACTAAATTAAAGGAGATATTTGCAATTAATTATACTATTGTTGTTATCCCGCTCACTGAGAAAATTGGAGGACTATTGGGCGTCAGGACTAAAGGTGGATCATAGTTGACCACAAAGGCATACCGCAAATCAAATATGCATTCCATATCACTCTCCTTATAGTGTATCAAGGCTGAGACAGGCTAGTACGGCAGTGAAACGCTCAAAAGCCCGCCAAAGATCGCCACTTGAAAGCGACCTCAAATAAGGGCTGGAATTATTTATCATGTACTGTTAAAGTTCCGCTTGGAAATTTTTTTTGCCAATAATTTTTAATAAAATTGTGTTATATGTTATCTAGATTGAGGGAAATTCCCATTTTTTGGCTAGTTATGTTGGTGTCCGCGTCATGTGATCTGACTGCGACACACTTTTAGCATATGGGTTGCAATGATTAGTGTTTCAGGCGGACTGTATCAAAATATAGGTGTAATGAGGAAGATAGGATAGTTAGAGGGTAATGCCATTTACACAAATCGTTTACTCCATGTAGAAGCTGCACCTTTCGGCATAGTATCATCCAATGAAGACTTCATGTCACAGGATATCAATACAGCCTATTTTCGTGTGAAGAACAGTCTTTTTTGACAAAATAATTCTCTCAGTACCTGGAAATCACCTGCAAATGCTATCAGAATAGCCTGTGGGAACCTAAGTTATCATTTAGATGTGCTTTTCACTCTATCTGTGGTTGGACAGGAATTATGGTAAGTTGAAAGGTTATCTCTAGGTGGATTTCATATATATTGGCACTGATTGGTGCAGTGTACTATGGGTTATGTGAATTAAATGTACAAAAATATCTCAACTGTAATAATATTGTGCCATTGTCTACTAAGCTGACTGATAGGATAACAAACGAAGGTGGTTGTCCCGATTATTGCAAGTACAGTGCAGTGGAGAAGGCAATTACTCGTTTAAGTTTCCTTGCTGTTCCAATTAATGCACTAAATCATTACACGGTATGACTATACGCATGAGTCGCGGTGATTATGAGAACTGAATCTATTAAGTTCTATTATCATTATTATGAATCTATGGTCTGTTTTACAATTTCCACTGACTGTATACTTAATGCTGCAATATTTTTGATCACCAATAGTGGAGATGAATTTCCCTGAGATTTCCATTTAGACAAAGCAGTACAGATGCGCTGTGGTGATTGCATTTTCTAGTTTGCATTATATGACATTATTATCCTCATCAATACAACAGGTCTGTGTACTTTACAATAGTTTAAGTGTTTCTCTATGTCGTTAACACTGCGCATAGCTGTTTGGAGTTCAGGCATGTTCAGCTTATATTTGATGCCTATAGTCTCCTAAATGTGAAAATGTGATTTCTGTAGGTGTCAATGTTGTTGAAGATTGAACGATCAATTCATGGTTGTTTGCTCAAAATCAACTTCCCCAATTTTCGCGGAGGCATCAATACGACAGTCATCGTCTCATCGGTCGCTGTTCAGAAAGAAGAGTGAAACATCGTCAGAATTTTTTTTTTTTTTTTTTTTTTTTTTTTTTTTTTTACCTTAGTTCGCTTATTCCTTTTATATGTTGGTGTAACAATAAACAAATCTCAAGCGGCAGATCGGTGTTTTGGTTTTTCGTCCGTTATAACTAAGCGTTTCCGAAATCTTCGAAGGACAGCGTGGGCCCGAGCGTAGCGAGAGCTGGGCATTAACGGTTTATGAGACGTGATTGACAGTTTCTGACGATGGAAACAGATCTGGCGGATTCAGACAGTTGGTGACAGTTCGGATAGTCACCGTTCATCTTCCTGGTGCCGGTCAAGTCCTCTTTGAACAAGCAATATCTGGAACGTTTTTAGAATTGGGTCAAGTTCAACAATGCCTGGGTCAAAGAAGGGACAGAGTGTCTTGGATGCAAACAGGAAAGTAAGTCATGGTGACTTGTCTGTTAATTGTAACGATGTGTCTGATGGTAAGCATGACATGGTTGATGTTACTGTTCCGCCGTTCAGGGATATTAGGAACATCAAACTCCCTAAGTTTGAACCACGGTGTTTCGATGGAAACCCTGTCGATTATTTACAATTTGTAAATGAGTTTGAGATCATGTTGAATAGTTTTCTATTAAGTGATGAATTGAAGTTAATGTATTTGATGAGATATTGCACTGGAGATCCTGCAAGAGCTATACAGTGTTGTAAGTTTATGAAGCCAAAAGAGGGCTACGATGAGGCTATGAGCATTTTACGTCAAAGGTTTGGAAGACCTTCGATGATTTCAGGGAAATTATTCAAGGCTGTTAAGAGTAATGGTGGTCAATTACAGGATGACTCCCAGGCACTCACTGAGTTTTTGGATAATTTGCTAATTTACAAGAATGCAATGATTTCGATGAATCGCATGAGTGACCTCAACTCGGGTTTTATACTAGAAGTAATAGCAAGACGTCTACCTAATCGACTGCAAAGGAAGTGGGTGAAGATAAGCTCCCGTATGGAGGATGAGGGTATCGAGCCAAAGTTTGATGATATCCTGAAACTGGTAAATACTAGTGTCAATCAATCTATGAGCAAGTTCGCCAGTCTATTACATCTCACCCCTAGAATAGAGCAGTCTGAGATCAAAATGCAATCATTGATGACGGTAGGCCTCAGAGAGGTGGATATCGAGAAGACTCCATGATGTATAGTAATGCATATAGACCTAGTGAGTGTAACAGGTTTCGTAGTACATCCTCAACAGATAAGTTGCAAGCTGCAAGAGAAACACGGCTTTGTTTTACACGTGTGCAAGAGGTGCATACAGAAGTGAACTGTGAATCGGTGAGCAAGTTCAGTGATAAGCTAAATGTAAACTCCAGGTCTGACTCCGAATTGTGTGACGATAACGGTGTTGTGAAGAAGTCTGTAGTTGCAACTGGTATGCCATTGTTGAATAGAGTGTCACAGAATAGAGTTACTGCTTCAGAGTGGAGTTTTGACTCCACAAGTTTACAAGGTATTACTAGTCAGAGTGAAGATATAAAACCTTTAATGATTTGTGAGGAGGAGCCAAAATTGTCTACTTCTGTTATTAAAGAGTTTGAAAATGATGAACTTGACGGTAAATTGAATATTTGTGATAATGATCATGATAGTGCAGATTTCTCTTTGGTTGATCATAATGAAATGGAGGGAATGCCTACTACCGCTAAGTTAAATAAAGGTTCTGTACCACTTGAACGTGAAGTAGAAATAAATGCAGGTGCAGTTGTAGAAGGCATGCGTACTTGTGAGACCCTCAGTGTAATTGATCAGCATGTAGCCCACCTGTCATCAGATGCTAGTGCTAAACCTGAGCTGATAGTAAAAGACAGCAGTGGTGGTGGTCTTGCAGGTAGACAACTTTCTGAAAGTCGAGCAACAACAGCTTTTGATCCACCGCTAACTTCATCAACTGATATCAATCAGTCGTCGTTGGTGCTGTCATCCACAATGAAACAGACACCCATCATCTCAAGTATCTTGTGCAATGACTATGCTAGTTTCAGTTCGTTTGAAAGGACGAATATCAGTGGTCAGTTTAGTGTGGATAAGCCAAGTGTAAAGGAGAGAGTTATTGTTAAATTGACTTGCACGAATAAAGGCATTTCTAGTTTCAAGTTACTATTTGAATGTTATTATCTTTGGTGTAAATTACTCTGTTTCTACACTTGGTTGATGAGATATGTCGTGTGTTTGTTGGTCATCTATATTCTAAGATACAATGACATGAGCGAGTTGCCGTTCAGATTTGAAGATATAGCTGATAGAAGGAAGTCAGAAAATGAACTATGGAACGATTTTCCAACCTGGGGCGTCAACCTGAGAAGGGTTGTAGGCGTACTGCTGTAAGTCCTACAGTTCTTCAAAGGGTAGCGCATCAATGAGCAGTCCAATGTGCTTGGTGTATGATCTTGTACATATGTTCATATTGTATATACTGAATTGATATCATCTGTCATCTAGCTGTTGGTAATTCTGTTTGTGTCCGGACGACTTCCACTTGGATCATCAACCTGAGAAGGAATGTAGGCGTACTGCTGTAAGTCCTACAGTTCTTCAAGGGTAGTTGATCGTGTCAGAATCCACAACATTTGATGTGTTGATTGTACATATGTTTGTGTTAAATAGTTGTGTGAGTTCCAATTGATGTAATTGTTGGTTAATCTTGTTTGTGTCTGGACATTCCACAACTTACAATCGTCAACCTGAGAAGGGTTGTAGGCGTACTGGTGTAAGTCCTGCGATTCTTCAAAAGAATTCCATCAAGACATGATCGGCGAGGTTTTTTGTACTATTTGTATATACGTGTGGTGTGTCATATCAATTGGTGTTTTTGGATTCATTGTGTTTACTTGTTGTTTTCGTATCTTGTTGTTATTGCGTAATTTTGTTAAAATTTTCGTCGTGATTACTTCTGAAGTTGTATCCACTCTTCTACATCCATGAATGAATTGATTGATGTTAGAGACAGCAGATGGGTCGTATACTCCGGGGAGGCTATTGATGAGAATGAAACGCACACGGAGATAATTGTTAGGTGCGGTCCGACACGCCGGGGAGAAAGAGTGTAAACGACTGAGGCTCGCATACATCGCCGTTACTAGAACTGAGGCAGAATGAGTGACAAGCGATTGCAGTGGTAATTGGTAGTGAGTAGATAAGAGGATGTGCGTAGAGTATCGTGAGGTGCTGCCATGGTCACTTTGCATTCTGCAAGAGTCATTCTAGTAAGTGGCGATTGTGTTGGAAGATGTCAAGAGGAGGTTTCTGTCTGGAGGCGCAGGTCGTCAGCGATGTGTGAGATTGTGCTGTGGGTATGCTTGTGGTGTGTTGGCTTTTCTGTTTGTTTTCCATTTCAGCTCTATCCGTGTGACCCAGATTCTCGCAATGGCATCCAAGTCGACGTGCATTGGTCGTGAAGGAAAAAAGGGTTGGATCCCTTTTTTGCCGGGGAGTGTCAATGGAGTTGAAGATTGAACGATCAATTCATGGTTGTTTGCTCAAAATCAACTTCCCCAATTTTCGCGGAGGCATCAATACGACAGTCATCGTCTCATCGGTCGCTGTTCAGAAAGAAGAGTGAAACATCGTCAGAAACCTTAGTTCGCTTATTCCTTTTATATGTTGGTGTAACAATAAACAAATCTCAAGCGGCAGATCGGTGTTTTGGTTTTTCGTCCGTTATAACTAAGCGTTTCCGAAATCTTCGAAGGACAGCGTGGGCCCGAGCGTAGCGAGAGCTGGGCATTAACGGTTTATGAGACGTGATTGACAGTAGGATTCACAAAACCTTGTGGACTAGACGTTACTGAGATTGTGGATTAATTTCTAAGTTATACATTTGCAGTACTTCATTTCATGTAAAAGTATTTAGCGTGAAGTTGATCTGCAAGTAAGCTTGATAAGAGAATGACGCCTCAATAGTATGGATGTTTCGGAGATTGTCTTGAAATTTGCGTATAATCCTCAAATACAGGAAAACATATGATGTCTATTTATGCATACAGCGTCAACATAAAAATCAGCTGTAGACTACAAATACATTTATCTGCATGAGATATTACTCAGTATTGACAGAATCAGTGTATTCATAGTATATGCTAATATGTAGAATTATCTCTTGTTAACTTCATGTTATGCTAGTTCTTACATGTACTTTATTTTTTCAGGTATACGGAGGTTGTCGAATATGAAATCAGCGGAAACATCATTCGGTCAAACTAACGTTAATACCCTTCATTAGAATTTTCTTTTGTAAATTAATCAAATGTTTAATGTACTCTTGATTTGTAATTCCTCTGGACTTTTTCAATTGGTTGCTATACTATGTGCTTTTGTAATAAGTGAATTAGGAATAATAAACGCTAAGCTTAGTTAGTGGGGTGGAGATTTACTGTAGTATTACGAGACTGTTACTTTAGTCATTAATAGGATTTCGTGTCTGTTTCTACACAATAGTATATCGTAAAAGCTAAGTGGGATTTAGCAAGCTGAATAATAATTCTGTACTGTTCAATGCACTAAATTCTCCTTATCTAGACAGTTGCAAGTCTGTATACTGTTAAACGCCAAGTATGTGGTACAAGTAAATGTAGTAACTTAGGCTTGATAGCTGCTTCACCAATCTGTTAATATGCAGTGACATCATCAGATAGACTGTTCACTTGACAATGAGCTAAGAAACCGTTTTTATTTATTTCTAATATGCCGTTGAATCATAGGATGTTATCTAATATCCATCATTTCTATGATCAACAACTGCGGTATTTGCATATCTACTTTATGGGTCCGAAACTTTTCTTCTATAAACACAGTAGAAGTACTTTAGATGCAGCTGCAGTCTTGCATCACTATATTTTCTCCAGTATAGACAATGGGGCTAAATTCGCTGCACCCTCCTAGATAACACATCTGCTTTCGACCCAGTAACTAGAGATATTCTGTTAAATAAGCTTGCTGAAACTCAAACTGAGTGTTGTATTGTTAAATGTACTGTACTGCACTAAGATTAATAGCTCTCTATTAGGAGTCAGAAAATGCTTTTAAACTAAATCCTTCGAAATGTCAGACTGTTATTTCCAGCTTCCGTTGTAAAAGAAAGTTACGTGAAGGTGTAAATTCCTATGACAGTTGCGAAATTGCTAATAGTGATATAGAAATCAAGTCTGACTTCAAGTATCTCGGACTAATTCATCACAGCGTATTAGCCCTAAATGCATGCCACATGTAGGCATAATTTTTAAGGGCTAGGTATGCAAATCAAGGTAAACGCTTGTACGGTACATTCATTATTTACATAACTAACTCGTATGTAAGAACTACGGTTTGGTCAGTTATACAACGTTTATTACATTCAGACACAACTAACCTACGATGCTTACTTCTATGACGCATTACCTAAAGCTACGTAGTTACCCTTGAGTGGCTTCCGCTGAAGGTAATCTACTATAGCTACTACCTTAGAGCGCAACTTAACGTTATCTTTGAATAACGAAGCAAAGGAGGCAATTCTGAGAACTTTCGTGGTGAAAAGATCGTCTCCTACTCCAAAAAATTAAATATACCCTAGTCTCCACAAAAACACTCAGAGGTATCCACCCTATCACCTCAAACGATTCACTATTTGCAGTGATTTAAAAAGTAAAAATAAATTTACCGATGGCAGCTTGCTTATGATTTCTAGATATCATAATGTACCATGAGGAAAACGCTATATCCGCGTGGTTATAACAGTCAGATGCGCAAAATTAGTCCGAGACACAACAACCACGATTCTCAGTCACAGAACATCCTACTTCGCTACCTAATCGTATAATCGTATCAACGGATGTTTTGCCAAAGAAAAGAAGACTACTGGTTGAAGGAAAATTTATTTAGAGCTGTTTTAAAAATCATGGACATCCGTGTTTACAGTCACGGAAAAATCACAACTTCGAGGAAACCACCGATCGTAGACTACAGCCCGAAACGTTATTCTTCCTAATTAATGTCTAACCTTTAACTGGGATTGTTCGTAAACTCACCAGATCATCGTATTTTATCCGCTTTGAAAACCGTTTTGCAACCCATCCAGTGGATGTTAACACTGGCTCTATTACGGGTAGTCCTAGTTCATGTATTTGGATCTAGTACATCAAGCAATAATAAGCATAAGTAACACTTACCGGTAAGGATTCCAGTTTCTTTTAGTTCCCCAAAATACACACAAGCACAACAGATTCATACTTTTCATGCGGCTCAACCTTATTTGACTTAGATTCTCTCACAATATATTTTTTTTAATTGATAGCAGACACACTGATGGTATATTCACATTCTCAAAAAGCTTCAAAGCTTTTTCAACTTCAACCCAGGTTCTAAATTTTCCAGGTTTAATTTGTTCTTCGAAAACTTTGCTGACATCAACTGTGATGGTGTTCCCTTTAACAGATTCACTCGCAGATTGTTGCATGCTGTAAACATGAACAAGAAAGGAACTTTTATTCACAATTTCTACATTTTAGGTAATTAAATGAGCCAACAAGAATAACGGAAACCAATAAATGGACTGAAAGCAACTGCTTCTGCCAGCCAAACATCTTCATGTGAGTGATTTCCAAAACTTCTACACATTGCCAATTCATTAACAGCTGAAAAACAACTAAAACAATGAAAGCCACATAAATTATTATTATATTATTATTGTATCCTTTAGTTCCTAGAGGAACATAGGGCTTCAGCTGCGCACCTCCATTGACTTCGGTTTTCTGACAACTTTTTCACCCTGCTCCAGGTCTGTCCACATGCTTTCATCTCCTCCTCGCATGACCTCCTCCAAGTCACCCTTGGACGACCAACTCGCCGCCTCCCTTTCGGGTTCCACTCGAGGGCTTGTCTAGTGATGTCACTTGATGGTTTCCTCAGCGTATGGCCAATCCATCTCCATTTCTTTCTGCCTATTTGTTTCACAATCGGTTCCTGATTGGTTCGCTCCCAGAGATCCCTGTTGCTGATCTTTTCTGGCCATCTGATCTTGAGTATTGAGCGGAGACAGTTGTTAATGAAGGTTTGAAGTTTGTTTGAGATGCTCTTTATGACTCGCCAAGTCTCTGATCCGTATAGTAGCACTGACTTCACATTGGAGTTGAAAATCCGGATCTTATTTTTGATGCTGATTGCTGTTGACCTCCACACAGATTTGAGAGTAATGAAAGCTTGTCTTGCTTTTCCGATTCTGGCTTTGATGTCCTCGTCAGTTCCGCCTGTAGTTGAGACGATGCTTCCCAGGTAGGTGAAGGAGGTTGTTTCTTTCAGGTTCTTCCCATTTATGCTTATTGTGGTCTGTTGGTGTTGTTGATGTTGGCTAGGAATCTTCATCATCTCTGTTTTATCTATGTTCACGTGAAGTCCTATCTTTGATGCTTCTTCTGCCAACTTGTTACTTTTCACTTGCATATCTTCCAGTTTATGGGAAATCAGACATATATCATCGGCGAAATCCAGATCCTCCAAGTCTTTTGTGTCAGTCCATTTTATGCCTGTTCCCTCGTTGGTTGCCGTTGTCTGTCGCATTATCCAATCAATTGCAATCAGGAAGATCATTGGTGATAGTAGACAGCCTTGCCTCACTCCCGTCCTCACTTCGAAGGCTTCCGTAAGTTTCCCGTTGTGGATTACTTGGCATGCAGCATTGTCGTATAACTGTTGGATGAGGTGTATAATTGTCGATGGGACCCCGTAGTAGCGAAGTAGTTTCCAAATGACCTCTCGATCGACGCTGTCGAAGGCCTTTTCAAAGTCGATGAAGTTGAGATAGAGAGGTGACTGCCATTCCAAGCTTTGTTCAATGATGATCCGTAGAGTGGCGATTTGATCAATACATGATTTGTTTCTCCTGAATCCAGCCTGTTCCGGACGAAGTTTTTCATCTAGGGCTTGTTTGATTCTCTCCAGGATGATGCGACTTAGTATCTTGCTTGGAATGGACAGAAGCATAATTCCACGCCAGTTTTTACATTGACTTAAGTCTCCTTTCTTTGGAAGTTTGAATAAGTAACTGTTCTTCCAATCCTCGGGTACTTTGCCCTCTTTCCACACCTTCTCCAGTAGTGGTGTCATCAAGTCCGCTGTTGTCTCTGGGTCTATTTTCAAAGCCTCTGCTGGGATTCCATCTGGTCCCGGTGTTTTCCCAGTTTTAAGCATCTTGATTGCATTCAGGACTTCTGATTTCGTCGGGGGGTCAGTGTTCACTGGTAGTTCTGCTTCCGTTGTTGGTATTGCTGGACGTGTTGTAGGTGGCGGACGATTTAGAAGTCTTTTGAAGTGTTCAACCCAGTGCTTTCTCTGTTCCACCTCTTTGGTGATTGACTTTCCATTGTCGTCCTTTATTGGCTTAATCTGTGTCGAACGTTTGCCCGAAAGGTTCCTAGTTGTTTGGTAGAGTGTGGCGAGGTCTCCTTTGCCTGCAGCTTGTTCTGCTTCGTTTGCCATGGTTTCATAATATTTTCTTTTGTCTTCCCTGGCACTTTTCTTCACTCTTTTGTTCAGTGTATTGTAGCTTGCATTCAGCTCCTGTTTTTGTTGCTCGTCAGTGCACTGGATAATCTTTTGCTTCACTGTCCTTCTCTCTTCTATTAGTTTCCAAGTGTCCGTAGTGAGCCACTGTTTGTCCTGTCTCTTTTTTCTGCCTAGAATTTCTATGCAGGTTTGGCTCCACACCGTTTTCAAGTTGTTCCAGTGCTTTTCAACGCCGACCTTTTCGCTAGTGTTGATTTGTGTCTCGGCTTTGTCCTTTATGCTTGCAATGAAGATGTCCTTTGTAGCCTGGTCCTTCAGCTTTTGAGTGTTGAACTTGGCTTGTGGTCTATCTGCAGCTCCTGATTCCCTGAAAGCTTTTAATTTGATTTGGATTGTCCCTTGTACGAGATAGTGGTCTGAGCCAACGTCTGCTCCTCTTCTTGCTTTTGTGTCCAGTAGGCTGCGCCTCCACTTCCTTGAGATTGAGATGAAGTCGATTTGGTTTTTGGTTTGCCCGTCTGGTGACACCCATGTAGCCTTGTGGATATCTTTGTGCTTGTATACACTGCCACCAATCACCAGTTCGTTGAAGGCGCAGAAGTCGGCGAAGAGTTCTCCGTTTTCATTCATTTCTCCTAGAGCTTCTCTACCCATGATGAGTTCCCTTCCCGTATTGTCTGGTCCCAGTTTGGCGTTCATGTCTCCCATTAGTATTTTCATGTCGCCAGCTGGAGTATTGTCCATTGTTGCCTGTAGTTGCCTGTAGAATTCTTCTTTCTTCTCGAGGTCTGCGTTGTTTGTGGGTGCATAACATTGTATGATTGACACTTTCCTTCCTTTGGAGTTGAACCTGGCGGTCATTATCCTGGACGAAATCGCCTCCCATTGTATCAGGGCTTTCGTTGCCGTTGGTGACATCATGATAGCCACGCCCTCGGTGTGCGTGTGGTTATCTTCTGGGTGACCGGAGTAGATCACTGACTCACCTGTTGACAATTTGGTGAGTCCACTCCCATTCCATCTGCTCTCACATATTCCCAGCACTTGTATTCCGTATCTTTTCATCTCGTTGGCGATCTGGGCAGCTTTCCAGTCTCGTACATAGTTCGGACGTTCCATGTTCCTACACAGACTTTTTCTTTTGGTGCAAGGAGGTTCATCATACTGAAGTTTCTGTAGCAATTTTTGTTTACAGGGTGGGGTTGCTAGCCTCACGCCTGAGAAAAGAATGATTACATTAAGTAAAAGTTTAGAGAGAAGCAACTTTTTGGGTTGCTCCCCTCAAAATCAGAAAATAACGGACAAACAATGAGAACAACATCAACAAAGGAAACAGTTCACAGAAAAAAGGGCAAAAAGCGACGACAACTATACAATAAGACAACATGCAATATAGTTCAGTACAGTTAACTAAAATGATATCTTAACCATAAACTCACTGACTTGGAGCAACTTGAACATATAAATCCAACAATATATACAATTATAGATGTGTTTATGTTTAAAAATTCCACAAATCCAAACAGTGAGTTATGTGTATTATCTGTCAATAAGATTGTATTTTTTGGATTCAGTGTTCGAAAGGTTAATAATTGTGATAATTTCCGCAAACTCTTTGCATAAAATTTTACAGTAATAAGAGTTTTTATTAATGAGCAAAATGTAGCGTAATAGTCGAAAAGCGCGCGCGTTGTCCACCCAAGCAGTATAGAAATTATCAAACCTTTGATTAGACACTAGTAACTAGTGTCATGTGTCTAGTCCTTTCTTTGGTGCAGACTGAATTCTATCAGTCAGATTTGCAATGTGGCCACCATGCCACTAAGTAGCTCGCCATCACGGTGCACATTGATTTGATGATATTAGATGGCATGAGGTCAATCGCGAGCCCGAATAGCTGGCTCCTTGGTAACGTCTCTGACTGCAGGACTCACTGGGTGAGGCGGGTTCGAATCTCAGAAGGCGAATGAGTTCCTTCAAGCTGGTTGCAGATACGCCTTGCTGACCGACTGGTGAGTGCCAACAAGCACGAAACCTAGGTCAAGGATTTCCGTAGCCGATTGCCTTGACCAAATTCTGTCAGTTTATTTTAATGCCACCTTGATATGAATGTGGGCTATAAAGTGGCTTCAAAAAGCACATCATTGTGTACTATATCACCCAAAATTATTATTCTATTGTGGAATTACACTCTACCACTAATCCCATGTCTTATTAATATTATATCAAGCTGAATAGTGTCATTATTTCCTCATATCATGATTCACAAAGTCTTTTTGCAGACTTTCAGTTGTGTCCTAAATATAGCTTTGTGGTAAAAGTAGCTCCAGGTGATGCATTTTTGAATTCTTGGTGAGAAATAAGATTCCTGAAGATTTTGTTGAATATGCCTTTTTGACAGGCGCCAATAAGGAAAAAATATAGTGCTAACATCCATCACAGAAAGTGTGTAGGTGGTTTTTAATTTCCGGCTGCTCACACTGTATAAGTTGATTTCTTCGGCGCATACATGAAGCAGAAGGAACACTAGTTTTGTGTGACTGCGCAGAGCCTGAGGGACAACTGCTTGAGGCTGGTGGTCACGTATGGCCTGTTTGAAGTGGTTTTTGGGGTTCTGCCCGCATTAAAATCTTATCGCCCCATTGTAAGCTGGAATATACAATTTTTGGTGTCGATCTTTTCTAACCTCCCCCCTCTCCACAGCGGAGAGACAGCATTACTGGATTGCTGGTCATCTGAGGGAGGCAAATTACTACTGTTACTTCCCTATTCTTCAGCAGTGCGATTTTCCCCACAGAATTTCAACATAGTGTGAATGATGTGATGGTAACTACTTTTAGTTCAAGCGCTACCTAAATGACTATTCTGATACGGTAGGAGGCCTGTAGGGACATTCGTTCCAGCCAATGCCGTTCATTGAGTCATTGCAGCATGCAAGCCCGACCACCACGTCAAGTTAGCAGCTATCAGTCGGCTCCAGCAAAGGTCAGTCATTCGAAAAGTTAATTGTTAAGATCACATCCATACTAGATAAGCTTATCTAATATAACGCACAGTAATACAATATTGATTTTCTATAGTTTGGTTTGTAAGGGTTAGTTATGTTTTTACGAGTTGACCACGGATTGATATCAGTTAGAGAACCATTGAAAACCAGTGAGTACTGGACAGCTGCCGTTTCATCCTAATTTGGGAATCATCGGCAATACGCACCCACTGGGATTCGAACCCAGGACCCTCCGGTTACAAGGCAAGCTCGTATACCAATCAGCCACTGTCCAGTACCCCTGGTTTTCAATAGTTCTCTAAGTGATCCGTGATCAACTCGTAAAAACAATATTGATTACTGAATGATGTGTCAAGAACAATCCAGTCACTGATATTCTTTCACTGTGTTATATCAGTTAAGCTTATCTGTTTCTGAATTCATATTCTACCAAAGTGTCTAAATTCTACTCTTACATTAAAGCCACGTCCGGTTGGCTTGATGTTCATAAAAAACAACGTGATAATTGACTAACCTTACAAGTGGACATGAAAGTTACGAAAATGGCTTGCTTTATTCATCATAAACACTATGTGTACTTATATACACTAGTAAGTAGTAAGGTGTGAGAAAAGTTATACATATTTTTGAGTCATCCTACTGCTCATATAAAAACATACGGAGCGGTGGGGGGTGGGGTATTTGGAATGACACCATCAAAATAGTGGCAATTTCAAAACTAGTAGGATTTATTTTCATTTCTTTGAAATATAGATGCTGCTTTGCTGGTTTCATTCCACTTGTATTCCCTATAGCGCATGAAAAAAAGAGGAGGGATGTGGAGCCTCTAATTTATGAAAGATAGGTCCACTGGCTCTCTCTCTTTCTCTCTCCTTGATTTGTGATCAAACTCTACAGATCGATTAGCCTTCGACAAACTTGGTATTAGCGTTTGATTATCATATCTCATTTGTTTCATGCCTCCACTTCTCTTTGTTTTCTTTTTGTTTTGTTTAGCTTTAGTTGACTCAATGATCACATCTACACAGAATGCAGTAAATCAACCAACAACGGCTGTAGAATTCCATCGTTCTTTATCACCTATTCCCCGTAAATCTCAAAAACTAGATACTTTAGACACCAGCAGTATTTTAGATGATTCGATGGCAGAGATTATTATTCCTTCAACTAATGTAGAACAAACCAACTCTCACAGATTTCGTTTAATTAATCCTGAAACGTATTCACAAAATGATGTATTAATTATTCCAAGAGTTCAACAATCATCTACACTCACTGGTAACTGTGAAAGTAATAATAATAATAATAGTAAAGGACAAAAGTTGAAAAGACAATCCATTGAATTAACCCAAAAGCTTTCAATTAGTGCACCTCTTACTCCAGATTTGCTGGTGAATTTTGTGAGTAGAATGCGTAAACCAAAGTCTTTCAGTGCTAAAAAGAAACAGAAAGAGGAGACTATGAAACGTAATGATAACAATAATAATAATAATGGTAATAACACTAATAATACCAATGTTACTCATCGTAAAGATGAGATTGGAAAATCACCTAACTTATTCATCACCCCCAATAAGAAATCCTCGAATTTACACACTACAGGTACACCGAAAACACCCAGAAAAGCCTTTGCAATAGATAATAAATCCCTTAGTGAACCAAGATTAAAGTCTACTCCAGATAAAAGGAATAAAACGCCTAAACAGTTACCTACAAAACGATTGACAAATAGAACTCCATGTAACAGTAAAAGTGTTGGCAAGGTAAAAGTGAAAAAAACGCCAGCAAAGGAAAAGAACCCACCTTTACTGTCATCTTCTGGTGATCATAAAGACACGCATGATTTGAATAAACGCCCTTGTGGCGAAATAAAGTCAAATAGAAAATTGTATACACCATCAAACCCGCGACCTGTTTGTCCACGTTTACCAGTGGATTTAGATGAAACAATGTCTCCTGTTGTCCTGCTAATAAAATCAGACGATAATCAAAACATGAAATCTGTTCAGACATCATCGCTAGCATCCAATCCTATTCGGAAAAGGTTGCGTAGTTCAGTGGCAGCACTCAGTCCTACAAAACAACCATCGTCTTCTGATTGGAAACAGAGAATACGAGCTGACCAGGTGACCACACCAATATGTAGAAAATCGAAACGGATATCTCTTAGTCACATAAAAGTGAGTTGCTAAAATTTACCTTAAATGCTTTCAGTAGTACATTCAGGAGTCGGGTGTGTGTGTGTGGTAACCTGAGGGAAATTTTCATGATAGAGAAGAATTTTCAGGAGACTAAAATGCTGTAATACGGACTTCACCAAACATGAAGTTTAAAACTGAAGCATCCATGACCGTCATAATTTTTTCACCGATCACTTGTTTAATACGCTAATGACTTTTGGATCACTAGCTGACCTTAGTTAGATAACCATTGAGAACCAGGGACTTCTGAACGAACAACTGTTTAAATCAAATCCCTGAGAACCAACACTTGGACATTGATCCGGTGACTGAATACACGATGAAATTGCCTGAAGTTCCAGGGGAAAATTGTGACCAGTGGAGTCCAACAAGTTGGATATGAGGAAAGATGTTCTCTGATGACGTTAGCAGAAGTTAGAATTCATGGGCCATTGAACTTTGTCCGATTAGGTGAACCATTGAGGAACTCGCCTTGTAACTACAAGGTCCTAGGTTCTATCCCTGGCAGTGAGGCTATGGGTGCGTACTGCCGAAGACTCCTAAACAAGGAAGAAACGACTGCCCAGTACTCTCTAGTTTCCACTGGTTCTCTACTTAAAGTCAGGTAACGGTCAAACTTGAAATCGATCAAATCCCTGAAAACCAACACTTGAAAATATTTTTTTTGAAATTTTCTTTATTCCCAGTGGAATATAGGGCTCCAAGCTACAGTTTTGAGGTTTCGCTAGCAATGGTGTTTATTTTTACGGCATGGGGTTGCTAGCCTCAAGCTAGCTGACTATAACCTGAACAATCAAAAAAGCATAAACTTCGTTAAGGATCTGAACACACTTTTTTTTTCGCGATGACGAGGAACTAAAAGTAACATTAATTTCGGGAATGATGCAAGTTGTTAAGCATTAAAATGATTCACTTTGTATAGGATAATTGAACTAATACTCTTGAGGAGAGAGTTCAACATTTTTGGTTAGAAACAAAGTTTAACTAGAAAGAGTACAACAATGAATGGTATAGTAGGCTATGTAATTACAGAAAATGGTTTTTTTTTATAAAAATAGCAATAAGCTGAAGGGTGAGTAGTGTTCAGATGAAGAGGACTTAATAAAACTTGTATACTTTGTTAGTACAAGAGATTTATCACTGTCTCCCTCTCTGCGTATATTGCATTAGTTTTAATCATTTGATGGGGATTTCTTCACCAAAGCGAAGCAGGCTGTGTTTCTTTTACCTGTTGATTATTTTGAACGCCTTCAGATTGTCCATAATATGAATAGTGTCCAATAGGTGGTGTAGAATCGCACTGTTTAGTGTCTGTAAACCTTTTGCTCTCAGGTTACATCGACTGAGATGGCTAGGATATGTGTTACGTATGCCTAGCTATCGCCTTCCTGGACGGGCAATGCTCGCTAACATAGGGACAGGTTGGAAAAGAGCCAGCGGTTGTCAAACCAAAACACGCCTTCATCAGTCACTGAAATCCACAATTAAGTTTTAACCAGTCAGCCACGTAGAAACCTGTAGACTTCCTGTCTTGTTGGGGTCTTCGGGACGGTAAACACCACTGAAGGCTGTAGACAATCGGTGATATGGCTCAAAATCGTTTTCAGTGGCTGGCTCAGATGAATCAGATGACTTATAATACCCAATGAAACTATATTGTTCTTCGTTATTACTACTGTTCTTGTCTCATATCCCTGTCTACTGTCTCTATTTTGCATTCCTTTTTACTTTCGTCTTTTGCTTTGTGTGCTACATGGATGGAGTGTGGTGACTTGGACTGCTGCACATCGGTGCAAAGTTCTATGTTGAAATCAGTCAGTCAATTACTCTCGGGTTCTTTGGCATATGTTCAGAAATGCAGACAATAAGCCTTGTCTCTATTCTTCCATTGTATGTGCTTTGAAACGTACATGTAAATTTGTAGACACAGTTGAGAGAAACATTTCGGTTGGAGTTTGTCCACATTTGATTGGCTTCAACAACTAGTCGTTTTTGTTAAACTCACATTAGAGCTTCGAGACAGCATACAGTCAATGAACTAATGTTTTCTTAGTGTTAAGATATTTAATTTTAGGATGGAAATTGTTCTTTGAAGAGAAATCTCCACTGAATAATTCTTCTTACTAGACTTCATAATAGCACGACAGAAACAATACTCTAGAGATGTACTGATACTATAATGCCAGTAGTGAGTGTGTGTGTGACAGAGACAGACAGTAACTGGATGAGAATTAGTCTAGGATATTCAAAACTTCGAAGATGTTGGACAGTGAAAACAATATGGTGTCAACATGAACGATTTTGAAGCATTTCACGAAAATTCGCCGACATTACAAAAATCCCAAGAACATCTCCTTATGCTACCCGGGCGACTTGTTGAAGACTTCATGGATCGATGCAATTTTTGATGTCAATTTTATAAGTTAGCCTTGATTTAGTCCAATCACTTAGAATTCAATCTGTTAACATGTTGTCCTTGGCTGACGATACTATTTTTGTCATGCGGTGTCCAGCCCTTCGTTTAGTTGAAATAAGTATAGGTAGATGAACACATGTAGTATAGTAACGACAGAAAACAAGGATCAGGCGACAGATCGTTTATTGAGAAAGTGAAGAGATATTTAGAGATTTTTATGTACATTATTATTCGTTATTATTAGCAGAGAAACAGAGTCTTCTGATTGGTCGTTTTCTCACTGGAAGTTATTCTGTCATCTCTTCGTGGTAGTTTCTTCGAAGGTCAGACCATATATCTGCTAATCGTATCCGCCCACGCAAAGTCTGCTGTGTTTGGTTGTTGAGTTCCTCAAGGTTAGGCTTTGTTCTTGTTTTTTCTCATGACCAAGATTTAGGACGTAGACACTGACGTAAATTGGTGTCTACAATTTCGACTAGTAGACAGCTGTCACCACAATATTTTCAGTGGTCACCTCTCAGTGAAGACGGATCAAATTATCACTCAATAACCCTTCCTTGCCTTCCGATTTAGCTGCGTTAACGCCAAGACACGACATCAACATCCTAAATGATGTTTTTAAAGTGTTAAATTCAATGTTTGATTTTTTGACCTAACATAGCAGCCTAACATTAGAGACTGTATGCTCTCATTTTGAATGATTGTTATTAGGCGAATTTCTGAGATACAAAGCGTTAGTCTTTGAAGATTCTTCCCTACGTGACTTCAAAATCTTCCATGTTCATAAAATTGTTTTAACTTACTACCACCTTTGAAGTTTCTGTTGTGTTCATTAATCCTCATCAAGGCATTCTCCTTCTCATGCTTAATATTTTCTATTGTAGTACCATTGTTTCTGTTAAATTTTTCATTTGTCATCTAAAACGATGCAGCTTATTTTGGTGTGCTTCCTAGACTTTTCGGTAGTCCAATACCCAAGCAGTGTTTATTATTATTGTATCCTTTAGTTCCTAGAGGAACATAGGGCTTCAGCTGCGCACCTCCATTGACTTCGGTTTTCTGACAACTTTTTCACCCTGCTCCAGGTCTGTCCACATGCTTTCATCTCCTCCTCGCATGACCTCCTCCAAGTCACCCTTGGACGACCAACTCGCCGCCTCCCTTTCGGGTTCCACTCGAGGGCTTGTCTAGTGATGTCACTTGATGGTTTCCTCAGCGTATGGCCAATCCATCTCCATTTCTTTCTGCCTATTTGTTTCACAATCGGTTCCTGATTGGTTCGCTCCCAGAGATCCCTGTTGCTGATCTTTTCTGGCCATCTGATCTTGAGTATTGAGCGGAGACAGTTGTTAATGAAGGTTTGAAGTTTGTTTGAGATGCTCTTTATGACTCGCCAAGTCTCTGATCCGTATAGTAGCACTGACTTCACATTGGAGTTGAAAATCCGGATCTTATTTTTGATGCTGAGTGCTGTTGACCTCCACACAGATTTGAGAGTAATGAAAGCTTGTCTTGCTTTTCCGATTCTGGCTTTGATGTCCTCGTCAGTTCCGCCTGTAGTTGAGACGATGCTTCCCAGGTAGGTGAAGGAGGTTGTTTCTTTCAGGTTCTTCCCATTTATGCTTATTGTGGTCTGTTGGTGTTGTTGATGTTGGCTAGGAATCTTCATCATCTCTGTTTTATCTATGTTCACGTGAAGTCCTATCTTTGATGCTTCTTCTGCCAACTTGTTACTTTTCACTTGCATATCTTCCAGTTTATGGGAAATCAGACATATATCATCGGCGAAATCCAGATCCTCCAAGTCTTTTGTGTCAGTCCATTTTATGCCTGTTCCCTCGTTGGTTGCCGTTGTCTGTCGCATTATCCAATCAATTGCAATCAGGAAGATCATTGGTGATAGTAGACAGCCTTGCCTCACTCCCGTCCTCACTTCGAAGGCTTCCGTAAGTTTCCCGTTGTGGATTACTTGGCATGCAGCATTGTCGTATAACTGTTGGATGAGGTGTATAATTGTCGATGGGACCCCGTAGTAGCGAAGTAGTTTCCAAATGACCTCTCGATCGACGCTGTCGAAGGCCTTTTCAAAGTCGATGAAGTTGAGATAGAGAGGTGACTGCCATTCCAAGCTTTGTTCAATGATGATCCGTAGAGTGGCGATTTGATCAATACATGATTTGTTTCTCCTGAATCCAGCCTGTTCCGGACGAAGTTTTTCATCTAGGGCTTGTTTGATTCTCTCCAGGATGATGCGACTTAGTATCTTGCTTGGAATGGACAGAAGCATAATTCCACGCCAGTTTTTACATTGACTTAAGTCTCCTTTCTTTGGAAGTTTGAATAAGTAACTGTTCTTCCAATCCTCGGGTACTTTGCCCTCTTTCCACACCTTCTCCAGCAGTGGTGTCATCAAGTCCGCTGTTGTCTCTGGGTCTATTTTCAAAGCCTCTGCTGGGATTCCATCTGGTCCCGGTGTTTTCCCAGTTTTAAGCATCTTGATTGCATTCAGGACTTCTGATTTCGTCGGGGGGTCAGTGTTCACTGGTAGTTCTGCTTCCGTTGTTGGTATTGCTGGACGTGTTGTAGGTGGCGGACGATTTAGAAGTCTTTTGAAGTGTTCAACCCAGTGCTTTCTCTGTTCCACCTCTTTGGTGATTGACTTTCCATTGTCGTCCTTTATTGGCTTAATCTGTGTCGAACGTTTGCCCGAAAGGTTCCTAGTTGTTTGGTAGAGTGTGGCGAGGTCTCCTTTGCCTGCAGCTTGTTCTGCTTCGTTTGCCATGGTTTCATAATATTTTCTTTTGTCTTCCCTGGCACTTTTCTTCACTCTTTTGTTCAGTGTATTGTAGCTTGCATTCAGCTCCTGTTTTTGTTGCTCGTCAGTGCACTGGATAATCTTTTGCTTCACTGTCCTTCTCTCTTCTATTAGTTTCCAAGTGTCCGTAGTGAGCCACTGTTTGTCCTGTCTCTTTTTTCTGCCTAGAATTTCTATGCAGGTTTGGCTCCACACCGTTTTCAAGTTGTTCCAGTGCTTTTCGACGCCGACCTTTTCGCTGGTGTTGATTTGTGTCTCGGCTTTGTCCTTTATGCTTGCAATGAAGATGTCCTTTGTAGCCTGGTCCTTCAGCTTTTGAGTGTTGAACTTGGCTTGTGGTCTATCTGCAGCTCCTGATTCCCTGAAAGCTTTTAATTTGATTTGGATTGTCCCTTGTACGAGATAGTGGTCTGAGCCAACGTCTGCTCCTCTTCTTGCTTTTGTGTCCAGTAGGCTGCGCCTCCACTTCCTTGAGATTGAGATGAAGTCGATTTGGTTTTTGGTTTGCCCGTCTGGTGACACCCATGTAGCCTTGTGGATATCTTTGTGCTTGTATACACTGCCACCAATCACCAGTTCGTTGAAGGCGCAGAAGTCGGCGAAGAGTTCTCCGTTTTCATTCATTTCTCCTAGAGCTTCTCTACCCATGATGAGTTCCCTTCCCGTATTGTCTGGTCCCAGTTTGGCGTTCATGTCTCCCATTAGTATTTTCATGTCGCCAGCTGGAGTATTGTCCATTGTTGCCTGTAGTTGCCTGTAGAATTCTTCTTTCTTCTCGAGGTCTGCGTTGTTTGTGGGTGCATAACATTGTATGATTGACACTTTCCTTCCTTTGGAGTTGAACCTGGCGGTCATTATCCTGGACGAAATCGCCTCCCATTGTATCAGGGCTTTCGTTGCCGTTGGTGACATCATGATAGCCACGCCCTCGGTGTGCGTGTGGTTATCTTCTGGGTGACCGGAGTAGATCACTGACTCACCTGTTGACAATTTGGTGAGTCCACTCCCATTCCATCTGCTCTCACATATTCCCAGCACTTGTATTCCGTATCTTTTCATCTCGTTGGCGATCTGGGCAGCTTTCCCAGTCTCGTACATAGTTCGGACGTTCCATGTTCCTACACAGACTTTTTCTTTTGGTGCAAGGAGGTTCATCATACTGAAGTTTCTGTAGCAATTTTTGTTTACAGGGTGGGGTTGCTAGCCTCACGCCTGAGAAAAGAATGATTACATTAAGTAAAAGTTTAGAGAGAAGCAACTTTTTGGGTTGCTCCCCTCAAAATCAGAAAATAACGGACAAACAATGAGAACAACATCAACAAAGGAAACAGTTCACAGAAAAAAGGGCAAAAAGCGACGACAACTATACAATAAGACAACATGCAATATAGTTCAGTACAGTTAACTAAAATGATATCTTAACCATAAACTCACTGACTTGGAGCAACTTGAACATATAAATCCAACAATATATACAATTATAGATGTGTTTATGTTTAAAAATTCCACAAATCCAAACAGTGAGTTATGTGTATTATCTGTCAATAAGATTGTATTTTTTGGATTCAGTGTTCGAAAGGTTAATAATTGTGATAATTTCCGCAAACACTTTGCATAAAATTTTAGAGTAATAAGAGAAAGTCGCATAAATACAAGGTATGAAACAATTACACCGAAATGAATGCACTGACCTGGTAGTGAAAACTTTCGAAACCAAAAAATAATTCATTTTAACAGCAACGGAAACAAAAAATGAGGTGAAACGCAACATTTGTGAACAATACGCAACAAGATAAGCCGTGTATAACGGCAGGATAAACGGAACAACAAACGCTTACACGAACTGCTACGGAACTGCAATCCAACATGGCCGACTAACATGGACGAGAATGACCTTCGAGCGTCTCACTCCACCAATGACCTTGATAAGTTACGGATAATTTTAGCCAAAATAAGTCGACTATGTATAAGCTATCCTGGAAGACCATATTGAATATTTGATTTGTGGAGGTGATTTCAGTTTCAAGGTCAGTGGTGTATTTTGTACCGCTGTTTGGTTTACTCCAGTTTTCACTATAAACTCAGGCTGGATATGAACCTCTAATTTTTCATAAAGGTAAACTTCTATAACTCTTCTTGTGACATTTCTAAGTGGTAAGTAGCTCAATGCGACGCCATATTTTCTCTCAGTGACTCCAGGACAATCTCTGAATACTGGAATTTACGAAATATGGGAGATGCTGACCTAGAGTAAAGTTATCACACAGTCATAAGAGCAGCGTCTTATTATTTGCACAGTTTAAGAGCAATTTATTTCATTTAAAGCGCCCGAAAACTTGTGTCTAAGTATCACAACCACTATTTTGTTGACAAGTATTGTGACTGTACATAGAATGGGACAAAGTAGTGACAGGCTGCAGCCCACAAAAATGCAGGTTATTACCAATAGTCCTGAAATTTTGATATGTGTCTCACTTCAGCGGCTTACCTCTTGATTCCAGTTCTGTCTTACTCAGAAGCCCTTTGTTTTAAGTATAATTGTTTAATGAAGAATAGAATGGTTCATTTCCACTTGGAACGCAAGAATTGGCTAATCAACCTGATTTGTTTGTTTTTGTGTGCCCAATCTTAACGCATGGCCTCGACGTACGTACCTTGAATGTAAGGCATGAATATTAGAAATTAATGAAACGAGAGCATTACTGTTTGATTCAAGACAAATGAAGTATGGGACTTATTTGGTAGTAGGTTTCTTATGAACTACAGTCAAATGATAGGTGTTTTTTCCGAAATCAGATGAACACCTTTTGTGATTATCTACCTGGTGAATCAACACGAAGCTGCGCAGACATGCATGGGTTCAAGGAAGTAAGTGTGAAGAAAGGCATACATGAAAAAGTTTCAGAAATTTGACAACGGAAATAATCTGATGATTACTAATGGCTGAAGATAAAATAAGCGAGTAAAACAGTACCATTGTAAGTGATTTTAGGTTATTGCTAGAAGTCTCCAGGTATTGGTCCTGTAAATCTTAAGGACACAGGTCACACAATCTAACTTAAGTGGTGCAAATCAACGGTTATTGACGTTAGGGTTTTGTGTTATGCTTTCTTCTGAGTAACAACAACTTCCTGTGGTGTATCTCATCTAACTTTTCTAGTCAAGAAGAAAGAAGTTACTACCACTGAAATCCACAGGCTGTGGTTGATTTATTTCTTTGTATGTCTAAATTGTTGACGGGCACTATGTATTGCAAACGTCTGTTATATTTTCCTCATTCATTACTGTCACGAGATCTCTTATTGAGTTAGGGTTTAAGGAGTTTTCTATCCTTGTCGGGTTTGGAACCTTGTGGAATCAGTCTTCTTGTACTGTTCAGTTTGGATGAGACTACATAAATTCAATAGCTTTTACTGATCACTAACTGTAGTTGATCAGCTATCTTCAAATGTGTCACTACAGCGTTGTATTTCAGGATAAATACCTCTGTTGTGTTCAGATAAATGTGCAGTCATAAATATTCTTCACATAAGTGTTATTGGAGCTTTATGTTCCTCCCGGAACGGTAGCAACGAGCAATAGTGATAATTTTCTGATATGCTTTTCCGACTAAGTTAATTCAGTTTAACTGAGTCAACTAATGTGACCGCGTTTAAGCATTTTATAATATGAAGCAAAATATACAACTGATAAAATATGCTTTTATTTTTTAAGAATTTTAATATATGGATGTGGAAGTGGAGACTATGAAGTAATATCGAAGAGTGCCATAATTTTCCCCTGCTTCTAAAGAGCCATATACTCAGACACCTGATAAACTTCTGTATTTTGGAAACCAGCTCGATATTTAATTTGTTTGAAAATTAGTGGTAACCCTACAGTGTCAAGTTCACAAATTCATCGTAGAATTGCTTGACACTAGGGTTAAGTTTTCAGAATTTTGTGTTTTCTAAATAGAAATAAGAGAATAACCACGCTTGCGTTTTGCATGCGTGTCTTAGATACAAAACACGCCTGTCACACGAATAGCTGATTTTGGTTAAAGATACCTTTAGTCCTACTTGTCGTAAGATTAGCACTTTTAAAAAAACGATGGGGATTTTCGAATTTCATCCATGTAGAAAGCCGTACCTCCTGCTGTTGTTCGTCATAATGCAAATTGGAGCGCATAGGTTATAGAGTAAACCTTTTCCTGTTTGTAATCCATGCTGGCACTGGAGAAATATATATAGTGGTTTTTGAATTGACATGCTCCTTAGTGACATATCATTTGAACCATCGAATTATGTAAAAATAACTGGAGAGGGTCTGACGGTGGCAGGGTTTTCGTTTATCTAAAGAATGTGGAGGCAGTTTTAACCGTAGTCAAATCTAGAATAACAATATCAGTGTGAAATTTACGTCGTTATTAAGTAATCTCTATCTCAACTTCATTGACTTTGAATTGGCCTTCGACAGCGTCGATCGAGAGGTGATTTGGCAACTACTTCGCTACTACGGGGTGACATCAACAATTATACATCTCATCCGACAGTTGTACGACAATGCTGCATGCCAAGTAATCCACAACGGGAAACTTACGTAATCCTTCGAAGTGAAGTCGGGAATAAGACAAGGCTGCCTACTATCGCCAGTGATTTCCCTGATTGCAGTAGACTGGATAATGTGACAAACAGCGAGCAGCAAGGAAACAGACATAAAGTGGATCCTCACACAAAAAACTTAGGGGATCTGGACTTCGCCGACGATAGTCTGATCTCCCACAAACTGGAAGATATGCAAGTGATGAAAAGCAACAAGCTGATGGAAGAAGCATCAAAGATAGGACTCCCTTCAGGTGAACATGGAGGAAACAGAGGTAGGTGATGAAGATTCCTGGCCAACACCAACAGCAACAACGGACAACAGTCAGCCAGTATAAATGGGAGAAATCTAAAAGAAGCAGCCTCCTTTACCTACCGACCCACCTGAGAAGCATCGTTTCAAATACGGGCTGGCGGAACTGATGAGGATATCAAAGCAGCGAGGATCGGGAAAGCAAGACAAGCTTTCATTACTCAAGTCTGTGTGGAGGTCAACAGCACTCAGGATGAAATATAACATCCGGATTTTCAACTCCAATGTGAAGTCAGTGTTATTTACTATACGGATCAGAGACTTGGCGTCACGTCACGAAGGCCACTTAAAAAAACTACAGACTTTCATAGACAGCTGTCTTCGCTTAATAATACTCAAGATCAGATGGCCAGCCAGAAAAGATCAGCAGTAGGGACGAACCAACCAGGAACCGATTATGCAGCAAATAAGCAGGAAAAATGGAGGTGAAGGAGGCCATCATCTGAGAAAGCAAATCGTCAAGTGACATCACACGCCAGACCATAGCTCGAGTGGAACCCGAAAGGGAAATGACGAGTTGGTCGTCAGTGTGAGGGTGACATGGAGGAGGAGGTCATGTGAAGAGGAGATGAAAGCATGTGGGCGGACGTGGAGCCAGGTGAAAACTCTAGCAGAGAACCGAGCGCAGTGAAGACGCGCGGCTGAAGCCCTATGTTCCTCTAGGAATTAAAGAAAATAATAATAAAGTAATCCTAACTGTCTCTCACTCTTTCAGTTAATAGACCTTTTCAGAAATACTCCATTAAGTGTAGTAGTTTGATTTTGCTTGTTAGTGTTCACTTTTAAATCATAGTTGAATGAAGATGACTAGTTTCCGGTACTAACCATTTTCGCCTTTTTCCACTCCGAGTTTGGTATAGACCGGTGTCATTTTACTTAATTGAGCCACACTGACTTTTATTATTTAGAATATGGGTATCATATTCGTTCAAGGTGTTGTTATCATTACCTAAAATTATTTCTGTTAATTCAGATAGAAAAAGTTGAGTATAAATGTTGGAGAGGATTATACCACTGAGCAGCATATTTTTAGGTTATGCACTTCAGGTGTGTAAAATTCACCGACTGCTACTTAAGCTTAAAAACCCCGTCTGATAAACATCCAATTTGGTTATTTGAACTAGAATATAGTAGAACCATTCAGCAGATTATTTAAACTCTTCCATGTTTTCACGCGATGTATTCTATACGAATTTCCGGATTTATTTTGACTATTTTTAAAGCAATGACCTTACATTCGTGTACTAGATCGAAATTCGCTCTATCTACTTCAGTTTGAGTCACTAGACAGTAGTAGTGTTATTTTTATATTATTGTTTCCTTTAATTCATAGGGGAACACAGGGCTTCAGTCGTACGTCTCCATTGTGTTCGGCTCTCTGCCAACCTTTTCACTTGGCTCCACGTCTGCTCACATACTTTCATCTCCTCTATACATGACCTGCTCCTCCTCCATGTCACCCCACCGTCGCACTGACGACCAACTAACTCACCGCTTCCCTTTTGGTTTCCACTCGAGCAATGGTGTGGCGTGTGATGTCACTTGATGGTTTCCTCAGAGTATGGCCTCCAATCAACCTTCATATTTTCCTACTTATTTGTTGGGCGGGTGTACTGCTCATCAGTCCGCTCCGTCCTCCTTTATGGTTGTGAGACCTGGCCACTGAGAGTGGAAGACATGAAAAGATTAGCTGTCTTCGATCATAGGTGCCTGCGTTCTATTTCCCGTGTAAAGTGGCATAATAAGGTGAGCAACATGGAGGTTAGGCGTAGAGTTCTAGGTAAACAGGGGAAATCAATCGACGAAGTCGTGAAGCTACAAAGACTGAGATGGTTAGGACATGTGTTACGTATGCCAAGCCATCGCCTCCCTCGACGAGCAATGTTAGCGGATATAGGGTCAGGCTGGAAAAAAGCTAGCGGCGGTCAAACAAAAACTTGGCATCAGTCAATGAAATCCACAACAGTTGGTCTTAGCCACGTAGAAAGGTGTAGACTTCCAGGCTGGGGTCCTCGGGACGGTAAAAATCTATGGTTGGAAACAATTGGTGACATGGCTCAAAACCGTTCACAGTGGCGCAGATGCATCCACTCCTGTGACTTATGCTCTTCAATGAAACTGTTTTGTATTTCTTTATTACTCCTTTGTCTCACACCTCTGCTCACTGTTTCTATTATGCTTTTCTTGTACTTTCTTCTCTTGCTTCGCGTGCTACACGGAGTGTGGCGACTTGAACTTCCGCACATTTGTGCAAAGTTCTATGTCGAAAACAGACAGAGACTTATTTGTTGCACAATCGGTTCCTGGTTGGTTCGCTCCCAGAGATCCCTGTTGCTGATCTTTCCTGGCCAGTCATCTGATCTTAAGTAGTATTGGGGGACGACAACTGTTGATGAAAGTCTGTAGTTTGTCTGAAGTGCCCTTCATGACGCGCTGGCCAAGTGTCTGGTCCGTATAGTAAGTGGCACTGACTTCACATTGGAGTTGAAAATCCGGATCTTATTTTCATTTTCATCCTGAGTGCTGTTGATCTTTACATAGACGACAGTAGTAGTGTTAGTTTCCACAATTCTTCAGTCTTCTGAACAACCTGAGTAGGATACCGTCTTTGTGCTGGAAATTGGTTTTAAAATTTTAAAACTACTCTACTACTCTATTTTTTATTTTAAACTGAGAAAAGTCGATGAATGTTTTCCATTCTGACATGTTTAAAATAATGCGTATACTCTCAAAACCAATCTCATGTTATTTCTTCAATTTACTCTGTAGGCAATGGCAACGGGAAAAGTTTGTGTCCGACGGAACAGACCTGGTACAAAAGCAGAGGTAGACTAGTTTTAATGTTTTTTATTGGATCGAACCTTTTTGAAGGAGTGGTGTAATTGGCCTGATGAATCATTTGAAGATATGGAAAGTACTCTTGCTGTCCAACAAGTATATTATTATTATTTTTTTCCCTCAATGATATATTGCATTCTAGTATATACAACAAACAATAAGACGTGATTTTAATAATGTCGATGAAATTTTAACTGCTCCAGAGGGTCAAGATGAGGTTGTTTGGAAGTATGAACACTTAAGACAGTTTTGTATGGAACTAAATGGTTTGGCTGTGCGTTTGCAAGAGCAGTGTACACCGAAAACTTGTCCTCAAATGACTGCAACAGAACAATGGATATTTCTTTGTGCTGCGCATAAAACACCTAAAGAGGTAATTAATTTTTGGGTACTGGAACCAAGTAGCTTGTTAATGTTAATATGAATCAGGCCCTATATTTGGCAATCATTAGAATCTATAAATACTTTTTAAAACTACTATATATGCACTGGTTTACATAGTCGCATATGTTTAAAACTAATAATGTACACATATCACAGCGTCGGTGGTTCTGTGTTAGAACACTCGGCAAATACGCAAGTGCTGTGGGGTTCGACTCCCTGACGACACACTCCTAAATCTCACCCAATAGGTCTTAAAATCGGAAATTTGTGTGTATGAGGATAGCAACATCATGGTAAGGGTGGCCACATTACACACCTGACTGGTAGAATTCAGTCTGCATCACACTAGTTACCAGTGTTCAATCAAAATATCCACTACAGTCCTACAGGAGGTCAATCGCGAGCCAGGCCGAATAGCTGGCTCAGTGGTAACGTCTCTGACTGCAGTATTCACTGGGTGACGCGGGTTTGAATCTCAGAAGGCGATTGAGTTCCTTCAAGCTGGTTGCAGATACGCCTTGCTGACTGACTGGTGAGTGCCAACTAGCACGAAACCTAGGCCCCAATAGGGCTTCCTTGTAATTGCCTCCAACCGTCTAATATCATCGAATCAATGTGCATCGTGATGGCGAGCTACCTAGTGGCATGGTGACCACATTGCAAACCTGACTCATAGAATTTAATTGGTGGATGGTGACTAGCAGTGGAATCCAGGGTGCGCATTTCGTCCTATTTGGGATTCGTCATTTAGATATGCCTCCACTTCTCAGTGAGTGATGATGTTCCCACCGAGGCTCGAACCCAGTGCCCATAGTTTCAAACGCCAAAGCGTTATCCACTAGACCACTTAGGCCACGACAGCTAGCCACCTCTTGTGCAACGGGTCACATTGATTGAATTGAATTTTAAATTTTCCCGTCGATTGATTGGACTGTAGTGCTCGGTCTCAGGTTGACATGTCGGCTTCTTGAGCAGATGCTTCAACGATGTCTGGGCCTTTAATTAGATAGAATTCAGTCTGCACCAAAGAAAGGACTAGACACATCACAGTAGTTACTAGTGTCCAATCAAAAATCACTTCTACCGAAACTTCAGAACTCAAGTTTCTTACAGTTGGAACGCGAAGAAATAACTTAAAAAATAATGTTAGATCTTAAAATGAGGAACTTCGGTTTTTACCTTGAATTAAATAATTTATTTTGAATTCTTCTGAGGTTATCTTTTTTTCACGTCTTTTTTTGATTTGTTCTTCCCTTTGTACAGTGTCCAGCTGTCGATTATACTCGGCATACACTTGACGGTGCTGCTTGCCTATTGAACAGCAGTAAGTACTTCCCTAGTCGGTAATTAATCCTATTTGATATTGTAAATATTTCCATTCTATTATTATTTATACAGGATAAGCATTAAAGTGACTTCAGTTAATCGTCTGGATTCTGTATGTCGTCGGGTGTACAGAATATTTTCTCATGCTTACTACCATCATCGAGAGATATTTGATGCCTTTGAAGTAAGTTGATGACTTTTGTTGCTCGTTTTTTGTTTTGTTTTGTGCTTATTACTGATTATTACTCGTGCCTTGCAGTTTGTTTGTAATTCTTATAATTGGGTGGTTATCTTCGCGGTTAATTGTAAAATATTATTGGCCAGTGCAGTAGCTTAAATTGTTTAGTTGTAAATGAAGCTGAGTACTTATTTATAGCTTGTACTACATGAATGAAGTGCATAATACCATTATTATTACAGTTGTTATTATTGTGTTTTAATAATATTATTAGTCAGTTTAGTACTCGCACTCATATCGACTACTAGGTAAGGAGGGGAAATCAATCGACGAGGCTGTGAAATTACATCGACTGAGGTGGTTAGGACATGTGTTACGTATGCCTAGTCATCGCCTTCCTCGACAGTGAGCAATGTTAGCTGATATAGGGTCAGGCTGGAAAACAGCTAGAGGCGGTTAAATCAAAACATGGTTTCACCAGTCCACGAAATCCACAACAGTTAGTTTAAGCCACGTAGGAAGGTGTAGACTTCCTGACTGGTTGGGGTCCTCGGGACGGTAAAAACCAATGGCTGGAAACAAATGATGATATGGATGAAAATCGTTCTCAATGGGTGGCGCAGATGCATTCACTCCTTGTGACTTATGATTCCAAATGAGACTTCATTGTTCTTCGTTATTACTATTCTTTTGTCTCACACCTCTGTTTACTGTCTCTTTTCTTGCTTTGTGTGCTGTAAAGAGGGAGTGTGGCAACTTGAACTTCTGCACATCGGTGGAAAGTTTTATGTCGAAAACAGACAGAGAGACATGGGGATGGAACTTGAATCTCGGGATCACGGGTTGAATTTCGATTATTTAGGCCAATAAGCTTTATCTTCACCGAAGTATAACGACAAGGATCCCACTACCTCGTGTATGAGAAGTCAGAGATCTCCTGATCTTTATCAAAAACCGAAACCATTTAAAAAACAAACATCTCTTGATTGACTCAGTATTTCCTATGATACACTCAGTCTTGACAGTTTAGTACCACTTATTTAAATTGTATTTCAATTTTTTCCAAAGTGTATGAACTCGACAATGACCCACATCTATGTAATATCCGAGGCTGACTTATCAGTCATTCATTTTTATTTGATAATTCTGACTTGGCCTAAGTTACAAATGGCTTTCAAAGCATGCAGGCTACATATATTGTGGCACATCTAACATATAACGATCCACAATATCGCCTAGATGTTTATGAATCAGTTAGTGGGGCGGTGTCAACACCCGTAACCCACAGAGTCGTAGAACGACCTGGAAGAGCGTCATACATCATAGATTTATCTCATAATCTAGTTTATATGTGTGTACATAACCAGTTGTTTTCAATTTACTCTTGAATCCACACAAAAAACTTCAACGATCTGGACTTCACCCATGATGATATGTGTCTGAATTCCCACAAACTGGAAGATATGACATGTACATAGGGAGGACCCATCGGTCTCTGCACATTACTGCTACAGAACACATTCCAAAGTGGCTGCAACAACAAATAAAATCGCCAGACACATTTGACTCCGGAAATAGATGTCCAACATCATCTATAGCGAAGTACATTATAGAGACGGGTCATAAGGTTGATTTCAACAATGCCTTTAAGTCGATATATAAAACAGGGTTGGATCACATACTTAAATTCATCAAAGCCTTAGCCATAAAACGACTTAAACCTGTCTCATACGTCCAAAAGTTATTTGTTATTACTTCACACCTGCCTTGGTAATCCAAATTAAAACCAAGGATCAATTTACTTCATAGAATTTTCAACCCCTTCTTTGCTCTGTATTTTGTTCTCTTTTTCTCTTTCTTACTCACACCTTTGTGTCATCTCCCTACCCATTATTTGTGACCTTGGCCTGTACACAATCTGACCTGTATAGTAATTATTCATGCCTTCTTGACTTCTATAAAAACTATGTATGACAAGTACGCGTGTAATCAGAATGTCCGAAATGTGTTTCGCAAACACACACTGCATTACACGTATCAGATAAGCTATCTGCATCTTCTTATTGTGTTTTCGAAATTCATAAAGAGAACTAGTTGCTTTAAATAATGAAACCAATAAGTCGGATAGTGTTATAAAACTAATGAGGTTAGATAAACAAGAGAAAGGATGGAAACGCTACAATTTTAATATGTAAACGGTGCATAAATTTATTTTCGCAGTGATTTTAAACAGTATTGCCATTAGCATGTCTGACAATAGATTCTTGTTGCCAATTTACATCAGCCTACACGGCTCTGACTGATAATCAACAGCAATTTCAAGGATTAATGACATACATCGGTCTAACTACCAATAACTTCTTTCCAACCTGATTATACTTTCACTATCAGAATACTTGGTGCAGCCATTTGATTAAAGCCAAGTCATTAGAAGACGGAGACTATCTGAAAAATGTGATGTATTAGCGCTATACATTTCGAACAATCTGATCACACATTTACTTGTCAAGTCAATTACCAAGGTAGGTTAAGAGTAATGACAAACTGTTTTTGAATACACAGGGGGGGCTTAAGTCTATGAATAGCTATAGCCTCAGCGTATTTCAGTAAACGCCCTTGACCGTTTTTATAGATGACCTTAAAGGCTGAGTTAACATCAATCTTATGGTTCATCTCGATTAGATGTTTAGCTATAGACGAATTTGGTAGTCTACCACCTGCATCTATTAGCTTGTCACAATTCATCTGTTTTTCTAACCATTTTGGGATATGCTCTCCCACCCTCACGTGCAAAGCGCGATTACTCCTCCCTATGTATGTATGTCCACACACACACGAAAATTGGTAAATTGTATGGGATGTGATATAATCACTTGTGCACTTTTGGGGTTTACAGTGAAGCATATTTTTGGCTTTTTCCACAATTACAAGCTGGGCTGCATAGTAGGTTCTACGGATGATTGAATTCAACCTTTGTCTCACAATCCTACTGTTTATTTCCCCGTTATATGGTAATTTGATAAAAACCTTTTTCTTAGGGACGGTATGGATTGTAGGTTTAGAGGCTAGTTGACTTCTACACCTGTTTAAAAATTTCAAAGGATATCCGTTTTCAACAAGAGTATCCATTAATATTTCGTTTTCTCTGTCCATAACATCAGCCGTGCAAATACGCTGAATCCTCTTGAATAGACACTTCACCAAGCCCCTCTTATACTGTAATGGACAGAAGCTGTGAAAATTAAGGTATTGCCCTGTCCAAGTGGGCTTTCTGTAGATAGACCGTCTTATTGAGCCATCATCTCTTCGACTCAGAAGTATGTCTAAAAATGCTAGCTGGTTGCGACTTTCTTCCTCACATGTAAGACTAATATGATTTTGTACAGAGTTAAGTCTGTCTAATAGGCGACTCGCATCTTCATGATCGTCACATATCAAAATGATATCATCTACATATCTCCTATAAAAGGGCAATTTTGAAATTAAATCAAGGGATAAGTTTTCAACATAAGACATGTACACGTCCGCTAACAAAGGTCCTAATGGACTCCCCATAGCAACGCCATCTACTTGTCGAAAATGTTCGCCTTCAAACGTGAAATGGACGTTGTCAGTACATAATAATAATAAATCTTTCAAATAAGTTAAAGGGAAAGGGAATGAAAAACAACTAGAAGAAATATAGTCACAAAGAATATCAACAGTCTTAATCAATGGTACATTAGTAAACAAAGAATTAACATCAAATGAATACATTTTCCTATCTTTTATGTTCATATCTACAAGACAGTCAACAAGTTCAAATGTATCTTTCAAAGTAAACTTACATAATTCATTGCGTACTGGACTTAAAATATCAGCTAACCATTTTGCTAGTTTATGTGTAGGAGAGTTACACATTGAAAGAATTGGACGTAATGGATTGTCAACCTTATGAATTTTAGGTAGTCCATGGAGGTTTGAAAAATCAGATCCCATGGGTTTCAAGGAGTTAAACTCCTGTTTATCGATAACGTTCATGCCACGAAGTTTTACTAAATGAGAATTTACTTTTCCTTCCAATTTTCTGATATCATCCGAAGGAACATCGGCTATAAATTTATTTTCTTCACTAATGATGGCTAACATTTTTGTTTTATAATCATTTCTGTCCATTACAACTACACCAGATCCTTTGTCAGGTTTCAAAATAACTATATAAACTATATAACTATAAAATAGTAGATGTAGCCCACACCAATTCCGTGATTCAAGTCGGAAACAAAGAAGTATTTTAACACCAAGTCATTTATAAGCCCTAAAGGAATTACGTATTAGATTTTTTTTATAGTTATATAGTTTATATAGTTATTTTGAAACCTGACAAAGGATCTGGTGTAGTTGTAATGGACAGAAATGATTATAAAACAAAAATGTTATCCATCATTAATGACGAAAATAAATTTATAGCCGATGTTCCTTCGGATGATATCAGAAAATTGGAAGGAAAAGTAAATTCTCATTTAGTAAAACTTCGTGGCATGAACGTTATCGATAAACAGGAGTTTAACTCCTTGAAACCCATGGGATCTGATTTTCCAAACCTCTATGGACTACCTAAAATTCATAAGGTTGACAATCCATTACGTCCAATTCTTTCAATGTGTAACTCTCCTACACATAAACTAGCAAAATGGTTAGCTGATATTTTAAGTCCAGTACGCAATGAATTATGTAAGTTTACTTTGAAAGATACATTTGAACTTGTTGACTGTCTTGTAGATATGAACATAAAAGATAGGAAAATGTATTCATTTGATGTTAATTCTTTGTTTACTAATGTACCATTGATTAAGACTGTTGATATTCTTTGTGACTATATATCTTCTAGTTGTTTTTCATTCCCTTTCCCTTTAACTTATTTGAAAGATTTATTATTATTATGTACTGACAACGTCCATTTCACGTTTGAAGGCGAACATTTTCGACAAGTGGATGGCGTTGCTATGGGGAGTCCATTAGGACCTTTGTTAGCGGACGTGTACATGTCTTATGTTGAAAACTTATCCCTTGATTTAATTTCAAAATTGCCCTTTTATAGGAGATATGTAGATGATATCATTTTGATATGTGACGATCATGAAGATGCGAGTCGCCTATTAGACAGACTTAACTCTGTACAAAATCATATTAGTCTTACATGTGAGGAAGAAAGTCGCAACCAGCTAGCATTTTTAGACATACTTCTGAGTCGAAGAGATGATGGCTCAATAAGACGGTCTATCTACAGAAAGCCCACTTGGACAGGGCAATACCTTAATTTTCACAGCTTCTGTCCATTACAGTATAAGAGGGGCTTGGTGAAGTGTCTATTCAAGAGGATTCAGCGTATTTGCACGGCTGATGTTATGGACAGAGAAAACGAAATATTAATGGATACTCTTGTTGAAAACGGATATCCTTTGAAATTTTTAAACAGGTGTAGAAGTCAACTAGCCTCTAAACCTACAATCCATACCGTCCCTAAGAAAAAGGTTTTTATCAAATTACCATATAACGGGGAAATAAACAGTAGGATTGTGAGACAAAGGTTGAATTCAATCATCCGTAAAACCTACTATGCAGCCCAGCTTGTAATTGTGGAAAAAGCCAAAAATATGCTTCACTGTAAACCCCAAAAGTGCACAAGTGATTATATCACATCCCATACAATTTACCAATTTTCGTGTGTGTGTGGACATACATACATAGGGAGGAGTAATCGCGCTTTGCACGTGAGGGTGGGAGAGCATATCCCAAAATGGTTAGAAAAACAGATGAATTGTGACAAGCTAATAGATGCAGGTGGCAGACTACCAAATTCGTCTATAGCTAAACATCTAATCGAGATGAACCATAAGATTGATGTTAACTCAGCCTTTAAGGTCATCTATAAAAACGGTCAAGGGCGTTTACTGAAATACGCTGAGGCTATAGCTATTCATAGACTTAAGCCCCCCCTGTGTATTCAAAAACAGTTCGTCATTACTCTTAACCTACCTTGGTAATTGACTTGACAAGTAAATGTGTGATCAGATTGTTCGAAATGTATAGCGCTAATACATCACATTTTTCAGATAGTCTCCGTCTTCTAATGACTTGGCTTTAATCAAATGGCTGCACCAAGTATTCTGATAGTGAAAGTATAATCAGGTTGGAAAGAAGTTATTGGTAGTTAGACCGATGTATGTCATTAATCCTTGAAATTGCTGTTGATTATCAGTCAGAGCCGTGTAGGCTGATGTAAATTGGCAACAAGAATCTATTGTCAGACATGCTAATGGCAATACTGTTTAAAATCACTGCGAAAATAAATTTATGCACCGTTTACATATTAAAATTGTAGCGTTTCCATCCTTTCTCTTGTTTATCTAACCTCATTAGTTTTATAACACTATCCGACTTATTGGTTTCATTATTTAAAGCAACTAGTTCTCTTTATGAATTTCGAAAACACAATAAGAAGATGCAGATAGCTTATCTGATACGTGTAATGCAGTGTGTGTTTGCGAAACACATTTCGGACATTCTGATTACACGCGTACTTGTCATACATAGTTTTTATAGAAGTCAAGAAGGCATGAATAATTACTATACAGGTCAGATTGTGTACAGGCCAAGGTCACAAATAATGGGTAGGGAGATGACACAAAGGTGTGAGTAAGAAAGAGAAAAAGAGAACAAAATACAGAGCAAAGAAGGGGTTGAAAATTCTATGAAGTAAATTGATCCTTGGTTTTAATTTGGATTACCAAGGCAGGTGTGAAGTAATAACAAATAACTTTTGGACGTATGAGACAGGTTTAAGTCGTTTTATGGCTAAGGCTTTGATGAATTTAAGTATGTGATCCAACCCTGTTTTATATATCGACTTAAAGGCATTGTTGAAATCAACCTTATGACCCGTCTCTATAATGTACTTCGCTATAGATGATGTTGGACATCTATTTCCGGAGTCAAATGTGTCTGGCGATTTTATTTGTTGTTGCAGCCACTTTGGAATGTGTTCTGTAGCAGTAATGTGCAGAGACCGATGGGTCCTCCCTATGTACATGTCATATCTTCCAGTTTGTGGGAATTCAGACACATACCATCATGGGTGAAGTCCAGATCGTTGAAGTTTTTTGTGTGGATTCAAGAGTAAATTGAAAACAACTGGTTATGTACACACATATAAACTAGATTATGAGATAAATCTATGATGTATGGCGCTCTTCCAGGTCGTTCTACGACTCTGTGGGTTACGGGTGTTGAGACCGCCCCACTAACTGATTCATAAACATCTAGGCGATATTGTGGATCGTTATATGTTAAATGTGCCTCAATATATGTAGCCTGCATGCTTTGATAGCCATTTGTAACTTAGGCCAAGTCAGAATTATCAAATAAAAATGAATGACTGATAAGTCATCCTCGGATATTACATAGATGTGGGTCATTGTCGAGTTCATACACTTTGGAAAAAATTGAAATACCATTTAAAGAAGTGGTACTAAACTGTCAAGACTGAGTGTATCATAGGAAATACTGAGTCAATCAAGAGATGTTTGTTTTTCAATGGTTTCGGTTTTTGATAAAGATCAGGAGATCTCTGACTTCTCATACACAAGGCAGTGGGATCCTTGTCGTTATACTTCGGTGAAGATAAAGCTTATTGGCTTAAATAATCGAAATTCAACCGGTGATCAGTTGGCAATATCTACAAAGAATAAAGTGAAATAATGGTTTGGCTAAAGGACTACTTATGTTTTATTCAGAACACAAAGTAGTGAGTATATATTAATAATAATTTTTTAAGTGTCAGTTTTTAGGGATTTGATTGGTTACAGGATTTCATCATGAGCTGACATTGGTTAGAGAAACATTGGAAAACCTGGGAGTACTGGACAGCTGCTGTTTTGTCAGCCTAGTTTGGGACTCTCCAGCAGTACGCACGCACGCACGGGAGTTCGAACCCAGGACCTTCTGATTACAAGACTATCGAGCTCGTGGACCATTGAGCCACTGAGACCCAATTCAATGGCTCATGAATTCTAACTTCTGCCAATTCACGACATAGAGCGACCACTAGCCAATGTTATCGGTAGTGAATATTTGTCCTCACACCCGACCTGCTACACCCCACTGGTCACTACTTCTTACTAGAACCCCAGGTAAACACCTACCTGAATAGGGCAGGTCGCTAGTGAGCATCTCATTGATATTCAAGTGTTGGTTTGTAGGGATTTGATTGGTTACAGGATTTCATCATGAGCTGACATTAGTTAGCTGTCCAGTACCCCCAGGTTTTCCAGTGGTTCTCTAACCAATGTCAGCTCATAATAATTTTTATTGACCAAATATTTTTAAAGTTTATCGCTTAAAATTTTGATCATCAGGTTAATTATGTTGTTTTTCGTTTTGTTTGTTTATTTTTCTTTTAATAACCCCCGCCCACCGCCTAGGAATCAACTGCATTATGTCGAAGATTTACAACATTTGTGTTAAAATATAATCTAATGAGCAAGGATAACCTGATTGTGCCTATTGCTGGTGCTGCGGACGGTTCAGTGGTTGAAGCGCAAATTTAATCCGCTTCTTCTGCTTCTTCTACGTATTATTATCATCATTATTACCATTACACGTATCGATGAGACATAATCATTACTCCCTTATAATATATATATATATATTCTTTATTTTAATTTCTCTTTTAATGTCCCGATAAATATTACATTAGGTTTCTTTGCTTTCTTTTGTATGTCTCTTCCTGTAATATTGTGCAAATTTGATTGGATTTTAATCTCACAATAAAAAAACAAACAAACTGTTTTTAAAAAAATTATTTTATGGGGGAGGAGAAATCTTCGTTTTGTTTTCTCCAAGTATGGCCTGTTCATTTATTCACAGGCTATTTTATGTTTGTATACTATAGTATATAGTATGATGGGCTATTACCCGTGGAAAGCATGTATGATATTAATAAGAATTTGTTTTTGCTTTTTCAATTGTTGATTTGCTGAGATTTCATTGTTTTGATCATGGGCTGACATCATCGGTTGGAAAACCATTTGAAAGGCGACAAGGGGGGGATTACTGCAGAGAGAGGTTTTGTCTTAGTTTAAGACTATTACGCTCCCACCAGGGTTCGAACCCTCAACCTTCTGCTTACAAGGAAAGCTGTTGGTAAACCGTTCAGCTATACATTCCAGCTTTTAATGATTCGTGACATAGATAGCCATCCGCCAGCCAACGTTATCGGTAAGTAACTGTCCTCTTACCTTACCAGCGGGTTCCACCAAGTCAAGTAAGGGAATAGTTACTCACCTATAATACCGGCTGGTTGTTGCGCTACATATATATATATATATATATTAGAGAGCCACTGGAAAACCTGGGAGTACTGGACAGCTGTTTCGTTCTAGTTTGTGACTCTTCAGCAGTACACACCCAGCGGGGTTCGAACCCAGGACCTTCTGGTTACAAGGCGAGCTAGCTCGTAGACCATTGAGCTACTGGGACCCAATCCAATGGTCAGTCAGTCCATGAATTGTAACTTCTGCCAATTCATGACATAGCGCGACCATTTCTCAATGTCTTCTTCGATGAGTTACTACTGGCTCATCTTCAACCTGCTGTACCCTACTAGTCACAGTTTCCAACTAGAATCCCAGGTTAACTTCCTGAATAGGACCAGTCACTAGTGAGCATCAGATTAATTTTCAATTATTTGTTTTGTAGAGATTTTGTTTGATTGCATGGAGGATTTCATCATGAGCTGACATCAGTTAGAGAACCGCTGGAATCCCGGTGGGTACGTACTGATGTAGAATGTCAAACTAGGACGAAATAGCTGTCTGGTACTCCCAGGTTTTCTAGTGGTTCTGTAACTGATGTCATCTCATGATGAAATCCTCCATGCAATCAAACAGAATCCCTACAAAACCAATACTAGAAAATACATATGTATACATTGCTAGTTATCCGAAGCTGGAATCCATGGACCATTGAGTCGGAACTCGGTGAATGAGTGTTCTGTGAGCTAGACTTGTAACCGGAAAGCCCCTGTGAGTGCGCACCTTTGAAGACTCCTAAACCAGGGTGAAACCGCTGTCCACCACTCCTCTTTTGGCTTTCCAACGGTTCTCCAACTGATATCATCTGGGAACCAAGCCAATAATTTGTTTATTATCATTAATAGCTCTGTGTAGACTGAATGGTATTAATCAAATAGGATGGAGGCTGGTATTGACAGAATCTGAACATGGCGATAAATGAAGGCTGCTTCAAATTGAACTGAGTAAAAGTCTCCCCGATAACCACAAAAATAACCGTTGAAATTCTTCTGAGCGTGATAAGTTTTATTTTTTAATATTTAAGCATTTTCAGCCTTCACGTAGTACTTACGCTACATTAGGTAAAACGTAATTCATTAGATTACTGAAGTTGCTCAATTCATTGCAGTCAAGTGAAACTAGAAAACATTCAAGAACTACATAAATATTCAAAATACCTAAAGGTCGCTCATCAATCCGGTCCGTGTAGATGTGGCTCACTGGTTTAAACACTCGACTTCGAGCTCTAACGGGTGCCGGGTTCGAATCCCTCAGTGCGTACTTCAGCCTAGGCAACTGGGTAGTATCATCAGTTCACACATGAAAAGTGTGGCCTATATCCCGGTACCGGGCTATTGAGTCTTAGTCAGTCAGTCAGTCAGTCACATCCAAATTCATTTCAACTTGATTCATTGTTTAAAAGTTGTATTGTTTGTTATGTTTACGATCAGAAGAATCCAGGATGTGCATTTTGTTCTGTTTGCAACTCGTCATCCAGCTGTTGTACCTGTCATCCTCTATGAGTTGTGGTGATGTTAATACTGAGACTCGAGACAACCACCCATCGTCCGTATGACGTGCTAACATATCAACACGTAGACCGAACATCCCAACGGGAAATACTGGGTTAATTTCAACAGATAAACTGGGCAGAGCTTAGAAGTGAGTTAGCAAGGAGTCGAAGCTAGACCTAACTGCTTGGCTGGCTTGCATTCTGTCAATGAATCCCTACTGATATAATAGTTTTACTAACTAGTTTTAAGCCTCCTAAATTTCCCTTGGTGTAAGATTTTGCCCAGATTAGAGTCTGTATGTTGAAGACATATAGACGTTAAAGCTATAAGTTATCTAAATATTAGTGTAGTACCCTACAGTAGAGTGATCTCGTAATTTTACTTACTTGGTTGGGAAGTCTGTGTGTCTGTGGTACAGCGGTAGAATGCTCTCCAATCACACATATGGTTCGTGGTTCGAACCCCGCGACCTGCAGCCTCATAAAGCTCTCTAAGCCGGTAATGCGATTCATAAAAAGGGGAGGCTGTGCATGAGGCTAACAACCCCCATTCTGTAAAAATAAACACCACTCCCTAATGTTTTCGTGAAATGGATTTTCATAAAAATTCCAGACTGTAACTTGGTGACCTTTTCCTTCGATTGTGAGTAATATTCATCAAAAGACTGGGATTTTTTTTCGACAATCTTTCTTTGACTTAATTGCTTTTTTAAAATTTCCATTGTTTTAAACAGCCAGCCTCTATGCAAGAAGTGTATTTCATAGACTCATGCATCAAAGTATTGATTAGTCTCCAGTTTCGTAAGTATCCGACAGTAAATTGTAGCCTAATTGCTACCAACTAGCTCTATTTAGGTAGATAGTTACCTGGATTCTAGTGGGAAGTCGTTACCATTGGGATACAGCAAGTTGGATGTGAGGAGACATACTCGCCGATGACATTGGCTAGAGGTCGCACTATATAGTGAATTGGCAGAAGTTGAAATTCACGGGCCATTGAATGGGGTCCCAGTGACTCGATGATCCAGGAGTTCACCTTGTAAGCGGAAGTTTCTGGGTTCGAGCCCTGACTGTTAGTACATACTATTGAAGAGCTCCGAATGAAGGGGAAGAGCTGTCTAGTAGCCCCTGGTTTTCCAATGGTTCTCCAACTTATGTCAGCTCATGATGAAATCCTGCTACCAAGTGTTGTTGTTTACAACTAAAATGTCCAGTCATCCAGTTGGTGTCATCTGGTTTGGAGTTTTTCAAAAGACTATTTATTTTTTGATTGGGCACTAGTAACTAGTGTGATGTGTCTAGTCCTTTCTTTGGTACAGACTGAATTCTATCAGTCAGGTTTGCGATGTGGCTACCATTCTAGGTAGCTCACCTTCACGATGCACATTGATTTGATGATATTAGATAGTTGGAGCCGATCGGCAGGAAGCCTTGCTGGGACCTAGGTTTCGTGCTAGTTGGCACTCACGAGTCAGCAAGGTGTATCTGCAACCTTGAAGAAACTCATTCGCCTTCTGAGATTCAAACCCGACTCATCCAGTGCTGCAGTCAGAGACGGTACCATCCAGTGTCTTTAAATCAGTGTGCACCGTGATGGCGAGCAACCTAGAATGGTGGCCACACTACAAACCAGACTGATAGAATTCCGTCTGTACCAAAGAAAGGACTAGACACGTCACACTAGTTACTAGTGTCCAATCAAAATACCCACTACATGCCTACAGGAGCTCAATCGCGATCCCGAATAGCTCAGTGTTATTGTCTCTGCCTGCAGTACTCACTGGGTGACGGAGGTTTGAATCTCAGAAGGCGAATGAGTTCCTTCAAGCTGGTTGCAGATACGCCTTGCTGACTGATTTGTGAGTGCCGACTAGCAGGAAACCTAGGTCCCAGCAAGGCTTCCTGTGGGCGATTGCCTTCAACTATCTAATGTCATCAGATTATTTGTTTGTCAACTTTAAGGTGATTGTAAACAGGTAGGCGATATCCTTGAATTGGTATTTCGTATTTATTCCCAGTCGTCAGTAAAAAAAGTCCATAGAAACTTGAAGAACAACATTATTGCCCCTTAAAGACCACACTATTAAGATTGGTTGATATGCAGGGAAATGAATCAGTTAACAAATGACAACATCGTTCAGTATTGCTTATCCATCCATCAGGTATAAAGACTTCTGATTAATTCTAAGAGCAGATCTCACTACAAATTGACACCATTTAGGGAACCATTGAAATCTATCGAGTATAGGATATAAACTAAGATTTCTAAGTCATTGGATTACAAACCAGAGGAGATAAAGTATTGGTGACTGTGGTTGAAAGATGATGTTTACCCTGGCAAAATACTCTAATCCTTAAAATGCATGCTTTTATTCTTCTCTAACTTGTCTATACAAAATGTCTCTTATTGCCATTATTCCGTATACACAATTACAATTCTGTTTACTTTCTTTCCATTTAGAATTGCCAACGTGTACAGAATGGGAATAGTTTTACGGCATAAAAGGCTACTCCGGTCCACTACTCGATGCACAAATTTTCTCTGCCTACAATATTCTACTGGAATTTCACCTGCTGTAAAAAATTACACACCTTTAATTGGTTTGGAGATACATGCTCAGTTAGCGGTTAAAAGCAAGCTCTTCACCCCAACACCTTATACATTTGCAGCTCCTTCAAATACCCAATTAGGCTTGCATGATGTTGCAATGCCTGGTAGTATGCCAGTAAGTTGAAGTAATAGGCTGTTTTTTTAAATAATAAAAATCAAATCATGAGTGAAGAAATATTGATTTTCGTTTGGTATATATATATATTCCATTTGGTCCAGCTGGAAAAGCGGCTGGACCAGACAGAATACTTTCTGTAGCACTGAAAGCGGACCCAGAGACGACAGCAGATATGCTGACTCCATTATTGCAAAAGGGAGGGAAAGGTGCCTACTGACTGGAGGAAAGGTTACCTCGTGAAACTACCAAAGAAGGGCAACTTACGCCTCACTCTGAAAGAACTGGCGAGGAATCATGCTCCTGTCGACGCCAAGTAAAATCCTGAGTCGCATCATCCTGGAGAGAATAAAGGACGCACTAGATGCAGAACTCCCACCAGAACAAGCTGGATTCAGGAAAGGCAAATCATGTTCTGACCAAATTGCAACTCTACGCATCATCATCACAGAACGAAGCATGGAATGGCAATCAAACCTAACTCTACCTCAACTTTATAGACTTTGAGAAGGCCTTCAACGGGCAGCGTTGACCGCGAAGTAATTTGGAAATTACTCGAGTACTATGGCGGACCCCAAATATTCATCAACCCTACTCAACAGCTGTACGACAACGGCACATGTCAAGAGATCCTCAACGGAAAATTCAGCGAAGCGTTTGGAGTAAACACAGGAGTCAGACAAGGGTGCTTATTATCTATCACCAATGATATTCCTAATTGTGGTGGGCTGGATTGTGCGTCAGACAGTGGGAAACGAAAAGACAGGGATATCCTGAACCAATAAACGTTAAGAACCTAGAAGACCTGAATTTCGCTAGTGGATGATTTATGTTTGATGTCACACAAAATCGAAGACTTAGAGGCAAGCGAAAACCGACAAACTGGTCGAAGAAGCAGCCGGCAAAGATAGGATTCCAGGTGAAACATAGACAAGACGGAGGTTATGAAAATAACCAACCAACCAACAACAACAACAATATCCACCGTCAATCACCATCAACGGGATGGATTTGAAAGAGGTTACTTCATTCACTCACTTATCTAGGGAGCATTGTCTCGACTACAGGAAGTCGGAACGGACGAGGATGTCAAATCGAGCGAGAATCTAGAAGGCGAGAAACCCATTCATCAATAAATCTGAAACCTATCTGGAAATCTTCGTCACTCAGCCTGCATCAACAACAAAATTCGGTCGGATTTTCAATGCAAACGTCAAGTCAGTTCTTCTATACGGATCAGAAACTTGGAGGGTCACAAAGAATATTTTCAACCAACAGCCTGTTGCAGATCTTTATCAACAACTAACTGTCTTCGCTAGCTCTTTACTGAAGATCAGATGGGCGGGCCGGAAAGAATCACCAACAAGAAACTATGGCTGGGAACAAACAGTCAAAACAAGAACCAATCGCCAAACAGCAAATATACAGGAGAAAGTGGATGGCAATGGATTGGACACTGGGTGAGTAGGCCGCTGGATGACATCGCGCGCGCGTCAGGCCATTGCTCGAGTGGAACCAGGCCGAAAGGGAAGCGGCGAGTGGGACGTCAGTGCATGGGTGACATAGAGGAGATTGTGTGAAGAGGAGTTGAAAGAGTATGGACTAACATGGATGGATGCAGGTGAAAAGTACAGCAGAAGGAAGACAGAAGCGGCAAGTGGAGACGTGGAGTTGAAGCCCTATGTTCCACTAGGAACCCAGGGGAATAATAATAATAATAATGATTCCCCAGCTGATATTAGTTCTTGATGAAGTTTGCACAGCAATATAATTTTCTCTTTGCAACCTGACCAATAGATATGGCTCATTGTCGTGCGCTTATCTTTTTGTCACAGTATAAAATTTGTCAACTGTCTCTACTTGTGTTTTTTCAAGTATTGGTTTTTGTAGGGATTTCGTTTGATTGCATGGAGGTTTTCATCATGAGCTGACATCAGTTAGAGAATCACTGGAAAACCTGGGGGTACTGATGTTTACTAGCGACTAGCCCTATTCAGGCAGATAATAAAATAATAAATAAATAAATAAATAAATAATAAAATAATGAAAAAAAATAAAATAAAAAAAAAAAAAGATAACCTTAGGTTCTAGTGGGAAACCGTGACTAGTAGGGTACAGCAAGTTGAAGATGAGCCAGCAGTAACTCATCGAAGAAGACATTGAGAAATGGTCGCTCTATGTCGTGAATTGGCAGAAGTTACAATTCATGGACTGACTGACCATTGGATTGGGTCCCAGTGGCTTAATGGTCTACGAGCTAGCTCGCCTTGTAACCAGAAGGTCCTCGGGTTCGAACCCCGCTGGGTGCGTACTGCTGTCTACTTGTGTCTTATTGTAGATTATAGCTCAATGAAACATGTAATTGACTAAATGTATCAATGCTGTTAACCACGCGGCATCGGCGGTTCAGTGGTAGAATGCTCACCAAATATACACGTGTCCCGGGGATCGACCCTTGGCCGGCGCATTCCTAAACCTCGCTCGCTAAGCCGGTAGTAGGGCTAGTAAAGGGGAAAGGTTTGGTGTCGGATTACCAAGCTCTATCTTGAAGCCCCGTGTTACAGTAGAAATGTAAAAGAATAAAATAAAACAAAAAAGATAACTTCATAGAGTGATATTATATTTTCAGGATATCTGTGCAATAGTCGTCAATGAGCTGAAGAGCCCCAATCCAGGACGAAATCTACATTGAATATTATTTATCGTCGAAAGATAACCGCATATATGTACATACCTGTCGTGTTAGGTAATATGGCGTAGTCCTACACCTGCACACCACTTGCCTAAACATTTCTAAAAGAGACTTTATAGACACCGTATTCTTATTTATAATACTTTTATCATGTTAATGAACAGATACTAAATCGCCAGTGTCTTGAATTGGGACTCGTTGCTTCAATTGGATTAAACTGTAAAATCAATATGACGTCACGTTTTGACAGGAAGCATTATTTCTATGCAGATCTACCAGCTGGTTATCAGATAACTCAATATTATAAACCAATTGCTGAATATGGATGTTTACAGTATATTTGGTCACCGAATTCATGGGAGACTAAATCGCCTCCTTTGTATACAGAAATTGTGCACAGTATCAATGGTCAAAGTTACTATCGTTCTCAAGCTCGTATTAAAAGGATACAGATTGAACAGGACTCGGGCAAGACTTTACAGGATGTCCATGGTGATTGTAGTTTAATCGATTTAAATCGTTCAGGTAAGTCAAGGCAATTTGTGGCAGTATTATAGTGAGTGACGGCTTTTGTGTGTTATGATGAAAATCTTAAATTGTTCGCGTGTTTTTAGACTGCGTAATCATTGTAATCAATGTTGCCTCCTAAAAACGAAAGTAATTTCCGCCCATTTTTCATGTTATTTTGACAAGATGTTTTGGTCAGAGATTTTGATTTTATTTTACCCTGATTGGTCGCTGGGTTCAAACCCTGGCTGTGGTGGGTGCATTCTGCGGATGATTCCCGAACTAGGATGAGACAGCTGTCCAGTACTCCCTGTGACTGATTTTCAATGGTTCTCTAACTGATATCTGCAAGTCATGTTACTCTCATAACATAGACCAGATATGATTCCGTGCAAGATCGATATCAGTGGAGCACATTATCAAGTGATGTTTTGCAGGGATTTGATTGGTTACAGGTTCAGTCACGACTTGATAAGCTGTACTCATACGCTGGGGTTCGAGCCCAGGACCTTATGGTTACAGGGCGAGCCTTTGTACTATTCAGTCATTGAGACCCAATTCGATGGCCCATGAATCCCAACTTCTTTCAAGTCGCGATATGCATAGTACAACCAATCAGCTAATGCATCTCTTCCCAGTGTGGCGGAGAGCTGTCTGCGAACAAGCCAAAATTGTAGACAACATTTTACGTCAATGTTGACGTCGCGAATCAGGGTCATGAAAAAAACAATCACATAGCTTAACCTTGAGAAAATCACCAGCCAATCGTGGTAGACTTAACGTGTGCAAATACGATTCGCAGATATATGGCTTAACTTTCTGAGAAACGGTCACAGGCAATACGGAGTAACTTTAGCAAGAAAACAACCAATCAGAAGAAGCTGCTTCTCCGCTAACAATAACGCTAATAAAAATGCACCTGAAAGTCTATAAAATACCTCTTGATTTTCTTAATAAACGATCTGTTGCCTGGCGTTTGTCTTCTGTCGTTACCCCAGTACTTCTATGTATTTATACTTAGTCTTATTATTATTATTCCTTTGGATTCCTAGTGGAACATAGACCTTCAATAGCATATCTCCGTTTCGTCCCCTTCCCTGCAGTCCTCTTCAGCTGGCTCTGGGATTGCTCACAAGCCTTCATTTCCTCCTCATACGATCTCCCCCATGTCTCCCTCGGACCCACACCGAACTCACTGTTTCCCTGTTGGGATTACACTCGAGGGTGCGATACGTGACGTCAGTCAACGGCCTCCTCAGCGAGTGTCCAAACCACCTACATTTCTTTTTGCATGTTCTTGGGCTATAGGCTCCGTGATGCCTGTAGTTGAGACAATGCTGCCTAGATAAGTGAAAAAAGTGGCCTCGTTCAAATTTATCGTTCTATCTTCATCACCTCCGCCTTCTCGATGTCCACTTGGAGTACTGTCTCCTCTGCCTGCCTCTTCTACCAACCAAGTAGATCTTCGAGTTTTTCTAACGTCAGACACAAAGTACCGACTAAGTCCACCAGATCTCCCAGTGTCCTTTCATTTATCCGACGTATTCCTGTCTTCTCACCCACCCCACAGTCAGGAACATCATTGACGGCGATTTTTTTCATGCCTTTACGTTCTTAGTGGAACATAGGGCTTCAGGCTATACAGGCTTGAAGTTTCTGTAGCAGTGTGATGTTTATTTTTTACGGGATGAGGTTGCTAGCCATATGCCCAACCTTCCTCAGTCTTTACCAGTCTAATTACTGGCTTAGTTAGCGAGATAAAGGAGTGCGTCGGCCGGGAATCGGACCCGGACCACATGCCTGGTTGGCGAGCATTCTACCGCTGTGCAACCGACGCACTAATGGTACACCCATTGACTGAGTATTGACGGCGATCGTAAAAATAAATTACTATTATGAAAAAAGGAATAATATGATTCTAAGGTCTTTCTGATCATGGAGGTACAAACCATCGAAATTGCTGTTGTCATCATTCACACGAACAGTAGTCTATAAATCACTTTTTAGCTTCATATTAGGCTTTTTCTACCGCATATGATTTGATTTTTAATTTTAGATGTTGGACTTATTGAAATAGTCACTGAACCGGATTTTAATTCATCTGATCAGACTGCTGCTTTCATTACTGATCTATCACGGCTACTAAAACACTTAAAATGTTGTAATGCTATTGGTGCATTCGGAGAACTACGGGTTGATGTCAATGTATCGATTGGTGAAGATGCAGCTAATCAAAATCCTCGAGTTGAAATCAAAAATTTAAATAGTATTCATGATGTGATCAATTCAATAGGTGGGTTTGTTAGTGATTTTCTTTTACAGTAGTTATAGTGTGCCTTAGTATATGATAGGAAGTTGCATATTTACTGGCATACTTTATATACAAATAATTTCTCGCTTCATACCAAACCAACACTTGAATGAATATCGATGAGATGCTCACTGGCGACTTGCCCTATTCAGGTAGGTAGATAGTTACCTGGGTTCCAGTGTAAAGTTGTGAACATTTGGGTACAGCAGGATCAGGTGTAAGGACAGATACTCTCCTCCGATGACGTTGGCTAGGGGTTGCGGTATATCGTGAATTGGCAGAAGTCAGCATTCGTGTACAGTCCATTGGATCGGTTCGCAGTGGCTGAATGGTCTACGAGCTAGCTAGCTAGCTAGCCTTGTAAGCAGAAGGTCTTGGTTTCAAACCCTGGGGATGGGTGGGTGCGTACTGCTCAATAGTCCCAAGCTAGTTGGACGAAATAGCAGACCAGTACTTCCTGGAGGCTTTCCAATGGTTCTTTAACCAACGTCAGCTCATGATGAAATCCTGTAACCAATCAATCGAATCCCTACAAACCAACACTTAAAAGGAATTATTTGTTCAAATGAACAGTGAAGTATTCCTAAACCCCGCCTAGGCGAACAGTAAGTTCAGAAAAGGATGGAGGTTGGATCTAAGACTGGTGTTATATATATATATATATATATATATATATATATATACTATCTCGTAAAAGCAATCCCACTACTAGTGAAAATTCAAAAGCTTGAAGCTGTATGTTACATTTGAAATGTACAGTTAATTGGAGTTTAGATGCCTTCAGGACAGATTGTGTTTAATTACTCGGCTACTTGTGCGTTGGTGGCACAGTAGTTAGGACTCTCTGCATATGGTTCGACGCACACCTGGTATCTATGGTCGGCCTGCAGTATTTGGGCTACCGATACCACATGCTGAAAATTCCATACCTGTACCAAAAAATACGGTGTGGAATCAAGCTGTAATAAAAACATCTCATAAAGTGTTTTATTTTAAAGTTGTAATACATTTTGTAATGGGCTTTTGATTCCCAAATCCACTCACCAGTATTGTTCAAGTGGAACTGGACGCTATTATTAATTCTTACGTAAGAAATATACGGTTTATTTCCAAACAAATGAAAAAAGGGGCTTTAAGCCGTGACGTTTCAGTAGCGGTAAAACATTGTCGTCTTTACGCGGTGGATTTGATATCCTTCCGGCAAAAATTCGCTTTTTCTCTGAGCCTACTATTGACTAGTGAACTAGGCGACGTCTTCAGAAGTGCGTCGGGCGAAAATCGAACCTGGACAATGGGCGTGATTGATGAGCATCCTATCAATGAGTCACCGATGCTCTTGTTATTTACTCAGATTGCATAAATTCGTTTATTTATAATTTATTGAATTGGGTCCCAGTGGCTGGCTGAATGGTATACTAGCCAGCTTACCTTGTGACCGGAAGGTCCTGGGTTCAAACGCTGGCTGTGGTGGGTGCATTTTGCGGATGATTCCTGAACTAGGATGAGACAGCTGTCCAGTACTCCCTGTGACTGATTTTCAATGGTTCTCTAACTGATATCGATCCGTAGTCAAAATTGTAAAAAGAAAGACCAAATATAAAATGTCACCATTCTATTTGACAGGTTTTTTTTAATTGCAGCTTGATTCCACACCGTATTTTTCGGTACAAGTATGGAATTTTCAGCATGTGATATCGGTAGCCCAAATTTTGCAGGCGGACCATAGATATCAGGTGTGCGTCGGCAAGGGATCAAACCCCGGACCATATGCATGGTCGGCGAGAGTCCTAACCACTGTGCCACCGACGCTCACATCATCATCTCATCTCATCAGCTGCACACTACCACCTGAAATTAATACGGTTATAAAAAATGACAATGACATACTTCAATGTTTAAAAGGTAGTACAGAAAACATTATAGAATTAACGCATTCGAAATGTAAGCCGCATTAAAATTTCTGGTTTAAGTTACCATCAATTTCTGTGCTTTCAAAATAGAAAAGGACGTGGGAGAGAGGAGAAGAAGATAGGAAACAGAAAAAACCTAATCAATTAGTCTTGCTAGCTTATAAGTTCATATAGCAACTCAAGAAGTTTATAGTTCATAAGGCTGGGAACTTGCTCAGTGAACTTAAATCACTAATATGGATGATTAATCAATGTAATCAAAATGATATTCAAGTGTTGGTTTGTAAGGATTTGATTAGTTATACGATTTCATCATGATCTGACATTGGTTAGAGAACCATTGAAAACGAGCAGGGAGTACTGGACAGCTGTTTCGTCCTAGTTTGGGACTCTCCATCGGTACGCACCCACCGGGGTTCGAACCCAGGACCTTCTGGTTGCAAGACGAACGAGCTAGAAGACCATTAAGCCCCTGGGACCTGATTCAATGGTCCATGAATCCTAACTTCTGCCAATTCACGACGTAGAGCGACTGATAACCAAGGGAGTGAGAGATTTGATTTCACTCTCTTTCTGTATGCATAAGTTTGGCTCAAAACATTTGATTGCAACTGCTTGAGCAAATTGTAATAGATTTGCTGTTCTTTGTATGTTTAATATTCTGAAGGATTTGGAAATCTCAACGAAATGACCCGTATCCATCCACAGTGTGTCTGGCAGTTTTACTCTGCAAATATCTGCTTCCTTTTTGACATACGTTTCTTAGGGTATGATCAATTGGTTATGTTAGGATATTGTGATCCCCTGGTATATAGTTTGTTGTATTGTCGGCGAATTTCAACAATAGCGTCCCAGGAGTACGAACGCTCAAATGATCTTGAACGCTTGCTAGTCGTTGGTTGAGTAAACTTACTAGAGTAAACTACTAGAGCGAAAATGAACGGTGTTCATCTACTCAGATGCAAATTTCACCCAGATCATGTATTTCAATACTGCCTGGATTAATGGATTGATTGGATGTTCTCGTATATGTAGCTGTGGTGCTTAAATGAACCTGTACAGAGTGTAGGAAACGAATAAGTGTTCGTATTGGCAAGTGATACTCTCAGTTAATTGTCTTCTAGAAACTTTCTTTGAAAAATCGAAACTTTTTTTGACGAATATACTGTTTCTATGTCATTACTGGATTTTGAAGTCCTGTGTGAGGTCAACTGCCGCTCAGATAGATAATATGTTGACGTCTACTGTGCTATGGTTCCAAAATTGTCGAGATTTAACGTCATGGAAAATGAACAATATTACACAAGTGTTGTAAAGAGTCGGTGTTGTCGTTCATATTGACGAAACGGTGCTTATAAAGAAGGACTACAATCGGGGACGTGCTAGAGCAAATAACGTTTGGGTATCGGGTATTTACGGCACTCAAATTTGGAAAGGATTTATTGAACTTATTTCACACAGGAGTGCCGACACTCTTCTCCCTATTATTCAGGGACTTGTCTTGCCAGGCACTAACATACACACGGATGAATGGGCAGCATATAACCGATTATCCGATTTGGGATATATACACCACTGAGTTAACCATTCTGATGACTTCGTCGATCCCAGAACTGGTACGCATACTAATTCAATGGAAGATTTCTGAGAAAGACTTAAAAATAGAGTAAGAGTTATAAATGGCTCTCAAAATCAAGTTATTTTTAGTCACCTTGATGAATACTTGTATAGGAATTGGTTTAATTTAAGAACTGATACTCCTCATTATAATTGGGACATCTTTTTATCTCATATTAGACAAAATTACCCTGTTTAATGGCTTTTTTTCATACTTTTTTTCTTACGTAAATATACGTAATTTTTTGTGGAAATTCCTCCTATCTTCTGATTGGTCGACTCAAGGTCACTCGTGCGTTCGCATCCTTTGCGACACTATTGTAGAACTTTACCGTATTGTCTATAATAAAATATTCTATAGGACATGCATTTTCCTCCTTTCCCAGACTATGAAATCAAGCGTCAAACGGAAGTACTTAAAACTGGTGGTCAAATTGTTCATGAAACTAGATCTTATGATTCCGTGAACAAGTACGTTTTATTATTATTATCAACATTTTTTTTGTTGAAAACAAGGTTACACTTGAACTAGTCAGTAGGAAAAATACTTCCGACTGAGACTTGGTGTTTGCTTTTATTGTTATTATTATTGTTATTTATTATTATATCCTTTAATTCCTAGAGGAACATATGGCTTCAGCCGCGCATCTCCATTGCTTCCAGTTTTCTGCTTTTTCTACTTTTTCACTCCGCTCCAAGTCTGCCGACATGCTTTCATTTCCTCTTCACATGACCTCCTCCAAGTCTACCTCGTACTGACGACCAACTCGTCACTTCCCTTTCGGGTTCCACTCGATCAATAGCTTGTCTAGTGATGTTACTTGATGGTTTCCTCAGAGTATGGCCAATCCACCTACCTCCATTTCTTCCTGCCTATTTGTTTCACAATCGGTTCCTGATTGGTTCCCCCCCCAGACATCCCTCACTATTGGTGATCTATTCTGGTCGGCCATCTGATCTTGAGTAGTATTGAGCGAAGACAACTGTTAATGAAGGTGTGAAGTTTGTTTGAGATGCTCTTTATGACGCGCTGGCCAAGTCTCTGATCCGTATAGTGAGTAGCACTGACTTCACATTGGAGTTGAAAATCTGGATCTTATTTTTCATGCTGAGTGCTGTTGACGTCCACACAGACTTGAGAGTAATGAAAACTTGTCTTGCTTTTCCGATTCTGGCTTTGATATCCTCGTCAGTTCCGTCCGCCTGTAGTTGAAACGATGCTTCCTAGGTAGGTCGGTAGGTAAAGGAGGTTGTTTCTTTCAGGTTCCTCCCATTTATGCTGATTGTTGTTTGTTGATGTTGGCCGGGAATCTTCGTCACCTCTTTTTTCTTCATATTCACCTGTAATCCTTACTATTTTTGATATTTCCTCTGCCAAGTTGTTGTTTTTCACTTGCATATCTTCCAGTTTGTGAGAAATCAGACGTATATCATCGGCATTAATTTGAATTTACTTGTCATTATTTTATATATTATTTTCCCACGCCGACATCCTCTCCCCATTTTTCTTAAATTCCAGTGTTACCCTAAGAATGCGAGTTAAGGAATTGACACAGGATTATCGTTATATTCCAGAACCAAATTTACCAGCTATCAGATTATTGTCAAGCTGTTCTCATTGTTCACCTAATTCATCATCTTCACTTGATGTTAATCATCTTCATGTTGTCAGTCAATCATCCTCACCAGCAACTTCATCAACATCGTCATCCGTCACCTCTTCTTCTGCTTCTACGCTATCTTCTTCAAAGAATAAAGTTTGTGTCCAATGTATAAAAGAAAAGTATCAATTACACTCTGTTCATTGGGAAGCAAATTTCCCTCAGTATAAAAAACAAGAGTTATTACTTCAGCATGCCCTGTCTATGGATCGTACAATTGTATTAATTGAAAATCCTGATTTATATACGCTGTATAAATCCACGTTAAAGTATTTATCTGATGTTAATGTTAATGCTAATGTAAATAGACAAGAAGAGAATTTCCACTGGTTAATTTATGCTAAAGAATTAAGCTTTTGGATTAGTGGACATTTACATGGTTCAATGAAACATAAAACATTGAAACAGTAAGTTATCTTTAATTGGTGTGTGTCTGTGTCTGTGTGTGTGCGCGTGTATAAAGTTTTCTTCTTCTCAAAATTGTTGACTAATTGAAATCGGTGTTTTTTTGTTAGCAAAAGTTATGCTATACGTGTCCAATAGTCTGTCTGCCTGTCTGTTTTCGACATAGAACTTTGCACCGATGTGCGGCAGTTCAAGTCGCCACACTCTTCACTCCTTGTAGCATACAAAACAACAGAAGAAAGTAGAAGAAATGCATAATAGAGACAGTAAACAGAGGTGTGAGACAAAGGGATAGTAGTAATGAAGAACAAAACAGTTTCATTGGAAATCATAAGTCACAAGGAGTGGATGTATCTGCGCCAGCCTTTGAGAACAACGATTTTGAGCCATATCACCGACTGTTTTTACCGCCCCGCGGACCCCAAACAGGAAGTCTACGCCTTCCTACGTGACGAGCTTAAAGTAACTGTTATGAATTTCATTGAGTGATGAAGCCACGTTTTGGTTTGACCGCCGACAGTTCTTTTCCAGCCTGATTCATCCTATGTCAGCTAACATTGCCCGTCGAGGGAGGCTATCGATGGCGAGGCATACGTAACACATGTCCTAACCACCTCAGTCGATGTAATTTCACAGTCTTGTCGATTGATTTGCCCTACCTCCTTATCTAGCACTCTACCGATGCCTAACCTCAATATTGCTCACCTTATTATACCACTTCACACGGGAGATAGAGCTCAGGCAAATCTTTTCATGTCTTCCACTCTCAGGTCTCACTCACAGCCATAAAGGAGGATGGAGCGAACTGCTGAGCAGTACATCCGCCCTTTGGCTGATAGCTAGCCGGATATCACGTCTACTAAGCCAAAGACGGCGTAAACTGGCATATGCGAAACTATCCCTCTGTATCCGTGCTGAGATTTCGTCAGTGATCAACCTATTGGCGCTGGTTGATGCAAATTCCCAAATAAGTGAAGCGGTCAACGTGTCCCACCAACCACTTCACTCCCTATTTCTAAGTTAGGAGTCAGTGTAGTCCAATCCTGTAACATCATCTTACATTTGACAGAGGGAACGAATCGCATGCCAAACATTCGTAGATTGCAGCTCAAGGCGTTCAGAAGACCTGCTTTATTTTGTCAGCATCCTCACCTAGAAGGACTATATCGTCTGCATTTTCTAAGTCAACGAGGTTATTCCCTGATGGTAACAAGTCAATCCCTGAGTCGCTGAAGTCACTTAGGGTTAAGTCCATTAGTACATCTATGATGAGGTGTATTGAGCTGAAGAAAAAAAGAGGAGGGATTAATATCGCTTAATGTGTGTGTGTTGGTTGAGGTTTTATTTAGTGATTGAGTTGATTTTCTCGGAGGGGCGGGAGAGGTAGCGAAGACAGAAGTTTAAGTGAATATTGGGAAGACAGAAGTGATGGAGATATCTAACCACCTCCAACAGCGAACATCAATCATCATCAACGGGAGACATTTAGACGCAGTCACCTTTTTTCACTTATTCCAGCAGCATTGTTTCAACTACAGGCAGCATGGAAGAGGTTGTCAAAACTACAATCGGAAAGGCAATATGGATCTTCATTACTCTGACGATATAGGATATAAGCAAGAAGGAACTCTGGCGCTGCAGTGGAACCATTCAAGAACCTATTATTCAACTAACAGCATACCGTAGGAAATAAATATGTATCGGTCGGACACACGCTGAGGAGACCGTTGAATGAAATCACTCCCAGATCACACCCTCGGTTTGAACGTGAATGATGAATACTCAGTTGAGAATCCATGCGATAGTAGAGTGGAGGAGATGAATAATAAGAATAATAATTTACTTTATTCCAAAAACACTACTTGTGATACAGAATGGAATTTTCAGCATTAATCACAATATTGCATCTAATTTCCTCAAATTATAAATAAAAATTAATCACACAGAAAATTTTCCACATTTACAATAGGGGTAATGTCAAAAACATGGAAAAACATGGAAATAATAATGATGATAACAGCTAAGGTAATAATAACGATACAAGTGAAAATTGCTGCGGGCTTGTTTCACACAGTATTGTCGATTCGGTATAGAAATCTTAGCATGTTTAAAAATATTGAATATAATGTTCTTTTTACATGATATGGTGAAGGGAAAAACAAAGATTACAGCAGTCATAGAGATAAATTGGTGTTTGTAATTATGAGAGTAAATCAAAGAAGAAACAGGACCATAAATATGATAGAAGTAATAAAAGTAAAACTTGAAGGTATAAAAGGATGGATGGAGGAAATTGTTTATTTACTAGATGAAAAAAGGTTAGTTAATTCTTGCCTGACACTAGCCTGACAAAGTCGTGTGATTACAGTTGTTATGATTATGAACAACAATAGATTTTGTTCGAAACGTCATCCAGTAAATAATACTGTGTGATATATCTAATAAACAAACTAATATGGAATTACTTGCTACCACAGTGCCCAAGTTTTACACATATATTAACTTGCCTGACACTATTTTCATCACATAAAATACGTGCCAAGTGTGGTATCATAGAATTTTTATACTTAGACATGCGAGCATACACAGTTTCCTGAAGTTACTTCTTGTTCTACCTGAGGAAATGCAAGGTGAAAGCTGAGGGTAAAGTGGATGCTCCAAGTCAGACAAAATCCCTCTAGCAAATTTATTGCATGAAGTCAAGTGCCTATCGACAACGACGTTAACTATGTGGTCCACTGGAACACCACTCACCCTACTGACAGTCTTCATCATTCTACGAATTGTGACATAGTCGTTTTTAGGAAAACCAGGAAAGAATAAGCAAGGGTGAACAATAAAGAAGAATAGGTAGGATGTACGAGTTTATGAACTGTAAGAGGAGGGTTTGGTTGAGTTATACCCGAGTAACTTAACTTCTTAATGTAAAATGTCAGGCGGAATATTTTACAGGAGATCGCCAAGACATGGGAAATCCAGGAGAGATCAGACGAAAGAGGATAAGTCCAAGATGCTTAATTTCTGATTTAATTCCTATATCATTGTCGTCAATCTTACAACTGTCATGGGAATCGACGGCTTCTTTTAATTGCCTTTTACATCTTAAGCTGAAATTAACAGTTTGACATTTAGAAGGATTGAATTTAAGACTGTTAGACTCAGACCATTTACTGACTCCCAACAGAAAGCTATTTATTTTGGTACAATCTACCTGGAAGTTAGCAGCTATTGAAACTGTTAAATCATCAGCGTACTTCACAAAGTTTACTTCATCAGAGTGAGGCAAGTCATGTAACAAGAGAGAAAAAAGAAGAGGAGAAAAGACAGCGCCTTGAGGGACACCAGCTTCAGTGGGCAATGAAGTGGAAGACTTCCCTTTATACAAGGTGTACTGCTTTCTTTCTGAGAAGCTTTTTCTTAAGTTTATTAGAAATCAGTAAATCAGCCGGTTGGAAACGTTTTAAATAACCGCGAGAGTAAACAATTCGATTAGGACACATAATTGAATGATTAAAATAAAATAAATCCGAGGAAATAGATGGAATATGTAGAATTGACATTTTGGTAGCCCAAGAATTAAGCAGGCCACCAATGATTTTTGAAGGCTTATGAACAATCGTGGAGCCAGCCAGCTCAGGTGGATTGCAGAAAAATAGGAAGAAATGGAGATGGGATGTTTATAACGTCTAAGTTCCACTAAATGAATTATGATGAATGACGATCGTGCATTGGCAGAATACTCACCAACCACGTAGATGATCCAGATTAGATTCCCAGCCGACGCATTCGTAGGCTTCGCTTAATTGGTAGTAATAGTTATATCACAATCGTGATATTAGTTAAATATGCCTTTTACTAGAATAGTGTACAAAAACCTATGGAGACAAATCAGTTACGCTCTAAGAACCTAGTTGCTCTGGGTTTTTTTTGCACTGGTAGTTTTGTTAAGTGTATAATCAGTTTATGAGTAGACAACGTCGCAATCAAAATTCTTTTAAGTTCTATGTACCTTTAGCAGTCTAGAAACATCCATATATATACAGAATGAAACGTCAAGTTTTATTTATTTGGTTTTTTTTGACTTCTGTTGTACACTAACTATCTAGTGAAGCAGTAACTCATTGATCTGGGCTCTGGACTTCCAACTAATGGGTCACACGTTTTAAGGCCACTGAATGCTTCGTGGATTGAGCAACCCTCGGTAGTAGTGTAGCAACAGAAGACAAGGACCAGGCAACAGATCGTTTATTTGGGAAATCAACAGATATTTATAGATTTTCATGTACGTTATTATAGATTATTATGAGCAAAGAAACACAGTCTTCTGATTGGCTGTTTCTCGCTGAACGTTAATCTTTCATCTCTTTGTGGCCTTCTTTCTTGAAGTTCAGATTATTTATCTGCAAATTGTACTCGCCTACGCAAAGTCTGCTGTGATTGGTTGTTGAGTCAGTCTTTGTTCTTATTTTTCTCATGACCGATTCCGGGGACGTAAACATTGACGTAAATTACTCTCTACCGATTTGGCTAGCAGCCAGCTCTCACCACGGTAGCACTAGCCTTCATATACAATATGTATAGCTCATTACCAGCTTGATGGAATTGTAAGTGGTTGTCGAGTAACACTGAGTTGAGTTGATACCTTGTCTAGATTACCTCATAGACTTAACGATTAAACTTGCACTTACTGAATGAATCCCCCAAGTTCGAATCCCTCTCCACTTAATTCAGTATGGAAAACTGGGTATTACCTGTCATGCAGTAAGCTTAGCTTCATATCTTCGTACAAGATTATTGCACTATCATCATCATCACATATCTTTTGCTAGTTTACTTTTATCTCAGCTAATAAAATATTTCCCATTTTTTTTCTAAAAATATTATTCCCTTTAGTCTACCGAAAATAGAAGAATTAGCTGAATTTGTATATATGAATTTAACAGGACAGATTTTCGGTCCACCAGCAGTTGAGGTAAGTACAACGCATTTAAATTTTCCCATTGAATTGTTCCCCCATAGTAAAATTGGTTAGTTGAGTTTAGGTGTTGTAGTCAGTTAGTCAACATCTACTTGCAGTTCCATGCTGTTGGTAGTGAGCCACACCCCTGGTGTGTGATGACCACGTGGCTGCTTAAACATCAGTAGGTGTGTGTGTGTGGGGGGGGGGGTTCGCACCCGCGACCCCGTCAAGCGCCCAGGCTAATGAATTACGTCTTTACATTTTAATAACTAATGTTAACATTATTTATTTAAAACAAGATTTTGAACGAACAATTGTGATTTCGATAACTTCTTCTTCAGTCTATACAGTTATAAATCCATGAATAATAGAGAGTACATATAGCCAGCCAATAAAGGCAAATGAAAATAATATCAGAAACTGTATTGGGGTGCATGTGTAAGTTGACATGATACTCTATTAGTTAACATAGTCAATTAAATGTGTATAGGGTGTTTACTCACAAAAAATGTGATGAAGTGTGAATGAACAATTGGGTGATATAGTGTTGTTTCATAGTCAACAGAATACAAGTGTCATTGGGGTGAGAGAAATGCGATAACCACAAAATTTATACAAACACATATTAACAAAGGGGACACTGAATGTGAGGCCTGACCGATAATGTCCAATGATAAAATAAAGAGGCTAATTTGTAAATTGTAATAAGATGCTACAGAATTGGTAGGCTCAGTATAAAATCATAAAGGTTGACAAAAATTAAGGGTAACAATGAGGTGAAATAAACTGGGTTGAGAAATGGATTGTAAAGACATGATATCACAAAATGATAATAATGATAATTTTCTATAGTTTGGTTTGTAAGCTTTAGTTATGTTTTTACGAGTTGATCACGGATTGATATCAGTTAGAGAATCATTGAAAACCAGCACTGGAGTACTGGACAGTTGCTGTTTCATCCTATTTTGGGAATCATCGGCAGTACGCACCAGCTAACAGGGTTCGAACCCAGGACCTTCCGGTTACAAGGCAAGCTCGTATACCATTCAGCCACTGGGATCCGATTCAATGGCCCTTGAATTCTAACTTCCACCAATTCGTGATTTAGCGCGACCCCAAATTGGTAGAAGTTAGAATTCGTGAGCCATTGAATCGGGTCCCAATGGCTGAATGGTATACGAGCTTGCCTTGTAACCGGAAGGCCCTGGGTTCGAACCCTGTTGGTCGGTGCGTCCTGCCGATGATTCCCAAACTAGGATGAAACAGCAGCTGTCCAGTACTCCAGTGCTGGTTTTCAATGATTCTCTAACTGATATCAATCCGTGATCAACTCGTAATAATGATAATAATAATACGAAGAATTATGATCCTGGTGACCTCATAGTGGGCCAGGGTAGACAAAGAGAGTGCATAAGTTTCTTCTGTACACATAGGTCTAGTCTGTCTCTATTAATCACTATAGCCTTAGCTATGGCTGGGAGGCGTAATCGTGTTCCTTTGGGGAGATTGTTCGGTACTCGATACACAATTGTAAATGACTCATCTACTTTAATGCAGTGTTCGCTATCCACTAGATGAGACAGAATTGCACTATTTAATGATTTGGTTGCTCTTTTATTTATTTAAGTGCATAACGGCTTGAGTAGTATTTATTTTGATTAAGATGGCTGTAATGGTCGTAGAATGAGAGGGTTGGTGTGTATTTGCTTAGTATGTTTTATGTTCATTTCTTGGAATGTAGCTGGCTTAGTTTCAACGTAAAACTTTGCACAGAGGTTCAGCGTTTTATAAGGAGATCACGATTGTTCGAGAGAAAGAATAGTAACAGGGGGAAACCTAAAGGTTTACTAGATATGAGAAATCACAAAGGGAGGATACATCTGAGCCATTGAGAGTGATTTCGAACCACATCACCAGGAGTGTTTAGTGCCACCGGTGGTTCTTAGCGACTTGAAGAACCCAATCAGACAGTGTACACCTCTGTACATAGTTGGTTCGAGCCAACTGTCGAGGACTATACGGACTTACGACAGTTTTTGGTTTGACAACCCCTAATTCTTTTCCTATGTGATTCTATGTCAGTTGACATTTTCCGATGAACAAGGTGGGTGGCTCAACATGTGTTGCAGCTATCCCAGCTATCTCACTCGACGTAGCTTCAAAACCTGATATATTGACTTCCCTTCTTTACCTAGCCTTCTACGCCTAACCTCAATTTTGCTCACCATAATCTACTGCTAAAGACGTGAGATAGAAAGCGAATTTCTATGCTCCAGGAGAGTTAGACTTTCCTATCTTCCATTTTTTGAATGGCTGTGCTTCACAGCCATAGAGCAGGATATGGGGAACTATTGCGTAGTAGAAACGTTTTAGAATCGATAACGGGATATCACGTATACTCTAGAGGTGTCGTAAGTTGGTAAATACCACACGAGCCTTTTGTTTCTACGCTGAAATTTTGTCTGCAATCAGCCATCCATTATGACTGATGCTAATCTGTAGCAAATGTGGTTGCCTTATGTTAGAAAGACAAAGATATATTATGGGTTACATAAAGTCATGTTTTAACGTAGAAGTATTACATATGTGAAAATGTATGCATAAATTAATTTACACTTTGATTCGGTCGCTGTTGAACATATTAAATACATTTCAGTGTTTTTTATATTTCTGTTTTTAAGACCAATGAATAGTTCTTGGCGAAATAGTCTAGCGTGAAGCCTGTAACCTCACTGTTAAATGCCTACAGATTCGAATATCCCGAAAGATGACAATAGTAGTCACGGGTTGTGGTAGACTGATGAATGAATTCAATCAGAGGGGAAATACTAACTCTTTTATGTCGTATTTTATGTGGTGGATTGGTTAACTCTAGACGTTTCTTTATTCTTCTGGGCAACATTTTCAGCTCTAGCTTTACTCTGAGGATCGTAGCAGATACACGTAGCTAGTTTAGGTAAATATCGACACTAGAATGTGTGATAGGACACAATTTACAAATTAGAAGTTATATTACTGATGTTAATTTCAGTAGCTTGCATTTTTTCCAAGCTTTTTTCATTCCTTTGCGTTCCGAGTGGAACATGGCATGATTTGGACGAGTTGTCTCTGAACGTTTTCTTCAGTGTGTCAAATTTACTATCATTTCTTCCTGCATATTAACTGATCAATAGGCTCTTCGCACTAACAGAGCTTTTTTGTTGCTAATCGTGTCCCACCGGCCATTTCATCTTCAGTATCAAGCCAACGAGGGCATCTGTTTGTAAAAGTGCATAGCCTGTTGCAAATGCTTGTGATGACGTGGATACCAAGTCCTCTGACCCATATAGAAGAACTGACTTGAAATGATTCGCTGAATGCATAAGCGAAAGAATTGACCTCTTCATTATCACCATTTCTGTATCTTCTCTATGCCTACACTTTACATCCTGTCTTTGTTGCATCTCTCTCCTTCCAACTTGTTGATTCTCACCTGTCGATCTTCGAGTTTGTATGACATAAAAAATATAAATCATCTTCCTCCGCGAAGTCCACATCTTCTAGGGTCTTCTTCTTAACGGACCAGGGTTTTCTTGACTTCCCCGCTCTCCACTGCCTGCTGCATGATCATCCAGTCTACCACAAGCAGGAATATCATGGGTACAGTACAGTAGTACATCCTTGTTGTTACTCTTGTTTCACTTGAGAAACAGCCTTGAGTTTTTTCTGTTGTGAGTAGTTACTTTACATGTGACATTGTCACATGTAACTGTTGATTGAGGCTGATAAAGATTTAGGGCACTTTATAGGGGTTGTGTTCTTTTCTCTCTGCAGCTATATGTAGTTTGTTGATTTAAGCTGACTGACGCTTTCGTAAAGTCCCATTTAAATCTCTTAGTTAGTTAGTTAGTTGCGTCGGTGGCATATTGGTTAGGACGCTCGCTGATCATGCACATGGCCTGGGGTTCGATCACCGGCCACTGACGCACTCCTTTACCTCGCCAAACCAGAAATAATACTGGTAAGGAGGAAAGGTTGGGCATGAGGCTAGCAACCCAATCTTGTAAAATTAAACACCAGTGCTACAGAAACTCCAAGCCACTAGCTTGAAGGGACCCTATGTTCCACTGGGAACGTGAAAGAAAAAAAAGTTAGTTAGTTAGTTAGAGCTTTTGACATTGGAGAAATCTTACCTGTATGCGTAGTATACTTCAAGTTTTAAAGAAACGTTTATAAAAAGGCGAAGTGGTGCCGTGGTTATTGTGGTTATTTATAGCTGTCCTATTATTATTATTGCTGTTCCTTTCACTAAACAGCTGTTAAATCTACTAACTCAAAGTGATGAAAGTATTCATCATTCAGTCTTTGAATTGGCTGCCAAAAATGATTTACTTCTAATCCGTGATCGAGATCAAATGAAGGCGTACTGTGAACAAGTGATTGCAGATCATCCAAAATTGGTATGTTCAATTTGAGAGACAGTTTAAAAAAAAAATTGATTAAAGATGCTCTTTTTTTAATAACTCTAAAGGACTGAGATTAGTGATTAAAATTTATTCTTTTCGGTAACTTTTTTTTTCAAGTTCTACAATATTGCATGTTTATAATAACTGAAAAGATTACAAACCAACACTTGAATATCAATGAGATGCTCACTCTATTGACTTGCCCTATTGAGGTAGGTAGTTACCTGGGATTCTAGTGGGAATTCGTAGCCGGTAGGGTGCAGCAGGTCGGTGTGAGGACAAATGCTCGTCATTGGATCGGGTCCTAGTGGCTTAATGGTCTACGAGCTAGCTTTCCTTGTAACCACAAGATCCTGGATTTGAACCACTGTGGTGGGTGCATACTGATGAAGAGCCCCAAACTAATAAAGTATAATTATATTTCAATAGTTTACACAGAATGATTTTTTTTTTTTGGATTACAGCTTGACTCCACACCGTATCTTTTTGGTACAGGTATGGAATTTTCAGCATATGATATCGGTAGCCCAAATTTTGCAGGCCGACCATAGATATCAAGTGTGCATCGGTAGGGGATCGAACTCCGGACCATTTGTATGGTTGGCGATAGTCCTAACCACTGTGCCATCGACGCACAGTGTTTTGTTCCAACAATTCCAACAGTTGGTGTGTGAACACGGGCAGTAATTTTGCTCGAAATATTAGCAATAGCAAAACTTATCATTGTGTGTAAACTATTGAAATATAATTATACTTTATTTGATCTAATCTACAATGCTCAAACTTTTTACTGATATTAGCCCCAAACTAGTTGAATGGAATAATTGGAGTGCGTATGCGTAAATAGTTGAATGGAACAGCTGTCCAAAACTCCCTGGAGGTTTTCCAATGGTTCTCTAACCAATGCCAGCTCATGATGAAATCCTGTAACCAATCAATCAAATCCCTACAAACCAACACTTGGAAAAGATTATTGTTATTGACAACATTATTATTTTAAGTAACATTGAATCAATAGTACTGATAGATTAGATGGTTGGGAGCAACCAGCAGGAAGTGTCACACTTGGATTTCATGCTTCTTGGCATTTGTCTGCAAGATGTATCTGCATTCTTGAAGATACTCATATCTTTTATGAGATCTTAATCTGGATCACTGACTGTTCTAGTCAGAGGCGTTAGCACGAAGCTATTCAAGCTCACAATTGACTTTCTTTAGGACTGTAATGAGTTCTTGATTAGAAACTAATGTCATGTACGCAGTCCTTTGTTTTGATGCAGACTGAATTGTATCAGTCAAGTTATTATTATTACTGTTCGAAAGGACCTGTGGATTATAATATGCCTAAGAATGTATCAGACAAGTTAAGAAAAATAATACAGAAATAATGAATTTATAGGTTCCACAACAGATCAAGGCAGCATAGTGGCTGCGTCTGTTTCTTTCGCATAAAGCGATTTCAGTGATTCAGAATCACTTCTGCGGTTTGGAATATTCGGTAATTGGAGGTATATGGCAACCTATATTGGTTAGGGGATCACTGGAAAACCTGCAGGGAGTACTGGACAGTTGCTTCGTCCTAGTTTGGGACTCTTCACAGTACGTACCCACCACGTCCGTGAATTGTTAGAAGTTAGAATTCATGGGGTGACCAATGGATGGAATCCCAGTGGCTTGATGGTCTACGAGATCGTCCGCCTTGTAGCCAGAAGGTCGTGGTTTCGAACCCTGGTGGTGGGTGCGTACTGTGAATAGTCCCAAGATGTTGGGACGAAATGGCTGTCCCGTACTCCCAAGTTGTTTTCCATTGGTTCTCTAACTGAGGTCAGCTCATGACAAAATCCTCCAACCAATGAAACCAAATCCCTACAAAACCAATACTTGAAAATTCAATTATACCTGCCTCACAAATTGTGTGCAAGTAACAGCGGATATATCCTTTTTGGAGTTTAATTCAGAGTTACTTATCCTCATAGTTTATGCTTTTTCAAATCAAATTAGTCGAAGTGGACAGGTTAATTGTATTAAATAATTTTAACTTACAGTGCCGTTTAGAACAGATGGAAACAAGTTTGTTCTGTTTTTTAAACTACTTTTTCAGCGTCTTTTCTAAATGAAAATGTAGGCTAATAACACTTTACATTTAGAAGAGTTTTATATGTATGTACCCTGAATTCGTCGGTGATTCGATGATAGAATACTTGCCGATCACGCACGCAACCCCAGGGTTCGATTCCCTGCCGATACCCTTCCAAGTTGCTTAGTCTGTTGGCCAGTAGTGAGCTACGATAAGAGCGATGGTTTGGTGTGAGGCTGACTAGCAACTTCATTCTGTAAAATGAACCAACACTACCGCTACTGAAACTTTGAAGGATTAAGCTTGAAGCCATACGTTCCATTCAGAACGAAAAAAAGACATATATATACGGTGCGTCGGTGGCATAGCGTTTAGGACAGTCGCCGACCATGCACATCGTCCGGGGTTCGATCCCCGGCCGACTCACTCCAGAAATACTGCTGGTAAAGAGGAAAGGTTGGGCATGAGGCTAGCGACCCTATCCTGTATAATAAATACTCATACAGAAACTTCAAGCCACTAGCATGAAGCCCTATGTTCCACTGGTGAACGTAAAGGAATATATGTATATATATATATATATATATATATATATATATAAGGCTGACAGAGGAGCATTGGCTGACTGACTGGATTCAACATAGAACTTTGCACTGGTGTGCAGCAGTTCCAGTTGCCACACTCCCTCCTTGTAGCACACAAAACAAGAGAAGATAGTAAAGGGAGATTCAAAACAGACAATAAACAGAAGTGTGGACGAGGCAAAAAGGAACAGTTTTCTGTAGTTTGGTTTGTAAGGGTTATGAGTTGATCACGGACTACTGATATCAGTTGGAGAGCCTTTGAAAACTAACACTGGAGTACTGGACAGCTGTTTCATCCTAGTTTGAGAGTCATCGACAGTACGCACCCACTGGGGTTCGAACCCAGGACCTTTTGGTTACAAGGCTAGCTCGTATACCATTCAGCCAATGGGACCTGATTCAATGGCTGAATGGTACAAATCCACAAATCCGTAGAGGTTAGAATTCATGAGGTCCTGGTTTCGAACCCTGTTGGCGTGTGCGTACTGCCGATGACTCTCAAACTAGGATGAAACAGCTGTCCAATACTCCAGTGTTAGTTTTCAATGGTTCTCCAACTGATATCAATCCGTGATCAACTGGTAAAAAGAATAGTAACATGGAAGAACAATTTAGTTTCTTTGAATATGGCAAATCACAAAGAGTAAATGCAGCTGCGTCAGCTATCGAGAAAGATTTTGAGCCATATTACCAATTGTCTCCAGTCTTCACTGGTTTCCACCATCCTGAAGAGCCCAAACAGACAGACGGCCGGACAGTCTACACCTCCTTACGTGGCTGGCTGACTGACCTAAACTGACTGTTGTGGACTTCATTGACTGACCCAAATATTGTTTGCTCGCTGGCCACCACGGTTGTATTTCTTCTTCACCAACACAGTTTCTTCCCCACCCAACAATGAAGTGATTTCCTCCATTTTCCACGAAGCAATATCTCTGCAATGCTGATACCCTTTGAACTGTTCAGACCAGGCTATTCTCCGTCTCAGCAGCTGCGGCTCTCACTGGCTGTTTCACGACCCAGTATTTGCAGATATACAAAATTCGCGTTAAGGAGAGGGTGTGACCTTGAAAAAAAAGTTCCTACGAAATATTAAAATTATCAGCTTACCCTCTTTAATGCTAACTCGCTTCAAACATATTGCACAACGATAGATAAATCCATCAGTTGGTCTGCTAAGGCTTTTTAAAGTCATAACACCACCACATGAACAAGTTCTCTGCTTCCGAAGCAACCCTAAATCCAGGCAATACTGGAAAACATTATCCTCCTCGAATTGCAACCGTAACTTTTTTCAGGCACGCACTTGAAATTAATCAAGCGCTATACAACATTGAACTAACGTTCGTGAATCTCATTGGATAATTCGACGTCGTTCGCTGATTAGTGGTTAGTGGTGCTTAAAGTCTTAACTTGGCCAAGCATAGTTTACCTTCAACTGTTGGTTTGCACGAATTTATTTGGAAGTCGGTTTCATCGCAAGTTGATATCAGTTAGAGAACCAATAGAGGAGTATATTGGACACCTGTTTCATGGTAGTTTGAAACTCTTTATCACTACGCACCTCAATCAGGATTCGAGCTCAGGACATTCCAATCACAGCGTGAGCTTGTAGTATATATTCAACTACTGGGACTCCACCCAAGGACGCATGAATTCTAGCTTCCTGTCAGTTCGTCATATGCATCGAGTGCAAAAACCAACCAATGTCGTAATCAGTGTCAGCTCATAATCAAATCTGTAACCAGTCAAATCCCTGCGAATAGATACATAGCATTCTGTTGCTAATGCAGTATTGAACTGTGGGAATAATATTCAGATGTTAACACCAACAAATACAATGGTTCTTACTGTGAGATTAATATTCCACTGGAACACATTGTATCATACCACCATAACGAGTCACTGGATGGTGTCCCGGTGGCTACATGGTCTATGAGTACATCTAGTAACCGGAAGGTCTAGGGTTCAAACACCAGTGAAGGCGGAATACTTCAGTCTCCCTAACTAGGATGAGAGAGCTGTCCAGAATATTATACGCTAACAGACAACATTTGTACACATACCCACAAACAAATAAATTTTCATTGGGAAATAAATAACCTAACAGTCTACAGATTCATAAGAGCTACGTATGATTATACACTCCCCTCCCTTAGGTGATATTCAGTTAGGTGAATAAAAATTACCATTACTAGACCACTGCTACTCAGTCACACGCACACACATCGTCCAGATCCGATTTCCAGCCGTCTCATTCCTAAACCTGGATTATTTTGATAGCCTTTAGTTAATCGAGAAAAGAGGGAAGGTTGAGTGTGATGTTGGAAACCCTATTTCTACACCACTATTAAACTTTTAGCTTCTTGAAGTACTATGTTCCACTCCGAATGCAAGGTATCCACACAATTTATGAGAGGAAATAAAACGCCTTTCCAATGCTTCAGAAACACGAAAGTATGAATACTTCGAAAGCATAAAATGATTACGCTTATTTCTACAAATGCTGCCATACTACTAACATATGAATTAAGTAGCATCGTAGAATTGGGAAAATTACCAAGAGTAGAAATGGCTGAAAATCATATTTTTATGCTGTTTCGCCCAACAGTAATTTCAGCATGTCAGCTTTCGTCTCAACTAAAAGATATCAGTGAAAATCGTTACACTTAAAGCAATGATAGCATGAAACTTTAACTAGTGTGTGTATGTTTATACACATCCAAAATAATCTCACATAAACTATGAAAAAAAGAAATGCGCATTTGTCACATTCCAATCAGGTTATGCTTGCCTCATAAAGAACTTACTACGTAAATTCAATTCTACATTCATTCACTACAGGATGAGGATAACATATGATTCCCCTGTCCTCAGTGTTACCACATACAGGCCGAGTTTCATTCAAAATCAGTCGCAATAAAGAACCGGTAGGAATGGTGATCATGTGGAATAAATAAAATAGAACAAGTAGCAAAATTCTAACGAACATTTCTTAAGTATTGGTGGGTTGTAAGGATTTGGTTTGATTAGTTGGACGATTTCATCATGAGGTGACATTAGTTAGAGAACCATTGGAAAACCACCAGAGAGGAGTGCTGGACAACTATTTCATCCAACTAGCTTGGGACTATTCAGCAGTATGCACCCACCCACCCCACAGGGTTCGAACCCACGAACTTCTGGTTAGAAGGCTAGCTCGTAGGCCAATCAGCCATAGGGACCCGATCCATTGGCCGGTACATGAATGCTAACTTCTGCCAATTCACGATGTACAGCAACCCCTAGCCAATGTCACCGGAGGAGTGTATAGTCACTGACACCTGACCCTTATATTATTATTTTATTGTTCCCTTGGGTTCCTAGTGGAACATAGGGCTTCAACTCCACGTCTCCACTTGCTTCTGTCATCCTTCTGCTGTATTTTCCACCTGCATCCATGTTAGCCCATACTCTTTCAACTCCTCTTCACACCATCTCCTCCATGTCACCCTTGCACTGACGTCCCACTCGCCGCTTCCTTTCGGCCTGGTTCCAATCGAGCAATGGCCTGAAACGCTAGCGATGTCACCCAGCGGCCTCCCCAGCCAGTGTCCAATCCATCGCCATCCACTTTCTCCTACATATTTGTTGGTTGGCGATTGGTTCTTGTTTTGTTTGTTCCCATAGTTTCTTGATTTAGGTGATTCTTTCCGGCCCGGCCATCTGATTGATCTTCAGTACAGAGCCAGCGAAGACAGTTGTTGGTTGATAAAGGTCTGGTCTGCAACAGGCTGTTGGAAATATTCTTTGTGACCCGCCCGCCCGCCAAGTTTCTGATCCGTATAGAAGAATTGACTGACTTGACGTTTGCATTGAAAATTCCAATTTTGTTGTTGATGCTGGCCGAGTGACGAAGATTTCCAGACCTGACCCTGCTGTGCCCCAATGTTCACAACTTCTCACTGGAACCCTGAATAAGACAGTAAGGCTGTCCAGTACTCCTTCTCAAGTTTTCTAACCGATATCAGTTCATGTTGAAATCCTGAAACCTATTAGATCATTATTATTAATATTGTTAGGTGAGACAATTTCGGTTGTTACACAGAAATCTCAATATCTCTATAGAAAAATTCGTCCAACCAGTATATCAGATACAACAGGTTTACACTTCAAGATAATATTTCGACTCAACAGTAATAAATAGTTGATAAATAGATGACAACTCATAAAAAAATACGTGTCATCATGAGTACTCAACTGAGAAACACGTAGGCATTAATCATGTTCACATAGTAGTTCAAGGGGGAAATGAATACACACTAAATGACTGACTGAATGACTGACTGACCGACGGTCTGACTGACTCACTGCCTGACTGACTGACATCAACAGGAAGTAAGACAATGAAAAGAGAGACAGGACAAAGACAAGGGCGGGGGAGGGGGGAAGAAAACCAATGACAATTCCAGGGGAAAAAGTGTATCAGAGTAATAGTGAGGGTAAAATCAAAAACATCATCTGTCATCTGAGCTAAATAGAAGTTCTCCTAGATAGTACATTTTTTTGTCACTGTTAACGAACAATCTGTTACCTGTTTTAAATTTCCTTTTTTACAATAAGAATACACAATGTGTGTTTTGCATAATACGGAAGTTGTTCACAAAAAGTAACAGATCAACATAGATCCTCTGATATTTGTACAGATCAGATAAATAAATATAAAAGATTTAATAATGTGAAATATTCCTATATCATGAATTAAAAGTCATTCTGAATGAAGAATATTACTTTCAATACATTCTTCTCTTCAGATTCTTACAATTATAAAATATAATATATTTGTTGTCGTTACAATAATGATAGCCAGTTATGCGGTGGATACATTTTTTCAAACGTAGAATAACACATTAGTTGTTATGTGGTGTCCTATTAATAATCTGAAACAACTACTTGTTAGATCTACAACAAATGTTCGGTTCTTGTTTAATAATGAAATGTACAGAAAAGTTGATGCAGTAGCCATGGGATCCCCATTGAGACCTAGTTTCGCGAACATATTTCTAGCAAAACCAGAAAATAGTCCGTTGAAAGAGGTAATAGCAAAAATGGAAATGTATTGTCGTTACATGGATGACACTTTTGTAGTGTACGATGAAGGGTTAAGTAGTGATTTGATTTTGAGCAACTTCAATAATCCTCACCCAGAGGTTCATTTCATCTGCGAAGGGGAATACAACGACTCTCTACACTTCCTCGACGTCCTACTAACGAGAAGAGAGGATGGTTCCGTCAAAAGAACCATATTTAGAAAGCTAGAGACCAAAGCTTAGTATACACACTTCCTTAGCTTCGTACCAGTGAAATACAAACGTAATCTAATCAGGTGCTTAGGATTTAGAGCGAGGTCTATTTGTTCCGAAGACTGAGTAGAGAAAGAACTCCAGGTCATCCGAGACATTAAAAGCGAGAACGGATATCCAGAGAAGTTCATTAAAGCCAATATAGGTTACAATAGTCGTAAACATGAACTGGCAACAGTGGAGAAAAAGCCTCTGTTTTTACGTCTCCAATTCAAGGGAGATACTCCTGCGGAGATTCTATCCCAACGTTTAACCAAGGCGATCAAGAAAACTTTCTACTCTGCACGTCTGTGTCTATCCTTCAGTAGCCGTCCAATGTTCACCCAGTAACTCAAAGATGTCTTACCTAACCTTAGCTCTTCTTCATGCATATACCATTTCAACTGTTCCTGTGGTTCAAGTTATATAGGGCGCATGATTAGACAGGTTCATCTATGGGTTCAGGAACATTTACCAGCTTGGTTCAGCAGGGGGGAAATTAAGTGCATAAAAAACCCGATCCTGTCACAATTGGTCGATACTGGACATCGTATCGATGTCAACACAGCTTTCAGGGTTATATACCGAATTCCGAGGTCGTGTTCACGTACAGTTCGCTTACGTCTCCTACACATAGCTGAAGCTGTTGCAATAAGATCGACTAAACCGGAACTTTGTATCCAATAAGAACACGTCCAGACACTGTTCCTACCGTGGCCAAACTTGGGTTGATGATTCTTCTTCTCACCAAGAGTGCTCCTTTCCCTTAACCCTCTTGGTTTTTTTTCTTTTTTTTCCTTTGCTTATTATTACAAATATCATTATTACAATTACTATTATTATTCGTCATAATTTTTGCTCTTCATGCAAACGTTTTCTCAGTACCATCGAATTGCCCATCTATACTATCCGGACTTCCTATTATTAGTGATATTATCTCTTTTCTCAAAATATGTCTCCATCTGTTTCATTTCACACATTCGTTATTTCATGGTGAACCTCTCATTGCAGTCTTACTATCTCCTGTTTAATACAGACCACTTTGTACTAGCCACTCACTCAACTGACACCTTTTATAGCCTTGAACTGACTTGTCAATTTTCCTACCCTACACTCTACAAATCTATTATGACGACTAATCACCACCAGTGTCTCCCGTTTTACAACATTTTGTAATCGATTTCAGTCAACTAGCACGTTTACCACACAAATACGACTATTTATTTTGACACCCCATAACTACCAATCAGTTATTCTACGTTTGAAAAAATGTATCCGCCGCATAACTGGCTATCATTATTGTAACGACAACAAATATTATATTTTATAATTGTAAGAACCTGAAGAGGAAGATGTATTGAAAGTAATATTCTTCGTTCAGATTGACTATTAAATATAAAAGATTGTAATATTTGTGTGCATTTTAAAGGCCTTAGATATGCGCTTGCCGTAATCAAGCTAGGGTGAATACCAGCGTGATTAATTCAAGTAATGCGGTATATTCTCGTATAACCACCACAATACAGAGATAACATAAGCACATGTTATATTCTGCTCCGATTACTCTTAACCTTTACTCAACTCAATACCACACTCTATCTCAGAGATAAACTTCAGCGGATTAAGGCCCCAATATTATGTAATTAATAAAAATAATATTGTGGTGAGAGCAGGCTGCTAGCCAATTGGTTGACATTAATCTACGTCAATGTCTATGTCTCTAATATTGGCCGTGAGAAAATATGAACAAGACTGATTCAACAACCAATCACAGCAGACTTAAAGTGGGCAAATAATAAGATTCGCAGATATATGACTTAACTTTCCGAGAAACCAGTCACCTTGAGCAAGAAACAACCAATCAGAAGACTGTGTTTGTCTGCTTGAATAAAGCTATAATTATGTACATGAAATATATTTAAATACGTGCTGATTTCCGTAATAAAACGTTCTGTTGCCTGACTCTTGCCTTCTGTTGTAACAATATAATTAACAAAATAGCATGTGATGACTGTCTGGTTAATTACACGCAGAGGTCAAACTATTAGATCGGGGTCAATTCGATTGCCAGAATGTAGAAATTTAGTTACAACTATTATGAATGACTCAGCTAAGTTAAATGACCACGGAAAAGCTCGGCCATTGTAATGCATTCATTCACTTGCATGTAATCACACAACAGGGTGGAATAGGAAAAAAGTATTACAGATTAATATAGCTGGGTGAAAAGAAAGAGAGAAGACGTTCAGCGAAGAGACTCTTTTCGGCGAATACATTCACATAGCTGTACAATCGCATTTATATATAATTATTTGTGTGTGTGTGTGTGTACATAAGGTTTGTCAAGTTTAGATAATTGATCAGGTAATAAAAGAATGATCTAGTATAGAAACAAGGTTAATGGGACAGCAACTAAAGTAAGATTGAATTAATAAGTTAGATGAGAAAGAGGTTAATCACCGAATCTTCTTGATCGAATTACCGCCAAGCACGTGTAATCGGAATGATGCAACGCTTATGCCGAGTATATGAGAAATCGCATTAAATAACAAGCGGGAGAGAGAAATATATAAATAAAACAAATTATGAAGCCATATGAACAAAAGTGATTTGCTTATGAGGAATAAACTGTACTCGAAACGTCATCCTGTGACCGATAACGTATCCATGTATTATATCAAATAAACTCATTCAATATCAAATCAATAGAGGAGTCTGAGAAGTGATATCGACTGAGATGGTCAGAAACATGTGTTACGCATACATCTCTAGCCATCGATCGCCTCTCTCGACGGGCAATGTTAGTTGGCATAGGATCAGGTGGCGGTCAAATAAAAAAAATGGCTTCATCAGTCAATGAAGTCCACAACAGTCAGTTTAGGTCAGTCAGCCAGCCACGTAAGGAGGTGTAGACTGTCCGGCCGTCTGTCTGTTTGGGCTCTTCAGGATGGTGGAAACCAGTGAAGACTGGAGACAATTGGTAATATGGCTCAAAATCTTTCTCGATAGCTGACGCAGCTGCATTTACTCTTTGTGATTTGCCATATTCAATGAAACTAAATTGTTCTTCCATGTTACTATTCTTTTTACCAGTTGATCACGGATTGATATCAGTTGGAGAACCATTGAAAACTAGCACTGGAGTATTGGACAGCTGTTTCATCCTAGTTTGAGAGTCATCGGCAGTACGCACCCGCCGACAGGGTTCAAACCCAGGACCTTTTGGTTACAAGACAAGCTCGTATACCATTCAGCCACTGGGATCTGATTCAATGGCTGAATGGTAGAAATTCACAAATCCGTAGAGGTTAGAATTCATGAGGTCCTGGTTTCGAACCCTGTTGGCGGGTGCGTACTGTCGATGACTCTCAAACTAGGATGAAACAGCTGTCCAATACTCCAGTGTTAGTTTTCAATGGTTCTCCAACTGATATCAATCCGTGATCAACTGGTAAAAAGAATAGTAACATGGAAGAACAATTTAGTTTCATTGAATATGGCAAATCACAAAGAGTAAATGCAGCTGCGTCAGCTATCGAGAAAGATTTTGAGCCATATTACCAATTGTCTCCAGTCTTCACTGGTTTCCACCATCCTGAAGAGCCCAAACAGACAGACGGCCGGACAGTCTACACCTCCTTACGTGGCTGGCTGACTGACCTAAACTGACTGTTGTGGACTTCATTGACTGATGAAGCCATTTTTTTTATTTGACCGCCACCTGATCCTATGCCAACTAACATTGCCCGTCGAGAGAGGCGATCGATGGCTAGAGATGTATGCGTAACACATGTTTCTGACCATCTCAGTCGATATCACTTCTCAGACTCCTCTATCGATTTGATATTGAATGAGTTTATTTGATATAACACATGGATACGTTATCGGTCACAGGATGACGTTTCGAGTACAGTTTATTCCTCATAAGCAAATCACTTTTGTTCATATGGCTTCATAATTTGTTTTATTTATATATTTCTCTCTCCCGCTTGTTATTTAATGCGATTTCTCATATACTCGGCATAAGCGTTGCATCATTCCGATTACACGTGCTTGGCGGTAATTCGATCAAGAAGATTCGGTGATTAACCTCTTTCTCATCTAACTTATTAATTCAATCTTACTTTAGTTGCTGTCCCATTAACCTTGTTTCTATACTAGATCATTCTTTTATTACCTGATCAATTATCTAAACTTGACAAACCTTATGTACACACACACACACACAAATAATTATATATAAATGCGATTGTACAGCTATGTGAATGTATTCGCCGAAAAGAGTCTCTTCGCTGAACGTCTTCTCTCTTTCTTTTCACCCAGCTATATTAATCTGTAATACTTTTTTCCTATTCCACCCTGTTGTGTGATTACATGCAAGTGAATGAATGCATTACAATGGCCGAGCTTTTCCGTGGTCATTTAACTTAGCTGAGTCATTCATAATAGTTGTAACTAAATTTCTACATTCTGGCAATCGAATTGACCCCGATCTAATAGTTTGACCTCTGCGTGTAATTAACCAGACAGTCATCACATGCTATTTTGTTAATTATATTGTTACAACAGAAGGCAAGAGTCAGGCAACAGAACGTTTTATTACGGAAATCAGCACGTATTTAAATATATTTCATGTACATAATTATAGCTTTATTCAAGCAGACAAACACAGTCTTCTGATTGGTTGTTTCTTGCTCAAGGTGACTGGTTTCTCGGAAAGTTAAGTCATATATCTGCGAATCTTATTATTTGCCCACTTTAAGTCTGCTGTGATTGGTTGTTGAATCAGTCTTGTTCATATTTTCTCACGGCCAATATTAGAGACATAGACATTGACGTAGATTAATGTCAACCAATTGGCTAGCAGCCTGCTCTCACCACAATATTATTTTTATTAATTACATAATATTGGGGCCTTAATCCGCTGAAGTTTATCTCTGAGATAGAGTGTGGTATTGAGTTGAGTAAAGGTTAAGAGTAATCGGAGCAGAATATAACATGTGCTTATGTTATCTCTGTATTGTGGTGGTTATACGAGAATATACCGCATTACTTGAATTAATCACGCTGGTATTCACCCTAGCTTGATTACGGCAAGCGCATATCTAAGGCCTTTAAAATGCACACAAATATTACAATCTTTTATATTTAATAGTCAATCTGAACGAAGAATATTACTTTCAATACATCTTCCTCTTCAGGTTCTTACAATTATAAAATATAATATTTGTTGTCGTTACAATAATGATAGCCAGTTATGCGGCGGATACATTTTTTCAAACGTAGAATAACTGATTGGTAGTTATGGGGTGTCAAAATAAATAGTCGTATTTGTGTGGTAAACGTGCTAGTTGACTGAAATCGATTACAAAATGTTGTAAAACGGGAGACACTGGTGGTGATTAGTCGTCATAATAGATTTGTAGAGTGTAGGGTAGGAAAATTGACAAGTCAGTTCAAGGCTATAAAAGGTGTCAGTTGAGTGAGTGGCTAGTACAAAGTGGTCTGTATTAAACAGGAGATAGTAAGACTGCAATGAGAGGTTCACCATGAAATAACGAATGTGTGAAATGAAACAGATGGAGACATATTTTGAGAAAAGAGATAATATCACTAATAATAGGAAGTCCGGATAGTATAGATGGGCGATTCGATGGTACTGAGAAAACGTTTGCATGAAGAGCAAAAATTATGACGAATAATAATAGTAATTGTAATAATGATATTTGTAATAATAAGCAAAGGAAAAAAAAGAAAAAAAACCAAGAGGGTTAAGGGAAAGGAGCACTCTTGGTGAGAAGAAGAATCATCAACCCAAGTTTGGCCACGGTAGGAACAGTGTCTGGACGTGTTCTTATTGGATACAAAGTTCCGGTTTAGTCGATCTTATTGCAACAGCTTCAGCTATGTGTAGGAGACGTAAGCGAACTGTACGTGAACACGACCTCGGAATTCGGTATATAACCCTGAAAGCTGTGTTGACATCGATACGATGTCCAGTATCGACCAATTGTGACAGGATCGGGTTTTTTATGCACTTAATTTCCCCCCTGCTGAACCAAGCTGGTAAATGTTCCTGAACCCATAGATGAACCTGTCTAATCATGCGCCCTATATAACTTGAACCACAGGAACAGTTGAAATGGTATATGCATGAAGAAGAGCTAAGGTTAGGTAAGACATCTTTGAGTTACTGGGTGAACATTGGACGGCTACTGAAGGATAGACACAGACGTGCAGAGTAGAAAGTTTTCTTGATCGCCTTGGTTAAACGTTGGGATAGAATCTCCGCAGGAGTATCTCCCTTGAATTGGAGACGTAAAAACAGAGGCTTTTTCTCCACTGTTGCCAGTTCATGTTTACGACTATTGGCTTTAATGAACTTCTCTGGATATCCGTTCTCGCTTTTAATGTCTCGGATGACCTGGAGTTCTTTCTCTACTCAGTCTTCGGAATAAATAGACCTCGCTCTAAATCCTAAGCACCTGATTAGATTACGTTTGTATTTCACTGGTACGAAGCTAAGGAAGTGTGTATACTAAGCTTTGGTCTCTAGCTTTCTAAATATGGTTCTTTTGACGGAACCATCCTCTCTTCTCGTTAGTGGGACGTCGAGGAAGTGTAGAGAGTCGTTGTATTCCCCTTCGCAGATGAAATGAACCTCTGGGTGAGGATTATTGAAGTTGCTCAAAATCAAATCACTACTTAACCCTTCATCGTACACTACAAAAGTGTCATCCATGTAACGACAATACATTTCCATTTTTGCTATTACCTCTTTCAACGGACTATTTGCTAGTTTTGCTAGAAATATATTCGCGAAAATAGGTCTCAATGGGGATCCCATGGCTACTGCATCAACTTTTCTGTACATTTCATTGTTAAACAAGAACTGAACATTTGTTGTAGATCTAACAAGTAGTTGTTTCAGATTATTAATAGGACACCCCATAACAACTAGTGTGTTATTCTACGTTTAAAAGAATGTATCCACCGCATAAAACTGGCTATCATTATTGTAACGACAACAAAAATATATTATATTTTATAATTGTAAGAACCTGAAGAGAAGAATGTATTGAAAGTAATATTCCTCATTCAGAATGACTTTTAATTCATGATATGGGAATATTTCACATTATTAAATCTTTTATATTTATTTATCTGATCTGTACAAATATCAGAAGATCTATGTTGATCTGTTACATTTTGTGAACAACTTCCGTATTATGCAAAACACACGTTGAGTATTCTTATTGTAAAAAAGGAAATTGAAAATAGGTAACAGATTGTTCGTTAACAGTGACAAAGAATGTACTACCTAGGAGAACTTCTATTTAGCTCAGATGACAGATGATGTTTTTGATTTTACCCTCACTATTACTCTGATACACTTTCTCCCCTGGAATTGTCATTGGTTTTCTTTACCCCTCCTCCTCCCCCGCCCTTGTCTTTGTCCTGTCTCTCTTTTCATTGTCTTACTTCCTGTTGATGTCAGTCAGTCAGTCAGTCAGTCAGTCAGTCAGTCAGTCAGTCAGTCAGTCAGTCAGTCAGTCAGTCAGTCAGGCAGGCAGTCAGTCAGTCAGTTAGTGTGTATTCATTTCCCCCTTGAACTACTATGTGAACATGATCAATGCCTACGTGTTTCTCAGTTGAGTACTCATGATGACACGTATTTTTTTGTGAGTTGTCATCTTTTTATCAACTATTTATTACTGTTGAGTCGAAATATTATCTTGAAGTGCAAACCTGTTGTATCTGATATACTGGTTGGACGAATTTTTCTATAGAGATATTGAGATTTCTGTGTAACAACCGAAATTGTCTCACCTAACAATATTAATAATAATGATTTAATAGGTTTCAGGATTTCAACATGAACTGATATCGGTTAGAAAACTTGAGAAGGAGTACTGGACAGCCTTACTGTCTTATTCAGGGTTCCAGTGAGAAGTTGTGAACATTGGGGCACAGCATGGTCAGGTCTGGAAATCTTCGTCACTCGGCCAGCATCAACAACAAAATTCGAATTTTCAATGGAAACGTCAAGTCAGTCAATTCTTCTATACGGATCAGAAACTTGGCGGGCGGGCGGGTCACAAAGAATATTTCCAACAGCCTGTTGCAGACCAGACCTTTATCAACCAACAACTGTCTTCGCTGGCTCTGTACTGAAGATCAGATGGCCGGGCCGGAGAGAATCACCACCAAGAAACTATGGCTGGGAACAAACAGTCAAAACAAGAACCAATCGCCAAACAACAAATATGCAGGAGAAAGAAGAGATGGATTGGATACTGGGTGAGTAGGCCGCTGGGTGACATCGCGCGCGCGTCAGGCGATTGCTCGAGTGGAACCAGGCCGAAAGGAAGCGGCGAGTGGGACGTCAGTGCAAGGGTGACATGTAGGAGATGGTGTGAAGAGGAGTTGAAAGAGTATGGACTAACATGGATGCAGGTGGAAAATACAGCAAAAGACAGAAGTGGCAAGTGGAGACGTGGAGTTGAAGCCCTGTGTTCCACTAGGAACCCGAGGGAACAATAAAATAATAATATAAGGGTCAGGTGTCAGTGAAGATACATTCCTCCGGTGACATTGGCTAGGGGTTGCTGTACATCGTGAATTGGCAGAAGTTAGCATTCATGTACCGGCCATTGGATCGGTCCCTATGGATGATTGGCCTACGAGCTAGCCTTCTAACCAGAAGTTCGTGGGTCGAACCCTGTGGGGTGGGTGGGTGCATACTGCTGAATAGTCCCAAGCTAGTTGGATGAAATAGTTGTCCAGAACTCCTCTCTGGTGATTTTCCAATGGTTCTCTAACTAATGTCACCTCATGATAAAATCGTCCAACTAATCAAACCAAAATCCTTACAACCCACCAATACTTAAGAAATGTTCGTTAGAATTTTGCTACTTGTTCTATTTTATTTATTCCACATGATCACCATTCCTACCGGTTCTTTATTGCGACTGATTTTGAATGAAACTCGGCCTGTACGTTGTAACACTGAGGACAGGGGAATCATATGTTATCCTCATCCTGTAGTGAATGAATGTAGAATTGAATTTACGTAGTAAGTTCTTTATGAGGCAAGCATAACCTGATTGGAATGTGACAAATGCGCATTTCTTTTTTTCATAGTTTATGTGAGATTATTTTGGATGTGTATAAACATACGCACGCTAGTTAAAGTCTCATGCTATCATTGCTTTAAGTGTAACGATTTTCACTGATATCTTTAGTTGAGACGAAAGCTGACATGCTGAAATTACTGTTGGGCGAAACAGCATAAAAATATGATTTTCAGCCATTTCTACTCTTGGTAATTTTCCCAATTCTACGATGCTACTTACTTCATATGTTAGTAGTATGACAGCATTTGTAGAAATAAGCGTAATCATTTTATGCTTTCGAAGTATTCATACTTTCGTGTTTCTGAAGCATTGGAAAGGCGTTTTATTTCCTCTCATAAATTGTGTGGATACCTTGCATTCGGAGTGGAACATAGTACTTCAAGAAGCTAAAAGTTTAATAGTGGTGTAGAAATAGGGTTTCCAACATCACACTCAACCTTCCCTCTTTTCTCGATTAACTAAAGGCTATCAAAATAATCCAGGTTTAGGAATGAGACGGCTGGAAATCGGATCTGGACGATGTGTGTGCGTGTGACTGAGTAGCAGTGGTCTAGTAATGGTAATTTTTATTCACCTAACTGAATATCACCTAAGGGAGGGGAGTGTATAATTATACGTAGCTCTTATGAATCTGTAGACTGTTAGGTTATTTATTTCCCAATGAAAATTTATTTGTTTGTGGGTATGTGTACAAATGTTGTCTGTTAGCGTATAATATTCTGGACAGCTCTCCCATCCTAGTTAGGGAGACTGAAGTATTCCGCCTTCACTGGTGTTTGAACACTAGACCTTCCGGTTACTAGATGTACTCATAGACCATGTAGCCACCGGGACACCATCCAGTGACTCGTTGTGGTGGTAGGATACAATGTGTTCCAGTGGAATATTATTCTCACAGTAACAACCATTGTATTTGTTGGTGTTAACATCTGAATATTATTCCCACAGTTCAATACTGCATTAGCAACAGAATGCTATGTATCTATTCGCAGGGATTTGACTGGTTACAGATTTGATTATGAGCTGACACTGATTACGACATTGGTTGGTTTTTGCACTCGATGCATATGACGAACTGACAGGAAGCTAGAATTCATGCGTCCTTGGGTGGAGTCCCAGTAGTTGAATATATACTACAAGCTCACGCTGTGATTGGAATGTCCTGAGCTCGAATCCTGACTGGAGTGCGTAGTGATAAAGAGTTTCAAACTACCATGAAACAGGTGTCCAATATACTCCTCTATTGATTCTCTAACTGATATCAACTTGCGATGAAACCTACTTCCAAATAAATTCGTGCAAACCAACAGTTGAAGGTAAACTATGCTTGGCCAAGTTAAGACTTTAAGCACCACTAACCACTAATCAGCGAACGACGTCGAATTATCCAATGAGATTCACGAACGTTAGTTCAATGTTGTATAGCGCTTGATTAATTTCAAGTGCGTGCCTTAAAAAAGTTACGGTTGCAATTCGAGGAGGATAAAGTTTTCCAGTATTGCCTGGATTTAAGGTTGCTTCGGAAGAAGAGAACTTTTTCATGTGGTGGTGTTATGACTTTAAAAATCCTTAGCAGACCAACTGATGGATTTATCCATCGTTGTGCAATATGTTTGAAGCGAGTTAGCATTAAAGAGGGTAAGCTGATAATTTTGATATTTCGTAGGAACGTTTTTTGCAAGGTCACACGGTCTCCTTAACGCAAATTTTGTATATCTGCAAATACTGGGTCGTGAAACAGCCAGTGAGAGCCGCAGCTGCTGAGATGGATAATAGCCTAGTCTGAACAGTTCAAAGGGTATCAGCATTGCAGAGATATTGCTTCGTGGAAAATGGAGGAAATCACTTCTTTGTTGGGTGGAGAAGAAACTGTGTTGGTGAAGAAGAAATACAACCGTGGTGGCCAGCGAGCAAACAATATTTGGGTGATAGGTTTGTATGACACCCCCTTCCGAAAGAGATTCGTCGAAAGGATAGCAGACAGCAAAGCGACTACTTTAATACCTATTATTACGAGACTTGTAAACCGGGGATCTATAATACATACGGACGAATGGAAAGGTTACAATTCTCTGTCATCCCTGGGATATATTCATCACAGGGTGAACCATTCCAGTGATTTCGTGGATCCCATTACGGGGAGAAATAGAAATTCTATTGAAGGATTTCGGGGCAGGTTGAAAAATAGGATAAGGGCTATAAATGGATCTCAAAAGGATGTCATTTATAGTTATTTGGATGAATATATGTACAAAATGTGGTGTAACTTTTCTGTTGACAGTCCGATGCTTAACTGGGAGGTGTTTCCCTCACATGTTAAAGAAGGATGCCCCCTGTAACAGTTTTATGTTTTTTTCTTCTATAAATATACGTTTCCATTTATCATAAATGCCACTTTATTGTGATTGGTCCGTTGAAGGTCGTTTCCTGATTGGTTGTTAGTGGTGCTGAAAGTTTAACCTTACCCTATGCTTCTTACTATCTCTCTTCCATTGAAACCAGTATGTATTTACTGCATGGATAACTCTAACTGAATTAGTATATGTGACAATTCTATTAATCCTGTTCATTTCTAATTCTTTTACTCAACCGCTTTTTAATCTTTTTTGTTTGTTTGTATGCTTTTTTAATTCCTCTTCACAACAGGTAAAACAATACTTGAATGGAAAAAAGAAAGCTTTGAAGAAGCTTGTTCAGCATTTAATCTCTAATCCAAAATATACAGATTCGAATAAATTTAATCCTTCAATTGTTGAAAATATACTGAAAGAACTTCTTCTTGGTATTGGTGTTGATGTTGCTGCAGCTGAGTCGTCTTCATCGATTAGTTGTGATTCCTCATTATCATCCTCTCCACAGGTCACTGTCAAGAAGGCCTAAAGTAATCGTCTTTGTCTTGTAAATGTAGATACATATATTTGTGTGTGTGTGTGTGTAAAAGAAAAGATAAAGTTGCATAATAGGCGATGATTTTGTATATACTTATATACTACGGTTTTGTCCGTCTACACAGTAACTAAACAGGCAGTTGTACAGTAAACACACGTGACTCGTGTTGCTTATAAGCCGGTTTTTATAAATTATACTTTAATGTCGCTTGTTTTGGGACCAGGATCAAGCGGAGTGTGTTATTTCTCGTGTGTAAATTTGTTTGAAGCATGTAAAAATATATCTTTTTATGACAAAATATTGTCCTTATCTCCGTATGAAATTTCATTTTTAAACTGAACATTTATAAAAAGAAAATCGATAAATATCCTCATTTCCCTAAAATTAAAACAAGAAATTGATTACAGGATTTCATCATGAGCTGCCATCGGTTGGAGAAGCATTGGAAACAAGCCAGCATTGTTGGACAGCTGTTTCGTCCAACTAGTTTGGGACTGACTCTTCATCAGTACGCACCCACCCACCACCAGGGTTCAAACCTAGGGAGAACTCGTAGACCATTAAGCCACTGGGACCCGAACCAATAGCCCATCAATCGAATTCCTACAAACCACTATTTGAATAAAACAAGAAATATAAGTGAACAATACTATTTTCAATCGGATCTTTATTCAGGCTTTACTCTAATGTAATGCCTAGCTTTAAATATAGAAAATTATTTCCGATCAATAATGGTGAAATTGTGGATCTAAAGCTATTGAAAGTGTTAACTCTTGTTAATATGTCATTGATATTATGAGGATAACAACAGTGGGTTGGTGGTTGACAGGAAGAATAATGATGCTTGTATGATAATATTAGGCTGCCTACTATCACTGAAGATATTCCTGAATGTGGTGGACTGGGTTATGCGGAAGACTGTGCATCGGGAGTGACAAGATAGGAATACTTTGGACCACCGATTATTTATTATTATATTATTGTTTCCTTTGATAACTAGAGTAACATAGGGCTTCAGCCGCGCGTCTTTATTGCGTTCGGTTCTCCGCTAAAGTTTTCACCTGGTTCCAAGTCTGGCCACATGCTTTCATCTCCTCTTCACATGACCTCCTCCAAGTCACCCACGCACTGACGACCAACTCGCTGCTTCCCTTTCGGGTTCCACTCAAGCGATAGTCTGATGTGTGATGTCACTTGCTGGTTTCCTCAGAGTATAGCCTCCAATACACCTCCACTTCTTCCTGCTTATTTGTTGCACAATGGATTCCTGGATAGTTTGCTCCCAGAGATCCTGTTTCTGATCCTTTATGGCCGGCCATCTGATCTTGAGTAGTAATGAGCGAAGACAGCTGTTGATGAAGGTCTGTAGTTTGTTTGAGGTGCTCTTTATAACTCGCTGACCAAGTCTCTGATCCGTATAGTAAGTAGTACTGACTTCACATTGGAGTTAAAAATCTGGACCTTATTTTCATTTTCATGCTGAGTGTTGTTGACCTCCACACAGACTTGAGAGTAATGAAGGCTTGCTTTGCTTTCCCGATCCTTGCTTTAATATTCTCTTCAGTTCTGTGCGCCTGTAGGTGAGTAGGTAAAGGAGGTTGTTTCTTTCAGATTTTTCTCATTCACGCTGGCTGATTGTTGTCTGTCGTTGTTGTTGCTGTTGGCCAGGAATTTTCATCACCTCTGTTTACTTGGAGTCCTATCTTTGATGCTTCTTCTATCGCCAACTTGTTGCTTTTCAATTGCATATCTTCCAGTTTGTGGGAAATCAGACATATGTCATCATCGGTGAAGTCCAGATCCTCCAAGTTGTTGTTTTGTGTGAGTCCATTTTATGCCTGTTTCCTTATTGCCCGTTGTCTGTCTCATTATCCAATCTACTGCAACCAGGAAAATCATTGGCGATAGCAGACAGCCTTGCCTCACTCCCGTCCTCACTTCGAAGGCTTCTGTAAGTTTCCCGTTGTGGATTACTTGGCATGAAGCATTTTCGTATAACTGTTGGATGAGATGTATAATTGTCGGTGGCACCCCGTAGTAGCGAAGCAGTTGCCAAATCACCTCTCAATCGACGCTGTCGAATGCCTTTTCGAATTCGATGAAGTTGAGACGGAGAGGTGATTGCCATTTCATGCTTTGTTCAATGATGATCCGTAGTGTGGCGATTTGATCAATACATGACTTGTTTTTCCTGAATCCAGCGTTGGTAGAAGAGGCTGACTGCAAAGTCAGGATTTCAAGTAAACATAGAAGTGATGATACCCACATACCAACAAGAACAATCAACACCGATCACTATCAACGGAATACATTTGAAAGAGGTCACTTATTTCACTTATCTAAGCAACATCGTTTCCGCTACATGTGGAACGGAGGAGGATGTCTAAGCGAGAATAAGAAACGCAAGACACACCTTCAGCACTCTGAAGTTAGTTTGGAAATCTTTTGCACTCAGAAGAAAGAACATAATTCGGATTTTCATCACAAATGTGAAGTCAGTTTTTTTATATGGGCCAAAAAGTTGGCGTGGACGTCACGGAAAGCATTTTAATCAGTCAACAGTTGCCTACGTTGAATCGATACTGAAGATCAGATAGCCGGTTAGATTGAATATGCCACAAATCAACCGAAGATCTACTGCTCAAAAAATACGCAGAAGAAAGTAGAGGTGGATCAGGTATAGACTGAGGAGATCGCCAACTGACGTGGTGCGCTACGCTCTCGAATAGGAAGCAACGAGTGGGGCGTCTGAGAGTGACATGATGGATGTCGTGCGAGGGAGGGTTGAGATACTATGGACCATTGTGGGTACAGATGAAGAGTATCTCAGAAGATAGGGTATAGTGGAGGTGTGCGGTTGAAGCTCTGTGTTCCACATGAAATCCAAAAGAAAAATTATTTAATAATAATGGCAATGCAAATTCAGTAATAAATATGGTGAAATTTTTCAAATCTACGTAATCCTAAAGATGAAGTGGATAGATAGTCAGAGTTGAAATAGATGTGGAAGAACGAAAGAAATGAAGACGATGAAAGGTTCGGAAATTTTAATTGGGTGTACCTAAATTAAGGGAGAGACAAGGATAGAACAAACTCCTTTTGTATGCAAGAACTAGGATTGTTTTCACAAATGTCCATAGAATCGACTGTGTGTAAGAGACGGGTCCAAATTCCCTTCGGAAGATCCGATGGAATGCGACAGATAACCCTGAAGACTCTTCTGGTGACCTCTAACAATGAACTGACACAAAATTGAGCTTAATTGAATTTGAGGTTTTCCCGAAGTGCCCCGACTCAGGTTGACATGTCGGCTACTTCTTGTGCAGATGCTTCGACGATGTCTGGGCATTTAGTTAGTATTTAATTTGTGGATGGTGGCTAGCAGTGGAATCCCAGGACAAGGCGCATTTCGTCCTATTTGGGACTCGTCAGCCAGTGGATGTACCTGCATTTCTCAGTGAGTGATGATGATGTTCCCACCGAGGCTCGAACCAAGTGTCCATAATTTCAAACGCCAAAGCGTTATCCACTAGACCACTTGGGCCATGACAGCCACCTCTTGTGCAACAGGTCATATTAATTATTTAATTGAATTTTAGTTTTTCCCTTCGATTGATTAGGAACATCATTACTCACTGGGAATGCAAGTACATCCATTGGCTGAGGAGTCCAACATAGGACGTAATGCGCATCCTGGATTCCACTGCTAGTCACCATCCACTAAATAAATGGAAAATAGAGCTTCTTATAGATTTTTTGTTTGTCGTTTGCGGAGCCATGAAGGATGATGTTCAGTAATGTGTTAGTTGAGCTTTCCGCTTTCCTTACATAAATTTCCTCGCAGTAGAAGGTAAACTTGTAAATGTACACAGAAGTTGCTCAGGCAGGTAGCCTATCTTTCGTTTGAGCATTCACCTTAAGCTGGCCAGGAAATGACAAAGGGTGGCAGCAGTATAAGCCCATTTTACGAGTCTAGGTTATCATAGATGTAGGTCTTCACTAGCCACGTCCCCATTGAATTGCAGTTTCAAGAACAGTTGTTTCGTATTAACCGTTATCGGTTTCATGTGTTTTGTTACAAATCTACTAGGATGAACTTTTTGCATCAGCGCATTTTGGATGTATTCTAATACATTTTTTAGGGAATTATTGGTACAGATCATTCTTGCTCCACTTGTGAGACATCTGACCAAACTGATTTTACATCGGATTGTTACGAGGCTGAAGGAATGTGTATATTGTCCTACAGACGTAGGTTTTCTATAGAAATCTCTCTTGAGTGAACCATCCTCTGTTCTACTCAACTGGACATCAAAGAAGTGTAATCTACCACCATGTTCTTCTTCACAAGTGAATATGGGCGTTGGAGGCGCTTCATTTCATTCTTGTCGGCTTTCTCATCAAGAATAATAAGTGTATCATCAACATAACTAAAATAAGAATCCATTGAACCTATTACTTGTTTTAATGAACCAATTTCAAGCTCAGCAGGGGAAGAAATCTGTCAAAATTGGATCTAATGGAGAATGCATGACACATTCAGTCTATCTGTCTGTAATAAACTTTGTTGGATGTGAAGTGTTTATTCAACAACCTCCTTCACCTACCTCGGAAGCATCGTTTTAACTACAGGCGGACGGAACTGACGAGGATATCAAAGCAAGAGTCGGAAAAGTAAGACAAGCTTTCATTACTCTCAAGCCTGTGTGGAGGTCAACAGCACTCAGCATGAAAATGGAAACAACATTCGGATTTTCAACTCCAGTGTGAAGTCAGTGCTACTATAAAGATCAGAGACTTGGCCAGCGCGTCATGAAGAGCATCTCAAACAAACTTCAGACCTTCATCAACAGCTGTCTTCGCTCAATACTACTCAAGATCAGATGGCCAGCCATAAAAGATCAGAAACAGGGATCTCTGGCAATGCGCCAACCAACCAGGAAGCGATTGTGCAACAAATAAGCAGGAAGAAATGGAGATGGATTGGAGGCCATACTCTGAGGAAACCATCAAGTGACATCACTAGACAAGCCACCGCTCGGGTGGAACCCGAAAGGGGAGCGGGGAGTTTGGTCGTCAGTGCGTGAGTGACTTGGAGGAGGTCATGTGAAGAGGAGATGAAAGCATGTGGACAGACTTGGAATGGGGTGAAACAGTTGGCAGAAAACCGAAGGCGATGGAGACGCGCGGCTGAAGACCTATGTTCTTCTAGGAATTGAAGGATATAATAATAATAATCTACTGCTTATATTTTCTCTTGTTCGGTTTGTTTTAATCAATTAAAAAAGATCACTGTTGGCATAATCTACTCTTGTGTGTATTTAAAATGTTCACTAGCTCCTGAATCGCGAGTTCCTACTAGACTTGAGAAATGGCCTGATTGTGGATGGCAATGTGTTCCAATACAACAGGAGATAAGTGTTCTTCAGTTATGTCATTGGGTGGTCTCAAAATGTTCCTCTGAACATCTTGCAATTGGCTTTCACAGCTAGATATCGTGGATTTCTTGGAGCAGATAAAGTAGATATATATCATAATGGGATGATTTGTGCTTCAGTTCAGAGACCAGTGTGTGTCACAGGAAGGATATACTGTCAATTAATACTTTACTTTAAGATATTATACGAACGAAAAATATCATGGAATAAATTCCTCTGAAAATTCTGTACATTTTATAATTACTGTACAGAACAAAGATGTTATTATTATTATTGTAAGTGGTACGTTGGTGAACAGTGTTATGACATCTGTGGATATAACATTTACTTTACATTTACATTATGTAAATCAGAGATGAATTCAAAGATGCCTTTAACACTGTGATTTTTAAGTGTTACTTTTCAGGGGTTCGACTGAAGACTGATCAGTTACAGGAATTCGATATGAGCTGACATTACTTAGAGAACCATTGGAAAACCTGCAGGGAGTAATGGACAGCTGTTTCGTCCAGCTAGTTCGGGACTCTTCACAGTACGCACCCATCGCCTGGGTTCGAACCCAGGGCCTTTTGGTTACAAGGCCAGCAAGCTTAGAGACCATTAAACCATTCTAACCTTATCCAATGACCAGTCCACGAATTCTAACAATGTCCCAATTCACAACATAGCGAGACCGCCAGCCAGTGTCCTCACACCCGACCTGCTACACCCTACTGGTCACTACTTCCCACTAGCTGAATTTGGCCAGTCGCCAGTGGTCGTCTCATCGATATTCCAGTATTGGTTTGTAGGGATTTGATTGATTGGTTACAGGATTTCATCATGGATCTAGCCACCGGATTGGATCCCAGTGGATTAATAGTTTACGAGGTCTCCTCGTAACTAGGAGTTCCTTGGTTCGAACCCCTGTGGGTGTGCACTGCTGAAGAGTCACAAACTAGGACAAAACACCTGCCCAGCACTCCTTTCTTGTATCCAATGGTTCTCTAACCGATGTCAGCTCATGGTGAAGACTGATTAGTTAGTGAACCATAACAAAGGATTGTTGGACAACTGTTTCATCCCTCTTTGGGACTCCACGGTGGTTCCCACCTGGGATTGAACCTAAGGCCTTCAGAATACTAGGCGAGGTCATATAGCATTTAGCCACTGAAGTGGAATCCAAATGCATGTAAGCCAACGTTTGGAAATGCATCTAGTACTCATTAGTGGCTAACTACATGAGAAAGTTACCTGAAATTTATTTGGAATTTGTGGTCAACCAAATCCACCATGGTAGGTGTGAGAACAAATGATTGCTGAAAACATTAAATTTTAGTCGCGGTACCTACATATCGCGAATTTGTGGAAGGTAGAATTGATTGGCTGGTCAGTAGATTCTACTCCAGTGGCTGCTTGGTATACAGACTAGCTTTGTAACCTGAGGGTCCTGGTTTCGATATCTGGCGGTATAGTATTGGGTGTTTACCTCTGAAGAGTTTCACAGCAAAGCAAAACAGCTGCTTAATACTCCCTGATGACTTCCAATGGTACCTTAATTGAAGTCACTTTGTGATCAATCTTGAAATAAATATTTGTCTAATTTAATTTGGTTATATCGGACGGAAATGTTTGGTCTCTGTGTCGACATGTGTCGATCTCACATAATCAACCGTAAATATAAGTTACCAAGTATTAGCTTGCAGGGATTTGATTGGAAACAGGCATCATCAGGAGTAGATATCAGTTAGAGAACCATTGGAAAACCTGGGAGTATTGGACATCTGATGCTCACTGGTAACTGGCTCTGTACAAGAAGTTGCCTGGTGATCTAGTTAGAAGTCGTAACCAATACAGGGATACTAAGTCAGGCAAGAGAACATTTACTCACCTGTGACATTAGCTGACGGTTGCCCTTTATATGTTACAGATTGGTAGAAGTTGGAGTTCATGGGTCACTGGGTCGGGTATCAGTGTTTCAGTGGTCTACAAGCGCTCACCTTATAATGGAAAGGTTCTGGGTTTGAACACGGATGGTTGGTTGGTGCTACTGAAGAGTCTCAACCTAGGACGAAACATCTATTCAGTATCCCATGATTTTCTAATTGTTCTCTAACTGATGTCAACTAGTGATAAAAACATGAAATTACAAAATCAACCTGATTCCTGTTTGGTGACTTATGTGGTCCAATTGGCTTGATGGATAATGCTTTGGTCCTGTTGGAACGATGAACACCGTCTGGGTTCAAGTCTCAGAAAGAACAGGATTACTTACCTGCGTATGGGAAAGGGGGAGGGTGGGAGTGGGTGCATCCAGCTTTGATGAGTCCCAAAAAGGATGGAATGTGCACATCCTGCCTGAATTCCGCTGTTAGTCCTTATCCACCAAATAACATCAGTTAAGTAAATTGATGACGCTAAATAACCAGTTCAGAGTTCGGCTAGATGCATTTATTATGAGGAAAGTACTACTGTAGGGTGACAAATCGGTAGATAGTCCCTTGTGTACCCCTGTGTGTGTGTCATGGATGACTAATTCGTGTTTCTCTCAGCATGTGATGTTGACAAAATGATGAATAGCACTGAAAATAGATTAATTAATTAATTAATTAATAATAGTGAACGAATTTCAGAAAGGAGAAAGAAAACAATCAACGACACTAATGAACTGTGTATACTCCATTGTGTGACTGTGTGTGTGTGTGTGTTGAGTGTCTTTTTCCTAATCCTGTAATTGTAATCAAATCGTAAAATAAAGTGTTCTGTTGGAATTCTAAGCATTTTTGGTGATATGAAGCGGTTGTCAATAGCATTGATGTATGTGTTTCTATTCATTCCCCTTGTCATTGGTTTTGAATTTTAGGAAATATTAATTTTCGTAAGTGTTTTAACATATTTCTAAATTGATGAAGACAGGATTTTGTGAAAAAAGGCAAGTTAGACTTTCATTTTTCTGAAATTAGTTTCAGAGAATATCTTCATTTGAAAACCAGCTGAAGAGTTTGTTACACAGCTGTTTCGTCCCATTAGTTTGGGAATCATTGGTCAGCTTTCACCTTGCATCTCCTCAGGTAGAACAAGAAGTAACTTCAGGAAACTGTTTGCTCGCACGTCTAAGTATAAAAATTCTATGATACCACACTTGGAACGTATTTTATATGATGAAAATAGTGTCAGGGAACAATTAGTTAACCTTTTTTCGTCTAGTAAATGAACAATTTCCTCCATCCATCCTTATATAACTTCAAGTTTTACCTTTATTATTTCTATTATATTTATGGTCCTGTTACTTCTCTGTTTTACTCTCATAATTGCAAACACCAACTTATCTCCATGACGGCAGTAATCTTTGTTTTTCCCCTCACCATATCATGTAAAGAGAATATTATATTCAATATTTTTAAACATGTTAGGATTTCTTTACCGAATCGACAATACTGTGTGACACAAGCCCACGGCAATATTTCACTTGTATCATTATTATTGCTATTTCCATTTTATATGCTGCATGTTTTTGACATTGCCCCCATTGTTAATGTGGAAAATTTTCTGTGTGATTAATTATAATTTGAGGAAATTAGATGCAGTAATATTGTGATTAATGCTGAAAATTCCATTCTGTATCACAAGTACTGTTTTTGGAATAAAGTAAATCATTATTATTATTTTTATTATTACACACCCATTAGGTTTCAAAGCCAGGACCTTCTGGTTTCAAGGCAATCTCGTATACTACTCAATCAATTAGACCCGATTCAAATAGCCAATCCATGAATTCTAACTTCTACTAGCTTGTGATTTTTTTTTACCGCGATTGGCACCAGTCAATGTCATAGGCGGGAACTCCATCCTCACTCAAAACTGAATGGACTCCATTGGTCACGGCTTCTCACTAGAACCCGACCGAAAGCTGCTACCTTGACGTGGTGGTCGGGCTTGAACACCGCAATGACCTAATCAAGCTATACTGGCTGAGACTTATGTCTCTTGAGGTTCTACCATGCCAGGCAGGTTGTTTGGATAGCGGTTAAACAAAAAGCACCTACCCCATCCAATAGCATGATTCAAACAAATTCACAAAATTTCATGCCGGATCGGCCGTGGCCCGGATTAACAACGACCTCGCTTCCTGCTGCCGTGTCATAGGGCAGGAGTGATAAGTATGCTACTGAGGCACACCAAACAAAAGAGAACAAACAAAAACAGGCCGCGTGTGACCGGCCTCAAGCAGTTGTCCCCTGGGCTCTGCGGTCACGCAACCAACTTCCACGGTGTGGGCAGCCGGGAAGTAACAAACGCCCTCACAATCTGAAATGCACACAAAACCTCTCTAATCCTCACTTATCTTTGTCTTCATCTTCATTTCTATTACCTTGCCTTCCTCCCACTGATGCAACTCCTCTACTTGATGGCTTCTCACTCCCTCTTCCTTTCTACCATTACCCATTCTGTTTCACTCTTATACTTGTCAAACTGTATTGATTCTCTTCACTCATCTTCTTGTCTACCTCTGTGTGCTATTTGGAAGGTGGCAACTCGAACTGCTGCACTTTGGTGCCAAGTTCTATGTTGAATCCAGACAGACAGAACTCCAGTCAACTTTGTCCTGTAGCCAGTTCCCACCGATGACAACGGTTGGTGCCAATCGCGCTAAAACATCACGAATTGGTAGAAGTTAGAATTCATGCACTGGCTATTGAATCGAGTCCCAGTGGCTGAATGGTTTACAACCTCACCTTGTAACCGCAAGGCTATGGGTCCGAAACCTGTAGAGTTGGTGCGTACTGATGATGATGATGATTCCCAAGCCATTGGGACGAAACAGCTATCCATTACTCCATTACTAGTTGGTTTTCAATGATTCTCTAACTGATATCAATCTATAGTCTAACCTGAAACAAATAGAACTCCTACAAATTAATCCTTGAAATTATTTAATTCAAATTTCAGATTTTCCCATCGATTGATTGAACCGAGGTGCTCGGTCTCAGGTTGACACAGGCGCTGGGTTAGAGCCTCGGTGCTGGGGACATCATCACTCAGTGACTGGGGAATAAAGGTACATTCGCTGGCTGACGAGTCCCAATTAGGACGAAATACGCGTTGTCCTGGATTCCATTGCAAGTCACCATCCATCAATCAGCTTGTAATTCTTGAAGTTAGTTCGGTAATCTACTACTACGCTAAGCATAGAGAACAAGATTTAGATTTTGAGCATTAATGTTAAGTGAGTCATCAATGCTTCTCTATGATTCAGAGGTGTAGCGTTTCATGGAAAGCGTTTTGAACGCGTTTCAGACTTGTATTAGTAGTAGCTGCCTTCACTGCATACTAAAAAAGACAAGATAAGATAATAATAATAGCTTTATCTTAAACAGTGTTTACATGTTGTATAAAATTTTCAGCATTGCTTGTTGCAAGATACTTTCATGTCATCCAGTATCTTCAAATTAAATATCACGTGACAGTAGACCAGTGTGAAACACTTCTCTCTGACATGAAGCGCGAACCAAGCAATGATGTCTTCTCTTCTTTGTCTTCTTCGGTAAAAATGCATGTAATTTGGTTGAGTCACAGTTAGAAAAGTTTCATGGACACAACCCACAAACAGTTATCTCTTGCCCTGCAATACCCCCCAACCCACGATTATGTTTTTCTTTCTTCTCTCACGACAACCAGAAACTTGCTAATCAGCAAGTTGTAAGCACAAATTAAATAATCGCCAGAGTATAAAAAGTAATTAAAGATCATGCTTCATCAGATTGAATTCATGAATAATCCTCATCCAGGCATTAATGAAAACAAAACACGTAGTTCAGTGAAGAGTCTCTTTTCGGCGGCCAATTCATTTTCTTAGCTGTACAATCGAAATATATATTTTGAGTTATTTTGTATGTATGTGTACATTAAATTTGTCAAACAAAAATACAATTGGTTATGGTTATTTTAACTGGACAGGTGAAGGTTGGTAATACAAGTCAAGAAAATTAGGTGTTAATGAAATTAGGGTAGTAACAAAGGTGATGAGTTGTCACAAACAGTTGTTATTAAAAAAGAAGTTACGTAATAATGTGAATAGTTTGATGATTGAGGTTTACTCAGGATACACATAGGAACAAAGTAGATAATATGAAATTATGTAATGAATAGAAGAATCATAAGCAATTAAAGAGCTGGCAAAGAAACAAAATTAAGTCATCAAAATCAAGAAAGTTGTTACCATGACAGTAGAAGCGGTTGAGTAATCTTCTTTTGTATGCACAGCTCCGCTTTTTCTATGTAAATGGCCAGAACTTCAGCGATACAAAGAATACGAAACCGTATTGCCTTTGGTAGATTATTCTTGACTCTGTAGATTATTTTGAAGCAGGAGGCGTTTGCTGGGATGGAATGATCAGTGTGTTAACCAGGTGCTCAATTATCGCACCACTATCGCTTTTTCGCAACCATGCTGGATAGTTTTCTTAAATCCTCTTGAACAGGGTGCGCGTCGAATGACCGATGTGCCTGGCTCCACAGCAACAGGTGAACTGATACATTCACATAGATGTGGTCAGATGCGGGATCTTGTCCTTGAGGCTTCTGCAGATCAGTGGGCGACTGGAAAACACTATTCTTAACGTTGCTGCAAAGAATGTTCTTCTTCTCAGAGATGATGTGATCATTCTCTTGAGAATATCTCTTGCTAAATCTCCCTTGAAATCCAAGTTCATGTAGAGTTTCTTTTTAGGTGCAATTAAAGTTTCGTTTCTCCGAATTATTGCTTTAATATTTTTGTCAATGAATCGTATTGGGTATCCATTTTGGATGATTTCTCTCAGAATATCTAGTTCTGTTTCTAGAACATCAGAACTACACCTTATTTTCTTGACTGATTTTGTATTACGTAACTCCAGTTACCAACCTCCACCTGTTTAGTTAAAATAACCAAAACCAATTGTATTTTTTTTCGACACACTTCATGTACACATACATGCAAAATAACACATATGTAACAGCAGAAGACAAGGCCCAGGCAACAGATCGTTTTATTACGAAAATCAACGCGTATTTATGTATATTTTATGTACATTAATAAGGCTTATGCAAGCAGAAAAAGGCAGTCTTCTAATTGGTTGTTTCTCGGCAGACAAACAGTCTCCTGATTGGTTATTTTCGACATTTCTCGGAAAGTAGAGCCATTTATCTGCGAATCATATTTGCCCACGTTTAAGTCTGCTGTGATTGGTTGTTGAATCAGCCTAGATTAATATCTACCAATCAGCGTCGATTAATGTCTACCAATTGGCTAGCAGCCTGCTCTCACCACACATATATTTGCGATTGTACAGCTGCGTCGGTGGCACAGTGGTTAGGACTCCTGCCGACCATACACACGGTCGAGGTTCGATCCCCTGCTGACACACAACTGATATCTATTGTCGGCCTGCAAAATTTGGGCCACCGATATCACATGCTGAAAATTCCATACCTGTACCAAAAATACAGTGTGGAATCAAGCTAATATCAAAAATAGAAAAGAAAATCAATTCGCCGAAAAGAGACTCTTCACTGAACTACGTGTTTTGTTTTCATTATGAGACCTAATCAAACTGAATGGGAGAAAGTATCTATGAAATATTGTTGGGATTTTTCGGTAGCCTTAATTTAAACAGGCCGTCAATATATAACAACAAAGAACTCTGTTAGTGTGGACAACCAACCAGTAACCTATTGCCCAAGAAATATTCCGAAGGAAATGGGTATAGATAGGACAGACACTGTGGATACCGTTGACTGACACACATCATACAGGCCCTCGGCAGAAGCAATTGACAAGTTAAGGATGACATGGGAGGAGATTGTTTGCAGAGGAGACAAGAGAGATTATGAGGCAATCGTTGAGCCAGATTAAAACGATTTCAGACAACAGGATTAAATGGAGCTCGTGCTGTTAAAGTTCCATGCTCCACTTTGAACTCGATGGAATAAATTGTAGTGATGCAAACTGAATGTTACTCATTCTTCCTTGTCGTCGTTTACAATTGTGGTGTATAAATTTTCCTTAGTGGGTTAACATATTCCTAAAATGATCAGCTGGTAGCTATTCTAAATTCCAAAGCAATGAGAATAATAATAATAATGATTTACTTTATTCCAAAAACAGCACTTGTGATACAGAATGGAATTTTCAGCATTAATCTCAATATTGCATCTAACTTCCTCAAATTATAAATAAAATTAATCACACAGAAAATTTTCCACATTTACAATAGAGGTAGTGTCAAAAACATGCAGCATATAAAATGGAAATAGCAATAATAATGATAACAGCTAGGGTAATAATAATAATACAAGTGAAAACTGCCGTTGGCTTGTTTCACACAGTATTGTCGTTATATGAGGTATAGAAATCCTAGCATGTTTAGAAATCTTGAATATAAGGTTCTCTTTACATGGTATGGTGAGGGGAAATAAATTCAAGTTTGCTTTTATGAGACCATAAATATAATAGAAATAATAAAAGTAAAACTTGAAGGTATAAAAGGATGGATGGAGGAAATTGTTTATTTACTAGATAAAAAAAGGTTAGTTAATTCTTGCCTGACACTATTTTCATCATATAAAATACGTGCCCAGTAGGGTATCATAGAATTTCTATACTTAGACGTGCGAGCATACACAGTTTCCTGAAGTTACTTCTTGTTCTACCTGAGGAGATGCAAGGTGAAAGCTGAGGGTAAAATGGATGCTCCAAGTCAGACAAAATCCCTTTAGCAAATTTATTGCACGAAATCAAGTGCCTATCGACAACGACGTTAACTATGTGGTCCACTGAAACACCACTCACCCTACTGACAGTCTTCATCATTCTACGAATTGTGACATAGCCTTTTTTAAACAAACCAGGAAAGAATAAGCAAGGGTGAACAATAAAGAAGAATAGGTAGGATGTACGAGTTTATGAACTATAAGAGGAGTGGGGGTTGAGTTATGCCCGAGTAACTTAACTTCTTAATGTAAAATGTCAGGCGGAATATTTTACAGGAGATCGCTAAGACATGGGAAATCCAGGAGAGATCAGACGAAAGAGGATAAGTCCAAGATGCTTAATTTCTGATTTAATTCCTATATCATTGTCGTCAATCTTACAACTGTCATGAGAATCGACGGCTTCTTTCAACTGCCTTTTACACCTTAAGCTGAAATTAACAGTTTGACATTTAGAAGGATTCAGTTTAAAACCGTTAGACTCAGACCATTTACTGATTCTCGACAGATTTAAGGATGTTTCATTTATTTTTTGGTAATGTCTCCTTTCTCAGGTTCTACAGTTGTGTAAATCCATCATAGATGAAAAAAAATAACTGTTATTGACAACATTAATGTATTTGTTTTCTTTCTTTAAAGTAACATCGAATTCTTAAGATCGATAGATTACAGATTAAAACCATCTGTAAGTGATGATATACATTCTAACTAGTAGGTGACATATTTATGGATAGTTGGGAATGTAGAACTTTCAATAATAATACTACTAATAATAATTTGCTCTATTCCAAAACAGTACTTGCGATACAGAATGGAATTCTCAGCATTTTACTACAGTATTGCATCCAGTTAGTACATTAAAAATAAATAAAATGCTATATAGATTAAGGGTAATCTCAGTTCATTATGACAACAACATATCAGCATATCGGTAGCAAAGCCAAAATTAAACAGAGCGTTTGAAGGTGTTAGAAAAGTAGATGCGAGCATATTTACTGGCGTAAGCTGTAACAAAAAGGTCGAGATATACAGAGTGTGAAAGAACGAAGAATTTTTCAAGTTAAGTTTGTAAGGAAGAGAGAAACAAAATTAGCACATAAAAAATGAGAAAAGGAAATGAGAGAAACAAAACGTTGTACCCATAAATGATATGAGTTGGAAAGACGAGATCCAATTGTTCTACTGACTATTTAATAAGTTATAGGTATCACGCCTAATGCTTTCTTTATCGCACAGAACACGAGTCAAGTAGGGTATGGTTGAGTGTTGCACTTGCTAGTGCGAGCGTATAATTTTCTATATAGACTTCTGGTTTTCCCTGATGAGATACAAGGGGAGAGTTGTGAATGAAGAGGGTCGTGTGAGTTAGATAGAATGGATTTAGCCCATTTTTCATATGAGTCTAAGTGCCTGTCCACCAGAATATTAACAAGCTGGTTAAGTGGTACATTGCTGACCCTGCTGATAACCTTTAACACCCTACGTAATAATATATAGTCCTTCTTCAGTAGCTCCGGGGAAACTAAGGGGGAAAATATAGAATGATAGGCGAGAGTTAACGAATCTTCTACAGTTTGGTTTGTAAGGGTTAGTTATGTTTTACGAGTTGATCACGGATTGATGTCAATTAGAGAACCATTGAAATCCAGGGAGTACTGGACAGCTGCTGTTTCACCCTAGTTTGGGAATCCTCGGCAGCACGCACCAACTGGGACTCGAACCCAGGACCTTTCGGTTACAAGGCAAGCTCGTATACCATTCAGCCACTGGGACCCGATTCAATGGCCCTTGAATTCTAACTTCCACCAATTCGTGATTTAGCGCGACCCCAAATTGGTAGAAGTTAGAATTCGTGAGCCATTGAATCGGGTCCCAGTGGCTGAATGGTATACGAGCTTGCCTTGTAACCGGAAGGTCCTGGGTTCGAACCCTGTTGGTTGGTGCGTCCTGCCAATGATTCCCAAACTAGGATGAAACAGCAGCTGTCCAGTACTCCAGTGCTGGTTTTCAATGATTCTCTAACTGATATCAATCCGTGATCAGCTCGTAAAAAGTTGACTAATCGTTTAATTCTACTTCTGGATTATGCTGGAGATATACGAATGAAACATTCATTGTGTAGAAATCTTTACATATCCCCATGATCTTTACGCATAAGCATATTGAGTAGTTAAATGGAATACAATTCACTTTTGAGTTAGTCAGGGAAAAGGACGAGTTAGCTGAGTTAGACTGTAAAATAAAACGTAAAGTATTTTGCATTTTATTGTGAAGCTTAAGACTGGTCGTGTTACCTTGGATTTTCTGTGTAAATTTACTTCTAGGGAACTAATTAACTAGGCTGCTCGAATGACTTCGAGCTCGCTTCCGGCTGGTTTCAACTAGAACTAACATTCATGCGGCCGTCTATTCTGTTAGGCCTGAGCTTTGGCTACACTGCCTGCTTACTCTTCTGCCTGACCTACCTAACCTGGGAGCTAGGGGGTTCTTAACACCTGTCCACACTATTGGAGACAGAATATAACTCTAATGACCACTGTGTGTTTCCACATATAAACAGATTGATCTTTGACAGGAAAATAGCTGAGGTTCAATTGATTCGACAAACTAATCTGATCCCCTACAAACTCATAAAGCTTTGTTAGGACTAAGAGGTGTCATATAGCTGTTCTGTTGTAGGCAATCACAGTTCCACAGTTCATTCTGCCTTCGATTGACAATGTCCAGGGAAATATCTGGTCGAATTCACTTGTAAAGAGGAGAAAATATCGAATCTGATGGTTATATCACTGTAATTATTTGGTGGAAGGTTGTCACTGTCTCTGATGTGCATACTTGTTCAAATATATTAGCAATATATCACTGTGAACGGAGTCTAAAGGAAATATGTTGTTCTACTCATATCACTGTACTCTAAATTATGTAAATGTCGAAAACTCTATGAACCGTTGTCATTTGAATCAACAACACAATCAGTAATGTCTGCCATAAGCTGCCTATGCCATGGTCAAGAGTGTTTAGACCAATCTTCTGTTGGTGTGGGTTTGTATACTGTCTGGCTAAGGTCCTCATAATGCTAAGAATTTAAATATCGAAGACTAACTGATGGAATTCAGTCTGCACCAAAGAAAGGACTAGACACACATCACACTAGTTACTAGCGTTCAATCAAAATATCCACTACAGTCCTACAGGAGGTCAATCGCGAGCCAGGCCGAATAGCTGGCTCAGTGGTAACGTCTCTGACTGCAGCACTGGGTGATGTGGGTTCGAATCTCCACAGAAGGGACATGAACTCCTTCAAGGTTGCGGATAAGCCTTGCTGACTGACTGATGAATGCCAACTAACAGGAAACCTAGGTCCCAGCAAAGCTTCCTGCCGATCGCCTCCAACTATCTAATATCATCAAATCAACGTGCACCGTGATGGCGAGCTACCTAGTGGCATGGTGGTCATATTGCAAACCTGACTGATAGAATTCAGTCTGCACCAAAAAATGGACTAGACACATAACATGAGTTACTAGTGTTCAACCAAAATATCGTAATTAAAGTATTGGATATCAATGAGATGCTCACTGGCGACTGGCCATTTTCAGGTTGGTAGTTACCAGGGGTTCCAGTGGGAAGTCGTGACCATTAGGGTGTAGCGAGTCTGGTGTCAGGAAAAGTACTCGCCATGGATGATATTGACTAACGGTTGCGCTACATCGTTAATTGGCAGAAGTTAGAATTTATGTACTGTCCATTGGATCGGGTCCCAGTGGTTTAATGGTCTACGAGCTAGCTCGCCTTGTAACCAGAACGTCCTGGGTTCGACCCCTAGGGGCGGGTGGGTGCGTACTGCTGAAGAGTCATAAGTTAGTTAGACGACACAGCTGTCCAGTACTCCCTGCAGGTTTTCCAATGGTCCTCTAACCAATGTCAGCTCATGATGAAATCCTGTAACCGAAATATCGATAACTATTGGCGATATTTTTCAAATTTGTCTCAAACAGCATCGATGTTTTCACTGCTTGTTATTTTCTAAATTGCAAGAAAATTCTGATTTTTCTCTATGTAATCATTTTCTAGTCTGTATACCTTTATCTGTCAAAGTTTAATAATTGTATTTCTTTTCCCCTTCTTTTATATCTGGTTTCCTGAAATGTGACACCATGAACTGTCGCATTTTTGTACAAAGCTCTATCTATTTTGATAAGACAATCAGTTAGGTTACAGGGTTTTATTTTTAATTTTACTATGAATACATCGTTAGATTTATCTTTGAGTCCTCATATAAAAATGAATCGTTCTTTAAATTCCCTAGTATTATATAACAAAATAATCGATCTGGAAGTCCTCCTGTGAACAATCAACTTACAATATTGATACTGATTTGAATATTTCAACTGACTTTGCAATTAATTGGTGGATGGTAATTAGCAGTGGAATCCGGAATGGGTGGGTGTACCTGCATTCCCCAGTCACCGAGTGATGATATCCCAACCACCGAGGCTCGAACCAAGTGCCCATAGTTTCGAACGCCAAAGCGTTATCCACTAGACTACTTGTGACACGAGAGCCACCTATTTCTTGTACAACGAGTCGTATGAATTATTTAATTGAAATTTAGATTTTCCCGTCGATTGGTTGGACCGAAGTGCTCAGTCTCAGGTTGACAAGTTGGCTTCTTGTGCAAATGCTTCAGTGATGTCTAGGCATGTGATTAGAAGTTAATTAGTGGATAGTGACTAGGAGTGGAGTTACTCAGCTTTCCACTTGAGTTGTTTGTCGTTGTTCTAACGTTTGTGTATTTCCTCTTGACATGGTACTTATTATTGCTTCTGTATCTGTCTGTCTGTCTGTTTTCGACATAGAACTTTGCACAAATGTGCGGAAGTTCAAGTCGCCACATTCCGTGTAGCACGCGAAGCAAGAGAAGAAAGTACAAGAAAAGCATAATAGAAACAGTGAGCGAAGGTGTGAGACAAAGGAGTAATAAAGAAATACAAAACAGTTTCATTGAAGATCATAAGTCACAGGGAGTGGATGCATCTGCGCCACTGAGAACGATTTTGAGCCATGTCACCAATTGTTTCCAACCATAGATTTTTACCGTCCCGAGGACCCCAGCCTGGAAGTCTACACTTTCTACGTGGCTTAGACCAACTGTTGTATATTTCATTGACCGGTGCCAAGTTTTTGTTTGACCGCCGCTAGCTTTTTTCCAGCCTGACCCTATATCCGCTAACATAGCTCGTCGAGGGAGGCGATGGCTTGGCATACGTAACACATGTCCTAACCATCTCAGTCTTTGTAGCTTCACGACTTCGTCGATTGATTTCCTCTGTTTACCTAGAACTCTACGCCTAACCTCCATGTTGCTCACCTTATTATGCCACTTTACACGGGAAATAGAACGCAGGCACCTATGATCAAAGACAGCTAGTCTTTTCATGTCTTCTACTCTCAGTGGCCAGGTCTCACAACCATAAAGGAGGACGGAGCTTCTGTATGCTTCTCTTTGTTGTTGTATGGTGATGTCTATCTGAATATGAAGTCAACTTTACATTGTAGAGTGACTGCTTCACCTTTTGACTGTCTGCAGGAAACATGTTTGTTCTGTTTTTACTTTTGCAGATAGAATTTTGATTCCACCTTGTTGAGGATATTATAATTGATTCTGAGGTAATTTACACTTATATCTAGTCAATTAATTTTGTTGTACAGTACGCATTTTACTCATAATTTCTCACCTCATCCTCGTATAATCTCCTCCATATCACCCTTGGATCAATGCCCAACTCGTTGCTTCCCATTTGGGTTCCACTTGAGGGCTGGCCTGGCACGCGATGTCATTCAAAATTCTCCTATACGCGTGTGTCCATTCCATCTCGATTTTCTCCTATTCATTTGTTGAACGACAGTCTCTTGGTTAGTTTTTGTTCAGACAATTTCTTGGTGCTGCTTTATTCTGGCCAGCCATTTGAACTTTAAGATGATAATAAATAAATAATTTTTCCTTCACGTCCCCAGTGGAACATAGGGCTCCAAGCTAGTGGCTTGAAGTTTCTGTAGCAGTGGTGATTATTTTTACAGGATGGGTTTGCTAGCCTCATGTCCAACCGTTCCTCTTTACCAGGATTATTTCTGGTTCAGTGAGGTAAAGGAGTGCGTCGGTGGCCGGGGATCGAACCCCGGACCATGTACATGGTCGGCGAGCGTCCTAACCGCTATACCACCGACGCACGACTTTTAAGATAGAGCCAGCGAAAACAGCTAATGGATAAAAGTCTGCAGCAGGCTGTTGGAAAAGCTTTTTTATGAAATTGAGTTGGGACCTAAATGGGAAGCGAAGAGTGGGTTCTCTGTGCGAAGGTGACATGCAGGAGATGGTGTGGCGATGAGGAGATGAGAGATTATGGGCAATCATGAGCTCAGCCAAAGAGGTTAGCAGAAAATAGAACGAAGAGGAGGTGTGTTGCTGAAGTCCTGTGTTCCATTCGGAACCCAAAAGAATAATAATAATAATAAAAATAATAGCACGTTCGCAATTATTAGTGTTCTATGAGCTGGTTGGTTTAGTTGCGGAGCTTTCGTCATCCCCCCCTACTGGACAACATTTTCAGTGCAATTTATTAGCAAAAAGTGAACTAATTTAAACTCTCCATGAGTGATAGAAATGCCTCTCCCGGTAACCATCTTTACATATGTATTGATCGTTTTTTTTATTGAATTGGATTTTAAACTTCCTCGTCAAATGATCCACTTCTTATTATTTGGTAGATTTAGTCCATATGAATGTTTGTTAATCACTGGTTGATTTTACTTGAGTACCAGGCTTCTAGTAATCCTCTTTTGCCTAACTTTCGGTGTTTCCTCTGTTTTTAAAATTTCGACATTATCCCAATCAAACTGATGTCTATAATTATATACATGCATTGATATGAAAGAATATATATATCATGTCTTTTCACGTCTGATTTGTGTTCGTCGATTCTGATTCGAAGGGGACGCCAGCATTTAGCTGATGTAATGCCTGTTACAGTTCATACAATTTATTTTGTAAACGGTATTAATTTAATCTCCTTTTTCTGTTGGATGGGTCTTTCGGTTTGCACAATATCGAATTAAGCGATTCGACTGGCTTATGTGCTATATTTAAATCAAACAGTTCCAGTATTCTAGCTGTTATTTCTGAGATATTTTTCATGTATGGCAGGATGAATTTTCTTGTGGTCTTTAATGGTGGCTTTTTGTTGGTGTTTTTTACCTAACAGACTTTTGAAGTGTACGCCTGTTGGACGGCATTTTTGAGGTAGTTTTATATTCTAGTTACCTAATTTTGCACTGTGTATTATTCGGCAAAGCTTGTCAAGCTATACAAACACAACGTATTGAGTAGTTCTTACGTTCAGATAGAGGTACATGAATTCTAATTATCATTAGTATAACTCGCCTTTGTTCACTGATTGAATATGAAATCTCCTTTGGTATTTTTTGACTACATAAATGGTGTTGTGATATCACAGCCTCTTAAGTTTTCCAGTTTACCTAAATTGCTGTGTCGTACTTATTTGTCTGTTCCATTGCATAAATAAGAAAAAAGATCAACATCCCACTGAACGAGTTACAATTTCCAGCCTTTATCAAAAGCTTAAGTGTGTAACAACAGAAGACAAGGGCCAGGCAACAGCTCGTTTACTGAGGAAATCAACGGATATTTATAGATTTTTATTATTCGTTATTATTAGCAGCAGAGAAACAGCGTCTTCTGATTGGTCGTTTTTTCACAGGAAGTTATTCTGCTATCTCTTTGTGGTCGTTTCTTTGGAGGTCAGACAATATATATATATATATATATATATATATATATATATATATGATATCAAAATAAAGTTTACTAACTTGATCATCGTTCGTCTATCTGGGGTCGTGATATGTATCCATATATATATATATGGTGATCTCTCTTTCTGTTTGCTGTCTTGGTCTGTGACCATTTCACTTGTATGAACCTGTCTCCTTTAACAATGTATATTCCCCTTATATTATATATAATATGAGTGTTTGTTGACAGTCCGTTGCTTGGTGACATATATCCATATATGGTGGTTGTTGACATGTCTGCTATATTTCGCTATGTATATACGGATCGATACTTCATTATAATTAGCCATTCATGTTAAGACTGTCTAATGATTTATTCACACACTTTGTCTGGAACATTTCATATATATATTTCGTTCTCACAATCTTGTGACTTACTTACTTACCACTTTGGTGTGATACCACTATTTGCTTCTCCTTGTGTTTGGAAAATAGAAGTATCATCGCAAACCTAGTGGTCTTCTGATTTCCGCCTTCTTGCGTCAGGACTATTAAATTCTCGACCAGTCCATAATAATAATTTAGCGACGAGTACATAACAGGTCGTTTGTCTGTTGTCAAGTTCGTCAATTGGTAAAGATAACAAAACCAAGTGTAGATTGTTGGATTTTGTCAGTGTGCAATAATATAAAAGTAGTGTGTGTTTACATAGGGAACTTGCTTATCACATTCGTGTTGATTTTGTCACTTCATGGGCTAGGAGGGAGGGTGTTGTAACCAGGTCAAATTCTGTCTAAGTCTGTCACTCCTATTTAGTTGAGACCATTTGGATTCCACTCGATATGAAGTTCTTCTGATGATATTAGGCGTCCTTTGTGATTTCTGAAGTTTTTCTGGATTATTTCAAAATTGTCAAAATTAATTTTGTGGCCTGATTCTATAGCGTGTAGACCTATGGCTTATGATATATCTGTGAATCGTATCCGCCCACGCTGGCTGGGTCTGCTGTGATTGGTTGTTAAGTTCTTCAAGGTTAAGCTTTGTTATTGTTTTATCTCGTGACTCCGATTCCGGACGTAAACATTGGCGTAATTTAGTGTCTACAATTTTGGCTGACAGACAGCTCTCACCACAAGTTGACTAAAGTAGAATAAAGGGCAGTTGTACGATAATGAAATCTATATTTGACCGCTAATCATGTATTTTTCTGACAACTATTCTTGTTAGTTCAGAGTAATTCACATTTCCATGTAAATGGTTATTTTCTTCTGATTGGATCAGTGAAGTTCCTATTTAGACTAAGTTGTATCAGCGTAACTGTATTGCTAAATTACATTGTAACGGGATAATTGTTTGGATAATTGCTCCTGTACCATCTAATCACATTATGTATACATATTTGGACGTTCCAACTAACTTTGTAATTAATTATTCCTTCTCCTCCTAGAACTTATCTCATTATCTTGACACTTTTGTATCACATTTTGTGTGCGTTGGTGACGCAGCGGTAGAATGTTCGCGGACTACGCATGTGTTTTGGGGTTCGATCCCCAGACGACTCACTCCTTTACCTCGCTAAACTAATAATAAGACTGGTAAAAAGGGAAGGTTGGGCATGAGGCTAGCGACCCCATTCTCTAGAACTAAATACCACTGGAACCATCGAAACTTCAAAGCTCTAGCTTGAAACCCCATGCCCCACTGGGAACGTAAAGGGATATCACATTTTGATTTCATCCTTATAATGATTTGTCTATGTGCTTGTTTAATAGTTGTGTGTACATTGATAATGTATTGAACGATGTGAATTTGTTTGAGTGGATGTACATCATTCTGACCTTGAGCTATCTGCGGGAATTTTTGATGTTTGATTCTTGTAGACATAGTTTTGACCCCACCATGTTGCGAATGTTCTCCTTGATTGCAATTGCCCGTTTTGTACCATAGGATGACCTGTATAACTGTCTAACAGCATTGTCGATGTGATTTTGGGTTTTTCTTAATGTTTCTTAAGTGGGATATCGTTAAACCAACTGGTGAACACTACTGCAGATAGACATATTATGTCATGTAAGAAACTAGCGAATACAATATTGTCGGACCCCGAGCATCCTCTCTATACGCAGCTGTCTCCTTGCATCTCCTTTCATCTGGTAAAACTACAAGCAGCTATAGGAGGCTGTATGCCAGGACTACCAAATACAAATCTCCACAATACCATATCTGGCACAGCTGTTATGTGATGAGAAATCCGTTAGGTATGACACGATCAACTTACTGCAGCACTCTAACAAATAGTCTCATTAGTTTTTGTTTTCCTTTCCTCGTTACTATTACACTGTTGTTCTCATCTTCTACCACACATCAACTTTATATTTCAAATCCTGTGGTGCATTGTTTGAAATGAAATACTCTACGCTGTTTTTTCTTAATTTTTAATTTTTATTTATTTTATTTATTTATAACTTATTTATTTTTATTTATTTATTTTTATTTTTTAAAAATCTTATATAATTTATGAGGTAATTAGATGCAATATTCTGTAATGCACGCTGAAAATTCCATACCTGTACCACAAATACCGTTTGGAATAAAGCTGTTATCATTATTATTGTTTTTTATATAACCGCGAAATAATTCCAGAATAATAGTCATTTCGCTGCCTTCGGAGATTTTTGTGATTGTGCGTGTCTCAGGAAAGTTCTGACAGGTATATATATATATATATATATATATATATATATATATATATATATATATATATATTAGAACGCAGAGATCAGTTTTCTGAATTCATACTGTAACGAGTCAGTTTCGGTCGCTGCTTGCATCGTACATAGTCATGGGACTATTTTCTACACATCAGGACTAATTAATGAGGATAAAATTCGATTTTTAGACGTCTTAGTTAAGCGAACAAGTTCAAGACGTCTAGTAAATCAACTCACACATATCAAATACTTATTTATAACAGAAACAACCTAAAAAAGCACACAAAAGGAGTTTTATACAAACATTATTCGGTAGAGTTATGATAAACTATGCCACTCATGCCTTGAGGAAGAACATACGAGACACGTCCTTATGACCATCTCCTAGAAAAGTGAATATGCACGGAACTTCATTAAAAAGTGCCTACTATCAATCCAGTCGACTGGCGGTTGATCAATATAAGCGCACTAAATATTATCCGACCAAATATGAAGAACATCTCTGAAGTCGCTGCAAAACTATCGAAACCTTTGCTAGTGTTGTCTACAAACGAACAAAATCACTTCAATCGGTATTATGTTCTTTAAAAGATGCAACAGTCTGGTATTCAGGTGAGTATGAAATCAGTAGACATACTGACTCAGTGATGAAACTTATCATGCAATTGAAAGAAAGTCATATGGACAAAGGGCTAATTATCAGGTCAATAAAATACTCCATACCGATACGAATGGACTGCTTATGTGACAGAATTTCCAGAATCAACCAGTCATTTCCCTAATTACCGACAAAGATAGCTAACAAACTGATGGAGAATTCTAAAACCTTGCCTCATATTAAAGTTTGAGATGAAAATTTCGTCTAGAAATACAATGAAATCTTCTCAACTAAATCATCCAGCTTGGAGAACTCAGCTGTACCAGACTACTGAAAATTAATACCTTTGTTTCTGACAAGTTGATCTAATGTCTCCTTACGCATAAAGTCGGTTAGAACTCATACACCCCAAAAACATTATTCCGCTATTTGCGACTATACATGAGCCATACTTATTTGGTTGAAGTTCAAGATTTCATTCAACTCGGCTAACTAGGCTGATGAATTAAGTGGATCCGTATCTGAACTCTACTGCCTAACAAAATGAAAGTCAAACGGTTCACAATGATTGCAATCAACGAAACTATTGAGATCATTTGTCAGCAGTCTGATCTTCTCCCACACCTAAATTCAGAATGTAAACGCCTATTGCTTGTGTGTACCATGGATGTGAGATTCCAATTTGACAACACTCTTTACCGTCAAATAGATGGTGTAGCTATGGGCAGTCCACTTAGCCCTGTTTTAGTAGATATATCCATGTCAAACCTTGAAAGAACAAAGTTGAAGCATGCAATCGACGAAACATCTTCCTTCTGTCGGTATGTTGATGATACATTTATAGTGTGCAACAATGAAAGTCATGCTTCATACTTATTCGGATTATTCAGTGATGCATATACCAATATTGAGTTTATTATGGAATTTAAAAGTGACAGAAAGTTCCACTTCCTTGACATTGCCGACCAACTCCTAGAAGACGGCAGTCTTCAGAAGTCAATTTACCGAAAACCTACATAGAAAGGACAATACTTACATTTTAATAGTTTTTGTCCAAATAGCTTTAAACGCGGACTAGTCAAGACTCTGTACTATAGAGCGAGAAGACTATGCTCTACAGAGAAATTAGAGGAAGAATTTGTGTTTCTTGAAAAGATGTTGAAGAGCGATGGTTACACACAAAGGTTCATTAACAAGTACGGAAGATCTGAGGTCACAAATGTAAAACAACTGACAGTGGGGAAAAAGTCAATCTACGTTCAGCTTGATTACAAATGTCAAACATTGCAGCAATGGTCAACAGAAGACTAAGTACGGCACTAGCCAGAGCCTATCCTACAGCTAGCTAAGCTCGTTTCCGTCTATCGAACAACTTGCTCCTTGGTGCAGTCAAAAATCGATAGACATCTTTTTCATGTTAACTCCAACTGTATATACAAATTTACATGTATCTGCGGGAGAAATTACATTGGAATAACAGAACGAGGGGAATATCTACGATTTTCTGAACATGTATCAAAAAGCTTATCTATGTCTAAAGAGAACAAATGCTTTACACAGGGCTATCGCCAGGCATCTGCTTGACACGGGTCATGAGGTGGACGTCGCAAAATCGTTCAAAATTATCAACAACCAAAAGAGCTCAATTCTCTTTAAGTTTTGTTGAAGCCATCTCCATCAAATGCCTAAAACCTGATTTGTGTGTTCAGAAAAAAATAGTTATCAGTCTTTCTTTGCCCTGTCTGGTAACTGGATCTTTTCATCTCTCTTTCATCTGAATGCGAAATGCTGAAAAGTTTCCATTGTGTACGATTATTATTGTTTGGAATAGTGTTTAATATTACATATAATATATATGTATATATTATTACTGTATGAGTATATTGATCGATTGATTTTTGTTTCAAATGAACTCTGTGCAAGTATGTTAAAATTGTTTTTGTAGATATATTTAATAATATCTTTGCCCTGTAAGCAGCTGACGAGAAGGCAACGAAATAAACAATGATGGTACCACTTTATTCTGCTAAAACTGTAGTTCTTGCTTTATTCAAATTCATTAAGGGGAATAAATGTATGAATAATCAGTAGTGTTTGAATAAAATACACGGGTGACGGGTTTTTTCGATTAATTTTCCCTATCATTACTATAAGTTTACATTAAATAACAAATTGCAACCCTGCTAATCATCATCAAACAGAGCATAGAGTGGCAGTCATATCTCTGCCTCAATTTTATCGATTTTGAAAAAAGCCTTCGATAGTGTTGATTGCTAAGTATTTTGGAAACTGTTTCAACTCGATGGAGCGCCACAAATCCTTACCATACAGCTCTTTGATGGTGCTACAGGTGTCAGGTAATTCACAACTTAAAGCTGAACAATAATCCTGAAGTGAAGACAGGAATATCAATGAGATGCTCACTGGCGACTGGCCCTATTCAGGTAGGTAGTTACCTCGGGTTCCAGTGGGAAGTCGTGACCAGTAGGGTGCAGGAGTTCGAGTATGATTACAAATACTCGTTGAAAACATTGGCTAGCGGTTGCGCTATATCGTGACTTGGAAGAAGTTAGAATTCATGGGTTGGCCATTCGATCGGCTCCCATCGGCTTAATGGTATACGAGCTCGCCTTGTAACCAGGAAGTCCTGGGTTTGAATCCCGGTGGGCGCGTACTGCTGAAGAGTCCCAAACTAGGGTGTAGGTAACACCTTTCCAGTACTCCCTACGGGCTTGCCAATGGTTTTCTAACCAATTTCAGCTCATGATGAAATCCTGTAACCAATCAATCAAATCCCTACAAACCAATACTTGAAGACAGGAGTGTAAGACAAGACTTTCTACTATCACTGATGACATTCCTGACTGTGGTAGGCTGTGAGAACTGCGAAGACAGGAATACGTTGGAACGATGAAAATATTCAATAAGATTTGAACTTTTAGACGATTTATGTCTAATGTCACGTAAACTAGAATATCTGTAGGCAAAAGACAACAAGTTGGCAGAATAAGCAGTGAAAAAACCTAACCTGTGCGTCGGTGGTACAGTGGTTAGGAATCTCGCCAACCATGCACATGGTCCAAAGTTCGGTCCCCTGCCGACGCACACGTGATATCTATGGTCGGCCTGCAAAATTTCGGCTAACGATATCCATGCTGAAAATAGCATACTTGTACCAAAAATACAATATGGAATCAAGCTGTAAAAAAAAAAGAAAAATCAATCAACATCAACAGGAGAAATTTGAAAGAGGTCACTTCTTTCGTTTCAACTACAAGTGCATAAACGAGGATGTGAATACCATTCGGGATTGGAAAGACAAGATAGGCCTTCATCAGTCAGTGTAAAATCAGTTGGGAGACATGCTGTACTCATCACTAAAGAAGCATTTACTCAAGTGAATCGGCGCTTCTCCATGCCGTACAGAGATTTGACCAGTGCATCACAAAGAGCACATCGAACAGATTTCTGACTTTTATCAACAACTACCTTCAATTCGTATTGAAAATCAACTGGCAATTAGAAAAAATTAGCTACAAATAACTCTGAGAACGAACCAATCAACAACCTTATCGCCCAACAAATATGCCAGAAGAAACGGAGGTTGATCAATCACAGATTGAGGTAGAGTCGAGTAGAGTCCGACTGGGAAACGACGAGTTTGGGCGCCGGGTCTAAGCGTGACATGGATTAAAATCCTGTGAGGTTGGACTGTTGAAAGCCTACGTTCCACTCAGAGCTCAACTGATTATGGCAACTCCTTAAAAACTGTTGAGAAGAAAATAACATTAATTATTATTATTATTATAATTTTTTCATTATTCAACTTTGCATATTTACCAGTAAACGAAGTCGTCATGTATTCGTGTGTGTGTGTGTGTGTGATAAGGAAGCACTTGTTTTCAAATATAATGAATGGCCAATATATATAAGTAATTAAATCGAAAAGTCAAGATTAAAGGAACATAAAACATAAATAATAATAATACTTGAATGCGAGCAAGTAGACTTTGTATACTCTTCTGTAAAGTGAGTGTATGGACGTGTGTGTGTGTGTGTGTTTGTAGGCGGGGTTAGGAGATGAGGGGGGGATTGGGCGAAGGGTAGGTATTTCGATGGTGTTGAAGTTCTTCTGTCTCTCTGGGTTAACATTTGTTTTATACAAAACTAGACTTTAAGAATCCATCATAAGCTGGTATACTTTCCTTATGGTTATTATTATTACTACTATTTGAAATTGTCTTCGATTGTCCTGATGCAGTACTGCTAATGTTCATGCTGGCTGTACATGTGGTCAACGGATTACTCGGCAATGATAGATCGCTTAACAAAGAAGCATTCGGTTGACTAGCATGATGATGACTAACATTCATTTTCATATCATTGAATTTCCAATCTGGATCAATCATCTCTTTTTGTTTACAATGTGATAAATTGTTAATTAAATCAAAATTTGAATTATTATTATTATTATTGATACTACTAATATTATTCGTTGTAATTGGCGGTAGTTTTATTTGTCGCATATAAAATTGTTGTGGTAAATTGAACTCTGTCGGATTCAATATATTGCAGGGTTTAAATTTATTTGTATAACCTGGGGTTATATCATTCCAACAATCCAAAGATTGATAATCATCTATTGGGATCAATAAAAAGGTTTAGAAAAAGAAAGAATATTTAAATTTACCACCATTGGTTTAATAAAACAAAACGTTACAGGATTTCATCATGAGCTGACATCAGTTAGAGAACCATTAGAAAGTCAACTGAGAGTACTGGGCAGTCAGTTCTTTCGTCCAACTAATTCTGAACTCCTTATCAGTAAACACCCACCCACCCCAGCTTTCGGACCCAGGACTTTATGGTTACAGGGTTAGCAAGCTCGTAGATCACTAACCCACTGGGAAACAACTCAGTGGACAGCCGATGAATTTCAACTTCTTCCAGTTCACGAAATAACGCGACCGCTAGCCTACTAGTCACAGCTTCTCACTAGAACCCCGGACAACTCCCTATCACCTGAGAGGCTCTAGTGGGAAGGCGTGATTGGCAGGAGACAACAGGTCGGGCGTGAGGACGAATACTTGCCAAAGATATTTACTAGTGATCGCACTACGTCGTGAATCGGCAGAAGTTGGAATTCATCGGCTGTACATTGAGTTGTGTCCCAGTCGCCTAAAGGTCTACAAGCTTGCTACCCTTGTAACCAGAACGTCCGGGTTCGAACGCTGGTGGTGGGTGCGTACAGATGAAGAGTCCCGAACTAGTTGTACTCCATGCAGGTTTTTCAATGGTTGTCTATCCGATATCAGCTCATGATGAAATCCCTACAAACCAATACTTGAAAAACAAAACGTATTCAAAGGAGAAAGATATGAGAATAGAACTTAGGCGAGTATAGACTATCATTCCATTGTAGAATGAATCTATCTGGAAAGGAAGACTTCACAGTGATACGATGTTATGTCTGTTAACGACTCTTGAAGAACAATTTCTAGTTCATAATCATATTTAGGCATTCAAATAACTTTCAGATTTTGTTTATACAGTGATTGCATTATTTATTATCCTTTAATTTTATTAGTAGTAATAATTTCTTTTTCTCTGGTGATTAACTCTTTTAAAACCAGTCATGAGACGATATTTAGTGTCAGCCATTAGTTAAACCATTGCTATACTACTAGCTGACATCAGTTATAGAAACTCTGGAAAACCACGTAGTACTGGCAAGTTTTGTCCTACTTTGGAACTCTCCAGAAGTACGCACCCACTGGCGTTCGAACACAGAACATCACGGATGCAAGATGAGCTCATATACTCCTCAGTCACTGGTACGCGACTCACAATGGTCCATGAATTTCAACTTCTGCGAGTCCTCAATGCATGACTTGACTGCCAGCCAATCTTACAGGCGTCTTACTGTCCTCGAAACTAAACTGGTGAACCACGTTGGTCGTATTTCTCACTTAAACTCTAGGTAACTATGTATATGGAACCAGTTGGTAGTAAACATCAGAATAATAATAATAATAATAATCAAGCGTTGATTTAAAGATATATGGTGCATGTTAGAGAACCATCGGATAAGCAATAGAGAGTACTGGACAGCTGTTTTGTCCTGGTTTAGGACTCCTCATCAGTACTTATCCTCGATTTTTTGCAATAGTTCTGTAACTAAACTCACTTCATGATCAATCCTACAGCCAGTCAGACCCCTGCAATCGAACGATCAGATAGTAATGTGATCTAACCTAAAATCACCCGAAAATCTCTGAAAACCCCTCACTTAAGTAAGTTATTCTTGCAGTATGATGACCAAAACTCGACAAAATAGTGTTTTGATTGATAAAGCGTCACCTACAGCAATCTAGTGTTTTTAATTTCTGGCTAGATGTTTTATTTAAGGCTAATAAAAGCATTTTGTCAGTGAATTACTATATATATATATATATATATATATATATATATATATATATCTTGAAAATATAGACTTCGAATATGCTAATACATAAATCTTCATTCATGCTGGATTTTTATTTTCACAACGTCCTCAGTGTCAATTGCAGTTACACTTAGTCGATAAAAATGATGATAAAAGTTTACATTGCGTGTGTTAGAGTCATCAACTTAAAAGGTTTGTAATTTTATCAATAAGAGCAGGTTATCGTTATGAGTAATACACTGGCAAGCGACATTTAGATTATTTGTTATCATAAATAATATAACCTTAATCAGTCATTACGCATATCTAATGAATACTATGCAAGAATAAAATTCACTCTTGAAATGAAAGACGAAACTAAAATTCCCCTACTTTTTATACTGACCTAACAAAATGAGCTAACAGAGCGTTGAGAAGGTCTGTTTGTACAAAGCTTACTTGTAATATTGATATGTAATTCCATATTGATTTGTTCATTAGATGTATCACAAAGTCAGTGAAACAGTATTCTTTACTGGATGACACAGTTTTGAACAAAATTTATTGCGGTTCATAATCATATCGATTGTAATCACATGACTTTGAAACTAGCGATTGAAACGTTCACCCCCATCCCAAAAGTATGGTGGAGGTATGTAGATGACACATTCACTGTACTTAGAACACAAGATATAAATAGATTTTTCGAACACATCAACTCGAATGTAGAGGTAATTCAATTCACTTATGAATTGGAAAGTCAGGAAGGGGAACTTCCGATATTACATTGCAACATAAAAAGGAAAGAAGATGGGAAGTTAAACACTAGTGTTTACAGAAAACCCACACATTCAAACAGATATTTGGATTTCCGATCATCCCATCCTATGTCAGTAAAAATACGATTGGTGAAATGTTTAAGTGACAGAGCACAAAAACTAAGTAGTACCAAGGAAAATCTAAGACAAGAAGTGAGGCATCTAAAAGGAGCTTTGAAACTTACTGATTACCTTGATAAATTATTCAGAAAGTATGTACGAAAATGTAAAAATAAAATAAATAGTGATAGTGTGGTGAGAGCAGGCCGTGAGAAAATATGAGCAAGGCTGATTTTAACAACCAATCACAGCAAAGTTAACGTGGCAAAATATGATTCGCAGATAGAGAACTCTATTTGTCGAGGAATCCCGAAACAACCAATCAGAAGCCTGCGTTTGTCTGCCTAACTTCTGATAAACAACCAATCAGATAACTGCGCTTGTCTACTTGCATAAGCTATAATAATGTATGTGAAATATGTATAAATACGTGTTGATTTTCATAATAAAACGATCTGTTGCCTGGCCCTTGTCTTCTGTTGTTACAATAGTAGCGATAGTGATAATAATAATATTAATGACGACACCAACAATAAGGAATCTAAATCATCAACAGTAACTCCATACAAGGAAAGAAACTTGAAAACCTTACGCAGAATTCTTAACAAGGCAGGAATAAAAGTGGCTGGCATTCAAACCAACCACAAACTCACTTAGAAACAAGCTTTGTCGGTTAAAGGATCCTGTGGAGCCTTTAAAACAAAACAATTTAGTTCATCTGATACCCTGTACTTATTGTCAGGTCAAACTAGTAGAATAGGGGCAGTTAGACTAGTCGAACATAAAAACCTGGCAAAATCTAGATTGGTTGGTCCGAATAAGATACGAAATCTAGAGAAAAGTTCAGCTATATCACTACATGCAGTCAAACACAACTATACAATAGACGGGATGGGATAAGATGACAGTTTTAAAATCTAATGTCACAGTGTATAGGGAGAGATTGATAACGGAAGTTTTGTTTATCGAATCAACTGCGAATCAACACGTGTAATAGGAATGATTCAACACCTGTGCATCCATCGTCTAGAAAATTCTACTACCCCTACGACAAATAGGAGAGGACAAAGAAAACTATAGAACTCAAGTTTCGAAGTTGTGTGATTATGATTAGTGATGTAATTATGGACAGGAATATATTGTGTTGGAAATATTGTCATCCAGTAAAAAATACTGTTTCACTGACTTTGTGATACATCTAATAAACAAACTAATATGGAATTACTTACTACCACAGTGCCCAAGTTTTACACATATATTAATATTGATATGTTTCTAAAGCTGATTGATGACTGGATGAAAACGAAATGTAGTTGTATTCCTTGCCACTTAGGTCTGAGGTATTTTCAGTGCAGATACTCTGGAAGGAGTGTTCAACTTTCTGAGTGATATCTTCATACAAAATGGACATTGATAAAGGTAAAATGGGAAATTCATAGACATTGGACATATATTGTACTATAAAGAAGGTTTCACATGAGCGAGCCCTGAATTCAAGGGCTGCCTTACTTGTGTTATCCATAAGAGAAAAATTTCAACACCTATGAGAAAAACGCTGTTTGCAACGATTCTAGGAGTTGAGTTCTTCAGATGCTCAGTGACTTTCTGAAGCCTGAGGGATAAGATCTTAAATTCTCTGTGTGCATCTATCAGTTTACCTGCTTTCATGCAGTGTGGTATAATAATAACTTTATCCTGAACAATGTTTATATAATTTAATTGAATTTCTGATTTTCCCGTCGATTGATTAGACTGAAGTGCTTGGTCTCAGCTCGACATGTCGGCTACTTCTTGTGCGGATGCTTCGACAATATCTGGGCATTTAATTAGTATTTAATTTGTGGATGGTGACTAGCAGTGGAATCCAGGACAATGCGCATTTCGTCCTATTTGGGACTCGTCAGCCAGTGGATGTACCTGCAATTGGCGTTTGAAACTATGAGCACTGGGTTCGAGCCTCGGTGGTGGGAACATCATCATCACTCACTGAGAAATGCAGGTACATCCACTGGTTGACGAGTCCAAAACAGGAAGAAATGCGCGTTGTCCTTGATTCCACTGCTAGTCACCAGCCACCAATGAAATGTTTATTTATAAAGTACAGCATTTTCAGTGGAGTTTATTACCTGATATCTTCTCTCCATCTAGGATCTTCAAATAAAAGATTAATCGATAATAGGTAGCTTGGCAGAGTTCTATTTGACCTGAGGAGCAAATGAATCTATTACGATATCTCTTCTTTTCGTCTTTCGAGAAATACACGACAGTGTTGTGGAGTGCAGGAGCACATTTCCTGTGAACCAAGGACACCATTCAGGAATGGTCACCTCATGTATTGTTGGGATGAGCTACCATTTTGGATAATGCTTTTTCACATGTTTAGTAAGAACTTGTGAATCAGCAGGTTGTAAGTGTTTCAAATACCCGCCATAGTAAACACTACTATTAGGGGTCATATTTTACAAGATTTAGACAAACTGAATCAGAGAAAATATATGTGTATATATGTGTGGAGGTATTTTGGTGGCCCAAATTTTTGAGCAGTTCGTTGGATACGTATCTTGTCTGAAATGATTTCAAAGGGGGGAGGGTAGCAGCGCCTCCGTAAGGAGTACAGTTGTTGAACATCTGGTTGACATCTGCCACTTAATCTCGAAAAAAGTCTCCTTCCAAATGGTCTACTAAATGGAGAGTAACCTGTTGAAGTCAATCTGCCTTCATCTCTTCTTCATCGTTGAAGCTGTATTCGAAGCTTTGCGTAGAAAAGACAATCTTTCGAGTGCTTCTGCTATCACAGTTATACGACAATGCTGTATGCCAAGTAATCCACAACGGGAAACTTTCCAAAGCCTTCGAAGTGAGGACGGGAGTAAGGCAAGGCTGCCTACAATCGCCAATGATTTTCCTGATTGCAGTAGATGGATAGTGCGACAGACAACGGGCAATGAGGAAACAGGCATAAAATGGACTCACACAAAAAACTTGGAGGATCTGGACTTCGCCGGTGATGACATATGTCTGATTTCCGACAAAATGGAAGATATGCAAGTGAAAATCAACAAGTTGGCGATAGAAGACGCATCAAAGATAGGACTTCAACTGAACATAGATAAAACAGAGGTGATGAAGATTCCTGGCCAACAACGAAAACAACAACAGACAACAATCAGTCAGCATAAATGGGAGGAACCTAGAAGAAACAACCTCCTTCACTCACTGACCTACCTGGGAAGCATCGTTTCAAATACAGGCGGACGGAACTGACGAGGATATCAAAGCAAGGATCCGGCGAGCAAGAAAACCTTTGATTACTCTTAAGTCTGTGTGGAAGTCAACAGCACTCACCATCAAAAATAAGACCTGGATTTTCAACTCCAATGTGAAGTCAGTGCTACTCATTATACGGGTCAGAGACTTGGCCAGCGAGTCATAAAGAGCATCTCAAACAAACTTTCGTCTCCTTTTTCCTTGGCGGCCTGTTTGAATATTTTTGGGCTACCACATTCCATGTACATTTTGCATCTATTTACTCGTATTTTATTGGTATTTACATATCACATTATGCATTCTAATCGTATTATCTACCCTCGGGATTTTATAAAACGTTTTAAACCCAAAAACTTTCATATTTGCAATAAACTCAAGAAAAAGCACCATGGAGGTTGGCAGCGTGCCTTAAAATCTACACCCATACATCACACCACTGTTCCAGTTATCATTAGTACCAACTGCCGGTCCCTGCCTAACAAAATTCTGGATTTTCAGTCTCTGTTGTCTTCTAGTACCTACCACAATACTGGTATTGTCACTCTGCAAGAAACCTGGCTCCATGACTCATACGATGACAATATTGTGTCTCTAAACAATTTCAATGTTTTTCGACAAGACCGTATTTGTTCCAAGAAAAAGTGTGGTGGAGGTGTTGCAACTTTTATTCACTCAAAATGGTCCATTTCAAACAAAGTTTGTTTCAAATTCTCGAATGACTTCATTGATTGCATCACTGTGAGATGTCGCCCGAAACACATTTCAAAATACAAATTCATTTATATTTCTAATGTTTATGTCTCTCCTGGCTGTACCATATTGGATTTATCTATGTTCGCCGATGAATTCACCGCTTTTGCTGCAGCTTGCTTCGAGAACTCTTTATCAATAGTAACTGGCGACTTCAATGCTAGCGATTGCTCCTTCCTTATATCACTTGGTCATGACAATATTGTCAACTTTGCCACCCGTCTTGGTAAAAAACTGGACCTGGTATTTATCAATGATGTTGGTATATATGAAGCTCGCAAACGTGCTCCTCTACTTAATTCTGACCACTGCATCATACGTGTGCTGCCTAAAATATATTCCAAATCACACAAAGGTGTCCTCTCTCACCTCTACAGTAAAGTTCAACGGAGATGCTACTCAAAAGACAACCTAGACAAGCTCAGATGCATGTTGAAAGACACTAACTGGGACTTATTTACAGAACAAACATTAGATGAAACAATCACAAACACTACCGATTATCTTAAATTCTGTTTCGAAATATGTTGTCCTAAAGAAACATTATTCATCCGATTTGATCGCTTATCTTCGCCATATCTCAAAAAGCTACGTAGAAATAAAGAACTGTTGTTCAAAACTAATGATAAGCCTGGTGTAAAAAAGTTAAACATGCTGATAAAACTGGAAATAAAAAGACTAAGTGTTTTATATAATCAAAGATTTTTGTCATGTAAAACCCCTTCTAATTTATGGAAACTTTTCAAAGAAATTACTAACGGTAAGCGATGTATTTCTGTTCCATCTCTTAATGTTGACACTCTTAATAAATCTTTCATACGCTCTTCTGTTGATACCCTTCCAAATGATACAAATCATATTGACAATAACTTTAGTGGTTTTAATACCCTTGATGTGCTTAAATGTCTCCGGTCTCTTAAGCCTTCTCAAAGCCTTGGTCCTGACGGCATACCTGCCATTGTCCTCAGGAATTGTGCTGATATTTTGTGTTATCCTCTTACTAACATTTTTAATGCCTCTTTTTCCGGTAACGTTCTACCTTTTGCATGGAAAAACATTAAAATTATCCCTATACCAAAACCATCTTCTGGTTCTGATATTAAATTTCGGCCTATTGCAATTACTTCCCCCTTTTTAAAATTGATGGAAAAATTACTTTTACTTCGTCTTGAACCCGCTTTGAAACCTTTTAATGATCCTAAACAATTTGCATACAAACATGGTAGAAGTACCTTGGATGCTGCGGTTGTCTTATATCACAATGTTGTCTCTTGTTTAGACAAAGGTGCTAAATATGTTCGTAGTGCTTTCTTAGACTACACATCTGCTTTTGACTCTGTACCTAGGGGCCTTTTATTAAATAAGCTATCATTGACACAAACAGGATCCTGGGCTAAGAGTTGGTTGCATTCCTATTTTTCTGATAGAATGCAGTATACTGTATATAACGGCAAATCTTCTTCTACCTCGCTTACAAAATCCGGTGTTCCACAAGGTGCTGTCCTCTCTCCTTTTCTTTTTTCTTTCTTCCTACATGACCTGCCTCATTCAAACGAAACTAACTTTGTTAAATATGCAGATGATCTGACTGTATCACTGCCTATCACTTCCGAGTCTGACAGCTCCAAACTTAATAGCTTTCTGTTGGACATCAACAACTGGTCCAAGTCAAATGGTCTTATATTAAATCCTTCCAAATGTCAGGTGCTTGACTTTACTTTCAAGCATCGACGTGACTTACTTGAACTAGTTAACTCTCATGATCCCTGTAGCATAGATGGCACGGAAATTGAAACCAAATCAAGTATTAAATACCTTGGACTAGTTTTTTCCTCTGACCTTTCATGGTCATCCCATATCTTATCTATCTCTAAGAAAATGTTTCGTCTTACCTTCTACATTAAAAAGTTAAGACAATCAGGTATCAACCAACCTTTAGTTTTGCAATTTTTAAACTCCTGTATTTTACCTATTGTACTCTACTGCTCTCCATTAATCTTTCCTGGGCTGCTCAAAAAAGATTATATCATATTACGAAGAGTATTAAATGCTGTGAGTAGAGCTTGTGGTCTGCCACTGCATGAGCTCGCTAATACTATAGTCGAGAGGCATATAAATTCCTGTACGAAATGGGCAAAGGCTATAATGTCAGACCCTCTGCACCCCCTTTATTCACACCTGTCCCCTTGTATCTCATCAGGTAGGACGAGAAGTCAATATAAAAAGATATATGCTCGTACTACTAAGTATAGAAATTCTACAATACCCTATTTAGCGCGTACTTTATGTGACGAAGACTCTGTTAGACGTGAAACTTACAAGTTACTATGTAATTAGCACAGTGAATCGACCCTTTTATCGTTCATCTTTCTGTATTTTATGGTGTTACACTTTCTATCGTTTAAATCGTTACTCTGCTATTTTATATTAGTTGGTATTACTATTATTACTACAATTTTGTACTTTATACATATTTTTCTCCGTATGGCACACAGTATTTTGCTACGTAGCTGCTACAACAATCGTTTTATTACTATTATGTATTGTGTATTTTTAATTTTTTTTGTCGTTTTTTGGTAAATTAGATGCAATATTGTACTGAATGCTGAAAATTCCTTGCTGTATCATGAGTACTGTTTTTGGAATAAAGCAATTATTATTATTATTATTCTCATCCGTTATCAGAGAGTGTGCTTGTCTAAGAAGACTTGAAACAACTGGTACCTTTCTCTGATGGGGTGCGATGATCCAAAGTCTTAATACTTGTTGGAGTGGGTTTTATTCCTGAATATGGATATACTAAAAACGTCTGTTTTCCCTCCTCTTAACTAGGCAGTCTAGAAATGGAAGTTCACTGACGTCTGATTCTGCTTTTGAAGTAAACTGAATTCTGGGAGATACACAGTTTATTTTCTCCAGGAATGAATTGTGTAGATCTCGTTTTAGCACTACAAAAGTATCATCTATATATCTAAATCATGTTTTAGGAGTGACTATGCTTGAAAAGATGTTATCTTAGAATCTATTCATGAAAACGTAAGCGACTATTGAGGAAACTGGTAAATCCATAGCAATACCATTTGCCTGTCTATTTAAGTTCTTTTTAAATGTAAAATAATTACTTTCTAAACGGAATTTCAAGCTGTTAATTATTTCACTGGTGTCCAGTGGACATCTTTGTGATGGTGTTGTATCTGATTCTAGTAGACTGGAAATGATATCAAGACTTTCGGTAATAGGGATAGTAGTATACAATGAGTTAATATCATAGCTTACCATAATGTCTTCTTTATCAGCTTCTCAGTGTTCTATTCGGGATTTGAAATCATATGAATCTTTTACAATATTTTGAGTGACCTTTAGCAATGGTTGCAGACCTTTATCTTTCTAGCGACAGCATATCTTCCCTGATTATAGTTTATTGCACTTTTCTGTTTATCCACTGAGATAAGTCACTTAAGTTTCGTCAACAAGATTTAAATATCTCAAGATCTATTGATAATTGCGTTGAATCCTAGAGTACTTAAAGGATCATTGAAATCGTAGACAGTAGATGGTTGCTCCACCTTATTATTACAACCCTTTAGCACATTGGACAAAGTTCAGGTTAACACAGGTGAGTATATTACCACTCCACCAAAGACGGTTGATTATCTAATTATCCATTTATTTCTAACTTGCATCTATCTGAGAAAATCTACCACTGAATTTAATATCTTCGTAATACTGATCTTGGCGAACCTTATTACTCAAGTCTAGTCTTTACTGCCTCAAGAAATCAAACTATGTTAGCACTTATAGGATTTCATTATGTGCTGACATTGGTTAGAGAACCATTGGAAAACCTACAGCTGTTCTGTCCAACTAGTTTAGGACTGTTCAGCATTACGCACCCACCGGGGTTCGAACCCAAACTTTCTGGTTACAAGACCAGCGAGCTCGTAAACCACTAAGCCACTGGGACCCGATCCAATTGCCGGTGTATAAATTCTAACTTCTGCCAAATCACGACATAGTGCGCGACCCTTAGCCAATGTCTTCGGCGAGTTTTGTTTCCTCTTTTACCCACAACAAGATGTTTGTAAGATGAAATGAACTCTATAAGTGTGTATTTTACACACTCACACATACACACACGTGAGTGGATTGGAAGAGCAACAACAAAACAGAGAAGGAACTTCTTCCCTGTGATGACAATTACAAAACTAGTGTGTAACAACACTGAACAATATTGAATCTCTTCTAATGAGTTCGACTTTAATTTTTCTTTCGTTTTTTTCATCCCATTGTATCATTTGAATTTGAATTTTATAGCTGTTATTTCACCAAAAAAACAGATAAACGTGTCACACATATAGTAGTTATGTAGGCCTATGTGCCTATATATATATATATATATATATATATATATATATATATCTGTATACCCGAGGATCTCCTCATCCCTGTAGGTTTGGGTACAAAATATATGTATATTGGCATTACTATTATCACCAAGTCTAAACAATTTATTGTTACTTAAACTGATAAATGTGAAGAATAAGTTGAACGAATACACAAGGGTGGAATAAAAACATGAACATATATATATATATATATATATATATATTTAAATGATTCTTCCCGCCCCTCCATCTGTGTTGTTTTTTGTTTTAATCTTATGGTGTTAGGCCCACATACGCTACAAACTCGTTTAGTTATTATTTCAGCAACGTTTGCTTTTGTTGTAATTATTTGAAGAGTAACAAAGTCGTGAAAATAAAGAGGAAACAGTGACCATATATAATAAATAACCTCATCGAGATAATTTATATATATATGCATATACTACACGAGATATATGAGTACAGTTTTCAGTGGTGAGTGAGAAAGATACAATTTATAGAAAGAAGAGTTATTCAGAACACGATGTTTGGTGATAACAGCTGATTAATAATAATCATAATAACAATAATAATTCCAGAGTAATATCATTTTTGTTACAATTTGGCTTGTCTGAAAAATATTCATCTACATTATTTTCTAAAACTACGCACACACACACATACACACACTCAAACTGTTAAGATTTATTATTTACCAGCATAGAATTTAACGTTGTAAAGAAGGAATTGATTTAGAATGACAAGTGGAACAAGTGGAATAATACCGGGGACAGTTCAAAGTGAAAGTAGTAATAGTAGTAACAATTGACTTAATAAGGAAGAGTATACAAATTGAATAGACAAAATGAAAAAGTGATAGAGCTAAAATATGATTGAAGATTTCCATACTTTAGCATAGTAGAGGGATTAAGACCATGAAAGTTGGAGGGGTTGAACGAACATTTTCTGTACACAGAGATCTGGCTTTTCTGTTTCGATGGTCAACGATGTCTTCATCAATACAGATGAGTCGGGTACGTAGGGATTTGGGTAAATTACTCTTTGCCTTGTAGATGACTTTAAAGGTGGAGGCTATAGAGATAGGATGGTCATTATCGACCAGATATTCAATGATCGCGCTTCTTACTGCTCCACTTCCACCTCTTCGTGAGGACCATACACGGATAGTGTTCTTGAGCCCTCTTGGACAAACGTCGAGTCGACCGACCGATATACCTAGCTCCACACGAGTAGGTAAATTGATAAACACACATAGAGTTGGTCAACAGCGTGACCTTGTCCTTCAGGTTATTGAACAGTAATGGTTGACTAGTAAAGGCTGTTCTCAGAGATGCAGCTGGGAATGTTCTTTTCAAAGACTGTGATATCCTTCGTTTCATGATATCGGAAGCTAAGTCTCCTTTGAATTCCAAGCTCATGTAAGCCTTTACTAGTCGACCATTACTGTTCAATAACCTGAAGGACAAGGTCACGCTGTTGACCAACTCTATGTGTGTTTATCAATTTACCTACTCGTGTGGAGCTAGGTATATCGGTCGGTCGACTCGACGTTTGTCCAAGAGGGCTCAAGAACACTATCCGTGTATGGTCCTCACGAAGAGGTGGAAGTGGAGCAGTAAGAAGCGCGATCATTGAATATCTGGTCGATAATGACCATCCTATCTCTATAGCCTCCACCTTTAAAGTCATCTACAAGGCAAAGAGTAATTTACCCAAATCCCTACGTACCCGACTCATCTGTATTGATGAAGACATCGTTGACCATCGAAACAGAAAAGCCAGATCTCTGTGTACAGAAAATGTTCGTTCAACCCCTCCAACTTTCATGGTCTTAATCCCTCTACTATGCTAAAGTATGGAAATCTTCAATCATATTTTAGCTCTATCACTTTTTCATTTTGTCTATTCAATTTGTATACTCTTCCTTATTAAGTCAATTGTTACTACTATTACTACTTTCACTTTGAACTGTCCCCGGTATTATTCCACTTGTTCCACTTGTCATTTATTATTTAATTTGTAGTTTCCTTCTGATTAGTTTTCAAGAGTACGTTTGTGAGGATTCGATTTGTTTCAAGTCTTACCACCGATTGATATCAGTTAGAGAACCAAAAAAAAAAAGAATGGAGTGCTGGACAGCTGATTCATTCAAGTTCGGGACACATTGGAATTACACACGCACCGGCGGGATTTGGGCCCATTCAACCGCTAGGACACTACTCAATAGCCAGCCGATGAATTCTAACTTCTACCGACTTGTAATTTTAGCGGGACCACTAGTCGATGTCATCGGTGGTGGGTATTTGACCTCACTGAGGAGTGAGTGTACCCCACAGTTCACAACGTCTCACCCGAACTGCAGGCAACGTCATCTTGTAATCAGACACTAGCTAGTATCAGATTAATTTTTGAGGGTTGCTTTGATCACGTATTGATATCAGTTTGAGAACTAGTGATTCCTAACTTTTTATTTGAGTTAAAAAGAATCCGCGGTTATTTGAGTGTTTAAATAGACATGTTGTGAGAGCGCTGAACAGTCACCTTCTTCAACAATCAGCGTTATCTGACGTAGGGTGAGGATGAGAAAAGTAGTCAGTACGAAAGCTGTCATCAGTCCGTGAAGACTTTGACAGTTGGTTTAAGCCAGCCGTATATGGAGGTGTAGACTATTTGGTTGGAGTCCAAGAGATGCTAGGAAGTAGTAGGTGGAGTTTACTGTTTATGTTGCTCAGTAGCTCAGATGGATTCATCGTCGTGTTTTTCCATGTAACTGCCCAGTTCTTTCCCCCTCACCTATGGCGTTTCTCCTGATCACATTTCATTTGAATCTTTGTTTTTTCTTTACCACTACCTGTTGCATGCAGTCTGGAAAATGGAACGACTACACTTCTGTACAAAGTCCTATGTTGTAACTTAGTCAGTCAGGGATTAAAATATACAATGTACATTGGCAACAAAGGTCAGAGGTGACTGTCTTGTTTCCTATCGATTTTTTTTCAATTGATTATTCATCCCTTGACCAATCAGATGTCATTTCTTTCTCTCTCGATTGTATAAGATTAGTCAGTATTTTTTAAACATTCTTACTTATCACACACTTTGACTTACTTTGTTACTAATAATAATAATAATAATTTTTCCTTCACGTCCCCAGTAGAACATAGGGCTCCAAGCTAGTGGCTTGAAGTTTCTGTAGCAGTGTTTAATTTTTACAGGATGGGCTTGCTAGCCTCATGCCCAACCTTTCCTCTTTACCAGGATTATTTCTGGCTCAGTGAGGTAAAGGAGTGCGCCGGCCGGGGATCGAACCCCGGACCATATGCATGGTCGGCGAGCGTCCTAACCGCTATACCACCGACGCACAAAGTGCTTAGCTCGAGGCCTCGCCGAGACTTTGTTACTAAACGACAATAACTTCTGACATTTGCAGTCAATTAAAATTTGCTTATTTCAACCGCCTCTAAAATGAAACTGTACAGTTTCGAGGTGAAGTTACTAAAATGGTTGGTTAATAAAGAGATCCCTTTGCTGACTTATATCTTTCTAACCTACTAACATCATACAGGAAATTTTGATACTTTGGAAAAGTCAACAATGAACAAAGATTACCGTTGCTATCCTACTGAATCAACAAGCAACACGGATGAGGATATTAAAGGCAGCCAGCATCAGAAGAGGTAAGAGAGGTGTTCATTACTCTGAAGTAAGTATTGCATCTCCTCGATTCAGTATAAGGAATACTATCGGCGAAGTTAAACTTTAGGCACCACTAACTACCAATCAGCGAACGACCTTCAACGAACCAATCACATGAAAGAGGGATTTTTTGTTATGCAAAATTTTAGCATAAAAACTGCATAAAACAGTTACATAGGGTATGTTTCTCTAACATGGGACAGAAACACCTCCCAGTTTAGTGTAGGAGTGTCAATAGAAAAGTTACACCACATTTTGTACATGTATTCATCCAAATGACTATAAATGAGATCCATGTATAGCCCTAATCCTATTTTTCAATCTGTCCCAAAATCCTTTCATAAAATTCGTGTATGTCCTTGTAATGGGATCTACAAAATCACTAGAATGGTCCACACTGTGATGCATGTGTCCAAGGGATGAAAGTAAGTTATAATTTTTTCATTCATCAGTATGTACTACAGATTCCTGTTTCACCAGTCGAGTGGCAATAGGTACTAAGGTTGTCTGCTATCCTCTCCACAAATCCTTTCTGCAGGAAGGTGTCATATAAACCGATCACCTAAAGATTACTGTCTCTTCTCACGACCAGGGTTGTATTTTCTCTTCATTAAGACAGTTTTCGTCCACGTATACGATAGCACCTTCTCCGCCTAACAACGAAGTAATTCTCTCCATTTTCCATAAGGCGATGTCTCTGCAGTGCTGGTTCCACTGGACTACTGACACCAGGCTGTTTTCAGTTTCAGCAGCTGCACCTCTCACAGACTGTTTTTATACCCAGTAATTACAAATATGCAAAATCTGGGTTAGGGAGAGATGTGACCTAGCAAAAAATGCTCCTATGAAATAATGGAATCATAAGCTTACCTTCCCTAACACTCACTCGTCTCAAACAAGTTGCTCAACGACGGACATATATCCATCAATCGACCTGGTGAAGGTTTTTAAATGTTATGCTCCTCCACACGAATAAATCCTCTCCTTCTTAAGCAACCCCACATCCAGATAATACTGCAAAACCTTGTCATAATCGAACTGCAGGTGTAACTTTGTTAGAGCAGGCATTTGACACGAATCAAGCAGAATACAACCTTGAACTCATATGGATGAACTTCATTGGAACATTCGAGGTCATTCGCTGAATAGTGGTTAGTGGTGCTCAAAGTTTAACTTGGCCGAGACTTGTCTGACATCAGATCAAAAGCACTTCCACAAGACTGAAGACTTCCACCAGCATCTGACTTCGTCCAGTACCGACCATCAGATAGGCAACAAACAAACCAAGAGTCTGTCAACTTAGAAATGTTCAGAAGAATATGGAGATTTATTGAATAAACTTTGAGAAAACCGGTAAGTGACATCAGTGTGCCAAGATCTAGTGTGCGCTGGGCGTGAATCCGAAGGTGAAATGGAGGTGGAGATAAAAGCTTTTTCGGTGATCGTGATATGCAACCGAAGCCTTAAGTTTCATTCGGAACATACTAGGAGTAAATAATAATAGTAGTATGAATAACAAGATCAATAAAACGTTAAAAGTCTTACCTGATACTACTGGTACTGCATTAGTAGTATTTACAAATATTGGACTATACGGACTATAATGAATAGCATGATGTGTATTCGGATCATAGAAACACGAGTTGGATACATCAATGCGATAATTTATTCCAGATTGATTGATCATCATTTGTGAACTTGGTGATGATGTAGATGAAAGTTGATGTGGATTAATGGGTAGATTACAAGTGACTGGTAACATCATGTTGGAATTAGAATTATTATTATTGGTATTATTACTATTGCTATTTTTTAACATACTGTCTAATTGTTGAAATGTTGGTTGTTTGAAATTAGCATTATTAAACGATTTCTTTGGCGACAGTTTTTGTTTACGTGTATTCCAATTACAGAACTAAACCCATAAAAACAAAATAAAATGATAAACAGAATAATTACTAATTGCCAGAGTGAATAAAAATATGTATTATTATTATTATTGTTTCCTTTAGTTCCTAGAGGAAAATTGGGCTTCAGCTGCACGTCTCCATTGGGTTCAGCTATCTGCCAACGTTTTCACCTGGTTCCACGTCTGCCCCCACATGGTTTCATCTCCTTTTTCACATGACCTCCTCCATTTTAACCCACCCTCGCACTGACGACCAACTAATTCGCCGCTTTCCGTTGGGGTTCCACTCGAGCAATGGCCTGGCGTGTGATGTCACTTGATGGTTTGTTTTCTCAGAGTATGGCCCCCAATCCACCTACATTTCTTCCTGTATATTTGTTGCACAATCAGTTCCTGCTCTTACAATATTCATTAGAGTCCTCAGTGGTAACGTCTCTGACCAAAGCACTGGGTGACTGCAGTTCGAATCTCAAAAGAGATGTGAGTTCCTTCAGGATTGATGGCAGATACGTCTTGCTGACTGGTGAGTACCAAAAAGTACAAAACTCAGGTCAGGCAAGGTTTCCTGCCTATCACCCCTTAAACCAACTAATATAACCAGGATGTTGAGCCATTTAGCACTGTGGCCATATTACAAGGAAAATGATTCTTATGAAGACTTCGTGTTCTCGGGGAAGTGTGTGGGCGGTTGTTACTTCCAAGCTGCCCATACCGAGGAAATTGATTGATTATTCGGGTACCTGAAACAGAGAGAGGGTTAGTGTTACGTGACCGCAGAGCCCAGGGGAAAACTGCTTGAGGGCGGTCACACACGGCCTGTGTGAACTAGTTTCTAGGATTGGTTCCGTATTAGTAAACTTACCGCCGGTTACGGACACACCGTAGGGTAAGTCGGGATGTAGAATTTTTGGGGTTGACCTTTCCTAACCCCCTCTCTCCAGAGTGAAGAGACAGCATAGCTGGCTGGCATGCTGGCCATCTGAAGGAAAAACCTTACTGCTGTTACACCCCTGTTCCCCAGCAGCACGACTTCGCCCTCAGACCCCCCAGCATAGTGTAAGAAAGATTCTGACACAATGCCGGTAACACCTTGTAGTCTAATCGCTATCCTAACAATCTTCCTGGCATGGTAGAACCTACAGGAACATTGGTTCCCAGCCAGTGTAGCTTGTTGGGTCATCGCGATGTGTCAGGGTAGCAGCTATCGGTCGGGGCCATACTACAAACTTGACTGATAGAGTTCAGTCTGCACGGGACGAAGGACTGAACGCATAATTAATTTTATAATTTAAAGGATAAGATTAATAGCATTTTTAGGATAGACAAGTCAACTTACAACCTTATGAGGCATTGAATCAGTTCTTGTCACAGTAAGACGTAGCGATCAGAAATACTATAATTGTGTTACAATGTATAATTATGAGTTTGGAAAGAGGAGAAACAAACAAATGAAGACTAATCACAGACGAATGTCCTTAGAATGATGTTATTTTTTGATAACATGCCTAATATATATGTATATGAAACATACAATCAGTGTAGTATACGTAAAATGCTGTACACAGGGGACATTATTCTTTATAAATGTCTATACATTCTAAATATTCCGATTTACTAGGATGGACTAATAAAGCATGTATCATCTGCTCTCTACTCACAGGCTTTTTCTTACAGCCTAACAGAATTGTTTCGATATTCACGAGAGAGAGAGTGTGTGTGTGTGATTATATAATATGTCAATCGGATTTCGACTCTCTGTCTCAGTGGCAGAAATAACTCCGAAAGGGATAGACAAAAAAAAGAGAACGCATTAATTAATTATCTACTATTTTTTAATTGCCTCATTTGACTATAAGTCAAGTTAGTTGAGAAGAAATCAACAAGTCAGGTGGAAGATTATTAAAAAAACTTTTTTCAGAATACAAAATGGAACATCTGAAGAAATGCGACACATGGGTAAAATTATAACACCTGAGCTATCATGTTCACAGAACAGATATGTGTGTAGGTAGGAAAAATATCAGAATGTTCTTTTCTAAAATGCGAAAATACTTTCCTATAGTTGGCTTGTAAGGATTAGTTTTGTTTTTTTACGAGTTGACGACGGATCGATATCAGCTAAAGAACCATTGAACAGCTATTTCATCCTAGTTTGGGAATCATCGGCAGTACGCACTCACTGGTGTTGGAACCCAGTACCAGTGAGGTCCATCCGGTCACGTGGGAGGATGGATATCTCACCGATGACATTGTTTGGTGCCAGTCACGTTAAATCACGAATTGGTAGGAGTTAGAATTCATGAGCTGGCCACTGAATCGTTTCCCAGTGGTTGAATGGTATACGAGCCAGCTTGTCTTGTAATCGGGAGGCCCTGGGTTCGAACCCCGCGGGGGGGGGTGGTTTAATACTACCATTGATTCCTAAACTAGTGAAATGAAACAGCTGTCCAGTAATCTGCCCTGATGGATTTCAATAATTCTCTAACGGATATCAATCCGTGATCAACTTGTAAAAATAGTTGGCAGAGAATAGATATCTGTTCATGAGTGGGGTGCGAAGACTCTTCAGTTTTAAACTGTAGGGTATACTGAGAGATGATAGTGAGTTTACTAGTTATCAGGTTTGTGTTGAATTTTATCATTATTGTGAATTCAACAGTGTTGTGTAATAGTTTGAGTAGCTCTAGCCTGGATACAGTAGTGGTATAAGCAGGCTAGTGAAAGAAAAAGGATCGATCGTCTTTAATTATGAATATTTCCTCTTTATGTGTTTATGAGAAGGCTCGGTTATGAACAGTGCCTTGAAGAGTGAATGGAATATATAGTTCATCATTTCCTGATTATCGACTCTAGACGTTTAATTTGACATATAATTACGGATCAACCTGTGTATCAAGTTGCAAAGGCCTCTTTCAGCTGACAACACGTCAGGAGTTCACTGTAAACGATTATCATTACTATTGTTTTCTTGGATTCCTATTGGAACATAAAACTTTAACAACACACATATACTTTGTTCTACTTTTTACTGTCCTCTTCATCTGGGCCCACGATTGCCCATAATCTCTTTATGTCACCCTTGGGCAACCTACTCACCGTTTCCCATGAGAATTTCTCTGAAGCGACAGCCTGGCACTTAGTGTCATTCTATGGCCTCCCGAAAGTATGCCTAATTCATCCGCATTTTCTCCCATATCACTGTTGAGCGATAGGTTCTTGGTTAGTTGTTAATTCTGCCTGACTGGTCATTTGGTTTTTTGTACGGAGCGAAGGCAATTGTTGATGAAGGTTTATAACCTGTTGGAAATGCTTTTCATGACGCCTTCACTAAGCTTCTGACCCATATAGAAGAAGTGACTGACTTCTCATTTGTATTGAAAATCCAGATCTTGTTCTTTATGCTGAGGCATAGTGCAGAACATTTACAAACTGATTTCAGATTGTTGAGGATATTTTTTGCCTTTCCGATTCTAGCTTTGATATCTCCCAGTTCCACCTTCTGGGTGACGCGATGATTTCTAGATAAGTGAAGGAATCAACCACCTCCAAATTTCTCCATGATGATGGTGGTTAGCGCTGATTGTTGTTGTTGTTGTTGCTTTTGGTTGGTTATCTTCATGACTTCCATCTTCTCTCTGTTCAGCTGGAATCATGTCTTTGCTGCCAGCCTCTTCAACTAGATTGTTTGGTTTCACCTGTAAGTCTTCAAGTTTTTGTGAAATTAAGCATAAGTCATCCGCGAAATCTAGATGTTTTAGAATCTTCTTATCGGTACGGCGTATTTTTTTCTTCTCGCAACCGAGTAACAGTCTTCCGTGTAATCCAGTCAACCACAATTAGAACTTGATATGTGGCATATGCTACTGACACAATTTATAAGTAATATATAGATACATGCATAAATATATGTATATCATCTGTAAGAATATCCTATAAAGGAGACATGGATTAATTGACCAAGAGAAGAAATGAACAATGCCTGTGAAACAACAAGGAAAACATGAAGGGAAGACAAAGAAGACCAATACGAAAGACAAAAGTGATACCAGATGGTTGGAGGTAATCGGCCACAGGAAGCCTTGGCCAACGTAGGTTTTTGGGCTTGTTGGCATTCGTCAGCAAGGCGTATCTACAACCTTGGAAAGAACTCATATCCCTTCTGTGATTCGAACCCGCATCACCCAGTGGTGCAGTCAGAGATGTTACCACTGAGCCATTCGGGCTCGTGATTGACCTTCTGTAGTGTCAAATCAAAATAAAACAGTGATACCATATGGATGACATGAGCAAATTGTGATTTTAATATATATATGGTTGACGCATTTTGTCGATTGAATTGCCGATAAATGTTGTGCTCTGCCTTTACAGATACAACAGTTTCCAGTGTATAGGTCATTTTATAGTAAAGTAAACAGCGTATTTATAAAGTCAGACACTCTTACTTCGTATAACATGCCAAATGAAAGTGGATAATCACCGAGGTGTACAACAGCCCGCTTAGAAAAAAATCTCTATACTTCGTATGTGTATTAACCAAAAGCAGCCGAAGAATAACTGTTTGTTAATAATCAGTATAGAATACATTTATTTCGTAGAAAAGCCAATTGAATTAAAAATATGTCAGACACTGAATATCTTCACATTTTTGCGGTTATAATATTTCTTAAAGGACAGTGAGAATTCAGAATTTGACTTCAGAAGGCATTCAGTGACACTTATTACCTCGTATTTGTTATCTTTGATAACAACTGCTAATGAGATAAGTAAAATGTTAGGAAATGAGAGTTTATCAGCAGGATATTGTGTAGAACAGCATTGCTTGTGAGTGTAACTGAATGAATTCATCACAGACTGCTGTTAATCAGAGAACCATTGCCAACTAGGTAGTAGTAGTAGTACTGAACAGATGTTTCGTCCTAGTGTGTGACTCGTCAACAGTACATTGGCGGTAATACTAAACATTACGAAAATAACAGAAGTTAGAGGTTAGGGACCATTGGTTTTGATTTTTTTTTTTTGATTTACAGCTTGATTCCACACTGTATTTTTGGTACAAGTATGGAATTTTCAGCATGGATATCGGTAGCCCAAATTTTGCAGGTCAACCATAGATATCAGGTGTGCGCCGGCGTGGGCTCGAACCTCGGACCATGTATATGGTCGGCGAGAGTCCTAACCACTGTGCCACCGACGCACATTGGTCAACGAAACCCCCTCGTAACCTGAAGTTCTTGAGTTCGACTGTTGGTGGAGTTTCGTGTGTGTATTACTGAGGAGCTCAAAACAAGGACGAAACATCTGCCTAACACCCACTGGTTTTCACTGGTATTAGTCTGTCACCAAACCTGAAACAAATGAAATCCCTACAAAATGACACTTGAAAATTAATCTAATGTTCACTGGTGACTGGCTACAGACCTCACTCACCAGTAGGGTTCACGAGGTCGAAACAGTGAGGAACAGTACTCGTCGATGAAACATTCTGGCTGTGCTGCTAAAATGCTTGATTTTGATCCACTACCAGTAAGTTGTAAATCAGGTCAAAAGAATTCTTCTCTAAGGTCACTTTCCCTTTGATGATGCACGTGTATACGCATATGTGTATATGTAGCACATCAGTTCGCCTTTTCGTGTAATACTTACTTTCTTGCTTCATTTTGTATTAATTTATTCCAGTGACTAAGTGAAACGAAACAATTTCAATCAATTTTTGATTAATTTCTCTACTTCATCTTGTAATTTTTCAGTTGTTTCTCTTTTGCCTTTTGTTTTTTTTTGTTGTTTTGGTCCAACCCTACTACTTACTTCCTTTGCTTCTTTGTGTCTCTAATGGTTGTTAGTCACGCCATGTGAAGTTGGATTAATGCTGGGGAGGAGAAAAAACAACAACAACAACAGCAGAGGAAATAAGACAAGTGGTGTAACAACTCTCTTTTGTTCTATCTCTCTCTCTCTCTCCCTCTTTCCCTTTCTGTATCATTCGTTTCACTTGTCGATTAATAGAGAATCGGATTGTTTCATTCTTATGTATGCGTGTGTAAGTGAATAAGTCAATGACTGAGTAAGTGAGTGAGTGAGTGAGTGAGAGAGTGAGTACTGCTCTATCTTGTAATTATTTATGGTTGTAGATGATAAAAATTAGGCTGACATAATTTTTTCTTGTTTCGAATGTTCTATCATTAAATTTATCAGTGAGATACATCTGTATTTCCGTTTTGCCATTTGAAACAGGGTTCATATATGTTACAAGTTATTTTAAGATTTATAGTGAAATTGACAGTCTCTTACCAGAGAGACAGATCTTGTCTCTTAGTTTATATCTTGTCTACCTATCCATCTATCTATTTATCGAAACTCTGGTGAATTATCTGATTTATGAGTGTTTTTATTATCTTTAACCCAAGCTTCTATGAATACTATTCATTTTTCTGGAAGTACCATCTATCTAGTCTGCTTTCGAAATGCGGGTAAACAATGAGTGAGCTTCCTTGATGAAATATGCACGAATAAATCGGGACATATGCACGCGCTCTTCAGTTTACCTCAGTGGTTCTAGTGGAAAGTCGTGACCAGTAGGGTGCAGCAGGTTGGGTGTGACGACAAATACTCGTCGAAGACATTAGCTAGCGGTCGCGCTACGTCTTGAATTGTCCGAAGTTAGAATCCATGGGCCATTGGATCGGGTCCCAACGGTTTAATGGCCTATGAGCCAGCTCGCTAGCCTTGTAACCAGAAGGTCCTGAGTTCGAACTCTGATAGTGGGTGTATACTTCTGAAGAGTCTCGAACTAGCTAGACGACACAGTTAGCTGCCCAGTACTCCTTGCTGGTTTTCCAATGGTTCTCTAGCCGAAGTCAGCTCATGATGAAATCCAATAATGATAATTATTTTTGTTGATCCATTTCAATTCCTAGTGAAACATAAGGCTTTAGCAACGTATCACCATTCCTATCTGTTATCCTTAGATTTTCTCTTCTGTAGCTGGTTTCATGATCGCCTATTAGCTTTTATTCCCTTCTCGTACGATCTCCTGCATGTCACCTTTTGGCCTGCGTCTAACTCATTGTTTCCTATTTGGATTCACCTCGAGCGGCAGCTGCGCGGTGTTACTTGACAGTCTCTTCAGCATGTGTCCAATCTATCTTCATTTCCTTCAGTATATTTATTGTTTGATTGGTTCGTGGTTGGTTAGCTTCACTGCTAGAGTTCCTTCATGAGTGAAGACAACTCTCGTTGAAAGTACGCAACAGGCTGTTAGAAATGCTTCTAGTGGCATGCAACGTATCCGAACCCTATAGAAGGACTGATGTGACCTGTAAGTGGTTTACTCGGATCGATTTTACCTACAGAGTCAAGTCAGTTGGAACTAACTCAAATCTAGCAAACTACTTTAGCAGACTGAAAACATATAGAATGCTATTATCTATTCACAATGGGCACAGATCAGTGTTTTAATTCTGAAAGCTCAGAATATTCAGAACATAATATGTGATCCAACATATTCTCCAACAAAAATGCAGGGAAAAGTGGAGACGGATTGGACACTCGCTGAGGAGGCTGCTGGGTGGCATTGCGCGAGTGTCAGGCCATCGCTCGAGTGGAACGAGGACGAAAGGGAAGCACGCAGCGAGTAGGACGTCAGTGCAAGGGTGACATGAAGGAGATTGTGTGAAAAGAGAGGAGTTGAAAGAGTATGAACTAACATGGATGGATGCAGGTGAAAAGTACAGCAGAAGGAAGACAGACGTGGCAAGTGGAGACGTGCAGTTGAAGCCTTCCCATGTTCCACTAGGAACCCAAGGGAACAATAATAATAATATGTGATCTATATTACTTCATAAATGGCGTTTAGCAGGTGGCCAATGTATACGATACATTATGTGTAGTTGAAAAGTATTCACGTTGATATCAAATGATTTAAACACTGGAAAACTGCCACTAAAACAGAAAACGCTTCATCTAATGTCTTTTTCAGGAAATTAATTCTGTTCGAAGTTGAGAATGATAGACAAGCAATAAAATTCATTTACTTATTATAACATAAATGTAAGATTTCTAAAGACTTTTCTATCGTATTTTCAAATCTTTTCAACGACCTTCCCTAATTGTCAAAAGTTAATCGAAAGAAAAAGATAAAACGAGATGAAAATGAGTTATCATAAAAGAAATAATATTAAAGAACATGAGCTGACATCAGTTAGAGAACCATTGAAATCCATCAAGGAGTACTGGACAGTTGTTTCATCCTAGTTTCAAGCTTTCCAGCAATAAGCACTGATGAATCCCGTGCCAGTGATCAAATCCAGGACTTTTAGGTTACACAGCTAGCCTGCTAACCGACCACTATTCAGCCAGAACGGAGATTTGAATTTCCCTAGGCTGTTGGTCTTATATGATTCTGTATAACATGCTTAGATAAATTCTATAATCTTATGAGATATTATGTTTGGCTATTTTATTAGAAAGCGTTTCATCGTTGTTTCTTTTTACACAGCTGTAATAAATGTTGTGGTGTTTGTTTTACTATGCGCGAAAACACCTTGTGGTTACTTTTTATATTTATCCGTGGAAATTGAAAGTCAGCTGTTCAAAAATCACCATTTTTTACAGTCCACTCTTTCGGCATTATATTAACTAGTGCTATGGGAATCATGTGATATATTAGTGGTTTGTACCATCACTATCGAAACGATTTGTTCCTATGGTTACGTGAGCGTGTGAGTATACACAAATGTTTTGTATTCGTCTGTCTATCTGACTATGTGAAGACAGTGGTAAAAACAGCTGGTTGCGTGATATAACTCATCTGTCTTTAAAATCAAAAATAATTAATTACATTAAAAAAGTGATGATAATAATAAGACCTTTCGAATCTAGACGAAAAAGGAAAGAAGAGAAGTATATGGCATTGAGGGTTGTACAAAAAATTATGTTTGGAAAAGGAAGCGAATTTTAGACACCCTCAAAATATTCTATCAATGGTTGATAATAAAACGAAGATTATATATTATTGTCAAGTGTTGTTTTGCAGGCATTTGATTGGTTACAGGATTGATTACAGAACCGTTCGAAAAGTAACTGGAACTATTGAACAGCTGTTTCGTCCTAGTTTGGGACTTGTCAGTAGTGCTCAACCGTGGGTGTTTAAACCCAAGACCTTCCGGTTACAAGGAGAGCTCGACCAGAAGCTGGAAACCATGGGTCGGGTCCCAGTAATCTTATGGTCTGAGAGCTCGCCTTGTAACCGAAGACTCCTGAGTTCAAGCCAGGGCGGTGGGTGCATACTACTGAAGAGTCTCAAACTAGGATGAAATCGCTTTTATTACTCCCAAATGTTTGCATGGTTCTTTAACCGGGGTCATCTAATGATCGATACTGTAACCAATCAAATCCCTACAAACCGAAACGCTTGACAATTAATTTGATGCTCACTAGCAACTGGCTCTATTCAAGCAGGTAGTTACCTGGGGTCATAGTGAAAGTCATCGTCAGCAGGGTCTAACAAGTGAAGCAAGAGGACAGTTACTCACTTGTGACACTGTCTGGTGGTTACTCTGAAGATTATACTGTGATGTTCTGATGTTAAATCCAAAGTCTTAACCAGATGCTACCACTGGGGTTCGTATTTTAATTACCCAAATAAAGCATCACATTCTAATGTTCAATTCGACTATTTCTAATTGGTTTGGATCAGTCAGTGAGAATACCTATATTGCAAACTGCATTGGTGTCTACTTCATAGTGAAACCCTTTATCCTTTCCTAATGATCTAGACCAATATTGTCATATGACAAGATCTAACTTTCTTCAACACTGTCGGAATGTCTTTCTGATACCAAAACCGGTTAACAAACACTTTCTGGTAACTGAAATCAGCCAGTCTATATTCGAATACTTATTGTATGTCTCTAGTCATATACTTCTTCCTTCAAGGTGGGATAGCAGTGTTTTGTTACAATCTATTCAATTTACCGTGACTAGACTATGATTTGACCAATAACTGAATCCTCAGACATCGTAGAAGCGTCCGTACCACTAGCCCCGTTAATCAATAAGAAATACAAAACGGTATTAAAAACAAACCATAACTAATGCCTGTTGCGCAAAAAGGTGGAGTTCATGGCCAAAGTGGTCTAGTGAATAACTCTTCGGAGTTTGAAGTGATGGATAGTGGGTCCGAACGTCCATAGGAATAACATCACTCACTGGAGAATGAAGGCACATCCGGATGAGGAGTTCCGAATAGAAGGAAATGCGCATCCTGGATTCCACTGCTTGTTATCATGCATCAGATTACTTCTTATCTGTCAAAAAGTGAAGAGGTTACCACTTTTCTAACTGAGAATGAATCAACACCTTGAGATCATTTTTATGAGGAATGAAATTTGAACGGAGGAAATTTGAAAAATAGGAACCCCTGTGTGCTTATGTTAGGTCCCTTTAGCATCGTTAGAGAACCGTGGGTTAATATCTCAAGAGTTTCTGATTATTTTTCATGAAAAGGATTTTACAAGAGAAAGAAATAGATATCCTCAGTATTCTGGTTTTTATTGGTTTACTAGAGATTTTCAATACCAGAGAAAACTAACCACGAAACTATTCTGAGTTCTATAAACTTGACAACTGAGTTGTATTCATGCAACGGATTTTGTAGGAATTAAGATTAATTTCAATTTAGATTCTGTTATATACCAACATCACTTAGAGGGATCATTAAAAACCAGGGAGCACTGGACATCTGTTTCTACCGGCTTAGGATTCTTCATTAGTACACACCCACTATCCTACCAGAGATCGAACTCAGAACCTTCAGGTGACGAGACGTACCAACCTAACTGGGAAGCATCGTTTCAACTACAGGCGGACGGAACTGACGAGGATATCAAAGCAGCGAGGATCGGGAAAGCAAAGCAAGCTTTCATTTCTCTCAAGTCTATGTGGAGGTCAACAGCATACTCAGCATGAAAATGAAAATAAGATCCGAATTTTCAACTGCAATGTGAAGTCAGTGCTACTTTACGGTTAAGACACTTGGCAACACGTCACGGGGGGGGGCACTTCGAACAAGCCAAAGACTTCATCAACAGCTGTCTTCGCTCAATACTACTCAAGATCAGATGGCCGGCCAGCAAAGATCAGCAACAGGGAGAGATCTCTGGCAATGAACGAACCAACCTAGCAGGAACTGATTGTGCGACAAATATGCAGGAAGAAATGTGGGTGGATTGGCGGGCATACTCCGAGAAAACAAACCATCAAGTGAGTGACATTACACGCCAGACTATCGCTCGTGTGGAACCCGAATGGGAAGTGGCGGGTTAGTTGGTCGTCAGTTCGAGGGTGACATGGAGGAGGAGGAGGAGGTGATGTGAAAAGGAGATGAAAGCGCATGGGCAAAAGTGGGACCAGGTGACAAAAACGTTGTCAGAGAACCGAAGGCAATGGAGATGTGCGGCTCAAGCCCTATGTACTTCTAGGAGTTAAAGGAAACATTAATAATAATAATAATAATAATAATAATATAATAATAATAATAATAATAATAATAATAATAGTGTCTGGTTTTCACTAGTTCTCTAGACACTATCCATCCGTAGTCAAACCTGAAACGCAAAAAATCTAATTCATACAAATTATTAACTCATGAAAATTAAAGAATGATGACTAATATCAATAAGAATACGTGTTAAATTCGAATTGGTTACAAATGAGAAACGATTCTTCATTATTCTTATAATTTGCACCACTCTCTCTCTCTGAAGAGATGGACATTTGTAAAAGCATATGCGAGTGTGTGTGTGTGTACGTATGTGTACGTGTCAAGTGGTGCTTATTCCCTCTCATTTCATTATGCTAACCTTATACACTTCTGCAAAACAGGTTATATAGAGTCGTACATAGTTCCTTTTTTCGTTTGCTAAGTAATTGGGCATTTTGGTGTGTTTATGAATACATATATATATTCTACAAAATCACCCCTTTCTGCATGAATTAATAACCCTACACATACACTACTGTCAGACTGTTTTATTATTCCTATTGCCTTTGTGTGCTTTCTTACATGAAGGTGAAAAGAAAGGGGGTGAGGAAGAAGGCTAGAAATTTCAGGACGGAATGAAAGCAAGAAAGAGAGACACAAGTAAGAACACAGAGAGAGAGAGAGAGAATCAGTGAATTAGGCATTTTGTGCATTTCAAATCCACAACTATAGATACTCATGTACATCTGAATGAAATAAATTGACGGTGATGATGGGGAGGTGGATGTTGGTGAAAAAGACGAAGGAACACATTTGCCGACATAATAACCTCTGAAATAATCATCATCATAATTAAGACGCACTGGCCTTGTTCTACCATAAACTAGCCATTATATTATCTTATTATTATTATGATTATGATTGTTTTGCGTGAAAAAAAATGCTATTTGCCTATCCCTAACTTTCGTGTGCTTTCCTTCCTTTTTTTTCTCCTCTACAAAATGAAGTGGCCTTACGCTGCAGGCAAATTGTGTAGACAGATTAGTGTGTTGAGTGGTAATCAAATATGAAGTAGTGGTGGTTTTTTTTGTTGTTGTTAAAACAGATATAGACTGAATTAGTCTGTTAGACAGTCGATTGAAGCAAAGAAGAAAAAAACAGAGGGGTAGAGCAAAAGGGAGAGATAAAATGTGGATAGGATTCAATGCTGGATTACTTAACATATTGCACTGTTGTAACTGAAGGTTAAGACACTGAGGTCATAGACATAAAAGAAAACGAAACAGCAACAAAAACAAAAAAAGTTAATTATATAACATATTTCTGGAAAAGTTATCAAGTTTCGATAGTGGTAGTTTTTAAAACAAATGATTTGATTATTTCTGTTTTTTTTTTAAAACTTTTTGCTGAATAATCTGTATTTCGTCGCTGGATGGATTATGTTCGAGCGAATTGTTCGGTCTCTGTTTATATCTTAGTACGCAAGCTTCGACGATGTTTGAGGGTTAATATGATGTTATTTTTTTTTTGGTTGATGTTGACTAGCAGTGGAAACCACCAGGAGGTGGATGTTTCTTCATTTCTTCAGTGAGTGATGCTGTTCATTCCCACTGAGACTCGAACCTCACACCCATCGTTTCGAATACAAGATAATTTGGTCATTGAACTCAGAATTGTTATCATTCGATTTTTTTTTTGATTTTTGATTTACAGCTTGATTCCAGACTGTATTTTTGGTACAAGTGTGGAATTTTCAGCATGGATATCGGTAGCCCAAATTTTGCAGGCCGATATCAGGTGTGCGTCGGTGCGGGCTCGAACCCGGACCATGTGTGCATGGTCGGCGAGAGTCCTAACCACTGTGCCACCGACGCACCGATGCTGGGGGGGTAGTCGGAAGGAAGCTTTGCCTGACCTGCGTTTCGCGCTTGTTGGTGCTTACCAGTTAACAAGACGCATCTGCAACCTGAGATTCGAACCCGGGTCACTCAGTGCTGCAAACAGAGACGTTACTACACAGGATTAGATGCATGACACTAGCCAGTATCCAATCAAAGTATCTGATACAGCCATGCAGGAGGTCAAACTTTAAAAGGAATATAAGTTCCTTCAAGACTGCAGATGCAACTTGTTAACTGTTGAGTGCCAACAAGCCCAAAATCTAGGTAAGGCAAGGGTTCAACCATCTAATCATGACACTTCAGAGCACACCATACTGGCGAGCCACTTAGCATGGTGGCCATATTACAAATTTAGCTGATAGAATTCAGTCTGCAGCAAACAAAGGACCAAACGCATGACACAAGTGAGCGTTTAGTCAAAAAAAGTGAATTGATTCGATAGAAAATTTATATGCTGTGGATTGATTTCAGAGTATACAACATTATCAATACTACCGACTGATATAAGGCGCTGAGGACCAGCTAGTCGACGACGAAATTGTTGTAGGATTTCAAGTCGAATTGTGCACTCTGTAAATAACTAATTATATTCAATTATATCAGCTCAGGGATATCCTGGACCGAAGTGAAGAACCTAGAAGACCTGGATTTCGCTTGTGGATGATTTATGTTTGATATTACACAAAATCGAGGACTTACAAGCGAAAACAGACAAAATGGTCGAAGAAGCAGTCGGTGAAGACAGGACTCCAAGTGAACATATACAAGACGGAGATTGTGAAAATAATCAACCAACAACAAAAACAACAGCAGACACATTCAGAGCCAATCTTCATCAACGGGAGAGATTTGAAAGAGGTTACTTCATTCATTCATTTATCTATGGAGGGAACATTGTCTCAACTACAGGCAGACGGAACGGACGAGGATGTCAAATCGGGCGAGATGTGGGAAGGGGGCGAGAAACACATTCATCAATCAACCTGAAACAACCAATCTGGAAATCTTCCGCTGTCACTCAGCCACCATCAACAACAAGAAAATTGGGTCGGATTTTCAATACAAACACGTCAAGTCAGTCAGTTCTTCTATACGGATAAGGCAGAAACTTGGCTGGCGGGTGGGGGGGGTGTCACAAAGAATATTTCCAACAGCCTGTTGCAGACCAGACCTGCATTAACCAACAACTGTCTTCGCTGGATCTATACTGAAGATCAATCAGATGGCCGGGCTGGGCCGGGCTGGACTGGAAGGAATCACCAACAACAAGAAACTATGGTTGGGAACAAACAAACAAAAAACAAGAACCAATGGATCGCCAACCAACAAATATGCAGGCGAATGTGGAGATGGATTGGACAGTCGCTTAGGAGACCGCTGGGTGACATCGCTGGCGCGTAACGTAGGCCATTGCTCGAGTGGAACGAGGCCGAAAAGGAAGCACGCAGCGAGTAGGACGTCAGTGCAAGGGTGACATGAAGGAGATTGTGTGAAGAGAGAGGAGTTGAAAGAGTACGGACTAACATGGATGGATGCAGGTGAAAAGTACAGCAGAAGGAAGACAGAAGTGGCAAGTGGAGACGTGCAGTTGAAGCCTTCCCATGTTCCACTGGGAACCCATATGAATACACAAATTTATGTGTGTAGTACTCAATGACGATGACTAACAGCTAGATGGATGATTCATATAAGACTGGTGAGCACAAGTTAGATGAAACAACGGTAGTTCAATAATGACACTAGGCGATGATATCACCAGTTAACAGAGGTCAGAAAATACTGGCTACTGGATTCCAACAAATTCGCCAAATCATTATATATTTACAACAAGTTTACAATTCGAAGAACATTCCTACAATGAATGATGGCTACGCAATACCATAGGAGACCCAACCAAGGGCTGTAGGTTTAAACTGATTCTCTAACTAATACCTATTTATGATAGCGTCGCCGCAACATTTGAATGGCTTTGTTGCATATCTCCACTAATTGTGGCGTCTTAATCCGTTCCTACTCTGGGCTAATGACAAGTTATACTGATTGTATATTTTTTAAGTGAAATTTTACATTTAAAATTTTTCTTCTGGAGTACGTATTATCAAGGGTATTGTATTCTTCAACTGCGTAACATTTGCTGCACTTCTATCAGAAAATGGTGCTTAATACTGATATCTGCACAGTGTAATCGATTAGAGCTCATTTTCGTCAAATAATGGCTATGATACTAGGCCACTGAAAGTGGAAGACATGAAAAGGCTGGCTAGCTGTCTTCGACCATAGGTGCCTGCATGCTCTCTCCCGTGTGAAATGGTATAATAGAGTGAGCATTATTGAGATTAGGCGTCAGTCAAGTGCCAGGTGAAGAGGGGAAATCAATCGATGAGGCTGCGAAGTTACAAAAGTTGAGATGGTTAGGACATGTGTTACTCATGCATCTCTAACCATTGCCTTCCTTGACAACGGGTTATGTTAGATGACGTAGGATCAATGAATTTGGAAAAGAGCTAGTTGTGGTCACTCTAAAACATGGCTTCATCAGTCAATGAAATCCACAACAGTTAGTTTAAGCCAGCCAGCCAGTCGCGTAGGTTGTGTAGACTGCTGTCTGGTTGGGGTCCTCAGGTTGGTAAGGACCAGTGAATGCTAAGGACGATTGGTGATATGGCTCAAAACCGTTGTCTGTGGCTGACGCAGATGCATCCACTCCTTGTGACTTATAATACCCAATAAAACTATATTGTTCTTTGTTATTACTATAGCTTTTGTCTCACACCTCTGTTTACTGTCTCTTATATGCATTTCTTCTACTTTCTTCTCTTGCTTTGTGGGCTACATGGAGGGAGTGTGGCGACTTGAACTTCTGCTAATCAGTGCAAAGTTTTACGTTGAAATCAGTCAGGCAGAAATCATGTTGGTATATTCTGGTCTATTTACTGAAACGTCCTAATACCCAATGGATAAAGGTGGCACCACTTCAAATAAAGGATGCACTATATAATCTCCTGCAACGCTCATTTCAGAATTTTTACTTCTCTTCAGCGCATGCTGCAATATGAATTGACAAAGACAATCAATTATTCAAATGGTTGGAGGATTTCATCATGAGCTGATATCAGTTAGAGAAACACTGGAAAACCTGCAGGGAGTACTGGACAGCTGTTTCGTTCTAGTTTGGGACTGATGAAGAGTCCTGAACTGATGTCAGCTCAGGATGAAATCCTCCAACTAATCAAGCGAAATCCCTACAAATCCTCGATATTTGAAAATGATTAAAATGTTACAGGTTTATTAAACTGATTTAGTTGATTTCCCATTTCGTAGAATGCAATTTACATGGTTTGAGGTGAGTCAAACTGGGCACACCGTTGACAAACTCGGCCTCAAAAGAATGACACTGTCCTTTGGTGTTTAAACAAATTTCGGTCGGATTAAAAAGCCCCACGGTTTGATGTAGGTACTATCCATTTTTATAAAGTATAATTATATTTTAATAGTTTACACACAATAATAAGTTTTGTTATTGGTAATTTTCCTCGAATTATTACCAATAACAAAACTTATCATTGTGTGTAAACTATTGAAATATTATTATTATATTATTGTATCCTTTAGTTCCTAGAGGAACATAGGGCTTCAGCTGCGCACCTCCATTGACTTCGGTTTTCTGACAACTTTTTCAACCTGCTCCAGGTCTGTCCACATGCTTTCATCTCCTCCTCGCATGACCTCCTCCAAGTCACCCTTGGACGACCAACTCGCCGCCTCCCTTTCGGGTTCCACTCGAGGGCTTGTCTAGTGATGTCACTTGATGGTTTCCTCAGCGTATGGCCAATCCATCTCCATTTCTTTCTGCCTATTTGTTTCACAATCGGTTCCTGATTGGTTCGCTCCCAGAGATCCCTGTTGCTGATCTTTTCTGGCCATCTGATCTTGAGTATTGAGCGGAGACAGTTGTTAATGAAGGTTTGAAGTTTGTTTGAGATGCTCTTTATGACTCGCCAAATCTCTGATCCGTATAGTAGCACTGACTTCACATTGGAGTTGAAAATCCGGATCTTATTTTTGATGCTGATTGCTGTTGACCTCCACACAGATTTGAGAGTAATGAAAGCTTGTCTTGCTTTTCCGATTCTGGCTTTGATGTCCTCGTCAGTTCCGCCTGTAGTTGAGACGATGCTTCCCAGGTAGGTGAAGGAGGTTGTTTCTTTCAGGTTCTTCCCATTTATGCTTATTGTGGTCTGTTGGTGTTGTTGATGTTGGCTAGGAATCTTCATTATCTCTGTTTTATCTATGTTCACGTGAAGTCCTATCTTTGATGCTTCTTCTGCCAACTTGTTACTTTTCACTTGCATATCTTCCAGTTTATGGGAAATCAGGCATATATCATCGGCGAAATCCAGATCCTCCAAGTCTTTTGTGTCAGTCCATTTTATGCCTGTTCCCTCGTTGGTTGCCGTTGTCTGTCGCATTATCCAATCAATTGCAATCAGGAAGATCATTGGTGATAGTAGACAGCCTTGCCTCACTCCCGTCCTCACTTTATTTGATCTAATCCACAATGCTCAAACTTTTTACTGATACTAACTATCCATCTACTTATATCAACCGGCCAGTAAGTAGTATATTGTATCTTCCGTTCAAACTTTGTTAATTTGCTCCAAAGTGCTTGAAAAAAAGAACTATCCATTTGAGGAGATATTCACACTAAGGAGTCATATTAGCATTCTGAATATTTTTGATGCTTAATTATTTCATTTTACCCAGGGAGAAGCAACTGGAACGGAAATATGAGTAATCATGTGGAGGATATATTTTTAGATTAGTTAATGTATTCTGTTGTAATTATTTTCCCTTTTAATATGCTTTATCCACTTTTTGAAAAAAGTCACACAATAATTAGGAAGCAAATACGCATGAAACTCAAATTAGCATTGAAACTTTGAAAAATGTGGAGAGAGTATTAAGAGTCACGTCAACACTGTCCTGTATATCTGCTAACACAAACTAAAATTTTACTGTGTTCCTGAAAGCATAACAAGAGATTTGGTTTTCAAGTGTGTTGATTTGTAGGGATTTGACAAATGAAGTATATTGACAGGAAAATGCTTTTAAAACACATTACAAAACGAGTCAACTTTCTCTGACAGGACTTAAAAATACTAAAAAACCTAAAATCCATACATACCGTCCCTAAGAAAAAGGTTTTTATCAAATTACCATATAACGCGGAAATAAACAGTAGGATTGTGAGACAAAGGTTGAATTCAATCATCCGTAGAACCTACTATGCAACCCAGCTTGTAATTGTGGAAAAAGCCAAAAATATGCTTCACTGTAAACCCCGAAAGTGCACGAGTGATTCTGTCAAGTCCCACACAAATAACCAATGAATTGTGACAAGCTAATAGATGGAGGTGTTAGACTACCAACTTCGTCTATAGCTAAACATCTAATCGAGATGAACCATAAGATGATGTTAACTCAGCCTTTAAGGTCATCTATAAAAACGGTTAAGGGCGTTTACTGAAATACACTGAGGCTATAGCTATTCATAGACTTAAGCCCCCCTTGTGTATTCAAAAACAGTTCGTCATTACTCCTAACCTACCTTGGTAATCCTTATTTGATTGGATTACCAAACGTTTGTGTTAATTATTCTTAATTCCTTTTTCTCTCACTTTGTTTAATTTAACCTTTCTATATATATATTGACTTGACAAGTAAATGTGTGATCAGATTGTTCGAAGTGTATAGCGCTAATAAATCACATTTTTCAGATAGTCTCCGTCTTCTAATAACGCTATCAAAATTTAAAAATACGTCCCAGTTATAATGAGGAGTATCAGTTGCTAAGTTAGACTAGTTTCTGTACATGTGTATTCACCAAGGTAACTAAAGATGAGATATTTTTTCTGAATATATTATCTCTCTTATCCAGTAGCGTAGTCTTCCCCAAGAGCCCTCGGTTGCATTACTATGGTTTCCAGTAGGGGACTGACGACTATTTAACAGGGAAATATTGATAAGATGACAAATTAACCAACGTCAGCTCATGATGAAATCTTGTAACCAATCAACCGCATTCCTACAAACCAATACTTGAATATCAATGAGATGTTCACTGGCGACTAGCCCTATTTAGCTATGTAGTTAGTTACCTGAGGTTCTACTGGGGAGTCGTGAACAGTAGGGTTCAGCAGGTCGGGTGTGAGGACAAATACTCGCCACCGAAGACATTGGCTAGGGGTTGGGCTAAATTGTGAATTGGCAGAAGTTAGAATTATCAGGCCATTAGATCGTGTCGCAGTGGCTTAATGGTCTACGAGCTCGCTTGCCTTGTAACCCGAAGGTCCCGGGTTAGAACCCCTGTGGTGGGTGGTTGTGTGCTGCTGAAGAGTCCCAACTAGGCTGACGAAGCAGCTGTCCAGTACTTCCTGGTGGGTTTTCCAATGGTTCTCTAACCAATGTCAGCTCATGATGAAATTCTGTAACCAATCAACCAAATCCCTACAAAGCAATACTTGAATAAATTAAATGTCATCAACTCTAGATCTATTCATAATTGTAATCTCAACCGTATTCCTGACCCTAACCCTAAACTTAATACGCAGTCTAACCTTAATCCTTACACTAATTACAACCCATATCCTAACCATAGACGTAACCCTAATTCTAATTATAACCCTGATCCTTAACCTGACCAGCTGTTAACACATTGACGAAAGAGTACTTAAAAACGTGACCTGGGTGAAATTTGCTCCTTAGTTGGTGAATAGCGTTGATATTTCAGCTCTCATAATAAAAGGTGCCGTTAGCCAACGACTGGCATGCGTTCAAATTCATTGGAGCGTCCGTACTCCTGGGACGCTATTGTTGAACTTCGCCCAACAAACAACGCTTAGTAGGGTACACTGAAGCAGTTGTAGTTCGTTGGTGGTTCACACCGATAGAATGCTCGTTTGCTAGGTGCACCTTCCTGGTTCGATTCCCAGTCGATGCATCCCTAAACCTTGCCTTGCTTACCAATCGATTAACAAATCCGGAAGAGAATGAAGGTTGGCCAGTAAACTCACCTCATGTACAGAAAAAAAAACAGAAGAATCAAAGCAACACCCACACTACGGAAACTTTAGAAGCGTAATGGCCAATTTATCCCCGAGTGTGCAAGGAAAAAAGTAAAGCATTCGGCTTCTAACATTAAGCTGTTACTTTAGCTCTATTCGTTCGTATAATTCATGAAATGTAGTGATTATGTGTCAGGAGGGCTCAGCTTTTCCATTTTATTGGAACATCTGTCAATTAAATAAATAAGCTTGATTCCACACCGTATTTTTGGAACAAGTATGGAATTTTCGGCATATGATGTCGGTAGCCAAAATTTTTCAGGCCGACCATTATATCAGGTGTCCGTAGGCAGGGAATTGAACCCTTGAGCATGTGCATGGTTGGCGAGAGTCCTAACTGCTGTGCCACCGAATTCCTATTCTAGATACCTATATTTTTGAAAATATCCAGTACTCCGTGGTTTTCAATGTTTCTCTAACTGGTATCACTCAGTGATCAACTCGTCGAAACAATCCCAATAATCCTTACAAACCAACTATTAAAAATTAATTTGATGCTCTCTATTGACGGAGTTCCTGGAGTTCTAGTAGGAAGTCGTAGCCAGTGAGGTACATCCAGTCAGCTGTGACTAGTGTTTATAGTGTGTTAGACTAGTGTTTATAGAAAACCAACGCATTCTAATAGATATTTAGACTTTAATTCGTCTCATCCGTTAACTGTTAAGGCAGGCTTAGTAAAGTGTCTAACAAATCGAGCCATAGCACTAAGTAGCACAAAAAAGACCTAAATGATGAAATAAAACAGATAGAAGAAGCGTTGGTGTTGAATAACTATCCTATAAAATTCATTAGGAAGATCACCAAAAACCAAAAGCAAAATAAAAATAATGGTGAAACTATTAATGATAACACAAATAAGAAAGAATATAAGTCATCCACTGTTATACCATATAAGGAAAGCACATCTGAGGCCCTACGTAGGATTCTTAATAAAGCAGGAATTAGGGTGGCATTCAAACCTACAAACTCACTCAGAGACAAGCTCTGTAGGCTAAAAGACCCGGTGGATCCAATTAAACAAAATAATATAATTTACAAAATACCCTGCAATAACTGTGAGGTCAACTACATAGGTCAAACTAGTAGGTCAGGGATAGTCAGATTAACAGAACATAAGAATTTAGCTAAGGTAAGAATGGTTGACCCTGAAAAGATAAGTAATTTAGAAAAAAGCTCAGCTATTGCACTTCATGCAATAACAAACAACCACACAATAGGGTGGGATAGGGTTAAAATTCTAAAAAGTAATATAGCTAAGTGGAGAGAGAGGTTGATTACGGAATCCTTATTTATCGAGTCCACACCCAACACATGCAACAAAAATGACTCAATGCAAATACCAGAGATATGGAAGATATTATTACCGCAGGTCAAATCAGAAGAGGGTAATAAATAATATTAAAATTCTATTTCAATTCAAACACATCACAACATCCTAACAAAAAACTTATTATGACTATTAAAACACTCGTCGTATCTTCCATCTGATTATAGTAGATCAATAACACTCGTATTAATGCCATCAGTCAAACCAGAAGAAGATAATAAATAATCTTAAAATTCTATTTCAATTCAAACACATTCTAACAAGCAGCTTATTATGACTGTAAAAACACTCGTCCAATTTTCCCATCTAATTGCAATTGATCAACAACACTCGTACGATTATTTCTGAATGTACATTATCTCACATTGATTTTTAATCCAATATCTAATCCATTCCACACATGTATATAAATGAGAGATCAAAGTTGTGTGAGTAACTTGATATGATTATGAGCAATAGTTTGTGCTCGAAACGTCATCAGTTCATATAACTGTAAACACTGTGCGATTTATCAAAATAAAATCTTATCTATAATGGAGCTGTGCGGATAGATGTCCCACCAATGACATTGGTTGGTGGCAGTCTCGCTAAATCACGAATTGGTAGAAGTTAGAATTCATGGACAGGCTATTGAATCGGATCTCATTGGCTGAATTGTAGGCGAGCTTGCCTTGTAACCGGAAGGTCCTGGGTTCGAACCCTGTCGGTGGGTGCGTACTGCCGATGACTCCCAAACTAGGGTGAAACAGCTGTACAGGACTCTTTTCAATGATTCTCTAACGGATATCAATCCGAGTTTCGTATTTCTGCAATAATATGGTGAGTGAAATGGAAAGTGCGTAAGAAGATCCTTGTTAATGAAATTCCTATTTGTAATTTATAGCTCAATGATGTTTTAAAATATGCGAATGATGCTCATTTTGAAAGTTCATTCTTATTAATTACTGACTAATTATGAGTAGGGAAAGTATCCCCCTGTAGACTCACTATTAGGTAGGATGTTAATCAGCGCAATAAATGATACAGAGTTGTGATACCTTCTTTTTCATCTGGAGGGGGAGGGCAACAATCGATTACTAATCCTCACGACAACAGACCTAGTTTTACCAGTGTTGATTATATATATATATAGTTCTTAGCCTGCAATTGTAAAATACTAAAACTTTACTCACTAGTCTTCGGACATGGAGAATCTTGAGACTGTGGTAAAAACATTCAATTTTAGATAATTTTATATGACATAACACACCGTGTGATAATAGCTGAATTACCTCCCGAAAACAATTTACTACTCATAACCATATCATTGATTATTGTTTACTTATTGTTTTATTCCTTTGCACCTCCAGTGGAACGTGGAGCTTAAAGCTTTAATCTCTTGAAGTTTCCAGAGCAGTGGTATTTGTTTTCACAGGGTGGGGTTGCCAGCCTAACACAGTCAACCTTCCATTTTTATCAGTCCCACTACCGGTTAGGCGAGGTTTAGGCATGTGTTCATCGGAGATCAAACCCGGGACCACGTGTAAGGTTGGCAAACGTTCTACGACTGAACTATCGTCTAAATATCATATAATAAAACGAGTATTTAACAATTAAGCAGTCAAGTATTAGTTATTTATGGGCTTAGTTTTGAAATGTTGAATATTGAACCAACCTATTTTAAGAATGATTTTAAAATCAATGAACTGTTTTTCGAGAGCTTTAAATTTTACGGTTTAAAGTATGTGTTTCTCGTGTAACAGAAATACATTAGAATAAATGCCTCCAAATTTGATTTCATTCATAATCTTATGTGAAAAATATGTCCTACGAATTTCTCAAATTTCACTGAATTGTATTGAATGCCTAAAACTGTCTTAAACTGAAATAATTCTCTGATTAATTGCATCACGAACTGGTGTCTGTTTTCACACCAAACAATGCAGTTCCAATGAGTGACGATTTTTCATCAAAACTAGAAATAAATCTATTTTGAATGATAACCAATAAAACTAGCGAAATGACATATTTGAACTTGAATCCATCATGGAGTAAACAGTGTTCATCGATGAAGAAGAAATAAGTAGTTAAAAACTGTATTCCAATTAGTCTTACCTAGTTTTTGAGAGTTTTACGAATGAATTCGACTGCTCGACGAAATCAATTTTGAACAGAGTCAAAGACTAAAAAAATTCAGCTAATGATTAGCAATATTTCCTTCAGGATTTCATCACTGAGTGACGCCGGTTAGAGGAACGTTGGAATATCTGCAGGGAGTACTGGACAGATGCCTCGTCAAACTAGTTTGGGGCTCTTCACCAGTGTGCACCCACCGACAGGGTTCAAACCCAGGACCTTCTGGTTACAAGGCTAGTGAGCTCGTAGACCGTTAAGCCACTCGGACTCCATCTGTGATGTACTGTCTACGAGCCCGCCTTGTAACCAGAAGGTCCTAGGCTCTAAGCTGGATGGTGGGTGCGTGCTGTGAAGAGTCTCAAACAAGGACGAAACACCTGTCCAGTACTCTCAGGTTTCCTAATGGTTCTCTAACTGGTATCAGTCCATGATGAAATTCTGATACCAATCAAATCTCTGTAAAACAACACTTAAATATTTTTATTCTTAAAATTAAAATACCGCTTGATTACCTGCCGCTTTTGTTGTTGTATAAGAAACCAAGCAGTAAAGGTCTTATTTTCTTTTGACCGTTTCATTTGTTTCTCCTAGCTTATTCATCAGATTGATTGCCATCTGTTTCTTTAATCTGTGATTGATTTAGATGAATAAATGCAGGGAAACTCCATTTGGGAAATAATATAATATTCAAGTATTGGTTTGTAGGGATTTGATTGATTGGTTACAGTGTCAGCTCATGATGAAATCTTGTAACCAATCAACCGCATTCCTACAAACCAATACTTGAATATCAATGAGATGTTCACTGGCGACTAGCCCTATTTAGCTATGTAGTTAGTTACCTGAGGTTCTACTGGGGAGTCGTGAACAGTAGGGTTCAGCAGGTCGGGTGTGAGGACAAATACTCGCCACCGAAGACATTGGCTAGGGGTTGGGCTAAATTGTGAATTAGCAGAAGTTAGAATTATCGGGCCATTAGATCGTGTCGCAGTGGCTTAATGGTCTACGAGCTCGCTTGCCTTGTAACCCGAAGGTCCCGGGTTCGAACCCCTGTGATGGGTGGTTGTGTGCTGATGAAGAGTCCCAACTAGGCTGACGAAGCAGCTGTCCAGTACTTCCTGGTGGGTTTTCCAATGGTTCTCTAACCAATGTCAGCTCTTGATGAAATCCTGTAATCAAATAATATAATCACAAATAACAGTCAGTAACCTAGAGCTCCATGAACCAGTATCAATCAGAGGGGCCATTGAAAACTAAAGAGTACTGGACAGGTGTTTTGTCCTAGTTTAAGACTGCTTATCAGTGCACCACCAGGATTCCGCGACCTTCAGGTTATGTGTCCAAGGTCGCTGAGTATTCAGTCACCTGAATCAGAAATTAATCACCCATGAATTTCAATTCTGTTCACTCTGAGCAAGCCACTGGCGTTGATGAGCGTCCATGGGTGCACACTGATAAGGCATCCAAAACTGACATGAAACAGCTGTGTCTAGTGCTCTCGCGTTTTTCAATGATCTTCAGAAATCCCAAAAATCAATCCAAATTTCCATTTTCTCATAATCTTGAGTTACTTACCTGTAAGTTATTTGAATAAGGTGAACTGACAAATGAGTGAGTCTAATGAGGAGTTAGGTGTTCAATATTATTATTATTATTATTATTATTATTATTATTAATAACAGATGTCTATTCGGACTCATTATTCTAAGGTGACTGACTGTTTTATATACAATTTTGTTTTCAGTCATAATGAAAGGTGATTATCATTATTATCATTTTTTAGATTAGAATTAGGCATTTACGTTTTATAGCGAGGGGTTGATTGATGATATTCACATGAATTTCGATGAAACATATTTTTACACACTGACCTCATTCATTTCTCATTTAGCTTATTTAACAGTTTATATATATATATATTTTATACGACTAAGCATGCAAGGTAAAAGCATGCATTGGGTGGTTAGGGTTTCATTTTTCATCAATATATACGATCCTTTTTTGTTCTTCATTTATTTCAAGGTATATTATCTGACATACACACATAGATACCTTTTCTACGTGGAAAACGTTATTATTTCCTCTGAAGACTATCCCAATGACTACTGTACTCTGCTTGAAAAGAGAGGAGAAAGAGGCAAACGTAAAAAAGGGGGAATAAGACAGACAGATAGAGGGAGAGAGAGAGAGAGAGAGCGAGTGTAAGAGAGCGGATAACACCAAATGATGAAATTAGCTCTATGTACCATTTAATAGATTTACCTTTTTGCTTTCCCTATTTTTTCTTTGTTTCAGGACAAACATTTTACCACAAAGGAGGATAAATGATGAAAGGAATGAATGGATAAAACGAATATAATGTGTGTGTGGGGGGGAGGGGGTGGGAAGGGGAAGTATAGGTGAGCGAAGGTAGGAGAGGCATTAGGTGTGTAGAAATCTCTTCCTTAATATGATTTGAATGATGCAATATATATATATCTGTAGTATAATTTTGACCTCAAAATCAAAGAACATAGTCTTCATCATTTATGGAAATCAATTAACGAAATAAAGACATAAACTGTTCGACAAATTAATGGAAAAGATGTATAGCGTTGCAGGTAAGCATTTAAAAAAATATGCGTAGAAGTTTACCGTGATAACTTCTTCGATATCGTGGTTATAATATAACATTGAATGAATACTACAACTACTATAGCCACAGACGACAAGGGTCAGCCAGGTAACAGACAGTTTATTGAGAAAATCAAGAGATATTTATAGAATTTTTATGTATATTATTGTTAGCGGAAAGCTAACAAATTGCAACTCTACGCATCATCACCATCACAGAACAAAGCATGGAATGGCGATCAAAACTCTACCTCAACTTTAAAGACTTTGAGAAGGGCTTCGACAGGGTAGCGTTGACCGCGAAGTAATTTGGAAAATACTCGAGTACTACCGCGTGCAGCGCCCAAATATTCATCAACCTTATTCAACAGCTGTACGACAACGGAACATGTCAAGTGATCTACAACGGAAAACTCAGCGAAGTGTTTAAAGTAAACACAGGAGTCAGACAAGGGTGCTTATTGTCCATCACCAATGAATGATATTCCTAATTGTGGTGGATTGGATTATGCGTCGGACAGTGGGAAACAGGAAGACAGACAGGGATATCCTGGACCAATAGACGTTAATAACCTAGAAGACCTGGATTTCGTGTGTGGATGATTTATGTTTCATGTCACACAAAATCGATGATATATAGGCGAAAACCGACAAACTGGTTGAAGAAGAAGCTGGCGAAGACAGACTCCAAATGAACATAGACAAAAGGGAGGTTATGAATATAACCAACCAACAACAACAACAACAGCAACATCCAGCGCCGATCACCATCAACGGAAGAGATTTGAAAGAGGTCACTTCATTCACTCACTTATCTAGGGAAGGAACATTGTCTCAACTACAGGGGAAGGAAAGGACGAGGATGTCGAATGGAGTGAGAATCGGGAAGGGGGTGAGAAACACATTCATCAATCAACCTGAAACAACCAATCTGGAAATCTTCCGCTGTCACTCAGCCACCATCAACAACAACAACAAAATTCGGTCGGATTTTCAATACAAACAACGTCAAGTCAGTCGGTTCTTCTATACAGATAAGGCAGAAACTTGGCTAGCGGGTGGAGGGGGGGGCTCACAAAGAATATTTTCGACAGCCTGTTGCAGACCAGACCTGCATCAACCAATAACTGTCTTTGCTGGATCTATACTGAAGATCAATCAGATGGCCGGGCCGGACTGGAAGGAATCACCAACAACAAGAAACTATGAGTTAATACAGTTAATATAACTGTAAACACTGTGCGATTTATCAAAATAAAATCTTATCTATAATGGAATTATACTCTACCACAGTGCCCAAGTTTTATACTTATATCAATAAGAAACTATGAGAACAAACAAACAAAAAACAAGAAGCAATCAACAGCCAACAAATATGCAGGAGAAATTGGAGATGGATTGGACACTCGCTCGATGAGGAGGCCGCTGGGTGGCAATGAGCGAGTGTCAGGCCATTGCTCGAGTGGAAGGAGGCCGAAAGGGAGGCGGCGAGTATGACGTCAGTGCAACGGTGACATGGAGAAGAGGAGTTGATAGAGTATGGACTAGCATGGATGCAGGTGAAGAGTACAGGAGAAGACGGAAGCAAGTGGAGACGTGTAGTTGAAGCCCTATGTTCCACTAGGACCCCAGGGGAACAATAATAATAACATTGTTAGCGGAGAAGCAACGTCTTCTGTCCTTTTTAGGACCGTTTCCTAGAAAGTTAGGCTGTATATCTGCGAGTCATATTTGCACACGTCAAGTCTGCTGGGAATCATTGTTGAGTTCCTCAAGATTAGGCTTTTTTAGTGTTTTTTCTCATGACCCCAACGTAACATTGACAAAAATTGCTGTTTACAATTTCTGGCTTATAGTCACGTCTCACCACACTACTATCACTGCTACGATTTTTAATTGAAACACAAAATTGATGGGATATTTATGCTTGAATCTACCTAATAGGAAGACATATATATTACTATTATTATTCCGTTGGGTGCCATTTGGAATATAAGGCTTCAACAGCACGGCTATACCTCATCTTCTACCTTGTAGGTTGCCTTAATTGTCTTCACAATTGTTCATTAGCGTTCATTTCTTTACCATACGATCTTATCTCTATCTATCACCCTCACACTCGCGATCGAGTCGCCGTTTCCCCTTCAGTTTGAACTTTTGTATCTACCTAGAGCACTTTGTCACTCAACAGTCTCCAGTTCACGTCTATTTCTTTAGGCATATATTTATTGGGTGACAGATTCCTAGTTGGTACACTGCAATGATAAAGTTAGTTGTTGTTGTTGTTGATCTTTTCCTGTTCGCTGTCTAATCTTCAGTATGGAGCCTCCGAAGGTACCTATTGATAAAAGCCTGCAATTGTTAAGTCTACGAGCCATTAGATGAGAAGTGATTTGACATTAGTATTGAAAATCTTAATTTTGTTCCTTATGTGGAGTTTCCACACTGATTTCAGATGAATGAACGTCTTTCAAGCTTTTCCTCTCCTGGCTGTTATTAACCTCCTCATTCATGACGCTTGTAGTTGAATTGATGCCATTCAAATGATTGAAAGAAGTGACCTCGTTCAAAAGCAAAATATTACTAACATAAAATTATCAAGTTTCGTGGAATTGAAGGGAGGGGTTATCAAAAAAGCCTACGAAAATTATTCTTTAACATTCATGATCATCTCTACAATTTCTGGTTAGGTGTTCACGAATTCTCAATCTTCAAAGAAGGCGTGGTGAAGTTAATCATACGGTTGCTATGCATTGTTAGTAGGAGTGGCAGGACGTGGCTGCTACACCGTTGTCATTCAAGCACACTAGTTAGAATCCAACCCACACCACTGGGTTGGTGACTGTGGTTGACCTGCAGAACAGGAAAGATCGTGAAACCGGACTAACCTGATATAGTTTAGGCTTTTTCACTTGAGAAAATAAAACATTAAGGTTCGTGCCAAAGATGGTGTTCAGAGAGACACAAAATGCCTAAAAACTGAAACATTCATCTGAGAGTAAGGAATGACACCAAAAAGAAGCATGAAAAATGATTTGTAACAACAATGTTAGTAATGGTTTTAGTATTACAATGATGTGGTTAAGAAACTATTTCAATTACCACGGAGTGCCAAAAACCTTTATCAAACTCATTCACCAGCTATATAACGATGGTGCCACATGTCAAATGGTTTACTGAGGAAAACACAGTGATGCCTTTGAAATGAAGACATGAATAAGACAAAGCTGCTAACTATCTTTTATGATATTCCTGATGGTGGTGGACTGGATCATTCACCAGGCCACGAGAACTGAGAAGACAGGCGTACGTTAGACTGAAAAGATTAGAATAGTTAAACTCTGTGGATTATTCCTGTATAACGTCATACAAACTCGAAGATGCACAGACGAAAATCAACACGTTGGCAGGGGAGGCAGGCAACGAAGATAGAACTTCAAATGAACATAAAGAAAATGGAAGTGATGAAAATACCTAATCAACCAAACAGCAAGAAATATCAAACACCATCAGCGGGAGGAAGGAATTCGAGGGAGGTCACCACTTTCACCTGTCTAGGTAGCAGTATTTGAAATACAGACTGCATAGATGAAGATTGTCGAAGCCGAGATTGGAAAGTCTGGAGATCTGCTACACTTAGTCTTGAGTAGAAGATTCAGATTTTCGGCATTAATGTCAAGACAGTACTTTTATATAATTTGAGAGACTTGGTGCCCTACCAAAAGAATTTTGAATAGACTGCAGAATATCATGGATATCGGTCTTCACTCCGTGCTGAAGATCTGATGACTTACCGGAAAGGATTTCCAACAAGAAATTATGGGAACGATCCAATGAAGAACCTATTGCTGAACAAATAAGTAGAAACAATGGAGATGGATCAGTTGAACACTGATGAGACCGTTGAGTTATTTGGTGCGCCAGACTGTTGAGTTGGACTCGAATGTCAAACGACGAGTTTTGTTTCGTTAACAGAAGTAGAAAGCAACAATACAGGAAATAACACTTTACTAACCTTTTTGCTTCGAGGAATCATTTGTTTATTTTTCCCGTCTAATTCAACGTTTGCTCCAGTGTTTTCATGATTCAGTTTGAATAGTTCAGGATCTTGTTAAAATAAAAAAAAATTTGGGAAAAAATTATTAGGTTTAAGTTATATTTTGTCTTTCCTACTAGTGAATTTTATATTGGACTGAAGTGTGCAGTTTAAGTTTAATATGTTGATCTGCCTCAGACAACAAATAATAATTTGTACTCGGTACACAACAGGTGCCTGTCATGGCCCAGTTACTTTGGCGTCTGTACTATCCTGGGGATGGGTTCAATTCTCAGGTGGAAGGATTATTACCCACCGGAGATGCTAGTATATCAAACGAAGCGCACATTCTAGGTTCCCCTGTTTGTCATCATCCACCAAATAGTAATAACTGCACATTTTTCCACAAGCTAATAACATTTACACAAACAGTGGAAAGCCGATGAGTACTGAACAGGTGTTTCGCTTTAGTTTGAGACTATTCAACAATAGGCACTGGCTGGGGTTCGAATACAGGACCTTCTGGTTACAAGGCGAGCTCATTGGCTATTCTGTCACTGAGATACACTCCATTAGCTTAGGAACAGTCCCTAGACTGGGAAGAAATAGCTGTCCAGTACTCCTTGCTAGTTTTCTGATGGTTCCGTAGCTGATCTCAGCTCGTGTTCAAATCTGCAATCTATCAAATTTCAACAAACTAACATTTGATAAATAATAATAGTTTTATTCAAGTGAAAGCTTTAATACATACTACAAGATTTTAAAGATAATAATAATATTAATTTGCTTTATTCCCAAACAGTATTTGTGATACAGAATGGAATTCTCAGCATTTTTACTACAGTATTGCATCCAGTTGGTACAATAACAATAAATTAAATTCTACAGACCAGACCTTCATCAACCAACAACTGTCTTCGCTGGATCTCTACTGAAGATCAGATGGCCGGGCCGGAAAGAACCACCAACAACAAGAAACTATGGGAAGAAACAAACAAAAAACAAGAAGCAATCGCCAACCAAGAAATATGCAGGAGAAAGTGGAGATGGATTGGACACTCGCTCGATGAGGAGGCCGCTGGGTGACATCGCTGGCGCGTAACGTAGGCCATTGCTCGAGTGGAAGGAGGCCGAAAGGGAGGCGGCGAGTGAGACGTCAGTGCGACGGTGACATGGCGGAGATCGTGTGAAGAGGAGTTGAAAGGGTATGGACTAACATGGATGGATGCAGGTGAAAAGTACAGCAGAAGGAAGACAGAAGTGGCAAGTGAAGACGTGCAATTGAAGCCCTATGTTCCACTAGGAATCCAAGGGAGCAATAATAATATAATAAAGCTGCCATTTACATGAAGTTTACAAGTTCAGCTAGCATTACACTAAGATGGGAACTCTTCCCAAGAAATGTGGCACTGTCTATGCTGTTAATTTATCTTTTTTTCAGTGATTTTTTCTTCTCAATAAACCCTTGGTTTATTATTTTCAAACGAAATACAAGAGTTTGAGCAATTAAGATGCTAGAGGGCTAACAGAACTAGTACTGAAAGCAAACATCTTTGTTTTCAACAGCTCCAGTGAACGTCAGTATTTTTGTCTATTTGAAAAGGCGAATATGCGTATGATCTATCCATTTACTGTTCTTTTTATTCCTTCAGATTTACCTAGTTCCTACTGATTTTTCTAAAAAATAAAATTTATGTACAAATAATTAGTGGGATATAAAATCAGCGCTGATGATGTTTACTGGCCCAGCTTTAAAAAATTTCTTCCTATTCAACCAACGCATATTTCTTTCCCTCCTGCCTTTCCGTTTCATATAATCAGATGAAATAAAATATAACACTGAAGAGGAAGTTTTATTTATTTATTTACTTATTTTCTAATTCACTGGTTAATTTATGTGTGTTTACTACCTGAAGAAACTGTTTTTCATTTGTCTATGAACTATCTTGTTTATCTGTTGATTTGTTTGTTTGTGTGTGTGTCTGTGTGTGCACTGGCTTCTCTGCAGTTGGGAATTATCTAACCGGTACACACTGTACTTGTTTTTGAATATTAAGCCATTTTGTAGTTGGCTTTTACGGACAAAAATGTATCGCTAGCATTTAGAATTAATTAAACTGTTTACAGTTGGTTTATATATATATATATATATATATATATATATATATATGTATGGGTACCGCTGAATTTCGGAGAATATAGGCAACACAGCATTCTGGTTATCGATTAACAGTGTTCCTCAGCTTGTGTTTCGTTAAGTAGAGATTGTGTTAGTTTTTTATGTGACTGTTATTTACAAGGGTTTGATTAAAACAAGTTCCAGAGATTTAGGATCTCATTGGTGGCCTGCTTAAATCACTATGCTACCTAAATTGTTTGTAACAAAATAAGTACTTAACACTGTTGTCTTTCTCTCTCTTTTTTGAGGAGTCTATTCTGTGAGGCAAGAAGCAGGGTGTCTATCAGAACTCACTATCAATGATGACAGCTAGATTGTTTTTATTTTTGAGGGCTTGACCCGCACTCTATAATTTTTGCCATTGTACTAAATACACGCTCTTACTGAGCTCTAATTCTGATTCTCTTCCTTATGTGATCGTCGCTCATTGTGTTTATCCACGCTCATGTTTATCCACGTAATTACACTCTGTTTACTCCAGTTCCAATGCACGATTATGTCTAAGAATCACAGTGTATACTCATTAATATTTTCAAATAGGTTTCAACCCACTGCTACAAATTTCCTCACGGAGATGAAGGAGAGACCCTGAGGATAATTAGAGGATGTTTCGGATAAAACTATATCGCTTTAGTTGATCTATTATTGTTTATTACATTACTTCAAGATTCTGAACAAGGAGTAAATACCTTACAATAAGAAACTCGTCGGAAGTTCTGTATTGTGTGTCAACACATTTTTTCAGAATAAAGCGATTATTATTAAAGGTGATAACTAGGATGTTAATGAAATCACTGAGTCTCTTGAAAGCAAAGTAGAGGATTCATTCTACCACACAGATGTTCTTCATTTACTATTTCTTGTCAGTAAGTCTTGAAGTCTTGATTGCTAGCTAGCGTAGTCCATAACTCCACTAACACGGTAGGAAGCTTGGAAAAGAGGAAAGGTTGAAAGTTAGGCAGTCAACCTTCGCCAGCCTAGTTAAAACAATAACACTGCCGCTAAGTAGACTTCAAAGCTCAAAGCCTGAAACCATTTGTCCCACTCGGAACCTAAAGATATGGTAAAAAAATGTCCTGAACTTTGGATTACAACTATCATTCTTGATGCTTGTTTTTTTTTAAATGAAAGAAGCATAATTCAATATATCTGAATGCTTCTATCGTGTCTCACAGGCTGTTTAGACGTACAGTAGTTTGTACAACTTTTGATTTTTACATGGAGTTAATAAATATAACAGGGTTTGTATTCTAGATGTGATATCATGCTTAAGGATGAAATGTCGAGTGATGGAAAGGGAATCTGTTCGAATGAAGCCAATGTAGTAGCGTTTTTATTTTTACTAATAGATGTCTAAAGAAATATAGTGTTGTATTGTGTTACAGGAAAAAGAAGGGCATTTATATCACTACTCATCAGTCACTATCAATGACTGGAACTTGAAGCAAGTTATCTAGGCAAAATTGACTAACTACGGCCGGTACAAATGAGCATCTGAAAGGAAAGATAAACTTTTATTACTCTGAAATAAGCGTGGAACTGCACTATTGCACTCAGCATATGGAAAAAGGATTCAGATTTTCAACTCTAATTACATGTCACTCAGTGCTTCTGTTCACTTCGGAGATTCGGTGTGTGTCTCGGAAAGCACTTCTGGGAGTTTGCAGACTTTCATCAGCAGCTGCCTCCATTAACTCCATGATAAAGATCAGATAGCCGACTGGGATGCATTGGCAACAAAGAACTCTGTTAGTTCAGTGAACCAACCAAGAACATATGGCTCAGCATTTATGCAGAGAGAGAAAAGGAGATAAATTGGACTCACACTGAGGAGACCGCTGAGTGACATTACGAGCCCGGGAAACCCGAGTTAGAAATGATCAGCTACGAATTCAAGTATGATTTACGGTAGATAGTGTGAAGAGAAAATGAGTGCTTCTAGGCAACTGTAGAGCCACCTAAGGAGGACTGTATAGAACACAGTGAGATGGAGATGTGTTGTTGAGGCTGTATGTTCTACTGGGAATTAAAGGGAGTAATAATAAATATATATCATTACTATCCGACTGGTAACAGTTAGCGAGACAATGGAAAACAAGATAAGTGTCTTTTTTCCTATAATAAGGCTTTTCACCTGGATACATTTGCGTCTCAGTGAATGATGATATTGATCCAACCGGGACTTGATTCCAACACCTATCATTTCAAAATTCAAAATGTCGTCCAGTACGGTGTTATATTTTTCTCATATTAAATTATCAGATCACAGTCAGAGGTCATTAAAAACTACGGATCACGTTTCTTCAGAGAACAACAATGATACCGCCTGGGGTTTAGCCAATAAAACTCAGGTTAGTTACATGATTTCATCATGAGCTGCCATCGGTTAGAGAACTATTGGAAAACCTGCATGGAGTACTTAACAGCCGTTTCACCCGACTAGTTTGAGACAATTCATCAGTACGCGACCACCGCTAGGGTTCAAACCCAGACCTTCTGGTTACAAGCCTAACGAGCTAGCTCGTAGACTATTTAGCCACTGAGACCCGATCCTATGGCCAGTGAATGGATTCCGACTTAGCATGACCACTAGCCAATGTCTTCGTTGAACATTTGTCCTCACATTCAACCTGGTGCATCCTGCTGGTCATGACATTCCACTAGAACACCAGGTAACAACCTAGCTGAATACGGCCAGTCGCCAGTGAGCATCTCATTGATTTTCAAATATTGGCTTGTTGGGATTTGATTGATTGGTATACAGGATTTTCCAATGGTTCCCTAGCCGATGTCAGCTCATGATAAATCCTGTAATCAGCCAATCAAATCCCTACAAGCCAATATTCGAAAACCTGCAGGTTGTGTGATCAACTCCATAAACATTCATCCACTAAGGTTCGTCAAGAAGTCTATGGTGAAATTCCTCGAAATCTGAACAAATCTTGTGATTTAAATATCATCCCGGCTCACTGGTGGCTATTAGATGGATTTCATGAAGATGTACTAAGAAGTAGTGATCACAAGGGGGTTGATGGTAATGCTCTACCATGGGTTTATAAGTTGGAATTCAGGGAGCCATTGAATCCCAGCATAAGTAAGCTTGATTTCATAACCTGAAGTTTCCGGATTCAATCCCTGATGGGGTCTTGAATGTACACCGTACTAAAGAGACGTAAAGGTGAGAAACGAAAGAGTTATTCACTGCTTCCTGTTTTCTAATGATCTTTCGAAATGATAGTGTTCCCTGACAAGATCTACATTGAAATTTTAATTATCTATCATAGAACATATAAACTGTTTTTAAACTCCTTTTGCGTTTTGTGTGTGTGTTTGTATACTGGCCTTCTTTTCTCAAAAGTAAATTCATGGTTATATATATGTGTACATATATGCTGGATTAAAGGGGATTCTTTTTCAAAATATAAGTAATTTACTCAAACATTTAAGTGTACCTGCATGCATGCATTAAGATTAGTTAGTCAGTTCCGTGTTTAACAATATTGCCTACTTGAGAAGATAATTTGCATTTATGATCATAGTAGAGTTTAAGGTTTATTAGTGTATGTACACTAAGCCCACTCACTAAAAAATAAAATCTGTTTTTATTACATTCCACTTACACTAAGTGGTTGAACACGAATATGAGTAGAACAAAGGCAAAGTAAATCTGAAGACGGATAACACTCATTATCCTCCTTCTTGTGGATAAGTGCTGTTAATCTAGAGCTTTTCCTAAAAGTAGTAGTAGTAGTATATGAATAATCTTCAGGCATTTAATGCTTTTAGTCAATTAGAACATTTTCTTGCCTTCTTTTCTACACTCATTTGGGGAATATACATATAGATATATATCTTTTTTGTTTTCATTCTAAGCCTTCTGACTTATTTTGTAATTGTTTATGCTATACTAATTGAATGATTCCATAATTGGCTGTTAGTATTATTACTACTACTACTACTTCTACTGCATTCAGTTTCCTTTAAACCATTTTTTTCTTGGCCATTGTTATTTACAACTTGAGTGTCTTCTATTAAATAGCTAAAAAACAAAACCAGCTTCTGCTGAGAAATTATATGCAGATAAGTTTGTAGGTATGATAGAAAATTATTTATCTTTATCGATAGCATCTTCAGTGTACAGTTTAGTTTGAAGTATGCGCTGATGACGTTGACTAGGAAGATGACGACCACGTGGCGACAAAACCATTCAGCTCAGAGTGGTGCGTTTGTTTGTGTGGACACCAATATGCTGATAGTCTAACTGTCTTCTTGCCAGTTACCTCTAGATCTGACTGTTCCAAAATATTAATAGCTTTTTGTCAGATATAAGTAATCGGTGGTTCAAGTTTAATAGTTTTATGTTAAATCCTTCTAAATGTTATGCAGTTAACTTCACGAGAATCTAGTCGTTCACGTGATTCTTGTAGTGCAATGGGCATTAAAAAAGAAACCTGGCCAAGAATAAAATGCCATGGGATAGTCCTGTTCTTTAACCTTTGTTAGTCTTCCTATATCATGTTGACTTCTAAGAAAAATTCTACATCAAAAATTTAAGAAGGTCAGTAATCGCCAATCTCTACTTTTACAACTGATTAACTTGTCCATCCTACCTATTATGCTTTATTACGCCCATTTATTCTTTCCTGGACTCCTTAAAAACGACGACATCATACATCGGAGGGTATTAAAAGTTGTCAGTACGTGAAGTGGTGTGTTACTGAGTCAGCTCGTTACTAATGTAGTCGACAAATATCTGAATTTTCAAGTATTGGTTTTGTAGGGATTTTGTCTGATTGCATGGAGGATTTAATCATGAGCTGACATCAGTTAGAGAACCACTGGAGAAGCAAGGGGAACTGGACAGCTGTTTCGTCCTAGTTTGTGACTCTTCAGCAGTACGCAACCACCGGGATTCGAACCCAGGACCTTCTGGTTACTACAAGGCGAGCTCGTAGACCATTGAGCCACTGGGACCGATCCAATGGTCCTTGAATTCTAACTTTTGCCAGTTCACGACATATCTGAATTTCTATGAGAAATGGTTAAAATCCGTAATGTCTGAATGTCAACACTCTCATGATCAACGTTGTACATTTTTGACCTGATTGTCACTATTAAAACCAAAAAGCCGCTACTATTAATTTTGGTTACCTATACCCTACAATACAAATATGCTTTTGTTTTTGCTGTTGTTGAGTCAGTTGTATGCAATATTGTACCGAATGCTGAGAATTCCACACTATAGCATAAGTACTGTCTTGGAATAAAGCAAAGCTTTGATCGCGAAGTAATTTGGAAACTACTCGAATACTACGGCACACCCCAAATATTCATCAACCCTATTCAACAGCTGTACGACAACGGCACATGTCAAGTGATCCACAACGGAAAACTCAGCGAGGCGTTTGGAGTAAACACAGGAGTCAGACAAGGGTGTTTGCTTATTATCACCAATGATATTCCTAATTGTGGTGGACTGGGATGTGCGGCAGACGGTGAGTGGGAAACGAAAAGACAGGTAGGGATATCCTGGACCGGAGTGAAGAACCTAGAAGACCTGGAATTCGCTTGTGGATGATTTATGTTTGATGTCTCACAAAATCGAAGACTTAGAGGCAAGCGAAAACAAACAAAATGGTTGAAGAAGCAGTCGGCGAAGACAGGACTCCAAATGAACATAGACAAAACGGAGGTTATGAAAATAACCAACCAACCAACAACAACAACAGCAACATCCAGCGCCAATCACCATCAACGGGAAGGATTTGAAAGAGGTTACTTCATTCACTCACTTATCTAGGGAGGGAACATTGTCTCAACTACAGGAAGTCGGAACGGACGAGGATGTCAAATCGAGCGAGAATCGGGAAGGGGGCGAGAAACACATTCATCAACCAACCTGAAACAACCAATCTGGAAATCTTTCGCTGTCACTCAGCGAGCATCAACAACAAGAAAATTCGGTCGGATTTTCAATACAAACACGTCAAGTCAGTCAGTTCTTCTATACGGATAAGGCAGAAACTTGGCTAGCGGGTGGGTCACGAAGAATATTTCCAACAGCCTGTTGCATGCAGACAAGACCTTCATCAACCAACAACTGTCTTCGCTGGATCTATAGTGAAGATCAATCAGATGGCCGGGCCGGACCGGACCGGAAGGAATCACCAACAACAAGGAACTATGGGAACAAACAAACAAAATACAAGAAACAAGCATATGCAGGAGAAATTGGAGATGGATTGGACACTCGCTGAGGAGACCGCTGGGTGGCATTGCGCGAGTGTCAGGCCATCGCTCGAGTGGAACGAGGCCGAAAGGGAGGCGGCGAGTAGGACCTCAGTGCAAGGGTGACATGGCGGAGATTGTGTGAAGAGAGAGGAGTTGGAAAAGTATGGACTAACATGGATGCAGGTGAAAAGTACAGCAGAAGGAAGACAGAAGTGGCAAGTGGAGACGTGCAGTTGAAGCCTTCCCATGTTCCACTAGGACCCCAGGGGAACAATTATTATAATAATTTATTATTAATAAAAATTAGGTTGCACAGAAAGGCAATTGTCTACTCAAATGATGAGGCATTTGACCAAATGGTCGAAAAAATGAAGCTGAAGACAATTCAATCAAAATCCAATAACAAGACATCCTACTGACTATGCATATGATATTGACGCTGTCAAGTCATTCACTGTTTTAGGAAGACAAATAAAAAGAAAAGGACTTGGAGTTGCAGAGGACGCCGTAGTTAGAGCTAATGAGACTGATCTCTGCGTACAGAAGTAGATTGGGATTGTAATTGGTGGATGGTGACTAGCAGTGGAATCCAGGATGCGCATTTCGTCCTATTAGGGACTCGTCAGTTGGATGTACCTGCATTTCTCAGTGAGTGATGATGTTCCCACCAACGAGGCTCTAACCCGGTGCCCATAGTTTCAAACGCCAAAGCGTCCCAAATAGAACGAAATGCGCATCCTGGATTCCACTGCTAGTCACCATCCACCAATCAAATACTAACTAAATGCCCAGACATCGTCGAAGCATCTGCACAAGAAGCCGACATGTCAACCTGAGACTGAGAACTTCCATCCAATCAATCGACGTGAAAATCAAAAATTCAAATAAACTTCCCTTGTTACTTCCAATAGTTTCTCTAAGAATACAGAATTTGCATAATTACAACTTTACACTGATGAACAGTAACATACAACTCTTTGTGTACTATTAGAGAAGTTATATGAATATGTTGCCTTCATAAAGATAGAAATCAGATGGATTCCTTGAACTTCCAGTGGAATACACTACCTTGTACATTTACTACTCAACCTTTACATGATCAAAACTGATAAGAATGTATATAGAAGTGGGGTGTGGGGGGGGTGAAATGTTGTTTTGTACGGGCGAAAACACAACTCTAAAAAAACAACCCTAGTAGTTATTAGATTAGTAGTATACTCTGAAATGAAAAATACGCCTAATGAGAGGATTAATACCACTAATAGTCCCACTCATTCATAAGCTGAAAAGACATAACCATTAAACCTACTGATGACTACATTGATAAAACAATCTATTAATGTTTTCACTAATTATGAATAAATTAGCCTACATAAATTAGTTTTTAGCTTTATCATCACTGTTATCGGTAGTAGTAGTAGTCAGTTTCATCCTTTTTTTTCCTCTAAATGTTCATTCTGTTTGTTATATTCAAAATTGGGAAATGGAAAAGAAACAAAAAATGGATTCAATTAGATAATTGAACATTGAACAGTGTTGTATTTGCTTGATTTGTGTCCGCTTATTTTAAACAATTGATCAATAGTTTCATTAACAATAATAATAATTACTTAATTTTATTGGGAATTTGTTGTATGAAGCAATGTAATCGTTACCGCTGAGTGAATTAGCGCATTAATACACATAAATTTTAAGTGAGTGTGTTAAAAACAAAATATTGAGCACATTGAATACATTAATGTTATTAAGAGTATCAAGTGGGTAAATAATATTTGGCTAACAGAATGCCTAAACATATAGTTGTTACTCATCTAAAAATATCGGAGTTGTTGTGGGACACAAATATTTGACATGATTAGCTGACTCGATCAGAATCTGGCTACAAGTGACCATTGTAGCTACAACACAAGGTTTAATTGTACCCCTCTTACTTATTTGACACTTCAGTCGGCTATCTAAGTTTTCCTGGGAATGCTTCTTACAGTGTCACGCAACTTAGTGCTGTTGTATTTTAGTGAAACATGATTAGCAGTGGAATTCAGGATTGTACGTTTCGTCCTACTTCAGATTTATCAGCAAGCGGGATGGTGTATCTGCAATCCCCAGGGATTGATGGACTGAAATGTTTGGCCTCTGTTGTCATGCTGGTTCCTAGTAAAGTACACAAATTCCAATTAAGAACCAAATAATAACTGGCTCTCTTCGTCCAAACAGTTTGGTGGATAATGTTTTGATGTTTGAAATTATGAGTTCTGGTCCGAGTCCAGCAGACTACTTAAGGCTTTAAGAACAATCACTGTCACTGGATATTAGAGAATAAATGGCTAGAAAGCGTGAGCAAAAGGGAACTGTGCTAGCGAAATAGCCAGCAACCTATTGCCTAATAAATGTACGAAGAGAAGTGAAGATGGTTTTGGCGTACGTTGAAAACCCGACAATTTGCATCGCGCAGCAGTTGCAGTAGTCGAACCCGAATGGTAAGCCAGGAGTTGGGCGTCAAAGTGTGACATGTAGGAGACATGAAGAAATGCAAGTCATGAAGCCAACTAACTACTGTGCCGTGTGCCACTGATAAGATGGTACAACGCCGTGGAGGTACATGGGAGGCGTGGAAGGAACACAAAGAAATACAATATAAAAGAGGGCCAGAAGTAGTAAAACGCGGAAGATCTGTGCGTTGATGGTGTTTGAAGATAAGATTTGCATAATTTTCCTATATAGAGATAACTATTTGCAAATAAGCAATCCTTCACCAAGTCTTTCGTCTCCTAAGGTTACAACTGGTGTCAATGCCTGTAGACAATGAAGATCGCATGGCCAGCTACTTTCGAGGAAAGAGACAAAATGGGCTACTTGCAGGACTTTGAGGCCGTCGCTAAGTTAGTGGACGTCAATGATCCAAAGGCACAGGCTGTCTTGCTGGGGACTCTACTGAGGGATCGAGCAGAGGTAGTGTACGCAGTGTGGAGCAGTCAGATGACACGGAAATGTGGTAGAGGTCGAAAGCCCGATGGACAGGCAGCTGGCGATGCAGCGGTACTGCGCCACGAAGCTGGGACTGGATGGAGACCCGCTAGCGTTGGCGGTGAGTCTCAAAAATCTACTACGTCGTGCACTCCCTGCATTGGATGTTTTCATGTGAATGAATATCTCTTTATTTACATACTACTGAGAGATCTTATCAGTAGCACACGCTGCACTATGACAATGGAAAAATGAGTGTAGTGGAGACCTTTCACCAAAGGCTTACGTCACACTTGAAACCCAAGCCACAGGCAACATACTGATGACACTAATAATAGCATATATTCATGATAATTTGACGTATGATACTTCGGTGTTAGACAACTTGAATTAGTGTATGAAATATGCTGAATATATATTCCATGTTTTTCAACCATCATCGGTAAGTGGTATCAAAACTCTTTATGAATCTGCCTAGTTCAATAGCATAACATTTTAAGTCATTCAGGATAATATAACACATGGTTTATGCTACCAAATGGTACGTACTTCGATAATTACATATGCAACAATGTATGAACGATAAAACCTCCAGAAAACGTAAGAGTTGAAAATGTATTCGTTTCTAGACAGATCCCTTCTAAATAAACACCAATAAGCTGTTTACCGACCGCTGTTTTGCAACAAAGACAGGTCTAGCGATAATTCACAAGAAAATGTTATGAAATATAAGCATTTATAACCAGATAATCAGTCAGTTACAGCAAATTTGTATGAATTTGTTAAAGCAATCGGTTCATGTCGGTTTCTTCGAAAAGTGTGCAGCAGAAAACGAAACAAATACAACATATGCGGCTGAAATAATAGTGGTAACAGCTGTTATGGGTTTTCTTCTCACCAGTAAATCAGCTCTAAAAACACACACAATCCTTTCTGATACTCTTCAAATGCATTCAGTTTGAGTTGAAGTGAGTTCTACTCAAATTCTGATTAATTTTAAGACAGATTCCATCATGAGATGTTAGTATTACGAGAAGTATTCAAAGTTAGAGAGCCTTAAACTTTTCATTAGTAAGCATATATATTAGCCTTCCTGAAATTCAACTTAGAATCCTCAGGGGACGAGGCAAGCAATTCACTAAACAGTCTCTGGTTTGGAGTGGAATCAATTCCAATTCCCACTACCAATTAGAAATATAGCACAAAGGCCACACTCATTAATAACTGTCTTCACATGAGACTTTGTAAAAATCCTATCAGTCAAAGTTATTCATTATAAATTAAGGAATGCTCTTATATTATTTCTTGACGTAATAGAAATTATTTCATACGGTATTTCATACGGTTTCAATGGCTGTTAACTCCCAGCTAGATTGTACTAAAATAAATAGCCTTCTACCGGGAGTCAGTAAATGGTCTGAGTCTAACGGTCTTAAACTGAATCTTTCTAAATGTTAAACTGTTAATTTCAGCTTCAGGTGTAAAAGGCAGTTAAAAGAAGTCATCGATTCTCATGACAGTTGTAAGATTGAAGACAATGATAAAGGAATTAAATCAGAAATTAAGTATCTTGGACTTATTTCTCTTCTGATCTCTCCTGGACTTCCCATGTCTTAGCGATCTCCAGTAAAATATTCCGCCTGACATTTTACATTAAGAAATTAAGACACTCGGGTATAACTCAACCAAACCCTCCTCTTACAGTTCATAAACTCGTACATCCTACCTATTCTTCTTTATTGTTCACCCTTGCTTATTCTTTCCTGGTTTTCCTAAAAACGACTATGTCACAATTCGTAGAATGATGAAGACTGTCAGTAGGGTGAGTGGTGTTCCAGTGGACCACATAGTTAACGTCGTTGTCGATAGGCACTTGATTTCGTGCAATAAATTTGCTAGAGGGATTTTGTCTGACTTGGAGCATCCACTTTACCCTCAGCTTTCACCTTGCATTTCCTCAGGTAGAACAAGAAGTAACTTCAGGAAACTGTGTATGCTCGCATGTCTAAGTATAAGAATTCTATGATACCACACTTAAAACGTATTTTATGTGATGAAAATAGTGTCAGGCAACAATCAACTAACCTTTTTTCATCTAGTAAATAAACAATTTCCTCCATCCATCCATCCTTATATACCTTCAAGTTTTACTTTTATTATTTCTATCATATTTATGGTCCTGTTGCTTCTTTGATTTACTCTCATAATTTCAAACACCAACGTATCTCTATGACTGCTGTAATCTTTGTTTTCCCCTCACCATATCATGTAAAAAGAACATAATATTCAATATTTTTAAACATGTTAGGATTTCTATACCGCATATAACGACAATACTGTGTGAAACAAGCCCACGGAATTTTTCACTGGTATTATTATTATCACCTTAGCTGTTATCATTATTATTATTTCCATTTTATATGCTGCATGTTTTTGACATTACCCCTATTGTAAATGTGGAAAATTTTCTGTGTGATGAATTTTATTTATAATTTGAAGAAATTAAATGCAATATTGTGATGAATGCTGAAAATTCCATTCTGTATCACAAGTGCTGTTTTTGGAATAAAGTAAATTATTATTATTATTATTATTACATTTGGTTCCTTTAATAAATTTCGATAAAGAAAGGAAGATGAAATTCGCAGTAGTATAAAATGATATCATCATTCTATTTCACAGGTTCTCATCAGCTAACTGCATACTACCTGAAATTACAATGGTTATATAGATGATGATGATAATAACATACTTTAATGTTTGAGTGGTAGTAGAGAAGAGATACTATAAAATGGACGCATCCAAAATGAAAGCAGCATTACACTTTTTAGTTTAAGTTTTCCGCATCAATTTATTCGCTTTCAAAGGAGGGAGGGGAGGGATAGGACAGAAAACAGAAAATATCAATCAACAGAACAGTGTTGGCTGGTAGGTTCACATAACAATTCAACAAACAAAAGTGGTTACAGTTTATGTCTGGTAATTGCGCTCTGACATATAGTTGATACCTGACATCTTGTAGAGATTTCTAAATCCTTCAAAATATTAAATAGACAAAAGACAGCAAATTTACTACGATTTGCCGAAACGATGACAATCAATTGATTCGAACCAACCAGACTTATGCATACAGAAAGAGAGTGTGATTAACCTCTCGCTCCCTTGGTAACTGAATTTTGATTGTGATTGCATTAATTAGCCATCTAATTCAGTGATCTCAACCCACTGAACAAATGTTAATCTCATAAACTGTAACCGCTTTTGTTTGTTGAATTGTTATGTGAACCTACCAGCCAACACTGTTCTGTTGATTGATATTTTCTGTTTTCTGTCCTATCCCTCCCCCACCCTTTGAAAGCGTATAAATTGATGCGGAAAACTTAAACTAAAAAGTGTAATGCTCTCATTTTGGATGCGTCAGCTTTGTCTTATCTCTTCTCTACTACCACTCAAACACTGAAGTATGTTATTATCATCATCTATATAACCATTGTAATTTCAGGTAGTATGCAGTTAGCTGATGAGAACCTGTGAAATAGAATGATGATATCATTTTATACTACTGCGAATTTCGTCTTCCTTTCTTTATCGAAATATTCAAGGTATTCGTTTTGTAGGGATTTTCGTTTGATTCGTTACAGGATTTCATCATGAGCTGACATCGGTTAGAGAACTACTGGAAAACCAGTAAAGAGGACTTAACAGCTGTTTCGTCCAACTAGTTTGGAACAATTCATCAGTTCTCAACCACCCACCCCCAGGGTTTGAAGCCAACACCTTCTGGTTACAAGGCTACTGGAATGGTTCGTAGACCATTCAGAAGCCACTGGGAGCCGTTCCAATCGCCAACGCATGAATTCTAACTTCTCCCAATTCACGACATAGCATGACTGCTAGCCAGTGTCATCCGTGGCGACTATATGCCTTCACGACAATAATAGTCCTTACAAGTGACTGTATGGTGAACGTACTAAAAACTATCACTATGGAAGTCATGGTTAGGATCTGGGATGATATTGGTAGATCCAAATGCTAAGAAGCTTCAGAGCAGGATGAAACGGCTGTACACTACTCCATGGTTTTCAATCATCTTTAACTCATGTTGGTTTGCAGCGAAATCTAAATTAAAATTCATTCAAATCCCAATCTATACAAAATGCCCAATCGAAATAGCCATAATCAAGTCATAAATACAATAAAAACAGATTTTAAACAGTAAAGAAAGCATAGAATGCAAAGAGGTCAAAAATACATTTTTCATGTTTGCGGTACGCTTAACTGATATATCTGAAGGACAGTTAAGCGATTAGTTAGTGAACAGGGCTGCATAAAACGGTCAGCTTTTAGTATAGAAAAAGAAACCCAGCTTAAACATTGTTCTACACATAAATAAACAGTCTATTAATCATGCAGTCTAGTTTATACGTGAAAATATATCACATTGGCTGTAATTTTGCGGTGAATAGTAAAAAGCTATGCCTACTACTTTGAATGCTCATTTATCATTACTAATTGCCAACCAAAAATAGAATAAATTTTTAACAACAAGTTAATTGGGAGAAAAAATAATTCATCACATTTAATCACGAAATAAATAATGCTATAACTCATGATTAACTGGATTTCAGCCCAATTGTTAAGTGGTGGATACATTTGCCTTGTGAGTCTAACTTAGGTCCATTGGTAAGCCCTAATGAGGTGTATCAGACTTGGATACTTCAGAGATCACTAGATCTTCGCTTTTGTCATAAATTTTAACCGATATCATTTCTCATCGTACTATCATAGTGATACTATTAATTATTATTATTCCCTTGGGTTCTAAGTGGAACATAAGGCTTCAACAGCGCGCCTCCATTATATCTTGCCTTCTGAAGTCCACGACTGCCCATAATTTTTCATCTCCTCCCCGCCCCACACAACCTCTTCCATATCATCCTCTACCGGATATCCGGTTGGAAGTTATCCTCTCGGCCTCTAATCGAAGGTCCAGCCGACGATACTATTCAACAGTTCTTTCAGCAAGAAGTGTCCAATCCAACTTTATTAATCTTCTCAGATTGCTTGAATCCCTCTGATGCTAGTTTCTTGGAAGATACTAACGTAAGTATTGATCTAGGTAGGTAAGTTGTCTTTCTACACTGTTCACAACTGAAATATATTTTACCCCCTCCCCCAAAAGACACTCTTTTTTTTAAAGAAGCTTATCAGTTAGCTATCTAGAATATAATTATAAACACGTATAATTAGTCTCACATTAAAACCTAGTAACTTTATTTTTGTCACTTTCTTTTTAATTTATAAAAATAACTATGAAATGAGCATGTTACTTAATTTATTCATTAGAAAAAGTAGCAATAGCAATAATAATAATGATAATAGTTAGCTAGTTCCATTCAACCGGAAGAGGATATTTGTTTAAATACTTTCAAAGCGTTCACATTCATTGAACATTGAAAAGTAATAAACAAAGAAAAGTATATATATATATGTACAGTTTATAGATAGAAAATACTAAATGTATATATTAATAATATTATTTTATAGTATCTTTCATTTAGGAAATCTATATCCATTGTAGACTAGATTGCTAGTTCCCTGCAGTCATATTTACTAGTGTTCATACCCTTATGAGAGAGATATGTACTAGTGATACTCTGTTGAGCGCTACAATTGTTTTTGTCTGTTATGAACTAAATAAGACTGCATTTTTTATTATAGATATATTTATGCATAAAGTTGAGTAGTAGTTTAATTCATTTGACTGACTATGGATGTGTACATTGACTAGTGACTTGGAAATATCAGCCTTCAGTTTCACTGAAGCATTAAACTGTGAATAATTGCAACACTCCACTGGGAGAAGAATGATGATAGTGGAATAGGGGAGACAGGAAGTAATCAGTAGTACTTTTCAAAACTGGACAGGATTCTTAAGGTCCTTAGAGGTTGGTATCAATATAACATCATTTGCTTGGACTTGTAATGTCACACATTGATTTTTCACCGCTATACTGTGACTTACTGTCTAGACTGTAGTGTCAACCGAAGCGAAACACGATGTGAACAGGAATCATATATTTAACGTTCTTGAGACTAGGCATCTACATCCATTTCCATCCAGTGACTGAATTATATATAATATTATTATTGTTATTATTTCCTATAATTCTTAGAGGAACATAGAGCTTCAGCTCCACGTCTCTATTGCGTTGGGTCCTCTGCCAATATTTCCACTTGCCTCCATGTCTGCTCACATAATTTCATCTCCTCTTCACATGACATCCTCCTCCATGTCACCTTCACACTGACGACCAACTCGCCACTTTCCTTTCGAGTTCCACTCGAGCGATGGGCCGGCGTGTGATGTCACTTGATGATTTTCTCAGAGTATGGCCAGTAAATCCACCTCCATTTCTTCCTGCATATTTGTTGCACAATCGGTTCCTGGATGGTTCGCCCCCATACATCCCTCACTATTGCTGATCTTTTCTGGCTGGCCATCTGATCTTGAGTAGTATCGAGCGAAGACAACTGTTGATGAAGGTTTGTAATTTGCTTGGGGGTGCTCTTTATGATACGCTGGCCAAGTCTCTGATCCATATGGTGAGTAGCACTGACTTCACATTAGAGTTGAAAATCCGGATCTTGTTTTCATTTTCATGCAGAGTGCTGCTGACCTCTACACAAATTTGAGAGAAATGAAAGCTTGCCTTGATTTTCCAATCCCCGCTGCTTTGATATCCCCATTAGTTCCGCCTGTAGTTGAAACGATACTTCCCAGGAAGGTAAAGGTTCCTCCTATTTATGCTGTTTGTTGTCTGTTGTTGTTGTTGCTGTTGGCCAGGAATCTTCCTCACGTCTGTTTTCTCCATGTTCACCTGTAGTCCTTCCTATCTTTGATGCTTCTTCTATCGTCAACTTGTTGCTTTTCACTTGCATATCTTCCAGTTTCTGGCAAATCAGACATATATCATCATGGGTGAAGTCCAAATCCTTCAGGTTTTTCATGAGGGTCCATTTTATGCCTGTTTCCTCGCTGCCTGCTGTCTGTCGCATTATCTTATATATATATATATACCAAATCACTGAAAGAAAGCGAATTCTTTTACAGCTGCAGACACACCGTAGCTGATTAGAGCCAACAGCTTTAATTATAGGTTCAAAACTTTATCTCGACTAGCACAGATCAGTGGTAAACCATGCGTTTCCTCGGATCATATTAGCGATTATCAGATCGCAGGTCACAAGTTGTGATTCAAATAGCCTCACTTTCCAAAGAAAATTGTGGAGAAATTGCATCCTGATCTGTGCAAATTGCAAGCTATGAATTAATTTGTAAATTGTTGATTCAATGCAATGTATTACCAGTTCGACTAACACCATGAAATAGTTCCATTTTCTAATGTAAATTCGGTTTTTGACATTTGAGCTAATAAATAGCTTTGAGTTTGACGATAAATTGATATCAGTTAGACAAACACTGAAAACCAGTGAGTACTGGACAGCTGTTCCCTCTGAGCTGTAGACTCATTGAGAGTATACACCAACAGAAGGTTTGGGATCCGTGACTTGTGAATCATTCAGCCACTGATACCCAACACAATAGCCCATGAATTCTAACTTCTTCTTCCAGTTTGTGATTTTAGCTGGATCACTGTCATCGGCGATTAGTTGTACTCATTCCTGACCGAGTGGACCATAATGGTCAAGAATTTACACTAGATATCCAGAAAACTTCATCACCAGCGAGCATCCGATTCATTTTTCAAGAGTTAGTTTGTAGTGATTTGACTTGTTTCCAGGTCGACCACGGATTGATATCAGTTAAAGAAAAAGCCGGGAGTACTGGACAGCTAAAATCACGAACTGGTAGTAATTAGAATTCATGGGTCACTAAGTCGGGTTCTAGTAGATGAATGGTCTATGAGCTTTTCCTGCAATCAAAAGGTGCAGAATTCAAACACTGCTGTATGCATAGTGACGTAGATTTTCAAACCAGTCCTTCCTAGAAGGTTTTCAATGATTCTCCAACTGATATTGATCCATGGTCAAACTTTAACCAGATCAAATCCCTACAAAACTAACTTCTGAATAATAAAGTGTTCATGAAACAGCCAACAGCTGGTATTAATTTATTAGTTCTCAAAAAAAAGGCAACTATTCTATTTAAATTTTCTCACTGGATTTCTCTACAGATTTCATTGATTGTAAACTATTGCATTGAAATGTCTTTTAATTGTTCTTCAAAAATATGCATAAAAAAACATTGACTCCAGTGAATTAGGCTTAAATTCAAATGATAACTTTATCAAAGACGAAAGAAAGGAAGGCTATAAAAAAGGAACGGAAATTGAAATGCCTATTACATTGAGATGAAAAGTCAAGTGCCTTTTTCGAAAACAAACAAAACAAAACAAAAACAAAGAAAAGAAAGAAAAAGAAGTTGAATCGGACATCTAATAATCCTTTTTAGGTCAATGTTTTTCTAATAATTCTCAGCAATAAAACACAATTCATTATTGTTAATACATGTAATTAATAGTGTGCTCTGAGCTGGTTCGTTTAGTTTCGGAGCTTTCGTTGTCCACCTTTCTGGACAACATCTTCAGCGCAATTTTAGCATAAAGTGAAATGATTTGAATTTCTTCATGAGTGATAGAATTGCGTCTCCCGGTAACCATCTTTACATATGTATTGACCATTTTCTATTGACTTGGATTTTAAACTTTCTGGTGACACGATTTACTTTTTATTAGTTCGTATATTTGGTCTATATTAACGTGTTTGTTAGCTGCATATTCGTTTGAGTACCAGACTTCTAGGAATTCCCTGAATGCACTTTCGGTGTTTCCTCTGTCTAAGATTTCGACATTATCCCAGTTATCAAACTGATGTCCATAATTGTCAATATGCATTGATATGAAAGAATATATGTCGTATCTTTTCACAGCTGATTTGTGTTCCTGGATTCTGATTTGAAGGGGATGCCCACTCTGGACGATGTAATGCCTGTTACAGTTCATACAATTTATTCTGTAAATTGTATTAATTTTATCTCCTTTTTCTGTTGGATGGGTCTTTCGGTTTGCATAATATCTAATTAAGCGATTTTTCTGGCTTGTGTGCTATATCTATATCAAACGGTTTCAGTATTCTAGCTGTTATTTCAGAGATATTTCTCATGTATGGTAGGTAGGATGAATTTTCTTTTGTTCTTTGATGATGGTTCCTTGTTGATGCTGTGATTCAATTTTAAACACTTTTTGGTGAAATTTTGTAGCTTTTGTAGCTCCGCAACTATGCCAACCAGCTCAGAGAACACTATTAATTGCAAATCATCCACCCGAGCTACAAATATTCTCTATTATTAATACATGTAATTGAAATGATTTTTGAAACAGACATATTGTTCACTTCTACCTATGCACTCACATGTTTTTTTCCTTCATATTCCTCTGTGATTCGATAACAATTACTCAAAAGAATTTATTTTTTTTCCTTCACGTTCCCCAGTGGAACATAGGTTGGCTTCAAGCTAGTGGCTTGAAGTTTCTGTAGCAGTGGTGTTTATCTTACAGGATGGGGTTGCTAGCCTCATGCCCAACCTTTTCCTCTCTACCAGCATTATTTCTGGCTTAGGAGTGTGAGGTAAAGGAGTGCGGCGGTGGCCGGGAATCGAACCCCGGACCATGTGCATGGTCGACGAGCGTCCTAACCGCTATACCACCCACGCACAACTCAAAAGAATTAATCAGAGATAATATAAAAGAAGAGATAGAAAAATAAAGAGTGTAAAGGCAGAGAGAATGACAAGAAAGAGGATGGCATAACAGCCATAGAAAAATGGTGGTACATTAGGGGTAATTTGAAGAAACCTCAAAATATTGGGATTCGTACCATGTTTAAACCAACGAACGAATCAGATTAGAAAATAAATCAATTATTGATATTAGAATAATTCCATTATGGGTAAATTTTTGTTTTGATAAAGTCTCACAGTGTTATACAGTAATGTTTACTGATACTACAAACTCACTCAGGGACAGTCTGTGTAGGTTAAAGAACCCAGTTGAACCAATTAGACAAAATAATATAATTTACAAAATACCATGCAGTGATTGTGAGGTCAACTACATAGGTCAAACTAGTAGGTCAGGGGTAGTCAGATTGTCAGAACATAAGAATTTAGCTGAGGTAAGAATGGTTGACCCCGAGAGGATAAGTAATTTAGAAAAAAGCTCAGCAATTGCAATGCATGCATTAACACACAACCACACAATAGCATGGTGGGAGAGGGTTAAAATTCTAAGGAGTAATATAGGTAGGTGGAGAGAGGGAGAGATTGATTACTGAATCCTGCCTGGTTCATCGAGTCTACACACAACACATGCAACAGAAACGATTCAACGCAAATACCAGAGACATGGAAGGTATTATTGCCAGTCAAATCACAGGAGGATAATAAATAATATTTCAATTCTATTTCAATTCATGTTCATTATAACATTCCAACAAGTTACTTATTTTGACTATAAAAAAACACTCGTTGTCAATGGAGTTGAAGATTGAACGATCAATTCTTGGTTGTTTGCTTAAAATCAACTTCCCCAATTTTCGCGGAGGCATCAATACGACAGTCATCGTCTCATCGGTCGCTGTTCAGAAAGAAGAGTGAAACATCGTCAGAAGTAATACAATGATTTATTATTGTAATATTTGTTTTCAGACCTTAGTTCACTTATTCTTTTTATATGTTGGTGTAACAATAAAGAAATATCAAGCGGCAGATCGGTGTTTTGGTTTTTTCGTCCGTTATAACTAAGCGTTTCTGAAATCTTCAAGGAACAGCGTGGGCCCGAGCGTAGCGAGAGCTGGGCATTAACGGTTTATGAGACGTGATTGACAGTTTCTGACGATGGAAACAGATCTGGCGGATTCAAACAGTTGGTGAAAGTTTGGATAGTCGCCGTTCATTTTTCCTGGTGCCGGTCAAGTCCTCTTTGAACAAGCAATATCTGGAACTTTTTGGAATTGGGTCAAGTTCAACAATGCCTGGGTCAAAGAAGGGACAGAGTGTCTTGGATGCAAACAGGAAAGTAAGTCATGGTGACTTGTCTGTTAATTGTAACGATGTGTCTGATGTTAAGCATGACATGGTTGATGTTACTGTTTCGCCGTTCAGGGATAATAGGAACATCAAACTCCCTAAATTTGAACCACGGTGTTTTGATGGAAACCCGTCGATTATTTACAATTTGTAAAGGAGTTTGAGATCATGTTGAGTGGTTTTTTATTAAATGATGAATTGAAGTTAATGTATTTGATGAGATATTGCACTGGAGATGCTGCAAGAGCTATACAGTGCTGTAAGTTTATGAAGCCAAAAGAGGGCTACTACGAGGCTATGAGCATATTACGTCAAAGGTTTGGAAGACCTTCGATGATTGCAGGGAAATTATTCGAGGCTGTTAAGGGTAATGGTGGTCAATTACAGGATGACTCCCAGGCACTCACTGAGTTTTTAGATAATTTGCTAATTTACAAGAATGGAATGATTTCGATGAATCGCATGAGTGACCTCAACTCGAGTTTTATACTAGAAGTAATAGCAAGACGTCTACCTACTCGACTGCAAAGGAAGTGGGTGAAGATAAGCTCCCGTATGGAGGATGAGGGTATCGAGCCAAAGTTTGATGATATCCTGAAACTGGTAAAAGATAGCGTCAATCAATCTATGAGCAAGTTTTCCAGTCTATTAGATCTCACCCCTAGAATAGAGCAGTCTGAGGGTAAAACGCACTCATTGATGACGAATAAGCCTCAGAGAGGTGGATATCGAGAAGGCTCCATGATGTCTAGTAATGCATATAAACTTAGTGAGTGTAACAGGTTTCGTAGTACATCCTCAACAGATAAGTTACAAGATGCAAGACAAACACGGTTGTGTTTCACACGTTTGCAAGAGGTGCATACAGAAGTGAACTGTGAACCAGTGAGCAAGTTCAGTGATAAGCTAAATGTAAACTCCAGGTCTGACTCCGAATTGTGTGACGATAACGGTGCGGTGAAGAAGTCTGTAGTTGCAACTGGTAAGCCATTGTTGAATAGAGTGTCACAGAATAGAGTTACTGCTTCAGAGTGCAGTTCTGACTCCAAAAGTTTACAAGGTATAACTAGTCAGAGTGAAGATATAAAACCTTTAATGATTTGTGAGGAGGAACCAAAATTGTCTACTTCTGTTATTAAAGAGTTTGAAAATGATGAAGTTGACGGTAAATTGAATATTTGTGGTAATGATCATGATAGTGCAGATTTGTCTTTGGTTGATCATGATGAAATGGAGGGAATGCCTACTACCGCTAAGTTAAATAAAGGTTCTGTACAACTTGAACGTGAAGTAGAATTAAATGCAGTTGCAGAAGGCATGCATACTTGTCAAACCGTCAGTGTAATTGATCAGAGTGAAGCCCACCTATCATCAGATGCTAGTGCTAAAGCTGAGCTGATAGTAAAAGACAGCAGTGGTGGTGGTCTTGCAGGTAGACAAATTTCTGAAAGTCGAGCAACAACAGCTTTTGATCCACCGCTAAGTTCATCAACTGATATCAATCAGTCGTCGTTGGTGCTGTCATCCACAATGAAACAGACGCCCATCAACTCAAGTATCTTGTGCAATGACTATGGTAGTATCAGTTCGTTTGAAAGGACGAATATCAATGGTCAGTTTAGTGAGGATAAGCCAAGTGTAAACGAGAGAGTAATTGTTAAATTGACTTGCACGAATAAAGGCATTTCTAGTTTCAAGTTACTATTTGAATGTTATTATCTTTGGTGTAAATTACTCTGTTTCTACACTTGGTTGATGAGATATGTCGTGTGTTTGTTGGTCATCTATATTCTACGATACAATGACATGGGCGTGTTGCCGTTCAGATTTGAGGATATAGCTCATAGAAGGAAGTTAGCAAATGAACTCTGCGACGATTTTCCAACCTAGAGCGTCAACCTGAGAAGGGTTGTAGGCGTACTGCTGTAAGTCCTACAATTCTTCAAAGGGTAGCGCATCAATGAGCAGTCCAATGTGCTCGGTGTGTGATTTTGTACATATGTTCATATTGTATATACTGAATTGATATCATCTGTCATCTAGCTGTTGGTAATTCTGTTTGTGTCCGGACGACTTCCACTTGGATCATCAACCTGAGAAGGAATGTAGGCGTACTGCTGTAAGTCCTACAGTTCTTCAAGGGTAGTTTGTCGTGCCAGAATCCACAACATTTGATGTGTTGATTGTACATATGTTTGTGTTAAATAATTGTGTGAGTTCCAATTGATGTAATTGTTGGTTAATCTTGTTTGTGTCCGTACATTCCACAACTTACAATCGTCAACCTGAGAAGGGTTGTAGGCGTACTGGTGTAAGTCCTGCAATTCTTCAAAGGAATTCCACCAAGACATGATCTGCGAGGTTGTTTGTACTATTTGTATATACGTGTGGTGTGTCATAGCAATTGGTGTATTTTGGATTCATTGTGTTTACTTGTTGTTTTCGTGTCTTGTTTTTATTGCGTAATTTTGTTAAAATTTTCGTCGTGATTACTTCTGAAGTTGTTTCGAGTCTTCTACATCCATGAATGAATTGATTGATGTTAAGGACAGCAGATGGGTCGTATACGCCGGGGAGGCTAGGCTATTGCTGAGAATGAAATGCACACGGAGATAATTGTTAGCTGCGGTCCGACACGCCGGGGAGAAAGAGTGTAAACGACTGAGGCTCGCATGCGTCACCGCTACTAGAACTGAGGCAGAATGAGTGACAAGCGATTTCAGTGGTAATTGGTAATGAGTAGATAAGAGGATGTGCGTAGAGTATCGTGAGGTGCTGCCATGGTCACTTTGCATTCTGCAAGAGTCATTCTAGTAAGTGGCGATTGTGTTGCAAGATGTCAAGAGGAGGTCTCTGTCTGGAGGCGCAGGTCGTCATTGATGTGTGAGATTGTGCTGTGGGTATGCTTGTGGTGTGTTGGCTTTTCTGTTTGTTTTCCATTTCAGCTCTGTCCGTGTGACCCAGGTTCTCGCAATGGCATCCAAGTCAACGTGCATTGGTCGTGAAGGAAAAAAGGGTTGGATCCCTTTTTTGCCGGGGAGTGTCAATGGAGTTGAAGATTGAACGATCAATTCTTGGTTGTTTGCTTAAAATCAACTTCCCCAATTTTCGCGGAGGCATCAATACGACAGTCATCGTCTCATCGGTCGCTGTTCAGAAAGAAGAGTGAAACAACGTCAGAAGTAATACAATGATTTATTATTGTAATATTTGTTTTCAGACCTTAGTTCACTTATTCTTTTTATATGTTGGTGTAACAATAAAGAAAGCTCAAGCGGCAGATCGGTGTTTTGGTTTTTTCGTCCGTTATAACTAAGCGTTTCTGAAATCTTCAAGGAACAGCGTGGGCCCGAGCGTAGCGAGAGCTGGGCATTAACGGTTTATGAGACGTGATTCACACTCGTCTTATTTGCCATTTGATTGTATTTGATGAATAGCACTCATATTATTATTATTGTTATTTCTGAATGTACATCATCCTATATTGGTTGATTTTCATTCAAATGTCTAATCATCAATTCCACTCAGGTATATAAATGAAACAAGAAAGTTGTGTGAGTGAGTGACTTGATATGATTATGAGTGGCAGTACTGTGTGCTCGAAATGTTGTCATCAGTTAATATTACTACTGTATAACAACACTGTGTGATTTATCAAAATAAAATTTTATCTATAAAATAAATCAACTAAAAGACCTGATAAAAATGATGGATAAAAGTAGAAATACAATTTGCAAAATATCTTGTGCTGAATGTCTGACTAAATGTGTGGGTCATACAAACGACTAGATCAGTCAACATTAGAATGAATGAAAATAAACGCCTAACTGAAGGTTATATACTACAAGAACACAAGCTGAATAATCTAGAGTTCATAGCTTCTGTAGAACTGTCGTGTCAGGAAGGAACGTCAGAAGCCTTACGTGAGGTTGCAGTTAGTTACGATGGCATTTAACCCAATTGTCTGAGAGATAAACTTTGTCGGCTTAAGGACTCAATAAATCCAACTAGGAAAAATAACATAATATACCAAATACCATGTAATGACTGTAAGGGGGATCAGTTACATAGGTCAATCAAGTAGATCTGGATAGATTAAATTATTGGAATATAAAAATTCAGCTAGACATATAATGGTTAACCTTGCTAAGTTAAATAAGCTAGAAAAAATTCCATATTAATTTCAGGATTTCATCATGAGCTGGCATTAGTTAGAGAACCATTGGAAAACCAGCTGGGAGTACTGGACAGCTGTTTTGTCCTACTCTGTGACTCTTCAACAGTACGCACCCACCGGGACTCGAACCAAGGAAATTCTGGTTACAAGGCGAGCTCGTATACCACTGGCTAGGGGCCGTGCTATTTCATGAATTGGCAGAAGTTAGAATTCATGGACTGCCCATTGGATTGTGTCCCAGTGCCTTAATGGTATACGAGCTCGCCTTGTAACCAGAAAATCCTGGTTTCGAGTCCCGGTGGGTGCGTACTGATGAAGAGTCCCAGAGTACGACGAAACAGCTGTCCAGTACTCCCAGCTGGTTTTCCAATGGTTCTCTAACTAATGCCAGCTCATGATGAAGTCCTGGAACCAATCAAATCCCTACAAACCAACACTTGAATAACCATATTAATTTGTTTACTACGTATATCGCACAGTGAAAGATTACTGTTTAGTGAATGAAGTTTCGAACACCATTTATTGTTCGTCGGTGGCACAATGGTAGAATGCTTGCCAACCACGTATGTGGTCTGGGGTTCGATTCCCGGCCGACGCGCTTCTTTACCTCACTAAACCAGTAATAACACTGGTAAAGAGTGAAGGTCGGGCATGACACTAACAGTCCCATCCCGTAAAAATAAACACCATTGCTACCGAAACTTCAAGTCTCTAGCCTGAAGCCATATGTCCCACTGAGAACGTACAGGAATAAAAAAATTTATTCTCTCCTATTTTTCGTCGATTGGGTAGTAGAATTTTCAAGATGTCTAGCTGGATAGGTGTTTTTGTGGTTGATTCGAAAAATAAAGCTTCCTTTATCGATCTCTTCCTCCACCGGCCCTATTGCATTAGATTTTAAAACTGTCATCTTATCCCATCTTCCTATTGTATGGTTGTGTGTAATTGCATGTAGTGAGTGCTATAGCCGAACTATTTTCCAGATTTCGTGCCATCTTATTAGGGTTAGCTAATCTAGATTTAACTAGGGTTTATGGAATTACATACTATCACAGTGCCCCAAGTTTTACCCTACAAAACAACTCAGCTAATGCCCTGCATTCACTTGCACGTAATCACACAGCGATGTGGTCGGACAGTGTATTATTATTATTATATCCTTTAATTCCTAGAGAAACATAGGTCCTCAGCTGCGCATCTCCACTGCCTTCTGTTTTCTGCCAACGTTTTCACCCCGTTCCAAGTCTGCCCACATGCTTTCATCTCCTCTTCACATGACCTCCTCCAAATCACCCCTGCACTGCTGACCGACTCGCCGCTTCCCTTTCGGGTTCCACTCGAGCAGTGGCTTGTCTAGTGATGTCACTTGATGGTTTCCTCAGAGTATGGCCTCCAATCCATCTCCATTTCTTCCTGCGTATTTGTTTCACAAACGGTTCCTGCTGGGTTGGTTCGCTCATTGCCCTAGATCCCTGTTTCTGATCTTTTCTGGCCATCTGATCTTGAGTATTGAGTGAAGACAACTGTAAATGAAGGTGTGAAGTTTGTTTGAGATGCTCTTTATGACTCGCTGGCCAAGTCTCTGATCCGTATATAGTGAGTAGCACTGACTGACTCCACATTGGAGTTGAAAATCCGGATCTTATCTTCATTTTCATGCTGAATGCTGTTGACCTCCACACAGTTTTGAGAGTAATGAAAGCTTGTCTTGCTTTTCCGAACAGTCGGATAATATGAGAGTACTAAAACGTAGTATAATTAGGTGGAGGGATAGACAGACTAAACCTTGCCAGATACTAGCTTGCTAGGCTACTAGCTTACTAGTTTCCTCGCCGGTCCCAAGCCCGGGTAAAGAGGGAGGGTTGGGGCGTGGTGCTAGCAACTCCACCTCTGTAAAACAACCAAATCGCTACAGAAACTTCAACGAATAAATATATTAAAAATTCTAAAAACATAAGCAATAGCCTTATTTTTCGCTGGAATCGGGGAAGTGCAATGACCCAGGCTGGTGAAAGCCTTCGGGAAGCCAGTCAGCCAATGTGCCTTCTTTCGATGAAAGCAAAAGTAAGGATGGGTACCTGGAATGTTCCTACAATGTACGAAACTGGAAAGGCTGCCTAGATAGCCGCTGAAATGAGAAGGTACAGAATAGAATTGTTGGGAATCTGCGAAAGCAGATGGAACGGAACTGGAAGGTGCCAACTACCTACTGGAGAGACAGTAATCTTTTCCGGCCACCCAGAGGGCAACCACGAGCACACCGAGGGAGTGGCCATCATGATGTCACCAACAGCAGCTAAAGCTCTCATGGAGTGGGAACCAATCTCTTCCAGGATAATGACAGCCAGGTTCAACTCAAAAGGAAGGAAAGTTACAGTCATTCAATGTTATGCGCCTACAAACGTCTCAGAACAAGAGAAGAAGGAGGCGTTCTACAGACAACTACAAGCAATAATGGATAACGTCCCAAATGGCGATATCAAAATCCTGATGGGCGACATGAATGAGAAGCTGGGACGAGACAACACAGGAAGAGAACTCAGCATGGGTCGTGAGGCCCTCGGTGAAATGAACGACAATGGTGAACTCTTCTCAGACTTCTGCGCCTTCAATGACTCGGTGATTGGTGGTAGTGTGTTCAAACACAAGGATATACACAAGACGACATGGATTTCACCAGATGGAAACACCAAGAATCAAATAGATTTCATCTCAATTTCAAGAAAGTGGAGACGGAGCCTACTGGAAACAAGGTCGAGGAGAGGAGCAGATGTGGGTTCAGACCACAATCTAGTAGAAGGGACTTTCAAGGTGAAACTAAAAGCCTCGAGGATAGCTGGGGATAGGCCACAATGCAAGTTCAACACGCAAAAACTGAAGGACACAACCACAAAAGACACCTTCACTGCAACTGTCAGAGCAAAGCAGGAAACACTACGCGACATCATTGAACAATCATGCGTGGAAGACCACTGGAACTCTCTGGAGGTGATTTTCAACGAAACAAGTTCAACGGTTTTAGGAAGAAAGAGGAGACAAGACAAGGAATGGCTCTCAACGGACACTTGGAAATTAATAGAAGAGAGGAGAATAGTGAAAGAGAAAATGATTCAATGCAAGGACGGACAGGAGAAGGAGACACTCAGCTCAACTTAAAGCATTGGACAAAGAAGTGAAGAAAAGTGCTAGTGTAACGACAGAAGACAAGGGCCAGGCAACAGATCGTTTTATTACAAAAATCAACACGTATTTATATATATTTTATATGCATTAATAAGGCTTATGCAAGCAAAAAAAAGGCAGTCTTCTCATTGGTTGTTTCTCGGAAGTTAAGCAGACAAACACAGTCTTATGATTGGTTGTTTTCGATATCTCTCGGAAAGTAGAGCCATCTATCTGCGAATCATATTTGTCCACATTTAAGTTTGCTGTGATTGGTTGTTGAAACGGCCTTGTTCCTATTTTCTCACGGCCCATATTAGTGACCTAGACATTAACGTAGATTAGTGCCAACCAATCGGAGAGCAGCCTGCTCTCACCACACTCGTCCCCCCGTCAAATACGTGCGACTGAAGTCGGCTTGATCTACTTGGTGCAGGCGTCATCGTTGGCTTGTCTCGCTGTATCCATTTCTGGAGCTCGCTGACGTTCACGCGCCTCTCATTGTTCGCCATTGCGATTGTGTCTGCGTAACCCCATCTCGAAGTGACCATATATGGTCCTTCCCACTTTGGAAACTGTTTGCCTGACCCTGTCGAACATTCGTCCATACTTCGGCCCACACCTTCATATGCTGCTTTCGCCCGACCTCCCAGCAGCGTCTCAAGTAGCAGCTCCATCGCTGACAGATCTTGAACGCCACTCAACTGCGCAGAAGCCTTGAAGTCCTGCCCGAAGATCCATATGTCTCCATCAAAAACTGCAGGGTATAGGCTTTCCATTTGTCGGTAGGCAGCGACACCAAATGTAACGACAGAAGACAAGGGCCAGGCAACAGATCGTTTTATTACAAAAATCAACACGTATTTATATATATTTTATATGCATTAATAAGGCTTATGCAAGCAAAAAAAAGGCAGTCTTCTCATTGGTTGTTTCTCGGAAGTTAAGCAGACAAACACAGTCTTATGATTGGTTGTTTTCGATATCTCTCGGAAAGTAGAGCCATCTATCTGCGAATCATATTTGTCCACATTTAAGTTTGCTGTGATTGGTTGTTGAAACGGCCTTGTTCCTATTTTCTCACGGCCCATATTAGTGACCTAGACATTAACGTAGATTAGTGCCAACCAATCGGAGAGCAGCCTGCTCTCACCACACTAGGAAGGACAAAAGACGATTCTACGACAATCTAGCTACTGAAGCTGAAAAGGCAGCAGGCAAAAAAGACCTGAGGACACCATATCAGACAACCAAATCTCTATCCGGGAAGAGACCAACACAAGCGAAACCTATAAAAGACAGCCAAGGGAAGCCCATTACCAAGGGAGAAAAACAGATTAAACAATGGGCGGATCACTTCATAGGACTCTTGAACCGACCATCACCTGCAACCCGTCCAGAAATACCAACAACAGTGCGCACAAAACTGCAAGTTGACACCAATCCACCAACGAGAGCTGAAGTCTTGAACGCAATCAAACTTCTGTAAGCCTGAAAAACAGCCGGACCAGATGGAATACACCCTGAAGCACTGAAAGCAGACCCAGAGACTACAGCAGATTACCTGACTCCATTATTGCAAAAGGTCTGGAAGGAGGGAAAGGTGCCTACTGACTGGAGGAAAGGTTACCTCGTGAAACTACCAAAGAAGGGCGACTTAGGCCCCACTCTGAAAGAACTGGCGAGGAATCATGCTCCTATCGACGCCAAGTAAAATCCTGAGTCGCATCATCCTGGAGAGATTAAAGGACGCACTGGAGACAGAACTCCGACCAGAACAAGCTGTATTCAGGAAAGTCAAATCATGTACTGACCAAATCGCAACTCTACGCATCATCATCGAACAAAGCATGGAATGGCAATCAAACCTCCACCTCAACTTTATAGACTTTGAGAAGGCCTTCGACAGCGTTGATCGTGAAGTAATTTGGAAATTACTCGAGTACTACGGCACACCCCAAATATTCATCAACCTTATTCAACAGCTGTACGACAACAGCACATGTCAAATGATCCACAACGGAAATCTCAGTGAGGCATTTTGAGTAAACACAGGAGTCAAACAAGGGTGCTTATCTATCACCAATGATATTCCTAATTTTGTGGGGACTGGATTATGCGTCAGACAGTGGGAAACGAGAAGACAGGGATATCCTGCACAGATAGACGTTAAGAACCAAGAAGACCTGGAATTCGTGTGTGGATGATTTATGTTTGATGTCACACAAAATTGATGATATATAAGCGAAAACCGACAAACTGGTCGAAGAAGCAGCCGGCGAAGACAGGACTCCAGGTAAACATAGACAAGACGGAGGTTATGAAAATAACCAGCCCACAACCAGCAACAACATCCAACGTCAATCACCATCAACGGGAGGGATTTGAAAGGGACTACTTCATTCACTTATCTACGGAGCATTGTCTCAACTACAGGAGGAGCGGACGAGGATGTCAAATCGAGAATCGGGAAGGCGAGAAACACATTCATCAGCCTGAAATCAATCTGGAAATCTTCGTCACTCAGCATCACCAACAAAATTTGGATTTTCAATACAAACGTCAAGTCAGTTCTTCTATACGGATCAGAAACTTGGCGGGTCACAAAGAATATTTCCAAAAGGTTGCAGACCTTTATTAACAACTGTCTTCGCTCAATACTGAAGATCAGATGGCCGGAAAGAATCACCAACAAGGAATTATGGGAACAAACAAAGCAAGAACCAATCGCCCAACAAATATGCAGGAGAAAGTGGAGATGGATCGGACACTCGCTAAGGAGACCGCTGGGTGACATCGCGCGCCAAGCCCTCGAGTGGAACCCGAAAGGGAAGCGGCGTGTGGGACGTCCAAGGGTGACATGGAGGAGATCGTGTGAAGAGGAGTTGAAAGAATATGGATTAACATGGATGCAGGCGAAAAGTATAGCAGAAGATAGAAGAAAATGGAGACGTGCAGTTGAAGCCCTATGTTCCACTAGGAACCCAAGGCAGCAATAATAATAATAATAATAAACAGGCTAAATCACTGAAGCCATGTTTACCTATTCAACATCACACACGTGCAGCAATCGGAATGAAATAACGCGTCGCCCAAACCGCAGATATGAAAAGTGACGACAAACAACAAAGAGAATTCGCAGAGAAAGAAAGAGAGAACATATATATATATATATAAGAATAACTATGAAACTGTGTCGCCAAAATTGATATAATTGTGAGCGGCGATAATTTATGCTCGAAACCTTGTCATACAATTGTTAATACTGCATCGCTATTTCATGTTTAAGAATAAACTTATCCACTATAGAACACAAGCTTACAAGAATTTAGGAAAAAATTCCTCCCCTCCCCCATTTAGATGCACATGCATGCAACAAAAGCCATAACACTGATTGGGGCATTGTTTGTATTCTGAAATCTAATATGAATAAATGGAAAGAGAGACTAATAACTGAGTCTATATTCATTAAGGTCACACAGCATACATGTAACAAGGGTGACTCAACCCGGAGTATAATTTTGGATATACAAAAATAAATGAAATAAAAAAATATCCAATAGTCGCAAGTTTTCCAATGGTTCCCTAACTGATATATGAATGATTACAAATCATATTATCAAAACAAAAACTTATCTGTGTGTTTAAACTAGCGAAATATAATTCTCAATAGTTGGTTTGTAAGGATAACTTTTGCTTTTAACAGTTTGACCACGGATTAATACAATTAAAAGAACCACTGGAAACCAGGTAGTACTGAGCAGCTGTTTCATCATAGCTTTCTGGGGGGTAGGTAATCACCGGTGGTACGAACCCGTTGCGGTTCGAAGCCAGGATCTTCCGTCTACAAGGCAAGCTCGTCTACCATTCAGCCAATGGGACCCAATTCAATGGCCAGTCCATGAATTCTAACATCTGTTAATATTATTATGATATTATTATTGTTCCCTTGGGTTACTAGTGGAACATAGGGCTTCAACTCCACGTCTCAACTTGCTTCTGTCCTCTGCTGTACTCTTCACCTGAATCCATCCATATTAGTCCATACTGTCTCAACTGCTCTTCACACGATCTCCTCCATGTCACACTTGCACTGACGTCCCACTAGCCACGTGCTTCCCTTTCGGCCTGGTTTCACTCGAGCCATCGCCTGAAGCGCGAGCGATGTCACCCAGCGGCCTCCCCAATCAGCGAGTGTCAAATCCATCTCCACATTCGCCTGCATATTTCTTGGTTGGCGATCCATTAGTTCGTGTTTTTTGTTTGTTTGTTTGTTCCCAACCATAGTTTTTTGTTGTTAGTGATTCCTTCCGGCCCGTCCCGACCCGGCCATCTGATTGATCTTCAGTATAGATCCAGCGAAGACAGTTGTTGGTTGAAGAAGGTCTGGTCTGCATGCAACAGGCTGTTGGAAATATTCTTTGTGACCCCCCTACACTCGCTAGCCAAGTTTCTGCCTTATCCGTGTAGAAGAACTGACTGACTTGACGTGTTTGTATTGAAAATCCGACCGAATTTTGTTGTTGTTGATGGTGGCTGAGTGACAGCGGAAGATTTCCAGATTGGTTTCAGGTTGATGAGTGTGTTTCTCGCCTTCCCGATTCTTGCTCGATTTGACATCCTCGTCCGTTCTTTCTCCTGTAGTTGAGAGAATGCTCCCTAGATAAGTGAGTGAATGAAGTAACCTCTTTCAAATCCTTCCCGTTGATGGTGATTGGCTCTGGATGTTGCTGCTTTTGTTGTGGTTGTTGGTTGGTTGGTTGGTTATTTTCATACATCCTCCATTTTGTCTATGTTCATCTGGTAGTCCTGTCTTCGTCGGCTGTTTCTTCTAACTTCTATCAATTCGTAATTGTAATTTATTTGATCTATTCCACAATGCCCAAACATTTTACTGACATTTACTCATATTTTGCCTACTAATGACAAAGGGATTTAACAATTTGCTTGCAGTGTAATTAGGGTCATTCATTCGGTAAGGCGCGGAAGCCAGGGTATATTTTTTTTACTGAGTAAACCGCTGTTTATATATCTACAGTTTATATTCTTTAACTAATCACTAAGCGTATGATTTCGGCTCACATTAGACGACATGAGATAGAATGTTCAAATATACATAGTATCCTCCTGTTGCTAATGCAGTATTGAACTGTGGAAATATATGAGAATAATATTCCGTTGGAGCACATTGTCTGTATCTCAACATCACAATATGAGGAACATCAGTTTTTCAGAATCAGTTTAATGATACCATCTTTTAGACATGAGTTAGTTTTACAGACTGACAACAGTTAAAGATTGGTTGGAGGATTTCATCATGATCTGACATTAGTTAGAGAATCACTGCCAAACCTAGGAGTACTGGACAGCTGTATCGTCTTAGTTTGGGACTTTCCATCGTTATGCTGAACAGTTAGATTGTTACCTGGGAGTCTAGTGGGAAGCCGTGACCAGTAAAGTGCAGCAGGTTGGGTTTGAGGACAAATATTTACCACGGATGACATTGACTAGCAATCGAGCTACGTGGTGAATTGGCAGAAGTTAGAATCCATGGGCTGGCTATTGGATCGGGTCCCATTGGCTGCCGAATGGTCTACGAGCTCTCTAGCTAGCCTTGTAACCTGAAAGTCCTGGGTTCGAACCTCTGGAGTCCCATACTAGGCTGACGAAACAGCTGTCAAGTACTCTTTGCTGATTTTCCAATGGTTCACTAACCGATGTCAGCTCATGATGAAATCCTTTAACAGAACAGAATATACTCTCTGTTCATCAAAAAAACCCAGTCTTTTGAAGTGTTGTAGCAAAAAAAGCAAGCTGTTTCAACTTGCTGGTGGTACAAAATATATAAAAACCTCTGCTATCTTTCTTTGTACACATATATTTCAATCAATTAATTATATTATTATTTTCATTAAATGTAAGACAAAAAAGTATTAATTTGCATGAATTGTCAAAGTACACCATTATACATCATTTTCATGTCTACTTATCGAATAGCAAGCTCGCTAGCTATGTAGCTAACTAGCTAGCTAGCTAGCTTGCTCTCCCTACAGGAAAACACATACACTTGAGGAGAAGAGATAGGAGATATGGAGGTAAACAAAGAGTATAGCAAAATACTCAAGTTGCATTTATGTATGTCTTTCTGTCTGTATGTGTGTGTGTAAGTGTGTGAGCATGTGTGTGTGTGTGTTTGTGTACATCCTCGTACACTACCACATCTACAAAAGAATATTTCATGTACCGGATATGAATAATTCTCCTAGATTAAAATATGCCTATATGAGTGAATAATAGAGTTTAATCTGAATATATATAGAATAAAAATGAAAGATGCCTGATTAGAAATTCATAATTTTAATGTTTTCCGATTTATATTAATTATTCATAATAATCAGGATTATTCCCAGGATTATTATTATTATCATTATTATTATGCATACATCAATAATCCACAGTTTTCTGATAAACTGATAAAAAAGAAAGCTGGAATAACTGTAACAAATAGTAATAATAAGCTGAAATGGAAATTTAGAAGAAAATAAAATAGATTCAAAGTGGAGAGAGGTATGTGAACAAAAAAAGGTAGGTGTTGAAGAGTCTCCAACTAGGACGAAACAACTGTCTAGTACTATCTACTGAATATCTTCTATCTAATGGTTCACTAGTTGATGTCAAACAGTTCAGTTGATCATTTGAATCCCCCTGCAAGTCAATAATTGATAATTAATCTTATTGAAGAATTCATAGGATGTATATAGAACTTGGAAGGGATGTGAACTTAGAGGATCAGTAGGCGAATAGAATTGTTTGCGGCTCTTTAGCAGTACGCACCCATCACAGGGTTTCGAACCCTCGATACACCATTGAGCCACTGGGACCCGATCCAACGATCCTTGAATTCTAACTTCTGCCAATTCATGACATAGAACGACCATTTCGCAATGTCTTCTTCGATGAGTTACTGCCTCATCTTCAACCTGGTGTATCCTAGTGGTCACGGCTTCCAACTAAAACCCCAGTGTTAGTTTTGCAGGGATTTTGTTTGATTGCATGGAGACAGTTAAATATGACGAGCTCCTGAAGCTCACTATTCTATTTGGAAGTCAAGAGTGAGTGCGTGCTGTTGAAGAGTCCTAAACTACGAGGAAATGGCTGTCCAGTACTCCCAGTTGGTTTTCCAATGGTTCTCTAACTGACTTCAGCTCATGATGAAATCCTCCATGCAATCAAACAAAATCTCTACAAAACCAATATTTGAAAATAGAATTGTTTGAAGTTTAAAGTTGCAAAATAAAACTGATTTAGAATGAATGACAAGTGGAATGAGTGAAATGATACCGGGGACAATTCAAAATGAAAATAGTAATAATAACATTTGACGTAATAAAGGAAGAGTAAACAAATTGAATAATGAAAAAACAAATTCGTAGAGCAAAAATATGAATAAGGATTATCATACTTTAGCATAGAGGGATTAAGACGATGAAGGTTGAAGGTGTTGAACGAATTTTTTCTGTATACAGAGATCTGGCTTTTCTGTTTCGATGGCCAACGATGTCTCTATCAATAGAGATGAGTTGGATACGTAGTGATTTGGAAAAATTACTTTTCACCTTGTCGATGACTTTAAAGACTTAGGCTGTTGAGATAGGGTGATCATTATCTTCCAGATATGCAATGATCGCACTTCTTGTGCTTTCTCTCTCTCTGGTGACTAGCTCTATATGTGAAATTACTTGAGGTTCTTGGAGAGAATTCGTGGTCAGAAATGTCCACTAAGTAAGGTAAGATAACAATTACTCGTCTGTGACATTGGCCGTCGGTTGTGCTCAATATATATCATGAATTGGCACCAGTCTAAGAGCCTTACCAATGACGGTGTGCATAGAGTCGATCTTAGATAGTTGAAAGCAAATGGCTAGAGACCGTTAGACCAACCTCTAATACTTCTTAGCAGTCATCACTGATGCCTAGAAAACACAACAGTCACAGGTGATCAATGAGTCCAATTTATAGTCCAATGAGAAACTGTTAGTCGTGAGTCCAAATAACTGGCGTCTCCAACTGCACTTAAAAGATGAAGCGAGTCCAAATACCATAAAAGACAACAATTTCCTTCTTTGCTAATGAGTACCACTAAACAAACAGGAAATCCAGGTGTATAGTTTGCCGATGTTCGCCTCCAACAACCTAGTAGCACTCCAAAGTGTACCATAATAATCGGCAGTTACATCACCTGGTGACTAGATAGCAAACTTTACTAATCAAATTCAGTCAGCGTGTACAGACAGAACTAAAAGCATGATACTAATTACTCCCCGATCACTAATCAACGTATCCGGTACAGTGGTGGGTCAGAGCAAATCAGTGGTAATTTCTCTGACTGCATCCCTGGATGATGCGGTTTTGAATCTCCGAGGCGGATAGACTCTCTAACTCAAGTATAATTATTTTCTTCTAAGTAATAATAAAATTACACAGTTTTAGTTTTTCGGTTGTAACGGAAACATATAATAGTTCTGCTCAACTAAATGACAGTTGCTATTAGGATTTAAGTGTCAGCTGACATCATCTTCATCATGAGCACGCCAAGGAACACATCGTTAGTATTCATTAAAATTAGAATTTTAATTCTGTAAACATTCATCAACCTGAAACAACCAATCTAAAAATCTTCCGCTGTCACTCAACCACCATCAACAACAACAACAACAAAACTCGGTCGGATTTTCAATACAAACACGTCAAGTCAGTCAGTTCTTCTATACGGATAAGGCAGAAACTTGGCTAGCGAGTGAGGTGGCGGGGTCACAAAGAATATTTCCAACAGCCTGTTGCATGCAGACCAGACCTTCATCAACCAACAACTGTCTTCGCTGGATCTATAGTGAAGATCAATCAGATGGCCGAGCCGGGCAGGACCGGAAGGAATCACTAACAACAAGAAACTATGGTTGTGAACAAACAAACAAACAAACAAAATACAAGACCCAATGGATCGCCAACCGAGAAATATGCAGGCGAATGTGGAGATGGACTGGACACTCGCTGATTGAGGAGGCCGCTGGATGACATCACTCGCGTGTCAGGCCATTGTATGAGTGGAACCCGAAAGGGTAACCGCGAGTGGGACGTCAGTGCAAGTGTGACATGGAGGAGATCGTGTGAAGAGCAGTTTAGACAGTATGGACTAATATGGATGGATTCAGGTGAAGAGTACAGCAGAGGACAGAAGCAAGTTGAGACGTGCAGTTGAAGCCCTATGTTCCACTAGTAACCCAAGAGAACAATAATAATAAACTTTTCATAGATACCTGAATAATTTGAAAATATATGTTCCAAATTGTTACTCGAAATGACTACGATTTTAGTCATACCTGAAGGGGATACAGATTATACTGCAACTGGAAGAAAATCTCTCATGTGATGTATATCACAATGACTCATATCAGCAGAAGCCATGCTTGACTTGGTTTTCATACCAGATAGCATTCATCAGCTGAACACGACTTCTATTTTTACAAGTACACAACTAATATTCACTCATACATGATTTTGAATACCAAAGTAGCGAGTTTTTATCCTTGCCACAGAGTAAAGCGGCTTGAATTCCAGATAGAAACATGATTTCCTTCAGATATACAGGTACCAGTTAGAGAGATCTACGTTAAAAAAAAAATAGCATCCTTCCAACACGCATTGTTAGGTTAGAATGCTTCAAAAATATCTTTCAAATCTTGCTTGGAATCAATTCACATGATATTCATTTGATATCAAATCTTTAAATATTCCCATTTATAATATTAGAACAAGACATATAAGCGAACAATATTGTTCTCAATTAGATCTTCTTCAGGCTTTACTCTAATTTACATAGACTTATATATATAAAATTTTAACCAATGACGGTGATTTAGTGGGTGCGTACTGCCGATGATTCCCAAACTAGGATGAAACAGCAGCTGTCCAGTACTCCCTGGTTTTCAATGGTTCTCTAACTGATATCAATCCGTGATCAACCCGTAAAACATAACTAATCCTTACAAACCAAACTATAGAAAGTTGATCTGATGCTCGCTAGTGACTTGCTACAGGTTGGAGTTTCCTGAGTTCTAGTGAGAAGTCGTGACCAGTGAGGTCCAATTAGATGTCACGTGTGTGGATGGATGTCCCACCAACGACAATGGTTGGGGTCGCGCTAAATCACGAATTAGTAGAAGTTAGAATTCACGAGCCATTGAATCGGGTCCCAGTGGCTGAATGGTATACGAGCTTGCCTTGTAACCGGAAGGTCCCGGGTTCGAATCCCAGTGGGTGCGTACTGCCGATGATTCCCAAACTAGGATGAAACAGCAACTGTCCAGTACTCCCTGGTTTTCAATGGTTCTCTAACTGATATCAATCCGTGATCAACCCGTTAAAAATAATAATAATAATAATGATAATAATAATAGTAATAATAATGTTCCATTTGATTTGACCTAATTTATTTATTTATTGAATTGTCTACATATATGCATATACCAACTTTGTTAATCTGATCACCTATATAAGCCTTATTAACAATATTTTGTTATTATTATAATCATCGCTATTAACTTCTTTCAAAACATTTACCACATTATTATTACTATTATTATTATGACCATTATTATTATTATGATTACTATTATTATTTGATCCACTAAATCACCGTCATTGGTTAAAATTTTATATATATAAGTCTATGTAAATTAGAGTAAAGCCTGAAGAAGATCTAATTGAGAACAATATTGTTCGCTTATATGTCTTATTCATTTGATAAACAGTTACTTTTTTCTGCATACTAACTCGAAAAGTCACTCTATGATGATTTCAATTCTTTGATGACTTTTACAGTCTATATATAGATAATCGGTTCTATACGTTTTGAAATTTTTTTTTTATGAGTTCGCTTAAATCGGCAACCGGTGTACACGTTTAACAGTCTTCATTCAAACGTGTAACTATATTAACATATATCTCGTGGTAGATATTCTCTATTTGAGGACAAAAAGTCATTCTAACTTTGTTTCCTTTGTGACAAGTGAATTCATTTGGATGTTTATTTGTGAATGCGGTGTATTTTTGAAAGGAATTGGTCATCTCTAACTGGCACACCTAAACGTTTATTTCCGCTCTTTTCTCTCGTTTTGGTCACTGATATATGCGCATATATATTACAGGCATGAAATGTCGCCAATCGATTTTACGTGGTTATACATAAAGAGAATTCGTTAACTGGCCCTTCAAAATTAAAACAAATTGATCAACACAGCCAACGTCATAAACAGGATGATTTTAAGACATACAGGTTTAAAAATACTTAGAACTCTTGGCAAATTTATATTTTTTAGTGAAATTTTAAGTTCTTGAAAGCTATTGAAAATAGATTTTATTAGGTAAGAGCGGTAGTGAGATTCAAGCTTCCATAAAAAAGGTTATCAATTTTCTCAAAAGAATGGTTACTAAATAAAGAATGTTCTTTTCGATAACCTGATATTCATCTGGTTCTACAGTTTCATATACACATAATAGTGTAAATATGAATTAGTGTTATGAACAACATTAATGTTGCTGTTTAAATAACATCGAATCAGCAATAATAGTGATATCAATGAATCACATTTCGATAGCATCAACATTACAATACACTACACTGGCGCATGAATTTATAGTCTCTAATGAAGGCTGGCCAGGTCAATAGTAGTGGCTGGACTTGCTTCTTCTGCACACAGACCAAAAGTTGTGTAAGGTGAATCGTGATATTCTCTACTGTTTGGAATCTTCGTTCGGTGTCTGGATGTTTACGGCAATTTATTTGATGCGCGGTAAATAATGGAGAAGGACTCTACAATACTGGCTGACTTTGTGGCCAGTTTGGACCAGGTGATCAAATATCGAACTGTTGGTGCTTTTTACTACACCTTTATTTAGCCACATTGGTAGATGTTCCCGAGCGAGCACGAAGAATCAATTACCTAGAGCAACGACCAATAGAACTAGTTCCACAAGTGCAGTTGAATGGCTAGATACAATTGGAAGTGGTTAGTTTAGGTACTTCATCTTTCAATCCACGAATCATCACTGGTCGTATAGAAAATGAGACTTGTGGTTTGTCAGCATTAAAAGTTATTTGAACTGATTTTCTTAGCTTCTTCGTAATTATTTCGCTAGCTATACAGCCCTTGAAATGTGGTCGTATGTATAAAGGCTTCTTGTTTCCGGATAGTGAGTAGCTCTTTTCAAATTTCTTAGGTATATGTTTTCTGATGAATATGTCTGGATAGCTATTTTTCATCAAGGCATCATATACGATGCTTGGTCCTTCTTTAATTATCTCTTCTGAGCATACAGTTCTAACCTGTGGCTGAGGGTTCTAACTGATTTCCTTTTATACATGAGAGGAACGGAGCTGTGAAAATGTGCATGTTGTCCTGTCCATGTGCCCTTTCTATGCAAATTTCTCTTTATACTACCATCCAGTTTTCTTGTAAGGAGGGCATTCAGGAATGCGCCTATGTTTCGAGATTCCTCTGAGCAGATGAAGTCCAGCCACTACTACTGCCTTCAGTGAAGACTATAAATTCATGAATTTGTATTATTATCTTTCCTAATGCGGCTGCTTGATATTCAGTGTAGTGTATTGTAATGTTGATGCTATCGACCTGTAATCCATTGATATTTCTACTATTATTGTTGATTCGATGTTATTTAAACAATATTAATGTTGTTAATGTTACTAATTCATTCATTCACTGTGATGTATATATGACTGTAGAACCCGATGATGAATTTATCGAGAAGAATATTCTCTGTTCAGTAACGATTCTTTTGAAAAAGACTTTCAATGGAAAACCGCCGATTAAGTTGTTGGAAAACATTTGAATTTTCGTTGTTGAACAGCCCACTGAGAACGTTGACGGCGGTAGTGAGTAATGAGGATAAGTAATAAAAGTGTAATGCAAATAATTTTTTTCGAATTAAAAATTTTAGTTGTTCACATTAAAAGTTCAACATTTCACTTATTTCTCTTTGTTTCGGTCAGGAGCAGTATACTTTGAGAAAGTGCTACCTACTCAGGTAACGTACTTCTAAGTCACGCCTAATTTACCATGAGTGAGTAGTCCCGGAGAAACATGGAGGTTGAGTGGGAGTCTTACAACCTAACTTCACAAGGGCAGTACCATGCCTTCTGTCTTCTGCTGTACTTTTCAACTGCATCCATGTTAGTACATGCTGTCTCAACTGCTCTTCACATGATCTCCTCCATGTCACACTTGCACTGACGTCCCACTCGCTGTGTGCTTCCCTTTCGGCCTGATTTTACTCAAGAAATCGCCCGACGCGCGAGCGATGTCACCCAGCGGCCTCCTCGATCAGCGAGTGTCAAATCCATCTCCACATTCGCCTGCATATTTCTTGGTTGGCGATCCATTGGGTCTTGTATTTTGTTTGTTTGTTTGTTTGTTCACAACCATAGTTTCTTGTTGTTAGTGATTCCTTCCGGTCCGGCCCGGCTCGGCCATCTGATTGATCTTCACTATAGATCCAGCGAAGACAGTTGTTGGTTGATGAAGGTCTGGTCTGCATGCAACAGGCTGTTGGAAATATTCTTTGTGACCCCCCCTCTCACTCGCTAGCCAAGTTTCTGCCTTATCCGTATAGAAGAACTGACTGACTTGACGTGTTTGTATTGAAAATCCGACCGAGTTTTGTTGTTGTTGATGGTGGCTGAGTGACAGCGGAAGATTTCCAGATTGGTCGTTTCAGGTTGATTGATGAATGTGTTGGCGCTGGGTTTTGCTGCTACTGTTGTTGTTGTTGGTTGGTTGGTTAATTATTTTCATAACCTCCGTCTTGTCTATGTTCAGCTGGGAGTCCTGTCTTCGCCGGCTGCTTCTTCGACCAGTTAGTATAGTCAGTTTTTATTAATGGACAAATCTATATTGCTCAACAACACCTATTTTTTAATGTACAGAGTGTTTTCTTAGGGTTTTCATTTGATCGCATACACATATATATGTATACGCACTCCGAACTGCCGCATAAGTAGGTGAGTACACTAAAGATCTGAAATAATTGAAAACTGAAATTTTTTTTGAAAAACTCACATTTAATTAAAACAATTGTTGTTTTGCTTCAATGACTTCATTTTCAAATGAGTTTTATTATTTTGAATTTCGTTATGCTGCGGAAAATACTAACTAGAATTTCCCCTGGGGATTGATTTGTTTATACAGAACACATAATATATATATATCGGCATATAAATTTGTTTTAAATGTGCTGTTTGTGTTTGATACTAATTAAAAAATATTAGAAAAAATTAAGCCTTTCTTAATTTTATCTGTTTATGCTTTGTTGGATACATAGACATATAGGCTTTGAGTTTCTAAATGATATTTTATTTTTATCTTGCCCTCATTATATGTATATATATCTTTTAGCGTGTGGAATGGTTAGGACAGTTGGTAAGACCCAGATCTAGCTAATTGTCATGCTTATTAGTGAACTCTAGGGCTTATCATCAAAAGAACAAAGCGTGGAATGGCAATCAAACCTAACTCTACCTCAACTTTATAGAATTGGAGAAGGCCTTCTACAGCGTTGACCGCTAAGTAATTTGGAAACTAATTCAGCACTACAGCGTGCAGCGCCCAAATATTCATCAACCTTATTCAACAGCTGTACGACAACAGCACATGTCAAATGATCCACAACGGAAATCTCAGTGAGGCGTTTTGAGTAAACACAGGAGTCAGACAAGGGTGCTTATTGTCTATCACCAATGAATGATATTCCTAATTGTGGTGAGGACTGGATTATGCGTCAGACAGTGAGTGGGAAACGAGAAGACAGGGATATCCTGCACAGATAGACGTTAAGAACCTAGAAGACCTGCAATTTGTGTGTGGATGATTTATGTTTGATGTCACACAAAATCGATGATATATAAGCGAAAACCGACAAACTGGTCGAAGAAGCAGCCGGCAAAGACAGGACTCCATGTGAACCGAGACAAGACGGAGGTTATGAAAATAACCAGCCCACAACCATCAACAACAACACCGGCAGAAACATACAGCGCCAATCACTATCAATGGGAAGGATTTGAAAGAGGTTACTTCATTCACTCACTTATCTAGGGAAGGAGCATTGTCTCAATTACAGGCAGACGGAACGGACGAGGAAGTCAAATCGAGTTAGAATCGGGAAGGGGGCGAGAAATGCATTCATCGATCAACCTGAAACAACCAATCTGGAAATCTTCCGCTGTCACTCAACCACCATCAACAACAACAAAATTCGGTCAGATTTACAATACTAACAACGCCAAGTAAGTCGGTTCTTCTATACGGATAAGGCAGAAACTTGGCTAGCGAGTGAGAGGGGGGGTCACAAAGAATATTTCCAACAGCCTGTTGCATGCAGACCAGACCTTCATCAACCAACAACTGTCTTCGCTGGATCTATAGTGAAGATCAATCAGATGGCCGAGCCGGGCCGGACCGGAAGGAATCACTAACAACAAGAAACTATGGTTGGGAACAAACAAACAAACAAACAAAAAACAAGACCCAATGGATCGCCAACCAAGAAATATGCAGGCGAATGTGGAGATGGATTTTTCACTCGCTGATCGAGGAGGCCACTGGGTGACATGGAGGAGATGGTGTGATGAAGAGTTGAAACAGTTTGGACTAAGATTGATGGAGGTGAAAAGTACAGCAGAAGGAAGACAGAAGTGGCAAATGGAGACGTGCAGTTGAAGCCCTATGTTCCGCAAGGAACCCAAGGGAACAATAATAATAATAATTAGTGAACGTCATCACGACGAATTTACAGGGGCCCAAACACACACAATTGAATGAAATTTGAATGGTATTGACCTGCAAGCCTATTTATTCAAATAATGTCCAGTGTAATAGTTGACTATCTAAGGCATACCTCAATAGAGCGAACTGCTAAAATCAAGAAAGGAATGATAAAATTAAAGGCTGGATGACGATCACATTGTTCAATTGAAGGAAGTACTTATCTTTGTATGACCTTTAATGAGAATACAGAGATGCATTCGCATTACAGCCATCTTCTGCATGCACTGTCCCTGAGGAAGCCAGTTATTTTATTTATTTATGTAACATCATTTCAACTACTGACAAATAAACTGGGTGAGGATGTCAAAAGCAGTCAGAATAGGAAATCATTGCGGAAAGTTAATCCACTTGTCGTTAGGGTAAAGATTTAGATTTCCTACACTAGTGTGAAGTCACTAATTCCAAAAACAGTTCAAAGACTTGGCGCACACATCCTGAAAAGCATTTCCAACAGTCGGCTGGCAGACCTTCATGAGCCGCTGTCTTCGCTGCATAATGGAAATTAGGTGGTAGGCCAGAAAGGATCAGAAACACAGGACTCTAGTATCAAAACAACCAAAGACTTTTTGTCCGAGAAAGATGTGAAGAGAAATGGAGATGGAAGTGAAACGCAACATTAAGCCCCTAAAATGGTAACCGAATGGGAAACGACGAATTTAGCTTGGGTCTGAGGTTGACAGGGTGGAGACCATGTTAAGAAGAATTGAAACTGATGCACAGTCGTGGAGTCAGCTATGCATGATTGCATAAAACAAGGTAAAATACAGATGTACTAGTGTGCTACGACCAGAACCCAGGGAAATAATAGTATGATGCAACCGGACTAATTAGGTAACCTGCTTTGTAACGATACATAATACATAAATAACATTCAAAAATTGAAATACCTCATGAACATACAGATTACTTATAGCACCTTTATAGCATCCAATGTTGAGAATAAACACAATTATTAATCAATTGAATAATGACTTACTCATTCTTTCATTGGTTTGCAGTAATTGTTGAGTTCTTCGACGAATAATAAATACGGCAAGTAAAATGATGAGGATTAAGAGGGAGAAGAAGACGGAGAAACCAATGATCAATATCTCAGCTAATGAATATCTTCCTAAATATGAATTTGATACACCTGAATTTAATGGAAAGAAACCAGCCGATGCTGAAGCAGATATACTACTACCCTGTCGTGAAATTATACTGGAATCTTGTAATTGATTTGAAGATGGTTCAAACAATCCATAAGCGCTTGATTGAGAAGATTCATCGATAATATTCGATGAACTGCGAATCTGAAAGTAACAAGTAAGAGAGCAGTTTTGATCAAGCGATTTGAGAAAAGAAAGCAAGTGATCATACATTGAAGAGGAGTAATCACTTCATATATGAAAAAAAAGAACGAATAATACCCTTCGCTTGCTTCCTATTATCTGCAAAACATCTTATCTGTTCATAGTTTGAGTCATCTACCAAATACTGGTGTAAGTTATAAATACACCAAAGTTTACAGTTATTAAGTTTGACGAAAGACGCTTCAGATGTGTGAAATATTTTAATATGATTATGTTGTCTGAATTTAATGGCTTAATTAAAAAGCTTCCTTATTGGTTTGTTTATTAAATGTTTCACACAGTCAGTGAAACAGTATTATTTACTGGATGACACAATTTCGAACAAAAATTTATTGTTCATAATCATATCAGCAATTGTAATCACACGACTTTGAGACTTGCGTTTTATAGTTTTCTTTGTCTTCTCCTATTTGCCGTCGTAAGGGTAATAGAATTTTCCAGATATCCAACTGGACACGTGTTGAATCATTCCTATTACATGTATTTACAGTTGATTCGATAAACAAAGTTTCTGTTATTAATCTCTCCCTCCATTTACCCTGTGATATTAGATTTTAAAACTGTCATCCTATCCCATCCAGCCTGTTGTATGGTTGTGTGTAACTGCATGTAGTGCTATGGTCAGCTGAACTATTCTCTAGACTTCTTGCTATCTTATTTGGGTTAACCAATCTAGATTTAGCTAGGTTTTTATGTTCGGCTAGTCTGACTGCCCCTGTTCTACTACTTTGATATATGTATTTGACCTGACAATCACTGCAGACAGGGTATTAGATAAACTAAATTGTTTTGTTTTAAAGGTTCCACAGGATTGATCCTTTAACCGACAAAGCTTGCTTCTAATTGAATTTGTGGGTTTAAATGCCAGCCAGTTTTATTCTTGCCTTAATTATGCGTAAGATTTCCAAGGTTCCTTCCTTGTATGGAATTACTACCGATGATTTAGATTCCTTATTGTTGGTGTCGTCATTAATATTATTATTATTATTGTTATCATTATTATTATTATTATCGCTATCGCTACTATCATTATTTATTTTATTTTTGCATTTCCCTACATACTTTCTGACTAATTTATCCAGATAATTATTCAGTTTGAAGTCTTCTTTTTTGTGTATCACTTCCTGTCTCAGATTTTCTTTGGTACTACTTAGTTTTTGTGCTCTGTCACTTAAGCATTATTATCTTTCTGGACAACATCTTCAGCGTAGTGAACTTATCTGAATTCCTCATGAATGATATAATTATCTGTGTCGTGACGACCTTGATTCTTATCAGTGGTCACTCTGGATAAGCAAGCTCTGATCCTTTTACTGACTTGGGATTTCAAGTTTACGCTGAAGATGTTTTCAAGGAAGACAATAAAAGCGCGGCAATAATGTTAACCAGCTTAAAAAAGAACGCAAGCACTTCAAAATTATTCCCCTGAGCTACAAATCTTGCTTTGAATTTTAGGATATACCTGGTAAAAGCTCCAGAAACCGAATATTACCATTACTTTATAATTGTTTCACCGATCAGATTTACCTCTGTTCCCAAATAATCGTTTCAACAAACAGAGTTGATGCAAAATTTTCTCACCCGTATTTCTAAGACACATGTGTTTCTCAAGTATTAGTTTTGTGGGGAATTTGTTTGATTTCATGGAGTATTTCATCATGAGTCAGTTAGAGAACTACTGGAAAACCTGGGAATACTGGATAGCTGTTTCGTCAGCTTAGATTGCGACTCTTCAGCATGTGTTTCTTACAAATACATTCAGGTTACAAGGAGGATTTAATCATGAGCTGACATCAGTTAGAGAACCACTGGAAAACCTGGGCGTACTGGACAGCTGTTTCGTCCTAGTTTGGGACTCTTCATCAGTACGCACCCGCCGGGATTCGAACCCAGGACCTTCTGGTTACAAGGCGAACTCGTAGACCATTGAGCCACTGGGACCCGATCCAATGGTCCTTGAATTCTAACTTCTGCCAGTTCACGATATAGCGCGACCACTTCGCAATGTCTTCTCCGATGAGTTACTGCCTCATCTTCGACCTGCTGTACCCTACTGGTCACGGCTTCCCACTAGAACCCCAGGTTAACTGCCTGAATAGGGCCAGTCACTAGTGAGCATCAGATGAATTTTCAAGTATTGGTTTTTGTAGGGATTTTGTTTGATTGCATGGAGGATTTAATCATGAGCTGACATCAACCAATACTTGAACATTCAGGTTAACTTAAAATGAATACCTGTCCAAACTTTTCCTATTGTCTGGAATAAGTAAAGTCTGCTGATGTACAGCAGCATAAGTTCCGGAAACATAATACTTATTAGTGGGAACTTTAAATGAAGTCACGAATTAAAGTTCTTTTTTAAGTGTACCACACACACATCGCTTTTTATAGGGGGAAGTTATATTTCAAAGACTTAATTTTCGAGAAGCCTTGGAGAAACAACTTCATTACTGGGGTTGATCATCTAGGAAGAACTGCAGCTTTTCTCATAGAAACATGCATTCGCTGTATAAGCAGTTTAATCCTTGTCGAGCAACATTCACATCGTGAATACGATTGTGTGTAGTTTACTTCTGAGAGGAAATTAGGTTAGGTTGAGACAGCTATGCAAATAAGAAAGAACTGTATTTCTAAATATGATATTTTTTGTGAATAGCCTAGCTGAATTATAATGCAGGCCGATGGTGTTAGACAATCTGATAAGCCATTCAAGCTAGTGAACTGGTACGCGGACAAATTGATTGTCATATATTTCGATTTATTTTAATGTGGATTTCGTCATGAAATGAATTAGTTAAAGAGAATACTTAAGAACTAGAGGGCACTGAAAGGGTGCTTCGTCGTGCTTCGGAATTCCTCGACAGTTGGCATACACGATCTTCGAATTTCCGGTAAAAGAGGCAAGCCCGTTTACGTAGCAACCACTTAGGTGAGAATTCAGTTATCTGTAAATTCTTTGTCAATTCTTGGCATAATGCTACCGCTAATCAGTGCCATCGATGAGCAACCCCATCACCGTGGCATGGTTGACCCCACTGTCTACCACATCTCGCTACGACTTGAAGACATCGACCAACTAGACGCTAATGAAGTGGAGAATGGTATTTAGATTATCACTTTGGAACAGCTGTCGGTGATTTTCTAAATGATGCTTTTTTTGAGATAAAATTTACATAAAAATTAAAACATATCCCTGTAAAACCCGTGATTTTAATATATTTGGATAGCTACCGACATATCTTATATCGCCAAGTACAGTACACTTCCCATTGGTATTTCGCCTCAAGACGGACTTATTCAGTCACTGATGGATAACTGTGATGTCTTTATTCCGTCAAAATTCAGAATTCCCTAACACTAATGACATGCGAGCCTATGATTTTCTTTAGGAAAACATATGGAACTGACTACGCAAAAAGTGGCATTCATGACTCAGCAGATCACAGGGTATTATTTTAACGTTCAAAACGATAAATTGTGAAAACATTGTCACTCATTTGGATGCAGGTTCATCTAACTGAAAATTTCTAAGAGGCGCAGAATGTACTTCCAGGTATTCACTGCTAGCTGCTGTCAAATAATGATAATAATGATAATGATAATAGCTATATTCAAAAACACTACTTAAGTTACAGAATGAAATTCTCAGCATTTTACTACAGTAAATTAACAATAAAATAAAATTCTACATAGATTAAGGGTAATCTCAGCTAGTTTTGACAACAACATATTAGCATGTCGGTAGCAAAGCCAAAATTAAACAGAGTGTTTGAAGGTGCTAGAAAAGTAGGTTTTAGCATATTTACTGGCGTAAGCAGAAGAAAGAAACAAAGCAGCACATAACGGCTGCAGCGTCTAAAGTTCTCCTACCCTGTCTGTAGGCAAATTGTTTGGGGTGAAGCCATGGAAAAATCTAAAAGAGGAATACTTCCATTGTCATAAAAATGAAGTTGCTTTACTATCTGTCAACGTTATGAAATATATGTGAGGCAAGAAAATGTCAAGTACGATAGTTTGTATTTCTATCCAATCCCTATCTAAATATTTCCAGATTTTAAGCATCCAGACTCTAAGGTCGCAAACTTTCCGAGTATACTTCACTTTATAAAAGTGATATATGTATATATTATCCGGTAGACCCTACATCAATACAAGTCGAATAGTTATATTCAGTATAGATAATAATTGTTTGAAATTTGCTCATATACAAGCTAAAAGGTTTGAGATCTCTGATACTCAGTCCTACTGGAGCAATACCTCATCTTATCGTCAACTATTCTGGTCACGGTAACTTCAAAGGGGATGTTCACCAGAGAGATAGTTAAATTTGGGTGAACTCCATTTAAAATTCTTTTTAAATGGCAGATGGTAAATTTATGTGATTTGAAAAAATTAAAGATCCTTTGTCAATTGCATCTAAATCCGCTAACTGCCTACCTGGCCCTTTTAGAATTCTGGCCTAACACTTGCCCAGTTAACCAGCTGTTACTAGCGAATTTCAAGACGTTAAGCCAATATGAGCTGAAACTGTTGTCAACACGTTACCAACCCTCGGTATCTCTTTCTGTGATCAGTACTTTATAACGCAGATAGGGAAAATATATTTAAACAGTCAATTATATTTCAGATTCCCTGTTTCTCTAACCTTTGAAAATTTATGGTAACAGGGACAAAAATTAGTCCTGTATCTTCTCTGAGGAACTTGGATGCCAAAAACGATTTTTCCACGAAAAGGGATGACACTCAAATATTGGTAGTTTGTTCATCACTAATAGATTTCCGAATACACTTCATAATGTCTTATCGTTATACGCTGATTGGTTGGTTCTAGATAGATAACCAAGAAATATCATAATGGTGGCACACGGTTTCCGATTACCAGAAGTTAGGAATCGTTAGATCCGTAAACTGCAGTCGTGACGCAGAACTGTCAAAAAGACTGGAAATCACATCTAGGACGTGAACGAACACATTGGTGGCTTTGATTATCTCAAATGAAAATTAGTGTATGTTAGTTTCTAAATAATCTGCTGGAAAGATCAAAGTGTATCCGCTATCTAAACAGCTGTTGAAAGACCGACGGATTTTCCGTTTATGTTTATAGTTTGGGTTGGTTTAGAGTTAAGTAATTTCATTGCAGACTCCACTACAAACTGGTATCAGCAAAAGAATAGTCGAAAGTCAAGGAACGTTTTATAGATGTTTCATCCAACTTTGTGTCGTTTTAAGGATGTGCACCTGTAAACCCATCAGGGATCGAACTCAGGTCCTTCAGTCTAAAAGTCAAACACGCTTACAATTTAAGCACTCATATGTTGCCTAATGACCAATCAATTCCACTTTCCGTCAACTCATTATTCCTCGTCAAAGCCAACTTATTCCTTTGGTTAGCACCTGCTTCACACTCAGCATGATGAACCACTCCAGTCATAATTCCTCGTTAGAACTTCTTGTCATTAATCCTAAAACTAGCCATTATTGGTCAGGAGTCTACTAACCGATTTCGGTTTAGTAAGGAATCAAAATATTTTTCATAAACATCGACGGTATTAGTTAACCTTGGTGACGTATATTGTTAAAATATGATTCGTCCCTTTAGTTCTGACTGGAATGCAGGCCTACAGTTGCACATCTCCTTTACATTTTTTTCTCTTCTGACTTTTTCATTTTTATGCATGTCTGCCCACAAGCTTTTATTTTCCCTTTATATTTTATCTCTTCCATGTCAGCCTTTGATGTTCATTTCCTCTCTTCGCACTCAATTTTCACTCATGAAATTCACCTGTGACGTCAGTCAGTAGTCCTCTCAGACTTGCATATATCCATTCCATCGTAATTTCTTTCCGCGTATTTGTTAGGTTGGTTGGTTGCTTGGTTTCCAACCCTGTTTATCACTGATCCTTTCCAACTAGTCACTCATCTGATCCACAGTATCAGGTGAACTGACATGTCCATCACAATCTGCAGACTGTTGGAAATGCTTCTGGTAACGCACACTCTAAGTGTGTGAAGCATATAGAAGCACTTATTCGACAATTGTGTTCAAAATTTGTACCCCTTTACTTATCCTCAGTTCTGATGATCTCTGCACTGATTTCAGAATAATTAACGCCTATTTTATAACTTGTATCCTGGATTTGACAAAGTGACGCTTCACAATGCACTAAGATTCTAAACCATTGATTGACTGAACCGTAAGTGTGTTCTGATGGTTATTAGTTGGTACTGAGTTCAACTCCTGTTAGGTTCACAGGTGTGCATTCTCAAAACAAACACAAAATGATACGATGCATCTGTTCATTGAGATGTTAATTCATTTAATACCAACAAAAACTTCTTCATAAACTATACTACCAGTCTGATTCATGGAATATTCAAACAGTTAACCATGGCTGATAACTAATCATAATATATTTCTGTTACTTACGGGAGTTACTTTTTGAAATGATTGAAAATGCCCATGAAATTTTTTTCAAAAGATCGTTAACTGAACAAAAAATATTCTTTCCGACAACCTGCTCTTCATCAGGTTCTGCAGTCATATATACATAACAGTGAATGAATGAATTAGTACCATTAACAACATTAATATTGTTTAAATAACATCGAATCAACAATAATAGTAGCAATATCAATGGATTACAGGTCGATAGCATCAACATAACAATACACTACACTGAATATCAGACAGGCGCATTAGGAAAGATAATAATACAAATTCATGAATTTATAGTCTTCACTGAAGGCCGGCCAGAGCAGTAGTAGTGGCTTGACTTCACCTGCAAAAGGGAATCTCGAAACATAGGCGCATCCATGAATGTCCTCCTCACAAGAAAACTGGATGGCAGTATAAAGCGAAATTTGCATAGGAAAGGTGCATGGAAAGGACAACATGCATATTTTCACAGCTCCGTTCCTCTCCAGTACAAAACAATTTAGTAAAGGCCCTCAGACATAGGTTAGAGCTGTATGCACAGAAGAAGTAACTGAAAATGAACTAAGCATTTTTTATGATACCTTAATTGCAAATAGTTATCCCGACAAATTTATCAAGAAACACATAACGAAGAAGGTGGAAAAGGATTACTCACTATCCAGAAACAAGAAGCCTTTATATATACGACTACAATTCAACGACGATATACCTAGAGAAATTCTTACGAAGAAGTTAAGAAAATCAGTTCAAAGAACTTTAAGTGCTTGAAAATTAAAATTCTTATTTTCTACACGACCAGTGGTGATTCGTGGATTGAAAGATGAAGTACCTAAACTAACCACTTCCAATTGTATCTAGCCATTCAACTGCGCTTATCGGACTAGTTCTATTGGTCGTTGCTCTAGGTAATTGATTCTTCGTGCTCGCTCGGGAACATCTACCAGTGAGGCTAAATAAAGGTGTAGTAAAAAGCACCAACAGTTCGATATTTGATCACCTGGTCCAAACTGGCCACAAAGTCAGCCAGTATTGTAGAGTCCTTCTCCATTATTTACCGCGCACCAAATAAATTGCCGTAAACATCCAGACACCGAACGAAGATTCCAAACAGTAGAGACTATCACGATTCGCCTTATACAACTTTTGGTCTGTGTGCAGAAGAAGCAAGTCCAGCCACTACTACTGACTTGGCCAGCCTTCATTAGAGACTATAAATTCATGCGCCTGTCTGATATTCAGTGTAGTGTATTGTTATGTTGATGCTATCGACCTGTAATCCATTGATATTGCTACTATTATTGTTGATTCGATGTTATTTAAACAATATTAATGTTGTTAATGGTACTAATTCATTCATTCACTGTGATGTATATATGACTGTAGAACCCGATGATGAATTTATCGAGAAGAATATTCTCTGTTCAGTAACCATTCTTTTGAAAATTACCTTTTGATTACTGGTTAACACAGACAGGGCTTTGAATTCATAGCAGAATTAACCCTATATATAATAAAAAATTATTATACCATGTTTTATCAAGATTATCTCTATTGTGTTCTGTTTTTTTTTCTGGTGAGAATTTATAGAGCAACTTTATTCAGATTAGATGTTTATCAACGTTTTAAGATAGACGAGTTGGAAATATTACCATACACATGTCAAAGTACAGTTTAATCTGTGAATAGTATTAGTTCACAAAATAAAAAAATAATCTAACGATACGATTTTATCACATGAATAAGTAACTGAGAATTAGTCAGTTAGTTATCCTAGTACACTACTGTTTCATTTCTACCTTAATGTGAAAATCATCAGTAATTGTCTGTCAAAGGTAAACGCGTGTATTTTTTCCGATTCACTTAAACTGTACTATGTTGAGAAAGACAAATTAGAGGTAGTTTATTTGACAGTTGGAGGCAGTCGGCCACAGGAAGCCTTGGACTTAAGTTTCGTGCTAGTTAGCACTCCCCAGTGAGCAAGGTGTATCTGCAACCTTAAGGGAATTCATGTCCCTTCTGAAATTCAAACCTGCATCACCTAGTGCCGCAGTCAGAGGTGTTACCACTGAGCTATTCAGGCTCGCGATTGACCTCCTGTAGGGCTCTAGTGGGTGTTTTGATTGAACACTAGTAACTAGTGTGATGTATCTAGTCCTTTCTTTGGTGCAGATAGACAGGTTCATATCTCTGAAGGGACATGAGTTCCTTTATAGTTGCAGATACGCCTTGCTGGTGAGTGCCAACTGGCACGAAACCTAGGTTGAAGGCTTCCCGTGGCTAACCGCCTCCATCTATCCAATATCATCAAATCACTGTGCACCGCGTGATGGCGAGCTACCTAGAATGGTGGCCACATTTCAAACGTGACTGATAGAATTCAGTCTACACCAAAGAAAGGACCAGACACATCACACTGGTTACTGCTTTCCAATCAAAATAGAAGTAGTTTGTTCCGCAAGGAATCACCAGATTACTTTATTTAACACTGAGCGACTCAAGAATTCAAGATGCTGTTTTCATAGTAAAAGAAGAACCAACAGTTTAAAGTTCAGGAGTAGTCTGGGGCAATGAGAAGACTCTAGAACGTTCATGTTTAATATAACACAAACCTGAAGATCTGCAGCCGAACACCATCAGATTGGTAGAATAAGCAGTGAAGATAGGATGTCGAGGGAACACTGAGAAGACAGAGATGATGAAGATAGCCAATCAACCTGAAACAGAATCAGCAATAACCGACCACCAACTGGGGAAATGCAAGGGAAGTTACCTTTCTCACTTATCTAAATGTGCCGGCTCCAAATGGAGGTGACGTAGAGGATGAGGAATACTAAAGCCAACTAAGATGGGAAAGGCAAGACAGATGTGAATATCTACTCCGCTTAGATTTGAGAACAAGATCTGGATTTTCAAGATCAATGTCAAATCAATGCTTCTGTGTGGTTCACAGACTTAACGGGTAACGAAAAGCATATCGAACAGGCCTTAGACTTTCTTCGACAGCTTTCTTCAATGAGTATTTAGGATCAGACTACAGGCAAGAAGGGATTAGCAACAAGTAACTCTGGAAAAAAAGATCGACCGGGAACCTACTGCCCAACAGATATGCAGAAGGAAATGGAGATGGACTGAACTTAGGCGATGTTGTGCAGGCCGTTGGGTGATACCATGTGCCAGGATCTCGAGAAAACAGCGAGTGGGACATTCAAGGGCGACATGGAGGAGATCTTATGAGGAGGCAATGCCAGCCTACAGAAAATCTCAGAGACAGACAAACATGACTACAGACAATACTGAGAAATGACGAAATGCCGAAGCCTACTGTTCTACTTGGACCCCAAAGGAATAACAACACAAATAGCACCTAATCGACCTAGCTAGTTGATCAGTAGTTCCACTTCCGGTTTTGTAAGGACTGTGTCTCACTCAGAACGTATATGTGGTCTTGATTCAAAACATGTACAATAATGTTGCGTGCTCTACTGTAGTGTATTTATATTAATGTTATTCTTTTATTGTAGCCTGATCACCTTGAAAAGCTTTACTACAATTTTAATTCGTTGATATCCTCGGAGAGGGCAGCACACTGAACCTCTTTAGATTAACATGTGTTTTCCTAAGACACTATTTGTACCACTTTTGTATAATTATTGTGTGCTGGTGGTTCAACAGTAGAATGCATGTAGTCCAGGGTTCGATTCCCCACCGGTGCACAGACTTACCTCCTTTAGCCGATTGTAAGCCCTACAAAGATGGAAGGTTGGATTTGAGGCTAGTGACCCCATTCGATTAAAAGAAACCCTACTACTACTACCGGAACTTTAAAGCCCATGCTTGAAGCCTTATACTCTACTAGGAATGCATAATCACATGACGTGGCATGCATAATTACTGAAGAACTGTGAAATTATGAAGTTATATTAGTACATTTAAAAGTCCTTGGGACAACCGCTTGAACTAGTATATTTATAATCAAAAAAAACTATTGAGATGGGTGACTAGTGTACATCAGAAGAATAAACACTTTTTCTCCTCCAAGAGTTCTACCAATTCTCTAGGAAACCACAAGAACAGTTGACATTTTAAACTGCTCCAAGTCTGATGGTTTGTCTAACCATTTTGACTATAGCCACGTATGTCGGAGAAACTGGAATGAGGCAGAGAGGGGGGTTAATTAACTTTATAGTTTCACCATGGGAGTAAATATTAGCGGATTTTATGTTTTGTATGCAAGAAACACGATTGAGTATATAAAGTGCACCAAAATAAAAGTGCTGAGTTTTCGTTTCTGTCTACTCAAATCGGTGGAGTGATGGCGATCAGTTGTTAACAGAAGTTCCTCAGGTCATTGGCTTTAATGTAATTCTGTATTATGTGCCTAGACGAGTGCTGTAATCATATCGGATGTTACGTTTAGCTGTTTTAAAGGTGTTTTATCTACTCTTTGGATAATGCGACAGACAACGGCAACCAACGAGGGAACAGGCATAAAATGGACTGACACAAAAGACTTGGAGGATCTGGATTTCGCCGATGATATATGTCTGATTTCCCATAAACTGGAAGATATGCAAGTGAAAAGTAACAAGTTGGCAGAAGAAGCATCAAAGATAGGACTTCACGTGAACATAGATAAAACAGAGATAATGAAGATTCCTAGCCAACATCAACAACACCAACAGACCACAATAAGCATAAATGGGAAGAACCTGAAAGAAACAACCTCCTTCACCTACCTGGGAAGCATCGTCTCAACTACAGGCGGAACTGACGAGGACATCAAAGCCAGAATCGGAAAAGCAAGACAAGCTTTCATTACTCTCAAATCTGTGTGGAGGTCAACAGCACTCAGCATCAAAAATAAGATCCGGATTTTCAACTCCAATGTGAAGTCAGTGCTACTATACGGATCAGAGACTTGGCGAGTCATAAAGAGCATCTCAAACAAACTTCAAACCTTCATTAACAACTGTCTCCGCTCAATACTCAAGATCAGATGGCCAGAAAAGATCAGCAACAGGGATCTCTGGGAGCGAACCAATCAGGAACCGATTGTGAAACAAATAGGCAGAAAGAAATGGAGATGGATTGGCCATACGCTGAGGAAACCATCAAGTGACATCACTAGACAAGCCTCAAGTGGAACCCGAAAGGGAGGCGGCGAGTTGGTCGTCCAAGGGTGACTTGGAGGAGGTCATGCGAGGAGGAGATGAAAGCATGTGGACATACCTGGAGCAGGGTGAAAAAGTTGTCAGAAAACCGAAGTCAATGGAGGTGCGCAGCTGAAGCCCTATGTTCCTCTAGGAACTAAAGGATACAATAATAATAATAATAATAATAATCTACTCTTTAACTTAGTCAGGATTTGTTATACTCTGCTCGAAGAAACCTCGCGTTTACCAGTATTTTCTCATCCGAGAACGATATTGACAATTATTGATACGTATTGGTAACAATACGTATTTTCTCTATGTTAACTAATGACATTAGAAAAATGTGTAACGTGGGCATTTCACTGATTTGGCGTCTCAGTGATTTTTTGTTCTGATTTTTGATTATGCCTTGATTCCATACAGTACTTTTGGTAGAAGTGTGGAATTTTTAGCATGTGATGTAGGTAGTTCAAATTTTTTAGGCCGGTCGACCATAGATATCAGTGTGCGTCGGCATGGAATAGAAATCCAGACCATGTACATGGTCAGGGAGAGTGCTAACCTCTGTGCCACCGCTAGGAACCTATGTTATAGCTATTTATAGATTTCATCAATCTCTTTTTCGGAGATCCGGAAATAGAACACCACTCATATGCTAACAATCAATAACCCATTCTAATTATGTCTAACTGAATTAAAGTATGATGAATAGTGTTCAAATCTGTCTTTCTTAAACCTTACATTAGCATAATAATCATTTGATTTGACCTTTTACTTGCTCTCATGGCTTTTCTTCAAATATGTAAATTGACATGAGAAGTAAATACGTAATAGGAACGTTCTAAGTTAATCTCAGACAACAATAATGTATCATTTTTTTGACAAACTGAATATGTGGATGATGGATTTGTATTTGGTAACCAAGACAAGCTCAGTTACTACAAACTTGACAACGAATTCAAACTTGCCGCATATATTCATTGATATAAATAAGAAGTCTGACAACGAGCTAATAGCAGTTGGAGAAGCATTGGAAAACCCTGAGTACTGCCCTATTCAACAGTTTCGCTGCAATTTGGATCTGTCCAGCAGAACGCATTTACTGGGATTCTAACTGATTATCTCCTGGGTAAGAGGTGAGCTCGTAGACCATCCAGCGGTTGCGACCTGATCCAATAGACCATGTCAGCTATTGATCTAATCCGTAGACTCTTGAAAATATAAATAGTAACTCATGTCGTGTTGTATACTTTGGATTTATTGCAGGAGTCTATTATCCTTATCCGAAGACAACTCTAAGACCGGTCCACAGCATCTACCAGCAGAAGCATTCCAACAGTGAACCCTCCTTTGGATTATATTGATTATTTGTAGCCGCGGACTTTGACGTTATAACTAAGTAACCTTTGCATTAATATAACGCATTACTGCATTTTTGTTAATATATATTCACCCCATCATCTCATTGACTTGGAGTTTTATTTGCATATTTGTAATATTAATGAGCTCTCCTAAAAGTCCCATACACTTAGTCATAATACGGTGAGAGCTGGCTGCTAACCAAATCGGTAGACAGTAATTTACGTCAATGTTCACGTCCCTAATATTGGTTGTGAAAAAAATGCGAACAAAGGCTTTGCGTAGGCGGATATAATTAGCATATAGATGATCTGACATTCAAGAAACAGCCACAAAGAGATGAAAGATTGCCTTTCAGTGAAGAAACAACCAATCAGAAGACTGTGTTTGTGTAAGGCTGAGGGACGTTATTAGATAACATAATGGAATGATATTCAAGTTTATAATGAATGGAAGCAGTCATCAGCAACAAAAAGTGTTCTCTCTGAAGCCTGTAGCCTGGTCCATTTTCATTTCTTTCTACACATTTGTTGAAGCATTATTAAGAATTGAATTCTAAACGACCCAATATAAATAGTACTCAACTTCATACCAGGCAGATTTGAATTTCAGTTTAAAAGTTATTAATGTAAACAAAGAGGAGTTGGTTATTCCATGAGATTGAATTCCTATCAGTAGTGTTAATTCATATATACACTTAACTTGCTATAAGCTTATAAGCCTATAATGTGCAAAAGTTTATAAAAGAAACACATTCAGGTTCTACAACTGATGATAAAAATTTACCTGAATTTGTAAATTTGGAAAATGTGTACATCGCCTTGGTTCACCTTGATCACATGCATCTAACGATAATAGGAATGTTGGATATGTTGAAATTTGTGCAAGATTACTTAATTGATTATCATTATTGTTATTATTATTATTACTATTTACTTCATGTTTACCATTTGTGATATACTGTCTAGGTATTTGACTTTCTAAGTATAATAATCCAGTTCGTGGATCGACATTGAATAGTGTACCAGCTGTTTCACCCTTTATAGCATAAGTCACCTGTCCATTTAAACCTTCATCTGGATCGATTGCTGATAACTGTGCAAAAAAAAAAATAATAAAACAGGAGAATAAGCAAAGATGACGAAATTGAGTAAAACTCGAATATTTCTGACGAATGATCATAAGATACCCAGGTTAAAATTCTTAAAGAAGAATACAAGATCTGAAAGGATGAATATAAGCCTCTACTATAAAGTATACCATATTCTTCGACGTAATGAGATAAACCGCCAAATGGCATCAACAACTAAGAAACTTGATTAGGTAAAAGAAGCTAATCTGAGGACTAACTTCTGACTTCTAACATCAAAACACTTTGGTTTCATGTAGTTTAAGTTTAAAAAGGATAATATCACATGCCTTTTTATATAATGTTTCGTCGAAATCATTCAGGCTTGATTCTTGAAGGAGGTTGTTTTCAACTTGTATAAGCTGTCTCGAAGCCCTGTGAGGAAGGAAGGTTGGCCATGACACTAGCAACCTCATCCCATAAAACAAACTTCCACCTTTACCAGATCTTCAAGTAGTGTAAAAATACACATGCTATCATTTTTGACTGGGTTCTAACTAAGTGTATTTAAGCTGATTTCTTCTTTAGTTCATGAATAATCACCATCCAGGCAATAATGAAAACAAAACACGTAGATCAGCGAAGAGTCTCTTTTCGGCAGCAAATCCATTTTCTTAGCTGTACAATCGAAAAAATATATATGTGAGTTACTGTGTATGTATGTGTACATTAAGTTTGTCAAACAAAATTACAACTAGTTAAGATTATTTTAACTAGACAGGTGAAGGTTGGTAATACAAGTCAAGAAAATTAGGTGTTAGTGAAACTAGGGTAGTAACAAAGGTGATGAGTTGTCACAAACAGTTGTTAAAAGAAGTTATGTTATAATAATATGAATAGTTTGATGATTGAGTTTTACTCAGGATACATATAGAAATAAAGTAGATAATACGAAATTATGTAAGAGATCTAAATGAATACAAGACTTATAAGCAATTAAAGAACAGGCAAAGAAACAGAATTAAGTCATCAAAATAATAAAATCAAATCAAAAAATTGTTACCATGACAGTAAAAGTGGTTGAGTAATTCTCTTTTGTATGTACAGCTCCGGTTTTCTATGTGAATGACCAGGTGTTCAGTTATCGCACTCCCTATCGCACCACTATTACCATTTCGAAACCATGCTGGATAGTGTTCTTGAATCCTCTTGGACAGGAGGCGCGTCGAACAACCGATGTACCTGGCTCCACAGAAGCAAGGGAACCGATATATGCACATAGAAGTGGTCAGATGTGGGATCTTGTCCTTGAGGCTTCTGTAGATCAGTGGGCGACAGGAAAACACTATTCTTAGCGTTGCTGCAAAGAATGTTCCTCCCAGAGATGATGTGATCCTTCTCTTGAGAATATCGCTTGCTAAATCCCCCTTGAAATCCAAGTTCATGTAGAGTTTCTTTTTAGGCACAACTAAAGTTTCATTTCTCCGAATTCTTGGTTTGATATTTTTGTCGATGAATCTCATTGGGTATCCATTTTGGATGAAGATTTCTCTTAGAATATCTAATTCTGTTTCAAGAACGTGGGGACTACAGATGAGTCGGATGCGGGTGGTAAGTGATTTAATTAAATATCGCTTTTGCTAAATGGGTACCTTAATTCTGTTTCTTTACCTGTTCTTTAATTGCTTATAAGTCTTGTATTCATTTAGATCTCTTACATAATTTCGTATTATCTACTTTGTTTCTATGTGTATCCTGAGTAAAACTCAATCATCAAACTATTCATATTATTATAACATAACTTCTTTTAACAACTGTTTGTGACAACTCATCACCTTTGTTACTACCCTAGTTTCACTAACACCTAATTTTCTTGACTTGTATTACCAACCTTCACCTGTCTAGTTAAAATAATCTTAACTAGTTGTAATTTTGTTTGACAAACTTAATGTACACATACATACACAGTAACTCACATATATATTTTTTCGATTGTACAGCTGAGAAAATGAATTCGCTGTCGAAAAGAGACTCTTCGCTGATCTGCGTGTTTCGTTTTCTTCTTGAGTAACCTTCTATTTTGCATCAGTATGTCAGTACAGGAGTTATTAGATGGTTGGAGGCGATAGGTAGGAAGTACTCTAACTACGTTTCTTGCTTATTGCTGCTCATCAGCAAGGAGTATCTGTAGCCTTCAGGGATTTCATCTCCTTCCTGAGACTCGAACCTGCGTCACTGATTGCTGCACTCAGAGATGATTCGACTGAGCTGGTCGGGCTCGCAACTAACTTCCTACATGACTATGAAGGGACACTAACCAGTAACTAATATTATGCTATTAATCCTTCGTTTCTTGCAGTATTTGAATTCAGTTTGCATTATACGAAGGACTAGAGGCATAACCTTAGTTATTTGTTACCTAGTTTCTAATGAAAAAAAATGCAGGTGCTAGTCTCCATTCTAACTTTACAGATGAATACTTGCAATGACTATAAAGTTCATTCTAGCGGTTATCCTTCCAAAAGTTATTAGACAGTGAATTGTTGTCAACTTTGCTATATAGAACAGGATATTCTCTTGTACAACTGATAGGTAGTCAGTCAGATTTCCTTACCTCTCCGTAGCTAACTGGTATTCGATGATCAGAATAATTTATCGAATAAGTGTCATGGTTACGAGCTATACGTTAGTCATCATTTTTGAATAAATAGACTCAATCGCTTTTGTTTAGCTTAGATGTGAAAATCTGTTCTGTAAATAGCTGATGTCTTTTTAGGTCACAGGGTGACATATTATGATTCAGTATCTATGTGACTTGTAAACCAGACATGTGACCCCGATATAGATTAATGTGTCAGCATAAAGGCCATTCTTCAAGTTGTTTTCAAGCATATTATGGCATACGTCACGAAAGATATTGTAGCTTCGTAGAAAGATTGATATAACATCTTTTAAACAGCTAAAAGTAACATTTAGTATAACAGGCCCGTAATACAAAATCAACTATCTGAGGAGATTCGAACCGTAACTGACCGCCTCTGTTCTACGTATACACTTATAATAAGATAGTGTGTATTCCCATCCAGAATAATGATTAGGTCAGTGGATTTCCGCAGGTACATTCTTAGCATTAAAAGCATGGTTTTCGATTCCTTAAATTAGTAATTTCTTCGTTGCGTAACCTTTTTTGTCCGAAGAAATCAATCTTTCCCTTCCGTTTGTTGGAACAGTATTCAGTCGCTCAGTCACATACTGTTGCACATCTTAAAGTAACAGTAAGAACCAAATAAAATCCAGGATCATTCACCGTTACAAAAGAATCTTACTTCACTAATAATTAAGTATTTACACGTTTGGTCATAAGGCAACAGCAACTAGGGAACCGTTGGAAAACTAGAAGTTACTGGACAGCTATTTATTTCTAGTTTCGAGATCTTCAGTAGTACTCACCCACCGGAGTTTGAACCCAGAAGAAGCTATGACCAGCGTGGTCCAGAAAGTCAGGTAGGAGAGTAAATATTCGCTTCTGACACTGGCTGACGGTCGCACACAATATCGTGAAGTTGAAATTCATAGACTGTTGGATTGGGTCTCTGTGGCTGAGTGGTATATGAGCTCGGCTTGTTACAGAAAGCTGCTGGGTTCAAACTCCTTTGGGCGCGCACTGATGAAGAGTCCGAAACTAGTAGTTCTCTCTGGTTTTCGGTGGTTCTCTAGCCGATGTGGAACAGTTGATGATCAAACCTCGAGATAAATGATGCCCTGAAATCAACATTTGAAAATTTGGTAGTTTTAGTAGTCTGATTCATTTCGACAACATGAAATATGTTACCTATATGCAGTCTGATGACTGACTGACTGATAGGTTTCAACGTAGAACTTTGCACAGGTGTGCAGCAGTTCGAGTTGCCACACTGCCTCCTTGTAGTACACAAAGCAAGAGAAAACAGTAAAAAGAGATTCAAAAAAGAGATAACAAACGGAAATGGGAAAGGAGAAAATAGTAATATGAAAGAAACAGATAATTTTGTTATCTTATAAATCACGAAGAGTGAATGAATCTGTGCCAGCCATTAAGAACGAGGATTTTCAGCCATATCACCACCAGTTGTCTCCAGCCTTCATTGGTTTTTACTATCTCGAGGACTCTTACCAGACAGCCGGACAGTCTACACCTTCATACGTGGCTGGCTGGCTTAAACTGACTGTTGGGGATTTCATTGAATGATGAAGCCACGTTTCGATTTGATCATCACTAGCCAACTCTTTTCCAACTCATCGATCCTATGCCAGCCAACATCGCCCGTCGAGGAAGGAGATGACTAGAAATGCATTTGTAACACATGTCCTAACCATCTAACTCAATCGATGTAACTTCACGATCTCGTCGATTGATTTCCCCTCATTACCTAGCACTCGACAAATGCCTAACCTCAATATTGCTCAACCTATTATACCAACTAACACGGGATGTAGACAGAACGTAAGCACCTATGATCAAAGACAGCTAGCCAACCTTTCATGTCTTCCACTTTCAATGACCGTGTCTCACTCACAGCCATAAAGGAGGACGGAGTGGACTGCTAAGCAGTACACACGCCCTTTGGTCAACAGCAAGTTAGATGTCACGTCTAAGCAAGAGGTGTTGTAAGTTGGCAGGCAGATACCAAACGAGCCCTCTGTATCCACGTTGATATTTCGGCAGCAATCACCCCTCTGATACTGGCTGATGCAACTTCTCAAATTAGTGAAGTGGTCAACACTCTCCACAAACTACTTCACTCCCTATCTTTAAGATAGTCGATGTAGTCTAGTCTTTTAGCCTCTTCATCTTACATTTGACAGGAGCCGGCGAATCGCATACCAAATATTTGAAGATTGCTGCTCCTCAAGGTGTTTAGAAGCGACTGCGTTTTGTCAGTATCTTCGCCTAAGAGGGAGAACTATATCATCTGCATATTCCAGGTCAGCGAGATTACTCCCTGATTGTAACAAGTCAATCCCTGAGTCTCTGAAGTGAGTTAGAGTTAAGTCTATTAGTACGTCTATGATGAGATTAAGCAGAAATGGGGGCAGTGGGCATCACTGACGGAAATCACTGGTTTTCACCATTTCAGATGACAGCTCTCCGTAAGCTCTCACCTGACTGCATGAGTTTGAGTAGAGTACCTTGATCAGTGCAATGTATTTTCTCAGCACTCTCTTCACAACGAAACATCACCATAGTACCTCTCAGTTGATGGAATCGAATGCTACTTTCAGGTCGAGAAATATGACGATTGCTGGACACTGCCGGTAAATATGCCTATGTTCCAGAACCTGTCAAATTGTGAAGATAATGGCTTAAAACTTACTTTGTATGTTCTCTCTGAATCGCTATTTCATCTATATTTTATTCTAATGAACAATATTATCACTACAGAATTGTCTAAAGCATCAAGATTCTCTGGCAACAGATTTGTACAGGAGAAGGGAAAAAAGTAACTAGGGTTCTGTAGACAGAATTGAGCAGCTTAGAAAATTTTCATTCGTAAATTAAATTTCACAAAGGCTTTTCTCTGAAACTTTAATGTTCCAGAACGGTAATATGTTACTTTTACTCAAATCTTCACTTTTGCCATATCATTAATTCAGTCATCACTGGATATCTAGTTTGACCACAAAATGACTTTAGTTAAAATTTCATTGGAAACCTAGGAGTACTTGATGGCGATTTCCTGCTTGCTTAGGACTCGGCGGTACTACACACCCATGACTACAATACCATGGATCGAACCTAAGGGCTCCAGATTACAAGAAGAGGTAATTGACGGTTGATCTAGTCGGATGAAATCTGGTGACCCATAAATTCTTACTTCTGCCATTTTATGATATATAGTGTCACCGCCAGCATCGCCAATGTCATCGGTCAATGTGTCGACCCCACTGGTGATAACTTCCCACTGAAATCTCAGACGACTTCATTATGTTTTCAGTCACTAGTAAGTGCTATGTCTTCATACCCAACTTGGTATACCACGCCAATCCGGTAATATTTAAAAAATCAGTAAGACTACCTTCTTTTTATATATGTATGTATGCATAACTTCTAATAGTGAACTAATAGTGAAACCAACGAAGTTTTTGTTTTACCTAATTAATTATTATGACAAACCGGTAGATACCGCGTCACCCTTGGAAACATCTGCTATTTTTAATATTCATAATCCCACGAGATGCATATATATATATATATATATATATATATATATTGTAGTATAGAAAACCCCCTAAACAAGAAGAGACGGCACCTTTTTATACTCAAATGTAGAATGAAATCCGTCTGTGTAGCTAAGTAAATGTGTTGCATTGTCTCATTGCTTATCTCATTAATTTCACTAGTGTTAGCTGAGTAAAATCTGACAAATCATATCACACCATACAACAAATGAAGAGCAGCCACCTTGTTTTACAGAAGGAGCGATAGAAAACCTCTGAGAATTTGTTAACTAGCCCAATATCCGAGTGAGATTTACTCTTGAATATAAGACGTGCTCAAGTGTATGGTGTGTGTTTGTATGCATAAGTTGTCTGATAATTTATTCTTTTTATTATAATTTTCTTCAAGTGACACGGAAAAAGGCTGGTTAACTTTATTTTAAAATTACTTCATAAGAAGTTGTCAACTCAAAAACTCTTGTTATCAGCGGAATAATATTGGGTTGACTGTAAGCCATTATTCCATACAGTCGTGTAATTGAATTAATTTTCTTTAGAAATAATGATTTCAAATTTGATCACAGTTTGATATGAGTTAGAGAATCACTGAAACCCATGAAGTAATGGACAGCTATTGCCTTCTCATTCTTTTGGACTCTTAAGTATTACATAACCATGTACCCAGAGTCATTGATTGAACTCAGGACTTTTAGGTTACGAGGTAGGTTCGTTGACAGTTGAGCGGCTAGGACAGAGTTCAATGTTTCATCAACTCAAGCTCCTGCTTATTCTCAACTGGATGGTTTACGGGCTAGCCTCGATCCCTGCCAGTTGGGCCATGGGTATATTATGCTGGAGAATCGTAAAGAAGGAGAATGAACCAGCTGGCTTTCAATGGTTTTCTAACTGATATTAATCCATGATAGAACTTGGAACTGATCAAATCTCGACAAACCGATGCTTGAAATAATGATTTGTAAACACATGACATCCTCACTTTTTGTAGTGTGTTTTATTGTGAATCCGATTACTCGTGATAGTTTGATAAAGCCAAGGCGTCGTGTTTCTTGTTTGAACGTCTCAGTAGCAGGACATTACAGCATTCCGAATGTTTTGCCTTGAAATATACATGAATTTACCTGACAGAGGCACTGATTTATACGCGTCGACTAAATATAACCATTTTAAGACGGTTAAAGTCATTCAGCAGAAAAATTTGAACTCAAGCCTTATCCTTGTTGGCACTGGACAGTAAGAATGATCTGCAGTCATAAATAAAATCGCGCCCCTTCTAATGAGTGAGAATAAGCATAAAACCTAAGTTCAAGGCTTTCTGTCAATTTCCTCTAACCATCTAACACTAATTTAATGTACACCACCATAGTGGTACCATGCCTAGCATGGTGACTGCATTGCCTGTACCAACCCAGGGACTAGAAACCTTACACTTGTTGCTACCTAGTGACCAACCAAAGTAAATGAGACTTTTTCTTAGGTTTAGACGTCTCTATGCTCAATTCTGGCAGGTGTAGTGAAAAAATTTGTAACCATATGGTCAGTCCACTGAGTAATGACAATTAGGGTAGACCAAATGGAACTCACAGTTTGTTACTCTGATCAACTGTCGGTCTATGAAAAGACGATCATTTTAATTTTTCTCTGTCAACTTCGAAATGATGTTAGATGGTCGATGGTAATCGGATGGTAAACTTGAACTATGCTTTGCAAATGTTGACATTCATCAGCAGGGAATTTTTGCTGCCTTAAAACAGTCTGATGCTGTCTCAGAGATGTTAATCCCCATAACCTAATGCTGCAGTCAGGAGCATCAAGACAATGTGTAACCGTATTTTATTTAAAAAACGTCATTCATCGGCCGACTCTTAATTCTCGTCTGAAGGTTTAAAATTCAGTACAGTATCCTTCCAGATAGCGTTACATTATTAATAACAACTGAGTTGAAGTTAATCCTTTCTAGATGTTGAGTGTGTGTGGGGGGATTTGACCGAGTACAAAGTAAATTTACTAACTAACGGACACTAGTTAGGGAAAGCTGGAAAAACCAAGCGTAAATGAAGTGATACTTCATCCATGTCTGGTACTACTCAGCGGTATTTATGCATGATTCCCACAAGAATTAGTACTCTGTCAGATTTACTGGGAATTTTAATGAGGAGTTATGGTCTTGGACAAATACCCGTTGGTGATTTGCGACGTTCGTAGCTGTATATTCCCAGTATGACGAAAGTAAGAAATCACTGGCCAATACATTCAAACTTTATACTTGATTGGTTGACAACGTCACAGATGTTGTTACTCTCGACCTCTTATGGAGGCATTAGAATGCCGTCTGACAAGTCCTGAACTCAATAATTTTCAATGTTTATATATAACTAATTTCAGTCGGTGTCAAAATTTCTATTCAACAATAATCTATTCCATTTAAATACACTCCAACTTTTTCCTTTCATCTAAATTATACTACTTACTTGTGATAAAGACTGGCCAGGTATAGCTGATGGATTCAACAGTATCATATGATTAGTTGCATTGGGTCGAACAAAAACTGGATCATTGTCATTTTCATCTTGTACAGTAATTGTAACCATAACTGAAGCCGTGTGTGAACGATAGTCATTAATATTTTGATGATTATAATACTTGCTATTCACATCACTCGACTGACTTCTTGCCTTCTCATCAGTTGTATTTGTAGTTTGACTGGAGTGATGATCTGGTCCATCGTGTACAAAAGCGTAAAATGTATATGTTGATTGGTATTCACGATCCAGGATAGTTCTATAGGAATTTAAGAATGAAAGATAAAATAAACAAGCATTATTGTCTATTGTATACCACAAAAGTTATTTCATAGTTCATTACACAAGTAGAAGCGCTAATAGATTCTTGAAATACTGCAACTTATAGCACATCAAGTCATCTAAGAGATATGACTGAACCCTGAGGTCAAGCTTAGTTGGATATGATACGCTTCTTGACAATCTCAATACTATTTATCAAACGAAGTTAATCAACTGCATCCATTACGTATATATCAAGACCTCAAAGTCACATAGAGAGAGATAAGAAGTGCAATAATCGAACATCTCATCACCACTGGTCATTCCATTTCCAAAAATGCCTCCTTCGAAGTAATCTACAGAGTGAAGAACAAACAACCTGTCGTAGACAATATATTTCCCGTCTTCTTTGCATTGCAGAAGCCCTACCTAGAAAAACAGGAGTTTGCATACAAAAGGAAGTTATCCAACCACTCCTAGTATCATTGTAACAAGTCTGTTGATTTGACTTAAATTTTGTTTGTTTGCTTGTTTTTCCAACTACTTAAAACTCTTAAGTTAAAATCCGCATTTTATTTTGTTTCCATGAGCACCCTGAGCAGAACTCTTTCAACAAACTAATCAAGTTATTACATAACTCTTCTTTAACAATCGTTTGTGACAACTCATCACTTTTGTTACACTGTCCTCTTATATCAACATCCAATTCATCTGGACTGACTAATTGTATTTTTGTTTGACAAATTTAATGTATACACACACATACAAAATAACCATATACATATTTGCGATTGTACAGCTGTGAAAATGAATTCTCCGAAAAGAGACTGTTCGCTGAACTATTGGTCTTCTCTGTATTAATGTCCGAATAGGAATTTTTCGTGAACATATAGGGAAAAACTCGGAAAATTCCTTACAGTCAAGAAAATACGTCAATGATTTTCACAAGCCTTGAAAGAATAAATATGGAAACTACCATAATTAAAGATAAATAAGGTCGAGGCAGAAGCTATGTCTCTCTCTCTCTCTCTAGAGGATTTAAGTATGGTGTGACTAACTCAACTTTCAGTGGAACTGATACATAAACACAGTTCTCGTATCTATATCATCAAACATATAACTTCAAACTTGTAAGCAGAGACAGGAGGGGTTAGTGTAGCTCGAAGATGGCTAAGATTGCAGAATAGCGCCATATTTCCGCTGATATCCAGTCAAAATCATTCATTAAATAGAATTATGACAAAGGTGTTTTTCTTAGACCAGAAGAAGATTGTATTTTCTTAATAATAATAATAATGAACAAACAGGACCCCATTTTTAAAGTAACAGTGCTACCGGCTGAGATTTCATGCGGATTAGTCAAAAAAAAGACGTGACAAAAGCTTTTGAAAATTGTGTGAATAAGCAACTCAGGGATATTTCTTAGAAGTGAGTAAATGACAACAGTGCCCACGATAACTTTAAACCAAGAAGTCCATGAGTGCCATTCATGTGTTGTCTATCCGAAGTGTGCAAATCACACATACTTTAAGATTGACAATGTTAGTGGGAAAACGCCATGGCGTAAACTGCCTATAAAGCTGGTGCGAAAGTTGAAGCCAGTTGTATGAAAGTCTGCAGATCGCTTTTTCTTCCTGGAAATGAGTTTTCAAACAATCATTGATCAAAGAATGATAAGTTCTAATTCAGTGACCCACTAAATCAGAAAACTGATGGTAGCTATTGATATAACTCTGAGCCCTGTTCTTGCGGACATAACAATAACCCACTATGAATAAATACAACTGAAATCAGGAACAGGGAAGATCACATATCGTAGCAGACATGTTGATGAAACGTTTGTTGTCTCCGTTAGTGTCAAGCGTGCATCAGTGATGTCTGAAAAACTTAGTGTAGCTTACCCTCACATTAGGTTTACAATGGATTATGCTATATTCATGTTCAACCTTGAAAGAACAAAGTTGAAGCATGCAACCGACGAAACAAATTCCTACTGTCGATATGTCAATGACACATTTGTAGTGTGCAACAATCAAAGTCATGCTTCACACTTTTTCAGACTATACAATGACGCATATACCAATATTGAGTTTATTATGGAATTTAAAAGTGACAGAAAGTTCCACTTCCTTGACATTGCCGACCAACTCCTAGAAGACGGCAGTCTTCAGAAGTAAATTTATCGAAAGCCTACACAGAAAGGACAATACTTACATTTTAATAGTTTTTGTCCAAATAGCTTTAAACGCGGACTAGTCAAGACTCTGTACTATAGAGCGAGGAGACTATGTTCTACAGAGAAATTAGAGGAAGAATTTGTGTTTCTTGAAAAGATGTTGAAGAGCAATGGTTACACACAAAGGTTCATTAACAAGTACGGAAGATCTGAGGTCACAAATGTAAAACAACTGACAGTGGGGAAAAATTCAATCTACGTTCAGCTTGATTACAAAGGTCAAACATTGCAGCAATGGTCAACAGAAGACTGAGTACGTCACTAGGCAGAGCCTATCCTGCAGCTAAGCTGGTTCCCTTCCGTTGAACAGCTTACGCTTTGGTGCAATCAGAAATTGAAAGATATCCTTTTCATGTTAGCTCCAACTGCATATACAAATTTACATGTATCTGCGGGAGCAGTTACATTGGAAGGACAGAAAGAAGGGTATATCTACAATTTTTTGAACATGTACCAAAAAGCTTATCTATGTCTGAAGGGAACAAATGCTTTACACAGTGCTATCGTCAGACAGCTGCTTGACACGTGTGGTCATGAGATGGACGTCGCAATATCATTCAAAATTATCAATAGGTAAAAGAGTTGAATTCTCCTCAAGTTTACCGAAGCATTCTTCATCAAGCGCCTGAAACCTGATTTATGTGTTCAGAAAGAAGCGTTTATTAGTCCTTCCCTGTTCTGGTAACTGAATATTCTCATCTCTCTTTCATCTGAATACGTAATGCCGAAAGTTTCCTTTGTGTATGATCACTATTATTCGGAATAGTGCTTAATATTATGTATATATATATATTATTACTGTATGCATATATTGATTGATTTTTGTTTAAAAATGAACTCTGTGCAAGTATGTTAAACTTGTTTGTGTAGATATACTTAATAGTGACTGTGGCCTGTAAGCAGCTGATGAGAAGCCAACGAAATAAACGATGTGATGGGACCACTTTATTCTGCAAAAACTGTAGTTCTTGTTTTACTCAAATTAATTAAGGGGAATAGATGTATGCGAATATGAATACCACAATCATTTCAGTCCGCTAGATCTTAGTATGAAATGAATAAGTAATATAACCATAGAAAAACAACAATATGAACCTAAATTATGACAGTTGCTGTTTAGCTGATTACAATTCTAGTCTGGTTAAAACGCTGTTCAGCAAAGAGAGGGTATTGATTAAGACCTGCCGATTACTGAAAAGAATTTAGTCAAGAATGAATATCGTAGGCAGTTCATATTGAAACATGTAAGAGAAGAAACAACCAGACTGAAACCCGTAATACTTGAAAAGAAGTCAATATTTCTCTTTACTCCATTTGAAAATGGGAAGAAATAACTGAAAAGAACATTTTCCTTAGCTGCGTCGGTTCTGCTTGATATCACAGGATGTTCACTAATTAATTCACAAGTAGATAAGTACCCTGTCAACTCATGTCAACTCCAGCTGAATTTTTCAATTCACCACTTGCACTTTTGGTAAGGATAAAATAAAAATAATTCTAAAAACATCGAAAGATCCTGAATAAACAAGGCTTGGATGAAAATTTAGTTAGGTAACCATCAAAATTCATAAAGCTATATACTTGAGTTCCTTCAAGGTGGCAGATACGCTTTACTGACTGCTGAGTGACAACCAGCACGAAACCTAGGTTCAAGACTTCCTGTGGCCGATTGCCTCCAACTATCTAATATATCATCAAAGCTACATACTACTGGTTGATTGAAATAAGTAGCTGGGTACCGCTCACATCAACCAATAGTAGTTGTTAGCCAGCCTAATCAAAGTGATCTAAACACCGAACGTCTATTTTCCTCGTCTGGCGTCGACCTCATCCGTAGTAACTCAGTTCAGAGAGCAGAATCAGTTCAAACCACCCAATTTGCGGTTACTTAATTGAGTGAATTGGTAACACTACAAATCAGATTCTCAGTGTGCAAATTAATTTGCAATTTATATTGTTGAAAGTAAGACTTGACCACATTATCCTTCGGAAATCGAAATTATCTACCTCAAGATATGTGATGCGCTTGGTACTACAAGTGGTATTGAAGAAACCAAGCATATTTCCATGAAATATGTACTACTAATCGATTGAGATGAGTAATTAGTGGTATACCGATTACATCGACCAACAGTACTGTGATCGTAATAATTTCGATTTAAAGAACTGCACCCATTTGAATCGTTATCTGGTTACTGTTATTATTATTATTATTATTATTATTATATGAGACATCCAAGTTGGAGTTCACTTTGCATTTTCACAATAACCTAACCGCCTTTTCAATTTGACTTTAAAATTAATTTGCATCTGTGGAAAACTATAACCGTAAAATGAATGCTTAAATATCAAATGTTGGTTGGCAGAGATTTGGCTGGTTTCACGTCGAATCACGGATTGATGTCAGTTAGATAATCACTAAAAACCATGGGTGTGCGTCGGTGACACAGTGGTTAGGACGCTTGTCGACTATGCACACGGTCCGGGGTTCGATTCCCGGCCACCGCCGCACTCCTTTACCTCACACTCCTAATCCAGAAATAATGCTGGTAGAGAGGAGAAGGTTGGGCATGAGGCTAGCAACCCCATCCTGTAAAATAAACACCACTGCTACAGAAATTTCAAGCCACTAGCTTGAAGCCTTATGTTCCACTGGGAACTTGAAGGAAAAAAACCATGGAGTATTGCATCGCTGTTTCGTTCTCCTCTATTTAGGACTCTTCATCGGTATCCACCCATCAAGGGTTCAAACCAATCAAATCCATACAGACCAACACTTGATAACTATTTTCATGCTCACTAGAGACTGGATCTATACGAGAAGTTAAATGGAGTTCTGGTCAGAAGTTGTAACCACTGGAGTCCATCACGTCAGGTAATAGAACATTTACTCACCTGGCTGGTGGTTGTGATATATATATATATATATGAGATGGAACCACTGAAATCCAGGGAGTACTGGAAAGCTGTTTCATTCTAGTTTGATAATCATCGGCAGTCATCAGCATCCACTGCCAGGTTTCGAACCCAGGACCATCCAGTTACAAGACAATCTCCTACACCATTCAGTCAATGGAACCCGATTCAATGGCCAACGCATGAATTCTAACTTCTACCAATTCGTGACTTAGCGTGACCACCAACCAATGTCATTTGCGGGAAACCCACCCACTCACACTCGTTTAGATGCACTTTACTGGTCATGGCCTGTCACTAGAACTCCAGGAAACTCCGTCCTGTAGTAAGTCACCAGTGAGCATCAGATTAATTTTCTATAGTTGGTGTGTAAGGATTAGTTTTGCTTTTACGAGTTGATCACGGATTGATATCAGTTAGAGAGCCATTGAAAACAAGCAGGGAGTACTGAACTGTTTCAACCTAGTTTGCGAATCCTTGGCAGTACGCACCCGCAATGGTTCAATGGTTTTCTAACCGATATCAATCCGTGATCAACTCGTAAAAACAAATATAATCCTCACAAACCAAGTATAGAAAAAAAATATGTATTGCGAATTGGCAGAGATTGGAATTCATGAGCCATTGGATCGTGTCCCATCTCTGAATAATCTACAAGCTCGCCTTATAGCTGAAAGGTACCAGATTCAATCCTTAGTGGGTCCATACCGCCGAAGAGTACCATACTAGGATGAATGTTTAGATGGCAGTTAAATTTCCCTACATAGTTTTTTTTCTTAAAGTATGAAAAGTGAATTATCTGCTGAATTGAATCAATCGACGGGAAAATCAAAAATTCAATTCAATAATTAATATGACCCGTTGCACAAGAGGTGGCTCTCGTGACCCAAGTGGTCTAGTGGATAACGCTTTGGCGTTTGAAAATATGGGCACTGGGTTCGAGCCTCAGTGGGACACCATCACTCACTGAGAAATGCAGGTACATCCAGCTGACGAGTCCCAAATAGGACGAAATGCGCCTTGTCCTGGATTCCACTGCTAGCCACCATCCACCAATTGTATATGAATTATCTGATGTCGAAAATATATGCAAAATTCATTTTATTTCATTGAATAAAATCTTCTAATACAAAAATATTCTTCACATGGTCTTTGATATAAGTAATATAAATGCGTTGGTGTATCAGTGATTCATTGGTAGGATATTAGCCACCTACTTATGTGTTCCGAGTTCGACTCCTAGTTAACGCATTCTTAAGCATCACCTAGATTGCCAGCGAATAATGAGCCTAGAAAAGAGGGAATATCAAGCGTGAGGTTAGAAGCCTAACCTTGTGAAAGTCATCTGCCACCACTGCTGACGCTTCAAACAAGTTCGAAGCGTTATGTTCCATCTGGAACTCAATGGATGCAAACGAAAATACGCCAGTAAAATTTATAAATCTTTATGAGGGCTAGTCATTTTCAACTTCTATATAAGACAGTCGATGGATTTTGGCTAGCAGTAGAATTCAGGACAATGCGCATTTCGTCCTATTTGGAACACATCAGCCAGTGGATATACCTGCATTCCCCAGTCACCGAGTGATGATTTACCCACCATCGAGGCTCGAACCCACTGCCCATAGTTTCAAATGCCAAAGCGTGATCCACTAGACCACTTGGGCCACAACAGCTAGCCACCTCTTATGAGACAGGTATTAGTACCTATTTAATTCATTGATTGATTGGACTGAAGTGCTTGATCTCAGGTTGACATGTCGGCTTCTTGTTACATCCACTGGCTGACAAGTCCCAAATAGGACGAAATACGCGTTGTCCTGGATTCCACTACTAGTCACTATCCACTAATTAACTTCTAATTAGATGCCCAGACATCGCTTGCACAAGAAGCCAACATGTTAAGCTGAGACCAAGAACTTTGGGTCAATCAATCGACCGGAAAATCTTAAGTTAAAATTCAATAATTCTATATAAGTCATTTCACATTTCAACTTATTTCACAATACACTACGCATAAGCCAAAAATGGATGTGTTCATTGGACTTTAACTTTATTCATATAAAATAAAACAATGATTCAATGTATACATTTTTTTCATTTGTTGTATAAGGCAACATGTTATATAATAATAATCATTGGATTGAAGCCAATGTGACAGTCCATCCGTCCATCAGCATCTGGCTGAATGCCAAAAAAATGATTGTTTGTTATTACTGTAGTGTAATATGAGAAGGACGAATATTATTTTCATTAATACTATTAAAAATATTACTGAAATTCAAAGTGAATCTTGTTACAATTTTAGATTATTTGTTTGTATTTTGAACAAAGCAAGAACTACAGTTTTAGCAGAATAAAATGGTACCATCAGTGTTTATTTCGTTGCCTTCTCGTCAGCTGCTTACATGGCAAAGACATTATTAAATATATATCTACAACAACAATTTTAACATACTTGCATAGAGTTCAGTTTAAACAGTTCCTCCGAATGTGAAATGCTAAAAGTTTCCATTGTGTTTGATTATTATTGTTCGGAATAGTGGTTAATATTGCATATTTATATATGTATATATTTTTAGTGTATGCGTATATTGATCGATTGATTTTGTTTTGTTTAAAATGAACTCTGTGGGCAAGTATGTCAAAATTGTTGTTGTAGATATATTTAATAATGTGTTTGCCATGAAAGCAGCTGACGAGAAGGCAATGAAATAAAAGATGGTACCATTTTATTCTGCTAAAACTGTAGTTCTTGCTTTGTTCAAATTCATTAGGGGAATAAATGTATTTGTTTGTTGTTTGTTGTGTTTTTTTATGCGGCCAAAAACTGTTCTCATTTGAATACTTATTTAGAATACTTGGTAACAGATAGGATTTCCATTGGTGATATCGATTACTTTGAAACAGTAAGAGGTTTTCTGTTCTGGAACAGCTGATCTTGAGTATTATAAACAAAATGGTTAAGAAACAGTTCAGTATCATGCATCCAGTCCGTGGGCTGGTGTAGATTGAATATTCTATCAGTCCGGTCCAGCTACCCACTACAGTTCTACAGAAGGTCAGTTGCAACTGCATATATTTCAGTGGTAACGTCTCTGACTGCAGCAGCGCTGGGTGACGAGGATGCGAATCTTAGTGAGGACATGAATGAGTCCCACCAAGATTACTGGTACTCCTTGCTGATGGGTGTTAATAAGAACGAAACCTAGGTAGACGCCTTCACGACAATTACCTCCATCATTTAGCTCTTGGTTCAATGTCATTGTTATTATTCGCTCCTGATGTATTTATTATTCTGTGTTCAGTGTCGCCATTTTCAGCTAGCTCCGGCACTGTACACAGGGTTTAATTTCCTCTTCACGCAGTCTTCTACATTTACTTGGTTAATATTCATCTAATCTAATTGGACAAAATAAGCTTAAGCGTACAAGTGCCCAAAGGTTGATTGCCGAACAACTAAAAATGCTATGGACAGAAATATTACATAATTTCATCATGAGCTCACATTAGTTTTAGAACCATTGGAAAACCTGGGAGTACTGGACAGCTGCTTCGTCAGCCTAGTTTCGGACTCTTCATCAGTATGCACCCACCACCACAGATCGAACCCAGGACCTTCTGGTTACAGGGCGAGCTCGTACACCACTAAACTAGTGGGACTCGATCCAATGGCCCACGAATTCTAATCTCTGCCAATTCACGATATAGCGCGACCACTAGCCAATGTCTTCGGCGACTATTTGTCCTCACATCCGACCTACTGCACCCTACTAGTCACAACTTCCCACTGGAACCCCAGGTAACTACCTACCTGAATAGGGCAAGTCGCCAGTGAGCATCTCATTGATATTCAAGTGTTGGTTTGTAGGTTAGAATTCATGGGCCATTGGATCGAGTCCCAGTGGCTTGTTGGTATACGAGCTCGCCTTGTAACCAGAAGGTCCTAGGTTGGAACCCTGTCGGTGGGTGTGTACTGCTGAAGAATCCCAAACTAGGCTGGCGAAACAGCTGTCCAGTACTCCCAGCTGGTTTTCCCATGGTTCTCTAAACGATGTCAGCTCATGATGAAATCCTGTAACCAATCAATTCCCTACAAACCAACACTTGAATAACAGAAATATTCTTCTGTTTTCTAGGATGAACCATATAAGAAGTTTTATGGATGATGTTGACACCTTCAGTATGTTCTTATGATCCCGAAGTATTTTATGGTAGGTTTCAACATTAAAGAACCAACAGTTATTTCGGGGACATTTAGTATATATCACTCATTGGGTGCCAAGTGTAACATAGGATTTCAAGCTTGAATCTTGAAGTTTCAACAGCAGTAGTTAATATATGTCTGAAACTTGAACGCTGTCGTAGTGCCCAATTTGATATTAATTTGTTTCTTAGGTATTTCACACACAGTGAAACAGTCTTATTTACTGGATGCCGTTTCAGAAACAATTTATGTTTCATAATCATATCGTTTATGACTGTACAACTTCCGAAGTTTTGCTTAATAGTTTCTTAGGTTCCACCTTATTCTTTGCAGGGGTATTAGAATTGTCTAGATTTCCGAGATAGGTGCTGAATAACTTGTATCGCACGTATTTTCAGTTGCGTAGTTATAATTGATATGATTATGAACAGTAAATTTTGTTCAAAACGTCATTCAGTAAATAGGAATGTTTCACTGTGTGATACATATTAAAGGTGGGATGGTATTATTGGTTTTACGATTGAGTCTATTTTTTTCATTGATAGAATACTTGCCGACCACACTCGTAGTTTGCAGTTCGATTGCTGATCGACACACACACACAGCCAAACCTCAGTTAGCCGTTAGTAAACCTTGTAAAGAGGTCACGTGCTGCGCATGCCTAACCACCGCCTCCCCGACGGGCATTGCTAGCTGATATAGGTTCAGGTTGGAAAAGAGCCAGTGGTGGCCAAACAAAAACATGGCCTCAGCAATCCACGAAATCCTTGACAGTTAAACTGAGTCAGGTAGGGAGATGCAGACTCCCGGGTTGGGGCCCTCGGGACTCTAGGAATCAATGGCTGGAGACAATAGGTGACATGGCTCAAAATCGTTGTCAATGGCCAGCGCAGATGTATTCAGTCTCTGTAATCTTTCATATTCCTTTCTACCATTACCCATTCTGTTTCACTCTTATACTTGTCAAACTCTATTGATTCTCTTCACTCATCTTCTTGTCTACCTCTGTGTGCTATTTGGAAGGTGGCAACTCGAACTGCCGCACTTCGGTGCCAAGTTCTATGTTGAATCCAGACAGACAGACAGACTTGTAAAGAGTGATGGATGGCTGTGTGGCCAGCAATCCCCAACCCGTAGAAAAATAGCAACATTTCTACTCCAACTTCAATCGTCCAGCTTGAAGCCGCATGTTCCACTTGGAATTCAATGGAATTAAATAATAGTAATATGTCGTCCTAATGATATGAGGCTGCTGGTCACACACCTAAACTTTTCCGGGCTTACCAACATCTAGTAAATCAATTGAGTTATAAGAGTGTGTCAATAGGAAATCGAACTAGGACAACGTCAGTGGTTGGCGGACATTCTACCACAGAACCATGGAAGTACTCTCATTTATTGAAGCATGCTATTTAATCTTCGTATATTTTTTAATGACCGTATACCATACGATTCAGAGTTTACTGAAAAAACGCTAGTGATAAAGCAAAAATGAAGTGACGTTATCTGGTAGAGTCAGATATAATTTACTCAAGATTGTAATACACAATCATTTGTGGTTGTACACTATCAAAAATACTTTCACAGGATTGTAGACTCTAGCAGTGAACTACTTCTCAAAAAATAGTGCAAGTATTTTCTTAACTGTACCGATGATATATGTCTGATTTCCCACAAACTGGAAGATATGCAAGTGAAAAGCATCCAGATAACATAGGACTTCAGGTGAACACAGAGAAAACAGTTTTGGTGATGAAGATTGCTGGCCGACAGCGACAGCAACAGCAACAGCAGCAACATACAAATATCAGCTAGCACAAATGAGAGAAATCTGAAAGAACTAACCTCCTTCACCTACCGATTTACAGCAACAGACGGGTGGAATTGACGAGGATATCATTGTGAGGATCGGACAAGCAAGGTAAATTTTCATTACTCTCAACTCTATGTGGAGGTCAACAGCACTCAGCATTAAAATGAAAATAACATCCGGATTTTCAACTCCAATGGGAAGTCAGTGCTGCCTACTATACGGATCAGAGACTTGGCCAGCGGGTCATGAAGAGCACCTCAAACAAACTACAGACCTTCATCAACAGCTGTTTTCGTTCAATACTACTCAGCATCAGGTGGTCAGCCAGAAAAGATCAGCAACAGAGAGAGGGATTTCTGGCAATGAACGAACCAACCCAGGAGAAACCGATTATGCAACAAATATGCAGGAAGAAATATAGGTGGATTGGAGGCCATACTCTGAGAAAACAAACCATCAAGTGAGTGACATCACACGCCAGACCATAGCTCGAGTGGTACCCGAATGGGAAGTGGCGAGTTTGTCGTCAGTGCAACGGTGGGGTGACATGGGGGAGGAGCAGGTGATGTGAAGAGGAGATGAAAGCATCTAGGCAGACCTAGAGCCAGGTGAAAAGGTTGGCAGAGAGCGGAAAGCAATAGAGGCGTGTGGCTGAAGCCCTATGTCCCTCCAGGAACTGAAGGAAACAATAATATAATAAATTTTCTTAACTGTGGACGTCAGGGAAGCAAGTCTACTGAAATCATAAATTGTCTGACGGAAAAAAAGTAAGCCAGCTGCGTCAACTGAATGGTCGCATTACAAATAAGTGATATTTATTGGTTGTACGGAAGATTAAGTAATATCTGCTGAATGTGTAATGAAGAATTAGCAACAAGCGCTTTGAACTGCAATTGTCGAACGGTTTATGGTGGTACTGAAGATCTGACTAGATGTCAGTGTGCAACAGATAGACTCAATAAAATAAGGTAAACCCAGTTATAGATGAATGAATTTATCCTCCTTTAGTTCTAGTTGAAAAGGTAGTGTTATTATACATTTCACTTTCAAGTTTAGTTCACAGGAACCTGATTGGTCCGATCACAAGCTGACAACGGTTACAGAACCCATAAAACACCAGGGAATACTGAACAGTTATGTTGTCTAAATTTAGGACTTTTAGGCAGTTTTAAACCAAGATATTGGTTAATGGTCGAGTTACGGGTATCATGTTACGGCAGAGTTTGAAATCCTTAGGTCACTGAATCAGGTCCTAGTGTCTGAATGCTTTCTGACCTTGCCTTATAGCAGGAAGTTCCTGGTAAAACTTGGGCACTGTGGTAGTATGTAATTCCATATTAGTTTGTTTATTAGATATATGACACAGTCAAGAAACAGTATTATTTACTGGATAATAAAGTTTCAAACACAGTTCATTACTCCCCATAATCATATCAATTATGATAACACGATTTCAAAACTTGAGTTTTATAGTTTTCTTTGCTCTCTCCTATTGTCGTAAGGGTAGTAGAAGAGAAGAAGAAGAAGAGAAGCTTTGAAGCTTAATAATTACCCTGATATATTAGTCAGAAAGTATTCAGGGAAATGTAAAAATAAAATATTAATAGTAGTGATAGTCATAATGATAATAATAATAATGGTAATATTAATGACTACATGCCTGTCAAACATGCTCAGGATAATGAAAACACCAACAGTAGGGAATATGAATCATCAGTAGTACTTCCACGCGAAGAAAGAACCTCGGAAACCTTACGCAGAATTGTTAACAAGGCAGGCATAAAAGTAGCTTGGATTCAAACCACCTACAAACTCAACTAGAAACAAGCTTTGACGGTTGAAGGATCAATCCTGTGGAACCTTTAAAACAAAACAATTTAGTTTATCTAATACCCTGCTGGAATGATTGTCAGGTCAAAAACATAGGTCAAACTAGTAGAACAGGTGCAGTCAGACTAGCTGATCATAAAAACCTAGCAAAATATAGATTAGTTTTTGACGAGTTGATCACGGATCGATATTATTAGTTAGAGAGCCACTGAAAACAAGCAGGGAGTACTGGACAGCTGCTGTTTCATCCTAGTTTGGGAATCATTGGCAGTACGCAACCACAATGGTTCAATGGTTTTCTAACCGATATCAATCGGTGATCAACTCGTCAAAAACAAATCTAATCCTTACAAATTAACCATTGAAAATCTAGATTAGTTGATCCTAATAAGATAGTAAGAAATCTGGAGAATAGTTCAGCTATAGCACTCACTATTTTTTATTTTTTTTATTTTTTGATTACAGCTTGATTCCATACCGTATTTTTGGTACAAGTATGGAATTTTCAGCGTGGATATCGGTAGCCCAAAATTCGCAGGCCGACCATAGATATCAAGTGTGCGTCGGCGTGGGCTCGAACCCCGGACCATGTGCATGGTCGGCGAGAGTCCTAACCACTGTGCCACCGACGCACTCACTACATGTAATTGCACACAACCATACAATAGGTTGAGACAGGGTGACTGTTTCAAAATCTAATGTAACAGGGTGGAGGGAAAGGTTGACAACATAAGCTTTATTTATCCAATCAAATACAAAGACGTGTAATAGGAGTGATTCAAAACCTATCCATCCAGTTGTCTGGAAACGTCTACTACCCTGCGACGATAAATAGGAGAGAACAAAGAAAACTATAAAACTCAAGTTTTGAAATCGTGTGATCATAATTGATATGATTATGAGGAGTAGTAGATTGTGTTTGAAACTTTGTCACCAGTAAACAATACTGTTTCATCACTGTGTGTGTGTGTGTGTGTGTATGATATATCTAATAAACAAACTAATATGAAAGGAAGTTCCTTGGTTTGAACTCCAGTGGGTGCCTACTGATGAAAAGACTCAAACTAAGACGAAACAGCTGTGTCGCATTACTTTCTGGCTTTCCAATAGTTTTCTAATTGACGTCGATCAGGGATCAAATTTGATACAAATCAAATCAAATCCCTACAAAGTAATTCTTGAAAATACTCAAACTGTGTTAGATGAAATGAAAGACTTAATTTTTGCATACATATTGAAGATTAGTTCGTCAAATTTGCGTACGGAGTTAATATTACAACCAAATTACAATATATATGTGTGAAAGATTATTCTAGGATTTGTTTCCTTTTCTAATGTCTTCTTCTCTTTTCCCTGAGTAAATACTAATAACTTATTCTACTCTTATAATTCGAGTTTTTTTCTTTAAATAGTTTTGCTGGATAAATTGTTATGCGCTAAACAGATTCATTAATTTATGCAAATTTATCTTTCTATTTCCCCATTATTATCATTATTAGTCAGCGATACATTTAACAGGCCTACAGTTCCGTAGATGTATATTTCATATTCACCCCGATTCACTTTATTTAAGGCATACAGATTGTTACTCAAACTGTGTGTAAAGATTCCAGTTGTGTGTTCATATTGTTAATACAGTTATAGACCCTATACTGCTAACTTTTTGTCATTCAGCTAGTAAAGAGAACATAGTTCAGTATTTGTAATCAACTGACTAATCGAGAATTTAATCAATTTATCAATTTATTTGAAGATTTCACCGCCTTATTTGGTGTAAGACCAAATGTTCGCCGATGATACTGGTTGGTGGTCGTACTGTATGTCACGAACTGATAGAAGTTAGAACTAACGCGTTGGTTATTGGACTCCGTCTTAGTGGCTGAAAGATCGAGAAGCTCTTCTTCTAAACAAAAGGTAGTGGGTTCGATTTCTATCAGTTGGATGAAGGATACATACTGTTTCTGAATCCAATACAAGGATGAAACAGCTATCTAGTACTACCTGATTTTCAGTGGTTCCCTAACCGAAGTCACTTTGTGGTGACAGCAGCTGTCTACAAGCCAAAATTGTAAACAACAATTTACGTCTATGTTTATGGCCTGAATCAAGGTCATGAGAAAAAACAAGAACAAAGCCTAACCTTGAGGAACTCAACAACCAATCACAGCAGACTTAGCGTGGGCGGATATGATTCGCAGATGTATCACCGGACTATCTAAGAAACGGCCTCTAAGAAATAACAGAATAACCTTCAGAAAGGAAACAACCAATCAGAATAGGTTGCTTCTCTGTTAACAATAAGGCTAATAATAATGTACATAAAAATTTATAAATTTCTGTTGATTTTCTCTCAAAAAATGATCTGTTGCCTGGCCCTTGTCTTTTGCCGTTACAACCTGATGTTCAGCCTTGAAATTGATCAAATCCCTGAAAACCAAAACTTGTAAAAAAATAGCCTTATAATATTGGAAGTAATTTATCCTCAGTCTTTAGATTTGTACGTCTGCAATGTGCCAACGGCAGATTTAAGTACTTTTCCATTGATATTTTTCTCTCTCATCATCTTTACTAACTGTTTTCATATGCAAAAAATTAGATAGCTGACTGAATGCTTCTTGAACAATCAGACTACAAAATCCACTGTTAATTGGAGCTAAGTTTTTAATTGACTTTGTTTTCCTCAGTCATATTTGTGATGTTTCAGAAAAAGAGGAGTGTTACACTAGAAGATTTCCGTATTATTCATTAACAAGGTAGAATGCCTGTTTTCATGCCACGAACAATGGCATATGTTCCCTGGAATACTAGCAGCAGTCATTATATATATATATATATATATATATATATATATATATATAAAGACCAGGTTCCCTACTGTCACTGATGATACTCCTGATTTTGGTAGACTGTGTCATGTGGCTGACTTTGGGGAGCGAGAAGATAGGAATACGCAGGACCTATAAGAAGAATACAGAAAATCTGAACTTCACGGATGATTTTTGTCTACCACCAATCACACACTTACTCGAAGATATACAAAATTGAATTCAGCAAAATATCACAAGAGGCAGCAAAGACAGAACTTCTGATGAACTTGGGGAACATAAAGGTGATAAAAGACGTCTAGCGACTTACAGAATCAACAAGCACCGATAAATTTCAGCAGGAGAAATATGAAGAAAGTTGCCTCTCTTCCCCGATTTAGGTAGCATCGCTTCAACTATTGGAATTCGGTACGGACGAGGATGTCAAAGCTATAGTCAGGATTTGAAAAACAAGGTAGACATTTTTTACTCTGAAATCACTATGGAAATATTCTGAACAAACGACAGGACTCGAATTTTCAACACTCATGTCAACTCAGTCAGTGCTTCTGTATGATTCAAAGATTTAGTACGCGCACTACCAGAAGCATTTCCAACAGCCTACTGTTGACCATCGTCAATAGCTGCCTGCGCTCAAATTTGAGAATCAGATAGGTGCCCATAAAAGATAGGTGACAAGGATCCCTGGGAACAGACCAATCAAGTTCTCATTACCCCAAAAAACAGTACGCAGAAAGAAACGAAGATGGATTAGACATACATACACTGAGAAGACTATTGGCTGGTGTCTCATGCTATGCAGTATTGCGGGTAGAACATAAGTTGGGAAAAAGCAGTTGACCGCTGGTCCGAAGGTGTCACAGAGCAGATTGTGTGAGGAGATGACACCATATGAGTGATTATGAAGCTGATGAAGTATGACTGCAGAGAACAGGATGGAATGGAGATTTGCTGCCAAAGCCTTGTAATCAACTCGGAACGCGAAGGAATTATATATGTCTGCATTTCAGGATTTCATCAAAGTCAAAAAAAATCGAAGATTTACAAGCGAAAACCGACAAACTGGTCGAAGAAGCAGCCGGAGAAGACAGGACTCCAAATGAACATAGACAAGACGGAGGTTAAGAAAATAACCAACCAACCAACAACAACATCCAGCGCCAGTCACCATCAACAGGAGAGATTTGAAAGAGGTCACTTCATTCACTCACTTATCTAGGGAGGGAACATTGTCTCAACTACAGGAGAAGGAACGGACGAGGATGTCAAATCGAGTGAGAATCGGGAAGGGGGCAAGAAACACATTCATCAATCAACCTGGAACAACCAATCTGGAAATCTTCCGCTGTCACTCAGCCACCATCAACAACAACAAAATTCGGTCGGATTTTCAATACAAACACGACAAGTCAGTCAGTTCTTCTATACGGATAAGGCAGAAACTCGGCTATCGGGTGGGTCACAAAGAATATTTCCAACAGCCTGTTGCATGCAGACCAGACCTTCATCAACCAACAACTGTCTTCGCTGAATCTATACTGAAGATCAGTCAGATGGCCGGGCTGGAAGGGAATCACCAACAACAAGAAACTATGGTTGGGAACAAACAAGCAAAACAAGAACCAATCGCCAGCCAACAAATATGCAGGCGAATGTGGAGATGGATTGGACACTCGTTGATGAGGTCACTGGGTGACATTGCGCGCGCGTCAGGTGATTGCTCGAGTGGAACTTGAAAGGGAAGCAAGCGGCGAGTGAGACATCAGTTCAAGGGTGACATGCAGGAGATGGTTGGAAGGGGAGTGGAAAGAGTATGGACCCACATGGATGCAGGTGAAAAGTACAACAGAAGGCAGGAGCAAGTGGAGACGTATAGTTGAATCCCTATGTTCCACTAGGAACCCAAGGGAACAATACTAATAATAGCAGAGAACCACTGGAAAACCATGAGGGAGTAATGGACACCTATTTCATCGGTTTAGTTTGGAACTCTTCACAGTACGCACCCACCGACAGGCTTCGAACCCAAAGCCTCGTGGTTACAAGGCTAGCGAACTAGCTCGTAGACCATTAAGTCACTGGGACCCGATCTAATGGCCAATCCACGAATTCCTACTTTTGCCAATCCATGATCTGTCGCGACTGGCACTAGCCAGTGGCCTCACACGCGAACCCTGCTGTACCCCACTGGTCACGACTTCTCACTAGAACTCCAGGTGACTACTTTCTTGAAGATAGTCCGTCACTAGTAAACGTCAGATTGCATTTATTTAAACTCTTATCTTCCAATACCTGTAAAAGAAATAATAAATCAATTGATGAAAAGGATGAATAATCTCTATCAAAGTACCAAAAAATGAATACTAATAGGCTATTAATAGATATACTTTCTCTCTCTCTCTAACTTTGACTTCTACTCATATTGATTCATTTTCATCTTTTCTACTCGCCTCAGCAAAACAATTTACCAAGACAGGAGGGGAAAAAAATCAAAAGAATGAATAAAATGAAGAGGGAGAGAGAGAGAGACAGCGAATAACCGACTGAGTTAAAAGATAAAGGCAAAAATAGCGAGTGAAGTAAAGGCCAGTGAGTAAACCGCGGGGAGTGTGAGAGTAAGTGGGGGTGGCTGGCTGGGTGGAAGTGAGACACTTGAGAAGGTATTCTTCAATGATATTGGCATATTATTTCTGTTTTTTTCCTTTTGAGAAAATTAAACTAATTAATTAGTATTTATGCAAAGATTGCCTGATAAACTGGAGGTATATTTCGCCTCTTCAAATTCCCTATTTTTATATAAATTAGACAAATAGGTTGAGAATAAGAACAATAACAATAATAATCATATAGTATGGGTATGGGTGGGGAGTGAAAATTGTGTGTGTGTGTGTGTCTGTGAGTGAGGCATACTACGACAACGGTGTGCCACACTTGACTGGTTCTACTGTCGTATTTAAGTAGACTGATATAAGAAAATAAATAAATAGACTCAGTCAACTGCAAAAACATATTCGCTTTTGGCGCTTTTGAGACAATAGCATACTATACTACACTCCTTTCTCCCTTCTCAACAATTCTTTATTGCACTTATATCATTTAATATTGAGTTTTTTTTAACTTCTATTTCGGTTGATTCTATGGTGTTTCACTAGTCAATAACAAACTGGATACAGGATTTTCATCATGAGCTGATATTGGTTATAGAACCATTGGAAAGCCAGCCGCGAGTACTGGACAGCCATCTCGTCCTACTTTGGGACTCTTCAGCAGTACGCGCCCACAACCAGCGTTCGAACCCAGGACCTTCTGGTTACAAGGCGAGCTCGTATACCAATAAGCCACTGGGAGTCGATCCAATGACCCATGAATTCTAACCTACAAACCAAAACTTGAATATCAATGAGATGCTCACTAGTGACTTGGCCTATTCAGGTAGGTAGTTACCTGGAGTTCCAGTGGGAAGTTGTGAGCAGTAGGGTGCAGTGGGTCGGATGTGAGGACAAATAATCGCCGAAGACATTGGCTAGTGGTCGCGCTATATCGTGAATTGGCAGAGGTTAGAATTCATGGGCCATTGGATCGAGTCCCACTAGTTTAGTGGTGTACGAGCTCGCCCTGTAACCAGAAGGTTCCGGGTTCGAACCCCGATGGGTGCATACTGATGAAGAGTCCAAAACTAGACTGACGAAACAGCTGTCCAGTACTCGCAGCTGGTTTTCCAATGGTTCTCTAACTAATGTCAGCTCATGATGAAAATCCTGTAACCAATCAATCAAATCCCTACAAACCAACACTTGAATAAACTGGATAATTATTATTTTAGGAAAAGAGATTCCTTCTTTTTTATTTGTTTAACGAAAAAAAGCGAAACTTACTAGAACCCCTCCCCTCGTCGCTCACCCCAAAGATCTAACCCGGGAACTTTTGTATTACTAGACCAAGCTGATTGACTATTTAAAACAGCATGGGCAGAGATTTGACAATTTCTCAATGTTAGAATCCCCTATTCTTTTCATCACTTTGTATGTTTCGTGCTACTAAAAACAAATACCGTATTCTGAAGTCAATTTAAACGTTCCTTCCTTTTTAAAAAGAATTAGTACTTATACAACTTCTCATCGGTGGCACGGCGGCAAGACGCTCACCAACCACGGCACACACATGTGGTCAGGGTTCGATAGCCGGCCACTAACGCACTCTTTTACCTTGCCAAGCCAGTAATTAGACTGGCAAAGACTGGGGAAGGTTGGGCATGAGACTAGTAACTCCATCACGTGAAAATGAATAAACACTACTGCTACTGAAACTTCAAGCCTCTAGTTTCATGCCCTATGTTCTACTGGGAATGTAAATGGAATGAAAAAAACTTATCTAATTATTGCCTCCATCCCACTAGTGGTGCCAGCTAGTAAATCGCATTGATAAACCGGAAATCTCAAGAAAAAGAAGAATAAACTACTACTCTTAATTAAATATAAAAATGGGTTTAACAATTTAGAGGATTACAAACTCATAATATGGGGATGATTTGTATTCAACTATAGTAGACATGTAACAACAGAAGACAATGGTCAGGCAACAGATCGTTTATTAACGAAATCAACACCTATTTATAGATTTTCATGTACATTATTATAGATTGTTGTTAGTAGACAAACACAGTCTTCTAATTGGTTGTTTCTCACTGAAAGTTAATCTTTCACCTTTTTGTGGCTGCTTCTTGAATGTCAGATCATCTATATGCTAACTGTATCCACCTACGCAAAGTCTTCTGTGGTTGATCGTTGAATCAGTCTTTGTTCACGACCAATAGTGAGGACGTAAACATTGACGTTAATTACTGTCTACCAATCTGGCTGGCAGCCAGCTCTCACCGCAGTAATAATCCAATCATTCACAAAAGAAACTGTGTGCAGACATTGTTGAAAAGAGTTCAAACACACTGTAACAGTACTCCGGTGTTGAAGACAATGAAGGAAACATACCAACTAACCGTCTTCAAAAAGAATGCATACCCTCACAATTTTATCAAAAATTGCTTAAACTCAATTCCTGTCACCAACAAAAAGCCAACATCAAAGACTAGAAGAAAATTCATCTAACCATATATAAAAAATATCTCTAAAATAACAGCTAGAATACTAAAACAGTTTGAAATAGATATAACACACAAGCCAGCTAGTCAGCCAACACAACCACTTCATTTGATATTGTGCAAACCAAAAGATCTAACAGAAAAAGGAGATAAAATTAATACAATTTACAGAATAAATTGTATGAACTGTAACAGGCATCAGAATCCATGAACACAAATCAGCCGTGAAAAACACGATATATATTCTTTCATATCAATGCATATTGACAATTATGGACATCAGTTTGATAACTGGGATAATGTCGAAATTTTAGACAGAGGAAACATCAAAAGTGCAGTCAGGGAATTCCTAGAAGCCTGGTACTCAAATGGATATGCGTTTAACAAACACGTTAATATAGATCAAATATACGAACTAATGAAAAGTAAATCATGTGACCAGAAACTTTAAAATCCAAGTCAATAGGAAATGGTCAATACATATGTAAAGATGGTTACCGGGAGACGCACTTATATCTATCATTCATGCAGAAATTTAAATTATTTCACTTTATGCTAAATAAACATTACACTAAAGATGTCATCCAGAAAGGTGGACAACGAAAGCTCCACAACTAAACCAACCAGCTCAGAGAACACTAATAGTTGCAGATCATCCACCTGAGCTACAAATCCTCTCTATTATTTCGTAAAGTGAGGTAACCAATCTATGTATGAGTTTGTGAAGCTTCACCGATGGAGGTGGCTGTGGCACGTGTTATGTAAACCAAACCATCGCCTTCCTTGTCGAATAATGTTAGATGTCATACTTTTAGTTTGGAAAATAGTTAGGTGTAAACAAACCTAAACTTGGCATGAATTTATGAAGTTTGAAACAGTCACGTATAGAGGTGTAGACTGCGTGTTTGTGTTCTACGAGATGCTGAGATCCAATGGATGGAGACTGTTGGCGATATGTCTCAAAATTTTTCTCAATGGTACAGAGGAATTCACTCTATGCAGTTTCTCAGATCTATTGAGTCCCCATGTTTTCACAGGCACTTATTCTTTTCCCTATACATTTCTACGAATTATACTATTTTTAAAAATTCCTGATTTTTTCTTTGTGTTTGTGTGTCAGATGAATTGTAATGACGTGCTGTACTGTACTGTACTTTTACAATGAAACTCTTTGTGACCTTTCTCTCTCCCCAAATTTAAAAAAAAACCCATCATTTTGTGTCAAGTTCACAAACTTTAGAAATGAGCATTTCACTGTAGCACTAAGCCAATTGATTAATAAATTCTGTGTACTAATTGGTCATCTTATGATAGTCAACCTAGTCAATGGCGGTCAACGGTTTCATGTAAAACACAAATGGTTTTTACTGGCATACTCCTAACTATATTATGCACTGATGTCTTGGCTTTTGTGAGGCACAGTATTTACTGTGACTCACAAAATTCAGTTTTAATCCATAAATCTTGTTTTGGTTACAATATGTTTTATTCTCCAATCAGATGTCTTTTAGAAAAGAACGAAAATTGTCCAAAATATGTTAAATAAAACATACTGAAATCGTCCTAATTGTTGACTTGGAGTATCAAATAACAGAACGATATTACACTTGCTTGCGAAACAGATTCGATTACATAATAAGGTGTAAACTACTTTTGAAGGAGAGCAATTTATCAAGTTTGGTTTTAATTTCTTAATCAATCCACTAGTGGAATATGAGGTTTCAGCAGCACACCTCCTTCCCACTCGGTTTTCTGCAGTTGTCTATAGCTGACTACTCCGTAATTACTCGTAAGCTGTCATCTCTTCCATGTCACCCTCAGACGCCCGACTTTTGTTTCCCGTTAGCGTTTCACTCCTGGGTTCGTCTGGCGTATAGTGTCACTCAATGGTCTGCTCAGTGTGTTTCTAGCCCATCTTCACTTCCGTCCACATATCTGTTGGGCTACAGGATTTTGATCGGTTTGTTGACAGATCTTCTTGTAGCTAATTGTTCCTCATCGACTATCTGATTTTCTTTCCATATGGAGCAAAAGCAGCTGTACCTTGATTGGACACTAGTAACTAGTTTTGTGCGTCTAGTCCTTTCATTGGTGCAGACTGTTTTCTATCAGTCAGTCAGGTTTGCAATGTAACCACCATTCTAGACAGCTCCCCATCACGCGGTGCACATTGATTTGATGATATTGGATGGTTGGGTGCGATCGGCTAGAGGAAGCCCTATACAACCTAGGTTTCGTGCTAGTTGGCACTCACCAGTCAGTCAGCAAGGCGTATCTGCATCCAGCTTGAAGGAACTCATATCCTACCCAGTGCTGCAGTCAGAGAAGTTACCACTGAACTATTCTATCTCGTGACTGACCTCCTGTAGGACCGTAGTGGATGCTTTGATTGAACACTAGAAACTAGTGTTATGCGTCTAGTCCTTTCTTTGGTGCACTGGGTGACGAGGGTTTGAATCTCAGAAGAGACATGAGTTCCTTGAAGGCAGTTGCAGATAGGCCTTGCTGACTGGTGAGTGCCAACTAGCACAAGACCTAGGTCGAGGCTTTCTGTGGCCGATTGCCCACGACCATCCAGTAAATGCGGCTGTTGATGAAAGCCTACACTAGGCTGATTTCAGACTAATAAGGGTGTGTCTTGCCATTCCGATTCTGGTTTTGACATCCTTATCCGTTCCACCAGTAGGTGAAACGATGCTTCCTAGATAAGTAAGGGCAGTAACCTCTTTCAAATTCATTCCATTGAGAGTGACCAGCGTTTACTCTTGTCATTTAGTGGTTATCTTCATTAACTCTGTCTTCTTCTCTCTGTTTAATAGTCGTTCTGTCTTCACTGTATCTTCCAACACTTTGTTAGTGTTTACCTGTAGATCTTCTAGTTTGCACGACATTAGACATAAATCGTCCTTTCATTCCACCTCTTCTGCATTGTTCTCTCTCCTCACAGTCTGATGAATAAGCAGCCTACTACACTCAGGAATATCAACAGTCATAAAATACAGCCTTGTCTTACTCTAATATTCACTTCAGGGGCTTCTCTTAGCATTCATTCTGTTGTGAATCGCTTGACATGTGGCATCTTCATGTAGGTTTGGGATAGGGCTGAAAGAGGTTTGTGACACTCTGTATTATTGTTGCAGCAGCCTGACTGATTGAGATGACTACTTCTAGACCACCCACACCAACCATAAGTGTTTGTTGGATATGTCGAAGTGATCTAAACATCGATTATCTGCCTTGCTTGTTAAAAGCTGAGTGCATTAGCGGTGAACTCGGCTTGATTCAGCTTAGAGAGAGAAATCAGTTCAAACCACCCGGTGATAGCATAAATCGAATTCACAATTAACAAATCAGTCTGTATTTCACAATCAGCTGACAGTTTACGCAGTTCTACATGATCGTTTAACCATAGTTGTCTTTGGAAACACTACCGGTTGACGTCAGTAGTATACAGCTTCTCATCCTAGCCAATCAGTAGTATGTAATTTTATGTATTTAAGACGCTTAGTTTCTTGTTCGCATCTGCTATGGTCTCAACCACCTTGGTTTCCAAAGGAAATTATGGTGGAGTAATTACCTTAAACTGTGCAAATTGCGAATTCATTATTATTATTGTTTCCTTCAATTTTCTCGAGGAACACAGGGCTTCAGCCACACATCTCCATTGAGTTCGGTTCGCTGCCTACAGTTTCACCTGACTCCACGTCTGCCCACAAGCTCTCATCTCCTCTTCACACCACCCTCTCCATGTCATCCTCACACTGACGACCAACTAACTCGCCGCCTCCCAGTCGGGTTCCACTCGAGCGATGGCCTAGCGTGTGATGTCGCTTGGCGGTTTGTTTTCTCAGAATATGGCCCCCAATCCACCTACATTTCTTCCTGAATATTGTTGCACAATCAGTTCCTGATGAGTTGGTTCGCTCCCGGAGATCCCCCTTTGTTGCTGATCTTTTCTGACCGGCCATCTAATCTTTAGTAGTATTGAGTGAAAACAGCTGTTGATGAAGGTCTGTAGTTTGTTTGAATTGCCCTTCATGACGTGGCGCCCCACCAAGTCTCTGATCCGCATAGTGAGTACCACTGACTTCACAGTGGAGTTGAAAATCCGGATTTTATCTTCATTTTCATGCTCAGTGCTGCTGATATCCACACAGACTCGAGAGTGATGAGAGCTTGTCTTGCTTTCTCAATCCTCGCTGCTTTGATATCCTCATCAGTTCCGTCCGCCTTTAGTTGAGACGATGTTTCCCAGGTAGGTTAGTAGGTAGGCAAAGGAGGTTGCTTCTTTCATATTTCTCCCATTTATACTGGCTGGATGTTGTCTGTTGTTGTTGATGTTGCTTTTGGCGAAGAATCTTCATACCACATCTGTTTTCCCTATTTTCACCTGAATTCCTGTCTTCTCTGGTTGTTTCTTCTGCCAACCTTTTGTTTTTCACTTGCATATCTTCCATTTTGTGTGAAATCAGACATATGTCATCATCGGTGAAGTCCATATCCTCCAAGCTTGTGTGTGGATCCACTTTGTGCCTGTTTCCTCGTTGACCGTCCCGCTGTCTGTCGCATAATCCAGTCTACCGCAATCAAGAAAATCATTAGCAAAGTGTGAATTTGATTTATTCACAGTTGACTGACAGTTATTTAACTTGTACTATTTTAAAAAATGTTATCTGTAGAGTTAAGGATGATAAAACATTCAAAGTTATTTATCTCTCTCTAATGATATGATTATATAAAATTTTTTGGAATTATGTTTTCCATGAACTTCGACAGGATAGTCTCGAGTTCTTCTTTACGGTATCCATTTTATAAGGTGACAGCAAAATATTTGGGTTTCTAATCCACTCACACACTGAGGCGTGAAGTGTAAGCTACGAGTTTTCGAAGTATCTGAAAACTTCTCATAGCACAATACACTATATATATATATATATATATATATATATAGCAATTTAATCATCGTTCCTCAACATGCGGTCATTATTACGTTGTCAGGTTTGCCAATTGGTAAAGATAACAAAACCAGATCAGAGACGTCAGACGATATCAGAAGAGTAGTCAGTAAACGTGACATTAGAGTTTTCTTCAAAACATCAGATATACTGCAAAACAACCTTGTCCATGTAAAAGACCAAATCTCTAAGGATTCTCCATCTAATTGTGTCTAAAAGATAAAATGTTTGCTTGGAATGTGATACGATATACATTGGAGAAACATAGCTAGTGAGAAATCAAAATCAGAAGAAATGAACAACGGAAAGCATCTGTTTGACCATTGAGAAATCCGGTTGAGGTAGAAAAGCTTGAAAAATCATCATCCATATGTGGTGGCCTACACGCTATGGAATCAGATCACAAAATTGATTTTGACAATATTGAAATAATCCAGAACACTTTTAGAAATCACAAAGGACGTCTCACGTGATCACAAACGCTTCATATCAAATGCAATGCAAATTGTCTGAATAGGAATGATGGAGTAAAACCTAATTTGACCTAGTTACAACAACCCTATCCTCCCATGAAGTGACAAATCAACACGAATGTGATAAGCAATATCATTGTGTAAACACACACTGGTTTTATAGATTTACACACTTATCAAATCCAACAATCTGCACCTGGTTCTGTTATTCTTTATCAACTGGCCAACTTGACGACGCAAAAATGCCCCCGTGCTGAGGAATGATGATTAAACTACTGTATATATAAGCTGAGAATTTGAAAATTCTGGTTTAATAATACTTTGATAAATCTATTAACAGCATTAAATAGCGAAATGTTACTAAAACAACAAATACCGTTTTGTTATTCATTTATTGACCGGGAAATACAAAAAACTCAAATAAACTGTCGTCAAGATTTGATAGAATAGTTCTAAAATATTTAGGCGCCAAGTGAGAAGTAGAAATTTGTAAAAAAATTATATTTGTAAAATCTCAGCGATATTGAAATGAGTAATTCCAACGTTTCGTTCGGCACTCCGGTCCGAACTTCTTCAGGGAAATTAATCAAAATTAACATAACGGAGGTTTATGTATAAAAGGAACATGTCGTGCTTTTTAAAAACTTTGTCCAATCGTGAGTCATGAAACAGGTATCAACACCTATAATAAAGAAAATTGCATGAGCTGTGATCAAAATTTGACCTCGGACTTACAAATATTTATCTACCGTTTTCAAACACTTTAAACAGAGTGTGTATGTGTGTGTGGGGGGGGAGGGGTAAACGGTCGCAAAACACTTCTTTGCGTCTCCATAAGAAGATATAAACAGTCGGGAATTTTGACCAAGTATTATTAATTAGTGATACGTATCCATTTTTATGTATTAATCAGGATTTCTTATGCATCAACTAACATCACACACCTTCATGTCTGTTCAAACTGTTAGTATCTAGAATTTTATGATTAGACGTATTTTCAAAATTATGGTGTTTAGGATTAGAGTTTAGTTGAAGCGCCCTGTCAAACTTATTACTTTGTCTTCTTTCTGAAGATTGAGCTGCTTAATTCGATCTACTGGAGTTGTCAGGTGACTCAACAGCTACGGATTTAGGATACGCATTCTGTTGCAGACAACGGAGAGTGAAAACACGATGATTGTGCCAGTTACATAGTTTTTTTGATGTGGTTGTGTTCTCTGAGCTGGATGGTTAATTTGTGAAGCTTTCATCACCCTACTGTGTGACATCTTCAGCGCATACTTCAATTTGAAGAGAACACAACCACATCAAAATCATCCACCTGAGCTACAAATATTCTCTATCACATAGTTTCTTTGTTAATTTAATTCGATTGCAAACTAATTCAAATAAACTGTCTGTCGTCAAGATTTGACAGAATAGTTCTAAAATATTTGGGCACCGAGTGAGAAGTAGACATTTGTGGAATCTCAGAGAGATTGAAATGAGTAATTCCAAATACAAAAAAGCCCTTATTATAATGAACACTATTCATTTAGTTATTTTAATAACTTCAGTATGCAACGTTTTATTACCTCTCATTTTGATTAGAGCACCCATCTTTACACGTAAATTAAATAAGCTCATTTTTTAAACACAAAAACGGTGTAAAAAGTAAGCAGATGTGACGACTTATGAAGATTTTTAACTCAAAGGTTGAACAGTGACACGCTCAAGTCACCACTTCCGGTACATTTTAGGTCAAGTATACGTGATTTGACAAGTCTACAAGTAAAGCATAGAATAAAGCCTTAAAGGTTCGTACAGTAACCTTCAACAATTACTGCCTTAATCGAATCACATGAGAGTGAAAATACTTTGGAAAACAGTTGTTTCTAGAATAAAGTAAAAATAATTATTCCGTGTCAAGGAGACAATATAGTCAGTGACACGTAAACCAATGTTCTATTCTTTTTTGATATGGTTGTGTGTTCTCTGAGCTGGATAGTTAATTTGCAAAGCTTTCATCGCCAACCTATCTAACCAAAAGCCCCCAAAGAAAAAACAAAGAAAATCGCCTTACCATATATGAAGGATATCTCAGAAATCACTACAAGTCTCTCCAAACCTTTAGAAATCGATGTCGTACACAAACCAACAAAATCACTTCACTCAGTTCTATGTCAAACAAAAGATTCAACAGCGAAATAAGATAAAACCAACATCATCCACAAAATAAATTGTAACAATTGCGAAAAACACTACACTGACCAAAGTGGACGTCCCCTTCGTCTTCGTATCCACGAACATAAGCTAGCCGTCAAAAGACATGACATCCACTCCCTCATATCACAACACACACAGACAACCACGGACATCAATTCGACTGGGACAACTAGCATTCAAATATTAGACAGAGGAAACACCAAGAATGCTAGAGAATATTTAGAAGCCTAGCATTCCAGTGAATCATCAACCAATAGACACATAGAGACGGACAAAATTTATCAACCGATAAGAAAGAAACCTCACACACCAAGGGTCGAAGTTCAAGTCAAAGAAACAATCAGTTCCAATACAAGTAACTTAAAAGGTGTAAAAACACACAAAAATAACCAATCACGTCCAAGGTCACCAGAAGAGATGATTAATAAACTCGTGGAGAAATCTAAAAGCTCACTTCATCAAATTGAAGTGTATGCGCTGAAGGAAGATGTTGCCTAGTAGGGCGGGCGATAAAAGCTTCGCAAATTAACCAGCCAGCTCAGAGAACACAACCACATTAAAATCATCCATCTGAGCTACAAATCTTCTCTATCGTATCTAGATTTTCTATTCTTTTATGTACAGGACTGTTTTTATGCTAAGGCATTATTTCAGAAAATAATTGTAACTAGTCATTTAACAGCAAAATGTTTCAGAAACCGTTTGTTACCGTGAGAGTATGAGGTTCGGTGGCCATTAGGTTGTAGCAAGATTACTTCTCAGTATTCACTGAGGTATGTCGCATAACAATAAGTCGTTGATAGCTGATTTTGTTTAGTTTCAACAACGAAATATACAGGCAAGTAGATGGAGTAGCAATGGGTTCTCCCTTAGGAGCCCTCCTCGCCGACTGCTTCATGGCTAGCCTAGAAAACAACCCCTTATCATCAACTATCAACGACCTCCACCTCTACATCAGATACATCGATGATACTTTCATTATTTGTGATGAGAATTGTCATCAAAAAGACCTAATTCAAATCTTCACTGACGCCCATCCAAACATCAGCTTTACACCTCAGGCTGAATCCGATGGGATTTTCCACTTTATCGACGTCCATCTGACAAGAAATGCCAACAACTCTCTGAAAAAGTCCAAATACAAAAAGCCTACAAAGAATGGACAATTCATCAACTTCCAAAGCTTCGTAGCCCTAAGCAGAGGGAGGAACCTGATATACGCTCTTTCCTCGAGGATTCCGAAGATATGAAGCTAGAAAGTGATTGAAGAATAACTGCGTAATCTCCTAAGAACCCTAATGGAAAATGGTTCTCCTCCCTGGTTCACAGACAAGAATCTTAAATCAAAGAAGACTTTCAAACAAGTCCAATCCATTCCAAAGAAAAACACTCCTACTTAATCTAGAATTTAAAGGGGACATTGAGGCGGAAATCCCCTCGGAAATGCCTCTCCAAATCTCTGAGGAAAACATACTTCGTCGCGAGCCTACGACTGACGTTTTCCTCCAAGAAAGTGTTCAGCCAGAACGCGAATGAAAAGCTGTCGCTTTGGGACACTTCAACGTGCATATACCAATTTACTTGCTCTTGCTGAGTACTTCGGCCGTACCATGCGCCAACTTGAAAAAAGCGCTCGTGAACACTATCCATTCTGGCTAGTAAAAGGAGATCAAAAACGTGTATATAGTTCAGTGGCAGAACATCTGCTCAATTCAGGACATTCAGAGCAATTCGAAAAATCTTTCAAAATAATATACGAGATTCGATTAAAACTACCAAAGTGAGTAAACTTAAGATATTTGGGACCAGCCGAGGCAATAGCCATCCAAAAACTCTATATAACGCTTCTTAACCAAAAAAAATACGTCTAACGCTTGTCCCTGCCATGGCCATCATAAACAGGCAATTCTTTTAATAGTGACTATCTCATTGCCTTTCTTGTCCAAACTTCCTGTTTACTCACGTTATTTTATTATTTCTGCATTCCTAACCCCCCAATTGCACAATATATCAATCTTCTCAGTAATTATGAAGTTACTTTGTTTGAGTTTTATCCGTCTCCCGCCCCTGTGTATTGTAATTTTATTAATTTGACCCTTAACCGAAAATTATTCTGGAACTTTCCCACCCATTTATAAAAAATACACGAATGTACAGCCTAGTTAATGATTTCGTCGAAAAGAAAATTTTCTTCGCTGCAACTGTCTTTTTAACAATTCGTATGATCGAATGTGTATATTCCATGATTTTGTGTCTGTTGGTATTTTTTAGCGAAAACCACCCCTTGACTGTAAAAATATGTTTTACTCCATCGCAAATTCCGAAGAATATCACTGAAATTTACTACAAAGTTCTTACGATCAAACTTAGTTTTCTGTATAGACGAACTGCAAATGTTACAACCGTTTATCCTTCATCTTGCGTCAGTGGCACAGGGGTAGAATGCTTACTGATCACGCCACATGTAGTTCGGGGTTCAATCCTTGACCGACTCACTCCTTTACTTTACCAAACCAGTAATAAGACTAGTAAAGAGGCGAGGTTGGGCATGAGGCTAGCAACCCCACCCCGTAAAGATGAACACCTAGCCCCTAACTTGAAGCCCTATGTTCCACTGGGAACGTAAAGGAATGAAAAATATATAAAAAATCAGTCATCTTGTCTATTAAAAAAGTAGCACTGCATTTTAGTGTGAACAGATGATGAGAGTAAACGCATTTGAGCATAATTTATTATTATATCCTTTAATTCCTAGAGGAACATAGGGCTTCAGCCGCCCAAGTCTCCGTTGCGTTCGGTTCTCTGCCATAGCTTTCACCTGGCTCCACGTCTGCCCCCCACATGCTTTCATTTCCCTTTTCACATGACATCCTCCATTTCACCCACGCACTGACGACCAACTCGCCGCTTCCCTTTCGGGTTCCACTAGAGCAACGGCCTGGCGTGTGATGTCACTCACTTGATGGTTTGTTTTCTCAGAGTATGGCCTCTAATCCACCTCCATTTCTTCCTGCCTGTTTGTTGCACAATCGGTTCCTGGTTGGTCTGCTCATTGCCAGAGATCCCCGTTCCTGATCTTCTCTGGCTGGCCATCTGATCTTGAGTAATATTGAGCGAAGGCAGCTGTTGTTGAAGGTCTGTAGCTTGTTTGAGATGTTCTTTATGACGCACAGGGCAAGTCTCTGATCCGTATAGTAAGTAAGTCGCTTTGACTTCACATTGGAGTTGAAAACCCTGATCTTATTTTTCATTCTGAATGCTGCTGACCTCCACACAGACTTGAAGAAATGAAAGCTTACCTTGCTTTCCCAATCCACGCTGCTTTGGTATCCTCATCAGTTCTACCTGTCTGTAGTTGAAACGATGCTTCTCAGGTAGGTCAGTAGGTAGAGGAGGTTACTTCTTTCAGGTTCCTCCCATTTGTGCTGGCTGATTGTTGTCTGTTGTTGTTGCTGTGGCTGTTGGCCAGGAATCTTCATCATCTCTGTTTTCTCTATGTTCACCTGTAGTCCCATCTTTGATGCTTCTTCTATCGCCAACTTGTTGCTTTTTACTTGCATATCTTCATGTTTGTGGGAAATCGGACATATATCATCATCAGCGAAGTCCAGATCCTCTAAGTTTTTGTGAGGGTCCATTTTATGCCTGTTTCCTCATTGCTCGTTGTCTGTCGCATTATCCGGTCTACTGCAATCAGGAAGATCATTGGCGATAATAGACAGCCGTGCCTTACTCCCGTCCTCACTTCGAAAGATTCCGTAAGTTTCCCGTTTTGGATTACTTGGCATGCAGCAATGTCGTATAACTGTTAGTTTTATAACCACCATGACTTTTAACTAAGTAAGGCAGCATTTGTTTTAACTAGCTGACTTACACGGATCATGTAAGATCACCAAATGAGATGATTTAGAGAACTACTGAGTCCAGTATTTCTTGGGCTTCTAAGTGTTGCCATCTCAAATTTGAAAACTCGTCAACACTATACAACATTTAGCAAACACGGTGCTTTGTGTTTTTTGGTGGGTGTGAATGAAAATCTTGTCGAAAAAAAGAGTACCAAATATCTTCACCAGTTAAAGATAGAAAATCAAAAGAAATCGCTGAAAGAAAAACACCAGCATTGTTGGTGAATGAGAAAAATGCTCAGAACTACAAGTTACGAGCTTCAGAACCAGCTCACCAAAACTCGAGTGCTGTAAATCAGCCATATTCAAATTTATGACTACTTACTATTCTATCGGTCAGTAAGAAATTCCACTTGCTTCTAAGTATGTTTTGTGTAGTAGGACACTAATGTGCTTTTTTTCAATTCCTACACCATCTACGAGACTAAAATTCTTCAAGCTTTGAATTTTCAATAGCGATGACCTTGCTTTAACCAGATACGACTGTAAACCTTATACTGAAACTTACCTCTTTTTCGATTTTACTACCGGCCAGTAATGTAGTTGAGGTCTAGGCGTACGTCTGTGGAGGATTGAACCTACACCTCCTGCATGGAGCATGATTATTCCGTCAATAAATCATCGATGAACAATGATCATACCATTAGAATAATTTCAGACTATCGTATTTCTATCTAAATCTAACTATTTTAAGTAACGTTAAACCACTAACAATTTAGATTTTCCCGTCGATTGATTAGATCGAATTGCTCGGTCTCAGGTTGACATGTCGGCTCCCCGTGCAGATGCTTAGACGATGTCTAGTCATGTAACTTGAAGTCAGTTGGTGGATGGTGACTAGCAGTGGAATCCAGAACAACGGTCATTCTGTCTTATTCGGGATTCATCAGCCAATGGATGTACCTGCATTCCCCAGTCACCGATTGATGCTGTTCCCATTGAAACTCGAACCCAGTGCTCATAGTTCCAAGCACGAAAGCTCCAAATCCAAATTCAATTAAATAATTTATAAGACTCGTTACACAAGAACTAGGTGACTCTCGTGGCCCAAGTGGTCTAGTAGATAATGTTTGGTGCTTAAAACTATCTATGGGCAGTGGGTTTGAGCCTCGGTGGGAACACTATCACTCACTGGGGAATACAGATACATCCAAATAGGTGACGAGACCGAAATGGGACAAAATGCGCGTTGCCCTTGGATTCCACTGCTAGTTACCGTCCACTAGTTAACTTCAAGTTAACTGAAATTTTATTGGGAAAAAAAACCACGGCCGAATGACATTCACTCATATTGTGTGTGACCAACATTAGTCCTGTCTTCGAAAAAGCAGCAAAGACAGGAGTCCAGGTGAACATAGACAGGACGGAGGTGATGAAAATAACCAACCACCACCACCACCAACAACAACAACAACAACAGCAGGAACATCCAGCACCAATCACCATCAACGGGAGGAATTTGAAAGAGGTTACTTCATTCACTCACTTATCTATAGAGGGAACATTGTCTCAACTACAGGCAGACGGAACGGACGAGGATGTCAAATCGAGCGAGAGTCGGGAAGAGGGGCGAGAAACACATTCATCAATCAACCTGAAACAACCAATCTGGAAATCTTCCGCTGTCACTCAGCCACCATCAACAACAACGAAATTCGGTCAGATTTTCAATACAAACACGTCAAGTCAGTCAGTTCTTCTATACGGATAAGGCAGAAACTTGGTTAGCGGGTGGGTCACAAAGAATATTTCCAACAGCCTGTTGCAGATATTCATCAACAACCAACTGTCTTCGCTGGATCTATACTGAAGATCAGATGGCCGGGCTGGGCTGAAAAGAATCACCAACAAGGAACTATGGAAACGAACAAAACAAGAACCAATCGCCAACCAACAAATATTCAGGAGAAAGTGTAGATGGATTGGACACTCGCTGAGGAGGCCGCTGGGTGACATCGCTCGCGCGTAACGCAAGCCATTGCTCGAGTGGAACGAGGCCGAAAGAGAAGTGGTGAGTGGGACGTCGGTGTTAGGGTGACATGGAGGAGATTGTGTGAAGAGAGAGGAGTTGAAAGAGTATGGACTAACATGGATGGATGCAGGTGAAAAGTACAGCAGAAGGAAGACAGAAGTGGCAATTGGAGACGTGTAGTTGAATCCCTATGTTCCACTAGGAACCCAAGGGAACAATAATAATAAGCATTAGTTTATATCTGTAAAGCTGTGAAACCTACACTTAGTCTTGGGTTTAAAACTCGGTTTACAAATATTTTCACTGCTTGACTTGACAGATATTACTTATCTTAGCAATGTGTACATGAAACTTTTACTAGATTTTTGATATCTGTCAGATGTTTTGGAATAAAGCAAATTATTATTATTATGTACAGGCTATTCACTGTGTTCCATATCACTGAAATTACTTGTTAGGGAAGAAACAAAATTCAAAATACGATATAAGGCTAAACTATGAGTACTTACCGAGTAATAATAACTCCAGTTTTTGGATCAATACGAAAAGCTTGAGAATTCCTTTCATTTTTCAATGAATACGTCAACCTCTTATCAATATTATTCGTTGTTAGTTTAAATTCATTCTTTAAACTTTGACTGTTTGAATTCAGTAAAGAATTCGGTTTATCCATATAAATAAATAAATCAGAAATATCTGTAGATGCAGGTAGAATATCCAGATCATACGCTTCAATTTGTCCAACACGAGTACCCGGCAGTTGATTCTCTCGTATACTAAACAGATAACCACCAGTTATACCAAGTTGGGGATGAAACATCGGGGATTATCGTTTATATCTAAAATTTTAACAGTAACTGGACAACTGGTGCTCAATTTTATCGGCTTCCCACCATCTGTAGCGATGACTGTAAACTCATGCAGGGGTATTTGTTCACGATCAAAAGGACCCCAAGCAAACAGTTGGCCAGTCTTAGAATCAATTGAAAATCTACCCTTTAATTTCTCTTCAGATTCTGCTGACAGTTGAAAAGTGATTTCCGAATTGACTCCAATATCTTCATCCTTCACTGTAATAAATGCAAGTCCATTTGGAGTGAACCAACTTCGATTAGTCATAGTAATATCCAAATGATCTTGTTCTCCATCATCTTCGTATAATGCAAATCGATACATTTGTTCAATACACTGTGGTGCATGATCATTAGTATCAAGGACATGTATGATAATATTACTCGTTGTAATATGATCTGTTAAATCTTTACACTCAACTGATAACATGATTCGAGATTGTTTTTCACGATCCAACTTTGTCGCCGTGTACAACCGATATTCATTATTTGCGGAATCTTGATAAGACAGACGGAAATTTACTGCATTTGGACCAGTTAGTTGACATTGTGATATAATGTGACTAATCATAACATCAGGATCTTTTACTTCAATTAAAGCTACCAGCTGGCCAGCTGGTTGATTCTCTAGAACTGCTATTTCTGTATCATGTGATGGCTGAGGATTACTCAGACTTGCTGCGGTCTCTTGCAATGATTGTATAGGATGAATTCTTATCTCAGGTGCTTCATCATCAATATTCTCCACTTCAATTTGTATTGTGGTATGTCCAGTCTTTGCATATGCTATACCTGCACCATCAACTGCAATCACATCAAAACTCATTACAGTTGTCGGTAAATATGGCGTATTTACAGCCTGTTGAGTTTTAATATCAACATTCAGCGGGCGGAGGACGCGTAGTTCACCATCACGTGTCATTTCAAAGAAATAATGTATCAACTGGTTTGTAGAATCTGGTGCAAAACTATACGTGATTTCAGCATTTTTACCTTCATCAGCGTCTGTGGCATGCACGCGTAGAATTGTTTTACCGACAGGAAAATTCTCTGGGATTGAACCAACCTTATGATTAGGCAGTTGAGGTTTATACAGTGATTGAGTAAATTTTGGACTGTTATCATTCACATCAGTAATATTTACATGGATATATAAACGACTACTCAGTGGAACTGAACCTTCATTATTTACAGCTAGTATGATTAAATCCCAACCTTGTGGTTTTGCTTCACGATCTAATGTATGCCTTGCAGTTAGAAACAGGCGTTCATCACCAAAATGATTCATATCAACCTTTTCGGTAACTAATTCAAACATATCTGTTGCGCGTAATTTCAAATTGTTCACATCATTTAGCATATATGAATGCATATTATTGTTATTATTAGTAGTACTCATTGCATTTGAATCAGAATTTAATAACTGATAATTGATTTTAGCATTAATCCCAATATCCATATCTTTAGCTAATGGGATAGACTGTTTCGTCCCTGGCGGGTCATCATCTCGAAAATATATCGTGATCTTATCAATATTCCACTGTGGTGGATTATCATTAATATCTTCGATAATTACATGAATTTGATAAATTTTCTGTATATTATCGTTAATCGTTGCTATTCTCAGGGTAACTGTACAATCATGATTAAAATTTAATGAATTCATATAATTTGAATCTAGTGCATAATTATTTTGCGGATTATTTAAACTATTCAATTGATGCTGATTAATATTCATTTCATGCGATTTCAATGGGCATATTGTCTCACGATCAATTCGATCACTAACAATGAATTGGAGTTCATTGACACCTAGATCAGTTTGTTTATCTAATGTAAGCCATTTAAAATCAAAACAACGTACACCAGGATCTTTAATATTTAATATTCTTGGTTTTTGAGTAAAGTTCTGTCCTTTACCAATATTATTATTATTATCATTGTTATTACTTAGACTTAAATATAAATTACCCAGTTTTGTACCAGAAGCAATCACAGTGCCTATAGGTAATTCTTCAAGTATTGTAAATTTCAAATCATCTTCATTTTGTATTCCCATTTCATGAATTGATGAGCATAGGATCAGAAATGATAGAAAACTTAAATTGAAAAATATTTGAAAATATGTTTTAGACATTCTATAGTTTGATAGTGCATTGAATTGGTGGATATTTCAATTCTTCAGCATATTACAGATTGATTGTTTGTATACATAAGTCATACCTTGGCATTTATTTGTATAGAAAATCAATAATGTGGATTTCGCAGAAGCATTCCTTCGATATGCAGTAGATTGCTAAAGTGTGAGGAAAATAAAAAAGCAGAGTATTTTATTGTAGAAATTATTCAACATTTAGGTGAGTTATTATCAAGTCTGATCACGAACTAAATTTAGTTATAGAACCAGTGGAAACCATGTTGTTTGAGACAGTTGTTTCTTCAAAGATCCAGCCTATGACCTTAGGATTACATGGCTAGGTCGTTGACTATCCAGCCGACGCTGGAGGAATCCAATGGCCCACAAATTCGGGTCTGACTGGCTGACGAGCTGGCTTTGTGATCTGGTTTCTGGGTTCGATCTCTGGTTGGGTCTTGGGTGGCGTACTGATGATGAAGAGTCCCAAATATGCGCGAAACAATCAGCTGATACTACTTGGTTTTCACTGGATCACTAACCAAAGACATTTCGCAGTCAACCTTCGAGGTATTTACAGGCAACACAAGAATATATATATATTCGTTACTTGGCAAAATAAACCACAATACTTATTTACGAACTCTCTAAAAAGTTCAGTTTAATTCAACTCACAATCACCCCACCTTAATGTCTGAATATTAGGCTGTTGATTAGTGAATTTTCTTATACATCTATTGATTTTCATCATTACCTGTTGTCAGGATGTTATTGTCATTTTCATCTTTCAGGCATCAACTACACAGAAAAAAAACGCTCTAAGTACACCTATCATACATCCAGTGAATATTGGAATCATAACAATCTATCAGTTAATGACGGTCTGCTTAATAATCCGTTCCAGTTGACAGATCATTCATTATGAGTTCATTAGTTGGTATTTAAACTGACTTACATTCGTGAGGTTCGTATTTCATGACAGAAAGAGACCGGATTCAGGAGAAAAAAGTCATGTATTGATCAAATCGCCACTTTACAGATCATAATTGAACAGAGTTTGAAATGGCAGTCAGCACTCTATCTCAAATTCATTGACTTTGAAAAGGCCTTCGACAGCTCAACGTCGATCGAGAGGTGATTTGGAAACTATTTTACTACTACGGGGTGCTGCCTACAATTATACATCTCATCCAGCAGTTGTACGACAATGCTGCATGCCAAGTACTCCACAAAAGGAAACTCACAGAATCCTTCAGAGTGAAGACAGGAGTAAGACAAGGCTGGCTGCCTACTATCGCATGATCTTTCTGATTGCAGGAGATTTAATAATGCGACAGACAGCGGCGGGCAGCAAGGAAACAGGCATAAAGTGGACCCACACACACACAAAATGTTGGAGGATCTGGACTTCACCCATGATGATATATGTCTGGTTTCCCACAAACTGGAAGATATGCAAGTGATGAAAAGCAACAAGCTGATGGAAGAAGCATCAAAGATAGGACTCCCTTCAGGTGAACATGGAGAAAACAGAGGTAGGTGATGAAGATTCCTGGCCAACAGCAACAGCAATACCAACAACAACAGACAACAATCAGCTTGCATGAATGGGAGAAATCTGAAAGAAGCAATCTCCTTCACCTACCAACCTACCTACCTACCTAACAGGAAGCATCGTTTCAACTGCAGACAGGTAGACCTGATGAGGATACCAAAGCAGCGAGGATCGGGAAAACAAGACGTCTTCATTACTTTCAAGTCTATGTGGAGGTCAACAGAACTCAGCATGAAAATGAAATCAAGTCTCGGATTTTCAACTCCAATGTGAAGCCAGTACTACTTACTATACGGATCAGAGAATTGGCCAGCGCGTCATAAAGAGCACCTCAAACAAACTACAGACATCCATCAACAGCTGTCTTCGCTCAATATTACTCAAGATCAGATGGTCGGCCGGCCAGAAAGATCAGCAACAGAGGGGATCTCTGGGAGCGAACCAACTCAGCAGGAACTGATTGTGCAACAAATATGCAGGAAGAAATGGAGGTGGATTGGCTGGCCATACTCTGAGAAAACAAACCGTCAAGTGAGTGACATCACACGCCAGGCCGTTGCTCTAGTGGAACCCGAAAGGGAAGCGGCGATTTGGTCGTCAGTGCGAGGTGAAATGGAGGAGGTCATGTGAAGAGGAGATGAAAGCATGTGGTAGACGTGGAGCCAGGTGAAAACTATGGCAGAGAACCGAACGCACTGGAGACTTGGGTGGCTGAAGCCCTATGTTCCACTAGGAATTACAGGAAACAAGAATAATAATATAATAATAATTTCATGATAATATAAAACCGAGCTAAAGCTAGTTAACTGTGATGATTGTGTGATGATTGATCAAATTATGATTAGTGGTATACTACTCACGTCAGCTAGTAGTGCTTTCTAGCCAGCCAGACGTTGAAGTGATCTAAACATCGGACGGTCATCTCTCTAACTTTTGGGGTCAAGCTCATCAGCGGTGTACTTGATCTGACGTAGCCAAGAGAGTCGAATCAGTCCAAACCACCTGAATTCCAATTGGCTACTTAAGCAGACTGGTAATAAGTTAAATCAGATTGAGAATTTACATAGTTTGAAGTGACTGTAGGGTCTAACAGTTTTTTATTTTCACTAAGCGGTGACACGGCTTTCGTTTGATACAACTTTACTGGATTTTATCACTCTACAGGATTCTGTTCCACCAGTGTGAGATCAATCACATGCCGATTTATATTTTTATCACTTTATCACTCATGAACAAGATAGAAATGGACACTGATATAAGAATAAAACTTGTGCACTGTGGTAGAGTATAACCTTAATATGGGTAAAATTTATTTTGATAAAGTCTCACAGTGTTATACAGTAAGTAATATTTACTGATGACCACGTTTCGAGCGCAGTTTATTGCCACTCATAATCATTTGAAGGTACTCACATACCTTTCTAACTTCGTTAATGTAATTCCGCTATTTCCATCCCTTGATATGGTTGACAGTAATATTTTTCATATTTCCAGTACAAGCGATGAGTCATTCCCATTGCATGTAATGGGTGAAGGCTGGATGAACAAGGATTCAGTAATCAATCTCTCTCTATCTCCACCTACGTAGATTAATTCTTAGAATTTTAACCCTTTCCAACCCTATTGTGTGGTTATGTGTTAATGCATTCAGTGCAATGCAGTTCTGAGCTTTTTTCTAAACTACTTATCTTCTCGGGGTCAACCATTCTTACCTTAGCTAAATTCTTAAGTTCCGACAATCTGACTACCCCTGACCTACTAGTTTGACCTATGTAGTTGACCTCACAATCATTGCATGGTATTTTGTAAATTATATTATTTTGTTTAATTGGGTCAACTGGGTCCTTTAACCTACACAGCTTGTCCCTGAGTGGATTTGTAGGTTTAAATGTCACCCTAATCCCTGCTTTATTTAGAATTCTACCTAGGGTTTCAGATGTCCCCTCCTTATATGGTATAACTGTAGATGACTTATATTCTCTCTTATTTATGTTATCATTAATAGTTTCACAATTATTTTTATTTTGCTTTTGACCTATACTGATCTTTCTAATGAATTTTATAGAATAGTTACTCAACGCCAACTCTTCTTCTATCTGTTTTATTTCATCATTTAGGTCTTTTTTGTGCTACTTGGTGCTACTGCTTGGTTTGTTAGACACTCAACTAAACCTGCCTTCACAGACAGATAACGGATAAGACGAATTCAAGTCTAAATATCTATTAGAATGCGTTGGTTTTCTATAAACACTAGTGTGTAGTTTGCCTTCTTCTATTCGTTTGATTTTAAATCCAACATCACAGCTAATTCTCCTTGTTCATTTTCTGATTCAAATGTGAATTTTATTCCCTCAACTAGTGAGTTTATATGTGTCAAGAAGCTAGAGATATGTTTTGTTTTTAACACTGTGAAAGTGTTATCCACATATCTCCACCATATTTTTGAATTAGGATTAAACGTATTAAGATCCATATATTCCCAGCTATCCATAAATATATCTGCTACGATAGGGGATATTGGTGATCCCATTGCTACACCTTCAGGTTGTCTATATATTTTGCCTTGGAATTTAAAGATAGTAGATGTGAGGCATAACTGAATCCCCCAAATAATTTGTTCAGTGGACAGCTTTGTCCTATAAGTGAGTTCAGATCCGCGGTTAGTTCTTTTTTAACTGCTTCTAAAGCCATATTGACTGGTATATTAGTGTAAAGACTAGTTATATCAAAACTAACCATTTTTTCATCATTCTCTACTTGAATGTCATTTAGTTTTTTTTCATCTCATATGAATTAGTTAGTCTAGAGTTTGAGCGATTTCTAATGGGGCATAATATTAGAGTGTTAACTGATGAGACGAATTAAAGTCTAAATATCTATTAGAATGCGTTGTGCTCGAAACGTGGTCATCAGTAAACATTACTATATAACAAACACTGTGAGACTTTATCAAAACAAATTTCACCCATAATGGAATAGAAATCGACAATTTCTTAATGGATATTTTGGTGCTGTTGATAACTTTTTGACTATTTCTATTCTTTGTTTTACTGTAATCAGTTGAATCAGTTGAATTTGACAATCATCCTGCAGGTTGAAATACACCAAAATATGGTTTAGTTAAACAGTCAGTTGTTATTTATCACAAATCAATTAATCTATTAGTTATATATTGTAAACACTTAACTAGGTAATGAGATATTTGAATGATGTGACCTTGAGAATTCAATGTTCACTGCATGTGAATAAACAATTTACATCATATATATATACAGTTGTAAATGTAACAATTATAACAATTCTTTTTAATATGGTACTTTAATTGCACATACGTAAGCCCACTTCCTGTATATATATATATATATATATATATATATATATATATATATATATATATATATATTTATATATATAGAATGAATCTGAATAAAGCTTCACTTCATATTGAACCTAGCGCTGAAGATATTGTCTAAAAGGTCAATAAAAGCTTCTTAATGAAATCAATCAGCTCAGAGGATTTAATCACATCAAAATCATACACCTGGAATCGAAAAAACACTTAGATCGAAACCGGGAATCGTTGAAAAGAAACCTGTTCTTATCTGTCCAGCATACAAAGGGGGAGAAGTATCCACATGAATAAAAAAAATTAAGGGTGAATTGCAAAAAGAACATTTTGTCGCCTCAAAACTCATTCTAGTTCACAACACGGTATACTCGTTATTTCAGTCAAAAGTGGATAAGTATCTTTCTTGCTCATGTCTACTCCAACTGTATTACCCAGTTCATTTGCATTTGCAGCAGCAAGTATTTATGAAGGACTGAAAGGAAAGCGTCAGCTAGGCTTTCTAAGCATATCCCTTACAACGGACACACAATGGAAATTAGTTGGGCTTTCAAAATAATGAATACACAGATAAACCCATGGTTACTTTGATTTTCAGAAACCATTGCTATCAAAAGACTTTGACCTAACCTGTGTTTTAGGAAAGATGGTGTGACTAATCCCTCACTACCCTGGTAACTGCAACTGTTACACATAATTTTGATTTTCACTTACAAAGATGAACTCATTTTTAAGTTTCTAAATTCACATAATTCCTTTTCTCTGTCGTACTATTCACCTCCATCCTCTTGAAATTTCTCGCTGATCGATAGCTTATGTTTTCTTCAATCGATGTTTGTTTCGAAGCATGGTATATTTGTTCTTTCTTGCTTTCAAAGTAATAAAGGGAACTGGCTGTATGAAATTAATTCTAGGCATCTCCAGTTAACCAGTCGAAATTTAGGTGGTTTAAACCTCCTTGGCTCCTTCAGATGAGTTCAAGCAAGTATAGCGCTGATGAACTCATCTCTAAATGAGCCAAACGATCATCCAGTGTTTCGATCATTTCAATAAAGCTAAAAAGCATTGCTGTTTGACATTTGTGACCCACCCACCCCACGACTACTCGTGACAGTTGGTAGTATTAATCATCTTGCTGCGCCGCTTGAACTCTTGATTACTCTTTCTAGTGTCACATGGTTTGCTGTGAATGATTCTTATTTCTGAAAAAAAACTCCGTGATGCTCACGCGATGAGTTTAATTCTACGATTATTTACTGCGTGTTAAAACTTTTACTTGAATTTCACTATATGACACAAGTAATTAACATATTTGACACTGTATACCCTGACTCACCGTTTAAATCAGATTACCATCTTTTCGTGATTCATTATTTGAGATCACAGTTCATCAGTTTTTACCGTGCATTACATCACTAAACAGCATGTGACTTCACTTCTGCAATTTTCCGTGCTTATTCCTTACTAAACTAAATGTTGTGCATCAACACTCATGTGACACATCAACATCAATATCCTGTCGATAGTCATTTTATTAATGTACCGTGTGTGATACCGTTCGATGGGTGGTGACTAGCAGTGGAATCCAGAAGACACATCTAGTCGCATTCCGGACTTGTTAGCTAGATGCACCTGCATTCCCAGTGAGTGGCGGTGTAACAACAGAAGACAAGGGCGAAGCAACAGATCGTTTTATTATGAAAATCAACACGTATTTATACATCTTTCAACTACATTATTATAGACAAGCGCAGTCATCTGATTGGTTGTTTAGGTAGACAAACGCAGGCTTCTGATTGGTTGTTTCGGGATTCCTTGACAAATAGAGTTCTCTCTGCGAATCATATTTTGCCACGTTAACTTTGCTGTGATTGGTTGTTGACTCAGGCTTGTTCACGGCCCATATTAGTGACCTAGACCTAAACGTAGATTAGTGCCAACCAATCGGCTAGCAGCCTGCTCTCACCACACTCGTCCCCCCGTCAAATACGTGCGACTGAAGTCGGCTTGATCTACTTGGTGCAGGCGTCATCGTTGGCTTGTCTCGCTGTATCCGTTTCTGGAGCTCGCTGACGTTCACGCGCCTCTTATTGTTCGCCATTGCGACTGTGTCTGCGTAACCCCATCTCGAAGTGACCATATATGGTCCTTCCCACTTTGGAAACTGTTTGCCTGACCCTGTCGAACATTCGTCCATACTTCGGCCCACACCTTCATATGCTGCTTTCGCCCGACCTCCCAGCAGCGTCTCAAGTAGCAGCTCCATCGCTGACAGATCTTGAACGCCACTCAACTGCGCAGAAGCCTTGAAGTCCTGCCCGAAGATCCATATGTCTCCATCAAAAACTGCAGGGTATAGGCTTTTCATTTTCGGTAGGCAGCGACACCAAATGTAACAACAGAAGACAAGGGCGAAGCAACAGATCGTTTTATTATGAAAATCAACACGTATTTATACATCTTTCAACTACATTATTATAGACAAGCGCAGTCATCTGATTGGTTGTTTAGGTAGACAAACGCAGGCTTCTGATTGGTTGTTTCGGGATTCCTTGACAAATAGAGTTCTCTCTGCGAATCATATTTTGCCACGTTAACTTTGCTGTGATTGGTTGTTGACTCAGGCTTGTTCACGGCCCATATTAGTGACCTAGACCTAAACGTAGATTAGTGCCAACCAATCGGCTAGCAGCCTGCTCTCACCACAGCGGTATTCCCGCTGATTCGCCGGTGAATTCAACTGACGATTCTCAGACAGGACAAAATGCTCACCCTGGATTACACTACTAGTCACCATACACCAAATAACACCATGTTGGTTCTTGTGCATCGTCGAGGCGTCTTTACTGGGAATCGAAAGGTGAACAGACAGCGAACACTCTAGAGCAATATAATCAACGAATGAGAAATAGGAAATTACATTAAAGCCAATAATACTGCGTGTGATGTTTAAAAGTGATACATGGATATCTCTTCTACCTACTTGCAGGTAGACTTTATCTGTTACAGGGAAGATTGGAGTTATCTACTACAAAAATGCGCTAGTATCTAAACACAACACTGTTTATCGAAGTGCATAATAATGCGTAGTTGGCTGTATTAAATGTTAAGTTTCTTGAAGTACATGATTATTCCTACAGTGTGAAAATGTCACATAAGAATGCAAACGAAATTCCAAACTTACAGGACTGGTCACGAGCTGACATCAGTTACAGAACCATTGGTAGACCCTGTGAGTACTATACAGCTGTGGTAGTTTTAGTTTGGGACTCTTCACAGCACTCGCCCATCGGGGTTCAAACCCAGGGCCTTCCGGTTACAAGGCAAGCTCGTAGACCATTCAGTCACCAGGATCCCAACAAAAGGTCTATGAATCCCAGCTCCTGCCTGCCTCAAAAGACAGAATCGTTCACCAAGTTAGGCAAGGGATCCGTTACTTGCCTATGAAACTGGCTGGCGTTTGTGGTGAATATATATCACGAAGAGGCAGAAGTAAGAATTCATGGGATGAGCACTGGGTTGTCTTCCAGTGGCTAAATTGTCTACAAGCTTGACTCGCAACCAGAAGGTCTTGGGTGTGAACCCCAATGAGTACGTGCTGTGAAAAGTCTCAGACGTCTCGTGGTCAACCCTGTCACCAATGATTTTCCTTCAAAACAACTCTTGAAAAATCCTAAATATTTTAAACGATCACAATATGTATACATATAGATATATAATATACAGTAACGATGGTATTAGTAGTAGACAGCCAAATGTCGATAACTTATAGGGTCAGGAGATTCTTGTTGGTATTATTACTCCCTTGAGTCTCTAGAGAAACATAGGAACTTAGAAGCACATCTTATATAATTGGCCCTGGATCTACGACCAACTCGTTGTTTCCCATTCGGATTCCTCTCAAAAGACTACTCGGCTAGTAATGCTACTGGGCAGTCTCGTCACCGCATATCCAACCAAATCCCATTTGCTTCAGAATATTTTTTGGACTACAGGTTCTTCGTTGGTTGGTTCGCTTCTCGAGTCTAGTGTTACTAATCTTTTTTCATCGGCCATCTAATCTTCAATACGGAGCCAGAGTAGGAAGCTGTTGATAATGGTTTGAGGCTAGCGTTTTGAAATATTTTCCTTGACGCACGCGTCGATTCTTTGGACCAATGTAGAATCACTGACTGAGTTGACATAGGTGTTGAAGATCTAGATATTGTTTCTTCTGCTCAGGCTAGCATACTTCTACATTCATTTCAGAGTAATGAAGGTCTTGCTTGCTTTTACAGTCCTGATTATCTTTCATGTCTTCATCCCTAGCACATGTAGTTGAAACAATGATTCTCTGGGTAAATGAAGAAATTGACTTCCTTCAAATTTCACCCGTTGAAAGTGATTGATGCTTGTTGTCCTAAAGTTGTGTCCTCGTTGACTTTTCTGTCGAATTGTTAGTTCAAGCCTATAGATCTTCATGGATCAGAATCAATAGAAAAATGATCCAAATGATCTTAGTTCTATTTTTACTGAACACTAGTAACTAGTGTGACGTGTCTAGTCCTTTCTTTGATGCAGACTGAATTCTGTCAGTCAGGTTTGCAATGTGACCACCATTCTAGGTAGCTCGCCATTGATTAGATGATATTAGATGGTTGGAGGCAGTCAGCAAGAAGCCTTGGACTCAAGTTTCATGCTAGGGACTCATGTCCCTTCCAGATTGTAGATGAGTGCCAGCTAGCACGAAACCTGAGTTCAAGGCTTCCAGCTAATTGCCTCCAACTATCTAAAATCTTATTTCTTTTGGCTCAAAATTACTGCATCGAAAGTAATACTGTAACTACAGAAGACAAGGGTCAGGCAACAGATCGTTTATTGAAAAAATCAACAGATATTTATATATTTTTATGTACATTATTATTCGCTATTGTTAAAAGGTAAGCAACGTCTTCCGATTGGTTGTTTCCCTGCTGAAGGTTATTCAGCCATCTCTTTTTTGACGATCCTTAGACAGTCCGGTGATATATCTACGAATCGTATCCGCCCACGCAAAGTGTGCAGTGATTGGTCGTTAATTTCCTCAAGGTTAGGTTTTTTTCTTGTTTCTTCTCATGACCCCGATTTGGGACGTAAACATTGACGTAAATTTCTGTCTACCAATTATGTGTAGCAGACAGCTCTCACCACAATAAATCCTAGGGGAAGACCGTTTCTTGGGTAAGAAATAAACCACTTATCTTTATTATTTAGCATCCTTAAAACTGAGATATTTCACCTTATGGTACTAGTAAGCTGTTAGAGTTGTCACCTCAAAATGAAGCTCATGCTGGGAATGGTGTCTAGAAAGATAACTTAAGTTTCGCAGCTAAACCATTCAGCATATAAACCACGAACACACCAATATGCATAAACTGTTAGATGGTTGGACGCAATCTGCAGGAAGCCTTGTCGTGACCTGTGTTTTGTGCTATTTGGCACTAACCAGTCAGCAAGGCGTATCAGCAAACTTGAAGGAACTCATGCACATGGTCTGAGGTTCAAACCCCTGCCGACGCACACCTGATATTTATGGTCGGCCTGCAAAATTTGGACTACCGATATCCATGCTGAAAATTCCATACTTGTACCAAAATACCGTGTGGAATCAAGCTGTAATCAAAAATAAAATAAAAATAAATGTCCTTTCTGAGATTGAAACCCGCGTCACCCAGGGAGTTCTGCAGTCAAAGATGTTACCACTGAGCAAATCAAAATACTTAAACTGTATCTGACTTTCGTTTATTACTGCTTATACACTTGGTTTTCATCTGATTCACTTGATTGAAATAAGTAACACTTAATGATAATAACAATAATAATAGTCGAAATTTATCCTCCCATTTAAACCAGGAATAGAAGATTGTAACATTTAACAAAAAAACCTAAAGGTCATTCTCCTTATTTCCATCAAATAAAAATATATGATACGAATAGATGAACTCATTTATGATCAGAAATAAAATCGATATTTAAAGAAAAAGACAAAAAGTGTCAACAATAATAACTTTCATCATTTTTCGTTACTCAGTATGTAATCGTAAGGAAACCTAGGCATATATATCTTATGTTTTTGAAATGAAAGCTGTAAATAGTGATCAATTATTCCCGCCCCCTTACTAACTTACTTACTCATCTAACAAATACTACTACTATGACCGCGAAGTAATTTGGAAACTACTCGAGTACTACGGTGTGCAGTGCCCAAATATTCATCAACCTTATTCAACAGCTGTATAACAACGGTACATGTCAAGTCATCCACAACGGAAGACTCAGCGAGGCGTTTGGAGTAAACACATGAGTCAAACAAGGGTGCTTATTACCTATCACCAATGGTACTCCTAATTGTGGTGGACTGGGTTATGCGTCAGACAGTGGGGAACGAGAAGACAAGGATATCCTAGAAGACCTGGATTTTGCTTGTGGATGATTTATGTTTGATGTCAATGTCACAAAATCGAAGACTTACAAGCGAAAACCGACAAACTGGTCGAAGAAGCAGCCGGCGAAGACAGGACTCCAGGTGAACATGGACAAGACGGAGGTTATGAAAATAACCAACCAACCAACCAACAACAACAACAACAGCAGGAACATCTAGCACCAATCACCATCAACGGGAGGAATTTGAAAGAGGTCACTTCATTCACTCACTTATCTAAGGAGCATTGTCTCAACTACAGGCAGACGGAACGGACGAGGATGTCAAATCGAGCGAGATGCGGGAAGGGGGCGAGGAACACATTCATCAATCAACCTGAAACAACCAATCTGGAAATCTTCCGCTGTCACTCAGCCACCATCAACAATAACAAAATTCGGTCGGATTTTCAATACAAACACGTCAAGTCAGTCAGTTCTCCTATACGGATAAGGCAGAAACTTGGCTAGCGAGTGAGGGGGGGTCACAAAGAATATTTCCAACAGCCTGTTACATGTAGACCTTTATCAACCAACAACTGTCTTCGCTGGATCTATACTGAAGATCAATCAGATGGCCGGGCCGGGCTGGAAAGAATCACCAACTAGAAACTACGGGAACAAACAAAACAAGAACCAATCACCAACCAACAAATATGCAGGAGGAAGTGTAGATGGACTGGACACTCGCTGAGGAGGCCGCTGGGTGACATCGCTCGCGCGTATGTTGATGAAATTAAAGTTAAGGTCGTTATCTCTGTCAGTACTTAATTCTTTTTTGATTATAGCTTGTTTCCACACCGTAGTTTTGATACGAGCATGGAATTTCCAGCATGTGATATCGGTAGCCTAAATTTTGCAGGCCGACCATTGATATGGGGGGGGCGTTTGCGTCGACAGGGAATCTAAACCCGGACCGTGTGCATGGTCGGCGAGAGTCTTAACAGTTGTGCCACCGACGTGGTGCCATCGACCGATGGTCGAAGACTACTGAGTGATTATCTATGCAGGACACTGCAGTACAGCGGTTGATTTTGGTTGCTGCTGCTAAGAGGATTGATCATTATAATGCTCTACGTGTTCTTCTAATTAGTATAGTATCATTCAGCCTATTCAGTAAGCACTGAGCCAGAACTCTCTTTAGAAAATGCTCTAATCTAACCTAATCTCACTGTTTGAATAACCGAGAGGTTGGTAAGAAAACGATTATGGAATAAGACTAGATTATATATTAAGCTTTTACGACAACAACAACAACAAATCGCTACAATAATGAGATAAGAAAAGTGTTCTCAGAATAATTAATGCGTATATTAATCTTTAGAAATAATGCCTCCTTAGAAAAGGGAAAGCCACCCATGGTTTCTATCCAATTTTAAGGTCAGCTTTCTATCACCATGTTACTCCTCTTTATTCTTATTTGACGTAATGGGAACTAGAAATATCATATATATAGAAAGAGAAATAAATCAAAGCGACTTATAAATGAATTATATGATGGTACTATAGTGTGTTACAAAGTGCGACAATTTTCTTATTGCTTAGTTTAATGATGACTATACCCCAATACCCAGATAAATTTTAGGACAAACATGCAAAACTGGCCCAATACATTGGTTAGGATTTGAAGGGCGAATTGCATACAAACAGTGAATGTTCTTTAGTGGACAAGGAAAATAGTTTCGTGCCCTTGAAATACAAACGCAATCTGATAAACTAGCGTTGGTTCACACAGCAAGAGCAATTTGCTCGGATGAATGTCTTGATGAGGAACTTAATAATATTAAACGGTTGCCAAGTGAAAATGGTTATCCAGAAAAGTTTATCGATAAGAATATGAGTCTAAAATTAAGGCAGCCCAAGGTACCAACAGTTTTTAAAAGGCTTTATTCTTACAAATGCCGTACCTGGGGGTAATATCAACGAGATACTAACACAGCGCCTTAAAAATGCGGTAAAAAGAACATTTCCTGCTGCCACATTACGCTATGACTTCAAAACCACTCCTCTTCTGCGTTTGGGAGTAAAAGACAAACTGCCTAATTCCGCCTCTTCCACGTGTATCTACCAATCTGACTGCTCATGTGGAGCCAGTTACATAGGCCGTACAGTTAGGCGGATTTCTCGTCGAATTTATGAACATCACCCTGTGTAATTAAGCAAAGGACAAACAAAATCTATTTGCAGCGCTATTCTATCTCATCTTGTGGATACAGAACACAAGATTGACGTTAACCGTGCTTTCAGGTCATTTACCGCATGCCTACGAATCTGAATTTTTCCTTAAGAGTTCGACTACGAAATATTGCTGAAGCTGTTGGGATCCGCATTAAGAAGCCTAATTTAGGTGTCCAAAAGAAGTTAGTTCAGACATTATTCTTACCTTGGCCATCTGGGTTCGAATGATCCTGAATTTTTGTGGAATTTCCCCAGATTCAGTTGATATTATATTTGCTACTATATCTTCCTTATTATTATAATCTAAGCATCTTTAATGAATTATAATTCCACTGATGTTACTTAACAAATCGATATTATTTAAAAAGCACCAATACTGTTATCGACTACTAATCTCGAATATTCTATGTATATAAAGTTGTATATATAATTGTAGAACCAGAAGAGGAAATTATCGAAAAGGATATTCTTTGCTGGCTCAATTATTTTGTGTTTTATAGATGTCTGAATGAATATTTTTGCTATATTGAAATTTAGATTCATCTCAATACAGAATTCGTCACAAACAAATATCATGTAGAGAGCCATCGGAAACCACGAGGTACTGCATAACTGTTCCACTCTGATTCAAGAATCTTCCATAACTGCACCATGGATAAAATCCAGTACCATTCAGGCTATGAGGCGAAGATCTTCGGCCTTTTGCAGCAGCGCTATATCATAAGCTGATAAAGTTAGAATTTACAGGTCAGCGAATCCTCGCTCAAATGGTTGAATTTCCAACTAACTTGGCCTCATAACCTGTAGCTTTCGGATTCAGCCTTTTATGGGGTCATAGGTTTGAACGCTCTGGAAGTCTCAAGCTAAGACGAGGCGGTCACACAGCGTCGACCGACCGCCATGCGTTGGTTTTTGGTGATCCTCTATCAGTGATATTGGTTGGTGACGAAACCTGCATTGAAAAACAAGTGTTATTTTAAAGGTTCATTTCAGGAAGAGATAGATCCATATTTCTAGAATAGAATAAGTATGATGAGATTTATATATATATTTTTTAGTAAGGTCACATATGTTGACTGTCAGTTTGTTTATGCTTGTTGGATCACAGCAGTGATCAATATGCTGATGCTATAGTTACCCTGAATTTAGGATTATTTTGTAATCTTAACTTATAAATTACCGATAGCTTTCGATGCATGTTTCAATATTTATTGCGTTGTGCCTTGAAGTGAGACAAGCCAGAGCATTCGAACATAGAAAGTGAATGGTGAATTACTTGTCCAGCGATTTAACAGCCTTGGGTTAGACACAACTCTGGTGGTATTATGACCAACTTACGAGTCAATATAGATCGCATATATCTGCATCATTTTAAGTTGGCAAAACTGGAAAATATGCACAGATTACGAAAATATAGATTCAGTAGGTTAATACGCATGGGTACATCAGTGCCATTAATGTTACATATATACAATACTGGTGCTGTCTTCAACTATTCAGGATTAACACAAATTAAGTCTCTAAAATTTGTTCTCAGTATGTAAAACTGACTTAAACCATTTATTCTGCAACAAGCAATAGGGAACATCTGATTGTTTTCCCTCTGATGAACAATCAATGCGGTCAGTATGTGCAAAACTGAGTAGCATCAAGATCACTATTATTATATTATTATTGCTTCCTTTAATTCCTAGTGGAACATAGGGCTTCAGCCGCCCAAGTCTCCAGTGCGTTCGGTTCTCTGCTAAAGTTTTCACCTGGCTCCAAGTCTGCCCACATGCTTTCATCTCCTCTTCACATGACCTCCTCCATTTCACCCTCGCACTGATGGCCAACTCGCCGCTTCCCTTTCGGGTTCCACTCGAGAAACGGCCTGGCGTGTGATGTCACTCACTTGATGGTTTGTTTTCTCAGAGTATGGCCTCCAATCCACCTCCATTTCTTCCTGTCTATTTGTTGCACAATCAGTTCCTGCTGAGTTGGTTCGCTCCCAGAGATCCCCCTCTGTTGCTGATCTTTTCTGGCCGGCCGACCATCTGATCTTGAGTAATATTGAGCGAAGACAACTGTTGATGGTCTGTAGTTTGTTTGAGGTGGTCTTCATGACGCCCTGGCCAATTCTCTGATCCGTATAGTAAGTAGTACTGACTTCACATTGAATTTGAAAATCTGAATCTTGATTTCATTTTCATGCTGAGTTCTGTTGACCTCCACACAGACTTGAGAGAAATGAAAGCCTACCTTGCTTTCCCAATCCACGCTGCTTTGGTATCCTCATCAGGTCTACCTGTCTGTAGTTAAAACGATGCTTCTCAGGTAGGTCAGTAGGTAGAGGAGGTTACTTCTTTCAGGTTCCTCCCATTTATGCTGGCTGATTGTTGTCTGTTGTTGTTGCTATTGCTGTGGCTGTTGGTCAGGAATCTTCATCACCTACCTCTGTTTTCTCCATGTTCACCTGAAGGGAGTCCTATCTTTGATGCTTCTTCCATCAGCTTGTTGCTTTTCATCACTTGCATATCTTCCAGTTTGTGGGAAACCAGACATATATCATCATGGGTGAAGTCCAGATCCTCCAAAATTTTGTGTGTGTGGGTCCACTTTATGCCTGTTTCCTTGCTGCCCGTCGCTGTCTGTCGCATTATCCAATCTACCGCAATCAGGAAAATCATTGGCAATAGTAGACAGCCTTGTCTCACTCCCGTCTTCACTTCGAAGGATTCCGTAAGTCTCCCGTTGTGGATTATTTGACATGCAGCATTGTCGTACAACTGTTGGATGAGATGTGTAATTGTCGGTGGTACCCCGTAGTAGCGAAGTAGTCTCCAAATCACCTCCCGATCGACGTTGAGCTGTCGAAGGCCTTTTCAACGTCGATGAAGTTGAGGTAGATTTGCATATCATCAAAATAAAATCTTATGAGAAGTGAATGGATATACATATATACAATGGTTAGGAATATTTTCAGTGGGAATACTTTCCAGTTTATCACTAAAAACCTGCAGTTGAGAAATCGGATTGTGAAACTAATTCTTAATACATTTTTTCGACCACCGAAACATATTATGCATATCTGTTCTAATTTTAGCCTCATCGGGAGTACTCACCTACTGGCATTCAGACCCATGACCTTCCGGATACAAAGCGAACGCGTAAGTCATTCAGCCATTCGTTACCGAATCAGTGGCGAGTCGATGAATTAAAACTTCTACCATTTCGTGGTTCTAGCGGGAATGGCACCAGTCAAAATCGTCAGCCAATATTTGTCCTCACTACCGAATGAGTGGACCTCAATGGTCACGACTTTGCATTATAGAACTTCAGTCAACGTCATCCTGTAGCTAATCACTAGCAAATATCAGATTGACTTTTAACACTGATTCTGTAGGGATTTCACTTGGCGGTAGTTGAGCAAGATTCACAAATTGGTAGAAATTAGAGTTTATGTGCCTTTGAGTTGGATTCAAGTGGCTGAATGGTCCACGAACTTGCCTTGTAGCCGAAAGGTCCAAGGTTTGAATTCCGGTGAGTTCGCACTATTGATGAGTCCAAAACTAGGACGAAACAACTGTAAAGGCTGGCTTAGTTAAGTGTCTAACAAACCGAGCAGGAGCACTCAGTACCACAAAAAAGACCCAAACGATGAAATGAAAACAGACAGAAGAAGCGTTGGTGCTAAATAACTATCCTATGGAATTCAGAGGTCAAAATCAAAATAAAAATAATACTAAAACTAGTAGTGATAACATAATTAAGAGAGGATATAACGCATCTACAGTTCTACGATATAAGGAGGGGATATCTGTGACCCTACTTAGTAGGATTCTCAATAAAGGAGGAATTGGAGTGGCATTCAAACCTACAAACTTACTCAGGTAGGACAAGCTATGTAGGGTAAAAGACCTGGTTGACCTAATTAGACAAAATAATATAATTTACAAAATGCCCTTCAATGACTGTGATTCAAGTCAACTACATAGGTCAAACTAGTAGGTCAGGGGTAATCAAATTGTCGGAACATAATAATTGAGCTAAGGTAGGAATGGTTGACCCCGAGAAGATGAGTAATTTAGAGAAAAGCTCAGCGATTGCACTGCATGCATTAACACATGACCACAAAATTGAGTGGGAGAGGATTAAAATTCTAAGAAGTAATACAGGTAGGTGAAGAAAGAGATTGACTACCGAATCCTGGTTCATCGAGTCTACACCAAACAAATGTAACAGAAATGACTCAGTGCAAATACCAGAGATATGCATGGGAGATATTATTAACACCAGTCAGTCAAATCAGAGGAGGATAATAAATAATCTCAAAATTCTATTTCAATTCAAGTATATCACAACATTCTAACGAGTTACTTATTTATTTTGACTATAAAAACACTCGTCTTATTTCCTGTCTGATTGTATTTGGTCAATAACTCTCATATTATTATTTCTGAATGTACATTATCCCACACTGATTTTTATTCAAATGTCTAATCATGAATTCCACTCAGGTATATAAATGAAGTAAGAAAAAGTTGTGTGAGTGAGGGAGTGACTTGATATGATTATGAGTGGCAATAGTTTGCGCTCGAAACGTGGTCATCAGTTAATATTACTGTGAAACAACATTGTGTGATCTATCAAAATAAAATCTTATCCATAATGGAGTAATACATGGTCAACCTTGAAACAAAATGGAATCCCCACAAACTAACCAGTGTTACTTATCTAGTCCTCGGTTTGGTTAAGACTAAATTGTATCAGTCGAATTTGCAATGCGTTCATCAAGCTAGATGATTCGCTATCTCTGTGTCCTTTGGATTCATGTGTGGCGGTTGAAGACAACCGGCACCATTCAAGAACGAGTGTCTGCAGCACTGGAAGAACTCTTGTCCCCTCTAGGATCCAAAGCCGTATCACCTAGTCCTGCAGTCAGAGACACACTGCCACTGAGCTATCTGAACTCATGATTGGCCTTTTATGAGACTGCAATGGATGCTTTCATTGGACACATCTAGTCACTGATGCTGGGGTAGAGTGAATTCTGTCAGTCAAGTTTTTAATGTGGTAACCAAACTATGTAACTCACCAATCGCCTCCATCTAACATTTTTCAACTGTGTTTGTCAACATCATTTTGTTAAACGATGGAATCGTTATCTGGCCAAGGGGAATAGACATACTGACACATTTGAAAGAATATTATTTCTGATTTTGTAGTCAAAAAGAGAAAGAGATATTCGACAGAATAAGTTCCTGAAGGTAGATAACAACCCATTCACTTAAACTTCTATTCAAACCAAACTAGTCACTTGGTTTGATTTGATTCGACCTCCTAAACTAAATCACATAGGATACACCAATGATACTCTTGACCTCAAACGAGCAGAAAGCAGTTTGGTGTTTAGGTCACTTCGATTTGCCTAGTAAGCAACAATGGTTAGTTTGCGTGATATCCGACTACTCATCTCAGTCTATAAGTAGTATATTGCGTGATGCATTTATTCTGTTTCCAAAGAAAACTATGGTGAAATAATCACCTGGGACTGTGAAAATTGAGAGCTAATATGCAAACTGCGAATTTGATTTAAACCAATCAGGACATTTCAGTATCGCGATATGATGTCCAAAGGCCAAGCATCTGTCAAAGATGTTGAAAGGCACCTATGTATATTTAAACACTTATGATTTAAAAAGGAGTCTGTGGGAAATCCAACCGCGTAGTTGTCTTCCTCTTCCGTATTCTTTGAACATTTGCGACAAATCAGGTGTTGTTTAATTCGATTTAGATTTTCCCAGTCGATTGACTGGCCCGAAGTGCTCGGTCTCAGATTGATATGTCGGCTTCTTGTGCAGATGCCTCAACGATATCTGCTGGATGGCAGCTAGCAGTGGAATCGAGGACAATGCGCACTTAGTTTTGTTTGGGACTCGTCAGCCTGCAGATGTACCTGCATTCCCCAATGAGTGACGATGTTCCCACCAAGGCTGGAACCCAGTGCCCATAGCTTCAAGCGCCAAGGCGTTTCAAGTTTCATGACCAGATATCATTGAAGCATCTGCACAAGGAGGCGACATGTCAATCTGAGACCGAGCACTTCGGTCCAATCAGTTGACGAAAAAATCTAAACCGTTGCACAGGATGTGGCTCTAGTGGTCTAGTGACCAGTGCTTTGGCGCCTGAAACTATGGGCAGTGAGTTCGAGCCTCGGTGGGAACATCATCACTCACAGGGGAATGCAGGCACATCTGCTGCTCCCAAATAAAACGAAGTGCGCATCATGGATTCCCCTGTTAGTCAACATCAACCAATTAACTTCAAATCATTTCTGATTGCACACTAATCAGTTACTAGTGTGAATGTCTCTAGTCCTTTGCTTGGTGCAGACCGAATTCTATCAATCTGTCAGATTTGCAATGTGGCCACCATCCCACTAGGTAGCTCGCCATCACACAGTGAGCACTGATTTGATGATATCAGATCGTTGGAAGCAATCGGCCACAGGAAGCCCCATCCAACCTAGGTTTCGTGCTAGTTGGCACTCACCAGTCAGCAAGGCGTATCTGCAACTGCCTTGAAGGAACTCATGTCCTTTCTGGGGAGATTCAAACCCCGCGTCACTCATTGAGTTCTGCAGTCAGAGACATTATCACTTCAAATCAGGTGTTTTCTAAAAAAAAACCTAAAATCTCTTCTTTCTGGTTCTCTGTTATAGTGAGAAACATGACAGTACCACTTTATTCGGATTCATATTGCAATTCCACACATTTGTACATAGTCACCGAGACTAAACAGCCCACGTTACAAATTGACCATATATATAACTCTAAATATCAAATTATATATATATAATGGTATACACGTACTCTGATACACAATGAATTATTGATTAGCAGTATTCTGTGTGCACAGATAAATTTAACGAAACAATTAAATTTTTATTTTATTTCATCATTTTTGAAATGGATTTGTGCTACATTGTTCATAGTTATCAAGTTGTCGCTATTTGTGGGTGTGTGTGTGTGGGTGGGTGTGTGAGAGCAGTTATAGTTAGTGTTCACAGGTGATAATAATAACAATAATAAGTCATAATAATTACCGGTTAGTGTCCTATTTTCATCAATAAATGTTGTATAATGCATTATCAATTGTATAACCAGAAAATTATTGTTTTTTAAACAAATAAATGTGACATTAATTTTGAACTTTTTAAAGTGTACAAGTGTGCGTTTGCAGAGATTTAATTCATTTTAAGACTGATCAATAACTGACCTCGGTTAGAGAACCACAGAGGATTGATCAGTAATTGTAGTTTAGTCTGAGTTTTGGAACCACCTCCGAACATCCCAATACCAGGATCGAATATATAGGACCTTTATGCGTTAGAGCGTCGATGGCACAGCGGTTAGGACGCTCGCCGACCATGCACATGGTCCGGGGTTCGATCCTCGGCCGACGCACTCCTTTACCTCGTTAAGCCGGGAATAACGCTGATAAAGAGGGAAGGTTGGGTATGAGTCTAGCAACCCCATCCTGTAAAATAAACACCACTGCTACAGAAACTTCAAGCCACAAGCTTGAAGCCATATGTTCCACTGGGGAACGTGAGGGAAACAGTTATGCGTTAGAAGGCAAGCTCGACGCCCGGGAAACTGAAGGTGAGGCGGCATGAGACAAGGTCATTGTCGAGAGGCTCGTATGTGAGTTCGATAGCCCCACAGACAGACAAGCGGCACTGCAGGAGTTCCGGACTCTGAGGCCTGGTTGGGACAGGGATCCGTTGGTTCTCTGACAAGTGGTGACTCTGACAAATCTTCTGAGACACGCATTACTCATCTTAGACGAAGATTCGCGAGAACAGCTGTTAGCTTCTCAGTTCATTGAATGCGTCCTCATGGATACTGGTCATCAATTGCAGCTAGTTAACGCAGCTCAGCCGATGGATGTTCACGAAATGGCAAAAGTCACAAGGCTCTAGTAATGACGGAGCATAATTGAGTAGCTATTTCACTTGTAGTAAAATAAATAATTTAGTTTCCTTATTATATATGTGGAATAATTATTTGTGGTCATATTGGCTGTGATACACACTCGTATAGGGATTAAGCTTAACTCATGCATGAGTACACATGAAAGCGTGACTAGAATTAAAGATAGTCGCTCTGAGTGAAAGAAATAAAGAGTCTGCATATTATCTTATTTACTGTCCACTGTAAACAGCAGTATTAGTGATAATAATTGATAAATCACGTATACTGAGGTAGAAAAAAAACTTTCACGAGTTATCTAAACCTTTCTGAGTCAATTTTTCAAAAGAAAAAATAATAATAACAGTCGATATTATTTCCAACCTATAGTTATGGAATGATGAATTCTATAGTCCCTTTTTCAAAGACAAAAGAAGGCTAAGAAGTACAAAAGACGGTTTGATTGCATGGAGGATTTCATGTGATGCTCACTAGCGACTGGCCCTATCCAGGCAGTCAACCTGGGTTCTAGTGGGAAGCTGTGGCTAGTAGGGTACAGCAGGTTGAAGATGAGGCAGTAGATCATCGAAGAAGACAATGAGAAATGGTCGCGCTGTGTCGTGAATTGGCAGAAGTTAGAATTCAAGGACTAGCCATTAGATCAGGCCCCAGTGGCTAAAAGGTCGAAGGCTAGCTCGCCTTGTAACCTAAGGGTCCTGGGTTCAAACCCCGGTAGGCGCATACGGTTGAAGACTCCCAGACTAGGCTAACGAAGCAGCTGTCCAGTACTCCCTGCAGGTTTTCCACTGGTTCTCTAACTGATGCCAACTCATGATGATATCCTCCATATCATCAAAAAAAAAACCATACAAAACCAATACCCAAAAATGACGGTTTGTTGTATACTACTGATTGGTTGTGGGGAGTAGTTGGATACTTCTCATATCAACCAGCAATATTTGCTAGGCACATCGAAATGGCAGAAACACTGAACGATCTTTCTGCTCGATTCGAACTGAGTTCATCACAAGTGTACTTGGTTTGACTCAATCAAGAAAGTCGAATCAGGTTAAAGCACCCGAATTCTGTGAACTGGTAATACACTACTGGTTGATGTACTGTTTTTACAATTTCTTAACTTGTGCATCTTACCTACTGTACATTGCTTCTCCCCACCTTAGTCTTTCCTGGCCTACTGAAAAAGGACTATGTCATAGTGAGGAGAAGAGTATTAATGGTTGTCAGTAGAGTAAGTGATGTGCAACTTAGTCAGGCGGCTTGTTACTACAATAGTTGATAGACACCTGAATAATTCATGTGAGAAATGGTCCGAAACCATCTAAATTGTCTGACCCTCAACACCCAGCCCTCTATTCTCCACTCTCCTCGCCTTGTACCTCAGTACAAAAGATTATATGGTCGTATTGTGGTGAGAACTGGCTGCTAGCCGAATTGGTAGACAGTAATTTACGTCAATGTTTACATCCTAAATATTGGTCATAAGAAAAATAAGAACAAAGACTGATTCAACAACAAGTCACAGAAGACTTTGCATAGGCGGATACATTTAGCATATAGATGATCTGACATTCAAGAAACAGCTACAAAGAGATGAAAGATTAGCGTTCAGCAAGAAACCACCAATCAGAAGACTGTGTTTTTCTGCTAAAAATAGTCTATATTAATGTAAATGAAAATTTATAAATATGTGTTGATTTCCTTAATAAACGATCTGTTGGCCAGCCGTTGTCTTCTGTTGTTACAGTATTACCGAGTATATGAACTCAACGATATCATACTTGGCCAGCCCGTGTTCTATGCGACGGAGACAGTGTATGAAGCAAGAAACCTTTGAATTGTTTATTTTCTTACTATTCTGATTACAGCTTAATTCCACACTGTATTTTTTGGTACAGGTATTGGATTTCCAGAACGTGATATCGGTAGCCCAAATTGTGCAGGCCAACCATAGATATCAGGTGTGCGTCTGCAGGGGGTGGAACCTCGGACCATATGCATGGTCGGCGAGAGTCCTGACCGCTGTGCCACCGACGCACACAAATCTGTGTTGTTAGCTAGATAATTGTGCCCTCTGTTATCTCTTATTTGTAATCTATGAAGTGACACTAACTCAATTAACTGACAGTCTGAGCTATTATTTGTATATTTGTAAATTCATTGTCACTAGCAATACCAAATAAGAACACTTCTGTTAACCAAACTGTAATTCGATAAAATTAGATGTAATTGGGCACCAAATGCTGAAAATTCCACACTATAACATTAGTAAGCGTTAGCCAGCTAATCATACCAGCCCATAAGTAGTATATAGTATCATGCATTTTAAGCTGGCACATATGTTGTGTTCTGAGTAATTTGAGGCTTACAAAGGAAACTGTAGTGGTGCAATAGGGAGTGCGATAATTGAACAACGCCTAGTTAACACACTGGTCATTCCATCTCAACAAATCCCTCCTGCTTCAAAGTGGTCTACAGAGTCAAGAATAACCTACCAAATGCAATAGAGTTTCGTCTTCTTTGTATCGCTTAAGCTCTGACCATTTACATAGAAAAACTGGAAGTGTGCATACAAAAGAGAATTACTCAACCACTTCTATTAGCACGGTGTGACAAATTTGTCGATTTTTGATGACTTTTGTTTGTTTGTCCAAAATAGGACGAAATCCGTATCCCGGATTCCACTGCTAGTCACAATCCACCAAATAAATGTTTCTTTAAGTGATTATAATTCTTGTATTCATTTAGAACTCTCACGTAATTTCGTATTCTCCACTTTTTTGCTATGTGTATTCTGAGTATAACTCAATCATCAAACAATTCATATTGCTATACAACTAAATTTTAACAACACTTTATGACAACTCATCACCTTTGCTGCCAAATGATACGAGTGGAACACAGGGCTTCAAGTTCGAGTTCTGAAACTTCACCAGCAGGGATGTTATACTCATCCTGTGGGGTTGTTAGCCTCACAGCAAACCTTCACATTTAATGCCGTCTACTACCGTCTAGCTGAGGTTTAGGAGTGAGTAGAATGCCGGGAATCGAACAAAGACCACATGAGGTGTGGTTGCCAGCATTCTCCCGCTTAGCTCCCGACGCATTAAGGCGCCATCCACTGGGCCACTCAGCACATTAGACATTAATTGCCATTTTTTTCAGTAAGTGCTCTTATATCAAAACATCTATAACTTTCTGAAAATTCAGGGATTTCTGTTTGCAAGCTAGACACAGCACAGGAGACCAGTAAAGAGAAGTCAAGCTACTAAACTTGTTTGCACTATTTCAACATCTGTTGAACTTTTTCAGTCTCATATTTTATTAGAGAGAGAAGAGAACAAGAACCTCAGGAAAGATATCATTTCGGTGATTTCAACATCAAAAGCTGTACAATCACCCTTTCATGACTGACTGACTGACTGACTGGTTTCAACGTAGAATTTTGGAGATGTACAGCAGTTTGAGTTGTCATACTCCCTCCATGTAGCACACAAAGCAAGAGAAAAGAGTGAAGAGCGATTCAAAAGAGAAAGTGATAATAAACAGAAATACGCAGTGGAAGGAATAGTAATAAGGAGGAACAATATAATTTTTCGGACATTATGAATCACATGGTGTGAATGCATCTGAACCAGCCCCTGAGAACGATTTGAGCCATATCACTAGTTGTCTGCAGCCTTCATTGGTTTTCACTATCTCGAGGACCCCAGTCAGGAAATCTACACTTCCCCACTTGGCTTAAACTGACTGTCAATGATTTCATGGACTGATGAAGCCACGTTTTGTTTCGATCACCACTGGCTCTTTTCTAGCCTGACCTAGTAGTGACCGTCGAGGAAGGAGATGGCTAGAAATGCACTTGTAACACATGTTCTAACCATCTCACTCAATCGATATAACTTCACAGTCTCATCAATTGATTTCCCCTCCTTACGTAGCACTCGACCGATGACTACCTTCAATATTGCTCATTGTATTATACCACTTCATACGGGATGTAGATAGAACGCAAGCAACTGTGTTCAAAGACAGCTAGCCTTTTCGTATCTTCCGCTTTCAATGGCCTGGTGTCACTCACAGCCATAAAGGAGGACGGAGTCGACTTCTGATCAATACAAATGCCTTTTGATCGATAGCCTGTTGGATATTAGGTCTAACAAACCAGAAATGGTGTAAGTCGGTAGGCAAATGCTAAACGAACCTTCTGTAGCCGTTACATGGGTTTCTAGTGGGAAGCTGTGACTAGTAGGGTATATCAGGTTGAGGGTGAGGCAGTAGCTCTCGAAGAAATTATTGAGAGGTTAGAATCTCTGAACTGGCCATTGGATCGTGTCCCTGTTGCTTAATGGTCTACGAGCTCGCTAGCCTTCTAACCAGCAGGTTCTGTGTTTGAACCCCGGGGGTGGGTGGGTCTGTACTACTGAAGAATCCCATGCTAGGACGGAACAGCTATCCAGTACTTCCAGGATTTCCAGTGGTTCTTATTTAACTGACGTCAGCTAATGATGAAATCTTCCGACCAATCAAACTTAATCCCTACAAAAAACCAATAGTTTAAAAGACAGACAAATGGACGAACAGACAGCATACGAAATATATATTGAATACACTCTGTTTACATTTATGGCGTGTAACCTTGACCTTTAAAAGTTGTACTCATTTGGCTTTGTGTCAATTGATATTTGGCTCATTAAATATTTGAATTATTTTTTTTAAACGATTGTTCTAAAACAATTCGCTATATTTTTATTTGGAATTAGAAAATATGATTGTGTGTTTTTATTTCCAAAAGGGATTAAGATATTAGACACGTACATGAAAGGTCTTAGATTTTAGGAACTAATTAGTTTTTCATTTCGTTCACATTTCTCATCACGCAATCTTAGTTACCTATTTTCAGGCATTGGTTATGTAGGGATTTTGTTTGATTGCATGGAGGATTTCATCATGAGCTGACATCAGTTAGAGAACAGATGAAAAACCTGCAGGGATTACTGGATAGCTATCCTAGTTAGAATTCATGGGGCATTGGATCGGGTGGCAATAGATTAATTGTCTACGAGCTCGCTGGCCTGGTATCCAAAAGATACTGGTTTCGAACCCCGGCGGGTGCGTTCTGATGAAGAGTTCAAAACCAGGACGAAACCTATGTGCAGTACTCCCTGCAGGTTTTCCAGTGGTTCTCTAGCTGATATTTGGATAAACTTGAAGTGAAGGTGAAATGGAATTCTCCTTCGTTACAGGATTCAACAGCCTCTTGTTCCAGTCTTGGTGTGATGCTGCAACTAACAGATTTTCGGGGATATAGAATTTCATTAATTTGTCCATGGACTCTAGTTATCCCACCTTCTGACTGAAGTTTGATGGAATTCAACGAAATAATACAACACATCTGATTGAATATCGCAGAATATACGAAAATGAAGGTGTTTACACAACGTAGTTTGCGTCAGTGGTTCAGCTAACAACGTATTCAGTCCAGGGTTCGATCCCTGGTTGAGGCACTCCTCAACCTCCATTAACCGATAGTATGTCCAGTAAAGGTGGAAGGCTTGGCAACTTCTCGTCCTAGACTATGACGGAACACCTGTCCACTGCCCATTGACTTTCAATGGTTCTGTAACTTAGTCTGGTTCATCAAAAATCAATAGAATAGTATATGAAATGAAGTTAAGTGAGATTTCAGGCACTCGAGATGGCGATTTTAACAACCTATTTAAAGAGATTTCATAACTTCCCTTCTCAGATAAGTAAAAGAATTGAGTGTTGTATAATAAATTCGATAATAGTACATTTTAACCAAATGCATGAGAAAATATAACTTTAGATAGTTTTGAATATTCTTGTGTAGATGAGATTTTATGCATACAGTAACCTAAAAATGCAAAAATTAATTTGCCCAAGTCATCATTTCTACAAATGTGGCACCACACACTTGTGCTTAATAATCAGATGGTTATTTTTTTCAATAGTGTAAGGCATAGAAGTGTGTTTATGACACTTATAATAACTCATATAATAACAATTTCGCTTTGTTCCAGAAACTTATTTTTTGTACTACCGAAGCCTTCACCATTTGCATCGAGAAGTCGGAGCTATGTATTGAAAGGTGACTAGTCCATCGGACACATTAAAAAGCAACCTTATCCACATAAAAGACCAAATCTCTAAAGATTCTATATCTAATTGTGTCTACAAAATGAAATGCTTGATTGGAATGGGATACGATATACATCGGATAAACATCGCCAGAGAGAAATCAAGGTAATGAGAAAAAATGAACACCGTAGATCATCTGTTCCACCAACAAGAAATCCAGTTGAACTAGAAAAGCTTGAAAAGTCATCATCCATAGGTGGTGGCCTACACGCTACAGAATCAGGCCACAAAATTCATTTTGACAATATTGAAATCATTATCCAGAAAAAGCATTTAAAAATCACAAAGAACGTCTCATATCATCAGGAGCACTTCATATCAAGTGGAATCCAAATTGTCTGAATAGGAATGATGGACTAGACCAGAATCTGACCTGGTTACAACACCCCACTGCTCTCCCCCCCCCCATGAAGTGACAAAATCAACACGAATGTGATAAGCGATTTCATTATGTAAACACATGCTGTCTTTATAATCGTATACACTTATCGAATCCAACAATCTACACCTGGTTTTGTTATCCTTACCACTTGGTCAATTTGACAACGCAAAAATGACCCCATGCTGAGGAACGATGATTAAACTAGTGCATATTTTATAAGCTGAAAATTTGTAAATTCTGGTTTAATAATACTTTGATAAAGCTGTTAGCATCAGCATTAAATAGCGAAACGTCAGTAAAACAGTAAATATCGTTTTGTCTTCCTTTCGTTCACTGGGAAATACAAAAAAACATTTATAATAATGAAATCCTTCAACCCATGAAACACAATTCACACAAAATCAATACTTGAAAATCGATCTGATGCTCACTAGCGACTGGCAATATTCAGGCAGTTAATCTGGGTTTCTAATGGGAAATTGCGACCAGTAGGGTATTAGAGGTTGAAAGTGAGTCAGTAAATCATCGAAGAAGACATTGAGAAGTAGTCGCGCTATGTCATGAATTAGCAGAAGTTAGAACCCACGCACTGGCCATTGAATCGAGTGGCAATGGCTTAATTGTCTACAAGCTTGCTAGGCTTGTATCCAGAAGGCCATGGGTTCGAACCCCGGTGGGTGCATATCACCAAAGAGTCTCAAACTAGGACGAAATAGCTGTCAATTACTCCCAGGATTTCCAATGGTTTTCTAAGTGACGTCAGCTCATGGCGAAATCCCCCCCCCCAACCAATCAAACAAAATGCCAACAAAACTAATACTTTTGAAATAATGAAATTAGTCCAACCTCTACAGTTATCATGGTTCTAGTTCTCTTGGACGCTTTAGTTATCGTCATTTTGTTTTTGTTATTTATTCCCTTCGTGTTTCTTTCTTCAACTTCAATTATAAAAAAAAAAACTGATACAGAAACTTCAGCGCGATGAACCTCTTTGCACCAATAAAAAACACTATTTCAACTTATTTCCATGCACATCCTGTTTACGTCAGTCTTTGTTGAAAACTGTTTCACATATTGTCCAACTATTTTCTAATCCTGTATCATTTTGTCACTACACCTTCAAACTTTGATATCAAGTTGAAAATTATTATTGATTTTATTCTTCCATTCGTTACTACGTTGAATTTATAAATAATAATAATAATGATCTTAATTAGTTAAACTGATCTATAGAAAAAAATGATTTCAGCATGGATACAGAAGGTTCGTTTACCATTCGCCTACCGACTTACACCATTTCTGGTTCGGTAGACTTGATATCCAGCAGGCTATCGATCAAAAGGCATTTGTATTGATCAGCAGTCGACTCCGTCCTCCTTTATGGCTGTGAGTGACACCAGGCCATTGAAAGCGGAAGATACGAAAAGGCTAGCTGTCTTTGAACACAGTTGCTTGCATTCTATCTACATCCCGTGTGAAGTGGTATAATACAATGAGCAATATTGAAGGTAGGCATCGGTCGAGTGCTACGTAAGGAGGGGAAATCAATCGATGAAACTGTGAAGTTATATCGATTGAGTGAGATGGTTAGGACATGTGTTACAAGTGGATTTCTAGCCATCTCCTTCCTCGACAATCATTGTTAGCTGACATAGGATCGATCAGGTTTGAAACACAGCCAGTGGTGATCGAATCAAAACGTGGCTTCATCAGTCCATGAAATCACTGACAGTCAGTTTAAGCCAAGTGGGGAAGTGTAGATTCCCTGACTGGGGTCCTCGAGATAGTAAAAACCAATGAAGGCTGCAGACAACTGGTGATATGGCTCAAATCGTTCTCAGGGGCTGGTGCAGATGCATTCACACCATGTGATTCATAATGTCCGAAAAATTATATTGTTCCTCCTTATTACTATTCCTTCCACTGCGTATTTCTGTTTATTATCTCTTTCTCTGTTGAATCGCTCCTCACTCTTTTCTCTTGCTTTGTGTGCTACATGGAGGGAGTATGACAACTCGAACTGCTGTACATCTCCAAAGTTCTACGTTGAAACCAGTCAGTCAGTCATGAAAGGGTGATTGTACAGCTTTTGATGTTGAAATCACCGAAAAGATATCTTTCCTGAGGTTCTTGTTCTCTTCTCTCTCTCTCTCTAATAAAATATGAGACTGCAAAATTTCAACAGATGCTGAAATAGTGCAAACAAGTTTAGTAACTTGACTTCTCTTTACTGGTCTCCTGTGCTGTGTCAAGCTTGCAAACAGAAATCCCTGAATTTTCAGAAAGTTATTGATGTTTTGATATAAGAGCACTTACTGAAAAAAAAATGGGAATTAATGTCTAGTGTGCTGAGTGGCCCAGTTGATGGCGCCTTAATGCGTCGGCAGCTAAGCGGGAGAATGCTGGCAACCACACCTCATGTGGTCTTTGTTCGATTCCCGGCATTCTACTCACTCCTAAACCTCAGCTAGACGGTAGTAGACCGCATTAAATGTGAATGTTTGCTGTGAGGCTAACAACCCCACAGGATGAGTATAACATCCCTGCTGCTGAAGTTTCAGAACTCGAACTTAAAGCCTTTTTTTCCACTCGTGGAAATTAAATTTAGTAAATAATATATAATTAAGAATACTAAGACTGTTCGTTGGACTAATTCGTAAGAACTGTAACAACGGCATACAACGGTGGACGTCAAAGTCCTCAGGTGGACAACCTCAGAAAATCCCCAGTATTACAGAAACTAATTGAAGGATTTCCACAAGCCTCGGAAAATGAATATGTAAACTATCGTAATTAAAACTAATCATAGCCGTAAGCTTGAGTCGGCGGCACAGCGGTTAGGACGCTAGTCGACTATGCACATGGTCCGGGGTTCGATCTTCGGCCACCAACGCACTTCTTTACCTCACTAAGCCAGAAATAAAAGGCTGGTCAAGAGGAAAGTTTGGACATGAGGCTAGCAACCCCATCCTGTAAAAAATAATCACCACTGCTACAGAAATTTCAAGGCACTAGACTGAAGCCCTATGTTACACTGGGAACGTGAAGGAACTAAAAAAAGTCGTAAGGCAAACTCTAACTCTGCCGTTCAAGTATCATGTGTTTCACTCGTTTTTCAGCACAACGGATACAGAAACCCATTTCTAGTATGGATATCACTGAAGAAATGACATAAAAAGCTGTGGGTACATTAGGAACTCTGCATTAACACTTTGTTTTTGACTCCTATTATCGTAGGTCATGGATTCGAATCCCACTACGTCTGCACAACAGCCAAGTAGTATCACTAGCCCTGACACAATAGGTCATACTCATTGCCAACTGTGATTGGTTGTTGAATAATATTGCATTTTTTCAACAGAGTTACAACAGGCTTTTACATTAGATGAGTTATGAATTTAAATAATCCCATTATTATGACAATATCTATAATAGAACATGATTTAAGCAAGCAGATACGTATTTTCGGTAGATTCTCATCAGACTTGACATTTGAAACAATGTGTATCAATAAAATCAAATATAATCAAGAAGAATGTAAGTAGAAGTAACAATAAACTGTGAAACTGATATTTTCAAGAGTGGGTTTGTAAGGATTAGATTTGTTTTTACAAGTTTGACCACGGATTGATATAAGTTAGAGAACCATTGAAAACCAGCCACAGGGAGTACTGGACAGCTGTTTCATCCTAGTTTCTGGGGGGGGGGAGGCGGGTGGAATCATCGGCAGTGCGCACCCACCGCCGCCAGGCTTCGAACCCAGGACCTCCCGGTTACAAGGCAGGCTGGTTCGTTTACCACTCAGCTGATGGAACCCGATTCAATGGCTCATGAATTCCGACGTCTACCAGTTCGTGATTAAGCGCGCCCCCATCAGTTTTCCCTGGTATTCAATAGTTCTCTAACTGATATCAGTCCGTGATCAACTCGTAATATATATATATATATATATATATATATATATATATATGCAACTATTCAACTTGATGATAAATTGATTGGAAAGTGACTCTCCACTGAATCACATTATTCTAGACTTGACTTACCAAGTAATGTGGAACAAGCCTCATGGCAAGTAAAGTCAGCTTTCAAGTCAATAAAGATAGTAAATACAGATGCAAATTGGGCAGCCAATCGCAACAATGAATTTCACTAGATACAATTATATCTGTTATTCATGGAAAATCCGGATAAGTTCACTTCATAATATTGAAGTTTTCACTGAAGGTGTCGTCTGGAAGGATAGCCAATGAAAGTTTAGCAATTAAACGATCTAGCGCAGAGAATGCAACTATACAGAAACCACCTAATCCTAATTATTATTACTTTTTAATATTTATTATATACATATCATATCTGTATGGATGATCTCAAATTTTCAGTATTTATCAGGGTTGATCATTACCAGCTTATCACATATCACTCAATATATTTTAAAAATATTGTAAATATGTATTTAAGTGTTGGTTTGTAGGGATTTAATTGGTTTCAGGATTTCATCATGAGCTGACAGTAGTTAGAGAACCATTGGAAAACGTGGGAGTACTGGACAGCTGTTTGGATTTGACTGATAATTGGTAATAAACGTAAAATCGATGTCTATTTGCTGGGTATCCTCATCATCCCATGTGAAATCCATCTTAACACTTGACTACTGGTTGAACCACACTGGTCACGACTTCTTACTAGAACTCTAGGAAACAGAGTCCTGTAGCAAGTCAGTCAGTAGTGAGCATCAGATTAATTTTCACGAGTTGGTTTTTTAAGGATCAGTTTTGTTCTTACGAGTTTGACCACGTATTGATGATATTAGTTAGAGAACCATTGAAAACCAGCCACAGGGAGTACTGGACAGCTTTTTCACCCTAGCTTTTTTGGGAATCATCGGCATGGGTTATTGAATTAGGTCGTAGTGGTTGAGGGTATACGAGCCAGCTTGTCTTGTAACCGGAAGGTCCTGCGTTCGAACCCCACTGGGTGTGTACTGCCGATGATTTCCAAAGGTAGGATGAAAAACAGCTGTCCAGTACTCCCTGCTGGCTTTCACTGGTTCTCTAACTGATATCAATCCGTGGTCGAACTTGTATAAACGAAACTAAGATTGACATATGTAACTATAGCACAATATAAAGTTGATGTTGAAATTAGGAACTCAAACAGAAATAATTATCCGGTCCCAGTGGGAGAGATAACTATCCTAGGTCGAGGTTGAAGGAAATAGTAGGGATAGGAACCTCATCAAAATTCTTCTGAACACATAAACTGGGTTAGAAGATGTTTACGGCAACTGCTTCAGCCATGCTTAGCAAGCGAAAGTGTACAGACTTAAGGAAATGAGGTGGCGCCTTCTATAAAATTATAAAGACTAAATTTTTATCAATCTTGTACTGCGTATCCACAAGGTAAATAGCCTCATTCAAGGTAATTTCCCTTGAATAATTAACTCTCTTCTGTATATCGGATAAGACAGATATTTCTGCTTCACCTCCAGTTAACACTTATTAAACTAAACTACCTTAAATTGGAGTGAAAACTGAAGAGTTGTAGGAAATTTCACTTTAAAACTCCTATAAAAATGAAAGGATGAATATTCTATAGGGAAAAATGACAATCTGTTGAATTTGGAGCAGTTTGATTGGTTTAGAGTTGGATCACGAGCTGACATTAGTTAGAGAACCCTTGAAGGGTACTTATAGGGTACTGCACATGTGTTTCATCGTGATTTGAGATTCATCAGCCATACGGGACTATGACCCTACCAGGAATCGAACCTTCGACCTTCAGACTGTGCAGTAAACCTGTCAGTCACTGAGATGAAATCCCATAGTCCATGAATTCTACTGTAATGAGAGCTGGCTGCTAGCCAAATTGGTTGGTAGACAGTAATTTACGTCAGTGTTTACGTCCCCAATATTAGTCGTGAGAAAAATGAGAACAAAGACTTTGCGTAGGCAGATACATTTAGCAAACAGATGATCTGACATTCAAGAAACAGCCACAAAGAGATGAAAGATTAACTTTCAGTGAGAAACAACCAATCAGAAGACTGTGTTTGTCTGCTAACAATAATGCATATTAATGTACATGAAAATCTATAAATATGTGTTGATTTCGTAAATAAACGATCTGTTTGATTGGCCCTTGTCTTCTGTTGTTACACTACCTCCATGAAACACAACTCCATCGCCTGCCAATGTCACCGGCAACCATTTGTTCTCACACCCATCCTGGTGGCCTCCACCCGTCCTTATTTACTTGACACCTAACTTAATAATTTACTAAGTTTTTTTCTTCTCAGGTGATTAGAACAAAATTATTTGCTTTTAAGTCAATTTCCATTTTCTTATTGATTGATTGATTGATTGATTGAACCGAAGTGTTCAGCTTCAGAGCTGAAGTGGTCCAGTGGTCTAATAGGAGGCATCACAGCATCATTCAGTGGGGAAAACGGGAAAACACCCGCTGGCTGATGAATCCAAAACAGGACGAAATGCTCTTGCACCGGAATCCACTGCTTGTCATCAAGTATAAAATCAGGTCAGAATAAAGATTTGCCAACTACAAATATGGATGATTCATAGGCAGCGAGAATGTGGTATAAATTTTGATCAAAAATCACGTTAATTAAACATCATACAGGACAGTATAAATCCATTTATACACAGAAAAATAAATAAATGGTTGCTTACTTATTATTAAAGTAAATTGTGTACATTGCCGTGAAAAGAAATATACATAATTATATATGCTTGTGAATAAAAACTAGAGAATAAAATTTCCCCAAAATAATGAAATATGAATGATGTAGGCTCGCATTATATAAACTAGCACATTATTCGACATGTAGGTCACACATATGTAGATAAGTGATGAAATAGTAATTAGAATAATAATAATACGCGTTCTACGCATTTACACAAACAGCCAATGAATGAAGAGTTAGTATTAATTAGCCAATCAGAAGTAAGCAAATAACACCACTACTTATTCATAGATGATAATATATACAGGCTAGTGTACGGACAGAACTTCAATGATGGCTAAAAAGTGAATGGGGAACAAATTATTACTATTATTATCCCGTGTAGCATAATTATAATTGGTTTATAATTGGTGCTGCTGCTGCTAATAATAATAAGGTGAATAAATGCCTACTTTTTGTGGGCCGAAGATTAAATTCGCAATATGCAGCAAATAAATCTATGAACTACGCATTTTGAGGTAAATATGTGATCTAAACTGCGCATTAATAGGGTTTTGAACTCGAATGAAGGCGGTATGGGAAGCAGATCTGAATTCTTGAATATAGCAATATACAGTTTCATACAGAAGTGTAATTATTGGGTTTATTCAGGTGACAGTCGATAGACGGGCTCCAATGTTTCAGCCAATCAACGAGCCGTTTTTTGTTGAAGTGAACTTGTCATGCATAGGATGAATCTAGGTGGCACATTCTCCTTCCGTAATTTTACCAGTGCTTACACAAATAAAGGTGGACGAAACCCTTTGGGCTTCATTTCGCTCCATGTGGAATGATTTATGAGTGTCAGGAGATTTTCCATCCTCTTTGTGATCCACTGCTGTCACTCTGCCAACCCTGACCATGATTTTATGATCATCTACCGAATCCATGCTAACTTGCCGGCCGAGTTCTTTTGTTACAGACTTCTAAAGACAGCGGAGGCCTTGGCAATTCATGACTTTAAACCAGACCTTTGTGTACAAAAGAAGTATATACAATCCCTACTTCTGCCTTGGCCGTAGAGGGATAGACATTTGTTTATTTAGTTTTTCTATTTACCTGTCTCTCTGATTACTACGATTATTACTACTATTCTCACTCTGAATCTTTTCCACTTCACCCAACTGTCATTTTAAACCCAAAATTATTCATTTTTATATTTTTCATTTTTACAATATTGAATTGTATCATATCAAATTTCACACCATATTATGTAATATTTTATATTAGCCTACTAATCCTATAATTATGCACCCCTTTGCAAAATCTGTACACCTTATGTATTATTCTATATATGACATTAATTATTTTGCCACTTGACATTAAACCATGATTATAACCACAAATAGTTTAATTGCATTTCATACTACTATAATTATTATTTCATGTATTCACACCTTTGACCTAATTCCCCCATAGGGTATAATTTCTTAAAAACCATATGTGTATATACGATTGTACAGCTTGATAATATATTCGTTGTTGAAAAGAGTCTCTTCTTCGCTGAATATTGTGTTTATTTAATCTAGGAATACCTAAGTTATACTTGAAACGGTTTATATTCTGATTTACGCAAAAAGTTTAGTCTCTTTTCTTACAAAGAAATTTGCAGAGTTTGCAATGGATTCTCTGCTAGGTCAGTTTTGCGTGGATTCCTTTCCGTCTGGTCTGAAGAACTGATACTCTTACATCGGCTATCTAAAGAGTCAGAATTTATAAAGAAGTATGCAGATAACATGTTCAACACATGTGGTGATACATGTAATTTGGAGAACACTGTGAGTATATGTTTAAGTTTGAAAGAGAAATGGACAATAAAATCGTTTTCCTTGATGTGCTACTCACAAGGACAGTCTATGATTTGTTGAATAGATCAATATTAGTAGTTTTGTTAATGCATAACACAATGTCAGAGTGTTTGCGTGTAAAAGCCATTTCTATGTTCACATTCATTGCCTTGGATTTAACTTTCTCATGCAGTAAATGAAACTACAGTGTATTGTTCTTTACTCTTTTTTTATATTTTACTTTACTCCACAATATCATGTTCCAAGATTGTAGTTTCTTCTGTTTCATGGATGAAAGGCCATCTTGTTTACTTTTACACCTTGTTAAACATTTAGGAGTGTAAATGAATACATTAAGACAGTTTCGGTAGTTCAGTGGTTGAATACCTGCCAACCACCCCCCCCCCAGAAGTCGCGGGCTGACTGATACACTATGAAACGTCCTGTATATAACTGACAAGTTGTGAGCCTAGATATAAAGGGAAGGTCAAGTATGAGGAAAGCAACACCACAGTTACTGAAACTTGAGAGTTTGAAGTTCTGTGTCCTAGTCGAAAAAAAAGCCATCAGCCGTGTGCATTTGTGTATCATACTCCTTTAAAGGACAGACAAAAACAATCCATAGCTCCATTTTGTCACATTTAATTGATAGTGGTCATGTAGTAGGGAAAATGAGAGTTTTCAAAGTAATTCATCGTATCCCTCGGAATCTTTCCAATAGACTTCGTATTCGTCTACTGCACACAGCTGAAGCAGGCGATAGGCATTTGGACTATTAAACCTAAACTATGCTCATTCAAAAGAAGTTCGTACACAGCCATTATCCCTCCCATGTTGGTCAATTAAGAAATAACCGAGTAATGACTTCTACACCACCCCCACCCCTTGTTTTATATTTTCAACCCCTTTCTTATCATCCCTTAATCTTATCACATCTTCATTATAAACGTGTTTCATTTCCTTTCCTTACAATCTATTTATTATTATTATTGTATCCTTTAGTTCCTATAGGAACATAAGGCTTCAGCTGCGCACCCCCATTGCCTTCGGTTTTCTGACAACTTTTTCACCCTGCTCCAGGTCTGTCCACATGCTTTCATCTCCTCCTCGCATGACCTCCTCCAAGTCACCCTTGGACGACCAACTCGCCGCCTTCCTTACAATCTAACATTACTTAATCAATTCATTTGTCTTTACTAGCCTTTATCGACTACTTCCACCTGAACAATTGTTTATTTAATCATGTTGTGTTTTTCATTATTCGTGTTATCACAGATTGCCTCACTTTTTCATCCTTATTATTGATAAGACCATTATTATTATCATTACTACTATTATGACTAATTGCACAATTGATATTCACCATCTTATTATCCTATAGATAAAACACCATGATTGGTTTATATTTGAATTTTCATTTGTAAACTTATATATATTAGAGTTAAGCCTGATGAGATCTAATTGAAAGCACAATATTGTTCGCTTAAATGTGTTGTTCCCGATCCCTATTACTTATTAACTGTTTCTATTATTCCAGGTTACTTATTTTATACGCACGATTCCATTGAATAATTCGAACACAATGATAAATGAGGTATTTGCGGGTGAAATAAAGCTAAATTTGTCTGACTGCTTTTAGACTTTAAACTAAGCTCTTCACTCAGTAAGCTGATTTCAGCACGCACTAAGTCCTTGGTCACAAGGTAGTTTTCTTCCTGTTTTTCAAGAAGGAAACAACACATTGTCTTAAACGCACAGTGCTTCACTTCTTTGTTGTTGTGTTTTTAGTGAAGCCATTGTGCCTCAAACTGTTGTACTGTCTCTATTTCTGCTTACTTCTAAATCTGATTTTGATAAATGTGTCATTGGTCGGTGGATATCTGTCCCAGATGCTTATGCATTGGATTGTACGGAGGTGAATATTTTTCTGTTTGAGGTCTTAAACTAAATCCTTCCAAAATGTCAGACTGTCGGTTCTGTATTTAGACGTGAACAACACTTTCATGGACTGATTAATTCCCATAATTCTTGTTTTTAATGTCGACGGTATTGTTGTGGGAAATAAGTCGAATATTACTTGTCTTGGCGCCATTTTCTTTTCCAGTCTTTGTCGGTTATCTTATTCCCTGTTGATTTCTAGGGGAATTGAGCATCTGACTTATTACATAAGAAAGCTGAAACTTTTAGGCATAACTTAACCTGTTCTCTTGCAATTTATTGTTTCGTGTTTTCCATGTTCCTCTTGATTCTTCACTAGGCCTGGTTAGAAAAAAAACTATCATAAAACGTGTTATGAAAAACATTAATGTTATTTAAATAACAGCGAATCATTAATATCATTAGATTACAGTTCAATAGGATCAGCATAACAATAAACAGTATGTCAGAAAAATTAGCAAAGATAATATTGCAAATCCATGAATTTATAGTCTCTACTGAAGACCACTGGCTGGCTGGACACAGCTGGATAATAAATTCTTTGAAAAGAGTCTCTTCGCTGAATATTACATATATAGTCCATCAGTTGATTCTCAGATTGTCCTTCAGTGTCATTTCTGCTTGTAAACTTTCTCGAGACGTGAAAGTTAAATCTAAGTGAGAGTGCTTTAGATTCAACTGGACAGCTTATAAATATTTTGGCTGGAATTTTCGGAAAAGCCCCTATATATATTACAAAAGTCTTTGGTCGGGTATTATAAAAATTCATACGGGTTTGCACTGATGAACCTTTATAAAAAAATTAAAAAATTTTATTCAAAAATATTAGTTTCAGTCCCTAGTTTTTCTACAGGCTATTTCAAAGATTCAGGTAAAGATTTTGAAATATACTGGAGATTTTCGACTGAACTAAGTAGTTTATATGGGCAAAGAGAAATCAGGAATTGGTGGAGGAAGTGGGTTGATTTTATATTTTTTTCGTTGAAAGAATATATATATATATATATAATGGTGTGGTGAGAGCAGGCTACTAGCCAATTGGTTGACATTAATCTACGTCACTGTCTAGATCACTAATATTGGCCGTGAAAAAATATGAACAAGGCCGACTCAACAACCAATCACAGCAGACTCAACGTGGGCAAATATGATTCGCAGATAGATGGCTCCACTTTCCGAGAAATCTCGAAAACAACCAATCAGAAGACTGCGTTTGCCTACTTCAATAAGCTATAATAATGTACAGAAAATATATATAAAAACGTGTTGATTTCCGTAATAAAACGATCTGTTGCCTGGCCCTTGTCTTCTGTTGTTACAATAGTAAAGCTTTCTTTCAGAGAATATGTGAAAATACATTTCAGAGATTTTCAATGTATTTACTTCCAAACTATTTCCTCTTCACAGAGAATTTACAGGTAAAGCAATAATCCAAGGCAAAATCATCATTTATCGTAGTGTTACTGCAGATGAGAAAAGAACCCCAATTCTGTACATTTTTTTCCTGATCAATTTAAACTTTAAGCATCACTAACTAACCAACTAACTACCAATGGAGTGCGACCACACCAATGACCTTGAAACATTCACTGTGCAAGTTAGTAGTGAAACCTGACAAGTAATGTTGTCATCATCAATTAAACATGCTTATCGAGGCATTAGGTTATTATTAAATGGGATATCTGGAAAGTTTCAGGTTGGGTTTGGGAAAGATTAAGTTATAATTTAGGCCAAAGAAAACCTATGGGTAGGTTAACCTATTAAAGGTAATATTAGGGTTAGCTTAAGCATATTTTCACGCTATGGATAGTTTTAGGAAAGATTAGGGTTAGAAGATCCAAATAATCATATACATAAAATGTGGTTAAATTACTCTGTTGATATGAGAATAGAACTTGTGCACTGTGGCGGTAGAGTATAATTCCATCGTGAGTACCCTTATTTTGATAAAGTCTCACGGTGTTGTACAGTAATATTTTTTACTGATGACCACGTTTCGAGTGGAGTTTATTGCTCAGGAAATATAACTGTGTTCAACTGAAACTTTATCAAAATAAATTTTATCCACAATTGAGTTATACTCTGTTGATACTCCAACCTAAAACTGAGAGCTATTTTTATCAAGTGTAAGACAAAAGTATCCTCTGTAATACTTTTATACAGTTTTATGCATTTTTTTTCTTCACAAATATATGTATTCCATAAACAAAAATTCCTCCTTCACGTGATTGATGCTTTCGAGGTCATTCGGTGATTGGTAGCTGGTGGGGTTTAAAGTTTAACTTTACCCATTTTCTCTTCAATTCCTTTGAAAATTACATTGTGTATAGTGGGAGACTAATTAAATATACGCGCGAGTTCATGAATTGATCATATGATTTAATTGTACTATTAAAACAACAAGAAGACATGTAGGAGAATTTAAGCACTTTGATAGACAGAAATTCGGCGATGGATAGTGGCACACACTGCTTATGGAGACGCTAAGCACTTCAAGGTCACGTATGCATATTGTGATTGGTAGATTTTTTTTGCGTAAACGCTGCGGCTAATATGTAGCACATGTTACTGAGGCGGGCTTTGAAATTATAATAATAAAAATCGCATAAAAATGACATTTTTCAGCTTAAGGGGACAAGTTAACATATGTATAAATTTTACGAATATGATAAACATTGGATCCATTAACAAAAAGAATATTTTTGGGTAACTTAATCAAAGAGGTATAAAGTTTGAAGATTTAGTCTTTTTTCAGCTGGTTGTAACGGATGGATAAGAGAGGCAGTTGTGTAATATTTGAATTTTGAAGAAAACAAACTGTGAAAGATAAATCGGAAGTTCTATAATTCTTCAAATCTGTCATGGAATATATATGGACTAATCTTACCGATTCTACTATTGTTCCCTCCCTTGTTCACATATTCATTGTGGCTAAGATAAGGAATTGTTCACCTGAGGTCAGATTAATTCACGTTATATGTATACATCCTCAGATATTTCTCAATACGGCTGGAGGTGGTCGAAGGAATACAATTTCGATCTTTGCATGGAAAGATCATAACCAGTTTCTTCTGAAGGATCGGGTGGTGCTGAAAGCTGCAAAGATGGGGCTAGTTCCACTATCATCTGAGGGGAGGGAACTGACCCCGATATTGTAGATAAAACGATTAGAGGACTTTAATTTAACTATGATGTACAACTGCGGCTTTTTTTCTCACTGAATTGTTATAAACCCATTTTAATGTGAATATGTACTGTGCGTCGGTGGCACAGTGGTTAGGACTCTCGCCGACCATGCACATGGTCCGGGGTTTGAACCCACGCCGGCGCACACCTGATATCTATGGTCGGCCTGCGAAATTTGGGCTACCGATATCCATGCTGAAAATTCCATATTTTTACCAAAAATACGGTGTGGAATCAAGCTGTAAATCAAAAATAAAAAAAAATTGACTGTTGTTCTTTTGTACATATATACATTTGTGTAGACTACCTGTATCCCTCTTACTTATCGTTTCGAGGACACTGCATAGTTAACGAAATTGATAGGCAGCGTAGTAATACTTGTGGGAAATGCGTCATAGTTGTAAATCGTTATTACTTCCTCAGTACCTCAGCCTTGTATGAAATGTTTCAATAACATTTAATCGGGTTACGCAAAGTATAAGTATGCATTAGCGTTAAGAAGAAAAGAGCGCCAAACAAGTGTTTGTACTGTAATAATTACTATCAAGTAACACTTTTGTAAAATGTTGTCAATTCCATAGATCTTTATTAGTCCTTACTTGTGTGCAACATGTAATTTACATTCAATCCGACTGCGTAAAAGATTATCTTTCATCAGGGCTAGCGAAAAATTATACAGTGAGACTATGTTTGTTATGCGATTACTACATATACGTATACATAATAAAAATGTAGAACGGCTACGTACATTGAAAATAACGTATTATAGGTATATCCTATTGAAGATAATTATCCTAGTGTTCTTATGCTGCGCAAATTATCACTCTTTCAAAGTAAATCATTACGCATTCCAAAACTGGCTACATCACTATTCCTTCGACAAGCAAAGGGAAGTAGTAGTACAAGAATACCGGTTAAAACTCCTAAGAAATATATATTTTGATAAATAATTGCATAAAATCACCAAGATTCCAACGTTAACACGCAAATTCTTTAATTGCACTTCGTCAAAACCTCCAAATAAAGTGAACCATTGTGTGTTCAGCCCAGTGTTTTCTTTGCTCCACTTCTTTGGTGATTGATATGTAGCACGGTATTGATATGCGCGGTCATGATCCACACAAAGCTTCGCTACCCATGATGAGTTCCCTTCCTGTGTTGTCTGGTCCCAGTTTGGCGTTCATGTCTCCTATTAGTATTTTAATGTCACCGGCTGGAGTATTGTCCATTGCTGCCTGTAGTTGTCTGTAGAATTCTTCCTTCTTTTCGAAGTCTGCGTTGTTTGTGGGTGCATAACATCCACCGCCGATGACATATGTATGATTTCCCACAAACTGGAAGATATGCAAGTGATGAAAAGCAACAAGCTGGCAGAACAAGCATCAAAGATAGGAAGGACTACAGGTGAACATGGAGAAAACTGAGGTAAGTGAACAAGATTCCTGGCCAACAGCAACAGCAACAACAACAGACAAAAATCAGCCAGTATAAATGGGAGGAACCTGTAAGAAACTACCTCCTTCATCCACCTACCCACCTGTGAAGCATCGTTTCAACTACAGGCAAGCGGAACTGACGAGGATATCAAAGCAGCGACGATCGGGAAAGCAAGACAAACTTTCATTACTCTCAATTCTGTGTGGAGGTCAACAGCACTCACCATCAAAAATAACATCCGGATTTTCAACTCCAATGTGAAGTCAGTCAGTGCTACTATACGGATCAGAGACTTGGCCATCGAGTCATGAAGAGCATCTCAAACAAACTTCAGACCTTCATTAACAGTTGTCTTCGTTCAATACTCAAGATCAGATGGCCGGCCAGAAAAGATCAGAAACAGGGAACCGATTGTGAAACAAATAGGCAGGAAGAGATGAAGATGGATTGGCCATACGCTAAGGAAACCATCAAGTGACATCACTAGACAAGCCATTGCTCGAGTGGAACCCGAAAGGGAAGCTTTGAGTTAGTCGGTCGTCAGTGTGAGGGTGACTTGGAGGATGAGGTCATGTGAAGAGGAGATGAAGGCATATGGGCAGACTTGGAGCGAGGTGAAAATGTTGGCAGAAAACCGAAGGCAATGGAGACGCGCGGCTGAAGCCCTATGTTCCTCTAGGAATTAAAGGGTATAATAATAATAAATAATAATTGTGTAAATTACAATTGTAACCTGCATATCAACAACAGTAAAATATCTGTTACCAAATAATTACCAATACCAAAAATGCTAAATATCAAAGTAACTTTTAGCAGAAACTTTGTTTGTTAACTGTTATCTTACGAATAAATCAACTAACACTCCTTTATAGCTGTAATCTCTTCTGACTGTAACCGAGCTTCCATACATAACTCAGAGATTCGAAACCCTACTTCAGAATTTCGTAAAATATACTTCAATTACCTAATTTATTTCGTTTTTCTTAACGTAATCAACAATTTACACAAAAATTTTAACATTCCACATGCAAATAAACAGAGAAATTCGATGACAGATACATGTTCACTCAGACTGCTGAAAGCGTCTACTTTCCACCATTTTTCTAAGTATTTTCGTTAAAATGAAACCAACGTAGAACAACCCAAACCCAACGCAAATAACACCTAATGGCATTCGGTGTGTGCCGCTATCCATTGCCCGGAAATTCTAGTAGGCCAGTAATTTAAGCAGGCTGCCAGATATAAGACTAACGGTTTGAACTTTCAGTAAAACAACCGACTACAGAAATAATTCCATTATTGGCTTAAAATCTTACGGTTGGTTTCGACATGATTTTTAAAAATAATGGTATTAATTATGATAAAGGTAGGGTTATAATATGCGCAGTAATTGAACACCTGATAGATACTAGTCATCTTGATAGGGAAGATTTGTAGCTCAGGTGGATGATTCGCAACTAATAGTGTTCTCTTAGCTGGTTGGTTTAGTTGAGGAGCTTGCGTCATCCCTCTGCTGGACAACATCTTCAGTGCAATTTTTATTTAGCATAAAGTGAAATAATTTAAATTTCTTCATGAGTGGTGATATAATTGCGTCTCCCAGTAACCAGCTTTACATATGTATTGACCATTTCCTATTGACTTGGATTTTAAACTTTCTGGTCACATGATTTACTTTTTATTTTAGTTGGTATATTTGATCTATATTAACATGTTTGTTAGCTGCATATTCGTTTGAGTACCAGACTTCTAGGAATTCCCTGACTTCACTTTTGGTGTTTCCTCTGTCTAAGATTTCGACATTATTCCAGTTATCAAACTGATGTCCATAATTGTCAATATGCTTTGATATGAAAGAATATATGTCGTATCTTTTCACAGCTGATTTGTGTTCCTGGATTCTGATTTGAAGGGGATGCCCACTCTGGCCGATGTAATGCCTGTTACAGTTCATACAATTTATTCTGTAAATTGTATTAATTTTATCTCCTTTTTCTGTTGGATGGGTCTTTCGGTTTGCATAATATCTAATTAAGCGATTTGTCTGGCTTGTGTGCTATATCTATATCAAACGGTTTCAGTATTCTAGCTGTCATTTCAGAGATATTTCTCATGTATGGTGGGTAGGGTGAATTTTCTTGTGGTCTTTGATGATGGTTCCTTGTTGGTGTTGTTATTCAATTTCAAACACTTTTTGATGAGATTTTGAGGATATCCATTCTTTTTGAAGACCGTTTGTTGGTATTTTTCTTCCATTCTTCTCAACGCTGGAGTGCTACAGCGTGTTTAAACTCTCTTGTGAACAATGTCTGCACCCAGTTTCTTTTGTGAGTAATTGGATTATTGCTAGTATAGTTGAGTATTTGATCTGTGTGCGTTGATTTTTTATATACTTGTGTTTCTAAATTTCCTGTGTTGATTCTCCTGATTAAGACATCTAAAATGGTATTTTGTTATCTAATTCTTCTTCTCTTGTGGTGAATTTGATGTCTTCACATATGTTGTTTATTAATTTATGGGTATATTCTAAATCATTTCTCTTAATTATTACAAGTGTACCATCAACGCAACGTACCCAGATTTTCGGTTTAATTATAGGTAGAGCCATGAATTCTAATCTTTACATAATGGCTTCAGCTATTAATCCTGATATGGGCGATCCCATTGGTGTTCCCTTTATTTGCTCATATATTTGAGTATTGAATTGGAAGTATGTTGTAAGGCATAATTTTATAATCTCTATCCAAGTTGAACATTACGTTTTTTAATGCTATCATCATTATAGAGTAATTGTTGCATAGTTTCTGTTGCTAGTTTTGGACTAATTTAAGTATATAATGTTGTAACATCAAAGGACACCATTATTTCACTGTCTTCTACTTGAATGTTTCTGATTTTCTCTAAAAATTGGATTAACGGATTGATAGATTGGCCTCATGATTCTGTTGGGCAATACATATGTAAAAATGATTACCGGGAGAAGCAGTTATATCACTCATGAAGAAATTTAAATCATTTCACTTTATGCTAAATATTGTGCTGAAGGGGGATGTTTTCCAGAAGGGTGGACGATGAAAGCTCCGCAACTCAACCAACCAGCCTTAGAGAACACTATTAACTGCAAAACTAGTCATCTTATTTCTGCGGTCCCTTCCTATAAAGTTATCTTTAAACAGAAAAATATTAGTCCAGATCATTATGTATCCAAATCATCTACATTGCTGAAGCTTTGGTCATTGAAATAGAAAAGCCCAATTTCCGTATGCAGAAAAAGTTTATTTAAGCCTTCTAACTCTCATGGTTCTAATCCCATCTATGCTAAAGTATGATAATCTGTAGAGTACGTAACAATATGATTGTACACTCTTTTGTTAGATGTTAAAATTAGAGAAATTCTACATGACTTTTGTTTAAAACGATTCATGCTAGAATATTGGTAACCTCCGAGTACAATCTAAAAATACAGTATACTGTTGGTCGTTTCGTCTTTCCACTGGTCTATACTGTCTACCTGCTTCACTCTTAACCAAGGTTGTATACTTTGGATTTTTGTAGGAACCTCTTATCCTCTTCATCCGAAGACTATTCATTCTACAACCGGTGCACAGCTTCTACCAGTAGACACGACTCCAGCAGTGAACGCTTCTGTGGATTATATTTTAAAAAATTTAAGTGTATATCCAATCCAAGTAACCGTTTAATTAATATAACTCATTACTGTATGTTTTATTGATTTGAAGTTTTATTCACATACTTGTTATGTTATTGAGCTCTCTTGACAGTCCCCTACAAATCTCCATGCATACTTTAGCCCTACTTGCTTTCTGTTTTGTCTATTCAGTTTGTATATCTTTCCCTTATTATTTCGACTGTTATTATTGATTTTTACTCTAAACATTTTCCGGTATTATCTCACTTGTCGCCTGTATTCATTTAATTCAATTTCATTTTCGCAATGTTATCTTATCATAATTATAACTTTGTAGCGTGGCGTTTTAATTGCCTACTAATCTTGTGACGATAGAAGACAAGGGCCAGGCAACAGATCGTCTATTGAGGAAATCGAGAGGTATTCATAGATTTTTATGAATATTATTGTCAGTGGAGAAACAACGTCTTCTTTTGATTGGTTGTTTTCTTGCCGAAGGTTATTCTGTTTTGCTTGTGACCGTTTCTCAGAAAGTTAAACCATGTATCTGCGAATCGCATTTGCACGCGTTAAGTCTGTTGTGATTGGTTGGTGATTTCCTCATGACCCTAACTGCGGACGTAAACATTGACGTAAATTGTAGTCAACAATTTCGGCTTCTTCTCAGCCAGCTGTCGCCACTTCTACATCCCTTTCTTCCTTGGCATTTTTGGTGCCTCCGCTGTGTGAAACTATTATCTTTTTCAAGTCAAATTGGTGTCGATTTGTGGTCTCTCATTATAATGCTGCCTCTAGTTTAGACAGAGGTGTCAAATATGTTCTGTATGCCTACTTGGATTACATGTCTTCGTTCGACTTTGTGTCTAGGCGTCTTTAATCAAATCACCTTCTTCAGAAACAGACCGGGTGGTAGATTAACAAGTGGTTGCATTCCTACTTTTCTGATAGGAAGTAGAATACTCTCTGTGTGCGTGTAATAGGGTAACAACAGAAGACAAGGGCCGGCAACAGATCATTTTATTACGGAAATCAGCACATATTTATACATATTTCATGTACATTGTCATAGCTTATTCAAGTAGACAAACGCAGTCTTCTGATTGGTTGTTTTCGAGATTTCTCGGAAAGTGGAGCCATCTATCTGCGAATCATATTTGCCCACGTTGAGTCTGCTGTGATTGGTTGTTGATTCGGCCTTGTTCATATTTTCTCACGGCCAATATTAGTAACCTAGACGTTAACGTAGATTAATGTCAACCAGTTGGCTAGCAGCCTGCTCTCACCACAATAGGAAGTTTTCCACTGATTTACTCATTCAATCCGGTGTTCCTCGATGTGCTGTTCTTTCTCCCTTGATGTTTTCTTCCTTGTTACATGATTTGTCTCGTTCTGATAAAGTCAGTTTTGTTAGGTGTGTCTATGATCTGACCATTTCCATGCCGGTTAATTCTCAATCAGGCTGTTCCAAAATGAATGGCATTTCATCATGAATCAGTCAGTAGTCCTTATCGAATGGCCTTAAAGCTAAATCTTTCCATCTTAGACATGTCGAATTCTCGATATCATAAAACTGCAAAATGGATTACGAAGGTCCTTAAAGCCTGTAAGAGACTCATTATCAAATCATTCTGTAAAAGGCTCATTTGATCTGACCGATATGCTACACACCTTGAACATTAAGGAAAAAGTTGTGTACTCAATCGACATAGAATTTTTATTCACCAATGTTCTTCTTTATGAAACTGCTGATTTCATTTGTGATTACATCACTAGCAATGAGATAAACTTACCTATTCCTGTCACTTACGTCAGAGACATCATCTTAATACGTACAGAAAATATCAGATTCACCTTCCAAGAAAAGGCATACAAACAAATCGGTGGTGTTGCTAAGGGGAGCCATCTTAGGCCCCTGTTAGCAGATATATTCATATCGAAACTGGAGAAACAAATGCAAGGTATGCTTGGAGAATTTATGCTGTATAAACGTTATGTGGATGATACACTCGTCATTGCTAATAATAGTAAGTCTGTTGAAAACTTTATTACCCTATTTAATCACATTCATCCAAATATTCGAGTGACTTCCGAACTAGAATCGAATAAAAACTCGGTTTCCTGGATATTACTATGACCAGGAGAGATGATGGAACGATTCAGCGATCTATTTTTCGTAAACAGACACGGAGTGGAAAATATCTTCACTTTACCAGTTTTTTTCCTATCCAGTATAAACGTTCCCTAGTGAAATGTTTGTTCTCAAGGGCCCGCAAAGTATGTACGAGCGACATATTGATGAATGAGCTTCGACATATACATTCAGTTTTATTAGTCACTGGTTATCCAGAAAACTTTATCAACTGTCACAGTAAGGATAGACCACATCTCGAAAAGACAGCTTCTGTACCAAAGAAAGCTATCTATCTTTATTAAGCAACCATTCAAGGGCGACCAGATTATGCAGTTGACAGCTTTAAGACTTCGATCAGCCATCAAACGCACATTCTATGCCGTATCTCTTTTTGTCATTTGCCGAACATTTTCGATCACTTTACCTACGATTAAAGGACGAAATTCTGTGGACTCTACTTCAAACTGTATGTACAAGTTCACCTACAGCTGCGGTGACACTTATATAGGTAGAACCAAAAGAATGTTTCAATGTCGTCAAAAAGAACTTGTTCCTAAATGGTTATTAAAACATGTAGAAAATCCCAATGTAATTAATCTGAATAGAAATCCAGCATCATCCATAGCAAAGCACTTATTAATGTCAGGTCACAAAATCAATATTCATGACTGTTTCACAATTATTTCACATGACTCTAATTGAAGGTTACTGAAGGTGATGGAAGCACTTTGGAGGATTAATCACATACATCCTAATCTATGTGTACAAAAAACAATAGACTTCATCCTTCGCCTGTCATGTACTACTCGACCTATTTAAGTATGATTGGTTATTAGTATGTAATTTTGTTTCTTATTTAACTGAGTAATTGTCATGCATTTTGTTTTATTATTCTGAACCATGCTAGTTGTAAAGCGGTTGTGAAGAAACTACGAGATGATATCATCTCGCGAAATTTGTCATCTTAATGCCTTATTCAAATGACAGCCTGTTAGTTTCACTTTCAGACAGAAGTATGACCTACATAAACTGGAAAATTCCCATGATTCCTTCGTCATAGATGACATTGAAGATATGAAAGAATACAAGTCATGTATTTTGGCAGTTAGTTTATGTTATTGGATTCGGAGTCGAAGACAATGCCTACTTAGACTAATATACTGTTTACCACAGTTTATGCAATTTATTTTGTAGATAATGTTAATCCTGCCTTCTTTTGCTCTGGAATCTTTTTGTTTCTGAATATTGCTGAATGAAGTAATTGTCTTCGTCTGTGTGTTATGTCTATTCTGAATGGTTTAAGCATTCTAGCTATTATTCTGGAAACACTTTTTAAATGTAGTAGGATGGATTTTCTTTTGATTTCTTGCTGACAGTTTGTGATTCGAGTTTTGGCATGTTTTTGATGAAGTGGTAAGAATAACCATTTTTCTTGAAGACATTAAATCAATATTCCTCTTTTATACTCCTTTAGACTAAGGTGTTTGAACTGCTTTCAGCAATGTCTGTACACAGTTTCTTTTCTGTGCTATTGGATCATTGTTGTTCTAATTGAGAATCACTCACATGAGCTACAAATCTCCTCTGATAAATTTTATGAGTAATCTAATGATCAAGTATTGGTTTTGTAGGGATTTTGTTTGATTGGATGGAGGATTTAATCATGAGCTGACATCAGTTAGAGAACCACTGGAAAATCTGGGAGTACTGGACAGCTGTTTTGTCCTAGTTTGGGACTCTTCAGCAGTACGTACCCACCGGGATTCGAACCCAGGACCTTCTGGTTACAAGGCGAGCTCGTAGACCATTGAGCCACTGGGACCCGATCCAATGGTCCTTGAAGTTGTGACCAGTAGGGTACAGCAGGTTGAAGATGAGGCAGTAAACTCATCGATGAAGACATGCGAAGTGGTCCCGCTATGTCGTGAATTGGCAGAAGTTAGAATTCAAGGACCATTGGATCGGGTCCCAGTGGCTCAATGGTCTACGTGCTCGCCTTGTAACCAGAAGGTCCTGGGTTCGAACCCCGGTGGGTGCGTACTGTTGAAAAGTCCCAAACTAGGACGAAACAGCTGTCCAGTACTCCCAGGTTTTCCAGTGGTTCTCTAACTGATGCCAGCTCATGAATAAATCCTCCATGTAATCTAATGATAACATGTGTATTTTAGAATTTGAACAGTTGTGTTTTGAGAACAGCCTATGCATGCATGAAAACCTCTTTGCTTATTATTGACAGTTTGCATTACTTGGAGAAGTAATTTTTGCACAATATTAAGAATAAATTACTAATTCATTTGCCCTACTCATAAGTAGTATAACCTTAACAATAAAAAAGGCCTTCTTGGCCCAAACAGCTGTCCAGTACTCCCGGGTTTTCTAATGGTTCTCTAACTAATGTCAGCTCATGATGAAATCCTGAAACCAATCAAATCCCTGCAAACCAACACTTGAATACCTTCTTGAAATATCACTCAAGACTGACTAATAGAATAAGAGAAGTCGTGAGCAGCAGGGGTCATCAAGCCAGGCAGCAAGATGGTTATGCGCCTATGATACTGGCTGACGGTTGAGCTAAATATACATCTTGAACTGGCAGAAGTTGGAATTCATGGACCTCCAGGCAGCTTCCCAGTGGCTTAATGGTCTACGAGCCGGCCTCGTAACTGGGTTGTGGACCCTCAGTCAGTGCTTATCACCGAACAGTTACACACTAGGACAAAACAGCTGTCCGGTACTCCCAGTTTTTCCAGTGGTACTCTAAGCGATGTCAGCTAGTGACCAATCAAATCCCTGCAAACTAACAGTTGATAATAAATATAATCCTCACTAGCGACTGTCCCTATAATAGAGGAAGTTACCAGGGTTTCTAATAATATAACAGACTGATGCATAATTTACTCATCAAAACACTTAGTAGATTCAGGAACTTATTATTTCATCTGAGAAACAGGGAAATGGATGGAGTGTTAATCCTTTCTTCGAACCTTAAATCATAGTTCCTTGTCTGATGTTTCTTCCAACATAGCCTCTATTCACTGAAGAATTTGAATACCCGATATACGCTACCTTGAGTCATATTTTTCCAATCTACATAACTTTCGATAGCTGCTAGTATGTAAACAAAGACTGACAGGTTTTCTAGCTTACGACTGGAAGTAAATTCTTTCTATGTAGTTCATTGATCTAAGAAACTGATATGCGTCGGTGGCACAGCAATTAGGACTCTCGCCGACCATGCACATGGTCCGGGGTTCAATGGTTGACCTGAAAAGCTTGGGCTATCGATATCACATTGCTGAAAATTCCATACTTCTAACAAAAATACGGTGTGGAGTCAAGCTATATAAAAAATAACAATAATAATACTGCAGTTTCGAGTAGCGTAAACTATTTGGAGTCTACTAACAAAAAAAGGGTGAGTATCGTCCACCTTACATTACTATCAGTCCTCATCAGCAACATATCAATCATCTCATTAGTCAATCAAAACCACATAATTTTCCGACAAAAAGTCTTAAGTTCTGAGATTATTATTTCCTTTAATTCCTTGAGGAACATAGGGCTTCAGCTGCGCGTCTCCATTGCCTTCGGTTTTCTGCCAACTTTTTCACCCCGCTCCAAGTCTGCCCATATGCCTTCATCTCCTCTTCACATGACCTCATCCTCCAAGTCACCCTCACACTGACGACCGACTAACTCAAAGCTTCCCTTTCGGGTTTCACTCGAGCAATGGCTTGTCTAGTGATGTCACTTGATGGTTTCCTTAGCGTATGGCCAATCCATCTTCATCTCTTCCTGCCTATTTGTTTCACAATCGGTTCCCTGTTTCTGATCTTTTCTGGTCGGCCATCTGATCTTGAGTAGTATTGAGCGAAGACAACTGTTAATGGTCTGAAGTTTGTTTGAGATGCTCTTCATGACGCGCTGGCCAAGTCTCTGATCCGTATAGTAGCACTGACTGACTTCACATTGGAGTTGAAAATTCGGATGTTATTTTTGATGGTGAGTGCTATTGACCTCCACACAGACTTGAGAGAAATGAAAGTTTGTCTTGCTTTCCCGATCGTCGCTGCTTTGATATCCTCGTCAGTTCCGCTTGCCTGTAGTTGAAACGATGCTTCACAGGTGGGTAGGTGGGTGAAGGAGGTAGTTTCTTTCAGGTTCCTCCCATTTATACTGGGTGATTATTGTTGTTGCTGTTGGCCAGAAATCTTGATCACTTACCTCTGTTTTCTCCATGTTCACCTGTAGTCCTTCCTATCTTTGATGCTTGTTCTGCCAGCTTGTTGCTTTTCACTCGCATATCTTCTAGTTTGTGGGAAATCAGACATATATCATCGGCGAAGTCAAGATCCTCCAAGTTTTTTTTGTGTGTGGGTTCATTTTATGCCCTTTTCTCGCTGCCCTCTGTCTGTCGCATTATCCAATCTACTGCAATCAGGAAAATCATTGGCGATAGTAGGCAGCCAGCCTTGTCTTTCTCCCGTCCTCACTTCGAAGGATTCTGTAAGTTTTCCGTTGTGGATTACTTGGCATGCAGAATTGTCTACAAACTGTTGGTGGCACCCCGTAGTAGCGGAGTAGTTGCCAAATCACCTCTCGATCAACGCTGCGCTGTCAAAGGCTTTTTCAAAGTCAATGAAGTTGAGATAGAGAGGTGACTGCTATTCCAAGCTTTGTTCAATGATGATTCGTAGTATGGCGATTTGATCAATACATGACTTGTTTCTCCTGAATCCAGCCTGTTCCGGTCGAAGTTTTTCATCCAGGTAAGCTCCAAGAAGTAACAGATAACTGAAAGTAAATAAGAGCAGCTGGATTATTATCGGATCAACCGAAATGAAATACTTTTGTGAACTTGCCTCGTTATGTAAGTCGATGCTGTCAACGTTTATAATAACAACATAAACTTCTGCAGAAGAATATTCATCATTACGTTATTTTGGTAGATGGTGACTAGCAGTCGAATAAAAGAGGCGGATTTCGTCCAATTTGGGACTGGTCAGTTAATCGGTGGACCTGCAATCCCTAGTGAATGATACTGTTACCACCTGCTGCATCTTATACTCATAGACCAATCATTGTCAACTAAATAACAATCATTTTAATCCTGAGATGTCTGTCACTGAAACATTCGTACTAGAAGCTGACACGTTAACAGAGATTGAACATTTCGGTTCAGTGTATTAATTAATTCAACGAGAAATTCACTTAAACTAATATCCTTATCAATATAATAATTGTAGGACGGAATCTGAACTTTGAATTCTGTTTTATAATATGTACAGGTAAAGTTGATTTAATGAAGAAACAGTTTGAAAATTAGAGTAAACTGATACACTGAGTCCAGTTGACTAGGATCTCTTCATGTGCACCTGAATATGTTTTAGAATTAAAGAAGATTTCTGATCTAGTGAGTAAAGTGATTCATAAAGGAAAGCTCGAAGGAATCTGTGAAGTGAAGACTGGAGTAAGATACGACCGCCTACTATCAACGATGATACTCCCTGATTACTGCGAACTGGATCATGCGACAGACTGTGAAGAGCGAAAAGACCCGAATAGGTCGGTAGAACAACTATCGAATGGCTAAAAAGATTTAGCAAAAAAAAAAATTCTGGTTGGCAATAAACCAACCAAGAGCAAATATGTAGGAGAAGATGAAGATGAATGGGGCATACACTGAAGAAACCGTCGAATGACATCACACGCAATGCAGGCCAACGCTCGAGTGGGTTGTTTGTGCGAGGGCGACATGGAGGATATCGTGCGAAGAGGAGGTGAGAGATGATGGGCAGTCGTCGACACACCTGGAGAGGATGGCAAAAAATAAAACAAAGCGGAGATGTGTTGTTGAAGTCCTATGTTCCACTCAGAACTCTAGGGAACAGTAATAATAATAACAATGAGACTATAGAAGATCTGGACTTCTCAGAGGAATCATGTCAAAACTCGGGAATCTACAGGTGAAAACAAACAAGTTGGCAGAAGCATCAGTCAAGGACAAAGCAACGTTAACGCAAGAAGTTTGAGAGCTCATTCCCTTCAATTATCTAAGGAGCATCGTCTCAACTACAAGCGGCGTCACGGATGGGGATGTAGACGACAAGATCGGACGAGTAACACACACACAGACTTCCACTAATTCGAAATCAGTATGGAAATTCACGGAACTCATCATCACAAGGAAAAGGACTAGAAATTTCAGCACTAATTTCGAGTCAAGTTAGTTCTTCTAATATGGTTCGAAAACTTAGCACATCATCAAAAGCATTTCCAACTGACTACAAACAATTATCGACATCCGTGTTCGCTCCACAGTGAAGATCACACAGAGGACCAAAATAGATGAACAACAAGGAACTTTGGGGAAGAAACAAACAACAAAATGGTGCCCAAAATATTTGCTGAGGGGAATAGTGACGGATTGACCACACACTGCGAATACTGTTGAGTGATACTGTGCACCAGGCCCTACAGTGTGGAACCTGAATGTGGAACGACGAGTCGGGTGTGCGTCCAAGGGTAACATGGAGGGGATCGTGTGAGGAGGGGATGATGAGGGCTTATGGACAATCGTGAAGCAAGCTAAACCGGACTGCAGACAACAGGATGAAATGCAGATGTGCTCCCAAGGCCCTACGTTCTACGAAGAGTCTAAAGGAATAACACTAAGTAAGGCTTGATATTTTTACAGTAAAACCATGTTCCCAACTAGATGAAAACCACCATTATAGTATTGAGAACTGTAATTAGTGGGATCATAACAGTAGAGAAGCTGAGATTGAAAAAAAACAAGACTAATTGTTTTGACCCATAAATTTCGATTACTAGATCAGAAAGATCGTTCAGCGGTGCAAAACATGGCAAATCTTGTTTCACCGAAAGATTAATAGACTGCAAAGTAAATTACGTTTTATTAATGATAATAATTTCCATGGGATGGAACATTACATTATAGTGACCAAGAATGTCTTTGCAAGCATCCTAATCTATCGGAATAGTGCGATTTATAGTGAAACATGTATCAAACACTGAGTTTCGTTATCTCAAATCAAAACAAAGCGATTTGAAGATCATTATTATTCTTCTTTAGATTCCTCTTGAGCTGACTCCACGATCGACTAAAAGTTCTTATCTTCTCTTCACACCAACCACTTTGAACGCCCAACTCATCGTTTCGCATTCGAGTTCTACTTGCACAATAGCCTGGTACCTAATGGTCACTCACTGGTCTTCTCAGCGTGTCTCCACTCTACCACTATAACCTATGACTCGTTTGTTGGGCAGCAGGTTCTTTGCCAAAGTTCTTTGTTACTCCAGTTAGAAGCTCTGTATACAAAGAGTCATATTTGATGATATTCGATAGTTGGAGGCAATCGGCCACAGGAAGCCCCATCCAACCTAGGTTTCGTGCTAGTTGGCACTCACCAGTCAGCAAGGCGCATCTGCAACTGCCTTGAAGGGACTCATGTCCTTTTTGAGATTCGAACCCGCGTCGTCTAGTGCCACAAACCTGACTGATGGAATTCAGTCTGCACCAAGCAAAGGACTAGACACACTACACTGGGTATTAACTTGTGTCCAATAAAAGTATCCACTGCAGTCCTACAGGGGGTCAGTCACAAGCCCGAACGTCTGCGTTCGACTCTGTATCTAGGCCTCTTCGGTCAAAGCATCTTCTTGAGAAACAGACAGAGTGGTAGATTAACAAATGGTTGCATTCTAACTTTTCTGATGGGAAGTAGTATACTTTGTGTGTAGTGAAGTGAGAGCTGTGTGCTAGTCAAAACTAGTAGACAGCAATTGACGTCAATGTTTACGTCCCGTATCTTGGTCACGAGAAAAAAACAAGAACAAAGACTAACTCAACAAACGGTCACAGTAGACTTTGTGTGGGCGGACACAGTTAGCAGATATATGGTCTGACATTCAAAGAAACGGCCACAAAGAGATGACAGAATAAATTCAAGTGAGAAAACGACCAATCAGGAGACGCTGTTTCTCTTCTAATAATAACGAATAATAATGTACATAAAAATACATGAATATCTATTGATTTTCTTAATAAATAATCTGTTGCCTGACCCTTGTCTTCTGTCGTTATAATAGTAAGTCTTCCACTACTTTACTTATTCAATCCGGTGTTCCTCAATGTGCTGTTCTTTCTCCCTTGATGTTTTCTTCCTTGTTACATGATTTATCTCGTTCTGATGAAGTCAGTTTTGTTAGGTGTATCTATGATCTGACCATTTCCATGCCGGTTAATTCTCAATCAGGCTGTTCCAAAATGAATGGCATTTCATCATGAATCAGTCAGTAGTCCTTATCAAATGGTCTTAAAGCTAAATCTTTCCAAATGTCAGCCCGAATAGCCCAGTTGTAACGTCACTGACTGCAGCACTGGGTGGTGCGGGTTCGATTCTGAGAAGAGACATGAATTCCTTCAAGGTTGCAGATATGACTAGCCGACGAGTGCCAACTAACACGAAACCTAGGTTGGAAGGGGTTTTCATGTGGCCGATTGCCTCCAACTATCCAATATCATAAAATCAATGTGCACCGCGTGATGATGACCCACCTAGAATGCTGGCTACATTGCAAACCTGACTGACTGATAGAATTCGGTCTGAACCAAGCAAAGGACTAGACACATCACACTATTTATTCACTGTCCAGTCAAAAAACGTCATGTTGTTAACAGTCTACAAAACTCACCTCCGTTAGTAAAGCTTCTCAGAAATTCACTAACACTACCTACACCTGTTTAATCATGGTTTCATTTCACTTTGTGATAATTTGAAATCATAATCAATAGATGTTTGAATGAATGCATGAATGCATGTTTATGACTAGACAGACTGTAATTATTTTATGATTCCTCTAGTTTGTTTTCAGTTTATATGCTAAAAACAACTTAGCAATAATATATTTATGTGGAGATTTAAAGTTTGCGCAATATACAAATATATATATATATCAATTATACTTGACGAATAATAATTTTGTATCATTACTGTGAAATCGAATAAACAGAATGTACTATATAATTAATTTTGAATTTGTATGTTCATTCAGTCTAGGCGCACTATTCAATTTTTGTTTTAAACATAAGAGGTAATTATATGGAAATACAATTTAGGTAAGATAGAAAAGAAAAAAAATATTTAATTACTAGTTAGGAAAATAGAAGTAGACAATTTTAATAACTTTGATCAAAACACTAATCATTTAACTAGGCAGGAAGTTAGATAGTTAATTCCATTATCTTAAAATGGTATATTTGGTAATTCGGTAACTGCTTCCAAAGTACAGAGTGTAGTCTATCTGTCTGTCTGTCTGTTTTCGACATAGAACTTCGCATTGATGTGCAGCAGTTCCAGTTACCACACTTTGTGTGGTACACAAAGCAAGAGAAAAAAGTAGAAGAAATGCATAATAGAGACAGTGAACAGGGATGTGAGATAAAAAGGAATAGTAATAACGAAGAACAATATAGTTTCATTGGAAATTATAAGTCACAAGGAGTGGATGCATCTGCGCCAGCCATTGGTAACAACGAGTTTGAGCCATATCACAGATTGTCTCCAGGCTTAATTGGTTTTTACGCTCCCGAGGACCCCAACCAGGAAGTCTACAGCTTCCTACTTGACTCGCTGGCTTAAACTAACTGTTGTGGATTTCATTGACTGGTGCCATGGTTTGGTTTGACCACCACTAGCTAGCTCTTTTCCAGCCTGACCCTATGTCAGTCAGCTAACATAGCCTGTCGAGGAAGGCGATGTCTAGGCATGCGTAATACATATCGATGTAGTTTCACAGCCTCATCGATTGATTTCCCTTCCTTACCTAGAGCTCAATCAATGCCTAACCTCAATATTGCTCACCTTATTATATCACTTCACACGGGATGTAGATAGAACGCGGACACCTATGATCAAAAACAGCTAGCTAGGCTTTTCATGTCTTCCAATCTCAATGACCAGACCTCACGGTTATAAAGGAGGACGGAGTGGACTGGTGATCAGTAAACTCGCTCTTTCGTCGACAGCCGGATATCACGTCTACACCAAAGACGGGGGAAGCTGGCATATGCGAAACTATCCCTCTGTATCCATTCTGAGACTTTGTCAGAGATCAACCCGTTGGCGCTGGCTGATGTAAATTCCCAAATAGGTGAAGTGGTCAACACGCTCCATCGACCACTTCACTGCTTATTTCTAAACTAGGAGTCAGTGTAGTCCAGTCCTGTAGCCTGATCATCTTACATTTGACAGAAGCGGGTGAATCGCATGCCAAACATTCGTAGATTGAAACTCAAGGTTTTCAGAAGACTGTTTAGTTTTTCAGAGTCTTAACTCAGGAAGCGGGAATATATCTTCTGCATATTCTAAGTCAACGAGATTATTCCCTGATTATAACAAGTCTCTGAAGTGAGTGTAGTACAGCTAATGTGGTGAGACGTGTCTTCTTGCCAAAACTGTAGTCACTAGTTTACGTCAATGTCACAAGATAGAACAATGACAAAGCTCTTAACCTTGAGGAGCTCAATAGCCAATCACAGAAGACTTAGCTTGGGAGGATACGATTCACAGATGTATCACCGGACTGTCTAAGAAACGGGAACAAAGAGATGACAAAATAACCTTCAGCTGGGAAACAACCAATCAGAAGACTTTGCTTCCCTGTTAACAATAACGAATAATAATGTACATAAAAATCTCTAAATATCTGTTGATTTTCTCAATAAACAATCTGCTGCCTGACCCTTGTCTTCTGTCGTTACACTAACATTTATCAAACTGACTCAATAGCTATATGATGACGGTGCTGTTGCATGGTAGTTGAATCACCAAGAAAGGCTTACTAAAGTGTTTGAAGTGAAGACAGGAATGAGACAAGGCTTCCATCTGCCGTCGATGGTTTTCCTTATTGCGGTTAACTGAATTCTATGGCAGACCATAGGCGGGGAGTGAGAGGATCGGCGAATAAAGAACTTACAACCAACTTTAGAACACCGGCATTCCATTGATGATATTGTCTCATGTTGCACAAACTAGAAGATTTACAACAGGTAATCAGCCAATTGGTAGACAAATGTAAGGAAAGCAGAATTTTAGGTAAATATAGAAAAGACAGAGGTGATGAAGTTTCCCGTCGAAATAATAATAACAATAATAATGGCTTTATTCCATTACCACAAACGGGAGAAACTCAGATGAACTCATCTTTTTCACTCACGGCATTTGACCAGGATTTTTTCAAAAACACACGTCACCGATGATGATGTCAATGCCAGGCGTCGGTGGTACAGTGGTTAGGACTCTCGCCAACCATGCACATGGTCCGGGGTTCGAGCCCATGCCGACGCACAGCTGATATCTATGGTCGGCCTGCGAATTTTGGGCTACCGATATCCACGCTGAAAATTCCACACTAGTACCAAAAATACGGTGTGGAATCAAGCTGTAATCAAAAATATAAAAAAATAAAGCATAGTTGAGAAAAGCAAGACGAAGAGATCCATATTATTCATCGCAAGAAATGTCACGCGAATTTTGAACACGAATGACATATAAGTAATTCTTTTTATTTCAGGATTTCATCATGAACTGGCGCATCGGTTAGAGGACCATTGGAAAACTTAGGAGTACTGGACGACTGTTTTATCTTAATATGAGGTCCGAACCCAGGATCTTCTGGTTACAAGTTGAGCTGGTAGACCATTAAGCCAGTGAGATTTGGCACGCCCCTCCCTCCACGAAAATGTATTCCAAATAGCTTGTTGTAAACTGTCATAAACAGTTGTTTCCGATTGATATTGAAGTTCAGATGGCTGACCAAGAAAGATGAACAGCATGGAACCATGTCGGGCAGCAAACCAGTCGACACTGTGTTACCTAACAAATGAACCAATGGAAATGAAGATGGACCCTTGAGGGACACCATGTACCAGATCCTTGAACAGAACCAAATTGGAAAGAACGGATTAAGTGTGCATCCGAAAGTGCCATGGAGGAGAAAGTAATGCTTTGTAGGTAGTCATGGAACCAGTCGAATGTGATGGCAAGGGGAAAAGTACAACGGAGATTTGCTGTACAAGTGATATGAACCAGAGGGGTGAGTAATAATAAATAAAACGATATAAATTTTAGTCATAGATTGACTTCAGTCAGAGGATAGTGCAAATTAGGGAGTACTGGACAGCTGTTTCGTCCAGCCTAAGCAGTGGGAAGTATGACTCCACTCCCAGGACCTTCGGGTTGAATAGCGAAATGGTATACCATCCAGCCACTTAGACGGAAAAGAATGGCTTATCAGTTCTATCTTCTTCCGATTTATGGCATACAGCGCGATGGTTAGCCACTGACATCAGTGAGTATCTCTCCTGGTGGGTCCCTCTGACCAAGACTTTCCACTAGAAGTTCATCTCGTAATGAGTCACAAGATGAATTTCCGAATGCATAGTTGAGGATTGTTTGTCTGTCTCAAATTACGCAATCTAGTAGTAGATATTTCCATAAATATGAGCAGAAAATAACACAGATGCGCAACATTCAGTATGCGTGTAGATTAATTAATTGTAAAATATAATATATTGAATAAAATCTAGATTTATCCACATGACTGGTTCATTTTATGTAGATAATTAGTCGATATGCCTCGGTGGCACAGCAGTAGAATGCTCGCCGACCACGCCACATGTGGTCCGGTGTTCGTTACCCGGTCACCGACGCACTATTACCATTACCTCGCTAAGCCAGTAATAAGACTAGTAAAGAGGGAAGGCTGGGCATGAGGCTAGCAACTCCATCCCATAAATAATAAAATACCACTGCTAGGGGAAACTTCAAGCCTCTAGCTTGAAGCCTCCCTATGTTCCACTGGGGACGGAAAAGAATAATAAAAAAATTAATCGATGTTGATTAAACATATTGCCTCATCGAATCCAAATAAACAAAGAAGCGTCATTTAGGTATAAACAGTAGTTATGAATAGGTAGCAGTTTCGAGAACCAGTAATTTATATGTGTTGCATCCAAATAAGCACATCCTTAGCTGTAAAGTGTAGCAGCCAATTTAAGTTATGTCGCTTAGTTACAAATCAACCCGTATTTTAGGAACTACCATTTGAAATTGTATTGACGCTTATGGGACCATATGAGAATGGTGTGTCATGAAGCTGCCAACCGATATAGCAGTTGTGCCATATTCAGTATTTACTGAAATTGAAAAAATAATCACCAACATTTAATCTATCCATTTTACATCAATAAACTCCAAATGATGGTTTTGTGTTGATAACTACTTATGAGTAGTATGAAAAATTAAGCAAAAATGACAACTTGCCTGAAAATCTTTCCACCATCCTGACAGTTGTAAAAAGAGAAGCTCTTCTTAAGCCGTACTGACACATGTCAAGAATGGAACGCAGTTGTGTCTTATTCTTTTCTCCGTCAGCATTATTCCTAGACCCTGACAATGAAAACACACGATTGAGTAGTTTTCTCCTAATTTGTCCACTGGACACATCGCACAATGAAACTGGAAGACATCAGTAGGTACTGCCGTACAAAGAGCAAACCTCTACGCATAACTCTTAACGAATGAGGAGTAAAAGTAGCATTCCGACCCACAAATTCACTTAAAAAACTTGAAAAATTGCTTAGTAGTGCGATCAACAGCCACCTGATAGACAACGACCGTGAAGTCGATGGATTAAAATACTTTAGGATGATTAAAAATAATAATAATAATAATCTCCTTTGTTCTATTTTTTCGGATTGTGAGGGCGTTTGTTACTTCCCGGCTGCCCACGCCATGGAAGTTGGTTGCGTGACCGCAGAGCCCAGGGACAACTGCTTGAGGCCGGTTACATGCGGCCTGTTTTTGTTTGTTCTCTTTTGTTTGGTGTATCTCAGTAGCATATTTATCACTCCTGCCCTGTGACACGGCAGCAGGAAGCGCGGTCGTTGTTAATCCGGGCCACGGCCGATCTGGCATGAAATTTTGTGAGTTTGTTTGAATCATGGTATTGGATGGGGTAGCTGCTTTTTGTTTAACCGCTATCCAAACAACCTGCCTGGCATGGTAGAACCTCAAGAGACATAAGTCTCAGCCAGTATAGCTTGATTAGGTCATTGCGGTGTTCAAGCCCGACCACCACGTCAAGGTAGCAGCTTTCGGTCGGTCTCTGTAATCTTTCATATTCCTTTCTACCATTACCCATTCTTTTTCGCTCTTATACTTGTCAAACTCTATTGATTCTCTTCACTCATCTTCTTGTCTACCTATGTGTGCTATTTGGAACGTGGCAACTGGAACTGCTGCACTTCGGTGTCAAGTTCTATGTTGAATCCAGACAGACAGACAGACCTTTATTCTAAAAACAGTGCTTATATTACAGAATAGAATTCTAAGCATTTGTCACAATATTGCATCTGATTTACTCAACATATAAATAAAATTAAAACAAAAGTAACCAGAGGAATTTGTCCACGTTTAAGATATAAAGTCAAAAATATTCGAAGCACGAATTGAGATTATTAAATGTAATAATAATAATAATAACAGTGAGTTTGTTTCAAACAGTATTGTCGATTCAGTTTGGAAACTTTAGCATGTTATAGATTATTGGTTCTAATGTTCTGTTGATATAGCAGCATGGTGAGGGGAAATACAAAATTAACACTTATCACACAGCTTAAATGATGTTCACACTTATGAAAAAATAAACAAAAACAAAAAACTGAGAGGATTATGAAAATAAGAAATACAATAACAATAAAGCTTGATGTTATAAGAGTGGAGAAAATGGTTTATTTACTAGTGCAAAGAAAGTTAGTTAGTTCATGTCTGACATTATTTTCATCACATAAAGTACGTGCTAAATATGCTATAGTGGGACTTTTATACTTAGACATACGTGCATAAAGTCTTCTGAAAAGACTTCTTGTTTAACCTGAGGAGACAAGGTTGGAGCTGTGGTGAATGCTGACACAATCCCCTTAGCAAATTTTTTGCATGAAAGCAAGTCCCCATCATCAATGACTATGTCAACGATTTAGCCCAATGGGACGCCACCACTCTACCTACTGACAGTCTTCAGAGTTCTACGAAGTATGACATAGTCTTTCTTAAGCAATCCAGGAAAGAATAAGGGTGAACAGTAAAGAGAAATAGGTAAAATCCATGAGTTGACAAACTGTAGGAGGAGTGGTTGAGTTATGCCTGAGTGCCTTAACTTCTTAATGTGAACAATCAGACAAAATATTCTTTTAGAAATGGCTAAGACATGAGAAGACCAGGATAGGTCAGTAGAAAGAATTAATCCAAGATACTTAACTTCAGACTTGATTTCTATATCGGTATCACCAATTTTGTAAGGGTCGTAGGAACCAACGGCGTCATTTAACTTTCGTTTACATCGGAAACTGAAATTAAGAGTCTGAAATTTGGAAGGATTTAGTTTAAGGCCGTTAGACGAAGACCAATCTGCTAATTCTTGATAGAAAGCTGTTCACCTTAGTACAGTCAGGTTGGGAGTTAACAGGCATTGAAATAGTTAAATCATCGGCATACTTAATAAAGTTCATTTCATCAGAGTGAGGCAAGTCATGCAAGAAGAAAAAACAGAAAAGTAGAAAGTACAGCGCCTTGAGAGACACCAGCCTCAGTATGCAACGAAGTAGACGACTTTCCCTGAAATACAGTGTACTGCTTTCTTCCTGAGAAATGAGAATGCACCTATTTGACAACCCAACAGTCAGTTGTTTAAGACTGTTCAATATTGCTACGTATCACTGAAACGATTGCCATTAAACGATTAAAACCAAATTTATACATTTAAAAGGAAACCGGTTGTTAATCTTCCTTTACCTTAGTAAATATATCTTATTTAATTATCCTAAATATATTCTGTTTTAACTATGCAATTTCCTAACCTAATTTTGTCCTTATCCATATTCTTGACTAGAGCACTTTCCACTGTTCAACTAAATTATTTGACCCCTATAACAATAGATTATTGATTTTACGTCTCTACTCAAATTGCAACATTTTTTCGTAACTCTAGAGTATCTATTTATTTATTTATTTCTGTGCGTAACAGACAGCTTAACAACGGCTTTTATTGCGTTCCACTATGCTAAAACTAATCACATGGTACCGAAATGCACCACCATTATGACAAATAACTACAATATTTGAATTCTTCGATTAGACACTAGTGTAAAAAGTTTAGTTCTTTGTTTGGTGCAGACTGAATTCTACCATTCAAGTTTGCAGTTTGGTCACCATGCTAGGTCACTCATCATCACAGTGCACTTGGAATTGTTAATGCCTTGGACCCGAGTTTAGTGCTAGTTAGGACTTATCAGCAAGGTGTATCTGCAACTGCCTTGAAGGAACTCATGTCCCTTGACTGATAGACACATAACACTGATTAATTATTAGTGTAAACAATCGAAGTATTCAGTACAGCCCCACAGGAAGGAGGTTAGTCGCGATCCCGAATAGATCAGTTGTAGTGTCTCTGACTGCAGGGCTCACTGGGTGACGCGGGTTCAAATCTCAGAAAGAAACATGAGTTCCTTCAAGGCAGTTGCAGATACGCCTTGCTGACTGGTGAGTGCCAATTACTAACAAGAGACCTAGGTAGAAGAATTTCTGCCGATTGCTTCTAATATATCAACAGTATTTAACTATTTTGTACATTGATTGTACGCGGGTAACAAGAGCCGATGAAATATAACATTATAAACGAGTCTCATTTACTTCCCTTACAATCTAACATTACTTAATCGGTTCATTTGGTTTTTACTAGCCTTTATCGACTACTTCCACCTGTACAATTGTTTATTTAATCATGTTGTGTTTTTCATTATTCGTGTTATCACAGATTGCCTCACTTTTTCATCCTAATTATTGATTAGACCATTATTATTATTATCACCATTACTACTATTATAACTAATTGCACAATTGATATTCACCATCGTATTATCCTATAGATAAAACATCATGATTGGTTTATATTTGAATTTTTATTTGTAAACTTATGTATATTAGTGTTATGTACTGCTGAGTAGTTAATTGTCCTGACGCGCGAAAAAGGGAAAATCAGAAGACCACCACGTCCCCGATGATATGTGTATTTTCCAACAAGGGAAATTGACTGTCACACAAGTGTGTGAGTGAAAGGGTACATAGTTTACGAAAGGTGTGAACAAGTGTGTACAATGCAAGAGTATATATGAAAATGACTAATATACATGAACCAATAAGATATACAGTAGTTTTTCTTACCATCATCAGATTCTGATTGGTTGTAATGTCATTGTTTATTTAGTTAATGGACAGACAAAACATATTGTCAGTTATAATGGAATATCGATTAATATACACATTGCAAAATAGATCAGACTGTTAAAAACAAAGGCAGATACCATGTGACTACATATCAATTAGAGTTAGGCCTGATGAGATCTAATTGAAAAAAAATATTGTTCTCTTAAATGTGTTGTTCTAAATATAATGACGCCATTTTATCCTGCACAATATGTTCTTGCCTTGTTAAAAAAAAAAGAAAAATTATGTCAATTAAAAGATTCTGTAGAGGCCATTAAGCAAAAGAATTGAGTTTATCTAATACACTGCAACGTTTTTCAGGTCAGATAAATAGATAAGTCAGAGGGTGATACGCCACGACCAATTAGATTGGTGAGGAATAGAAACTTAGCGAAATCTACACTTATGCACCTTAATAAGATGACAAACCCGGAAAACAGTTCAGCCGCAGCACTGTATACTAAAATTACTCACATCCACACAATAAGATAGGATAAAAAGATAGTGACTGACAACTGACGCTTTACCTATTGAATCAACCAAGAATATGTGTGTAATAGAAATGGCTAGACATCTGGAAAATTGTACTACTTGACCCTTAAGACAAATAGAAAGCACCAAAGGGAACTATAAAAATCAAGTCTCGATGGTGTGCCGTTACAACTGGTATGGGGTTGTGAACAGCGAATTAGTACCAGTCGACATTCACTAAATAATACTGTGGTGCCAGCTGGCTGCTAGCCAAATTGGTAGACAGTAATTTACGTCAATGTTTACTTCCCTAATATTGGTCGTGAGAAAAATAAGAATGAAGACTGATTCAACAGCCAACCACAGCAGACTTTGCGTAGGCGGATACAGTTAGCATATAGATGATCTCACATTCAAGAAACAGCTACAAAGAGATGAAAGATTAGCGTTCAGCAAGAAACCACCAATCAGAAGACTGTGTTTTTCTGCTAACAATAGTCTATAATAATGTGCATGAAAATCTATAAATAGGTGTTGATTTCGTTAATAAAAGATCTGTTGACTGGCCGTTGCCTTCTGTTGGTTCAATGCTATTTCACTTAATGATATTTTCAATAAACAAATTAATATGGAATGAGAGTAAAGTAGTGCCTAAATTTTCATATATATATATAAGATTACCTTTCACTCCCAAATATAATCTAGTTTCTATAAGTGCTCCTGGCATAATTTATTCTCCATAGTTCAAATTTCTAACTTCCGGTCGCTTAATCCATTAAACTGAAATTGACACGCTGATGTTTGTAAAATTTGACTAAAATGACCATAATTATTATTTTATTCACGGTTGAATAGTTGTGAACCCTGAAGAACTTCTCATAAGCCAAGCTGGAAATATTTATGGATAATCCCCATTCAGGTATCAATGAAAACAAAACGCGTAAATCAGCGAAGAGTCTCTTTTCGGCGGCGAATTCATTTTCTTAGCTGTACAATCGCAAATACATATATGCGTTATTTTGTATGTATGGGTAGATTAAGTTTGTCAAACAAAAATACAAGTGACTATGGTTATTTTAACTAAACAGGAGAAGATTGGTAATTGGAGTTAGTTATTACGCAATACAAAATCAGTCAAGAAAATTAGGTGTTAATGAAATTAGGGTAGTAGCAAAGGTGATGAGTTGTCACAAACAGTTGTTAAAAGAAGTTGTGTAATAATATGAATAGTTTGATGAGTGAGTTTTACTCAGGATGCACATAGGACTAGAGTAGAGAATACGAAATCACATAAGAGTTGTAAGTGAATACAAGAATTGTCAGCAATTAAAGAAACAGGCAAACAAACAAAATTCTGTCATCAAAGGAGGCGTTTGTTGAAATGGAATGATCAGTGTGTTAACCAGGTGTTCAATTATCGAACTCCTTATTGCACCACTATTGCCTTTTCGCAACCATGCTGGATAGTGTTCTTGATTCCTCTTGGACAGTGTGCGTAAAGGCAATAGTGATGTAATAAGGAGTTCGATAATTGAACACCTGGTTAACACACTGATCATTCCATTTCAACAAACGCCTCCTGCTTCAAAGTAATCTACAGAGTCAAGAATAACCTACCAAAGGTAATACGGTTTCATCTTCTTTGTATCGCTGAAGCTGTGGCCATTCACATAGAAAAACCGGAGCTGTGCATACAAAAGAGAATTACTCAACCACTTCTACTGCCGTGGTAACAACTGTTTTGATTTCCGAGGACTTAATTTTATTTCTTTGCCTGACTATTCGCTGATTTAAGTGTTTTGTTTTCAAGCTGTAAATAAGCAAAACAACCTTACCGTGTCGCCATGGCTGGACGGTCAACGAGCTTGCCCTAACTACCACCTGAAGGTGCTGGATTCGCGTCCTCTGATGGGTTCAGTTTACTGAATTGGTGGTCCAGATTCAACTCCCAGACGACGTATTCGTATACCTCGATCAACTGATTGACTAGCTGCCTGGCTGTAAGACAGAAAAAGTGGGAGGGGGAGGGATTGAGCTTGAGATTAGCAACTCTATCACATGAAAACAACATTACCGCCAAAATAACTTCAATGCCTAAATCTTGGAGGCCTACATACCACTTGGAAAGCGAAACAATGAGAAAAAAACGAGAGTTTAATTGAATGACTTCCAACTTCTCACAGTGATCAGTAGTATGTGTTGCAACGCACTGGATATCCGACTTTGTATGCGTAAAAGAAAAAGCATTATACGCATATTTAAAAATGACAAATCAATATTAGACTACTGATCGTCATAGCAACAAAAGGTCAGAACTCATCAAGGTTGGCATATATATATATATATATATATATATATATACCACTGCAACAACAGAAGGCAACGGCCAGTCAACAGATCTTTTATTAACGAAATCAACACCTATTTATAGATTTTCATGCACATTATTATAGACTATTGTTAGCAGAAAAACACAGTCTTCTGATTGGTGGTTTCTTGCTGAACGCTAATCTTTCATCTCTTTGTAGCTGTTTCTTGAATGTGAGATCATCTATATGCTAACTGTATCCGCCTACGCAAAGTCTGCTGTGGTTGGCTGTTGAATCAGTCTTCATTCTTATTTTTCTCACGACCAATATTAGGGAAGTAAACATTGACGTAAATTACTGTCTACCAATTTGGCTAGCAGCCAGCTGTCACCACACCACTAGTAAGGCACAAAGACAGTAATAATGAAACCGGTAATCAATTAATTGAGACAAAAAATAACGCAAATATATCAGGTCACCGTCTTTCTCTCTCTTTCTTCACTTTTGTAACTCTCTAATGATTACGACAAAACTATCATTAAATGTTTTATGCAGAAGAAATGTAAACATAGAGACCACTTGTGCTGGAAAGTTCACATTCTGAACTAAATATACGTGTGTATTTCACTCATAACTGTGTATAGGTGCTTTCAGGTCACTAGTAGTAGTCGTCCAGTGACTTCATACAGGGGGACACAATTGCTTACTTTACTGTCAAGACGACTCACACAACTCGCTATGTTTTTTAGTAACAGACAAAATGCCTTAATATAGATGAACATTTGCGTATAGTAACACTTATTAGATCTTACAATACTCCTTGTATCTCTGTCTGTTTTCGACATAGAACTTTGTACATATGTGAGTAGTTGAAGTCACCATATTCCATGTAGCACACAAACTAAGAGAAGAAAGTTGAAAAATGCATAATAGAGACAGTAAACAGGGATATAAGATAAAAGGAATAGTAACAACGCAGAACAATATAGTTTCATTGGAAATCATAAGTCACAAGGACTGGATGCATCTGCGCCAGCCATTGGTAACAACGAGTTTGAGCCATATCACAGATTATCTCCAGCCTTAATTGGTTTTTACGCTCCCGAGGACGCCAACCAGGAAGCCCAAACCTCCCTACATGACTGCCTGGCTTAAACTAACTGTTGTGGATTTCATTGACTGGTGCCATGGTTTGGTTTGACCACCACTAGCTAGCTCTTTTCCAGCCTGACCCTATATCAGTCAGCTAACATTGCCCGTCGAGGAAGGCGATGACTAGACATACGTAACGCATGTCCTAACCATATCAGTCGATGTAGCTTCACAACCTCGTCGACTGGTTTCCCCTCCTTACCTAGAGCTCAATCAATGCCTAACCTCAATATTGTTCACCCTATTATATCACTTCACACGTGAGATAGAACTCGGACACTTATGATCAAAGACAGCTAGTTGGTCTTTTCATATCTTCCACTCTCAATGACCAGACCTCACGGTTATAAAGGAGGACGGAGTGGACTGGTGATCAGTACACTCGCTCTTTCGTCGACAGCCGGATATCACGTCTACACCAAAGACGGCGGAAGCTGGCATATGCGGAACTATCCCTCTGTATCCATTCTGAGACTTTGTCAGAGATCAACCCGTTGGCGCTGGCTGATGTAAATTCCCAAATAGGTGAAGTGGTCAACACGCTCCATCAACCACTTCACTGCTTATTTATAAACTAGGAGTCAGTGTGGTTCAGTCCTTTAACATCATCTTGCATTTGGCGGGAGCGAATCGCATGCCAAACATTCATAGATTGCAGCTCAAGGTGTGTTCAGAAGACTCTGCATTTTGTCAGAGTCCTCGCCCAGAAGGACTATATCGTCTGCATACTCCCTGGTAGCAAGTCAATCCCTGAGTCGCTGAAGTGAGTTAGGGTTAAATCCATTAGTACATCTATGATGAAATGAAAACAGAAATGGGGACAGGGGACATCCCTGACGGACACCACTAGTCGTTCGTCACCACTTCAGATAACAACTCGCCGTAAGCCCTCACCTGGCTTCATGAGTTCGAGTAGAGTGTCTTAATCAGTGCAATGTATTTTCTCGGCATTCCATTTACGCACCAAGCATCGCCAAACCTCCAATACTCTTTGTAGGTTTTGTTACTATTTTTCCCTTTGGGGTCTGAGTGGAATATTAAGGTTTCAACAGTACAACATCCCCACTTTATCCTTTTCTTTGCGGTCGGTCCATCTCCATTTTCTTTGACACATATTTGTTGAACAACAGACTCCTGATTGGTTCATTCCCAGAGTTACTTGTTGCTTGGATGCTTTTTTTATTCCTTTATGTTCCCAGTGGAACATAAGGCACCTTCAGGCTAAAGGCTTAAAGTTTCTGTAACAGTGATGATTATTTCTTTACAGGGTGGGGTTGCTAGCTTCATGCCCCCCAAACTTCCCTCTTTACCAGTCCTATTACTGGCTTAGTTAGAGAGGTAAAAGAGTGCGTCAGTGGCCGGGGAACGAACCCCAGATCACGAGTGGCGTGGTCAGCGAGCACTCTACTTCTGTGCCACCGACACACTGCTTGGAAGTTAATGAAGTAGAATAATCTAGCTTCCAATCATTGCTATCAACAGTATGCTGAAGGCAACAAAAATGCATGCATGATACTACTTTCGAGGCCAAAGTATGGGAAAAAATTCAGTGTTCCCTTTATTGTGAATAGTCAGTTTCAGATTGAAAGGAAGTTTATAGTTAACTAACAAATTAGGAAAAAAGGTTTTCTTTCAAAAGAATGGATACTGAACAAAGAGTACTCTTTTCGATAACCCCTTCATCATCAGGCTCTACAGTTATATATACATTATAGTGAATGAATGAATTAGTGAGATTATGAACAACATTAATGTTGCTGTTTAAATAACATCGAATCAATAATATTTGTAGATTACAGCTCAATAGCATCAACATAAAATAAGCTGAATGTCAGAAGAATTAGGAAGGATAATATTACAAATTCATGAATTTATAGTCTCTACTGAAGGCCAGGGCAGTAGTAGGGGCTGGACTTGCTTCTTTTGAACACAGAGCACTGGTTGTTTGAGGCGAATTGCAATAGCCTCTGCTGTTTGGAGCATGCGGTGCTTCGATGATTTTGGCAATTTATTAGGCACCCGGTAGATGATAGAGAAGGATTCTTCCACGCTGGCTGGCTTTGTGGCGGCCGGTTTGCACCAGATGGTCCAATATCGAACTGTTAATGGTTTTCACTACACCTTTACTTAGCCATGCTGGGAGATGTTCTCGAGAGAGCACGAAAAATCAAGTTCCTAGAGCAACGGCCAATATAACTCGCTCCATCACAAGCGCAGTTGAATTGGTAGATACAATTTGAAGTGGCTAGTCTAGGTACTTCATCTTTCAGTCGAGGTAGCACCATCGGTCGTGTAGAGAATAAGACGTGTAGTTCGCCAGCATTAAAAGTTCTTTGAACTGATTTTCTTAATTTCCTCGTAATTATCTCACTTGGTATATTGCCCTTGAATTGTAGTCGTATATAAAGTGGCTTCTTGTTTACAGATAGTGAGTAGTCCTTTTCCGCTTTCTTTGTCATGTGTTTCTTGATAAATTTTTCGGGATAGCTATTTTCGATCAAAGTATCATATACAATGCTTAATTCATCTTCAATTACTTCTTCTGAGCATATAGCTCTAACTCTGTGGCTGAGGGTCTTCACTAAATTTCTTTTGTACTTGATAGGAACGAAGCTGTGAAAATGTGTATATTGTCCTGTCCAAGTAATTTTTCTATGCAAATTTCTTTTTATGCTACCATCTGGTTTTCTTGTAAGTAGGACATCCAGGAACGCAATTCTGTTTTGGGATTCCTTTTTGCACGTGAATTTCATAGCAGAATGTACTTCATTGAATTCAGTAATTATTGTACTCCTATCAGAACCATTATCACAAAGGACGAAGGTGTCATCTATATATCGGCAATAAAATGTGAGCTTACTGATAAGGTTGTTCGAAGGTCCATTTTTAGTTTACTTAGAAAGAAATCAGCCAGAATAGGACCTAGTGGGAGCCCATAGCCACCCTGTCCAATTGCCTGTAAAGCGTGCCATCAAATTTAAAGTTTACATTCATGGTACATCTTAATAACAATTCTTTTAGGTTTCCGTTGGGATGTCAATATTTATCGACTACTTGTCCACTTGTTCACATGTGTAATTAACTGTTTCTATTAGAGGTACATTTGTGGATAACGATGTTATATCCAGAGATATCATGGTTTTGTCCTTGATATTAATATCTTTTATTTTGTCTACGAATTCAAATACATCTTTGACGCTATATTTCACTATCTTATCATGCAAACGTTAGAGAATATTTACTGACCATATTAGCTAGAGCATGGTAGGGCGAATTTTGCATATCAAGTACTGGTCTTAACGGTACCCCTGGTTTTACCGATTTACAATACTAAGCATCACAAGTGAACACACAGAGCAGAATAACAGTCAACTCCCTACCTCAGTTTCATCGACTTTGAAAAGGCCTTTGTCAGCATCGACAATAAAGTAATTCGGAAATTGCTATGCCACAAATCTTTATCAATCCCGTTGAACATTGTGCAACGGTGGCACAGTGGTTAGGACTCTCGCCAACCATTCACATGGTCCGGGGTTCGATCCCCTGCCGACGCACACCCGATATCTATGGTCGGCCTGCAAAACTTGGGCTACCGATATCACATGCTGAAAACTCCATACCTGTACTGAAAATACGGTGTGGCATCAAGCTGTAATAAAAAAACTAGATGAAGAGGTTACATGTGAAGTGATTCATAGCGGAAAGCTAGGCAAGGCCTTTGAAATGACTATCTACTATCACCCATGATATTCCTAATCGTGGTGAACTTGATCATGCGACAGACTGTGGAGATCGAGAAGACAGGAATAGATTGGCTCAACCACAGGCGAAACGGATGAATATGTGAAAGCCAGCCAGCCAGAATCGGAAAGGCAAGATACGCACGCCTTCATCAACCTGAAACCGGGTTGGAAATCTTCCACACTCAGCATAAGGAACAAGATTCGCATTTTCAGTCGCCAATGTGAAGTCGGTCCTTCTATGCGGGAGAGAAACTTGGCCAGCGTGTTACGGAAGAGATTTCCAGCAAGTTACAGATTTTTATTAACAACTGTCATCTTTGCTGGCTCCATACTGGAGACCAAATGGCCAGTCGGCCGCCAAAAAGAATTAGTAACAAAAAACTGGCTGAGAACAAAAAAAGATAGATAGATAAGGCATACATTGAGGAGACCGTTCAATGACATCGCGCGCAATGCAGGCCATCGCTCAAGTGGGTCGCTGGTGTGACGGTGACGTGGAGAATATCGTGTGAGGAAATGAGAGATTATGGGCAATCGTCGACACAGGTGGAGAGGACAGCAGAAAATAGAACAAAGTGGAAATGTGTTGTTGAAGCCCTATGTTCCACTCGGAACCCTAAGGAATAACAATGAGACTGTAGAAGATCTGGACTTCTCAGATGGATGATCTCCAATGTCTCACGAACTCGGAAATCTGCAGGTGAAAACAAACATGTTGGCAGAAGTACCACTCAGCCGAGATACGACTTCACGCGAACATAGAGAAGACAGAGGTGATCAAGATACCTAACCAACCTACCTACAGCAACAACAACAAATCAACATTAATGCAAGAAATTTGACACAGCTTACTCCCTTCAGTTATCTAAGCAGCATCGTCTCAACTACAAGTAGCATCACGGATGAGGATGTAGACGGAAAGATCAAACGAGTAACACACACTTCCACTAATTCGAAATCAGTGTGGAAATTCGCGGAACTCATCATCTTAGAGAAAAGGATTCCAACTTTTAACAGTAATTTCGAGTCAAGTAAGTTCTATATGGTTCAAGAACTTAGCACTTCACAAAAAGCATTTCCGACCGACTGTAAACAATTATCGATATCTGTGTTCGCTGCACAGTGAAGATCACACGGAGGGCCAAAAAAAGATAAACGACAAGGAAATCTGGGAACTAACAAACTAGCAACGTATTATCAGAGATGGATTGGCCACACGCTGAAAGGACCGTCCAGTATTATCGTAAGGTAGGCACTCAATCAGCTGGAACCTGATCAGGAAAGGAAGAGGGTGAGACAAAACTTTATGGGCAGTTGTGGAGCCAGGAGAAAACAAAATGAAACGTCAATGTGATGAGGAAGCTGTATGTTCCACTGAGAATCCAAGAGAATAGTAATAATAATGATAAATAATTCTGAATAGCAAATTTATCAAGATCTCTTAAGAAAATTAACTGAAGCGTATGGAAAATGATTAGCAAAGAGTCGGTGAACACGAAATCACTGAACAAGCTCTACAAAGATAATGATCAGAGTACAAATAAACCTTTGTCCGAGCACTGAAATAAAAGAGTAGTGCTCAAATGTGAAAGTGATATCAAGCATAAGACATAATAAGGTTAGGGATTATGCTTCATCAGCCTTTGCACTTACCAATGCTACATTTCTGAAAGTCTCTTATCTTCAACAGGTAATTTTATTAACCCTCACATGTCGGATGTCTAATCAAGTGAGTTTAAATCACAATTTTTCATATCTCAATCACGCTTTAGCAATTTTCAAATGACTTATGTATTCTCATAATCTATGTACTTGAATGCTTTGTTGATATCCTTGCTCCACACTTACTGTTTTATTCAAGAAACTTCTATCACATTACAAATGTAATTATAGAAATATCCTATTAACTTAACACATAGACATATCTATACGTCATGATCATTTTTAATTGTTGTTCCACGCTGTGATTGACTGGTTTCAACGTAGAACTCTGTACAGATGTATAGCAATTCGAGTTGCCACTTTCCCTCCTTGTCACATACAAAGTAAAAGAAGAGAGATTCAAAAGAGAAATAATAAACGGAATTATGAAGCAAAAAGAATAGTAATATGGAAGAACAATAGGATTTTATTGGACATGATAAATCACAAAGAGTGAACGCATCTGCGCCAGCCATTAAGAATAACGATTTTGAGCCATACCATCTATTACCTCCAGCCTTCATTGGTTTTTACTATCTCGAGAACCCCAACCAGGAAGTCTACACTTCCCCAAGTGGCTGGCTTAAACTGACTGTCAATGATTTCATGGACTGATGAAGCCACGTTTTGGTTTGATCACCACTAGTTCTTTTCAAACCTGATCGATCCTATTTCACCTAACAGTGACCATAGAGGAAGGAGACGGCTAGGCATGCGCAACACATGTCCTAAACGTCTCAGTCGATATGACACCATAGCCTCGTCTGTTGATTTCCCCTCCTTACCTAGCACTTGACCAAGGCCTAACCTCAATATTGATGCCCTTATTATACCACTTAACATGGAAGATACAACGCAGGCACCGATGATTACAGACAATTAGTCAGGCTTTTCATGTCTTCCACTTTCAATGGCCATGTCTCACTTACAGGCGTAAAGGAGGACGGAGGGGACTGCTGATCAGTGCACCTGCCCTTTGTTAGATAACCACCCGGATATCACGTCTACGCCACAGACGGCGGAAGCTGGCATATGCGGAACTAGCCCTCTGTATCCACGTGGATATTTCGTCAGCGATCCATCTGTTGGCGCTGGCTGATGCAACTTCTCAAATGAGTGAAGTGGTCCACACGCTCTACCACTACACTCCTGCCTATCTTTAAGCTAGGAGTTTGCCGATATAGTCCAGCCCTATAGTCTGATCATATTACATTTGACAGGAGCGGGTGAATTGCATGTCACACATTCGAAGATTGTTGCTCCTCAAGATGTTCAGAAGACTCTGTATTTTGTCAGTCAGCGTCTCCATCTAGGAGGGAGGACTATATCATCTGCATATTCTATGTTAACGAGATTATTCCCTGATGGTAACAGGTCAATCCCTGAGTCGCTGAAGTCAGTTAGGAAGTCCATTATTACATGTATGATGAAACTAAACAAATGGGGACAGTGGGTATCTCTAACGGACACCATTAGCTGTCAACAATTCAGATGACAACTCGTCGTGAGCTCTCAACTGGCTTACTGCATGAGCTCGAGTAGAATGCCTTGATCAGTACATTATATCTTCTCGGTATTCCGTTCACAGCGATATTTCGGTCGACGGGATCGAATGCCGGTTTCAGGTCAAGAAATACGACGATTGTTGGACGCCGGTAAGTTTACCTATGTTCCAGAATCTATCGACGGGTGAAGATATGATCAATACACCCTCTTCCTGGTCTAAAACCTGTCTGATTCACTCGTGTTTGTTTCTGTCGAGCACCGCTTAGTCTATGCATAATTATCGAGCCTAAAACTTAGATACTATATTGGTCAAGCTAATCTTCCTGTGATTATTACAGACAGACTTGTCTCCCTTCCCAATAATACAAGAAAGGAGATAAGTTCCACACTGTATATCGAGTAAACTAAAGTATTTTTTTAAAAATTGCAATATAATTCGGGTTGTATGCAGCAGCTGAGAAGGTACTGATCATGACAATTCAACTTTATTTTTCAAATAAAACTCTTTTTGCAGTGGTTTGAGATGACCACTTTTCATACGAACAAATAGAAATATTAGGCAGAGATCATTTATTCGAAGTAGAATCAATCAATAACACAAACTAAGCGTATGTTATTAAATCAGACTTCATTTCATTTCGTCGGACCACATATATAAGTGACAGCCGAGATCTACAACAAAGTGGATGTCCTGAGGTTTTGTGCATGAAACAAAATCAACGCTTAGAAATGCATGTTAACACTACTTTTAAGTATTGAAAGGGAATATCGAAAGCGATGAATAAACAATAAAAACAAGATACCTGTTGAATATAAGCCTAGTCGTATATATATATATATATATATATATATATATATATATATATATATATATATATATATATAAACACAAAACACACATACTCGCTTTCCAAGTCACACAAAATAATACAAGAATACAAGAAGAAGAAATTAAGAAAGACTAATTACTAATTGGATACAGTAATATATATATTGATAACTTTCAGCATTCTATGTGGGAAGAAACACAAAATATATACGAAAATCACAAGATTTATACAGACATCGCATTGTCACATGTAAACTGGATGTGATGTACACAGTGTTAATGTACAATGCGTCAACGCTTGGATGGATGGATGGAAGAAGACGAAGGAAAAAACAACAAAGGAATCCAAGATCAGTAGTAGTGCATTAGCATTCCTGAGACCATTTCATGAAGAGCTGGACCATAGACCTGCGAGATGTTCAATGTCGAAGAGACTCATAGAATTCAGCTTGGTAGATAATATCTATAGGACATAAAAATGTAAATTTAAAAAAAAGAAGAATCGTTGGCAAATGAGATGTGTACTTTATATCATAATTTAGAAAGTTAATCTTGTGAATGATTCTGCTTCATTACGCTTGGCCATTTTTGAGGTTGTATACATTAAAAACACAACATAGTATCTTGTTGGTAGATAAAATATTTGCGGAAACTGTGATAGTGTTTACATTGTAAGGCATAATTTCTTGTCACTCTCCCAACAACATACACATACACACACAAAAACCTGATCACTAAGCTCTACTAAATATTCCCTTGTAAGATGATGTTTAGCCTATTGTAGTGTTAAATTATTTTTCTTCATGTTCCCCAGTGGAACATAGGTTGGCTTCAAACTAGTGGCTTGGAGTTTCTGTAGCAGTGGTGTTTATTTTTACAGGATGGGGTTGCTAGCCTCAGGCCCCAAACTTCCCCCTTTACCAGCATTATTTCTAGTTTAGCGAGGTAAAGGAGTGCGTCGGTGGCCGGGGATCGAACCACAGACCATGTGCATGGTCGGCGAGCGTCCTAACCGCTATATACCACCGACGCACTAAATTAAAATTAGTATTTTAAATCTACTTCGTAAACAACCTTATATAATAGTAGCAGTAATAGTACAACTCCCCTGACAATTTCTAGCCTCAGATTAGAAATGTGCAGATGTGACAATCACAAGAGTTTGCATCAGTAAGAGCTAAACTCTTATAACCTGTTAAAATCGTAAAGACTAAGAATCCATTTCAAATAAAAATAAATATACGTAGGAAACACGTGAAATAGCAGTTTTATGAATTTGTCATTTTCTCTACTGTATAAGTGTTATGAAATGACGTAAATCAATGTATTAAGTTCTACGGTCTACGTGTACTGAATGGTACACAATAAAAAATACATTATTTGACAGACTTGTAAAATAATTAGATGCTTCTAAAGTGAAAATTATTGTAATTTATTCTTTCAATTTTCGGGTAATAATATTTGATGATTTTTGTACTTAATCTAAACGAGATGTACACTTTTGAACTTATTATGTAGTAGGCAATATTGAAAATATGCTTCGCTTCTCTTTAGTTAACTCATTACAATTAATTGCATTGCAGATTTTTTTATTTTTGTGTTGTACTTTAAAATCAAAACAATTCAAAGTGAAACTTAAAATATCACTTAAATGACCATGAGTTGAACCACTTATGCGCGCTTAGATATGTCTGAGAGTCACATACAACTTGTTTTAAAATAGATTTTTTACTAGTTGATCACGGATTGATATAAGCTAGAGAACCATTGAAAACCAGAGAGTACTGGACAGCTGTTTCACCCTAGTTTGGGAATCATTGGCAGTACGCACCCACTGGAGTTCGAACCCAGGACCTTCTGGCTACAAAACTAACCCTTACAAAACAAACTATAGAAAATTTAAAAATGGATATTTTAAGATGTGATGACTAAATATTTTACCTTACGTTTGATGAATGATATTAGATCTCTTCGGTTGTATTCAGACAGAATGTCAGAAGTTTGGTTCTGAGCATCATGAACACTGAAACTATCACACAAACGAATTGAGTCTTATAAAGGGTGGCAAATTCAACCTGATTATGTTATTCAACAACCCTTTGCAATTATATGCAGCTAGCAGTGCGCTATAACCACTGTGTGAGGACAAGTTATATACTGCCCGGGAGCTGCCTAAGCCTTCGTACGTGCAGCGACGTTCAAACCTGTAACCCACTCAGTTGGAAGTCCAGGGCCTAGACCGATGAAACACAACTCCACATGGTGGCAAGCAGTGCTGATTAGTAAACATATAGAAATATGAAAGGAAATAACAGTGATGTGGTCAGCTATTTAGAATTACAAGGGAACTGTACCTGCATAGGATAGACGACTTAGGATTAACACATCAATGGATTTTAAGGTGGTTTCATTACACTAGTTTGCATCGTTGTATATTAATATACACGAATGAAGTTGGATTATTTTATATCTAGAAACAAATCAGCTTGGTTGATAAATACCAGTGGTCTCATGATTAAAAAACCAAGGAGTTAAAGAACCATAAAACTGGGTGTAGACTATTGTAAGGCCACACTGGTCACATAACTTTTCGGTAAGTTTCAGGAAACAAATTTGGTTCCTGATATCCAATGTTTGACGTATTTGTTGACTCAAGGTGCTGTGATATCGCCTATATGAAGAAGCAGTACTAAGGGCGTAAATTGTACATAGCCAAGCATTTTAAATGAACTCACGCGGCCTATAAAGGCTATTTATCTGAATTGATAGGTGTTATTCTCTCTGGACGCAATGTCACTTAGTTCGACTCTTATTATGGGTGTAAGGATGCAGTGAGCTATGAACCTCCATCGAATGTGTGACACATGATTGATTCATGGGAGTGACCGCATTTTATCAAGGCTCCAAGGAATTTTCGATAACGAACACAGTGGAAGAGATCATTTTACCAGTAATACCTTTCACAGAAGTAGTGATAAATCGGTTATATACTTAACTTTCCAAACCTAATTAATATAGACCAGCTTTTTAAAACACAATACAAACTTGATTATAAGTAAACTAATTTAAAAACACCTAAGTTGGTGATAGGGTAATCAATGACAAGCTAGTGGAATGATTTCCATTTACAGGTATTGAAGAAAAAATCTCTTTCGATAAGCTCGAAATTCACAATGGCTAACATAGCTTGATATACCTTAGTGAAATAGTACATTCATGTGGATGACGCACAAAGCAAACTTCATTCCAAAGTATAACAAGACAGCTATAGTCGTTTCTAAACACCTGCAAATAATTTTGTTTCTTATTACCTTTTTAGTGGAATCTCCCAAGAGTCTAGGATTTAAGTAAAGTGTGTTGTGCCGATCTGAAAAATGAAAATTCAGTGACTAATCTATACCTCCACCTATATACATTGCTGCTGCTTCCTCTGATTAGCCAATACACAAGAAAATTGTAAAGAGTGATAAACCATAGTGTGACTAACAGTAATAAATAGTGTTCAGAAAGTTATCCAGCTAAGACCACTAAATAATTCACTAGCTGTCATTGTGTTCAGTTTTCACAATTATACAAAGCGTATAAATTTACTTCTAGAAGTCTAACGGTCAAATAGGGAAAACGAGGTTTAAAGGCACGTAAACAATCCATTTACAAAGTTTTCCACTTTGGGTGAAAATGAATTCAGCGGCCTAACCTGGAAAAATTTCGACACCACTTCATCTGCATTTGAATCAGGAAGCTTTTCGGCTATATATTTCCGAAGTAAGGACTCGAAATCACTTCGCTGTATTGTGTTCTTCGTCAATAATGTAAGCCTATCACCGTCCTTAATTTCGTAGTTAAGAAGAAGCTTATTTTTATCTGAATCTACGATTACAACTCAAACACATTTTACCTAAGAGAGGGCATCCTTTATACACCAAACGTTGGTACTCAGGATCGATATCAAAGGCACATTTAACTGCAGCCAGTAAGTCTGACACGTAGGCCCCATCATCGACCTACAATAAAGTGAGAACAAACCAGACTCAGTACCTACCTGTACCACCTTTTCCGCACGCGTAAGAGGCTTCACTCTTAGTTGCATTTATGACATAACAACCGCCTGTTGATGTAAGCAACAAAACAAAAAATAGACGAAACTTTTAGAAGGACAAAAGGGGTCTTAGTCTTTATTTGCTGTAAATAAAAGATTTCATGTCATTTTTAACATATTTCTAGTGCTGAAAAACGTTGCAGTATACAACTCATGGAGTTTACAAAACTACGCAGGTGAGTCGCAGAAGCTCGCCGAAGATCAGATACGGTTATATCACTACCAAGAAGCAAATTCAGAGAAACTGTCTTGTTTTATACAAACCTGTAAAAGGCACACTAGATATTGGATATACACTTGTTGCTACTTGGGGTATATAGTTCGGTTGCTATAGACTCAACTGTTATTGTCACAAAACGGTTTTCTGTTCATGCCTTTGCCTACAGAGTGTGTTTACTCGTCCACTAGCAGTTGCTCTGGTGAGCTCTAGGAGTCACGATATATTGGTTAACACAGGACAGTGAAACGACTGTAGACTAACATCATTCATTCCATGCCCAATGGGACACCAAGACTCAGTGTCACATCTCTGTACCAGTTATCCCCGAAACTATATGCCCGCCTTGGTTCCGTGTTGTTAAACTCTTTTGACCGGCCGGCTGATCTTTGGTACAGAGTAAAGACAGCTGCTACCCGGGTATTAGCGACTCAGGCCTTATTACTAAGGCTAAGTACTGTAAATCCCTAATCTACCTTTATGGTGATGAACGACTATCTTGGATTCCTCATCTTGCTTGATTCGACGTTTTATGAATGCATCCTACTAGTTCTACCACCGATGGTGGCTGGTGTTTGTTGCCGGTTGGGTTTCTTCACTTCTACCTCCTTTATTTTCATCTTAAATCCTGTCATTGTAACAGCTTCAATCAACTGTTGATTTTTCCTTGTAAATCATCGAGTTTGTACAAAGTGAAGCATATATCACCGATGAAGTTCAGATCTATTAGAGTCTTCTGCATTTATATTATACCTCAGTCCTTCCACCCTATACCATCTTCCAAATAACCCAGCTCACCATAAAAGTGAAAACTTTGTCTCGATTCTGTCCAAACTCCAAAGACTTCGTCAAGTTCCTTCTGAGGATTGATGTTCTTAACAGTTGAGTGTAATTTATAAGTGGTTGTAGCACTCAATATTGCCGAAGCGATTTCCAAATAATCTATCAGTAAATACTGTTAAAGTCTTCCTTAAAGTCGATGAATCTGAAGAAATCTGACTTTCACGATATTCCAGGTTCATTGAGTGTGCGTAACTTCACGATTTGGTTCGCACATGATACACTTTTCCTGAATCCAGATCGTTGCGAGTGGAATTTTGCATCCAAATCAACTTCTAGGCTTCCTAGGAGGATACGACTAAATATTTTACACCGAGTGGATGGCAGTATGATTTCCTGATGGCTTGTAAATGTCCATCACTAACTAAGCTGGACTTCACACTGTCCCTGGAAGACTTTCAGCAACTATGTTTAATAAACAACGCAAAAAGCCACGAAACAAATTGGTGAATCAAGAAGCCTTTCTTCTTGCACCATTACACAGCAAAAATTCGGCTATCGCACACAAAATCTAAGAATAAATGACAAAAATAAATCACAATAATACATCTGATAAATTTTCTCTATCCTCTAAAGAACAGCGAAAGATGAAACGATGACTCCCGTAAAAAATACAGTTGAGTTTGAGCAAACAACCAAGAATTGATCGTTCAATCTTCAACTACATTGACACTCCCCGGCAAAAAAGGGATCCATCCCTTTCTTCCATCACGACCAATACACGTTGACTTGGATGCCATTGTGAGAACCTGGGTCACACGGACAAAGCTGAAATGGAAAACAAACAGAAAAGCCGACACACCACATACATACCCACAGCACAATCTCAACATCGACGACGACCTACACCTTTCAGTTAAAGGCATCCTCTTGACGTCTTGCAACGCAATCGCCACTTGCTAGAATGACTCTTGCAGAACGCAACGTGACCATCACAACACCTCATGATAGTCTTCGCACATCCCATTATCTATGCACTACCAATTACCACTGCAATCTCTTGTCACTCATTCTGCCTCAATTCCGGTAACGGTGACGTACGCAAGCCTCAGTCGTCTACACTCTCGCTCCTGACGTGTGGGACCACGGCTAACCCTTATCTCCGTGTGCATGTCATTCTCAGCACTAACCTCCCTGGCGTATACGACCAATCTGCTGTCTCTAACATCAATCAATTCATCCACGGGTGTGGAAGACTAGAAACAACTTCAGAAGTACGTACGACGAAAAATTGAAAAAATTACGCAATAACAACAAGGTATGAAAACAACGGGTAAACACAATGAATCCGAAAAAAAACCAACTGATATGACACACCACACATATATACAAACAGTACAAATAACCTCGCGGATCATGTCTTGGTGGAATTCCTTTGAAGAATTGCAGGACTTACACCAGTACGCCTACAACCCTTCACAGGTTGACGATTGTAAGTTGTGGAATGTCCGGACACAAACAAGATTAACCAACAATTACAATAATTGGAACTCACACAATTATTTAACACAAACATATGTACAATCAACACATCAAATGTTGTGGATTCTGCCTTGACGAACTACCCTTGGAGAACTGTAGGACTTACAGCAGTACGCCTACATTCCTTCTCAGGTTGATGATACAAGTGGAAGTCGTCCGGACACAATCACAATTACTAACAGCTAGATGACAGATGATATCAATTCAGTATATACAATATGAACATATGTACAAAATCACACACCAAGCACATTGGACTGCTCATTGATGCGCTACCCTTTGAAGAATTGTAGGACTTACAGCAGTACGCCTATAACCCTTCTCAGGTTGACGCCCTAGGTTGGAAAATCGTCGCAGAGTTCATTTGCTGACTTCCTTCTATCAGCTATATCCTCAAATCTGAAGGGTAACACGCTCATGTCATTGTATCGTAGAATATAGATGACGAACAAACACACGACATATCTCATCAACCAAGTGTAGAAACAGAGTAATTTACACCAAAGATAATAACATTCAAATAGTAACTTGAAACTAGAAATGCCTTTATTCGTGCAAGTCAATTTAACAATTACTCTCTCGTTTACACTTGGCTTATCCTCACTAAACTGACCATTGATATTCGTCCTTTCAAACGAACTGATACTATCATAGTCATTGCACAAGATACTTGAGTTGATGGGCGTCTGTTTCATTGTGGATGACAACACCAACGACGACTGATTGATACCAGTTGATGAACTTAGCGGTGGATCAGAAGCTGTTGTTGTTCGGCTTTCAGAAATTTGTCTAACTGCAAGACTACCACCACTGCTGTCTTTCACTACTAGTTCGGGTTTAGCACTATCATCTGATGATAGGTGGGCTACACGCTGATCAATTACACTGACGGTCTCACAAGTATGCACACCTTCTGTAACTGCATCTGCGTTCAATTCTACTTTACGTTGTAGTTGCACAGAACCTTTATTTAACTTAGCAGTAGTAGGCATTCCCCCCATTTCATCATGATCATTCAAAGACAAATCTGCACTATCATGATCATTATCACAATTATTCAATTTACCATCATCTATTGGTCGAATTCATCATTTTCGAACTCTTTAATAACAGCAGTGGATGATTTGGGTTCCTCCTCACAAATCCCTAAGGATTTTATACCTTCACTCTGACTAGTAATACCTTGTTAACTTGTGGAGTCAGAACTGAACTATGAAGCAATAACTCTATTCTGTGACACTCTATTCAACAATGGCTCACCAGTTGCAACTACAGACTTCTTGACCGCACCGTTATCGTCACACAATTCGGAGTCAGACCTGGATTTTACATTTAGCTTATCACTGAACTTGCTCACTGGTTCACAGTTCACCTTTGTATGCACCTCTTGCAAACGTGTAAAACACAACCGTGTTTGTCTTGCATCTTGTAACTTATCTGTTGAGGATGTACTACGAAACCTGTTACACTCACTAGGTCTACATGCATTACTATACATCATGGAGCCTTCTCGATATCCACCTCTCTGAGACCCTTTCGTCATCAATGATTGAATTTTACCCTCGGACTGCTCTATTCTAGGGGTGAGATTCAATATACTGGCAAACTTGCTCATCGGTTGATTGACACTATCTTTTACCAGTTTCAGGATATCATCAAATTTTGGCTCGATACCCTCATCCTCCATACGGGAGCTTATCTTCACCCACTTCCTTTGCAGTCGAGTAGGTAGGCGTCTTGCTATTACTTCTAGTATAAAACTCGAGTTGAGGTCACTCATGCAATTCATAGAAATCAAGGTATTCTTATAAGTCATAAGATTATCTAAAAACTCAGTAAGTGCCTTGGAGTCATCTTGAAGTTGACTGCCGTTACCTTTGACAGCTTCGTATACGTTCCTTACAATCATTGAAGGTCTTCCAAACCTTTGACGTAATATGCTCATAGCCTCAGCGTAGCCCTCTTTAGGCGGCATAAACTTACAGCACTGTATAGCTCTTGCAGCATCTCCAGTGCAATACCTCATCAAATACATTAACTTCAATTCATCACTTAATAAAAAACTACTCAGCATGATCTCAAACTCCTTTACAAATTGTAAATAATCAGCCGGGTTTCCATCAAAACACCGTGGTTCAAATTTAGTGAGTTTGATGTTCCTATTATCCCTGAACGGCGAAACAGTAACATCAGCCATGTCATGCTTAACATCAGACACATCGTTACAAGTAACAGACAAGTCACCATGGCTTACTTTCCTGTTTGCATCCAAGACACTCTGTCCCTTCTTTCACCCAGGCATTGATGAACTTGAACCAATTCCAAAAAAGTTCCAGATATTGCTTGTTCAAAGAGGACTTGACCGGCACCAGGAAAGATGAACGGCGACTATCCAAACTTTCGTAAACCGTTAATGTCCAGCTCTTGCCACACTCGGGCTCACGTTGTTCCTTGAAGTTTTCCAGAAACGCTTAGTAATAACGGACGCAAAAACCAAAACACCGATTGGCCGCTTGAGAATTCTTTATTGTAACACCAACATATAAAAAATAATTCCTCTAAGGTCTGTGAACAAATATTACAATAATAAATCACAATATTACTTCTGACGGTTTATTGCTGACTTCTTTCTGAACAGCGACCTATGAGACGATGACTGTCGTATTGATGCCTCCGCGAAAATCGAGGAAGTTGATTTTGAGCAAACAACCAAGAATTGATCGTTCAATCTTCAACTGCATTGACACTGTCTCTTAATAATAATGTATTTGTTTAAAAAATGTTTATGTACACCATAGAATCCTGAATGTGTCTTTTGCCAAGTGTAAGTGGGTTTATAACATATCCTAAAAATAACACGTTTTTGATTCAAGTGTTGAAATAAGTACTCTATTTTTAGATATTCGGCACTAAATTATGAAACGGTAAGATTATTACGAAGCGTCCATTTGGATTTCTGTGTGCAACAAAAAACTGCATTTCTGTGATATGACGCTGTCATGTATGGCCTATTACATCAAGGGTTCTTCACTTTTCCTTTGGTCTGTGCCACTGATTCGAACTGGTTTTTTATCATATGCTGTAATGGTATGAAAACACGTAGAGACAAAACATTGAACCACTCTTCTTTTCCTTTCCCTTACAAAGATATCTGGGTGTCTATCCCCTAACGCAAGAGGAGCAATGTCATCTGAGACTTGGTAGTGATGAAGGCAAAAAGACAAACTATTTACAAGCGCCTGGGTAGCGCACTCTGGTTTCTGGAATTGTATTAAATACATATTCTCTCCGGGTTTGTGTGCTGCTTTTTTCTTGTGTGGCTGATGGTTTTCGGGTTGGATTAAGGTATATCTACACACCAGGCATTACGACTTCCACTAGAATAATAGTCGATGGTATATTAATTGAAACAATATTTTTAAATTTGGATGAAGCTCAAGATACCCGGAATGTTTTACCACTGTTTTCTTCAAAAAACCTGAAAGCAGTTGCTTGAAACCTGCTTGAAAATAAGAAATAAGGCAGGTTATAATTCAGCAAAAGCGTTTGGCGACTGATAAAAAATGAAGTGTGAGGCATATCATTGGCTGTGGAATTACACACTCCTGCTTCAGGGAAGAGAGACCTTAGCGATGATAAAGTGATCAGTATGATTCTCAAGAAAGCGAGAAAGAAGAGGTATGAGTGTAAACTGTGACAAAAAACATCAAAAATTTCAAACAATACCGAAAACCAATTTTGTTGAGTAAAGAGATACTTCCCTTCAACGGATTCATTTTAAAGCTAGAGGGTAGTACTTGTGTCAGCCACGTCTCGTAAACCGTCAATGCCTAGCTCTTGCTACGCTGGGGCTCACGCTGTCCCTCGAAGCTTCTCAGAAACGCTTAGTACGAACGGACGCAAAAACCACAACCCAGTTTAGCGACTCGAGAATTTTTTATTCTAACACCAACATATAACAAATATTAATACGAAGGTCTATGAACAATAATAAATCACAATATTATTTCTGACGGTTTTCTCCTGACTTCTTTCTGAACAGCGACCGATGAGACGATGACTGGCTGATTGAAGCCTCCGCGAAGATTATATAGGAGTTAGGTTTGAGTAAACAACCATGAATTTATCGTTCAATCTTCAACTACATTGACAATTTGCATTCCTGGAAAGGACAGATAATGGCTCCAAAAATGTATTACTGGAAACAAAATTGACAAGCAGTTAACTCCACAGCGGCATGTTAGAGACTGTTTGCACATAATAATAATATATATTTATTCCTGTCTGTGCAGGAACATACCAATTGTACAGGCATGGATAAGTTATTATATAAATCACACATATTTTGATATATGATAAATTTACGTTTTGGTTGTTCTTTCTGACATTAGAATCAGTCGGAACAGTCTGCTATAAAGTCTGTTTGTGTAGCACATAAAGAGATAAAGAAATATTGTCTTCGCATTAACAAAAAACCCAGACATCACATGAATGTAATACAGATATATGGGAAAAATAAGGCTTGAAGTCAATTCTCCTATATAACTTTGCTGTGAACAGCACCCTTGGCTTAAAGTTTATTGATGTATTATGTTGAGATCAGTAATACATCTATTCCATTTTTCAGCAGTCTTATCGTAGTTTCATAACAGGAAAGAAATTTGATCGTGGAGGCGAAAACTAGATATGGTCATGTTGGGTTGTTTTACTGCATCAAATGGTGCCGAAGTCGATTCCAGAATTCTCCGTTTGCGCCATTTGTGTCTGCATGGCGGACTGTACTCGTAAGTTGGGTAAAATGTTGAAAACTGTTTCAAACCAGTTGCTTCTTCATTTCAGATCATGAATACTCATTTACAGAGTGTTCGCCAGTGTCTTCAAATGGTAGAATTAGATCGTTCATGGAATTTGAGTGGTTGTGAGTTAAATGGTTTGGAATCCATCTTCATTTCAGTTTGGATGCAGGGTTGTTCGACCCCGACCAGAAGATAAATAGAAGAGTAGGCGCAGCAGCAGAACACCAGAAAGGGGAAATATGTGAACATGTATACTTGTCAAACCCATTTATTTACCGCGTCAGTATTCCTTCTTGTTTTTGTCGTTTAAAATCAGTACACTTCTCTTAATATATGTCATCAGTAAATAATACTGTTTCACTGTGTGATACATCTAATAAACGAACTAATATGGAAGTACACTTCTCTGTAACTTCACAAGCATTACTGTTATCATCGTCACCATCCAAACCTAAATACTTGGCACCAGTGAACCTAATTAAAACCTCTTCATGACAATTCACTCAATTAGTAGTCATTTAAATTGTTGTGACCTATCCACTTTAACCCTACTGATAAATCACATTCATCGTCTTTATTACTACATAACAATTCTAAGTACTGTGTTGCTCCATCTTGTTTTTTTAAACAACGTATCACCCTTACTTGTCTTTATTCCACCATACCGTTTCTCGAGACACTCTCCTCCCTGAAATATCTTTAGAATACACACGGATGCAGCTCTTACTTGGATATTGTTTGGTTGTTGAGGGTGAAATTAAATTCAGGTTGCTCACGCGACCTCGCGATGGCTTTGTAATTTAAGACTGAACTTATCCCACATACTAAAGTTCGTTGGATGGATTAGGCGTCTGAAGGTCATTTTCGTTCATGTTAGCCAACCATCTTGGGTCGCTGTACGCTGACTGTTCGTTCAAAAACTTGTCTTTACGTTTATCCCGCAGTTGTTCACAACTTTTCTTGATGCAAATTATTCACAAATTTTGTGTTTAACCCCATTTTCGTTTCCGTTGCTGTTAAAATTAGTTGTTTCGTTTGTTACGAAATTTTTACCATTAAGTTGGTCAATTCATCCATATTGTTGATGGCTCAATTGGTTACCTGATGTGTCAAAATCTGGAATAAACAACCTCTTTCACGTTGATGTTTATGGCAAACAATAATCTACAAGAAATCCTGGTGAAGAGAGCACGGCCAGAGTTGATATTAGTTAGGGTTTCAAGAGAAGTATTAGACATGGAGAATTTGGAACTAGGGTTGAAATCAAAAAGTCTTTGAAGCTCTTTAAAAAAGTATAACATAAATGTGCCTAATGTCGCCCTACGTAGCATTTTGTGTCAGAATCCAAATTAAATGAGGATGAGCCATATTTGAAGGTTGAAAGTGCTGTGATTGACCGTATTTTTGGGAACAAGTAGGAACCCTAAAGCATTCCGAAGCCTCTAAGGGGTAAGCGTTATATATGATGGTTAATGCTAAATGTACTAGGTTTAAAGACATGAATTGAAATCGTCTACGGTAAAGTCAGTGACAACAGCTGTTCAGTATGTTGCACGATGATTTAGAAACCTGATTACATACTACGATCTGTGGACTTTGAGAACTACCCTAGTTGTAGTTAAGACTAGCAAAAATAAACTTTCGGATCTAGGTCCACAGTTGATGGTTTTTTCGAATTTACAACAAGCTGATCATTACTTGAGGTGAAAACATTGACTAAGTCCGAATTGCTTGTTTCGGTTCAAATAATCAAACTATTACTTTTCAGATGTTTGTAGTTTCTGGATAGGTATGGCTACGGGGATTTCCGTGATTTTTAAGAACTTTTTAAATAAATTTTCCCTGAACCAGTGGTCTTCTTTTTCTTGGTGAAACACTTGTTGACACGATTAGACAAACAGATAGCATGTGACTGAGAACGGTAGTCGCTATGCTGTCGCGCGTCTGACTTTCATGGCCCTATGGGTAAAGCCCTTTCTCCACGGTGCATGACAACATCTAGAAGTCGTAAGCAAACTGTCTCTAGCAAATTTATTCATTTTATTTTTCAAGTGACCGTAAATAGTGAGTCATTTGAGGTGATAGGCCAAATACCTATAAACGCTTTCGTGGAGATTAGGATATATTTACTTTTTCCGACTAGGAGACGATCTTTTTACCTGGAAACATCTTCAGAGCAATTTTTGGCACAGAAGGAAGTGATTTAAATTTTTCATTATATATATTTATTCCTATCTATGTAGGACACACCAGTTGTACAGGCATGGATAAGTATTATTTGCATTACGTGAATTTGATTTAAGGTGAAATTACAAAGTTGCTGTCCTCTCTGACATCAGTTTGTGTGTACAATCTGATAGCTAGTCATTCAGTGGAGCACATTAAGAAATACAGAAATACTGTCTTCGCATTAACAAAAATCCCATATATGCGTTAGATGGATTACAAATATTTGAGAAAAAAAGCTCGAGGTCAACCTGTCCATGTAACTTAGTTGCGTGCGGCATCGTATCTTGTTCTTGTTTTGTGTTCAAATTGGGTATTAATTTAAAATGAGTGATTTATTTGTATGATTTTTTCATCATTTTTATTGCACTTAACACCAGATGTGAACTGTAGTCTCATAAATAATGAAAATACAGTACAAGCGCTTTGATTTGCATACCTAGCTCATAAACATTACGCCTACGTGTGGTGTACAATTGGGACTGATAGGCTGTGAGACGAGTTTAGTAAAACGCGCTCCCGTCATGGTTAAAGCAAGTAGGAGATATATACACTGGCGACTCATCAATATTGATTTTTCGCACCTGCATGTTTATTGATTGTTAATATTTTTTAATGTGATATTGATTTTCCTAACTGTATAAATACGGAGTTCGGTTTAACATTTTCGACTCTTGTAGAGACAGTAAAAGCTCTCGCATTGACGTCCAGTCTTCTTTCCTTATCTTGCATGCCCAACGGTATTATTATTGTTGTTGTTGACGTGCGATTAGGACAGATTAGCCAGCGCATTAAGTTAGATTCACTCGTAGTCTACAAGGTCATAATATCCATACATAAAAGTAGGACACGTCAGGCAGGGTAAAGTTTGTTAATTCTAATTAGATGTATATAAATGTGTGTAATTTATTATCCACAAAGTAGATGTGCAAATAATACGGTTATTGCCTATAATATTGACGGGTATCAGTCAATACCACACGATTCAACGGCATTTTAGGAATAGATAAAATATTTGCTCAGCTCCTTTTTCAGCAAACAGTCCATATGATTTTGCCACTTTATATTAACAGACAGGTGAAGTAGCTGTCAATCCTAAGTTACTACGTTTGCTTGTACGACAGACCTCGTGTTTAGCAGTACATAGGCGTGCAACTGACTAAATAAGGCGACTCTAAGCGATTCGAACGGCACAGCATTATCTATCAACTTGATAAATCCTACCTAGTTTCCGCGATGTGCTACTGCATAGAAACAGGGGCAAAATCCTACGAATGACTAAAGTAACAGTTCCATAAAACTAAAGTAAGTCTCCATCCCACTAATTAAGCTTGATATGCATTAATCCAACTTCATACATTCAAGAATTCCAGGGGAGTAGAAACTAAGATTGTATTAAACATTTCATCGATTTAAAGAAGAAAATTTTGATGAAGCTTATTGGCGTTAGTTTGACTGGCTGACTTTTCCGCTGACTTCATACTCGACAAACTCCATATGCCTAAAAAAGTAAGCATAATGTGAGTTTGTGAAAGATGATCGTACATCTTAGAATACACTGGTTCTCTTAATACTAAGAAAAATTCCCATGCAAATAAAAATATTTATAGTCCACAGTTGATTTTTATATTGTCGCCGTACGCGTGAACAGACCTCACATGTTCTTCAGCTTTAGAGGATTATACGCGAATTCTAAGACCATCTCTGAAAAATCAATGCTTTTGAGGCGATATTCTCTCATCAAGATTACTTGCAAATTAGCTCCACAGTCTTTACGCCTACTTTAAAGGAAGCATTGCAAACACGCATTTGGGGTATTAATCCACAATCTCATTAATGTCTAGTGAACATGGTTTTGTGGATTCTTCAGAAATTACGTTTGCATATTTGGGAAACTGCAGCCATTGGATATAAGATACATAGGTATCAACTCGAAACAGTCATGCACAGTATTGACAACATAGAGAAATACTCAAAATGTTGTTAGATAATTACACCTATTGTGCTAATGAGGATAACCTTACCTTACAGCGCACCTCAGACGGTCAATCGTGATATTGTGCCTGTACTGATTCATGTTAATGAAAATTTCATAACCAACTCATCACCATTATTGGTGATAAGGAACAATGAACCATAGGCATTACGCATACAAAGGCGAACTGTGAATCAGTGAGGTTTAGTGATTAGCCAAATAAGAAATCAGTGTCAACATGGTCTGACTCCGAATCGTGTGATGATAATGGTGTGGTGAAGAAGCCTGTAGTTGCAACTGGTAAGCCATCGTTGAATAGAGTGTCACAGACGACACCGCAGTATATGCAGGAGAAGAGAGTTGCAGTTCCAGAGTCCAGTTCTGACTCCACAAGTTTTCAGGGTATTACTAGTCAGAGAAAAGGTATAAAACCTTTAAGGATTTGTGAGGAAGAACCCAAATCATCTACTGCTGTTATTAAAGAGTTCGAAAATGATGAAGTCGACCAGATAGATGACGGTAAAGTGAACATTTATGATAATGATCATGATAGTGCACATTTGTCATTAGTTGATCATGATGAGATGGGGGATGCCTACTACTACTGAGTTGAACAAAGGTTCTATACAGCTTGAACGCGAAGTAGAATTAAGAGCAGATGCGGTGGTAGAAAGTATGGATACTCATGAGACCGCCAGTGTAAATGATCAGCGTGTGGGCCATCTATCGACAGATGTTAAGGCTGAACAGGAGCTAATCATAAAAGATAGTAGTGGTGGTAACCCTACAGTTAGACAAATTTCTGAAAGCTGAACAACAACAGCTTCTGATGCACCGCCAAGTTCATCGACCGTTATCAGTCAGTCACCGTTGGTGTTGCCATCCACAGTTAAGGCGACATTCATCAAATAATGTATCTTGTGCTGTGACTATGGTAGTATCGATCCGCTTGAAAGGACGAAAGTCGATTGTCAGTTTAGTGAGTATAAGCAAACTGTGCAATTATTGAACTGACATGCACGAATAAAGGTCTTTCGACTTTCAAGCTACCATTTGAAAGTTATTATCTTTGGTGTAAATTACTCTGCGCCTACGCTTGGTTGATCAGTTATGTCGTGTGTTTGTTCGTTATCTATATTCTACGATACAATGACATGAGCGTGTTACCCTTCAGATTTGAGGATAGAGATGATAGAAGGAAGTCAGCAAGTAAAATCTGCGACGATTTTCCAACCTAGAGCGTCAACCTGAGAAGGGTTGTAGGCATACTGGTGTAAGTCCTACAGTTCTCCAAGGGTAGTTCGTCAAGGCAGAATCCACAACATTTGATGTGTTGATTGTACATATGTTTGTGTTAAATAATTGTGTGAGTTCCAATTATTGTAATTGTTGGTTAATCTTGTTTGTGTCCGGACATTCCACAACTTACAATCGTCAACCTGTGAAGGGTTGTAGTCGTACTGGTGTAAGTCCTGCAATTCTTCGAAGGAATTCCACCAAGACATGATCGGCGAGGTTATTTGTACTGTTTGTATATATGTGTGGTGTGTCATATCAGTTGGTTTTTTTTCGGATTCATTGTGTTTACCCGTTGTTTTCATACCTTGTTGTTATTGCGTAATTTTTTCAATTTTTCGTCGTACGTACTTCTGAAGTTGTTTCTAGTCTTCCACACCCGTGGATGAATTGATTGATGTTAGAGACAGCAGATTGGTCGTATACGCCAGGGAGGTTAGTGCTGAGAATGACATGCACACGGAGATAAGGGTTAGCCGTGGTCCCACACGTCAGGGAGCGAGAGTGTAGACGACTGAGGCTTGCGTACGTCACCGTTACCGGAATTGAGGCAGAATGAGTGACAAGAGATTGCAGTGGTAATTGGTAGTGCATAGATAATGGGATGTGCGAAGACTATCATGAGGTGTTGTGATGGTCACGTTGCGTTCTGCAAGAGTCATTCTAGCAAATGGCGATTGCGTTGCAAGACGTCAAGAGGATGCCTTTAACTGAAAGGTGTAGGTCGTCGTCGATGTTGAGATTGTGCTGTGGGTATGTATGTGGTGTGTCGGCTTTTCTGTTTGTTTTCCATTTCGGCTTTGTCCGTGTGACCCAGGTTCTCACAATGGCATCCAAGTCAACGTGTATTGGTCGTGATGGGAGAAAGGGATGGATCCCTTTTTTGCCGGGGAGTGTCAATGTAGTTGAAGATTGAACGATAAATTCATTGTTGTTCACTCAAACCTAACTCCTACATAATCTTCGTGGAGGCATCAATCAGCCAGTCATCGTCTCGTCGGTCACTGTTAAGTGGAATATAGAAATCCATCAGAAGAATGATCCTGATTTATCGTTATAACCTTTATTCTTAGACCGTATTCATAATAATTTTATTGTTGATTACTTACTGGCGTACGAATAAAGGATTCTCTAGTCCTGGTTTTTCGCGTCGGTTATTTCAATTTGTTTCTGAAAATCTTGGAGGGACATCGTGAGGTCCATCCTAGTAAGAGCTGGACACTGACAGTTACTGAGCGTAGGCTGACAAACGGTTATACAAAATGTTTTTGATTTTGCTGTGGGATGCTGTACAATTGATGTGTCTGAAAGGAAGAAAATAAATACCACAAACGAATAATAATTGTGCGAATCACATTACCCAGTTATTTGATATAAGTGTGAAGATATTCCGGGAATCCTACGTTTCGTCCAGAATGCGTTTTCTTGGAGGGCCCGACAGATGGTTTGGTTGCCTTCGCAGTGAAAGTGATTTCTAAAAGGACTAATGGGTATTCGGTTGTTTGTGTGTTATTGGGAATGCTCAGTTCTACGCTCATTGGATTGCTGGATGGCTGGTTTCAGACGGTCAATCCTTACTGTCTTCGCGGCCTTTTTCGTCTAAGACCAAGAATTTATCCGTGCGTTTAATTACTTTACATGGTCCGTCTTATGGAGGTTCCAGAGGGTGACGCACACGGTCACGATGAGCAAATATATGTGAAGACATTTTCAAACACTAGCTAAGAAAGACGCTTATGGACTGTGGTCAGAGGGGAACATATTGAGCTGAACGCACTGAGTTCGGAAGCCTGCTGACCTATGAAGGCGTGATCCACCGCTGGTGGGAAGCTAGAGGGAGAAACAAACCCACCTGGCAGTCGAAGTGTTGTGCCATATACTATCTGCGCTGCAGTACAACCAGCATTGGTTTTCAAGGGGTTTCGCAGCATTAGGAGAACTAGCGGTGGTGATTCAGTCTAATGTGCATCGTTTGCAGCGGATAACCAGTCTTTAACCGTCAGTGTAGACGTTCTACCATACCATTAGCTTGAGGATGGTAGGCTGTTGTTCGAAAACGCATGCAACCCATGATTTTAGTCAGGACGAAGAATAAGCCACTTTCGAATTGCTGTCCGCCGTCAGTTATTATGGAGTATGGGCACCCGAAATTTGCGATCCATCTTTCTACAAAGAAGCGTGGGACTGTTTCAGCAGATACATCCTTGAAGGTACTGCTTCAGGCCACCGTGTGAAACATTCGATGCAAGTTAAGGTATGTATGTATCCATGAGGTTCTGGAAGGGGTCCAAACAAATCTATATGGACGTGTTCAAAATGAGCCAGGCCAACAAAAACGGCTAGTTACGAGCTTGACAATAGTTCGAATACCTGGGTGAGATAAGCCATGCAACGTATTGAAGATGTTATGGAGATAACTTTCAGGCGCGATGGGGCGAGGAGTACTCGTGGAAATGTCGCATAGAATAGTGTCTCTTCCCATACCTGAGGGTTTCTCAGCTAATTGTAGGGTTGTTTTCGACAACTCATGTTGAAGCTCAATATCTTCTTTTTGAAGATGAGCCAGATTTACAAGGTCTATGCCGCCGATTTGGGTGAGGGAACAAACGCGCGATAAGGCATCTGCCACAGTGTTGTCCACTCCGGATACATGTCAAATATCTGATGTAAACTGTGAAACGTAATCCGATTTTCGTGATTCCCTTGGAGAATACTTATCTGAAGGTGATTTCGGGGAGTACCTCAGAGGTTTGTGGTCAGTAAAAACGACCCTTTACTGAATATAGGGAATGACGCATATTTATTTTATTTTTGATTGCAGGTTGATTCCACGCAGTACTTTTTGGTAGTATTATAAATTTTTCTGCATGTGATTTCGGTAACCCTAATTTTTCAGGCCGACATTGATCTCCGGTGCGCGTCAGCAGGAGATCGAAGCCGGACTCTGTACATGGCCAGCGAGAGTCCTAACCACTGTGCCACCGACGCACGGTTCATAACCAGAAGTTCTTTGCCGAATGTACTGTAGTTTGTTTCTGCCAATTGTAGGAGCCTCCAGAAAAAGGTGAGTGGTTGCCACACTCTGTTGGCTTGTTGTTGCAGAACTGCGCCGATTGCAGTGTCTGATGCATCAACCGAGATACTTAAGGGCGCCGTTGGATCCTGATAGACAAGTAGGGTGGTATCTGCGATAGCTTTTGAACCAGAGTAAAAGCATATTGTGCAGTTAGGAATAAACCATCGGTAATAACCTACTGGGCCGTTTAATATGCGAAGACTTTTCACTATCTGTGGCTCCAGAAATTCCAGTACCGTCTCAACGTTTTTAGCCATTGAGAGGATAACCTTGCAGTCATTGGTGTGGCCAAGAAAGTCGAGTGATTCAACGCCTATCTGACATTTTTGAATATTAATGGTAAAGCCATATCAACATACCCTTTTGAATACTAAGTCCAAGTGTCTAAGGTTAGTCTACTTGTTCTGACTGGCAATAAGGCAGTCGTCTAAGTATGCGTATACAAAATCAAGATCGCGGAGCGCTCCGTCACTGGAACGTTGGAATGCTTGTGCTGCATTTCAGAGACCGAATGGCATACGTAGAAATTCAAAAAGTCGGAAAGGCGTAATGATAGCCGTTTTCGGAATATCTTTTGTTGCCATCGGGATGCGGTTATACGCTTTAACCAAGTCTACATTTGAGACGATATTTACAACAGATGATGTTGCCGTCAAGTCGTGTATGTGGGAAATGGATGGCGACCAGGTACTTGGCGCCTATGTCGACTAAGTATCGCGTTTTGCTCACTACATCACGTATGCAATATGCAATTTGACGGCTCGAGATTTTTCTGATTTTTCTGAGGGCTTAGATCTTTATCTTGAAAAAGATAATAATAAACGTCTAGACAGATCATGCTTCTACCTTTAAATATACACCATTCGCTCAGCCTATTGTTGAGATGCGACCATGTGGGATCTGCACAGATTTATGGGGCATCTTATAAATCAACTTGCTGTCCATTGTCGGATCTTTAAATACCACTTCACAATGTCTTATCTCATTCATTTTCTAATTACGTCTTTACTTAATCCTCATTGTATCCCATTAAACCTAACATTTTATAGCTCTTTATGAATTTGATTCGACTTATTCTATTCCTATTCTCTGTGAGGTACGGTTGTGCACCAAATGCACAAAAAAGCATGAAATAAAAAAACAGACATAAGGAAAAAATGTATTAAAACCAAAAGTGAACACCATGATAGTAAGACCTATATGTACGGGAAGCATTATATATTGCAAATGAACGTTGTCAGCCTAGGGAGTTTCCTTTATTGATGCATTTATTAATGATACTTGCACTTACCTATTTCATTACACTTTAATGATTCACCTTAGCATTTTTACTTTTCTAAAATAGCTTTCAATCCCTAGTAAAAATTGCACTTACCTCAATATTGGTTGGTTATCGTATGCAGACAACCACGGGATGAAAACGAAACGAGGTCGATTTTCCCGCTCAACCTGGAGGCCAACTGTACAATTCAATAAATATACGTCCTGGTTCAGACAATGAGTGTATTTGTATGTATATATGTCAAATATTTAACTGTTGAAACATTATTAACTTGTAGACAATCTACGATTTGACATTATATCATACTTGATCGTGCCTGTAAAAATGTCATGCATTTTCTTGTAAATTTATGTTTTTATATCAGGATACACATTATTTTTATTAAGGTTGGGGTTGCGATTAAGAATAGATGTATAGTTAATCTCGTTTATTTTAATTTGTTTTATCCTCATTTCCCTTGTATGTAGTCGTCGATCCTCTTACTGAAACCATAGTAATTTAACCGAGGGCTTTGGAGAGGACTGCACAGCAAGAGAGGAGAGATGAACGATTCACAAAAAAGCACATCTTCAGTCACTTTGGTGAATACATCTATAGAAACTAGTCCAACTTAGCAACTGAAGCTCTTCATCATAACCGGGATGTGTTTTTAAGTCATGTCAGAGAAGGATAATCTGTTTAATATGTTTTCATGCATTTTCTATTGAATATACGTTATTTTTTGTGCAAAATTCCTCATTTTTATGATTGGTTGGCTGAAGCGCTCCTTGAATAATACGTGCTTTTTCCCCTCTAACCGGAAATATCCAATTTTGTGAATTATTCGTTTGGGAAACCTGATCTTCTTACCCGGCGAATTTTATTCAACCATTTCTTCCTCACCGAGCCTGTGTATGGTACTTCCCGCTGTCTCGAACTACTGCCAAAGCTTCAGGTGCTACTTCTGTAGCAACATCCTCCTCACTCTTTCAAATATACAGGACTTGTGGGTCTGTTACGTGATTGCTGTGAAGCCGAATAACCCGAAAGTTACAGGTAAAGTCAAAAGCTTTTACTGAAATACTTTATCCTTCTTTTCTGTGCTCTCTATTGTCTTTTGCTGTAAGTCTATTGGACAAAATAACAGTCTCTTATTATTTAATCACCAGTATTAATTTAGGAGTAAAATGACAATAGATTCTCACCCTAAAATAAGTAGTGGGACATCATACTCTGTAGTCACCAGGGCTTCAGCCAAGCTGGGCAAACAGGTGAAGCTGATGGACTCACGCATACCGGTCTTGAAGACCAGGGCAAATATTCCCTGCTCGCACAGATTACCCATGTAGCCACAGTCCTACAGCGAAGCTGTGCAAAGTCAGCCAAGTGGATGTGGCTCCACCCCTGTTAACACGACTAGGTTAGCAGAGCCGAGTGGGAAATTGCACTAAGTGAGAACTGCATAACACCCATCCCCATGGTAGACCTTGAAACAAATAGGAAGGCCAAAAAGAAACGTTCACGACGTCGCAAGACGACAAGAACGCTCCCCAAGAAGGCAGACGACTGCAAGGTCTGCGCTTCTGTTGTCGAACAAGCAGACTCTGCTTTCGAATGTAACTTTTGCAAGAGATGGGTGCATTGCAGATGCGACAATGGGGTACCAAAAGCATATTATGACTTTATGCGTAAAAACCCATGCCAATGGTTCTGGTACATATGCCCGAGTTGCCATCCTGATGTAGCCTCGAGTAGTCCTCTGAAAACTAAAGTTGGCGCAAAAGTAGCAGGGAAAAATGTGAAATGTTTGACCCCCACCAATCCGGAAATTAGTACAAACGCACGTAAACCGGAGATACCAAGATCCTCACCGGTTAAGCTTGTAACTCTTGACATAACCGCTCCAGACACAGAGGCTGGAGCACCACGGGTTTCCGTCGTTGGAAAAAGACCCCTATCGTCTACCAGTAATACTGGCCACAGCACTGAGACACACAAAAATACCCAGTCGCACCAGACGAACCAAAACGGTCCTAAAGGGGACCACAAATGTGCGAGGGCCGAGCCCAAGCTCACGGTTAGTAGATCAAATTGTGTAATCCTCTTTAATGTACCAGACTGTAGCAGTAGTCTGCTGAAAGATAGGGCCCTATTTGATCAGGAACAGTGGTCCATCTTGTGTAGCACACTGGGTTTGGACATCCAACCAGTAAATCTATGCAGATTGTACAGGGGCACAGCTGCACCTGAAGGCGAACCATCCCCACTGAGGGTAACATTGGGCTCGACCAAGGATGTTGAAAAAGTGTTACTGGCTTCTCAAGTCCTTTCTATAGGGAGGGCCTGTAACATACGTGTTAAGCCAGACAGACCGTGGAAGGAAAAACAAATGGCGAGGGAGTCGCCAGAGCTCATTCCTTCTGCCTCCATGGTTGTGCATGGCATTCCCGAACTGGTAACTGGGAACGCCTGCGAAAAGCATTGTCATGATGTACAACAATGGAGATGGTTGGCATCCCAGATGGCCCTGGGGAGTTCAGGGGCTGTCTCTATTTATAGACTGCCTCGACCCTCTCATCTTATGTCAATTAACACGCCACGTCTGTTAGCTGTCAAGTTCAGCTCCCAAGACCAGTTGACTACCGCTCTCCATAGATGGTACGAGACCAAGGACAAAGTCAGCAAACACATTCGCTGCTGAGAGAGCCGGCCTCGCACCCAAAGGAGAGAAAAAACGTAGTTAAAAAAATCCTCAACCCCTAGTCACACTACAGCGGTGCAGCACGGACGATGATAGCCAGTGTCATCCGAGTGCTCCGACTGAACTAGAAGAAAAAAACGCCAACAGGCCGGTTCCTGGGGAATCGGCCAACTAGTTCGTAGGATAACTGACTGCCAGTTGCCTGTACAGTAATGTGAGAGGGCTAAGAGGCAAAATAGCTGAACTTAGACACCTACAATCACAACTGAACTCCAAAATCACAATACTGACGGAAACCTGGCTAACCCCTACGGTGGCAGACAGCGAAGTCAGTATAAATGATATGGTCCTGGTCAGGCGAGATAGGGACCTGAAAGAAGGAGGTGGAGTCGCCATATACGTCGACAAACAGCTCAGATGTGTTCACGCGATGGACCCTCCCCTCACAGAGCTCCCTGACTCCATATGGTGCCACTTCACCGTTGGGTACTGCAAATATCTAGTGGGCAGCACTTATCGATCACCTTCATGTGGAGCAGACCACAACCAGGTACTGCTAAATACAATCTCAGCAACTCAAGACATGGGTTATGATCAAATTGTCATAGCTGGTGACTTCAATGCCCCATCTCTTAACTTGGTGTCGGGAAAAGCCCATGATAGATTTGATAGAAGTCTGCTGCATACCATCAGGAAGGCTGGATTCACTGAAAATGTCAAGATGGCTACTAGATGGGAAGTCTTCTAGACTGGATTACGTGCTCACTAGTGACCAGCTACTAGTGGAAAACGTTCAGATCACGATTCCCATAGGTAGTAGTGACCACGTGGTCATAGTATTCGACATAGTTCTCCGCGAGCGCTTACAGTGGGACAATACACAGCCCTATCTGTGTTATAACAAAGCCAACTACACCAAAATGCGAAGACTTCTGTCTGAAGCAAATTGGCCTGAAAAATGGACAGAGCTAAGAGCAGAAGAACGCTGGAGGGTGGTAAAGGAAATCATTCACCAGGCGGTCTCAGACACTGTTCCTTTAGTCACACCAAAAGCTAGGAAGCAACGTTCATGGCTAAAAAGGGGGACACAAAGCCTTCTGCAGGCGAAAGGCCTGGTTTGCGTGGCGACGATCGAAGAGTCAACCCGAACATGAAGTGTACCTTGAACTCAGGAATCGATGTAACATACGAGTCCGGAGCGATAGAAGGACATTTCAGGGAAACCTCGCCAATAAGCTTCTTGTGAACCCCAAAAGCCTATAAAGGTTTATGTCAGAAAGAAAACTGACCAACCAGGGAGCATGCAATCTAGTGGGTTCTGATGGGAAATCTCTTACTAGTCTCGAAACGGCAGAGACATTCAGCCTAGCCTTTCACAGGCAACTAAACAGTAATGAGGATATTACCCCCCACAGAACATCAAGATTACATCGCAAAACCAACGCGCGAAAACTTGCTGGGTACATATCAAATTACCCCGTCTATGGTACTTGTAAAATTGGGAAAGTTGGCTTCGGGAAAGTCTTCGGGTTGTGATGACATCAGACCATCTGTCCTGAAGCAGTGTTCAGAAAGTCTCTGCCAACCCCTAAGTGATCTGTTCCAACACTCCCATAATGTAGGGAAACTTCCATATGAATGGAAACGAGCAATCCTATCCCCTATCTTCAAGGGTGGTGACCGGCAAAATGCGACCAGTTACAGACCAGTTGCTGTACTTCCAGTGATATCGAAAATATTGGAAAGTCTCATTGACGACCACATGAGAAAATACTTCGATGGGACTAACCTTCTTCACGAAGCACAGCACGGTTTCAGAAGGGGAAGATCCTGGTGTTTCTGGAGCACTTCTCGCATGGCTGACAGATTACTTAGGCGAGAGAATTCTGCACCAAAGTCAGCCGCATCCGATCACCTGGCACACCTCGGCATCAGGGGTTCCTCAGGGTTCTGTCCTAGGGCTGTTGATGTTTTTGATTTTTATCAACGACCTGGCCTCCCAACTAAACTGCTCTGCGCTTCTTTACGCTGATGACGTAAAGATTTGGACAGCAATAAACTCATCGGAAGACTCAGACAGATTGCAGGCTGACCTGCAAACTCTGGGAAACTGGGCTCTGGCTAACGGAATGCCTTTCAACCTAAAGAAGTGCAAAGTAGTGCAACTTCATTCCGGCAGGTCACAGACTGTAAATTACACCCTTGATGGCCAGAACTTGAGTTGTGTTCCATCAGAGCGAGATCTAGGTCTTATTCTGACAGAAAAGCTAGACACCAGTGGATCTTACGCGAGGGACGTCGCCAAAGCCTACGCAACTTTACACTTTATGCATAGGCAGTTGGGAGCCCTTACTCTCGAACTGTTCCTAAGGTTGTATAAGGCATATGTGAGGCCACACCTTGAGGTGCATAATATCATTGCACCTCCGCTACTCAAAAGGGATGCTAACATTCTAGAAAGTGTCCAGAGACGAGCGACAAAATGGTGATCGGCCTCCGCAACAAATCATATGAGGAAGGACTAAAGAAATTAGGTCTTTTCACACTTAGTTACCGTAGGCACAGGGGAGACCTCATCACCGTCTACCAGATCTTAAATGACCAGGCCCACTCAAATAAAAGCATCCTGCCATTAAGTGATTATACGCTTCCACGAGGTAACCCGCCAAAGATAGCACACCAGAGACCAAAGACTCGAGTGCGATCACATTTCTTTTCGCTTCGTGTTTGCCGTCTCTGGAAAGCTTTACAGGCGGCCGTGACTACAGAGCCATCTCTGGAGATTTTTAAGCGGAAGCTAGACAATCAATGGCTTATCCTCACAAAACTTAAAACCACACTGTCAATGGATAAGCGTACACACTAAATCCCCACGACCTATTCTGCCTTCTCTCACTCTATCTTTTCCTTAGGTCGCCTTTATTATTCCACTTATCTCAACCTATATTATCTACACTACAACCTATTATTATTATTCTGCTTTTATGACTACACTGAATGACAAACGGGAGTTAGGTCAAACTCCATTCACGGCAGCAATACAGTCCTAACATACTGCATACTACAAACCACATCTTGACCAATCCCCGCACCACTCCTCTTGGAGTCTACCAGAGCTAAAGCAGTCGAGTGGCGGGACTTACTACGCAGAAGCTCACCGAAGATCTGGAACCTCTACCTCACAATCAAGAAGCGAGCTCAAAGAAATCACTGGTTTATACTAGCTCGTAATCAGGATATTGGATATATTGGAAGGTCACTCGTGCGTTCGCATCCCTTGGGACGCTACAGTTTCTAAAACTGATTCAGCGTTTGAATGTAATTTTTGCAAACGATGGGTGCACTGCCGTTGTGACAAAGAAGTACCGAAAGCATACTATGAGTTTATGAGAAATAACCCATGCCCATGGTTTTGGTACGTGTGTCCACTTTGTCGCCCTGGCATAGTCCCACAAAGCGTGTCTGCGGATAGCAGAAATAACATGCTCTTGTGCCCCAACACAGTATCATGCAGCTCCCCCCTGCTAAACTCGCACTGCCGAAACTGGTCAAAGACTTAAAGAAGGACACACCAGCCCTACTGACTGGAAATGCCAATTCTCACAAGGTGAAGATTAGCAAGGTTCCATCCACATCAGGGGAGGGCAAAATTACAAAGGCACCACTTGCATCCACTAGCAAGCCTGGCAACACAAAAAAGGCTGTCCAGGTACCGACGAAGCCTAATGTTGCTAATGATGCAAAGGACTGCAAGAAGCCGAAGGCAAAACCTAAGTCTGAGGGTAGTCGGTCTAACTCTCTCATCCTCTTTAACGTACCTGTGAGCACGGATAGCTTGCTCGAACAACGGGCCCTGTTTGATCAGGAACAGTGGTCCAACCTGTGTGGCAAACTAGGTCTGAACATTAGTTCAGCAAAACTGTGCAGACTGTACAGGGGTGTCCACACGCCTCAGGGTAAGCCACCCCCATTACGGGTTACACTGGACTCTGCCGAAGAGGCCGAAAAAGTACTGTTAATGGCTCAGGTACTAGCCCTGGACAGAAGTTCTAACATAAGAGCGCGGCAAGATAGACCATGGGCCGTCAGAAATATGGCGAGGGAGTCACCGGAACTGATGCCTTCCACCTCTATGGTGGTACACGGTGTTCCGGAGCTGGAAACCGGCACTGCTTGTGAAAAACACATGCACGACGTACAACAATGGAGATGGCTGTCATCTCAGATGGCCCCTGGCGCTTCTGGAGCCATCTCCATTTTCCGACTACCTCGTCCCGCTCATCTAACATTGATTAACTCTCCAAAGCTGCTGTGTGTCACATTCAACTCCCCGGAGCAGTTGTCCATATCACTTCAACGGTGGTATGAGACCAAGGGAAAAATTGGAGGACACATCCGATGCTGTGAAAGCAGACCCAGAAATATAAGGAGGCAGCAAACTGAGGCTTTAATACGACCCCAAGCTTCGGTGACACTAGAGCGATGCAGCTCTGAGAATAATAGTCTGTGTCTCCCAAGTGTCCTGCCTAAATCCATTGAAAAAAACTACAACGGGCCGGTTCTATCGGAATCGGCCAACTAGTTCCAACATCAAGTCCCCCACCAGCAGACGGTTTCACGTCAACTACCCCACAACACTCTGAGGTTGTTAGACTCACTGTCAGTTGCCTATATAGCAATGTGAGGGGGCTGAGAGGGAAAGTAGGTGAACTCCGAAATCTCCAAGCACACCTTCAACTGAAAATAATCATTCTTACTGAAACGTGGCTAAACCCCACTATCGCCGACAATGAAATCAGTATAGGTGATATGGTACTGGTCAGGAGAGACAGGGATAATAAGGAAGGAGGGGGAGTTGCTATATACTTTGATAGGCAACTTAAATGTGTGCGCGCAACGGACCCACCACTTATCGAACTCCCAGACTCCATATGGTGTCATTTCACCGTAGGCCACACCAAGCACTTACTGGGTGGCATCTACCGATCTCCCACCTGTGGGGCAGAGCACAATCAGCTACTGCTCAGCACTATCACAGGAATACGAGATTTGGGCTACGACCAAATCACCATAGCTGGAGATTTCAATGCTCCATCACTGAACCTCGGCTCCGGGTGTGCTAAGGGAAAATTTGGCCGAAACCTACTGCAAACTATTCGAAACACGGGACTGACTGAGAATGTTGGAGACGACACTAGGTGGGGCCCTAGTGGAAAGTCATCAAAACTAGATTATATTCTAACTAGTGACCAGCTACTCGTCGAAAAGGTCCAGATCATGACTCCTCTGGGAAGCAGTGACCATGCAGTCATAGGTTTCGATCTTGTCCTCCGTGAGCGTTTGCAATGGGATGTTACGCGACCATGTCTGTGCTACAGCAAGGCTGACTATGCTGAAATGCGGAGGCTCTTGTCCGACGCAGACTGGCCCTTAGCATGGGACGACCTATCTGTGGATGAACACTGGGAAGTGGTAAAAAAGATTATCCATGCAGCAATCTCGGATACCGTCCCTTTAGTCACAACACAGCCTAAGAGAAAGACGTCATGGTTGAAGAGAGGCACGCAACGTATTCTGCAAGCAAAGCGGAGGGCTTGGTTTACGTGGCGTGTATCTAAGAGTCAGACCGACCATGATGCATACCTCGAACTCAGGAACCGGTGTAATGCAAGAGTTAGGAGGGACAGAAGGTCATTCCAGGCTAACCTTGCTAAAAAACTCCTATCAAACCCTAAAAACTTGTACCGATTCATGTCGGAAAGAAAACCGACAAACCAAGGGGCATGCGCCTTAGTAGGCCCAAACGGTCAATATCTCACTAGTCTGGAGATGGCTGAAACATTCAGTTCAGCCTTCGCTAAACAGCTAAACAGCAATGTGGATATTACAGTTACGGACCAAAATGGTGGCACCACTATTTCAGAGGAGGAAGACCTAGCGACTACTCCCCAAATAAACCCCGCAATAGTACTAAGGAAGCTACAGCGACTCATACCTGGGAAGTCCCCAGGTTGTGATGACATCAGGCCATCTGTTCTGAAACAGTGCGCCGAGGCTCTCTGTAGACCCCTGTGCGACTTGTTCCAACACTCAATGGATTCGGGGACCCTGCCAAGGGAGTGGAAAAGAGCCATCCTTTCTCCAATCTTCAAGGGTGGGGACAGGCAAAACGCTGCTAGCTATAGACCAGTAGCTCTACTCCCAGTGGTATCAAAAGTACTGGAAAGTATTATTGACGACCACATCAGGGAATATTTCGATAGGACTAATATACTGCATGAAGCCCAACATGGTTTCAGAAAAGGCAGATCCTGCGTCACTAACCTACTGTCAGCTTGGGACGACTGGACATCATGCTGGGACTTGAACGTACCAGTCCATGTGGTCTTCCTAGACTTTGAGAAGGCATTTGACACTGTTCACCATGACCTTCTCCTACATAAAATAAGCCAGGCAGGCATAGGTGAGCCACTTCTGTCATGGTTGAAGGACTACCTAGCCGACAGGCAATTTTGCACTAAGGTTAACCGAGTCCGATCATCTTGGCACAGATCGTCATCAGGAGTGTCGCAGGGTTCTATCCTAGGACCACTGATGTTTTTGATTTTCATCAATGATCTACCACGCCGTCTGAGCTGCCCGACTCTCCTGTACGCTGACGACGTAAAAATATGGAGGGCGATAAAGTGTCCGGAGGACTCAGATAGGCTACAGGAAGACCTAAACCTTCTGGAAGACTGGGCGGTGGCCAGTGGCATGACTTTCAACTTGAAAAAGTGCAAAGTAGTGAAGTTGCGCACCTGTAGACTGCAGAATGCAAGTTACACCCTGTGCAATGAAAGCTTGTCCTGCACAACGTCGGAACGCGACTTAGGTCTAGTTCTAACGGAAAAAATGGACACAAGCGTAAATTACACAGGGGATGTAGCGAGGGCATATGCGGTCATACACTTTACGCATAGACAGTTAGGTGCACTCACTCCTGAGCTCTTTCTAATGTTGTACAAAACATACGTCAGGCCACACCTTGAGGTGCATAATATTATTGCACCCCCAATGCTGAGAAGAGATGCCAACCTCTTGGAAAGAGTCCAACGACGGGCAACAAAAGGAGTGGTTGGTCTCCGAAACAAACCATATGATGAAAGGCTGAAGAAATTAGGCCTGTTCACACTTAGTTACCGTCGGCTTAGGGGGGATTTGATTACTGCCTACAAAATAACAAATGACCAGAATCACCCAAACAAAGGTGTTCTGCCATTGAGTAGGTATAGGCTTCCACGTGGAAATCCCAGAAGGATAGCTCACCAGAGGGCAAGGACCCGGGTGCGCTCCCACTTCTTTTCACTGCGGGTTTGTCGTCCCTGGAATTCCTTACCGGCAGATGTAGCTATGGCACCGTCTTTGGACGCCTTTAAGCGAAGGCTGGACAACCATGCAGCGATACAAGGACTGCATCCAAATGGCCTATCTCCTTAAAATCGCATTTACCAATCAGGGTAGATAATTAAACTCGTCATTTTACTTCTTTACATTCTCTCCCGTCTTACTCTCCTGACAACTTATTAATATTATAATTACTATTATTATTATTACTATTACCGATATATATATTATTCTTCAAACTTCATGAGCTGACTGTTGTTACGTTTCCTATTTTCGTTTCTGTCTCTTAGTCTGAATAGCTTCACTAATTATATCTATTATTATTATTATTACTATCTCTTTTCTCTTGTCGACAATACCGAAGGACTAACTGGCGAAAGGATCAACTCCAATCACAGTAGTAACAGTCTTAACATACCTCATACTACAAACCACATATAATTAATCCCAGCACTACTCCCTTTGGAGTCAACCAAAGCTACGACAGTCGAGTGGCGGGACAAGCTACGCAGAAGTTTACCGAAGATCAAGAACCTATACCTCACAATCAAGAAGCGAGCACAAAGAAATCAAATTGGTTTATACTAGCTCGTAAAAACGATATTGGATATTGGATACTGTAGAACTTTGCCGGCTTTTTCGGATGTAGGTCACTGGATGCTGCTATTAAACTTATTTTTAGTCTGAAGTTCCTAGTTATTATGTTGTTAATTAGGGATTATGGTTAACCTGCAATCATTGAGCTAATTCACGCATACTATGCTAATATAGTAACATTCTTTAGTAAGTAAACCCCGTAACTGTTCTGCCATTGATTATTTGCCTAAACTGGAACTGTGCTCTGGTTTATCAACATGACTGGCTGTAATACACCACCTTGCTCTTCTTCTAAGCATTTCAAAAAGTAAATTATCAGCCTTATTGCGGCTCTCCTAGCCCAGGTTCATCATTCAGTGCTCCTTTTTCTAAAGGACCAAGGTTATTTCAGTACATACTGGGTTCACTTCAAGTAGATAAAATATTCATGTCATAAAAATTCCCTATTGATGCGTATGTTACAATTAGTTTAGATTTGTTGTAAGGTAGAACCTTCAAGCGTTGCTACGACATAAGCAATGTATCATATTAGTTACTATTATTCAGGAAAAGTGGTATTTCCAATTCCACAGTGAAAGTGCATTATCTCGTCTTCTGGTAATACTTCCCTATTCATAAGTTTCCCGTCGAGATTTACATTTCTTTCTAACGTTTTGCGCGTTTTAGTGTGTTTAGATTTCTTCACGGAAGTACCACGCGTGGCTTATAGGCATTGAAACAGTCTTCAAAGACTTGTGCTCAAGCTTAGAGTAATACCAAGCTTATTTTTAAGTATGTCTCGACAATGGTATCTGTTGCTAAATGAACCGAGTATGTGTTGAGCACAAAGTAACATTCTTTACGGAATGTAATTTTGGATTTACTCACTATAGGGGAAAGGCATTGGTTCATAGTACATGAGGTTTACTCAAGCATTATTGTCAGCCCGGGTGAATATCGCAATGAGTTTATAGTGAAGTACGTTAGATATTACGGCCCACTGTCTAATAATAATGCGCATAGAATGGTTAAATAATAGCTAGAATTATGAGATACTGGTTAAATGTTAGGCTAAATGGGAAAAATCATGCCATATAACCAAAATTCGCCCATTATTTTGTGCCATTGGCCATACCATTCATTTGTCCATTATCCACCTATTTTTGTACGATTGGGTTGTTTAACATTTCATTATAAAGTATGGTGTTTTGTGAGTCGTCAGATATCGTTTTAGTGCCTCTGATGAAGAAACAATCCAAAATCATACGAAAGCTAACAAAGACATATTTGTGAAATTTTAATCTTGAAAGCCTTTGAAATTTTTGCAGCATTTTCGCTAATATATTCAGCCTAAGATAGTAAATCCTAACTAAGGAATATTTAATGCCTAAGGTATATATGAAAATGTTCTATACAAAATTAAACTCCTTATTTTGCGAAATCAGTTATAATTACAGTTCAGTCAATTGTCCAAGTGGTCGTAGGAATGTAGTGACCGATCTTCACATTCAGTAAACCAGTTGACCTAGGTCTAGTTTTAAGTTTTATTCTTAGGTCTACGAATCTAAATGAAGTAATGCTGTGCTGAGTGACTTAGCAAAGTGCCTTATACCTTCAGACGTTAAATCATTCTACACAACATTGTGAGTGAACTGGAATTTCGATGCATTTGTTTTAATGTATTTAAACTATCTGGCAACATATCCTTTCTTCTTTCTTTCTGTAAATTGTTGCATACCTTAATTATCTCAGACACTCCATAATTTGACTGAAAGTAAATGGGGTGCTGAGAGACTATTCAAGTACATTAAAATAAATATATTCAATTACTACATTACTCATAATCCTTTGTCCTCTGAATAACTTGTCGAAATACCGTTTACCCTCAGTAAATGGCTTTTTATGATAATTTGGTTGAATTATAAATTAGTCGTATCATCAAAAATAACAGCAATAAAATAGGCATTCATACTTCATCGAGGCTTTTATGCCAATATGTTCGAGATAAACACGGTAATTCGCATCATGAGCGACTCAGGAAAAATAACAGCAGTCTGCATTATAACTATATTGTGAAGATATGTGTGGAACGATGGTGGTAATGAATCAGCAAGACTGTACAGAAATCTGTTAGATGAAGTAAAAATAGAACTCGGCTACTGGTAGATTATAATTCCATAATAGTGTAATCTTATTACTTGTAACAATTACTCACTCTTATTTATCTACTGATTTTTTGTGCACAATTCATTATCATCTGAAGGTGTTTACATAACTTTTAGTTTCATTACTTCCTATTTCTCGATCTTACTGACAATAGTATTTTCTCGGGTATTCTGTCTGTCTGTCTGTCTGATTTTCGACATAGAACTATACACAAATGTGTGGAAGTTCGAGTCTCCACACTCCATGTAGCACACCAACCAACAGAAGAAAGTACAAGAAAAGCATAATAGAAACAGTGAGCAGAGGTGTGAGACAAAGGAGTAATAACGAAGAACAATAAAGTTTCATTTGGAATCATAAGTCACAAGGAGTGGCTGCATCTGCGCCACTGAGAACGATTTTGAGCCATGTCACCAATTGTTTCCAACCATAGATTTTCACCGTCCCGAGGACTCCAGCCTGGAAGTCTACACCTTTCTATGTGGCTTAGACCAACTGTTGTGGATTTCACTGACTGGTGCCAAGTTTTGGTTTGACCGCCGCTAGCTTTTTTCCAGCCTGACCCTATATCCGCTAACATAGCTCGTCGACGGAGGCTATGGCTTGGCATACGTAACGCATGTCCTAACCATCTCAGCCTTTGTAACTTCACGACTTCGTCGATTGATTTCCCCTGTTTACGTAGCACTCGACGCCTAACTTCAATGTTGCTCACCTTATTATATGACTTCACATGGGATGTAGATAAAGCGCAGGCACCTATGATTAAAGACAGCTAGTCTTTTCATGTCTTTTACTCTCAGTGGCCAGATCTCACAACCATAAAGGAGGATGGAGCGGACTGATGAGCAGTACACCCGCCCTTTCGTCGATAGTCAAAGGGCGGGTGTAACTTCACTACTTCGTCGATTGCTTCCCCTCTCTGGTATTAGTGTCATGCTATCCTTATTGTATGCATTCAGTGTAGATTCAATGACTAACAGATCAGCGATCAACCCTTTAAAGTGTAGGTCTGTCTCACCGTATTGGTATTAGTGTGAGCATTGTAGTTTTCTGGAATTTTCTCGAAGTTGGACATTGTTATAAGGTCATTCATTGTGCTAAATTCGTACGTGTGACAACCTAACCCTGGTCTACTAAATCGACCTATATAATTATAGGTACTTTGTAGATTAGTTTATCTTGTTTAGTCTGGGTAATAGGTTTCGTTAGTCTGCATAGTTGTTCTCAGAGTGCGTTCGTAGGATTTAGTGCTACCACAATTTCTAATGAGAATCTTACATAGGGCTCCTCATATGACAATACTTATCCACACATCTTTTCAAAATGTTGAGGACAATATTCGCTTTATTAACAACATTCATATGTAAGCATCTGTCTGCCTGGATTCAACATAGAACTTGGCACCGAAGTGCACCAGTTCGAGTTGCCACGTTCCAAATAGCACACAAAGGTAGACAAGAAGAGTGAAGAAAATCAATAGAGTTTGACAGGTATAAGAGCGAAACAGAATGGGTAATGGTAGAGAGAAATATGAAAGATTACAGAGACTGAATACATCTGCGCTATTGACAACGATTTTGAGCCATGTCACCTATTATTTTCAGCCATTGATTCCTAGAGTCCCGAAGGCCCCAACCCGGAAGTCTGCATCTCCCTACCTGACTCAGTTTAACTGTCAAGGATTTCATGGATTGATGCCATATTTTTGTTTGGCCACCACTTACTCTTCCAACCTGCACCTATATCAGCTAATAATACCCGTCGGGGGAGGCGATGGTTAGACATGTGCAGCACGTGACCTAGCCATCTCAATCTATGTAACTTTATAGCCTCGTCTATTGATTTTCCCTCTTTGCCCAACACTCTACGCCTAACTTGAACATTACAAGCGAATTTATACTTACATATGTAACTATAAATTCGCTTGTTTCTGTGGAGCTAAGTACATAGACCGTACCAGTAGGATACTGTCTAGACATGCGCAAGAATATTTCCGACTATCGTTGTCTAAAGAAATCAAATGAACCAGTAGCTTTTTTATTATTTTATTTAAACGCATAAAAACTTGGTACAATATGGCACCAAGAAGGATGCGCCACACAATAATAATAAAACAACATAGATCAAAAGAAAAAAAGAAGAGAAAAAAATATATATAAGTAGAGAACGGATAAAGAACTTCATCTAGAAGGAAAACAGTCATGCTTAACAAGTTCAAACAGTATTCGTTAACTGTCATTGGGAAGGGAACAAGGAAGGAAACTGCAACACGTTTAATAGCACGCGATAAGTTTCATTGATTGCTTGTTGCTTTATTCAATTCATTGTGTGAGGGCTGAGATACTCCCGGGCGCCCAGACCGAAGCAGGTGGTTTTATTAAGGGACCACCCCCGAGCCTTTGACTTGGAGTCTAATCCGCAAGGCAGCGAAGCAGCGTCAGGAGCTGCACTCCCATGGTTGCCGGTGACCCATATGGGTTCATACGCCATTTGATCCCATTGGATACTGGAGCCCATGTAACCCATGGTAACTGCTTTTAGTTTAACCGCTATCCAAACAACCTTCCTGACATGGTAGGACCTGCAGGGACAGAGTCCCAGTCATTTTAGCATGTTGGGTCATTGCAGTGTTCAAGCCCGATGACCACAATAAGGTAGCAGTTATCGGCCAGTAGCTTAGTTCATGAGCACCTTGTTTTCACCCTTCATTCTGCATTAATACGTAAAATATTTCAGTGACGTATAAAGCAAATTCAAATAGTCTGTCCACAATGAAAGATCTTGCTATACACCAAAGTGGTGTCCAGTCCTTCTGACTACCTTTCTATTTCTGACTTGGACAGTGGTTATTATTCCTTTAGACTGGTACTATAGTTTGATACGTAAACCAACTTCATTCCTTTTTCTTCTTTCTTTCCAAACTCCTGTCTGTAAGATATGCTTTATCCGTACGCTGAATCTCTCTTACTGCTATGAACAATATACTCTTTCCAAGCATTTATAGTTCTAAGGGTAAATATTTCTAGGCGCTATTCATCACTTATTGTTTTTAGAACACATGAGCCTACATAACCAAGATTCTAGATTTATCCGTTTATTCTTCGTGATGTGTGATTTGGTAGGTTTCATTATCAACTAATATAATAATTCATTATAAATTATTTAAATATTAATCCCAGCGTGTTAAGAAAATCAAAACAAGATTTCTCTGAACGTTTAGTTGTGTAAGCCACAGCTTCCTCAGCAGATTCATTCGAATTTTTATTAATCATCAAAATATACATTGTCAAAATTAGTTATGATAAAGGTTTTTGTGTTTCCCAGTGAATGAAAAACATAAAACGATATTGTTTTTACTGACGTTTCGCTATTGAATGCTAATAGCTTTATCAAAGTATTATTAATCAAAATTTTTACATGAATTGAAGTCAGTTTATTTGAAGGTCATTTGTCCATGGACAGTCATCACATATATTTGTAATGACTAATGTCAAATTGTTGTTGTGCATACTTTTCTATAGTTGATTTGTAAAGATTAGTTTTGTATGTGTGTGTATGTATGTTATTTGTCATATGGAAAATACGTGAATTCACATGTGATAAACATGATACTCCTTTTTTAAAGGTCATGAAGGCTCATAGTATTTGTTTTTCCATCTGTCTTGCTTCACAAGAGTTTGCCATATAGGTGATAAGTCTATACCTTCTTTCCTATTCACTGCATTCGATGTGGTTAAAATGTGCAAGGCTTTAGAGGTCAATCTTTCTTTATGTGAATGAAATCCTCTTCCAAGAATTTCGACATTGTCGAAATCAATCTATGTCCGCTGTCTGTCGCATGCATTGTTATAGTCGATCTTTTTTCTAGACTTTTTAATTCTACTTTATTTCTAGGTGGACGTTTCGTGCATAGTCTATGTTCATTCACTCTGACCTTCATCTGTCTACTGCTCTCCCCTATATAGCATGCATCACATTCTGAACACATCCTGTAGACACAATTACTTTGTGACATCTTGGGAACTATATCCTTGGCATGCACCAATGCTTTCTCCAGAGAATTAGAGGGTTTGACATAGACTTTAATACTATATGAAGCAAATAGTCTTTGAAGTTGTTCAGCTGTGTACTTTCGATATGGAATGGCTGTCGTCGACAGCCAAGATTTTTCAATTTTTTGTTCTCCCTTATGCTCCTTTTTATTGGTAATATTATCTAGTAGCTTTTCTGGATTACCATTTCCAATTAAAGTCTGTTTTATATTGAATATCTCGTTCTCCATATTGTCATTATCTGTTATAATGTTTCTAGCTCTGTTAACGAGATTTAAGGCTACTGAAACTTTCATTCCTATTGGATGGATGATCTGATTGGAAATTCAAATACTTGTTGGAATGTGTTGGCATTCTGTATATGGTAAACTTTAGTTTCTCGTTAGTTTGTCTTTTTACAAGACAATCAATAAAGTTTAGAGTTCCCTCCACCGATTCTACTTCATTAGTAAACTCAATACATTCTGAGATTAAGTTAATTTGTGTTAGAAAGTCTTCTTTTTCAGCTTTCTTTATGATGATGAATGTGTCATCTACATATCTGTACCATATTTTAGGATGACAACTAAAACTTGTCTAAGGCTTTCATATGCAGATTTGCTACAATTGGAGATGCTGGTTAGCCCATTGCAACTCCATTTGTTTGACAGTATAGTTTGCCTTTAAATGTAAAATATGTTGATTCCAAACAAAGTTTTAACCATTTTATAACTTCATCTATTGATAATAAAGATTTAGCTAATACTTCCTGACTGTTTTCAAGTTCATATTTCATAATATCAAGTGCATCACATATATAGGAATACTAGAAAATAAAGAAACCACATCAAAACTTGCCATAATTTCGTATTCTTCAATAATTATGTCCATTAATTTCCTTTTAAATTCCTCAATATTTTTAATGTTCAAAAGAGTATTTTTCCATATGACAAATAACATACATACACACACATACAAAACTAATCTTTACAAATCAACTATAGAAAAGTATGCACAACAATTTGACATTAGTCATTACAAATATATGTGATGACTGTCCATGGACAAATGACCTTCAAATAAACTGACTTCAATTCATGTAAAAATTTTTGATTAATAATACTTTGATAAAGCTATTAGCATTCAATAGCGAAACGTCAGTAAAAACAATATCGTTTTATGTTTTTCATTCACTGGGAAACACAAAAACCTTTATCATAACTAATTTTGACAATATATATTTTGATGATTAATAAAAATTCGAATGAATCTGCTGAGGAAGCTGTGGCTTACACAACTAAACGTTCAGAGAAATCTTGTTTTGATTTTCTTAACACGCTGGGATTAATATTTAATAATTTATAATGAATAGGATTTTATTTCGATAAATTACAGTGTTGTATAGTTATATTTCATTTAATATAGCTGTACAACACTGTGTGATTTATCAAAATAAGTCTTATCCATAATGGAGTTATGCTCTACCACAGTGCCCAAGTATTATATCAATATATAATGAATCAATCTGATTCAGCGCTGAAATTACTCCAGGAAGTTCGTAACACCTACTGTCTGGAAACTTATAATGCTTTGAATTGTCTTAGGTTTTCATCTGATGTGGGTGTGAGATCGTAAGTTTGGTAAGTTTATTAGAGATCTGACGCCCACATCAGATGAAAACCTGCAACAACTCAAAGTATCCATCCTCGACTGTTGTCACAAGTTTATAAATACCCAACCCAACGGAAGGTCCATTATGATATAATAATTGGCTTTTTATTGGCATTTCCATGACCTCTTAGAGAAACACTTTAACAGTATGACTTTGACAACAATTTACGAAAAGAATATTCTTTGCTGACCAATATATTTTCAATTTATTATTACATGGTTATTTTCAATCTTGTAGAGCAACAAGATAGAAAAATTGAAGTAGAATAAATAAAGGACAGCATCAAATAATAGATGAATCTACTTATCAAGATCCATAGCACTGATTAAGGAACTCTACTCGTACTCATACAGCCCAGTGAGGGCTTACGGCAAGTTGTCATCTGAACTGGTGACGACTAGTGGTGTCCGTCAAGGATGCCCATTATCCCCTTTTCTATTCAACTCCATCATAGATGTACTAATGGACTTAACCCTAAGTGACTTCAGCGACTCAGAGATTGACTTGCTACCAGGGAATAATCTCGTTGACTTAGAATATACAGACGATATAGTCCTTCTAGGCGAGGACGCTGAAAAAATGCAGAGTCTTCTAAACACCTTGAGCTGCAATCTACGAATGTTTGGCATGAGATTCGCTCCCGCCAAATGTAAGATAATGTTACAGGACTGGACCACACTGACTGCTAGATTAGAAATAGGGAGTGAAGTGGTTGATGGAGCTCATTGACCGCTTCACTTATTTGGGAAGTTGCGTCAGCCAGCGCCAACGGGTTGATCTCTGACGAAATCTCAGCATGGATACAGAGGGCTAGCTTCGCTTATGCCAGTTTACGCCGTCTTTGGCGTAGACGTGATATCCGGCTATCGACCAAAGAGCGAGTATGCTGCTCACCAGTCCGCTCCGTCCTTCTTTATGACTGGCTGTGAGTGAGACCTGGCTATTGAGAGTGGAAGACATGAAAAGATTAGGTGTCTTTAATCATAGGTGTCCGCGTTCTATCTACATCCCATGTGAAGTGATATAATAAGGTGAGCAATATTGAGGTTAGGCGTCGAGTGCTAGGTAAACAGGGGAAATCAATCGACGAAGTTGTGAAGTTACAAAGACTGATATGGTTAGGACATGCGTTACGTATGCCTAGTCATCGCCTTCCTCGACAGCATTGTTAGCGGATATAGGGTCAGGCTGGAAAAGAGCTAGCGGTGGTCAAACCAAAACTTGGCACCAGTCAATGAAATCTACAACAGTCAGTCTAAACCACGTAGGAGGGTGTAGACTTCCTGACTGGTTGGGGTCTTCGGGACGGTAGAAACCAATGGTTGGAAACAACAATTGGTGACATGGCTCAAAATCGTTCTCAGTGGCGCAGATGCAGCCACTCCTTGTGACTTATGATTCCAAATGAAACTTTATTGTTCTTCGTTATTACTCTTCCTTTGTCTCACACCTCTGTTTACTGTCTCTATTATGCTTTTCTTGTATTTTCTTCTATTGCTTTACGTGTTGTAAGGAGGGAGTGTGGCGACTTGAACTGCGGCACATATGTGCAGAGTTCTATGTCGAAAACACACAGACAGTGGTCCTTCAATACGATATCTGACATGGCTCTTCTCTCGTTGTGTCCCCTCCAAGCTCACTACAAGCTTAATATCTTAATGCATTTAGAACAATAAGAACATTTGCTTGCCTATCCCCAAATATGCCAAGTCTGAAGAAACCATGCATAAGATAGCAGCAAAGTCTTTTAAAATAGTCCCAGTCTTTTTTCAGCCGGTTCAGACGAGACATGATTCGAATAGATGGTTTGAGAAATTATCAAGTATGACCGAGAATCGCAATCAATGGCGGACACACTGAAGTTTCTCCCATTCTTCTTTTCCTAAAAGGGATTAAAAGTGGCGAACTATGTATTGAATGACCTTGATCTGTCTGTCTCTGTTTTCGACATAGAACTCTGCACATATGTGCCGCAGTTCAAGTCGCCACACTCCCTGCTTACAACACGTAAAGCAATAGAAGAAAGTACAAGAAAAGCATAATAGAGACAGTAAACAGAGGTGTGAGACAAAGGAAGAGTAATAACGAAGAACAATAAAGTTTCATTTGGAATCATAAGTCACAAGGAGTGGCTGCATCTGCGCCACTGAGAACGATTTTGAGCCATGTCACCAATTGTTGTTTCCAACCATTGGTTTCTACCGTCCCGAAGACCCCAACCAGTCAGGAAGTCTACACCCTCCTACGTGGTTTAGACTGACTGTTGTAGATTTCATTGACTGGTGCCAAGTTTTGGTTTGACCACCGCTAGCTCTTTTCCAGCCTGACCCTATATCCGCTAACAATGCTGTCGAGGAAGGCGATGACTAGGCATACGTAACGCATGTCCTAACCATATCAGTCTTTGTAACTTCACAACTTCGTCGATTGATTTCCCCTGTTTACCTAGCACATATTGAAGAACCACTGTGAGCAGGCAGATGCGCAGTGGCTGAAACATTACATTGGAATTCTAGTGTTGGTTTGTAGGGTTTGATTGGTTTCAGGATTTCATCATGAGCTGACATTAGTTAGAGAACCAGTGGAAAACCTGGGAGTACTGGACAGCCAAGTGTTTCGCCCTAGTTTGGGACTCTTCAGCAGTATGCACCCACCGGGATTCGAACCCAGGACCTTCCGGCTACAAGGCGAGCTCGTGTACCATTAAGCCGCTGGGACCCGATCCAATGGTCCTTGAATTCTAACTTCTGCCAATTCACGACATAGCGCGACCCCTAGCCAATGTCTTCGGCGAGTATTGGAATTTCAAGTTCTAACAAGATGAGTAAATTAAGGGTGCAACTGATGAAAATATCAAATATAGTAAAAAGAAGTGATACGGTTGTGTGTGGAAGCTATAATGCAATAAACATAGTTTATAATGGGAGAAAGTTTTAAGTTTCTAAAGTTAGACCAGAGCCGGGAATTCGTTATAATGACTGTTTATTTGTGTTTAGACTGAATAATTGTATAGACTACTATGACGTAGCGAAGTAGTTATCTGAAGGAAGGTGTATCTGCGTGACCTTGACTTGAAACTTACTGCATACGGTAAAGGAGCTTGTAAAAAGAAGAATATTCGCGACAGACGGTCGATTACAAACCAGTAGAGTTTCCATGTATCACTCAAACTAGGTCAATCTAGACACTGTGTTCACCCATCCTTTTATAAGCACCAAATATTCATACAGACACCATTTCGCTTCTACATACTAATCCATAAAAGTAACAAATAGGACTTCTTTCACAATTGCTGTGGAATTATCATACAAGGGGATCGCAGCAGGATGACTGGACTCTGCCCATTCTGTTTCACTCCTATATTTGTCAAACTCTATTAATTCTCTCCACTCATCTTCTTGTCTACCTCTGTGTGCTATTTGGAACGTGGCAACTCGAACTGCTGCACTTCGGTGCCAAGTTCTATGTTGAATCCAGACAGACAGACAGACTCTGCCCTCATCTATACCAGGATTTTCCATAGATACCTAATCAGGATAAATCACATATTTGCTAAGTAGCAAAACACGTCTACTGGGGAGATTTAGAACACAAACTGAGGAGTCATCAAAGCCAGTTTATGAGAGGTCACACAAGACCCGAGATAATTTCCTCACACAGAAATGGCAGCATGAACAAATAAGTTAAGCAAGAAAGGCATTTGCATGTGTAGACCTACTACTTACTTATCAGTCAATATGCTTGCAAGGAAGCATAAACTAATGGTGTTTTGGTTTTTGTTTAAGTTTAAATGTTGATTATCTACTGCCCCAAATATTTAGCATATAGGGCTGCAAATGCAAAAAAATATTACCATACATATAACGTCTACAGTCATGCTCCATCTAAAGAAATTTCTGTAGCCAGAAAGTGTTTCACCAGTACCAGACAACTGGAAATTGTTACTGAGTGACAATTCTTATTTTCCCCTAATTTTACTTCACTATATTAGATATCTGAATGGGGAGTTGCATAGTGAGATGATATGCAGTTCATACTAAATTCTCAGCACTAACATGCTATACATTTTTTTGATTGTTGTCAGTTTTCAAGGTAATCTAGTACTTCAGAAGCGTGCAGTACTCATGTATTTTCTGACAAAATAAAATGCATAGAAAAACTTCATTTCGCGCAAGACACCTTGAGATTTGTTTCATTTGGCACGTCTTTTGTCTCAGCCTACGTTGGAAAATCATTGTCGTTAACTCCTGTATTCTGCCTATTATTCCTGCCTTTTGTTCCCCCTTAGTTTTTCCTGGGTTACTGAAGAAAGACTATACCTTATTACACAGGATGTTAAAGGTTGTCAGCAGGGGGTAAGCAACGTTCCACTTAACCAGCTTGTTAATATTCTAGTTGACAGGCACATGGACTCATATGGAAAATGGGCGAAATCCATTTTATCTAACTCACAACACCCTCTTCACTCACAACTCTCCCCTTGTATATCATCAGGCAGGCAAACCAGAAGCCTATATAGAAAACTTTATGCTCACACTAGTAAGTACAAAAACTCAATCATACCCTGTTTGGCTCGTGTTCTGTGCGATAAAGAAAGCATTAAGCGTGATAACTATAAATTATTACATAGTCAGTAGAACAACTGGATCTCGTCTTTTCAACTCATATGATTTGCAGGTACAACGTCTTATTTCTTTTTTTCCCTTTCTCTTTTTTTGTTATGTGCTATTTTGTTTCTCTCTTCCTTACAAACTCTACTTAAAACATTCTTCTTCGTTCTTTCACACTCTGTATATCTCGACCTTTTTGTTACCGCTTACGCCAGTAAATGCGCTAGCATCTACTTTTCTGACACCTTCAAATACTGTTCAATTTTTGGCTTTGCTATTGATATGCTAATACGTTGTTGTCAAAACTAACCGAGATTGCCCATAATCTATGTAGAATTTTATTTATTGTTAATGTACTAATTGGATGCAATACTGTAGTGAAATGCTGAGACTTCCATTCTGTATTCGCAAATATTGTTTTGGAATAAAGCTTATTATTATTAATATTATTATTATTAAAATCATACGTATATCATTCTGAGCAATCAGACTAAGTTATGCATGTTTCTACTGTACTTATACATTTTTGTTGTTGTTGTAGACCATTATACACTGGTTAAAGCATGAATCCTCAATATGATAATGCCTTACTAGGCATTTTGCAGAATGAGGGAAAGTTGGAGAGGTTTCTAGACGTAATATTCGGGTTTCTAATGCGCAGGTAGGTAAACAATTTTGATGTCAATTTAACACTGCTGTTTTCAGAACTGATTTTTATTGTATTATAACACCAGAACAAAAGAAAATAGGCTTTCCACCCGGTAGGTGTATTGAAATGGTTCTTCAGGTATGTGTTTTACCCTCAAAATAATTTTTAAGGCTTATGAAAAATACAAAACAATATTTGAGAATTATCAGCAACACCATGAAGCACAAACATTAGTCGATAAACCCAAAAGTAAGATTATTATTATTATCATTGTTATTTAATCTTCAGAATTCCCAAAAGAAGTTGCTAAAAAAGACTTAACACAAGCCGATCCTGTTGTTGTACCACCTTCAGATGACAATAAAACTGAAAGTTCATCGAAAGTTCCAATCTCATTACCAGGAACTGCTGAAGACAAAGAGTGGTAAGTGGCTTTGCGAATTCAATCCATTCTACTTAGTAGTAGTGATGAACCGGAAGTATACATGGCAGATGCAGATTGCTATAATGGTGCTGTAAGAGATAATTATACATGGAGTCAAACTGTCAAAGATATTGATATTAAAATCAAAGTACTTGTGAATTAAATCAACTTTTTTTCGTGCATAGATACCAGACAATGTTGTGAATGCTCGTGACGTATCCGTGAATATTGAACGCAAACATATTCGTATTATTATCCTTCAACAGAATGGAGACAAGACTGTTTATTTTGATCGGGATTTGTATTGGGATATTCATAAGGATGATGCTATATGGACCTTTGATGCAAAAGAAAATCAAGTTAGTCACAAATCTATTGTTAACAACTTGTCTCAATTTTAAATGACTAACATATTTAAACTCCCAAAAGTGTGGAATAACTTACGTAGCATATTTTGAGTTTCTATGGGCTTACCTTTTCTGGGTTAGATACTGTTTCAGTTTGTAATAGATGCTTGTAACGAGTAATTTATTTCGAATTTTGTTGAGCAAGGCAAGGGAATGATAATATTCCGGTGTTGGTTTGTAGGGATTTGGTTGATTGGTTACAGGATTTCATCATGAGCTGACATTGGTTAGAGAACCATTGAAAAACCTGGGAGTACTGCACAACTGTTTCGTCCTACTTTGGGACTCTTCAGCAATACGCAACCACCGGGATTCGAACCCAGGACCTTCCGGTTACAAGGCGAACTCGTATACCATTAAGCCACTGGGACCCGATCCAATGGTCCTTGAATTCTAACTTCTGCCAATTCACGACATAACGCCACCACTTCTCAATGTCTTCTTCAATGAGTAACTGTCCTCACCTTCAACCTGTTGTACCCTACTGGTACCCTACTGTTCCCACTGGAAGTGGGAAGTCGTGACCAGTAGGGGGCAGCAGGTTAGAGTGTGTGAGGACAAATAATCGCCGAATACATTGGCTAGGGGTCGCGCTATGTCGTGAATTGACAGAAGTTAGAATTCATGGGCTGGCCACTGGATTGGGTCTGTCTGTCTGTTTTCGACATAGAACTTTGCACAAATGTGCGGCATTTCAAGTCGCCACACTCCGTGTAGCACGCGAAGCAAGAGAAGAAAGTACAAGAAAAGCATAATAGAAACAGTGAGCAGAGGTGTGAGACAAAGGAGTAATAAAGAAAAACAAAACAGTTTCATTGGAGATCACTGGATTGGGTCCCAGTGGCTTAATGGTATACGAGCTCGCCTTGTAGCCGGAAGGTCCTGGGTTCGAATCCCGGTGGGTGCATACTGCTGAAGAGTCCCAAACTAGGGCGAAACAGTTGGCTGTCCAGTACTCCCAGGTTCATAAGAAAAGGCACAAACAGCGAAGAAAATTTTCTTTTCGACGATTCATTTTCATGAGCTGTACAATCGTAATTATGATTAAACACATAACTTACAATTAGGTATCCCTTCTTACACCTCACACTATGTAGTAGAATTTTCAAGGACAAAGTTTACCAGTATCTGATTGGTCAAAAACTTATGTGTTTAATTATAATTACGATTGTACAGCTCATGAAAATGAATCGTCGAAAAGAAAATTTTCTTGGCTGTTTGTGCCTTTTCTTATGACTCAATATGGGAATATTTCGTTCATTTTCAATGGTTCTCTAACTAATGTCAGCTCATGATGAAATCCCGAATGACAATAATTGATGATTTTAATTTCATGAAGGACAGAATTCCTTAGGGTCAGGAGCAGAAATAACAAGGAAATATTTCCTTATTGCAGTCATTTTCTCTAAATGAATCGGTTAGCATATAATAACACGAGAAATACTTCTTATAAAGAATGCAGTATAGCGACAAATGTTGTATAGTATTGTGGTGTGAGCTGTTTGCAAGCCGAAATTGATAGGCAACAATTTATGTCAGTGTTCACGTCCCAAATCAGGATCATGAGAGAAAAACAATAACAAGGCTTGACCTTGAGAAAATCACCAGCCCCAATCACAGCTGAGTTAAAATGTGTTGTAATATGATTCATAGATATGTGACTTAGTTTTCTGAGAAATGGCCACAATGAAAGAAGACAGAGTGACCTTCAGCAAGAAGACAAACAATCAAAAGAGACTGCTGCTTCTCAGCTAACAGTAACGCTAATATAATCATGCGCATAAAAATCTATAAATATCTTCTGATTTTCCCAATAAACGATCTGTTGCCTTCGCTATCAAAGCTGGTGGCTTCAGTGGTATAATAAAATAAATGCATATTGTTCGACATGTGTATCTAAAACTGTTAGAATGATATGCATACAACTATGGAAAAAAAATAGTCTAACAAACAGGTTCAACCTTGAGGAAGAATATGATAGATTGCAGGATATATGTTGGAAAACACTTCGGCTACACTTCCTGTTTTACAACTTGTCTGTATTCAAATAACAATCCCAAATATTTTTTTATCAGATATGATGTTGGGGATATATAATAATAATAATAATAATAATAATTTTTAACCTGATCTTAATTATGTTATTTACTAAATGAATGTAAGTAATCAATACTTACCGAAAAGTATACAACCATATTTTACCTTATTTCTTGAGTAAAGATTCACTTATGTCTGGACAAAGTTCAAGAGCGTTGGTGGGTGGCGGCGTTTGTTGGTGAAGACAAAATAAACCCTCGGAAAATTGACTGCCGTCGGCCTATCCATGAATTAGAACCCGAAGCTCAAGCTAAAATACAACAACTAATGTATGATGAACATCGTAAACGTCAGGGATTGCCTACCAGTGAGCAAGAAGTAAGTCTTGGTTTTATTAGCACTCATCGACACATTCGTCAATTTAAATAATTTTTGTTGGTGTTATAATTACTGTCAGTCATGTGATGTTAGTGATATGTCAAAAATCAGTCCTTCAAGCGAAAAAGGTATAAGTCATTAATAAGATAAAATTTAACTGGTGTATGGTGACTAGCAGTGGAATCCAGGATGCGCATTTCGTCCTATTTGGGACTCGTCACCCGGATGTAGGTGGCTGTCGTGGCCCAAGTAGTCTAGTGGATAACGCTTTGGCGTTTGAAACCATGGGCACTGGATTCGAGCTTCGGTGGGAGCATTACCACTCACTGAGGAGTGCAGGTACATCCAGCCGACGAGTCCCAAATAGGACGAAATGCGCATTGTCCTGGATTCCACTGCTAGTTACCATCCCTCCAGTTAAATTCTAACTACATGCTCAGATATCGTCGAAGCATCTTCACAAGAGACCGAGCACTTCGGTCCAATCAGTCGACGGGGAAAATCTAAAATTCAATTAAATCATTAGTAGGATAAGCATCATAAAGCTCCCTTTTCTTAATGATCGATTGGATTAATCAAAACTCAAATTTGTCCACATTTCACTGTTAGAATTTTCAATATCTTCACTACCCTTATTACTGTTTGGTGGATGTTGACAAACAGTGGAATCTGGGATGGGCTTTTCACGCTATTTGTGGTCTGTCAGCCAGGTGTACCTGCATTCCTAGTGAGTGATGGTGTTTTTCTGCTGAGATTCAAACCCGGTAGCCATCGTTTTAAACTCCAAAGCGCTATCCGATATACCATTTGGGCCATGAGAGTCACTTCACTGTGTTATGGGTATCAATTATTATTTGTTTAATTTAATATTTCGCGTTGATGGATCATATTATTATTGTTCCCTTGGGTGTTCCGAGCGGAAAATATTGCTTCAACAGTTCATCTCCACTTTGTCCTATTCCCTCTGCGGTCCTGTTTAGATGAGACCCCACCATTGCCATGGTCTCTAATCTCCTCCTCGTACAATCTACTCCATGTCACCCTCGGACGCTCAACTCGTCTTTTCTCATTCGGGTTCCATTCTAGGCTTTGTCTGGCGAGCTATGTCACTCAATGGTCTTCTCAACGTATGTCTAATCCATCTGGATTCTCTTCGGCATATTTTTATTGTGGAATCGATTCTTGGTTGGTGTTTGTTGCCAAATTTCCTTGTTGTGGTCGTTGTTTTCGACTATCCTATTATATTCAGTAGGGAGCCAGTGAAGGTAGGTAGCAGTTGGAAAAAGTCTGCAGCAGGTTGTCGGAAATAGTCTTGGTGGCGCACCAAGTTTCTGAACCATATAGAAGCACTGACTTTACATGGGTGTGCTAAATATCGGAATGTTTTTCTTGACCCTGTGTGCAATAGATTTTCACGCTGATTTCAAATTAACGAACGTGTCTGTCTTGCCTTTCCAATCCTGCCTTTGGTAACCTCATCCATGCTGGTCAAATAAGCCAAAGAGGTGATTTCCTCTAATTTCCTCCCGTTAATGTTAATTGGTGCTTGTTGTTGTCGGTTATGTATTGTCACATCGCTTCTGTTTTGTCTATGTTCATTTGAATTCCTGTCTTCGCTGCTTTTTCCGCTAACTTGTTGTTGGTTTTTGCCTGTAAATCTTAAAATTTTTGTCACATTAGGCATATATCGTCCCCGAAGTTCACGTCTTCTAGAATGTCTTCCAACGTAATCCTGTCTTATTTTTCCCCACGGTTTTCCGCATGATCTAGTCCACCACAATTAGGAATATTATTGGTGACCTGTTGACCTGACTTGCTCCTATTACTGGTGGCTTCAAAGGTGTCTTGGGATTATCATTTTATTTTATGGATACTGACCAGCAGTGAAGTCCAAACTGCTAACAGAGATCAAGCATTCTGGTGCCATATAATCAGTCATTGGGAAATACAAATTTAAGATAAACAAATGTTTTACACTCAAGGAAAGCACAAAGAAAATCGCCCTTCCATATATATATATATATAAAGGACATCTCAGAAATCGCTTCAAGACATTGCCTATCGAGGAAGGCGATGGCTAGGCATACGTAAAACATGTCCTAACCATCTGACAACCTCGTCGATTGATTTCCCCTCCTTATTTAGCACTCGACGCCTAACCTCAATACTGCTTACTCTATTATACCACTTCACACTGCTAATGCTGCATGATCAGAAGTAATAATTTGCTCCAGAACTAAGCTGTCAACTATTCCGTGTTCCTTCATTTAACAATCATGCTGGTAGGTGTTCATGAGTGTAACCACACGATGCTTCGCTGGTATGGCCTATGTACTTAATTCCACGGGTGCAAGTGGAACTGCTAAATACACAATGGAGTTGTCAAGAGCACTATATGTATTGTCTTTGGTGTTTTAGTGAACCAGACAGAGCATGCGGAGAATAGGTGAGGTGCGTAGAATTATAGCGAAGAAGGTTCTTCAAATTGCTTTCAATAGATGGCTTTGGAAGACCTCAATAATTGTATCAACCTTGAATTTCTTCGAGTTTCGCGGAACATTGTTCATTCTCTTTAAATTGTTTATTGACAGAGGTTGAATATCTATTCGGATGTACAATAATTCCAGTTTGACAACAATTTTAACAGCCAAATAGAGATGGACAGTCCACTTAGCTGTGTTTTTTTTAGCTGGTATCTCCATTTCCAACTTTAAGAAAACAAAGTTAAAGCAGGTAATCGACGAGACAACTTCTGATTGTCGATATTTTGATGACATATTTTCAGTAGGCAACAACCAAAGTTATGCTTCCTGCTTACTCGGATTATTCAGCGACGACGCACATACAAATATGAAATTTACTATGGAACATGGAAATGATGGATAGTTCTATTTCCTTGACATTGTCATGCAACGCCTGGAAAATGGTATTCTCCAGAGGTCAATTTACCGAAAGTCTATATGGAATGGACAATACCTACATTTTAATGGCTTTGTCCAAATAGCCTTAAACGAGCACTAGTCAACACTCTATACTAATAGACCAAGGAAAATATGCTACACAGAAAATAAGAGGAAGAATTTATATTTCTCGAAAAGATTATATATATGTCCAAACCAAGTTCACTTTTAATGGTTTGAAAAAATTTGGGCATCGGGTATATCATATTCATTATAATAAATGTTTTTGTATTTCCCAATAAATAAAAACAAAACGATATCGAATTCTTAACAAGGCAGGCAGCAATAAAAGTGGCTGGCATTCAAACCCACACACCCACTCAGAAACAAGCTTTGTGGGTTAAACGATCCTGACTGTAGAGCCGTTAAAGCAAAACAATTTAGTTTATCTAATACCCTGCCTACAATGATTGTCAGGCCAAATACATAGGTCATAGTAGTAGAACAGGGACAGTCAGACTAGCTGAACATAAAAACTTAGCAAAATCTAGGTTGGTTGACCCAAATAAGATAGCGAGAAGTCTAGAGAATAGTTCAGCTGGCCATACATGCACTACATGCAGTTACACACAACCATACAGCAGGCTGGATGGGATAGGATGACAGTTTTAAAATCTAATGTCACAGGGTAAATGGAGGGAGAGATTGATAACAGAAGCTTTATTTATCGAATCAACTGAAGAGAATACGTGTAACAGGAATGACTCACCATCTGTCCCAGATATCTGGAAAATTCTAATTCCCCACCGACGAAAAATAGGAGAAAAGAAAGAAAACTATAAAAATCAAGTTTCAAAGTCGAGTGATTACAATTGATGATATGATTATGAACAGGAATAAATTTTGTTCGAAACCTTGTCATCCAGTAAATAATACTGTTTCATCACTGTGTGTGGTACATCTCATAAACAAACTAATATGGAATTACAGGTTACTGTCAGTTAGTAACAAGGACACAACAAAGTGTATGGGAAATAACCATGTGTGAAAAGCAGTGAGTAATCAATCTTACGTAATCGAGGAAGTGTTGATAACTATGTAGTTACGTGATGAATAGTTAATTGGAAAGAATTTGTAGAAAACAAGATCACAAAGAATTGGAGGTGGCTCACACACACACACACACAGAAATTTAATAGGGTTTACACTATGCAGCATACCGAGAAAATAGAATTGACAATGAGACCACATCAAAGGAATCAGAACACGATTGTGCAATAATACATACGGACGTGATTCTTAGGCGTCTTGACCAAAGTAGTGAAATTGTTGTATTAGGCTGGTGAGATTACATTCAATGGAAGTCAGAAATCCTCAAGCTGAAGGAATGGAGGGAAAGACAATGCCATATTACAAAGTGAAAAGCAGTTAACAAGTCCTCTAAAAATGAAAATATATATGTATGTGTATATATATTCATAATATATTTCTGAAGGATCCTTATTTATAATGTACTTCCAGTACAAATGCGGTCGATTGTCGTCATTGCAGAGACGAGATTTCTACTCCTGCTTACTAGAAGAAAACTATAAAATTTAGTTAGTTGTTGTGTGTCTATTTTGGCTTAAGGAGCGTAAATTGATTTTTATAGGAGTTAGAGTTCCCTCTATGAACTTTAACAATAAAATAAGAAGACGTAGTTTATCTGAAACGTGTAATGTATTTGTGCAACACATTTCGGACATTCTAATCACACACGTACTTGTCATACACAGTTTTTATAGAAGGCAAGAAGGTAATAATTGGATCGGTAGAGCTCTTTGGTGTTGACAGTTCCGTAACGCATAATGAATTGTTACCTGACGATATTTCAGTGAAGTGTTGTCTTTCTTCTTCAATTGTGTTGGCAGTACATATATAGTGAGTGCGTTTGAATAAACACTTAACCAACGCCTTTTTTCATACACTAGTGGACAGAAACTACGATAATTTAGATACTGTCCCGTCCATGTGAATTTTCTGTAGACGAATCGTTTCACTGACCCATCTTGTCGGTGGGTTATGAGTACATTTAAAAATGGCTAGTAGTCATTATTTCCCTTAACGTGTGTTAGCGATATGCTGTTTTGTACTGTATTGATCTGGTTTAGGATTTCTATAGCGTCTGTCGATTTATCACAAATGACTATTATTTTCTATAGTTTGGTTTGTAAGGGTTAGTTATGCTTTTACGAGTTGTTCACGGATTGATATCAGTTAGAGAACCATTGAAAACCAGGAAGTACTGGACATCTGCTGTTTCATCCTAGTTTCGGAATCATCGGCAGTACGTACCCATCAACAGGGTTCGAACCCAGGACCTTCAGGTTACAAGGGAAGCTGGCTGGTATACCATTCAGCCATTGTCCAGTACTCCCTGGTTTTCAATGGTTCTCTAACTGATATCAATCCGTGATCAACTCGTAAAAGCATAACTAACCCTTACAAACCAAACTATAGAAAATTAATCTGATGCTCGCTAATGGCGTGCAACAGGTTGGAGTTTCCTGAGTTCTAGTGAGAAGTCGTGACCAGTGAGGTCCAACTAGATGTCACGTGTGTGGATGGATGTCCCACCAACAATAATGGTTGGTGTCGAGCTAAATCACAAATTGGTAGAGGTTAGAATTCATGAGCCATTGAATCGGGTCCCAGTAGCTGAATGGTATACCAGCCAGCTTCCCTTGTAACCTGAAGGTCCTGGGTTCGAACCCTGTTGGTGGGTACGTACTGCCGATGACTCCGAAACTAGGATGAAACAGCAGCTGTCCAGTACTCCCCGGTTTTCAGTGGTTCTCTAACTGATATCAATCCGTGATCAACTCGTAAATGACAATTATGTCATCCACGTATCTCTTATAAAAATGAACTTTACCCACTACGTCCTCCACTGGATATATATATATATATATATATTCAAACGCACTCACCATATATGTACTGCCAACACAATTGAAGAGGAAACGCAACACCTCACTGAAATATTGTCAGATAACAATTACCCGCTGAAATTCATTAAGCCTTGCAGAAGTGTCAACCGACGCAATCAGTTTACAAAAAGATATTCATAGATCCTTGCCGTTTAGCGGTGATCAACATAGTCTGGTCACTAGACAAGGAATCAAGGTGGCAATTAATTGGAATTTCTGTGCAGCTAGACCTATTCTCAATAGACAAAAGGAGATTTATGCAGTCTTTACACCATCCGAACGATAATGTTACATCCCACTGTGGTTATCAATTTACATGTAGTTGTGGACACACGTACTTAGGGAGGACCCATCGGTCTCTGCAGATTTGAGCTACAGAACATATCCCGGAGTGGCTACAACAACAAATGAAATCTCTGGATACAGTTGATCACGGAGATATATGTCCAACATCATCTATAGCGTAGCACATTTTAGCGATGAGTCATAAGGCTGATGTCAGTAATGCCTTTAAACACATATATAAAACAAATTTGAGTCACATACTTAAATTCGTTGAAACCTTGACCATAAAAAGACTTAAACCTGTTTTATGGGTCCAAAAGTTATTTGTTATTACTTTAAATGTGCCTTGGTAATCCAATTTAGAACCAAGGCTCAATTTACTTCATAATATTTTCAACCACTTGTTTCTGTTTTTTTCTCCTTCCTTTCTTATCCACACCTCTACGTCATCTCCCTACCCACTATTTGTGACCTTGACCTGTATTGAAATGATTCATGCCTTCTAGATAACTGTATGACAAGTAGGAGTGTGATCCGAATGTCCGAAATGTGTTGCGCAAATATATATATACACATTTCACATAAACTACGTCTTCTTATTGTGTTGTCGAAATTGCTTATTGCAGTGATCCATCCGATCTTGAAAGCTAAATACCTAGGATGGTTAGAACTCGACTACCAGGTGCTAGGACATGAGTCACACACAGCCACTAAGGGGTGCGCTGGTGATACTGCTTAGTTGCCCAATCTAAAGCAGGTAGAGTGAGATTGGAACTAAGGCTCCATTTACTGGAAGTTGGGTGCTTGAGCCAATGAGCCACATCTTCACTAAACATGTAGGAAGGATAATACATCTTCTGATTCAACTTCAATCTTACATTCAACTGTGTATCGCTTGTATGCTTTCACTTGACTGGTGGTTGATTGGAGTTTGTTCGATTCCAGATATACCATGAAACAGTCAGAGAGAATAATAAACGAAGTAGAGCATCCAAATGCTGCTACATCTTTCTGTTGGTTTATTTCACCGTCGAATAAAAGCTGAACATTCAATATGTTCTGATATACTTCGTAGGTATGTCAACATTGAAATTATTTGAGTTGATAAACTCAAGAAGACAGTATGCAGTTCCCGTCATTGAGTGGGTGGGGGTACATTGGTAGACAGAGAAACTATCGTCACTAAAGCTATACCTGATCCAAATACACTCATTTGTATAAGTGAATTCAAACGTACCTTTTAGGAGTAATTATTATTACCATCATGATTATTCTTTTGGGTTGCCAGTGGAACATAGGGCTTCAATAACACATCTACTTTTCACTCTACTAGCCAGAATTCCTTATCCTCATCCTTTTTGGCTACCCGATCTCCAGTATTGAACGAAGGCTAGTTTGTTATGAGATGTACCACACACAGTGATGAAACAGTATTATTTACTGGATGACAAGGTTTCGAACAAAATTTATTCCTGTTCATAATCATATCATCAATTGTAATCACTCGACTTTGAAACTTGATTTTTATAGTTTTCTTTTTTTCTCCTATTTGTCGGGGATAGAATTTTCCAGATATCTGGGACATGTGATCATTCCTTTACACGTATCTCTTCAGTTGATTCGATAAATAAAGCTTCTGTTATCAATCTCTCCCTCCATTTACCCTGTGACATTAGATTTTAAAACTGTCATCCTATCCCATCCAGCCTGCTGTATGGTTGTGTGTAACTGCATGTAGTGCATGTATGGCCAGCTGAACTATTCTCTAGACTTCTCGCTATCTTATTTGGGTCAACCAACCTAGATTTTGCTAAGTTTTTATGTTCAGCTAGTCTGACTGTCCCTGTTCTACTACTATGACCTATGTATTTGGCCTGACAATCATTGTAGGCAGGGTATTAGATAAACTAAATTGTTTTGCTTTAACGGCTCTACAGTCAGATGTTACCGACAAAGCTTGTTTCTGATGGGTGTGTGGGTTTGAATGCCAGCCACTTTTATGCTGCCTGCCTTGTTAAGAATTCTGGTAAGCTTCCGAGGTTCCTTCCTTGTATGGAATTACTGTTGATGATTTAGATTCCTTCTGGTTGGTGTCGTCATTAATATTATTATTATTATCAATAATAGTGATAATAATGATAATAGTAGTAATTATTATAATAATAATATTAATGACGACACCAACCATAAGGAATCTAAATCATCAACAGTAATTCCATACAAGGAAGGAACCTCGGAAGCCTTACGCAGAATTCTTAACAAGGCAGGCAGCAATAAAAGTGGCTGGCATTCAAACCCACACACCCACTCAGAAACAAGCTTTGTCGGTTAAACGATCCTGACTGTAGAGCCGTTAAAGCAAAACAATTTAGTTTATCTAATATCCTACCTACAATGATTGTCAGGTCAAATACATAGGTCATAGTAGTAGAACAGGGACAGTCAGACTAGCTGAACATGAAAACTTAGCAAAATCTAGATTGGTTGACCCAAATAAGATGGCAAGAAGTCTAGAGAATAGTTCAGCTGGCCATACATGCACTACATGCAGTTACACACAACCATACAGCAGGGTGGATGGGATAGGATGACAGTTTTAAAATCTAATGTCACAGGGTAAATGGAGGGAGAGATTGATAACAGAAGCTTTATTTATCGAATCAACTGAAGAGAATACGTGTAACAGGAATGACTCACCATCTGTCCCAGATATCTGGAAAATTCTACTCCACCGACGAAAAATAGGAGAAAAGAAAGAAAACTATAAAAATCAAGTTTCAAAGTCGAGTGATTACAATTGATGATATGATTATGAACAGGAATAAATTTTGTTCGAAACCTTGTCATCCAGTAAATAATACTGTTTCATCACTGTGTGTGGTACATCTCATAAACAAACTAATATGGAATTACTTACTATCACAGTGCACAAGTTTTTGCACATATATTAATATGACAGTTACCTGACCTATGTTGGCAATTGACCATGGTATATTTGAACTCTTAAATAAAGTGTACTACAAGCTTAAAGAGAAGTTGTGAAAAAAGAGATCGCCTTAGCGACGTTATGTGTTTTCAATATAACAACTTCATGCTGTGTAAATGAAAAAAAAACGCATAGATCGATGTTTGCTAAATAGCGCTCGCCAATACTACAGTCATAATAAGAATATGAGTTTTTAATATTTTAGAACTTAAAACTGTTGGTTGTTTTTTTTTTGATATAGTTTACACACATCTTTAAGCTCTTGTATAAAATGTGCTTGCAAGTCTACAACATTTATTCTTATATTTTAGAAAATACAAAACGTGCTGGCAAAGGCTTGGGACAAGGAAGGTTCACCTTTTCGTGGAACACAGTACGATCCAACAAAAGTAAAACTACAGGGGCCTGGCCTTCATATTGAAACATGATACTGGTGAAATGAAGTATGATGAGGAACTTCTGTGTAACTGGCCACACTATATTGCATGATTTGCATGCGTAAAACCATGCTAAAGTGATCCACATAACGTTTTGGTTGTACTAAGTGATAATAATAATAATATGCAATATATATTTTGTATAGCCACATTTGTCTATTTAGTCTATCGGTGAATGAACTTGCGAAATACTAGTACCACTTAGAACTTGGCTTTACGAGTTTGAGTCTGTGGTATCTTAAGTTGCCAGACTATTCCTACCTGCACAACACTCTGATCACGTAGGGTAATGAAAGTGATTCTTGAATTCTGTTATGAGACAGTCATTTTGAAATACAACATATATCAACAATGAACCACACTAATGTGAAGATATTTCTATGGCAACGTGGACAAGTTAAGTGGTAGCTTTTTTTGTTGTTCAAACCTTCATGTTCAGTTTGTAGGGAAATGATTGATTGACTTAAAACTTTGATAAATACAGATAGTTTATAGGTCAGCTCTAAAGTACCACTTAACGAAAAATTGAACTGGTTGGGTATGTAGTGATATTATCCCTGCAGATCTAACTAGCAGACTTGATACTCTAGACTCAAATCACCCCTTTGAAAATGCTCTCATATAGTCATAGTTTCGTAACCTCTACCAGATAAGTACCGTTCATGCACGTGAGCTGTCCTTACAAAAGTTTGAGAGCGAATGCAGGTGTCCCATGTTCATCACTGATTGGTGGACACGGGGATAACGAGACCTGTGACACACACACACGTTGCAGGAGTCGACGGAAAGTTTGGAATATAAACCTGTTTTAGTGACTGACAATTAAGGAGATTCAGGCCCGCATATTGCTCAATTCCTTTGTAGATCGGACCGAATCAGAAGCTCCGTCTGGATATCCAATCACCATTTAAACCTCCATAAGAAAAAACAAGACAAGAGTCCATTGGAAAGCTCCATTAATGTTGTCACAGGTTGATTCATGAATCGTATGTTCATTCACTCGGTACACCATCATTATGATTTTATCTCGTTTTATTTCTACCTTCATGTGTCCGATTGTTTTTCACCAACTACTCGCTATCGCTTGAAATCCCGAACTCTGTACTTTTCATCCCTCAACAGTTGTTATCAGAAGGTCAGCCTTCAGTATGATATCTGATAATGTTAATTTAACGCGTGTGTCGTTAGGTCTTGCTGCTTACAACTTTTTCGTATTGGTGTAAATCAGAAAACACTCAACTTTAACCAGAATTATGAAAATCTTGCTGCATCTCAGAGGCCCTGTGTCCGTCATTAAACCCTAAGCCCAAAGCTGCATTACTTGCTAGATCCTCGTCAACAGTTGCTTTCTGTTGTTATTCATGTTCTTTTGAGCTAGCTTATATGAGAGTAAAAAGCGACTCGTCAGAGAGGTGATCTCTTTGCCTGACACAGATGCATTTCAGGATGAGTCCTAACATCTTGCTTTATTCTGAGTCAGATTTTGCTAGGGTATTGGATGGAAGTTACAGTTGTCGTTCTGAGGAGGTTGAAGTAGGCATACCGAGTGGCCCTGCAACAGCAGCCAAATAGCAAGTTTTGATAGGTGCAACGTTAGGTAGTGATCTTTCAAAGATCATAGATAAACTCTAGCTGCACTCACAAGGCGTCATTGACATGGCGAAGAAAGCTTTCTAGAACGATGTTCCACTGAAAAGCAGTATGTTTCTGCGGGTTCCTGGCGATTTCTTCATACCCATCCACCCGGTCAGGCAGATAGTGAGTATCTGTGCGAGACTTACGCGTAAAATCAATCATCATTTGCGTGCGGACTGTTAATCGCCACAGATAGATAGACTGTATGATAGACAGCCAATCAATATGATGTGACTCTTTTGTTGCGATTATGGGTTAATTTAATGCAACTCACACCACGTGGTGTGGCCTTGAGTGTTCTTTGTTTTCTGTTACTTTATTTGTGGGTACATGTAATTAATTAACTGTTCATTTTGTTCGTTCCCACAAGAATACTGTTCGGTACGTTTTTGTCGTTTCTTGTGTGACAATGGGTTTACATATTTTTCTTGGTATAATTGTATGATTTATTTTATGTTTTAGAAGCAGATAAAGTTTAAGTTATGTCACTCTGTTTTTAACTATAGTTAAGCTGTGTTGTCAGTACTGAGCGGAAGGACTAAATCAGTGGTCAAAATTAATCCTACAAAGTTTCAAACAGTATCATGGTAGATGAAAAATATGAAACTATGCCGGCGTTACCTCCACAGTCAGAAAAGAGTAGTGACACTTATGCCCCTGGGAGCAACGAGTATAAATCAAACTACATGGCAGATTTGGAGCTAGCGAAAATGCGTATAGTCCAAATAGAGGAAGAAATTGAATTGGAAAGATTATGACAAGCTAGCCGTGAATGTTCCTTTGAAGGCTAACGGTATAAACGTTCGCGAATTGTACGAGGTACACTAACTGAAGACCTTATACCAACAGCTTCTATAGTATTCGTTTCTCATGGACCAAAGACAAAAAAAGACAGTATTTGATCGTCCAAACTACGTGATATATTTCGGAAACAAAACAAGCCGTCAGACGAACGATTAGCTGGCTAGTGATCGTGCACGTGACACGAAGGGTTACCAAATGGCGGGGATGCTTGACTGGAAGCCTTCAGCTAAACAAGTCGACTTAAACAGTGGTGGTCAGCATCCGATGAGTGATTGCTATGGTCAATAATTTTGGGGAATTATTTACCGCTACAGCTCACTCCTCCCCTAGTGGGGTCGTGAGGACCCTAAGACAGAACCAGCCGGAAGTAAAAAAACTCGATGGTTCCCTTTCGGGTGAAAAAAAATCTTCCGAGCGGCTTTGTGATATGCCTACTGGTCTGTCTGCCTATTCTAATAGGGTGTTTGTACATCGCTTCGTCGATGTTGTTCGTTGGATTCCGTGCTTCGTTTGTTTCTTGTCCAGTGCCCGTCGCACCTGGAAAAGAAAACAAGAATGCTAAGAACCATGTCGAGGAAAATGTACCAAATCGGAGTTTTTTATAAAAAAATTGTGTGCATCTAGCATACAGTAAAATAATACAAAGTTTAGAACGTCGAAAAAGTATAAATCTAAATTTTTTTAGTGCATGCAAACTGTACGGTTAGAAAAATTGTTTTACTTGTGTTTGGTGATGCTATATGAAAAAACTGATGTCTGAAAAGAAAAATAAATTAATACAACAGACAAATGAGTTGGGTGAATAGCACCACCCAGTTATGTTATATATGTGCGAAGATATTCTGGAAATCCTACGGTACTTCCTGAACGTGTTTTCTTCGAGGGCTCGACAGAAGATTCGGTAGCCGTCGCTGTGCTAGTGACTTCATCGAGGACTAAACGATCTTCGGTTAATTGTGGATTTTGGGGTACGTTGACCTCTATGCTAATAGGATTACCCTCCAAGTAAGCCGGTTTCAGACGGTCAATGCTGACGTTGTCCTCGCGGCCTCTTTTGTCTAAGACAAAGAATTTATCAGAACGTTTAATTACTTTATAAGGTCCGTCGTATGGGGGTTCCAGGGGTCTGCGCACAGAGTCGCGATGAACAAATACATGTGAAGAAGTTTTCAAACACGGATGAACAAAAACATCAATGGACTGTGGACGAAGGGGGGCAGGTTTAACTGAAAGCATTGCGTTTGTAAGCCTACTGACGTATGAAGCGTGATCTACCACTGGTGGGAAGCTCGAGGGAGAAACAAATTCACCAGGCAGTCGCAGTGTCGTGTCATATACTAGCTCGGCGCTAGTACAACCAGCATCGGTTTTCAAGGCGTTTCGTATCTCTAGGAGAACTAACGGAAGGGATTCAGTCCAATGGGTGGTGTTTGCGGCTGACAGACCAGCTTTCAGCTGTCCGTGTAGACGTTCTACCATACCATTAGCTTGAGGATGGTAGGCTGTTGTTCGAAAACGCATGCAACCATGATTTTAGTCAGGGCGAAGAATAAGCCACTTTCGAATTGCCGCCCGCGATCAGTTGTTATGGAAGATGGGCATCCAAAGTTTGCGATCCATCTTTCTACAAAGATGCATGTGACTGTTTCAGCAGATACGTCCTTAATGGGCAGTGCTTCCGGCCATCGTGCGAATTGATCGATGCAAGTTAAAATATAGGTATATCCATGTGATTCAGGAAGGGGTCCAAGCAAATCTATACGGACGTTGTAGCGGTAAATAATTCCCCAAAATTATTGACCATAGCAATCACTCATCGGATGCTGACCACCACTGTTTAAGTCGACTTGTTTAGCTGAAGGCTTCCGGTCAAGCATCCCCGCCATTTGGTAACCCTTCGTGTCACGTGCACGATCACTAGCTAGCTAATCGTTCGTCTGACGGCTTGTTTTGTTTCCGAAATATATCACGTAGTTTGGACGATCAATTATTGGCCTTCGCTTTGTTTTCGGTACGCGGGAATAATTTAGAGGTTGTGTAAGATACTTCCATCAACCCTTTAATCTGGTGAGCCCAACCGCGAACTTCATCCACGATAAATCCGCAGATAACCGCGGTGAGTTCGTTCCATTTTGTATTTGTTCTTGTACCATATATTATTCGACATAATTTTCGTCATGAGTGATCTTAGTCCCAAGGTCATCCGTATCCGCTCAACTCCTAAAACCATTCAGCTCGTACCATACTGGCCAGATAATGCTGAAACGTGGTTTCTGCTAGCTGAAGCAGATTTTTGTGAGCATGGGATAACCGATCAACGTTCACAGTTACTTGCAGTTATTCACGCCCTACCGCGGGAATTCAGCAAGTACGTAACATCACAGATGTTGAGTCCCGAGGTAAGTAACTCGTACGAGTTGCTCAAAGCATCCCTCCTCAGGAGAAACGTTCTCACGGACCGACAACGTCTAGATGAATTATTTCGTAACATCGAGTTAGGAGATCAGTCAGCCGTGAGCATGCTGACAAGAATGAAGAAAGTCGTCGGCCAAAGTCAGTTCGACGAAGGACTGTTTAGAGAACTCTTCTTAACCAAGCTGCCACAGTCTGTACAGACCGTACTTGTGACACTTCAGGGTACTGTAATAGAGGACTTAGCTATTACTGCAGATAGGATTCTAGAAATAACTAAACGGTCTGTTCCCGAAATATGCTCGATGACTAAGCAGACTTCGAGTAAGGATCCTGCAATGATAGAGTTATGCAACTCCATCCAGCAGATGTTTAGGTCGAACATGCATTCTAACTCCTCCGACCGTCGTCCTAAATCTCCTCAACGCAGGAACTCACGTGGTCGATCTAAGTCCAAACCACGTTCACTGAAAAACCCTGACTGGTGCTGGTACCACAACACCTATGGCCAAGAAGCGAAGTGTTGCCGTAAGCCTTGTAACTTCGGAAATGTCTCAAAGTCTGCGGGAAACTATCCCGCCGGCACGCGTTAGCGGCAACCGTCGCCGGTGGCACTAGCCGCCTACTTTACATCCATGATGTGATAAGCCAGACTCGATACTTAGTCGACACAGGCGCCGAAGTCAGCGTCCTTCCTGCTACAGCAGCAGATCGACAGAAGGAACCTACCTTCAACTTACAGGCTGCAAATGGAAAACCAATCGCAACCTTTGGTAGGAAATACGTCTATCTGAACGTAGGTTTACGCAAACCTATTCGATGGATTTTCCTTCTCGCTGACGTTACAATGCCCATCATTGGCACGGACCTACTTAATCATCATGATTTACTCGTAGACGTCCGCCGAAAACGACTGATTGACAATACTACTAGTCTGTCTATCAAAGGCATCAGCTACATAGGCCCTAGTTTGTCACCCGTTAAGATAAAGGCAATTCTTGATCCAACTTTTCAACCTATGTTGACAAGTATCCGGAACTTAACTGCCCGTCGAACGACCTACCGTGCATAACCAGCAATGTTATGCACCACATCATTACCACAGGACAACCTGTGACATCTAAAGCACGACGATTAGCTCCTGACAAACTGAGAATCGCCAGGAATGAATTTGACCATATGCTTACCCTTGGCATCATTCGACCTTCGAATAGCCCATGGGCATCCCCACTTCATATGGTTCCGAAAAAGGATAGCAATGATTGGCGACCCACCGGTGATTACCGGCGAGTGAATGCCAAAACAACCCCTGATTGCTACCCGTTGCCTCATATACACGACTTGACGGCAACCTTATCCGGCGCGACTATATTCTCCAAAATCGACTTGGTTAAAGCGTATAACCAAATCCCGATGGCAACAGAAGATATCCCGAAAACGGCTATCATTACGCCTTTCGGACTTTTTGAATTTCTACGTATGCCATTCGGTCTCCGGAATGCAGCCCAAACATTCCAACGCTTCATTGACGAAGTATTTCGCGGTCTCGACTTTGTATACGCATACTTAGACGACTGCCTCATTGCCAGTCCAGACAAGGAAACTCACCTTAGGCACTTGGACTTGGCATTTGAAAGGTTACGCCAACATGGTGTTACCATTAATATTCAAAAGTGTCAAATCGGTGTTGACTCACTCGACTTTCTGGGTCACACTATTGACTGCAAGGGCATTCGCCCACTGGCTACTAAGGTCGAGGCTATACTGAACTTTCCAGAGCCACAGACGGTGAAAAGTCTCCGCACTTTTAACGGCTTAGTAAGTTATTATCGACGCTTTATTCCCAACTGTGCCTCTTTGATTCAGCCATTGACAGACCTCCTTCGAGGGAATAACAAGTCCATAGAACTTGACGCGTCTGCTCGAAATGCTTTTACCCAGATTAAAAAAGCTATTGCGAATGCCACACTTCTGATGTATCAGGATCCAACGGCACCGTTAAGTATCTCGGTTGATGCATCAAACACTGCAATCGGCGCAGTTCTACAACAGCTAGTTGACAATGAGTGGCAACCACTCGCCTTTTTCCCGGCGCCTTCAATTAGCTGAAACGAAGTACAGCACATTCGGCAGAGAACTTCTGGCTATGTACTGTGCTATACGACATTTTAGACATTCGGTAGAGGGTCGTGAATTCATAAATTTTACCGATCACAAACCTCTGACGTACTCTCTGAACTCACCTTCAGATAAGTATTCACCCAGGGAATCACGACAACTGGATTACGTCTCACAGTTTACATCAGATATTCGCCATGTATCCGGAGTAAACAACACTGTGGCAGATGCCTTGTCGCGCGTTTGTTCCCTCACCCAAATCGACGGCATAGACCTTGTAAAACTGGCTCGTCTTCAAAAAGAAGATACCGAGCTTCAACATGAGTTGTCGAAAACAACTCTACAATTAGCTGAGAAACCCTTAGGTATGGGAAGAGATACTATTCTATGTGACATTTCCACGAGTACTCCTCGCCCCATCGTGCCTAAAAGTTATCGCCGTAACGTCTTCAATACGTTGCATGGCTTATCTCACCCAGGTATTCGAACTACTGTCAAGCTCGTAACTAGTCGGTTTTGTTGGCCTGGCATTAATAAAGAAGTAAGGGAATGGGCACACACGTGCTTAGCTTGTCAAAAGTGCAAGGTGATAAGACACACCAAAAGCCCACTTGGCACCTTTCTTCTCCCTGACGCTCGTTTCGAACACGTCCATATAGATTTGGTTGGACCCCTTCCTGAATCACATGGATATACCTATATTTTAACTTGCATCGATCGATTCACACGATGGCCGGAAGCAGTACCCATCAAGGACGTATCTGCTGAAACAGTCGCACGCGTCTTCGTAGAAAGATGGATCGCTAACTTTGGATGCCCATCTTCCATAACAACTGATCGCGGGCGGCAATTCGAAAGTGGCTTATTCTTCGCCCTGACTAAAATCATAGGTTGCATGCGATTTCGAACAACAGCCTACCATCCTCAAGCTAATGGTATGGTAGAACGTCTACACAGACAGCTGAAAGCTGGTCTGTCAGCTGCAAACACCACCCATTGGACTGAATCCCTTCCGTTAGTTCTCCTAGGGATACGAAACGCCTTGAAAACCGATGCTGGTTGTACTAGCGCCGAGCTAGTATATGGCACGACACTGCGACTGCCTGGTGAATTTGTTTCTCCCTCGAGCTTCCCACCAGTGGTAGATCACGCTTCATACGTCAGCAGGCTTACAAACGCAATGCGTTCAGTTAAACCTGCTCCCCTTCGTCCACAGTCCATTGATGTTTTCGTTCATCCGTGTTTGAAAACTTCTTCACATGTATTTGTTCGTCGCGACTCTGTGCGCAGACCCCTGGAACCCCCATACGACGGACCTTATAAAGTAATTAAACGTTCTGATAAATTCTTTGTCTTGGACAAAAACGGCCGCGAGGACACCGTCAGCATTGACCGTCTGAAACCGGCTTACTTGGAGGGTAATCCTATTAGCATAGAGGTCAACGTACCCCAAAATCCACAAGTAACAGAAGATCGTTTAGACATCGATGAAGTCACTAGCACAGCGACGGCTACCGAATCTTCTGTCGAGCCCTCGAAGAAAACACGTTCTGGAAGTACCGTAGGATTTCCAGAATATCTTCGCACATATATAACATAACTGGGTGGTGCTATTCACCCAACTCATTTGTCTGTTGTATTAATTTATTTTTCTTTTCAGACATCAGTTTTTTCATATAGCATCACCAAACACAAGTAAAACAATTTTTCTAACCGTACAGTTTGCATGCACTAAAAAAATAATTAGATTTATTTTTTTTCGACGTTCTAAACTTTGTATTATTTTACTGTATGCTAGATGCACACAATTTTTTTATAAAAAACTCCGATTTGGTACATTTTCCTCGACATGGTTCTTAGCATTCTTGTTTTCTTTTCCAGGTGCGACGGGCACTGGACAAGAAACAAACGAAGCACGGAATCCAACGAACAACATCGACGAAGCGATGTACAAACACCCTATTAGAATAGGCAGACAGACCAGTAGGCATATCACAAAGCCGCTCGGAAGATTTTTTTCACCCGAAAGGGAACCATCGAGGTTTTTTACCCCACTAGGGGAGGAGTGAGCTGTAGCGGTAAATAATTCCCCAAAATTATTGACCATAGCAATCACTCATCGGATGCTGACCACCACTGTTTAAGTCGACTTGTTTAGCTGAAGGCTTCCAGTCAAGCATCCCCGCCATTTGGTAACCCTTCGTGTCACGTGCACGATCACTAGCTAGCTAATCGTTCGTCTGACGGCTTGTTTTGTTTCCGAAATATATCACGTAGTTTGGACGATCAATTTTGACTTTTGCTTTGTTTACGGTACGTGAGAATAATTTAGAGGTTGTGCGAGATAATGCTGTCACCGATCTAAAACCTGTTCATAACGAGCGTCAGGGAGAAGAAAGGTGCCAAGTGGGCTTTTGGTGTGTCTTATCACCTTGCACTTTTGACAAGCTAAGCACGTGTGTGCCCATTCCCTTACTTCCTTATTAATACCAGGCCAAATAAACCGACTAATTATGAGCTTGACAGTAGTTCGAATACCTGGGTGAGATAAGCCATGCAACGTATTGAAGACGTTACGGCGATAACTTTCAGGCACGATGGGGCTAGGAGTACTCGTGGAAATGTCACATAGAATAATATCTCTTCCCATACCTAAGGGTTTCTCAGCTAATTGTAGAGTTGTTTTCGACAACTTATGTTGAAGCTCAGTATCTTCTTTTTGAAGACGAGCCAGTTTTACAAGGTCTAAGCTGTCGATTTGGGTGAGGGAACAAACGCGCGATAAGGCATCTGCCACAGTGTTGTTTACTCCGGATACATGGCGAATATCTGGTGTAAACTGTGAGACGTAATCCAGTTGTCGTGATTCCCTGGGTGAATACTTATCCGGAGGTGAGTTCAGAGAGTACGTCAGACGTTTGTGATCGGCAAAATTTAAGAATTCTTGACCTTCCACTGAATGTCGAAAATGACGTATGGCACAGTACAGTAAGAATAGGAGCATACGTTGGCTCAGACCACTATCTCGTACAATGGACGATCGAAATCAAATTAAAAACTTTCCGGGAATCAATAGCTGCAGATTGACCGCAAGCCAAATTTAACACTTAAATACTGAAGGACCAAGCTACACAGGACCTCTTCATTGCATAGGTAAGGGAAGATTTCGAGACACAAATCAACACTAGCGAAGAGTTTGGCGTCGGAAATCACTTGGACAACTCGAAAATTATGTGGAGCCAAACCTTCATGGAATTTCTAGGCAGGAATAAGAGACGAAACGAACAGTGGCTCACTACGGACACTTGGAAACTAATAGAAGAGAGAAGTTTAGTGAAACATAAGACCATTTAGTGCACCGACCAGCAACAAAAACAGGAGTTGAATGCAAGCTACAATACGCTGAACAAAAGAGTGAAGATGTGTGCCAGGGAAGATAAAAGAAAATATTATGAAGCCATGGAAAGTGAAGAACAAGCTGCAGGCAAAGGAGACCTCGCCACATTCTACCAAACATCTAGGCACCTTTTGGGCAAAAGTTCGACACATATTAAGCCAATAAAGGACGACAATGGAAAGTCAATCACCAAAGAGGTGGAAAAAAGGAAATACTGGGCTGAACACTTCAAAAGACTTCTAAATCGTCCACCACCTACAACGCGCCCAACAATACCAACAACGGAAGCAGAACTACCAGTGAACATTGACCCCCCGACGAAATCATAAGTCCTGAATGCCATCAAGATGCGAAAAGCTGGGAGAGCACCAGGACCAGATGGAATCCCAGCAGAAGCATTCAACATGGATGCAGAGATAACAGCGGACTTGATGATGCCATTGCTGGAGAAGGTGTGGAAAGAGGGCAAAGCACCTGAGGATTGTATCAAAGGACGCTTATTCAAACTACCGAAGAAAGGAGACTTAAGTCAATGTAAAAACTGGCGTGGAATTATGCTTCTGTCCATTCCAAGCAAGATACTAAGTCGCATCATCCTGGAGAGAATCAAACAAGCCCTAGATGAAAAACTTCGTCCGTAACAGGCCGGATTCAGGAGAAACAAATCATGTTGCCAATCACGTCTCATAAACAGTTAATGCCCAGTTCTCGCTACGCTCGGGCCCACGCTGTTCTTCGAAGATTTCGGAAACGCTTAGTTATAACGGACGAAAAACCAAAACACCGATCTGCCGCTTGAGATTTGTTTATTGTTACACCAACATATAAAAGGAATAAGCGAACTAAGGTCTGCAAACTAAGGTTACAATAATAAATCTTTGTATTTTCTGACGATGTTTCACTCTTCTTTCTGAACAGCGACCGATGAGACGATGACTGTCGTATTGATGCCTCCGCGAAAATTGGGGAAGTTGATTTTGAGCAAACAACCAAGAATTGATCGTTCAATCTTCAACTCCATTGACACTCCCCGGCAAAAAAGGGATCCAACCCTTTTTTCCTTCACGACCAATGCACGTTGACTTGGATGCCATTGCGAGAACCTGGGTCACACGGACAGAGCTGAAATGGAAAACAAACAGAAAAGCCAACACACCACAAGCATACCCACAGCACAATCTCACACATCAATGACGACCTGCGCCTCCAGACAGAGACCTCCTCTTGACATCTTGCAACACAATCGCCACTTGCTAGAATGACTCTTGCAGAATGCAAAGTGACCATGGCAGCACCTCACGATACTCTACGCACATCCTCTTAATTACTCACTACCAATTACCACTGAAATCGCTTGTCACTCATTCTGCCTCAGTTCTAGTAGCGGTGACTCATGCGAGCCTCAGTCGTTTACACTCTTTATCCCCGGCGTGTCGGACCGCACCTAACAATTATCTCAGTGTGCATGTAATTCTCACCAATAGCCTAGCCTCCCCGGCGTATACGACCCATCTGCTGTCTCTAACATCAATCAATTCATTCACGGATGGAGAAGACAAGAAACAACTTCAGAAGTAATCACGACGAAAATTTTAACAAAATTATGCAATAAAAACAAGGCACGAAAACAACGAATAAACACAATGAATCCAAAATACACCAATTGCTATGACACACCACACGTATACACAAACAGTACAAATAACCTCGCGGATCATGTCTTGGTGGAATTATTTTGGAGAATTGGAGGACTTACACCAGTACGCCTACAACCCTTCACAGGTTGACGATTGTAAGTTGTGGAATGTCCAGACACAAACAAGATTAACCAACAATTACAATAATTGGAACTCACACAATTATTTAACACAAACATATGTACAATCAACACATCAAATGTTGTGGATTCTGACACGACAAACTACCCTTGAAGAACTGTAGGACTTACAGCAGTACGCCTACATTCCTTCTCAGGTTGATGATCCAAGTGGAAGTCGTCCGGACACAAACAGAATTACCAACAGCTAGATGACAGATGATATCAATTCAGTATATACAATATGAACATATGTACAAGATCATACACCAAGCACATTGGACTGCTCATTGATGCGCTACCCTTTGAAGAATTGTAGGACTTACAGCAGTACGCCTACAACCCTTCTCAGGTTGACGCCCTAGGTTGGAAAATCGTCGCAGAGTTCATTTGCTAACTTCCTTCTATCAGCTATATCCTCAAATCTGAACACCAAAACGCCCATGTCATTGTATCGTAGAATATAGATGACCAACAAACACACGACATATCTCATCAACCAAGTATAGAAACAGAGTAATTTACACCAAAGATAATAACATTCAAATAGTAACTTGAAACTAGAAATGCCTTTATTCGTGCAAGTCAATTTAACAATTACTCTCTCGTTTACACTTGGCTTATCCACACTAAACTGACCATTGATATTCGTCCTTTCAAACGAACTGATACTACCATAGTCATTGCACAAGATACTTGAGTTGATGGGCGTCTGTTTCATTGTGGATGACAGCACCAACGATGACTGAGTGACACAAGGTGATGAACTTAGTGGTGGATCAGAAGCTGTTCTTGTTCGGCTCTCAGATAGTTGTCCAACTGCAAGATTACCACCACTGCTGTCTTTCACTACTAGTTCGGGTTTAGCACTATCATCTGATGATAGGTGGGCTACACGCTGATCAATTACACTGACTGTCTCACAAGTATGCACACCTTTTGGAACTGCATCTGCATTCAATTCTACTTCACGTTGTAGTTGTACAGAACCTTTATTTAACTTAGCAGTAGTAGGCATTCCCCTCATTTCATCATGATCAACCAAAGACAACTGTGAAGTATCATGATCATTATCACGAATATTCACTTTACCGTCAACTTCATCATTTTCAAACTCTTTAATAACAGAAGTAGACAATTTTGGTTCCTCCTCGCAAATCCTTAAAGGTTTTATACCTTCACTCTGACTAGTTATACCTTGTAAACTTGTAGGGTCAGAACTGCACTCTGAAGCAGTAACTCTATTCTGTGACACTCTATTCAACAACGGCTTACCAGTTGCAACTACAGACTTCTTCACCACACCGTTATCGTCACACAATTCGGAGTCAGACCTGGAGTTTACATTTAGCTTATCACTGAACTTGCTCACTGGTTCACAGTTCACCTTTGTATGCACCTCTTGCAAACGTGTAAAACACAACCGTGTTTGTCTTGCATCTTGTAACTTATCTGTTGAGGATGTACTACGAAACCTGTTACACTCACTAGGTCTATATGCATTACTAGACATCATGGAGCCTTCTCGATATCCACCTCTCTGAGGCCTATTCGTCATCAATGATTGCATTTTACCCTCAGACTGCTCTATTCTAGGGGTGAGATTTAATAGACTGGCGAACTTGCTCATAGATTGATTGACACTATCATTTACCAGTTTCAGGATATCATCAAACTTTGGCTCGATACCCTCATCCTCCATACGGGAGCTTATCTTCACCCACTTCCTTTGCAGTCGAGTAGGTAGACGTCTTGCTATTACTTCTAGTATAAAACTCGAGTTGAGGTCACTCGTGCGATTCATCGAAATCATTCCATTCTTGTAAATTAGCAAATTATCTAAAAACTCAGTGAGTGCCTGGGAGTCATCCTGTAATTGACCACCATTACCCTTAACAGCCTCGAATAATTTCCCTGCAATCATCGAAGGTCTTCCAAACCTTTGACGTAATATGCTCATAGCCTCGTAGTAGCCCTCTTTTGGCTTCATAAACTTACAGCACTGTATAGCTCTTGCAGCATCTCCAGTGCAATATCTCATCAAATACATTAACTTCAATTCATCATTTAATAAAAACCACTCAACATGATCTCAAACTCCTTTACAAATTGTAAATAATCAGCCGGGTTTCCATCAAAACACCGTGGTTCAAATTTAGGGAGTTTGATGTTCCTATTATCCCTGAACGGCGAAACAGTAACATCAACCATGTCATGCTTAACATCAGACACATCGTTACAATTAACAGACAAGTCACCATGACTTACTTTCCTGTTTGCATCCAAGACACTCTGTCCCTTCTTTGACCCAGGCATTGTTGAACTTGACCCAATTCCAAAAAGTTCCAGATATTGCTTGTTCAAAGAGGACTTGACCGGCACCAGGAAAGATGAACGGCGACTATCCAAACTTTCACCAACTGTTTGAATCCGCCAGATCTGTTTCTATCGTCAGAAACTGTCAATCACGTCTCATAAACCGTTAATGCCCAGCTCTCGCTACGCTCGGGCCCACGCTGTTCTTCGAAGGTTTCAGAAACGCTTAGTTATAACGGACGAAAAACCAAAACACCGATCTGCCGCTTGAGATTTGTTTATTGTTACACCAACATATAAAAGGAATAAGCGAACTAAGGTCTGCAAACTAAGGTTACAATAATAAATCTTATTATTTTCTGACGATGTTTCACTCTTCTTTCTGAACAGCGACCGATGAGACGATGACTGTCGTATTGATGCCTCCGCGAAAATTGGGGAAGTTGATTTTAAGCAAACAACCAAGAATTGATCGTTCAATCTTCAACTCCATTGACACATGTATTGATCAAATCGCCACTCTACGGATCATCATTGAACAAAGCTTGGAATGGCAGTCACCTCTCTATCTCAACTTCATCGACTTTGAAAAGGCCTTCGAAAGCGTCGATCGAGAGGTCATTTGGCAACTACTTCGCTACTACGGGGTCCCATCGACAATTATACATCTCATCCAACAGTTATACGACAATGCTGCATGCCAAGTAATCCATAACGGAATACTTACGGAAGCCATTGAAGTGAGGACAGAAGTGAGGCAAGGCTGCCTGCTATCGCCAATGATCTTCCTGATTGCAGTAGATTGGATAATGAGATAGACAACGGGCAGCAAGGAAACAGGCATAAAATGGACTCACACAAAAAACTTGTAGAATCTGGACTTCGCCGATGATTTATGTCTGATTTCTCACAAACTGGAAGATATGCAAGTGAAAGGGAACAAGCTGACAGAAGAAGCATCAAAGATAGGACTTCAAGTGAACATAAATAAAATAGGTGATGAAGATTCTTGGCCAACAGCAACAACAACAACAGACGACAGTCAACATAAATGGGAGGAACCTGAAAGAAACAACCTCCTTTACCTACTTACCTGGGAAGCATCGTTTCAAATACAGGTGGATTGAACTCATGGGTGTATCAAAGCCAGAATCTGAAAAGCAAGACAAGCTTTCATTACCCTCAAGTCTGTGTGGAGGTCAACAGCAATCAGCATCAAAAATAAGGTCCGGATTTTCAACTCCAATGTGAAGTCAGTGCTACTTACTATACGGATCAGAGAATTGGTGCGTCATGAAGAGAGCACCTCAAACAAACTTCAGACCTTCATTAACAGCTGTCTCTTCTCAATACTACTCGAGATCAGATGGCCAGCCAGAAAAGATCAGCAGCAGGGATCTCTGGCAATGAGCCAACCAACCCAGCAGGAGCCTACTGTGAAACAAATAGACAGGAAGAAATGGAGATGGATTGGCCCTACTCCAAAGAAATCATCAAGTGACATCACTAGACAAGGCATCGCTCGAGTGGGACCCGGACGGGAAGCGGCGAGTTGGTCGTCAGTACGAGGGTGACTTGGAGGAGGTCATGTGAAGAGGAGATGAGAGCATGTGGGCAGACTTGGAGCGGGGTGAAGAAGTTGGCAGAAAACCAAACGCAATGGGGACGCGCAGCTGAAGCCCTATGTTCCTCTAGGAATGAAAGGATATAATAATAATAAGAGGAAAATTGCAATTTTACAAAAGTACAGCGAATGCTAAATATGGATGTGCTTTCTTCCAACGCCATAGTCAACTAATTCTCCAACATTTAACTGATTTGTTCTGGCATAAATGGCCACGTGAATATCTTCCGATGCTTCAAACAAGCTCTAAATGGTTGGATATAAAGCGTAATTTATAACCTGGTGATCTCGTTCTAGTTAACAGCACTGACACATAGGGAGGTCTCTGGCCAGAGGCCATAGTTAAGCAGGTGTACAATGACCAAGATGGCCGCGTCAGGACGGTGCGTTTGAGATCTGCAACTCAAGAAGTCGAACAAGATGTAAGAAGCGTGTGTCTGTTGGAAGAAGCAGACAACTTGAAGGTTCTAGATACGACAAGTATATGTAATTAATTAACTGTTCATTTTTCTCGTTCCCTCAATAATATTGTTCGGTAACTTTTTGTCTTTTCTTGAGTGTGTTATATACTGGTCGAGTAATTAACAGTCCTCACGCAGGAAAGGCGGAAATCAGAAAACCACCAGGTTCACGGTGCTACTCGTATTTTTCAAACAAGGAAAATCAATGTCCCACAAGTGTATGATCGAATGTTCAAAATGAACGAATCAATAGACAGTCTTAACAAGATTGGTTGTAACGTCATGTGACAAAAGGTCAGACATGTTTGTTTGGTTAGTGGACAGACAAAACGTATTGTCAATTGTAATGGAATATCGATCCATATATACGTAGCAAAATATAACAGACTGTCAAAAACAAACACACATATTATGCGGATACATATCAGAGTGACAATGGGTTTTATACTTTTCTTGGCGCAATTGTATGGTTTATTTTGTTCTAGAAACAGATGAAGTTTAAGTCAAGTCACTTTGTTTTTAACTATAGTTAAGCCAGGACACCTTGTTGTCAGTACTGAGCGGAAGGACTAAGTCTGCAGGCAAAATTAATCCTACACTTGCTAATTAAGGCGACTTTAGCGTAACGAACATTACAGAATTGTAAAATCCTACTTAGTCTTTACAATGTGCTATTGTATAGAAACAGACGCAAAATCCTATGAATGATTAAGGTAATAGTCTCATAATACTATAGTAAATCCCCATTCCACTTAGCTTAACATGCATTAATCAGAATTAACATATAACGAAAGCCCATAGTATAGCGACGCAATGAAGACGTTCAGGAGAAGTAGAAATTAAGAGCATATGAAGCATTTTATTAGTTTAAAAGAGAAAATTTTGATGAAGGGTATTAGTGTTAGTTTGACAGATTGACACTTCCACGGATTTCACACTCCACAACCTCCATATACCTAAAATATGAAGCACAACATGAAGTTATGAAAGATAATTTTATATATTAGTATACGCTTATTCTATTAATACTAAGTAAATTTCTCATACAATTAAAAGTATTATTGATATAAGTATAAAACTTGGGCACCGTGGTAGACTATAACTCCATTATGGATAGGATTTTATTTTGATAAATCGCACATACATACAGTTATCAGTTAATATAACTGTACAACACTGTGTGTGATTTATCAAAATAAAATCTTATCCATAATTGAATTAAAAGTATTTTTGAATGGAGGGAGTCTTCTTTTAAAAAATTTAAAACAATTAGTCCATTTTATAAATTTTGATAGCGTTATTAGAAGACGGAGATTCTCTGAAAAATGTGATGTATTTGCGATATACCTATACAAAAAAGCATTTGTAGTCCACAGCCGGTCTTTGTATTGACGCAATATGCATTAATAAACCTCATAAGTTGTCCAGCATTAGAGGATTACATGCAAATTTCAAGATAGACTCTGAAACATCCATACTGTTGGGGCGTCATTCTCTCATCAATTTCACACTAAATACGTCTACGTTAAATGAGGTACTGCAAATGTGTAACTTAGAAATTGATTCACAATCTCGGTGATGTCTAGTGAGCATATTTTTCTGAATCCCACAGAAATTGCATTCTCATATTTAGGAATCTTTAGTGATCAAATATAAGCTGAACATGCCTCAACTCTAAGCAACTATGCACAGTGTTAACAACATAGAGAAACACTTAAATTATTGTAAGATACGCAGACCTGTGGTGTTGATGAGGATAACAATGACATATAATGCAACTTAAACATCTAATCGTGACACTGAATCTGTACTATTTCAGGTAAATGGAAATTTCAGAGGAAATTTATCTCCACTATTGGTGATCAAAAGCATTGCAGTATTAAGTTTAGTGTCAGACGGTAGATTAACAATTATAGAGCTAACTAGATTCAATTCTCGTAACCAACACAAACCAGGTGTATATTATTACTGTACACTGAATAATAGCACTAAGTGAAACAGTAAGGAAAATTAAACGAGTTATTGGCCTCTCAAATGCACTGCATTTGCAACAATCACGAGAACCACCTACATTTGTTAGGCTATCAATGTAGTCGAAAGTTGAACGATCAATTGATGGTTGTTTGCTCAAAACCAACTCCTCCATAATTTTCTCGGGTCATCAATCCGACAGTCATCGTCTCATCGTTCGCTGTTCAGAAGGAAGATTAAAAACTTTCAGAGGTAATATCGTGATTTATTGTTATGACATTTGTTCTTAGACCTTCTGTAATAACATTACTGCTGGTTATATGTTGGTGTAAGAGTAAAGGATCCTTGAGTCGCCAATCAATGTTTTGGTTTTCGCGTTGCTTAATACAAAGCTGTCAGCCACGTCTCGTAAACCGTTAATGCCCAGCTCTTGCTACGCTCGGGCTCACGCTGTCCCTTGAAGTTTCTCAGAAACGCTTAGTAATAACGGACGAAAAAACCAAAACACCAGTTGTTGACTCGAGGATTCTTTATTGTTACACCAACATATAAATAATGTATAACTAAGGTTTCTGACGGTTTTTACTCTTCTTTCTGAACAGCGACCGATGAGACGATGACTGTCGTATTGATGCCTCCGCGAAAATTGGGGAAGTTGGTTTTGAGCAAACAACCATGAATTGATCGTTCAATCTTCAACTACATTGACACTCCCCGGCAAAAAAGGGATCCAACCCTTTTTTCCTTCACGACCAATGCACGTTGACTTGGATGCCATTGCGAGAACCTGGGTCACACGGACAGAGCTGAAATGGAAAACAAACAGAAAAGCCCCTCAAGTTAGCGCGCGATTCTGATCGGACGTTACAATCTCTCCCCATAACGTGGATATATTTTTGTCGATTTCTGGAATATTGTAGTGGATATTATACCACTGCTCAACTATAACTTATATTGGCTGCTACTCTAGCTTCCAATTCTGCAGATATATCACCGCCAGTTATCAAGTTTGGATCCACTCTTTCGCAGGGCTCATCCTCCTTATTGTAACTTTAGAACAACGTCACAGAAAAGAAAACTGTAGAGAAGTTCATCATTTTTTGGTTTACATACCAGGATCAATTTACAGGATAATTGGTTTCTATATACTCTGTATCTTACTTTTTAGTACTTTGTAAATTTATTGTTTATTTATAAGCAATAAAATTCCATACGGTATCCATAGTAGTACTTAATCTGTATATCCACTCGATATACTATTTTTCCATATACCCGTTTTCGATTTAGCTCGGCTTTAACTTTAAACCATATTGATTAGTTTTCAGCAATGGCACAACGTAATAAACGAGTACTTTCCATACGTAAGAATAGTTTGGGTCACTCAGCTAAGAAGATACGTACATCACTGTGCGTTCCGCGTAGCCTCAACAATGTCCCCGAAGTCATTGTTCCCGACTTGTTGTCAGAGGTATATGCAACTGCTGAACAAAATAAGTTGGACCTTATATCTCTAGGAAACTCTGTGAAGGAATTAAATGAGAATATAAACACCATTAAGCCACTACTGCTTCTTTGTAACCCAACTCATGATGCTAATCCGGAAAGTCTGCTGAAATCTGAGCGTATGTTAGACTTTATAGCCAGTGAAGTTACTAAACGAATCATGTCCTCGTACAACGTTCTCGCTTACAATCTGCCTGATCGGACGCCTCTGGACAAAATCAAAGTGACATGTCTCCAAGCGTGTGGCATGCCATCAGCGAATTGCCACCTAATCAGACTCAGGAAAAAATCAGGAAAGTATACTTGCCCTGTGCTGTTTAAATTCAGTAGTCCTAATGATGCTAGGAAATTTCAGTCGTCAAATAAGTTAATTAGTTCATCCACACCTTATGGTAATATTAAACTTGCCCATGACCTAACGCCATGTCAAAGACGTAGCCGCGCAAGTGTACCAAGTGTCGCAAAAACTTACGTAACAGCAGAATGTCCTATAGAAGACTCTGTCGCCTTAAACTTGAGTAAACCTAATGGTACAGACATACATGAAATACTCTTAAATAATAAAAATTTACCTAGTAAACTCAACGATGAAGCAACTACGGTCATAGACTTAGATGCATCTTCAGAGTTATGCTCGCTAGCCACATCACCATCAGCCGCTAATACCACTACCAACGTTAAGCAAAAGACTAAGCTCGAGCATGTAGCATTAAGCATATCCTCCCCGAGCAGCACTCAGATTAGTGAGCATACAAAACGAAGTAAAATAACCCTGCCATCCAGAATACCTGTACTCAAACACATCACTGATAGGTTTCTCAGCAGCGAACCAGATAACATTAACTTAAGCGACCCCAATCATACCACTAAACCAGGGAAGCAGAATAAGCCCTCATACCGCCATAAATCTAACGTCAATGAAAAGAGAGGTAACCCGCCGATTCATCCAACATCAAACAAGTCTTCGTCCGATAGACACAACAGACGCTATATGTCTGGGCACCCTAAAAATAAGTCGAAGCCCGACGGGCAGGCATACACCTACCCCGACACAACTTTCCAATCTATGGCTACTATAGACAAAAGTTTGATCCAGGGACCTCTACAACAAGGAACAAGTGCGCTAGGCATGTTTCCTAAAGGTGGCCTTTTGACTCACCACATCCCCGAAAACCATCGCATACAGACCACCCAAGACCGTCAATGGACTAATATTTACGAAAATAACTTAAACACACAAAATATTAGTCATAACTGCGATACACGTAACTCTACCCCAGCATACTATCCACAAGGAATACCTACCTCCCCCCCATCCAATCTAAATTTTCTCAGCCAACACGAAATTTCAGCCTCAATATTGACGCAAATAGCACACATACTGTCAAGCCACTTATCACCGGATGGGAGGGCGATGCATTGGAGGCACGGTATAATGAACACCTCACACCCGCCGGGGTAACAAACGATGGCACATCTCTCTGTGCTGATACTGGTGTAGGGCACTTTTCCAGCACTGCTAGTAAGTGGCCACCATCTGAGTTAGCACCCATCAAACAATCTGTTCTAGACGCCATAAACCTTGGAGAGAATATTTTTAAAGATATATGCGATTTCACCGTCACCCCTAACTCTCTCTCATTCTGTCTTATCAATGCTCGCTCCTTACTCAACAAAATGTTCGACTTCACGACATTATCCCTAATTTGCAATCCGTCTCTCATAATGATTACTGAGACATGGTGCACTCCTCAGATTTGCGATAAAGATATTTCTATTGATAACTATTATGTATTCAGAGGCGACAGAAACTATGGTAGAGGAGGAGGATGTGCTATGTATATCAGGTCTGATATTAAGGCCACACAGTGCTTCTACCCAGAGCTCATCACAGATAACGATTCAGTGTGGGCTATTCTAAGACTGTCTCACTCCAGTTCCTATCTTATAGGTTGCATCTATCACCCCCCGTGCTCAACCGTTGAAGGTAATATGAAGCTTGCTAGCACGTTCGCTTACGCCACTTCACTACCTCACACGGCTAAAATTATATGTGGGGACTTTAATATGCCCGATGTAGTCTGGCAACCACTTTCCTCACCAAAACGGTACAATGAATTTATCAACATAATAGAAACAAAAGAATGGCAACAACACGTACAGTATCCTACCAGGCTATCTAAGATTTTAGATCTAGTTTTCACTAATGGTATCATCCCCACTACCCTTCGAGTAGGTAAAGAGTTTCCTGGCAGCGACCACAGAGTAGTATTCGGTACATTTAATATTTGCACTAGCATGAGTTCGACAATAAACGCCAACAAAGTATTACTCAGGGGTTACAGACATGCTCAGTGGGATGAACTGAAACCATACATACGCACCCTAGACTGGGAGCCATACTTTACGTGCAGCTCGGCTATAGAGACAAACAAATTACTCTATGAGAACCTAGGATTTGCACATGACTTCATCGCTCCAGTAAGACTTGTGAAAACGAGGCCTAAACAGCCCGACTTCATCCCCGTAAAGATTCGAAACCGACTGCGTAAGCATGCTAGGCAATTCTACAGATATAATGACTTTTCATCACTCATTACACTCAAGCAAACTTATGATTCATACAAATCTAATCAGTTATCTGAGTCCATCAAACTAGAACGCATCCTCCACTCACGACCTGATAATACAGAGGCATTAGTTAAACTAATTAAGTCACGAATCAACAACAACAGAATAAGTATCCCTAACTTATTACTAGATGGAGAAAAACTACACGAAGACCCGCAGGAGATATGTGAGTTATTCAGCTCCCACTTTTCTAGCTACTATACTATCGAAGAAACAGTAGATAGTCTTGAAGTTCCGACAATACCAAATCACTTTTTGGGTAATATAACATTCACCCAACAAAAGATTTCCTCCGCTATAGCATCCCTCCGGACATCATATAACGCTGGGCCCGATGGAATTCCATCTATCTTGTTGAAAAGAGGTGGTGAGGATATACCCATTATCCTACTAAAGTTTTTCATTCTGTCCTTAAATAATGGCAGTTACCCAGAATGCTGGAAACTGTCGTTTATAACCCCTAGGCACAAACAAGGACCAACTTCTAACATCGAAAACTACCGACCGATTAATATCACGTCAGTAGTTTCCAGGGTTATGGAAAAGGTTATAGGGCAAGATATTGCTTCATACCTCCACCTTCACAAAGTGTTTACTCCAGCACAACACGGCTTCTTGAAAAATCGATCATGCTCCACCTGCCTACTTGACTACTTTGATGATGTTACCGCTAAGCGTGATCATGGTTTGTATGTCACAACTCTCTTCTTTGACTTCAAAAAAGCCTTTGATAAAGTCCCACACAAGAGACTAATCCTTAAGCTAAAGTCGTACGGGTTCCAAGACCCCTTGTTATCCTGGCTCATTTCTTTCTTGGAAGATCGTTCCCAAGTTGTGAAATTTGCAAATAATTACTCGTCACCCAGACCTATAAGAAGTGGAGTGATTCAGGGTAGTGTACTAGGTCCACTGCTTTTCGTAATCTACATTAACGACATCTGCAGCGTAATCAAGCATGGTACCCCATACCTCTTTGCTGACGACTTAAAGATTGTATACAGCTTCCCCCATTCTACACTAAACGAAGGATTCACACATATTCAAGATGATCTGGATAGGTTACATAACTGGAGCAATGACTGGCAACTGCCATTCAATTCTGATAAATGTGGTGTCCTATATTTCAATAACTCCCATCCGAATTTCAGGTTACACCTAGGTAACTCTTTTCTCCAAACCCTCAGTTCCATAAAAGACCTGGGAGTTACCTACTCACAAAACTTAACATTCAGTCAGTACGCAAAAGCACTTGTTTCTAAATGCCGAAGACTCACAGGCTTGTTACATCGAAAAATGTACACAAATGAGGCTAAAGTCCTTTTATACAAAGTCATGGTTCGTCCAGTACTTGAATACTGCACAATTGTCTTCGGTTTCATGCATGGGTATGACAGGGTTCGTATTGAAAATATTCAGCGAAGTTTTACTCGACGCCTATTATACAAACATGAAGGACTGACTTACGCTGATAGGTGCAAAATGTATGGACTTCAGCCACTTTGGTTAAGGCGCCTGAAACTCAACCTTACATTCCTCTTTCGCCTTTTACACGGCTACACCAAAAGCAGTAATCCAATAGCTTTCAATAATTTACCCATATATACTCTTAGGAATCATGAAAATACTCTATCCATAAGCCGGTTCCGGACAAAACTGCGATCACGTTTCTTTAAAATACAGTACAGTGCATTATGGAACGAACTTCCACTTACTGTACGTAGTTGCCGATCTCCTACTGAATTCCAGCGTCTACTTAACGAGTTCCTATCAACAAAAGAGCTTCGGTCTACTTATCCATACTTTATCCATATGGGCCGCTCAACTAGCTTTAGTACTACAGACCCCAGTGCAATACCCCCAATTTGAGGAAACTCATTTGCCCCGGCAACCGTACCTCATCTATAACGTGATAAAACCAACCTAATCTCTCCCACATGCCTTTACCTAAGGTCCGGTTATTCAGCTTACTAGAGATCCTATCGATATTTCTTCAATCGGGTTTATAAACTCATTAGACTCTCCTGGATGTATAATCCCAAATTAGTTGTGATAGTTCTCCCATAATATAAGCAAACTGGTACTTTGTAATGTCTAAAGCATGCCATATGAAAAGTGGCCAGGAATACCTAGCAATAACAAACTCAACCAACCAACCATTTTCCCCAAGTTCATTCAACCTACCCTTATCCCTAATCGTACCACTACTCACTACACTCTACTCAGTAGAATATGACTTAATTTGCTCCGGTGCTCAAAACTCTTCTACCCTTTACTTTTTAAAAAAGACGTTTTAACTACTAACTGCACAGTAGCCATTTAACTAACTCACTGGTTTCCTCTTCACTGTAATCTTCAATAAGTTCGTCAGTATAATTATTTCCGAAAACCATTACATTAGCAACCATATCTTTTAATATTTTACGAATATACTTATATTATTAGCATAATACACTGCACTATTTTTGAGTTGAATTGATTATCTTCAGTCAACAGTTACCCATTCTCATATAATTTTCTAAAATTCATAATGTTAAAGCTATGTAGTATTTCTGTTAATATCTTTTATAATATGTTTAGACACGTTACTTTGCAATGTCAGATGTCTACTATATACAAGACTGTCATGATAATTTAGTACACTAAGTCCTGCCAACCGACCTTACCTTCAGTTCATACTACCTACATTGATCCCTAACTATATTGTTCTGCTGAATCTTGCTTCACTATTCACAAAACCTATTCTTTTTATTCTTTAAGGTTTTAACTTCTTGTAAAGTAATCCGTTCATTAGGACGCATGCATACATATATAATGTTCATAAAGATGTATGTGGAGACCTATTGGAAGCACTCATTAAGAAAGCTAGGGAGATGGAATATGGGGTACGAACATGTCTGGTACCAAGCAGTATATTTGCGGTAGCCATAATAATCATATTCTCAGAGCTTAACATCAAAAAAGGAGGGAGGGTGGCGTTAGCTGATCAGTAGATATGGTGGGGGTCACTAAGGTGAATCGCCCCATTCTGCAGGAACAGCAATATACAAATTAAAGGCTCGAGATATTTCTGATTTTTATGAGGGCTTAGATCTTTATCTTGAAAAAGATAATAATGAACGCCTTGACAGATCATGCTTCTACCTTTAAATATATACCATTCGCTCAGCCTATTGTTGAGATGCGACCATGTGGGATCTGCACAGATTTATGGGGCATCTTATAAATCAACTTGCTGTCCATTGTCGGATCTTTAAATACCACTTCACAATGTCTTATCTCATTCATTTTCTAATAACGTCTTTACTTAATCCTCATTGTATCCCATTAAACCTAACATTTTATAGCTCTTTATGAATTTGATTCGACTTATTCTATTCCTATTCTCTGTGAGGTACGGTTGTGCACCAAATGCACAAAAAGCATAAAATAAAAAAACAGACATAAGGAAAAAATGTATTAAAACCAAAAGTGGACATCATGATACTACCAGATATACGCGTAGCATTATACATTGCAAATGAACGTTGTCAGCCTAGGGAGTTTTCTATATTAATGCATTTATTAGTGATACTTGCACTTACCCATTTCATTACACTTTATTGATTCACCTTAGCACTTTTACTTTTCTAAAAACAGCTTTCAATCCGTTGTAAACGTTGTACTTACCTCAATATTGGTTGGTTATCGTATGCCGACAACCACGGGATGAAAACGAAACGAAGTCGATTTTCCCGCTCAACCTGGAGGACAATTGTACAATTCAATAACTATACAGCCTAGTTCAGACAATGTGTATTTATATATATATCAAATATTTAACTGTTGAAACATTATTAACTTGTAGACAATCTACGATTTGATATTATATCATACTTGATCGTGCCTGTAAAAATGGCATGCATTTTCATGTAAATTTATATGTTTATATGAGAATATATATTTATATATTATACTTAACATATATCCATTGTACAACTAAGCTTTACAACTAAGGTCTATGAACAAACATTACAATAATAAATCACAATATTACTTCTGACGGTGTTTAACTCTTCTTTCTGAACAGCGACCGATGAGACGATGACTGGTGTATTGATGCCTCCGCGAAAATTGGGGAAGTTGGTTTTGAGCAAACAACCATGAATTGATCGTCCAATCTTCAACTACATTGACAACATGGTTCCTAGCGTTCTTGTTTTCTTTTCCAGGTGCGGCGGGAACTGGACAGGAAACAAATTAAGCACGGGATCCAGCGAACAACTTCAAGGAAGCTATGTACAAATACCCTATTAGCATAGGCAGACAAACCAGTAGGCACCCCACCAAGCCGCTCGGAAGAACTTTTAACCCGAAAGGGAACCATCGAGGTTTTTACTTCCGGCTGGTTCTGTCTTAGGGTCCTCACCACCCCACTAGGGGGAGAGTGAGCTGTAGCGGTAAATAATTCCCCAAAATTATTGATCACAGCAATCACTCATCAATGGATGCTGACCACCACTGCTTAAGTCGACTTGTTTAGCTGAAGGCTTCCGGTCAAGCACCCCCACCATTTGGTAACCCGTCGTGTCACGTGCACGATCACTAGCCAGGTAAGCGTTCGTCTGAAGGCTTGTTTTGGTCCCGAAATATATCACGTAGTTTGGACGATAAAATATTGGCTCTTGCTTTGTTTTTGGTAGGCGAGAATAAATAAGTTAGAAGTCGCTGAACAAAAGATATCCGTCAACCTCTAAACTGTGAATTCACCATATATCAAATTATGTGTAATTTTTATAATAACTTATCCATGCCTGTACAATTGGTATGTTCCTACAGAAAAAGGAATAGATATATGTCGTATTAGAAATGGGTACTGCACAACAGCTGATATGGAAACTTACGATCGAGTACAGGTTTATGCCAGGCTGCAAAGAAATTTATAGATATGCTCTCATCGAAATGTACGGGAAGCTTACTCGGTATGCCGAATAATCATTGCATGAACCATATACTTAAGCGCCCTGCCACACAAGCTGTCAGCCACGTCTCGTAAACCGTTAATGCCCAGCTCTTGCTGCGCTCGGGCTCACGCTGTCGCTTGAAGTTTCTCAGAAACGCTTAGCAATAACGGACGCAAACCAAAACACCAATTGTTGACTCGAGGATTCTTTATTGTTACACCAACATATAATTCACGTATGACTAAGGTCTGTGAACAAATATTACAATAATAAATCGCTATATTACTTCTGACGGTTTTGTCCCGACTTCTTTCTGAACAGCGACCGATGAGACGATGACTGGTGTATTGATGCCTCCGCGAAAATTGGGGAAGTTGGTTTTGAGCAAACAACCATGAATTGATCGTCCAATCTTCAACTACATTGACACAAGCAGTACGGAAATGCGCAAGAACAATATCCAACAAAATTCTCACATAAATCCATCCAACAAGAGCAAAATAAGCATCAAAATCACGTCAACTGCGTTTACTTGGGTGATTAGCTCCAACTCGAATCAACTAAGCCTCGCAAATGCCGTCAAGTTAAATCTGGAGGCGCCACTTCAAATAGGGGATATGACATATAATCGCCCCAGCCGCACATTGAGCTGTGCAGAAAAGAAATACTGCATCACCCGCAAAGAAATTTTGGCCATTGTTACACTCGTTTGTAAATATCGACCCTATCTACTTGATAAACCGTTTGTTCTGCAGACTGGTCACAAGGTTCTTCAGTGGTTGCAAAACTTCAAGGACCCTGAAAGACAAACAGCAAGATGGCAGGAATACCTTCAGGAGTATGACTTTGAATGTGTACACTGTCCTGGCAAGCGCTATGCCAATGCTGATGCGTTATCCAGACGCTATTTCTGACCGCACGGAGACTGCCCGTCTTGCGAGAGTATTGATATTCGTGCTATTTGGTTGGCCAGTCACATATTCAAGCTACAGACGATGAGAATGCACTCCTATATCATGCCTTGTGCAATCAGACTGGTAGGCCAGTTGAGGCTGATGTGAAAACGAAGAGTTGGGATGCCAGATGTTTGTGGGCCTTATGGGACCAGTAAGTGCTCGTGAATAGTATCCTGTGTGTTCAACCTTGCCTCAACTACTTGAGAAGAGTTTTAGTCCCTCAGTCGTTCGTAACAGCAATCATGGAGAATGTACATTGTGACTTGGGAAACGCTGGGATTGATAAGATGCTGCAAGCAGTTACTGAACGTTACTGGTGGCCTCGCCAACGGCGCGACGTCCGAGACTTCGCCCAGGGGTGTGTAACATGTGGCAAAGTGGAGAACCCACTGAGGAAACCCAGGGAGCCACTCTCTAATGTGAAGGCTGGATATCCCAACGAAGTAATTGGCGTAGACATCATCGGACCTTTGCGTGAGGCCACACTTGGGAAGAAGTATATCTTTATCATGGTGGATTATTTTACGAAATGATGTGAAGCTGTACCGCTTCAGCGAATTGGTGCCTCTACAGTAACCAAAGCTATATTTGATTGTTGGATTGCCCGTTGGGGCGCACTAGAGCAACTGCATTCTGATCAAGCAACCAACTTCGAAAGTATCTTGGTTGGAGAATCGTGACATCTATTTGGAATTAAAAAGTTACGAACCACAACGTTCCATCACGAAGACAATGTGTTAGTCGAGCTCATCAAACGAACCTTAAATAATTACTACGCGTTTTCTTAGAAGGAGAATCACAATCAGACTGGGACATCATGTTAGCGAGATGCTTGTTGGCCTACCGAGGAACCACCCACATGTCTACGGGAAAGACACCACACCTGTTATGGACTGGCCGCGAGTTGCATCTGACTAGTGATACATTGGTTATACCCCGGTGGGATGATCCACTAACTACATCGGAGATGATAATCAGGTTGCGAAGAGACATAGCCAGGTATCATAACTATGCACGCCAAGAAACCCAGAGAACACAAAGAGACAGAAACACTACTACGATAAGAAGCAGTGGGGAACAACATTCAAGATAGGTGATAAATTGCGGCTGCGTCAACCAGCGACTGACAACTGGATTCGACATAAAGCCCAAGCACAGTGGGCAAGCCCATATGTGGTGTACCGCAGAGTAACTGACAATACCTACGAAATCCAAGAAGACAACAACAATCCTCAGAAAATGATAGTGCACTTCAACCGCCTGAAACCGTCCAGACCAAGCAGACGGGCACCGAGGAAAACTTACTTTTATTTTGATAACCATTTACCTCTTTCTCTTGCAAAGATGATGCCGGGCGGGGAGAACGCAAGAATGAAGTCGCTTGGGACAGCTTTTGGGAAGCAAGGGGGTCTGGCAGTGGTTCAAATTCAAAAGGAGGCGTCAATTCGAAACCCGGTGGTTGCTGAACAGTTAGCCTAGCTCTTTTGTATACATATCTTTGACTTCTGCTATTGATTCGGTTGGTAATTATATAAAGTTTCGACCCGAGTCTGTGTTCTGCTTTTCACGTCTTATCCAGCGTGCTTGATATATTTATTATGGTTTACGCTGTTCTATTCCAGAATATGGCGAGCCTACGAAACTCGTTTAAATCTAAGCGAGAGATGAAGAACTTGGAATCTGCTGATAATGATATTGAAGAGGCTCTTGGTAAAATGAATGAGAAAGGAAAACTATTCTTAAATTTCTGAGCCTCTAATCACTAGATGATTGTGTGAACACATCAACATCCTCAAAGGAACATGGGTTTCAACCGATGAATACACTGAAAACGAGAGAGACATTATTTCCATAACGAGAAAATGGAGACGCTGCAAAAAAAGTCGAGGAGAGGCGTAAATATGCACCCAGTTATATGAAATAAACTTATAAAATATGGAAGGAGAGGTAAATAAACTAGTGCGAAAATGAAAAGCGGAAGGGTGAGTTGAGTTCTTCCACATCGCACTTAATAAAGAAGTGTAAAAGAGTGCTGGGATTGGCAACAGACAATTTTGCGCTGTTATCTGAAGCAGTACAGCCTGCAGGAAAACGGCAGCCTGAACAACAAATCAGATAACCAGGTCACTATTCAGGAAGAGATCAGCATGGACGAAACTGATGTGAGATACTGAAGGGAACCTCATTGTCGAACAGAAGTAAGATAAGTAGTATTCCAATGACTATGAAGGACTCCTGGACCGACCATCAGTCTCAAATTGACTAGAAACACCACCACAGTTGAACCGGTGGACATCAGTCCTACAACAAAAGTAGAGAGCTTGAATTAAATCAAGCTACTGAAAGTCCGGAAGGTAGCGAAACCGGATAGAATCCCACATGAAGCACTGAAAACGGATCCAGAGAGCTCGGTGGATATTCCCAGCTCAGTAATGCAGATGGACTAGAAAGAAAGGTACCTACTGTTTTTTAAACTATCAATGAATGTGGACGCAGGCCCTTGGAAGAACCGGTGGGGAACCACGCTTTTGTTCACACCAAGCAATATATCAGGTCATGCCTGCCTCCAGGTGAAAACACCACTCGGAAAAAGCAGGATTCAAGAAGAGCAAACAACTACGCATCACCATCGAACAGAACATTAAAATGACAATCAAACTTATGCTTCTGAATAGGCCTTCAATAGTGACAACCGTGAAGTGATTTGGAAAATACTTCCACACAGTTTGACCAAAACCTTTGCCAACCTCATTTAGCTGATATATCACAATGTCATGCAATTTACAGCAGACCTTAAATTGAAGATAAGAGTAAGACAAACCTGTCTCCTATCTATACCTGATTGTGGTTGACTGATATGTGACCAATTTAGAGGAATAAGAAGACAGATATATAATGGGCAGACATGAAAGCTCCGGAAGATTTGGGTTTATCGGATGACTGGTGTTTACTGTCACATAAACTCAAAGATCTACAGGCGAAACTGATATGTATCCACATAATATGTGTGTTTGTTTTTGACAGTCTGTTATATTTTGCTATGTATATATGGATCGATATTCCATCATAATTGGCAATGTTTCTGTCTGTCCACTAACTAAACAAACATGTCTGACCTTGTTGTCACATGATATGACAACCAATCATGTTAGGACTGTCTATTGATTCGTTCATTTTTGAACATTCGCTCATACACTTGTGTGACATTGATTTTCCTTGTTGTTTGAAAAATACAAGTATCATCGTGAACCTGTGGGTTTTCTGATTTCCGCCTTCTTGCTTCAGGACTATTAACTACTCGACCAGTACATAACAGAAACCAACAATTAACAAAACAGGGAGCGAAGATGCTTCATATGAACATTGAGCATACAGCAGTAATGAGGACACTTGACGACGGACAGACACAACAATCACTGTCAAGGAAAGGAATTTGAAAGAGGTCCCTTGTTTCACTTATTTGGGCAGCATCGTTTCAATTACATGCGGTATGAATGTGCATTTCAAGGCCAGCCGGGATCGAAAAAGCAAAACAGTTATTCATTATTCTGAAAACCAAGTAGGCTTAGGTACAAGATTTGGATTCACAACAACAGTGATAAGTCAGTTAGTGCTTCCATATCGTCCAGAGACTTCGTGTGTTATCAAAACCACTTAAAATAACCTTCAGACTTTTATTAATAGCTGCTTCTGTTGGCTTCATATTGAAGATCAGATAGCCAGAAAGAATAAGCAACCTAGTCTCGTAGTCACACTGCTGACATAACTCGACAACTATAAGATGTAACAACTAAACTCAGGACCTAGTGAGTGGCCTTTAAAAGTCGATCAGAATAACATCCGTCCTACGTAATTTTTCGCAAAGCGATTTCCACTTTCACCCTGATTTGTTCAATTAGAATCGATTCTAGGATTTGAATCAAGGGTTATCTAAGAATCAAAGGTTGTTTGCGATACCTTCTAGTGATTGTGTTCATTTTTTTATTGATGAATTACTATCATGGGGCTATTCTGTTTGGTTTTTTCCAAGTCCATGACTTTGATTGCTATTCTCTATAGTTATCCACATTCCCTGGGGGCAGGATAAGGGAGATCGCAAGGTGTTCTCGTGAGTACTGGGGCAAAAGACACGATAGATATTCGTTGAGAAATACCGGTAAAACACCCAAACGTAATATTTGAAATAATAACAATATTTTTTTAAACAGGTAATACAAATTCACATAAGCCCCTGTTCCCTCTTATCAATAGAGCAGAAACGAAAGGAAGGTGAAATTCGTTTGTGATTGCTTGTGTACATACTATTCTTCTCGCTGTCTGTTCCCAGGATCATTTCTAGAGGTTCAGTCCTTGACAAAGAAGATTGTGACGCGGATGACATGAAGTTGTTTACAGGATTTGTCAAGTTACTTCTACATGTTTGATAGAACGAATCACAGATCAACAGTTTTAAGCATTATCGATACACACAGACACTAATTCATATTGTCACCTGAAAAGCATTACACGGTCCCTCTAAGTGCATTCGTGTCTTATAGACAAAATGTATTTCAGAGGAGACAGAAAGAAATCAAAAATACAAAATGACTAATATTTTTTAAATTTATGTGATTTGACTAAATTTACACGTATTCCCTTTAACTCTCCGCCATATGGTTTTTCCTCTTTACGAACAGGTGCAACACGTGACCGATAACGAATTGTAGCCTTACGGAATTTATGACGTAGATGAACTCTGGGATTACGTTCTCTTTTATGACGATATTTTACGATTCCTTTATTTCTCATCATCTGCAAAATAGATGAACAAAATTAAATGGGATACTTCAATCAATTATTTCTGTTAGACAGATAAGATATATTCTGAGGAAATGTTTTGCAGTTGCTTCAACACGATTAGCAAGCAATGCCTGGATGTGAATGTCTAACAATAACTGTACCAGTACCGTATTATGAAACATCAATAAATGAAATGGTTCAAAGTTTATTCACACTAAGGTAAATGTATACATTGTCTTAAAATCCTATAGATGTTCATTTATCCTCATTGGATTATGCTTGCCTTCTCTTTAAAATAATATTCAACAATTTTGGGTATCTTAACACTGTGCGTCGGTGGCACAGTGGTTAGGACTCTCGCCGACCATGCAGATGGTCCGGGGTTCGAGCCCACGCCGGCGCACACCTGATATCTATGGTTGGCCTGGAAAATTTGGGCTACCGATATCCATGCTGAAAATTCCATACTTGTACCAAAAATACAATGTGGAATCAAGCTGTAAATCAAAAATCAAAAAAAAATCAAAAATGAAAAAATCAAATATAACCTCTTTCTTTTGTGTGGTCAGTTCAGATGGTGCAATTTCATGCTAAGTCCTCTGTATTTTATTCTGACAGATATCACGACAACTTCAAGATTTCATATTTGAAAAAGGGCATGTATAAACATTGAAATAGTACAACTTAAAGTTATTTTATTTCCTCAGTTCTCCACTAAATATGATCGATTTACTACATTGGACATTCCATGATAAGTATTATAATTATCATAGATGTTATATGCAGCTAAAGAGAAGTGATGAAATAAAATGGATACTAGTTATACATACTTGTTCTTGTTGGTTTCGAACTCAGGAATTTCTACGAGACTTTACACTCTTTACAGATCAGATTGAATATTCATCAACTATCTCATATAAAACCAAACAGTTTAGCTGTCTGTCCTAATTGAAAAGTTCAAAAATGTAAGAAATATGGTGCTCAAGACAAACAAACAAACAAATAGTTACCAATCATATGGAGTTTGTGAATATACAACTATATACAGAATTTAAAAGAGAATTGCATAGAAAAAAGTGACAAAAAAAAGTGCGCAGACTTCATCAACTAACCTCTTTACTTATTGGTCGATTCGGTAAATCACTGGAAGTTTGTTTAACTGCATCCGTATTAACTGTTTTTTTTGTATCCGATGTTAGTGATTCCTCCTCATCATACTCTGACTCAGTATTGTCACCATCAGACAGATGACCAGAAATGTCACTGAAACAAAATAATTATCCATATAAAAGAATGTAACAGTGCGATAGTTCAATTAATGGAAAACTTTTAAACTGGAGTTTCTGATGACATGAAATCAAATGTACATTCAAACGACAGAATGAATCTTAATGCCTTGTTATAATAAAAAAATAGCAAGCTATTGAATGAATAGGCTCTACAATTATTTATTTATTTAAACGCAGAAAAAAATTGGTACAATATGGCACCAAGAAAGATGCACCACACATTTCATCTGTTGTGTGACGGCTGAGATACTGCCCGGGCGCCTAGACCGAAGCAGGTGGTTTTCTTAAGCGACCATCCCCGAGCCTTTGACTTGAAGTCTAATTTAAAAGGCAGCGGAGCAGCGTTCCCATGGTTTCCGGTGACCCATATGGGTTCATACGCCATTTGATCCGATTGGATTCTGGAGCCCATGTACCCAATGGCAACTGCTTTAAGTCTAACCATTATCCAAACAACCTTTCTGAGCTCTACAATTATATAACTGATGCCAATTCGTGGCAAAATCTACCATGACAAACGGAAATATATCTTTGAAATTATGAACTTAGTAGAACAGATTCCGTTTAAACAAATAGTTCCCCTTTATCAATGATGTGAAGAAAAGATTAATTTGATATTATTATTATTGTTAATGATGTAATCATCATCACAATCAACTCATTGTAATACGGATGACTAGTACATATTCAGTGTTCAAGGAGGTAACATGGTGGGCCTCAAAAATATCGCAACTATTACGGATTACTTAAAATATTACTTCAAAATGAAGTATGCACTGAGGATTTTGTTTAGGACAATATTGACAGCTTCGCCACTAAACCATCCAGCTCAGAGAACACAGCTACACGAAAATCATTTAATTGAGTCATAAATCTTATCGATTATATGCTATTACAGTTAACATGAATTTATACACGGTATAACGCACAAGTCAAACATGCCGAACTTCTTCCTCTGCCCAAGAACGAACTCAAACAACTTTTACTTATGTGTACCAAAGACGTACAGTTCCAGTTCAACAACACTCTATACCGCCAAATTGACGGAGTAGCCATGGGAAACCCCTTGGGTCTGATTCTGGTAGATATTTTTATGGGTAGTCTAGAAAAAAACAAGGTTAAAATCCGAAATCAGTCAGACAAACGTCTATAACAGGTATGTCAATGACACTTTCGTTATTTGTAATTCTTTCAATGATGTATCTCAAGTATTAGAAGTCTTGAACAGCGCCCACCCTAATATTAAGTTTACAATGGAGTATGAAAAAGAAGAGAAGTTTCATTTCCTGGACATGGGTATCCAACGAGATAAAGACGGCAAAACCATAAGATATATACACAGAAAAGAGACCTGGAGGGCGGTTTATCTTAACTTCAAAAACTTCTGCCCTATAAGTTACAAAAAGGGATAGGTGAGAAGATTATCTGATCGTGTGAGGAAACTGGGTCCAGAAGAAAAGATTGAGGAAGAGCTATCCACTGTGGAGAAATGCCTACGCGAAAACGGTTACCCACAAAAGTTCATCGACAAGTATGGGCGATGTCATGTTGAAAAAGTGAAAAGCAGCACAGTAGATAAAAAAGCCTACCTTTCTGCAGCTTGCATTCAAAGGTGATGATACTGGTAGTAGAATAAGATGCAGACTGAACGCTGCCCTGAAGAGAACATATCCAGCGGCCAAGCTTGTATGTGTTTATCAAACAACTAATTGTTTGCGACAATCAAAAGTGGACAAACACCCACCTCATATAACCTCCAACTGTCTACCAATTTACATGTACGTGCCAAAGCACATACATTGGAAGAACAAAGAGAAGGGTTAGTGTTCGCATTTAAGAACACATACCGAAGAACCTGAGACTGAAAGGTCCGCAAGCATTAAACACTGCGATTGCTCGTCATCTATTGGACACTGGTCATATTGTAGACAACCTGAAGTCGTTTAAAATAATCAACAAGCAAAAGAAAACTAGCTTGCTACGCTTCGCTGAAGCAACTGCCATCAAACGACTTAAACCAAATCTATGTACGCAGAAAGGGACAGTGGTGAATCTTGGACTACCGTGGTGATAACAAAAAAAAATATATATATATACAACTTTCATGAGTCACCTTTTTCATGTTTAGAATACTCTACACTCTCATCTAAACATGACTCACCCTACCTTATTTCTTTTCTTTCCTTTTTTGTATCGGCTATTAGATAAGATGCTTTCTTTAGTTACGTAATCTACTTTTTTGTTGTGTTCTTTCTAGCTAAACCTTGTTTCTATACACACATATATACACGCAACATTGTTTTTTTGGATCCAAGCCTAATTGTCTAATTGTTCTATAAATAGTCAGTGTTTGTAACTCCTAATCAGTTAAATCATTCCGGACTATTGTTACTTTTAATTCCTACCAATTACTCCTTATGATCGTGGAAAAGTATGTTCATATCTTTAATGTAATTCATATTTTTTAACGTTCACAGGTTGTAACCAGTTGAGAAGAATCCTCGAAATAATAATAAAAGATGAGCTCATATTATCCTGGTACAATTGTTGTTCTTGCTTTGTTCAAGTTTATTAAAGTTACAATGAAAAAACTACCACAAGGATATATTGAGAGTGAAGCGCTTCCTTCACTATCAGACTTGAGTAGACTAGCAAATCAGATAAAATATGCATAACAGTGTCATAAGGAAAAGTAAAAAAAAACACATATTATGCTGAGAAAAAAAAAAGAAATACAGCAAAAACAAAATCAACTTATAATTGGACATCGGAAAATTACCTGGCATCACTATCATAGTGATCTGTAGTACGGAGACTTTTTGTCTGAAAAAAAAACAAGATAAGAGATAAAAGCTGTTGTTATTTTAACATGAAAAATCATTTAACAGACAATCATCCCAGTAACTCACGAATTCATGAGCATTTATAAATTTACCTAATCCTATTTACAAGTATTTTTCACTGCACATTAGATACTATAGCTTTGAACATGAAGTAAGTGGATTAAACTTAAATAAGATCTACCAATTTTCGGGTAGCCATGTAGTATGATGTTATCCATTACCTGGTACAAGCTATTTTCTTTATCCACGAAGAGACAATATAATAATCACTTTATGTATTATGTGCAGCGACGCTTTTTCGGTCTAAAAAAGATTTGCAACCATTCGACAATATATGCAGGTCGTGAAAAACGATCACAAGACAGATGTTCATCACACTGACTAAAGTGATAACTGGTGAGTAGTTGTTGGACTGCACATTTTGTTTATGTAAATATATCAAGTGATGGAAGTATAATTTCAATATATTAAATATTCCCATAGGAAAATTTAGAACAACACATTTAAGCGAACAATATTGTTTTCAATTAGATCTCATCAGGCTTAACTCTAATATATATATATATATATTTCAGTTTAAATCATGATGACATTCTCCTGCAATGAGTCCACAACAGATTAAAATAGATGTCGTTCTATCAATCAATGGGTCATTTTTAGTTGAGAATTTTTGTAAAACACGAATCGTTCGAAGTAGAAAAACAGTTTTTACAAATATATGATTCTAGCAGACATTAGTTAACCTTATTCTCAACTCATCTAGGATCTCTGTTATTAAAAGAAACGGGACGAGACAGTAGATAGGCATAATATTATATATTAAATATTCCCATAGGAAAATTTAGAACAACACAAATGAAACACGTTTTTAATGAAGATGTGATAAGATTAAGGGATGATAATAAAGGGGTTGAGTATATAAACAAGAGGTGGTGTAGAAGTCATTAGTTGGTCATGTCTTAATAGGCCAACAAGGGAGGGATAATGGCTGTACGAACTTATTTTGAATGCATAGTTTAGGTTTAATAGTTTGAATGCCTATCGCCTGCCTCAGCTGTGAGCAGTAGACGAATACGAAGTCTATTGGAAAGATTCAGTGGGATACGATGAATTACTTTGAAGGCTTTCGTTTTCTCGACTACATGACCACTATCAATTAAATGTGACAGATTGAGCTACGGATTGTTTTTATCTGTTTTTTGCCAAACCACGATGGGGGATGTTCGCTAACACGTTGGCTAAGCTATCTAGTAGTAATGTGCCCAACATAACTGTCACCGCAGGTGCAGTTGAATTGATAAATGCACATAGATGTGGCAAAACTATCAAGCTTCTCCTTCGTTTGCGTCCCAATCATTCGTCGGCTAGAGAATGACAAACATAGGTATGCTGCGTAAAACGTTCTTCGTATACTCCTGGAAAGTCTCTGGAACAAAATCTCATTCGATAAGTCACCATTAAATTGTAACTTAATAAATAGAGGCTTTTTACGTGCAGTCAGTCTTAAGCTTTTCTCTCTGATGTTCTCATATGTTTCTTTATGAAACTACTCGGATAGCCCATAATTTGCAAAGATTTCACTTTATTTGACTCAAAATATTGAAGATGCCTACCTAAATTTTACTAAGGAGGTAATATAAATAAAACTAAATTTCCGCAGAGAAATCTAAGCTGGACTTTAGAACTTAATCTACTATTTCTCAAGAAAACAGGCTATCGAACCTCTGTAAATGAATTCATAACTTTCTGTTGGACTCAATAACCAGAATTAATTATATTAACTCGAATGGTTAAAATACATTTTTTTTAAACACAAGGTCATGACAGATACCAATAGTACTAGTGTTATGAGGAAACATGAGTTACTATGTACAACTATACAAATTCTTAAGTCAATACACTTGCACAATTTTACAGCATTACAATTACAAACGCGAATTAGTTGATTCACAACTCAGTATATCAAAACCCCTTCACCCTCATTTGTCTGTCTGGAGTTAACCTGTGAAACATTCATTGTAGTTTATTTATCAGTCATCTTATTAACATTTGTTGAGTGTTTCAAAATCATATCTGCTTTCGGAAATTAAGTTTTCTGAACCTGCTTCGTGATAATGTTAGAGGTAATATTTTGAGATAGTAGACGTCTAATTTACTGTATTAGCAGAGATAAACTTGTAGAAGCCTACATATCGAGGCTAGGTGTCGAGTACTGGGTAAGGAGGGGGAATCGATCAACGAGGCTATGAAGTTACACCGATTGAAATGGTTAGGACATGTGTTACGCACGCACACCAAGTCATCAACTTCCTCAACGGGCAATGTTAGCTGAAATAGTATCAGGTTGGAAAAGGATAAGAGGTGTTCAAAACAAAACGTGGCTTCATCAGTCAATGAAATTCGCAACAGTTAGTTCCAGCTAGTCCTGTTTGGAAGTGTAGACTTCCTGGTTGGAGTCCTCGGGATAGCAAAGACTGGAGACAATTGGTGATATGGCTCAAAATCTTCGTTACCAGTAGCTGAAGCAGATGCGCGTTCACTCTTTGTGATTTGTCAGTTATATCCAATAAAACTCTATTGTTCTTCCACCACATTACTATTCTTTTTCCATCACACTTGTGTTTACTATCTCCCTTTATTCATTTCTCTTGCTTTGTGTGCTACATGGAGTAAGAGTGACAGCTCAAACTGCTACACACCTGTGCAAAGTTTTACCCTGAAAACAGTCAGTCAGTCAGAAGTCTACATGGAATAGTCTGAAAACGTGGTGTATTGTCTCTACATTTCATGTTTCAGTATAAAGATAACTGAGTCTCCCTCTCTAACGAAGAAATTTGAAGGTTTGTAGCTTCTCTCAAGAAGAAGTATAAGAGTTTCAACCTCATGAAATTCAGTGAAATGACTTTCAGTAATTTATTCAATAACCAATAACAATCTAATACGCATCGAATATATTATCAGATAAAAAAACATTTAATTGCAGATTTCATAAAACATTAAACAGCTGATGAGAAATACTGTCATACTTATCTTTTGTTTGATATTTTTCACTTCATTTTTAGGTAGCAAAGCATGTAAGCTAAAATTGAAAAGAAAATATGTTAGTAACTTGTTTCAAAGTGGATTTGTGATGGGGAAAGAGGTTCAACCATAGATGACAGGTGGTATAATTTGTCAGAAGAAAAGTTGTGGCAAAGTTAAAGTATCATAACCAAAGTCAAGGTCTTTGAAAAACTGACCTTCGAGAACCGATGAGTCACAGGGAATGCTATGAAATGTCATTCTAAATGAAGTTATGTGTGCTTTTTTTTGAACATCGACAGGGTAGATACAGTGTTCCACTTGTTTACTAGGTACGTTTTTTGCAAATTTATACTGTTAGGTAGGGTTATGGCTTTTTAGATTAAAGTTTAGGGTCTAGGGTTAGAGAGTTGGAAGTGGGTTGAAGAATTGTGTCAGAAATATCGATGGATCTCAAAGTGCATAACCTACAGTTATCTGAATGAACGCATGCTACGATTTTTCTGTAGACCATCTGTGTAATGATTGGGAGACATTCTTACAATACATAACCTAAACATATACAGTGTAACATCATGCTTGCAATATATTTTAGTGTATTTTTCAACGACTATTCGACTTCTTTAATAATATTAATAATAATAATAATTTGCTTTATTCCAGAAACAGTACTAATGGTACAGTGTGGAATTTTCAGCACTTATCTACAATATTGCATCTCATTTTATCAAAAATTTAAAAGGAGTATTTCAAAAAATAAATATAAAAAACACAACAAAAAAACTAAATAGCAAAAAAAAATGCGAAAAACTACCAAGAAGTAGAATGGAAAATAAACAACATAATACATAATATCTCAGTATTGGGTAGTGGAAGCTATGATATGTTTATGCGTGGTGAACACTAAAAGTATATCATACAAGAAGTTATGAAATGATATTAAGGATGACTATGCATGATCAGTTAATTTGATTGAACAACACTAAACAATCATAATAAACATTTTCAGGTTGTGTTTTTTTTATTGTCAGCTCTAATGCGGTGTTTGTAGTTGTAGTGTGAGTAATCCTGAATAATACAAAATTTTTAAGGTGTTAATAATGGCATTCACAACAAGATTGTCAGTTTATATTGCCGAACAAAAAACAACCACAAAATTAATATTACATGAAGGTTAATGACAGGACAATTTTGTAATAATCATAGTGATAATATAGTCGGACCTAGTAGATATACAAAAGAAGGAATAGAGTAAAGTACAAAAAAAGGTAAGCCAATGTTAATAATTTAGGTAGCTAAGTATGTTTAAGAAAGTGTTCACTATAGAATACAAATAAGAGAGAAATAAAAGAGCCAAAATTATGTTATTAACAACAAAGCAAGTCATAGGTTTCGCGCTTAACATTGTCTTTGTCGCTTAGAACACGGGCCAAATATGATATCGTTGAGTTCCTACACTTGGTTGTACGAGCATATATTATTTTGTACTGATTTCTGGTTCTACCTGATGAGATACAAGGAGAGAGTTGAGAATAGAAGGGGTGCTGGGAGTCGGAGAGTATGGTTTTAGACCATTTCTCGCATGTATTCAGATGCCGTTCGACTAATGTAATGACGAGTTGACTGAGTTTTACACCACTAGTCCTACTAACTACCTTCAGCATCCTCCTCAGGATGGTATAGTCCTTTTTCAGTAGCCCAGGAAAGACTCATGGGGAGCAGTAAAGTAGAATAGGTAAGATACGAGAGTTGACAAATTGTGTAAGCAGAGGTTGTGGGACTCCAGTTAGTCTGAGTTTCTTAATGTAGTAGGTTAGACGAAACACTTTCTTAGAAATCAGTTGGATATAAGATGACCATGTAAGGTCGGAAGATATTACTAATTCGAGGTATTTTGCATTAGACTTAGTTTCAATTTTAGTCCCCTCAATGCTACAGGCTTCATGAGTACTTACTAGTGTTTGTAAATCTCGTTTATGCCTAAAGGGGAGGTCAATAGTCTAGCATTTTGAGGGATTCAGCATGAGGCCATTTAGTTTAGACCCCTGACTGATGTCCGACAGGAAGCTATTTAATTTGAAACAGTCTGACTGAGACTTAACGGGAAGCGAAACAGTCAGGTCATCTGCATATTTGACGAGGTTGATTTCGTCTGAGAGAGGTAAGTCATGTAAGAAGAAGGAAAAGAGAAACGGCGAGAGAACAGCACCCTGAGGAACTCCAGCTTCAGTAAGCAAAGGAGGGGAAGATACACCATTATATACGGTGTACCGTGGCATCTGAATTCTGATTGGTCGTTCAAGGTCACTGTAGTTTTGACTATTATAGTTTAACTTTGGCAAAGTTGAGAGTTCCTCAGTACTAATACATCAACAGACGACAAATTTCACCAACTAGAGAACAACAGTTTGAAAAATAAGACAGTTTTATTGAATTCAAATTCAAACCACTACAATAAGCCATATTTAGCTGATGAAATAGAAAAGAATCAAGTTTAGTGTTTGTAAAATTCCCACAGTGCGTATTAAAAGGAAGGAAGATGTCAAAGCAAAGGGAATTTTCTGTTCGATGAATAACTTTCGAAAATTGATCCCATCAGTAACTTTGAACCCGATCTTTGTATTTCTACTCCATCTTCACCATTATACAAATTTGGTTACTTCACTTTGCTTTCGCTTTCTTACACCATACGGATTTCGGTCAAGCACTTTGCCGCTCTTACTACTCCCCTATGTCGATTTATGTACATTTAGGCTAGTACAGTCATTTTCAGGTTTAATGCACAATACAAACTATCAGTCCTCAGTCTCCGTTTACTAATTCCCTTTTAGGCTTCAATGAATTTCTTGTTTAATATGAATACGATCGAACAGTATTTGAAAATAACTCCTCACGGAGAATCAGGAAAAACAGATATAATATATATATATATATATATATATATATATATATATATATATATATATATATGAAGAACTGAGAAAGCTCAATTTATATTGAAGTAAAATGCTGATGGTCTTGTTTAAAAAGACAGTGAAAGCTTATTAACTGAACTGTCTTGTTCAGAGGACACGACAACATCAAATACATCCACCTGAGTTGTAAAAAAATCCCCTCCCCTTATTTCAGAACCATCTTTTTAAGCAAGATGATACCCCAAACTTTGTGTAATTTAAATACAACCGATAAAAGCTGTTTTAATCATTCTTACTATATTTTATTGCCTTAGTTCACTTTGATAATTGAGTTAATTCGAATCGTCTACTGGACATACACCAAAACTGAATGACAAAAGCCTGTTCAAAAAGCAATTATTGAGCAAACAGAAAATGACTAACACTTCCATGAAATTAGTTGTTGTTTTTTTTTTGTAGAGACAATTCAACTCAAAATTTTCAATTTAGTATCTGCTCTGAAAGAGGAATATTACAACAAAAGACTTAAACCACGAACATTTCGTAAGACGGGTAACATACAAAAGCATACATCTTACCATTGTTCCTTTACAACTGGATCACTAATACTTGAAGTGAAGTTATTTACATTGAGAGTAAGCGTCTTTCCAGTCGATAAAGCTTTATTGATTAGCTGAATAAGACGATTCCCAACTACATTAAAAAATCCAGCATCTTCAGCTAGGCAGCTAAGTCTTTCCTAAGGAGAAAGTAAAAAATATTGATAATAATTGTAATCAGAAACAGTTAAAGGAAACAATTAATTTTCTGTTTTAATCAAGAAATTAAGCCAAGTTGAGCGAGCCTTGGGGACAGAGTAGCAAAATATATATGCGCTTCGTCTTACTTTGGAACTCTTCAGTAATACACACCGATTATCTCTAGCCCAGGACAATCACGGTAAAAAGCAAATATGTCACAATTTTACCACCTGACCGGAACTGAATGCCCGCCCACTGGCTCCCAACTACTGCCAAATAGTGCCACTATCATTCAATTATTCATAAGTATCACGACTCCAGGAAACCAATTTCAAATTCAATCATGAATAGTGGGTTGAAATCACGTTTACTTTTTCACAAATTACCACAGATTGGAAATCGGGAGACGCAGGATTCCAAACCTGCAACTGAATGATAACATGACCACCTGGTAATCTGATGGTTGTTTTCGATCCTCCACAGTACTGTGTGTACGCTCTAATCAACAGTCTCAAACTAGGATGAAATAGCTGTTTAAATCTCTAGCTATATGAAACTACAGTAGTTGTGCACTGCAGAAACAACGGTTTAGAAAACACTAGTCAGACTCCATGTAACTGATACAAGCGATACTATGAAGTCTACCACAAGTTGAATGTTTTTGTCAGGAAAAATTGAATTTTTGTAGTTTTTGCTATTGTGTTTACCATTTACATCATCACCTTAGACGACGGTAAGTGGTAGCAACTTTACCTGCCGAAATTTGTCTCATCACCTAATACTAATCTATGAATAATTACTCAATTCCATTGGTGCTATTTTATAAACCACTGATATTCCGTTTATTCTTCAAATAATACAGTATACAAATTTGCTAAATTCCTGTTTTTCCTCTTAGAAAATGTACTTTGTTAATTCAACTTAATTAATGCTAATACGTAATTTATTTCAGTGACTTAATAAAAGGGCACTTTACCAAAAGATGAATGAGAAAGACAAATATACACCAACAATACAGGGGAGAAAGACAAACAAAGTGGGAAATATCCGCTTACTTTGTGATGTTCTACAAGTTCCCGATGTATAGAATTATGATGAAAGGCTGGAGTATACTGTAGACGATGAGTAAAGTAAGACTGTAGTAGACTAGCATACCTGTAGAATAAAAAAATTTCTTTTTAAATCAGGTTTTACTGATAATTGAAAATTCAACGGATCTTAGTTACGCTAAATAAATTAATTTGAGTAGTTCTTGAAGTAATGAACCAAATAAGTTGATGAAAATGATGACTGTGAAAACTCTCTGCAGCTAAAAAAATTAATTCTTCAGCTTACTGAGATTGGTGTGTTTCATGCTCTGAAGAAGTATGGAACCCTACCAACCATCTTTATTAGATAAAGAACAGAAAGCGAAAAACCTCGAAGTAGCCAGATTAAAAGATGACCGTTGACATTGGTCGAATGGAGAAAGGTGGCTTTTCTTGACTGTTTTCAGAAATCATTGCATAGATGAAGGTGAAAACCAAATATAATAGTGCAGATAAACTCGCTCTTTTTCCCACTGCCAATTGTGGACATAATAACCTGTCACAATATTAGAAACGTGGGAAGAATGTTAAACTGAATCGGGCAGTAAAGTCTGGAATTGTTTCATTTGCTTAATGTTTTAAAACGTGAGTTGGTCTTCCAATGACAGAATGTACACCGACCACGTGAGTGGTACGGGTCAGATTCCCGAACGACGCCCTCCTAGACTTCGGTTGGCCGGTGATGGTGAAGCTCTACCGTACTAGTCTAGGTGCTCGACTTTAAACCAGAGGGTTACTGGTTCGAACCTCACCCCACCCAGCTAGGTTTAGGTAGCCAGACAGCATAGCTGGACCTCACACAATAGGTGAGGCTCATTTCCAATTGCATGGAATTGCAAGTGGTTGCTAAGTAACACCCATATTTGTTCACAGAAGGTGGTAAGCCTGGCAAAGTTATAATGTTGGGCATGAGACTAGCAAATTCATCCTGTAAGAACACCACCGCTACTAAAACTTCAGTGCTTAAGCTTGATGATTTACTTAATTCCCACCATGAACGCGAAGGAATGAAAAAATGTTTAAAACAGTTATAAAAGTATAGATCCCAAAGTTGAATGTAGGTTTATGGAAGGAACCCTAAAGTGAAACGGTACCGTTGGATAGTACCTTCATGTTTCCCATATTAAATTTGACATTGATTATTTCATCTATAATACACTTGATTAGATGAATCTCTTTAACAAACGTTCACCTGAATTAAGTGACTGTTACTGGAAGTTGTATATACAGTCCTCGTACAAAGGTGATACTCATAAAGAATACATATTAGGTCTGTCTGTCTGTTTTCGACATAGAACTTTGCACAAATGTGCGGAAGTTCAAGTCGCCACACTCCGTGTAGCACGCGAAGCAAGAGAAGAAAGTATAAGAAAAGCATAATAGAAACTGTGAGCAGAGGGGTGAGACAAAGGAGAAAATAACTGTGTTTATTCAGACTATAGAAGGAATAATTAAAATATAAGCCGAACTCAGGATGATCACCAATTTCTAGAGCAGAAAAATTATGTATAAAGAACTCTCTTCACGACAGTCGACTGACCACTAACTTGACGAGCTTAAGCATTCAGTAAAGTAAAACACAACAATTACCCAAAGAGATGAATTGAACTTTCAAAGTATTGAAAACTCACACAAGAATAAGCCAATCAACATGAAGAATGACTTTTTGAGGATCATAATCAACCAAGTAGAACTAACTAAAGAGGAATAGTGGAGACACTATCAGACAGAATAACAGTATGTAATCACTTTGATATTCTGAGCTACGCCCAAGACCATTGCTCACTAGAAAACATCAGTGGTAAGCGAAATGTTGCTTGTTATAATGGTAAACAGCATGATTCGAATCCTCATTGCACCTCTTCACCAGGAGAAAGATTTATCTGCAAGTGAGCAGAAGCCAGACTGAGTTGCTAGGGCCTTCTAAACGCTAATAACCAATGAGTGACGACTATTGGTGACATAGCTCAAAAATTGTTTTTAATGGCGCAGATCCATCCACGCTGTATCACCACGCAATTATTTTTTTTCTGCCACAGATTTTCGTCTATTATAGATTTTTAATGTTTATTTTGTTCCCTACCCTTATATGTGCTCTATGAAGTGTGACACCTTGAACTGCTGCACTTCTATGCAAAGTTTTACCTTGAAAATTCAGTCAGTCAATCAGGATGAACTCAATAACCCGTTTGAACAAATAGCTAACCAGAAATCGCGTGGTTTGAACTGATTCGGTATTCCGAGCTGAGTCAAACTGAATACACTGCTGATAAGCCCGGCCTAAATCGAGCGAAACAACTGTCCCGTGTTTAGATCACCTCGATCTGGCTAGCAAGAACTACTGGCTGATATGAGTGGTATGAAACTAATCTTAATCAGTCAGTGGTATATCGTCCTATGCAAATTAGAGAGTGGAACATTCGCAGTCGATCTATACCCCACATCTATTCCCTTCAGGTAGGAAAGAGTTTTGAAATCACTATAGGTTCTTTTCGCGTGATTCTACAATACTGTCGAAGAATCCATCGGAAAGCTATTTTAATTAAATGGAAAAGTTGCATTTCAACATACTAAATTTCTCTGTCAGTTCAATGATGGGCCCGTGATTCGAATCTCTCTCTACTTAGTTTAGTCCAAGAGACTGGGAATTATCACCGGTCTTCATTCAACAAGTGTGACACACAGTCTGGTACTCGAAAAATCTATCACATTTAACTGAAATCTAACCAAATAATTAATTATTTATACACAAACTTAATACACGTGAACACCAATAAATGCGCTACGCAACTTACTGTAATAGTATGACGATAGAAGATATATGGTTATACAACGTATTTAAGCAAGTATCTTTACTAAGGACACTTAAAGAATTTTCCATTATTTTGGAACGCTTTCTCTAGAAGGGATACAAAATTGCATTGCCGTAACATGATTTCTCAGACTGTACCTGAGGAGTCTTGGTGAGCAGACAAGCTAACGCAAAAAGATCACACTACATTCCATAACGCAAAATCATAGATTGACCACTATTCAACCCTTGAGAGTGACAGGGACAATATTCCCAAAGTAAGTACAAGGGGTTAAGATGTCACTTATTGAAAGATAACTTCCATCGTTTTAGAATGTGTCTTTACAGTTAAGTGGCCTTTCTACCTGATACGAACTGTTGTTCAAAACGATTGATGACGAATTCTACTATAGTAGCCACTCTTACACTAATAAAACGCATAGTTATGACAAAACACACAAACCACCGGAGACTCTAAACTCGAAATCGCCACACTCTACCAAACAACTAGGAACCTTTCGGGCAAACGTTCGACACAAATTAAGCCAATAAAGGACGACAATGGAAAGTCAATCACCAAAGAGGTGGAACAGAGAAAGCACTGGGCTGAACACTTCAAAAGACTTCTAAATCGTCGCCACCTACAACGCGCCCAACAATACCAACAACGGAAGCAGAACTACCAGTGAACACTGACCCCCCGACGAAATCAGAAGTCCTGAATGCAATCAAGATGCTTAAAGCTGAGAAAACACCGGGACCAGATGGAATCCCAGCAGAAGCTTTGAAAATAGACCCACAGACAACAGCGGACTTGATGACGCCACTGCTGGAGAAGGTGTGGAAAGAGGGCAAAGTACCCGAGGATTGGAAGAACGGATACTTATTCAAACTTCCAAAGAAAGGAGACTTAAGTCAATGTAAAAACTGGCGCGGAATTATGCTCCTGTCCATTCCAAGCAAGATACTAAGTCGCATGATCCTAGAGAGAATCAAACAAGCCCTGGATGAAAAACTTCGACCGGAACAGGACGGATTCAGGAGAAACAAATCATGTGTCGATCAAATCGCCACTCTACGGATCATCATTGAACAAAGCTTGGAATGGCAGTCACCTCTCTATCTCAACTTCATCGACTTTGAAAACGCCTTCGACAGCGTCGATCGAGAGGTGATTTGGCAACTACTTCGCTACTACGGGGTCCCATCGACAATTATACATCTCACCCAACAGCTATACGATAATGCTGCATGCCAAGTAATCCACAACGGGAAACTTACGGAAGCCTTCGAAGTGAGGACGGGAGTGAGGCAAGACTGTCTACCATCACCAATGATTTTCCTGATTGCAGTAGATTGGATAATGCGACAAACAGCGGAGGGCGATGAGGAAACAGGCATAAAATGGACTCACACAAAAGACTTGGAAGATCTGGATTTCGCCGATGATATATGTCTGATTTCCCATAAACTGGAAGATATGCAAGTGAAAAGTAACAAGTTGGCAGAAGAAGCATCAAAGATAGGACTTCACGTGAACATAGAAAAAACAGAGATGATGAAGATTCCTAGCCAACATCAACAGCAACAACAGACAACAATCAGCATAAGTGGGAAGAACCTGAAAGAAACAACCTCCTTCACCTACCTGGGAAGCATCGTCTCAACTACAGGCGGAACTGACGAGGACATCAAAGCCAGAATCGGAAAAGCAAGACAAGCTTTCATTACTCTCAAATCTGTGTGGAGGTCAACAGCACTCAGCATCAAAAATAAGATCCGGATTTTCAACTCTAATGTGAAGTCAGTGCTACTATACGGATCAGAGACTTGGCGAGTCATAAAGAGCATCTCAAACAAACTCCAAACCTTCATTAACAGCTGTCTCCGCTTAATACTCAAGATCAGATGGCCAGAAAAGATCAGCAACAGGGATCTCTGGGAGCGAACCAATCAGGAACCGATTGTGAAACAAATAGGCAGAAAGAAATGGAGATGGATTGGTCATACGCTGAGGAAACCATCAAGTGACATCACTAGACAAGCCCTCGAATGGAACCCGAAAGGGAGGCGGCGAGTTGGTCGTCCAAGGGTGACTTGGAGGAGATCATGCGAGGAGGAGATGAAAGCATGTGGACAGACCTGGAGCAGGGTGAAAAAGTTGTCAGAAAACCGAAGGCAATGGAGGTGCGCAGCTGAAGCCCTATGTTCCTCTAGGAACTAAAGGATATAATAATAATAATAATAATAATAGGCCATAACTGTGTGCACTCAATTTTTAACGGTCAAATTAACATGTATCTTTTGTCTGAGGTATCGCAAGTTATCATGTGTTGCTCTGGCTTTTCAATTACAATCAGGAGTTCCATATGTCACACCTCTATTGGTACTTACACAACACAAACTTTCTGACAACTTATAATGATTCACTTCTGTGGGTAGTTACAGATATATGATTAAGCCAATCTAGTAACATTACTAAGATCATTTATTGTATAAAAGGCTTTTCTTTAATCTTCGAGTCCTTAGTGGAACATACGGCTTCAAGCTAGACTTTTGAAGTTTCAGTAGCAGTGGTGTTGTTTTACGAGTCGCGCTTCCGGTCACACATCGAACTTTTCAGGGCGTTTAGGCGTGCGTCGGATGGAGAATAGAAACCACCGACTCACAATGCACTGTCGCCTAGGCAACTGTGCCACGCAAAACATACTGTAAATATATAGTTACTGATCATCAGGTGAATAGGTGTCATTTGGGTAGACTGTACGTTATCACACAGTAAGGTGTTTTCTCGGTTTTCTACTTATCGTTGTTAAGATACTTCTTCCCTGAGTAGATCTACAGACAGCCTTTAATCTAGCTGGGTTTCATATCTAACTGAATTATTAGGTATGACCAACCTACCTGTGCTGATTTATTTAGAACAAAAATCATGATTCCCACCAAAAAGCAGAATAAAATTATTACAAATTAAAACACGATTACAGTTCGCAGAAGTCTTGCAAACAGTTACTCTATCACAACTGAGTGATGGAGAAAAGATACGAGATAGCATAAAAACGATAACTGGATCAGAATTTCATGCTAGTTAGAAATAGATTGTGATCTTCAGAGTGGCAGAAAATGGTTTTTAACATATCTGACTTCATAGACGACTCCCATACGAGCCTAGACATCTGACCTGTTGAGTACTGAATGTGGTGATGCCATCACTCACCAAAATGTAAATACACTTAGTCGACGATCCCCATGTCGGACGAAACACGCGTCTCAGATTCCACTGTTAACTTCCACCGTAAGAAAAATCAAAATCAGTGTTCTTAACGAACACACACTTTATCGACAATCATAATATCCATCTCCATTACTATTGGTAGTCATTATACAATGGTATATTCATTTGACCGATAGTTGTTAGCTACAAATAACGGTCAGTTTTGCATGGTTTAATCCCTAAGATCGATACAGATTAGAATGGGACCCCATGAATAAAGTTCAACGACTTAATTCCCGTACTTTCTAAAGACAGGGACACAAAACTCGTAAAACACTATTTTTAAGAATTTAATAAGTTATCTGTTCTATATTTCATAATTTTGAGCATGACAAATTGCCAAAAACTGATAGCTAAGTTCTCGGAAACCCTTACCGAAAAAATCCTGTCTTTCTTAAAAGGCTTAGACTTAGCTGAACAAAGTAAACAGCTGCCTACAATACTCTACCCACGAAACATGTTGAAGCTGCATTCGTATTTTTAGTATTATAATACATACCTTTCGTACTGCATTGATCTTTTCCTCAAGTAAAGCATTGCAACACATTGTTCTGGGAAACCGCGTATACACGAACTTTTCTCCAGGTTAATACCATCAGTAGTTGCGTCGGTACCAGTAATTCCCAAGTTCCGGGTTAATGGTCGCCATTTCTGTTCTAACCATCCAATAACTTTATCCAGTTCACGAAACCAACAGCCGCAATCTGGGTAGTTGTCATCTAAATACTAAATGAATAACTATTGTAGACACTATTTTCAGGGATTTAAATAGAAAGAATCAAAATACTCTTTAACACGAAGAGAATTACTATAGTCGTAAAAGCGACCGTGACTCGAGTGACAAAACCCTAAGAAAATCTAAAGAAAGATGCCACTAAACAGAATTCAGTTGAGCACTGAAATTATCCTGGCGGATTAGGTCAGTGTTGAGATAGAGAAATGTCAGTGACACTAAAGCTGTCGACGCAATAATTTTATACACTGAATTCAGTCTAAATTTCAACGTGTTGTGCAACTATTTTTATCCATGACAAGCTGATATGATACATAAACACCCAATAGAATTCATCACAAAATATTTTATTTAAAGTGATTTTCTATTCTCACACCTACAGATTGACTTATCAAGTTATGTTTATCTAATTTTACACCCTGTTAAACATTCAAATTATTCTCAGGTACTAATTCATCTGTTAATATGATAAAGCGAAAGATTTGTACTTTGCTGAAAATTGTCTTTACGAACCACTATTTGAAAGATGGAAGCCTAAGCCAACGTGCCTCAGCTCTACATTAATATACACGTCATCAGTAAACATTACTGTATAACGCTGAGACTTTATCAAACAAAATTTACCCATAATGAAGAGGAAATCAAAGCTATTTTAGGAAAAGACCCTCTCGGATCACTTGTTATATATTGAGCGAATTAGGAAGTTAGTTCCAAACGAAGAACCCAACAAATAAAGTAATTGCAACTTTGTATTGTTTCCCAACATGTTATGAAAAAATGTGGGACAACAAATATAAATTGCCTTTGAATAAATGCGTTCAAGTCAAAATACATTGAAAACAATAATAATTGTATATGACGAATGAAGTAGAGCAGTTACTTATCAATAATGGTGTTAGTGTGACGTTCTGGGCAACATGTCTTTAAGAAAAATCTTATTTGCCTATTGTTAAGAATCTCTCTACACCATGATGTAAAGGGAACACAAGAATATTTTAGCTTTCACAGTGGTGAGACGTTATTTTTCATTGTATTTATCTACTTTCCTGTTGGCTTTCTTACACACCGCACACAAAAATAATAGTTCGAGTAGAAACAATGCATACCTTTTGAATATATGCCTTGTCAAGTGACTTGGGCCATACTAGTAAGGGTAGTCCATGTGAACGGAATAAAGAGGCTTCACATGTTAAAGTTTGAGGAAAACGAGGGATAGAAACATTACTCAATTTACAAACAACAAGATCAACTTCAGAGGGATTTGCAACACCTTGATGACTCGAATCACCTGAGTTTTCACAATTCTTTAGAAATTCATTTGGATTTTCTCGTATATACAGATGAATACGACTTTGGCCACTCATGACAAGAAGTTCGCTTGAATCGGGAGGCATGAGTAGAAGCTGTGCTGATGTGGACTTGAATAAAAAAGGAGAGTACAGTGCTGCCTGCTTCTGTCGACAATCATTAATATATAGTTTCTGGGATTCTAAGAAATAAAAGGATAGAAAAACACAATTAATGAAGTCGAAAAATGAAAATCAATAAACGTAATGAAAAATTCAAGTAGCAAGAGTAAAATGATAGCGCTCGATAGAAGTGGGACACAAGATAGAATTTGATAGGGCAAAGATTCTAAAGAACGGTTTTATTTCATTTAAAGAAAGACTGACTACATGAGCCCTACATAAATGAGTGGATCCCAAAAGTTTGAGGGTGTGATGTTAGCTGACGGATGACAAGTTCTCACTAATGAATACATAGATATGTCTCACTAATTTATCACACATGATCTAAGTTCCCGATTGTCTATATCGTATTATGGAGAGGGTAACAAGTGATTTGCAAATGTTTCCCATACACACAACACTGCGACGGTATGTGAAAAAATACATACGTATGTGAGGTATACACAGTGTTTAACAAAATTACACCAATATTTGTAAGTCTGACGTCCTATTTCGATCAAAACTCATGCAATTTCGTTTATTATATTTTGATGCGATTCATGATTCATATGATAAGACAGTTTTTATAGACAGATAACCTTTTTATGCATAAACCTTTACTACTTAAATTTCGACTAGTCTCCCTGCAGAAGCTCCGACCAGTTTGCCGAACGAAAAGTTTGCATTTACTCATTACAATTTCGTTGAGTTTTAAAAAAATATAATTTTTACATATGTCTAGTTCTATTCAGTTAAATCTTAATCACAGTTTATATGAAGTATCTTGTGTTCCGCTTTAGACTTTGTCTCCAGATACCAATATCTTATTTTTCAAGTACGTTGGTATAGGTTAAAAGGTTACTCAGTGTTCACAGTCAGAATTGAAAAATTGATACACGAACTGGCAGAGAACTACGGTTCACTGGACTAAATTACGAAAGTAGATAAACTGGCTTTTCTTCAATCTAATGTCAGCAAATATAAGGGATACAGGCATCCAGTTATAATAATATCAACTGGTTCACAGCAACTCTGTCACAAGAAAATATACCATAAGTGATGAAAAACCAAGATATTTATTTAAAAGGGCAACAATAATGTCTGAAATACAACTCAGAAGTTAAGTAGAAGCTTCATAGTGTAATGGAAGTACATCCATAGTTATAGGAATATAACAACAGAAATAATAGGGGTGACTTGGGAGGGTGCTATCAAGTTAACGACTTGGAGTCACTTTTGATATTGGATATGTACGATACAAAAAAAACATACCTTCGTCATCTGCATCGAATTTATCTCCTCCATAGTATGAAGGCTTTTCAGTTCGCGCAACCTTAACGTCCTGAGAGATTAGAACGTTTTCCCATTTGAAACCTTACCATTGTAGAGACTGAAGAAAGCAATATTTTGTTAGTACCACGAGTTATAGTTGGATATCTGTCTTTTGCAATTGAAATGAGGATTTAAACAGCCGATGTAAATTGCCAACATTGAAGAATATATGTTCAAATACCCGGGAACCAAAGTATTTATCTCTGCAGAACCTTACCACGCTTCGAAGTAGCGTGAAGACCGTTTTTGCCACACGAAGTTAAAATAACTCAAAGTCTGTGTCCAATATCCAATATCGTTTTTATGGGTTATTGTAAGCCAGTTTGATTTCTTTGTGTTCACTTCTTGGTTGTGAAACAAACAATCCTGATCTTCTGCGTAGTTCGTCCCACCACTCAACTCCGAAAGAAATGGGGCTGAGATTAATTATGTTATTTGTAGTATGCAGTGTGTTAAGACCGTTTTGCTACTGCGAATGGTGTTAATTCTCTCACCAGTTAGTCCTCCAGTATCATAGTCAAAGGAAAGATAATATCAACAGATGTGATTTGTGTAGGTTATACAGACCAAAGGACAGAAAAAGAAATAAGGAAAACACAAAAACAGGCAGCAATTGAAATTTGAAGTTGATTTATATATATGCATATAATGTCAGTTATAATGGTCTAATGGACTTGATAGTTGAAGTAGTCAGGAGAGTAAAACAAGAGAATATGTACAAGTTAAATGGTGGCTTTATATGTCTACTCATTATTAGTGAATGAGATTTTAAGAGGATAGACTGTTTGGAAGCAGTCACTACGTGGCTGTCCAGCTTTTGCTTAAGTTTGTCCACGATCGTTGCCATAGCTAAATCCTCTGGTAGAAAGTTTGAGGGACTCCAAACTCGTAATGGAAAGAAACAGGGACGCACGTGATGCTTTGCCCTTTGGCAGGCTCTCCTTCAGGTATTTGCACGATGAAGCCCTTATGTGCTCAATGGAAGAACACCTTTGTTTGATTGATTGTGGTCATTTATAATCCTTTAGGCAGAAGTCAAGTCATACTTAAGCCGCTGGTGGCCAAATGTGAGTAAGGCTAATTTCCTTAGCCGTTAATCACATTGTTTCTTCCAGAGACACATCACCCCCTTTGACTTTTTCCCAAAGGATCGCGTGCCTTCTAAGCAGTGAGAGCGCAGTGATACTGAGCAAGTTGTGGTATGATGTATGTTCTGTACAATTTAAGAAAGAGCGCACGAGTGAATGCACCTGTCTATGCGTTAGTGTATGACCACATATTCTCTCGCTACATATCCCGTGTAATTCACATTTGTGCCCATTTTTCCGTCATAAATGAACTCAAGCCACGCTCTAATGTTGTAGTATCCAATAAGAAAGATGCTGAAGTAAAAGACGGCTGTTAAAGCTCCACCTACACGCATATTCAGTATACTCAGTTCTTTTTCAAGTGAATTCATCAGATAATTTGCTGTCACTCGTTTTGACATGGTACACTGGCAGCTCGCTAATATCTGAGCTAATTATATACCAAACTCACAACTAGTTAAGCAGACACGATCAATTTCTAGTGAACCTAGTAGCCGCCACAAGAGAAGCGTGAGACGTATCACATGTAGCTAATAAGCCACGTCTCGTAAACCGTCAATTCCCAGCTCTTGCTACACTGGGACTCACGCGGTTCCTTGAAGTTTCTCAGAAACGCTTAGTAATTACGGACGCAAAACCAAAACACCGATTGGCTACTCGAGAATTCTTTATTGTAACACCAACATATGGGCAGCTTTAAATTAAGTTTTAACTAAGGTTTCTGACAGTTGTCTCCTGACTTCTTTCTGAACAGCGACCGATGAGACGATGACTGTCGTATTGATGCCTCCGCGAAAATTGGGGAAGTTGGTTTTGAGCAAACAACCATGAATTGATCGTTCAATCCCTAACTACATTGACACTCCCCGGCAAAAAGGGATCCATCCCTTCTTTCCATCACGACCAATACACGTTGACTTGGATGCCATTGCGAGAACCTGGGTCACACGGACAGAGCTGAAATGGAAAACAAACAGAAAAGCCAACACACCACAAGCATACCCACAGCACAATCTCACACACCAATGACGACCTGCGCCTCCAGTTAAAGGTATCCTCTTGACATCTTGCGACACAATCGCCACTTACTAGAATGACTCTTGCAGAATGCAACGTGACCATAGCACCAGCTCACGATACTCTACGCACATCCTCTTATCTACTCACTACCAATTACCACTGAAATCGCTTGTCACTCATTCTGCCTCAGTTCTAGTAACGGTGACGTATGCGAGCCTCAGTCATCTACACTCTTGCTCCCCGGCGTGTGGGACCACAGCTAACAATTATCTCCGTATGCATTTCATTCTCAGCAATAGCCTCCCCGGCGTATACGACCCATCTGCTGTCTCTAACATCAATCAATTCATTCATGGATGTAGAAGACTCGAAACAACTTCAGAAGTAAGCACGACGAAAATTTTAACAAAATTATGCAATAAAAACAAGGTACGAAAACAACGAGTAAACACAATGGATCCAAAAACGCCAATTGTTATGACACACCACACATATATACAATCAGTGCACACAAACTCACAGATCGTGTCTCGATGGAATTCCTTTGAAGAATCGCAGGACTTACACCAGTACGCCTACAACCCTTCTCACGTTGACGATTGTAATTTGTGGAATGTCCAGACACAAACAAGATTAACCAACAATTACGATAATTGGAACTCACACAACTATTTAACACAAACATATGTACAATCAACACATCAAATGTTGTGGATTCTGACACGACAAACTACCCTTGAAGAACCGTAGGACTTACAGCAGTACGCCTACATTCCTTCTCAGGTTGCTGATCCAAGTGGAAGTCGTACGGACACAAACAGAATTACCAACAGCTAGATGATAATGATACCAATTCAGTATATAGAATATCAACATATGTACAAAATCACACACCAAGCACGTTGGACTGCCCACTGATGCACTACCCTTTGAAGAATTGTAGGACTTACAGCAGTACGCCTACAACCCTTCTCAGGTTGACGCTCTAGGTTGGAAAATCGTTGCAGAGTTCATTTGCTGACTTCCTTGTATCAGCCATATCCTCAAATCTGAACGGTAACATGCTCATGTCATTGTATCGTAGAATATGGATGAGGAACAAACATACAACGTATCTGGTCAGCCAAGCGTAGGCACAGAGCAATTTACACCAAAGATAATAGCATTCAAATGGTAACTTGAAACTAGAAATGCCCTTATTCATGCAAGTCAATTTAACAATTACTCTCTCGTTTACACTTGGCTTATCCTCACTAAACTGAGCAATATCTTTCGTCTTTTCAAACGCACCAATACTATCATAGTCATTGCACAAGATACTTGAGTTGATGGGCGTCTTTTTCAATGTGGATGACAACACCAACGACAACTGATTGATACCAGTCAATGAACTTAGCGGTGGATCAGAAGCTGTTGTGGTTCGGCTTTCAGATAGTTGTCTAACTGCAAGATTACCACCACTGCCGTCTTTCACTACCAGTTCGGGTTTAGCACTATCATCTGATGATAGGTGGGCTACACGCTGATCAATTACACTGACGGTCTCACAAGTATCCATACCTTCTGCAACTGCATCTGCATTTATTTCTACTTCACGTTCAAGTTGTACAGAACCTTTATTTAACATAGCAGTAGTAGGCATATCCCTCATCTCATCATGATCAACCAAAGACAAATCTACACTATCATGATCACTATCAAAATATTCAATTTACCATCATCTATCTGGTCGACTTCATTAATTTCAAACTCTTTAATAACAGAAGTAGACAATTTTGGTTCCTCCTCACAAATCCTTAAAGGTTTTATATCTTCACTCTGACTAGTTATACTTTGTAAACTTTTGGAGTCAGAACTCCACTCTGAAGCAGTAACTCTATTCTGTGACACTCTATTCAACAACGGCTTACCAGTTGCAACTACAGACTTCTTCACAACACCGTTATCGTCACACAATTCGGAGTCAGGCCTGGAGTTTACATTTAGCTTATCACTGAACTTGCTCACTGGTTCACAGTTCACTTCTGTATGCACCTCTTGCACACGTGTAAAACAAAGCCGTGTTTGTCTTGCATCTTGTAACTTATCTGTTGAGGATGTACTACGAAACCTGTTACACTCACTAGGTCTATATGCATTACTAGACATCATGGAGCCTTCTCGATATCCACCTCTCTGAGGCCCTTCCGTCATCAATGATTGCATTTTGCTCTCAGACTGCTCTATTCTAGGGGTGAGATGTAATAGACTGGCAAACTTGCTCATGGATTGATTGACACCATTGTTTACCAGTTTCAGAATGTCATCGAACTTTGGCTCGATACCCTCATCCTCCATAAGGGAGCTTATCTTCACCCACTCCCTTTGCAGTCGAGTAGGTAGGCGTCTTGCTATTACTTCTAGTATAAAACTCGAGTTGAGGTCACTCATTCGATTCATCGAAATCAATGCATTCTTGTAAATCAGCAAATTATCCAAAAACTCAGTGAGTGCCTGGGAGTCATCCTGTAATTGACCACCATTACCCTTAACAGCCTCGAATAATTTCCCTACAATCTTCGAAGTTCTTCCAAACCTTTGACGTAATATGCTCATAGCCTAGTGGTAGCCCTCTTTTGGCTTCATAAACTTACAGCACTGTAAAGCTCTTGCAGCATCTCCAGTGCAATACCTCATCAAATACATTAACTTCATTTCATCGGTTAATAAAATACTACTCAACATGATCTCAAACTCCTTTACAAATTGTAAATAATCAGCTGGGTTTCCATCGAAACACCGTGGTTCAAGTTTAGGCAGTTTGATGTTCCTATTATCCCTGAACGGCGAAACAGTAACATCAACCATGTCATGCTTAACATCAGACACATCGTTACAATTAACAGACAAGTCACCATGACTTACTTTCCTGTTTGCATCCAAGACGCTCTGTCCCTTCTTTGACCCGAGCATTGTTGAACTTGACCCAATTCCAAAAATGTTGCGGATATTGCTTGTTCAAAGAGGACTTGACCGGCACCAGGAAAGATGAACGGTGACTATCTAAACTGTCACCAACTATCTGAATACGTCAAAAATGTTTCCGCCGTCAAAGGCTGACTTCACTGTCAGAAACTGTCACCCACGTCTCGTAAACCGTCAATTCCCAGCTCTTGCTACACTGGGACTCACGCGGTTCCTTGAAGTTTCTCAGAAACGCTTAGTAATTACGGACGCAAAACCAAAACACCGATTGGCTACTCGAGAATTCTTTATTGTAACACCAACATATGGGCAGCTTTAAATTAAGTTTTAAACTAAGGTTTCTGACAGTTGTCTCTGACTTCTTTCTGAACAGCGACCGATGAGACGATGACTGTCGTATTGATGCCTCCGCGAAAATTGGGGAAGTTGGTTTTGAGCAAACAACCATGAATTGATCGTTCAATCCCTAACTACATTGACACTCCCGGCAAAAAAGGGATACATCCCTTCTTTCCATCACAACCAATACACGTTGACTTGGATGCCATTGCGAGAACCTGGGTCACACGGACAGAGCTGAAATGGAAAACAAACAGAAAAGCCAACACACCACAAGCATACCCACAGCACAATCTCACACACCAATGACGACCTGCGCCTCCAGTTAAAGGTATCCTCTTGACATCTTGCGACACAATCGCCACTTACTAGAATGACTCTTGTAGAATGCGACGTGACCATAGCACCAGCTCACGATACTCTACGCACATCCTCTTATCTACTCACTACTTATTACCACTGAAATCGCTTGTCACTCATTCTGCCTCAGTTCTAGTAACGGTGATGTATGCGAGCCTCAGTCATCTACACTCTTGCTCCCCGGCGTGTGGGACCACAGCTAACAATTATCTCCGTATGCATTTCATTCTCAGCAATAGCCTCCCCGGCGTATACGACCCATCTGCTGTCTCTAACATCGATCAATTCATTCACGGATGTAGAAGACTCGAAACAACTTCAGAAGTAAGCACGACGAAAATTTTAACAAAATTATGCAATAAAAACAAGGTACGAAAACAACGAGTAAACACAATGGATCCAAAAACGCCAATTGTTATGACACACCACACATATATACAATCAGTGCACACAAACTCACAGATCGTGTCTCGATGGAATTCCTTTGAAGAATCGCAGGACTTACACCAGTACGCCTACAACCCTTCTCACGTTGACGATTGTAATTTGTGGAATGTCCAGACACAAACAAGATTAACCAACAATTACGATAATTGGAACTCACACAACTATTTAACACAAACATATGTACAATCAACACATCAAATGTTGTGGATTCTGACACGACAAACTACCCTTGAAGAACCGTAGGACTTACAGCAGTACGCCTACATTCCTTCTCAGGTTGCTGATCCAAGTGGAAGTCGTACGGACACAAACAGAATTACCAACAGCTAGATGATAAATGATACCAATTCAGTATATAGAATATCAACATATGTACAAAATCACACACCAAGCACATTGGACTGCCCACTGATGCACTACCCTTTGAAGAATTGTAGGACTTACAGCAGTACGCCTACAACCCTTCTCAGGTTGACGCTCTAGGTTGGAAAATCGTTGCAGAGTTCATTTGCTGACTTCCTTGTATCAGCCATATCCTCAAATCTGAACGGTAACATGCTCATGTCATTGTATCGTAGAATATGGATGAGGGAAAAACATACAACGTATCTGGTCAACCAAGCGTAGGCACAGAGCAATTTACACCAAAGATAATAGCATTCAAATGGTAACTTGAAACTAGAAATGCCCTTATTCATGCAAGTCAATTTAACAATTACTCTCTCGTTTACACTTGGCTTATCCTCACTAAA